>CM055731.1:15182359-16649859 GCA_029465975.1 Dallia pectoralis | reverse complement strand
GAGATCTGGCTAAACCAGCACGCAGACATACGGCACAAATTACTTCATTTTTATTAGATCAACAAGATCATACAAATGTAAACAGCATGTCATCAAGGCTTCAAGTGTTGTTTTGCAATTTTACCAAAACATCAAAGTGTACAAGGATAAAAAGTGCTTAATTGATAATCTTCTTAAACTATTTCTGTTATCTCAGCATATGAGGCAAGACAATTTCAGAAAAAGTCCATCCTAGTAAATAAATCATTAAAGTATTGCCAGGTAAGCAGTAAGCTTTATTCTTATTGTATCAAACCAATCAATGTTACGGTTTACTTTCAAAGTCCTATTTGCAAGGCACAGATTTGACACGTTACTAAAATGCTAGGACATGAAAAAACGTGCCGCAGAAAGAAAACCAAAAATGGATTGTCATAGCTTTTAGGAACAGACAGGTTATGGAGCACCAATTTGAATCAGCAATCCTTTTAAGGCCAACTGTCCATGCCAATAAATCACCTAAATGTCAGACATGGTGCAGAGACGTTCCTAATATGTGTAGTGCTGGGCTAGTTCCAGCTAGGAAGTGTTCAGCCCCAGAGCATTTGAACTGGCTGCCAGCTCCTCTCACAGCCACCTTAACATTATCTTCAAAAGCACATTGTATACGCATGTGTGGTTTGTGGACGATCAAGGCATTGGTCTGAGTTTTGTGTGGTTATTTATTTATCCCGCACGCAAATCACCGGCTCCTCTCCTCTCCGCATTAATGTGAAAATGGCATGGTGACGCAGATATTTTTAGGGAGTTTTCCAGACAACCATGCATAACTGCTGACTTGTCTGCGGAACACAGCCACAGCGAGGCATTTCAACGGAGCCGACTGAGGCATATAGAAAAAGGTACAGTAACACAATATTACATAAGTCAAACATAAGTCAAACATAAGTCGACACCCCCCAAAAGTGAGTGTCACATTCAATGAGAACGAGTAAAGCTCAACTGGCTACGGCTTGGAACATTCTCAGGGTATAACATTGTATTGTCACTGTCCAATTTAGAGAAGCAGGCCCACAGGACTGTATTTATTGAAGACTTAAGGGCTTTTGGCTTTTCACACGTTTGTGTCCGACAGAACCCAGTCAGACCAAGCTGCACTGAGCTAGCCTGTTTACATACCAATGTTGATTGCTTGGATTTAGTAACAAGGCAGCACAGTTTCGGTCCGGGTTGGCATAAATGTTTGAATTTGGTGGTAGTGACAGAACCAAAATGAGCCAGTGACAGATATGATCCTCTATTTGGGTTCCATGACGATGAATAGGTTGCTACTGCATCAGACGGTTGCCACCGGTTACAAAACACACACACACACACATTCTCCATCTGTTTGAGTAGGGTTCACTAGGGGGACTGCACATGTTGGAAGACAAAGTTAGAAAGCAAAAGAGAATTAGGAAGATGACATTAGACAAGATCAAGAATAGAGAAGAAAAAGAATAGAGAAAATGCAGGGAGAAAAAAGAGAAACAAGGAAAAGGTAAAGAAACAAAAAAGTGTAGCGGGAAAAAGTATAGCTACAAAAATAACCCAAGTATAGTGTGGTGTTCTGATGGGAGCTGTATATCACACATGCAGCATAATTAAGATAACATGCTTTGTATCCTAATTCATCTGCCAACATTGTGAATCATGTTGAATTACTAGGACCAGATATGGGAATAGATAAATGCATTAAGGTCGAAGAAACCCTATTGGAATGTTCAAGGCAAATCCCAGGACACTGCTACATAAGAGATGACACGCCATTTCATTTCTCATGACAACGCTCACACATTTGCTGGTCATTAATAACTTTTATTATCAAGCCCTGCAATGTAAAGCTAACCTTGTCCCCAGTAGCAGGCACCGTTTATATAGGTCTGAAACACCTACCATTCGTTGACCGTCAACAGGGGACTATTTCATTTTATTGGAGTGTAAAGAATGTCAAGTGTGGCATCAAAAGCGGCATTTCTGAGATTTGTTCGTGCAAACAAACATTACATTCACTCAAGCCTGTATACAACTGAATAATAATCTACAACTGCTTCATTTTCCCTTAATAAAGACATCTAACGAAGCAAGGACTGCGTTGTTATGCTTGCGAGTCAGTGCTAGCATATAAGCTCAGCTGCGCTATATTTTCACACAGCTGTCCCCAAGCATGCATGTTCCAACCAAGCGATTGGTGCTTGGTTGCACAAAACACATGGGTAACATATTGTGATGAATGAAAAAAAAAATAGATGAATGGAAAACAGACTAACGTCTCTGAAGCAAAAGCAAATGGATGATATCTAAACACCATCTCCCACCACACTTCAATTTTCCCCATGAAGGACAATTTTTTATTCATGGTAGATTTTCATTGACTGAACATAATATGGAGCATTTGCCAGATGTTCGCAAGTAGATATTTTACCATTTGTGAGGACAAATCCCAATCCCAAATCCACAAATTCCGAATGTATTTCCACAGGTCCTGAAACTAACCAAAAACTTAACCAAAAGTATAAACCAGCCAAGTGTCCTTAGATTTTCAATGGGTTGCAACTCTTGTGAGGAAGCAGCAACGTGTTTTCAGTGCAAATCCTGGTTTTCCTCAAACCCTAACCCTACCCATTAACCCTAAAATGCCCTACATATGCTTACATTTAAACCGACCTCTTACCCCGAAGCCAGAAATTGCTTTCCGAGACAGACTTGCTAAGAAAACACATCCTAGGGTCTACACATTTGGTTTAATAAACATTTGAGAAATTCTGGTCGTCATCAATAATGCACCTAAAAAAACTGCCTCCCCAGGGGCCCACGGTGAGAGAGTCTCCCCTTCTAAATCTCCCAGCACACTACACACAAACGAACAACAATCTTTACCACAGTCATAAATGATAGATCACTGCCCCATACGCTGCAAGGCATTGCAGATAAATTCATCAGAGATGTTCGTTCACCAATGGGAGGGCAGTGCATGGGAACTCATTTGAATATGAGCAGCGGCACAATGAAGAATAGCCCTGCATTTTTCATCATCTCCGCAATCTGTCAGTGAACTGGGAGCTGTCCGTTAGCGGGCCAATATGGGCTGACGCCGGCACAAACAGCTGGACCATGACTCAATGTTATAGGCCCATCTTCGCCCATGAATGTTTTTTTTTCAGACCTCAGCCCTTTCTACACATGTTGTATTGTTATCGACAATGTATGAGGTGCTTGATTTGCAATTAGTCAGCAAGCCAGAGTCTCCCTAGAGCTGGCCGTCTGGCCAATCCTCAATCCTGTAAAAAAAGCCAAGCATGGTGAAATCAAGGTACTGTTCATTCGGCTGGCTAGTACCCACCTAACGGTTAAACATGGTGCCGGGAGTATCCACTGTTAGACTGGTCAGGATAAAGGGAAAGATTAACAGATAAAAAAGGTCCTTGAAAATCCAAAGGGCCAAAAACCTCAGACCGTGGCGGTTGAAGATTTATCTTTCAGCCTGTCAATGCCCCACTGCACACAAGGTAGGAGTGTTTTGTGATAGGTCTTAATATCTGTGAGTGGACCAGCCAAAAAATATATATAAAAACATCTGAGGAGGCACCTGGAGATGCTTCACTGATGCTTCCCATCTAATCTGATCAAGTTAAAGTGGCTCCACAAGGAACATGGGAGAAACTTCCTAAATCCAGAAAGCGTTTCTACATAGTACTAAATAACGGGACGGAATACTACAGTGTTTTATTTTCAATACATTGGCAGACATTTAACTTTTTTTGTTTTGCTTTTTCAGTAAGAGGGAACCACAAAATGGAAACAATTATCAATTAAATCGATCAATTAAAAGTCCTTAACGAGACAAAGGTGTAAAAAGTGCAGTGGAAACCTGCCTGGTGCCGCTAGTCTTTCTGTTGACGCTGCAGTGAAAACTCATTACTGTAATTGAGGTGTGTGTGTGCGCGTGTGCGTTTGTGTGTGTGTGTGTGTGTGCAGGGGAGAGGGTTTATCCCCACACAGAAAAATCATCAGCTATGTGACAATCACACAACCTTGTGGATAATATGCCTGTGAACCACGCAACTTACAGAACTCGGCATGATCGCAGCTGGCCCTGACGTCTGGGTTTTTGGTCATTACACCCTCAATCTGTAGTAGAGATCTGGACCTCTAATAGTTTGGAAAATACAGAGCAGATGAAGTCTAAAGATGTGGTAAATAATAAGAAAGAGATCTCTCAGGGGCCCAGAATTGCTTATTAACAATCAAGTTTCAAGTTGAACAAGTTTGCAATTCCACCAGGGAAAAGACAACAAAAAGCTCACATTTGGATAAATCAACTGAGAAAACAAGTCCAAAAAGTTAAACACCCAGCCTGAATCAACAAGATTCGGAAGAAACCTAAAGAGGAACCAGACTCTGAGGGGTGGCCAGTCCTGTAGGTGTCCCGGGTGAACTTCTAATAGTTTAATAATTATTAAAGTCTTATAAAATAGTCCAGGTCAAATACATAACCAGTCAAACCCTGTTGATGACACAGCTCTCAGTCATTCAGAGTGACGTACACTGAACCTGGTTAATGATACAGCCCCAAGTCATTCGGAACGAGGTACACTGAACCCCGTTGATGACACAGCCCTCCATCATTCAGAGTGACGTATACTGGTGTTTAATGAGGCAGGGCTTAGATGCACAAGTGTCTGACATCAGCAACACAACCCGTGTTGACTGTCATGTAACCATTATCACAGCCTTAGAAAAGCCCTGGGGTAAAGGAACACAGAGAAACGATATTCAGACTGTCCATTTGCCTTTTCAGATATTAATGGGCTGTTAAAATGTTTTGGGTTTTGATGCCTAATGACCAAGAGAGGACTGCGAGTCCTCCGGGCTCAAGTCGTGTCACTCAAACGACCCAGACAGACACGCCAGATCGGGTCTCACCCTACGCAAACACTAGCAGATACAAATACACATTCAAACTGGATACAAAAGGCATCTGTTCCAAGTGAATGGCAACGGTTCGTTTCCCACTATTGCCCACAAACAGTTAGTTTATTACATTGTCCTCTTGGAGAAATTTTGTTGTCGGGATGGGGGACGATAATACATTATGAAAGTGTGCAAATCATTTTATAAAATGTTTCAAACCAACAGAATAACTAAACATAAAAAAACATTTTTAAAAAACACACGTAAATTGGGTGAGCTATTCAGTAAATGAATTAGATCTCTTGAGCACAAACTAGTAATAATCTGAGCAGTCATAGAAATCGAAATCAGACGAGACAGCCCCCCATAAAGAGCCAGAAAAACAGCCCAGGGCAGCCTCGGAGCAGTTACGGCGACCCAGACTAACGAACAGCCTGACGAGTCTGAAGTGTTGGTGAAGAAAGTAAAGAACAACAGATGGTTGTCCTGCATTTGGAACCACAGACGAGAACATAACATGCGTTTCAACTTACCGTATCCCTGGGCAGTTAGCGGAACAAGGCAGAATTCTTTGCCAAAGCTTCAAGGTCCTGCAGAACAAGTGTCAGGTCTCCCACCTGAAACAGAAAATATGAGTATCAGTATTATATGCAGTTTTTCTAGAAGTCAGACTAGCAAGACACACCAATACTGAGCCTGAATTTCATAAGCATCCGCTTGCGCCGAGGCTCCGACCTCCACACCAAAACAAACACGGGACCACCAGCAACTAGAACATCTAAGGCGGCGTAAAATGTGTCTTACCAACATCAAACAGAGCTGGTCTGTATTCATGGGGACCAAGGTGACTGGCACGGGTGTCAGCCCACCTGTATCAACCACTATGTGATCCAATTATACAAGCCCCAAGGGGAAGTGACAGCGACAGAAAAGGGAAAAGCTAACAGGGTGAACATGGCCCGTTTTGAAGGACTACCTCAGTCATGAGAAAACTGGTGCTTGATACCTGAAAAAATAACAATCAAAACAGGACTTGGCGTGAAAGCCACCAGTATTGTAGCACAGCACTAAGACATGTAGTCAGACAGATACAAGACTTTCCCGACCAGGTTGTTGGTTTGTGATGCAGTGCTACAGTAAGCACAGGTTCTTGACCCAGAACTGTATAGAAGTATAGTTGATCTTCGTTCTGGTTGAATAGCATTTGGCATTGTGTCTAGAGCACTGGAACGCAAACTCAAAGGTCTCTGGTCTGAATCTCTAAGGTGACATGTAGAAACCTGTTGTTTGTGCCCTTGATCAAGGCACTAAAGCCTGAACATTTCTATTCCATGTAATTTCGGCTAAAGAAACTATGCTAGTACATTGGAGATACAGGTCAGGAGATGAGGCGAACTAGGCAGTATAGAAATAGCACAGGTCTTGTTCTTGACTTAACCAAGTTAGACCCCAAAGTGGTTGATTGTGTCAAAGAACACTCTACAGGCATTTGACACTTCAGGACAGTTTTGTAAAGCGTTTGTAAAGCGTTGTTTGCATTGATGCGTAACATGTAAGTGATGTGGACGTAACATTGATACTAAAGGACAGACAGCAGAACAACGTCAGTACAGAGCTGCTGCTGCCGCTACTTTCATTCTATATTCTCAGCTGGTGTAAACCTAAAAAATAAATAGGGAAACAAAATACAGCTAGCACTCGGTTCTATAGCTGAGACTCGGAAGTGATCTAAATAAAAAATGAATATAGCACGAGCGAAAGAACGCCCATTCTGCAGTAAGTTGGAAAAAGCCCTGTTCCGGCCCTCAAGTGAGCTGTTCAGCCAACCAAAAGAGGCTAGGCTGGGGTGAGTAATGCCTTCCATATGGCTGCTGTAAGGGGCTTATGGGCATCTGGGTCCTGAAACAGCCACTCTGCATTCATCATGTCCCATCATGTCCTATCATGACGGAAAAGGACAGTGAGGTTCAATCAATAGAGCAAAGAGTCCGCCAAGGTTCTGGGTTCTGAATCAGACCCGGGGCCAGACAACGATTAAAATGTAGCAGGGCTCAGTCGCTTTGGATAAAAGTGTGTGATAGATCACATGTTGTGAACTGTATGTATAATGTATATATTATCCGTATTCCAGGCACAAAGTGTCTTCCCTAACCCCTACAAACAAGACAGGCGGTGTATCCTACACAGCGGGGGGCGTATCCTACACAGCGGGGGGCGTATCCTACACAGCGGGGGGCGTATCCTACACAGCGGGGGCGTATCCTACACAGCGGGGGCGTATCCTACACAGCGGGGGCGTATCCTACACAGCGGGTGGCGTATATCCTACACAGAGGGTGGCGTATATCCTACACAGAGGGTGGCATATATCCTACACAGAGGGTGGCGTATATCCTACACAGAGGGTGGCATATATCCTACACAGAGGGTGGCATATATCCTACACAGAGGGTGGCATATATCCTACACAGAGGGTGGCATATATCCTACACAGAGGGTGGCATATATCCTACACAGAGGGTGGCATATATCCTACACAGAGGGTGGCATATATCCTACACAGAGGGTGGCATATATCCTACACAGAGGGTGGCATATATCCTACACAGAGGGTGGCATATCCTACACAGAGGGGGGCATATCCTACACAGAGGGTGGCATATATCCTACACAGAGGGTGGCATATATCCTACACAGAGGGTGGCATATCCTACACAGAGGGGGCATATCCTACACAGAGGGGGGCATATCCTACACAGAGGGTGGCATATATCCTACACAGAGGGGGGTATGCCATGTGGTGTCACACCACCGTATCAGACACAGTATGGAGGTTATCATGCTGTTAATGGGAAGGTCAGTCAACCAATATAATACATGTCAGCATTGTTATGGTAATGGAGACAGAGGACGGGATATTTCTATATGTGACCGGGTAAGCCTGCTCTGCCCTGGATGTCTTGGCGGCATGACTCCTTTTAAAAGAAAGTGGTAAAAACAGAGAAGCAGTCGAGGTCGACAAATACAAAGGACCATATCTTCCTGTCGTAAAAACGTTACATACACAGAGACCTGTTATTACAGTGATGAGACACTACAATTCAGTAACTCCCCCAGTGCAAAACATGCAAGTATTATTACATGGGCACACACACACACACACACACACACACACACACACACACACACACACACACACACACACACACACACACACACACACACACACACACACACACACACACACAGACACACACACAGACAGACACACAGACACACAGACACACAGACACACACACACACAGACACAGACGCATGAAGCTAAAACATAAGGAGAAGTGGAACTATGAAGTGAAATTAGGGATATTTATTCCACTGTTGATTGTAACACACAAATCCACTCTGAAGTACAACATCTTTAAACACACTGCAGCTCCCAACACCCCAGGCAATGTGATAATGATCCTTTGCATTTAGTCAATACCAGCATTATGGAGTTTGTGATTGCATGACAAATCACCATTTTTATGTCTGACAGAATTGACACGTGCTTTTATTACACCTGTGGGGAATATAACACAAATGTGGAGACAGCGAGTCGTAATACTTTCTGACGTCGCCCGTGTGTATTCTGTCATCATTACTTATTTTCCATGCAATAAGCAGCAGCAGTACTGCTATGGAAGCCCATAAGGGACAATTTCAAATGGTTAATATTGGCCTACTATTCCGCCAAAGCTTGCTTAATTTGTGGTTACAAAATAAATAGTGTTGTTATTTAATCTTTTAAAACATTGCGCAACACATTCCAGGTAATATGTGCTTAATCCCGTGCCCGTGCGTTTTAGTTTACTTTAAGTCGTATTGCAAACCTCTGAGGAAGAGATTGATTTGCGAAATCTCCAGTAGGATATACATTCTTTCATGCAGCGTTGTCACCGTTCATGTTTAACTTTGAAAGATTGATTGTGGACAGGTTTTAATGCTGTTTTTGAGAACTAGTATTCAAATTACTAAAGAGTATTCAAAGCCTGGAAAATAGTATTCGTATTCGGTCCAGCCCGACATAATACGATCATGAAAATGATCAAGGCGGGTCTTCAGTTAGTACGTAAGGATGTAACAAAGGCTAAATAAATGGTTAAAAAGTCTGACTCAAACTGATTTCATGACTCAATGCGGCAGAGAGCAGCTTTGTAATCCAGGGCTGTTTCGTGAAAGACGACAGACAAAAGAGCCGGTTTGAGGCGGTAAAAGAGGAGCTTGTAGACTGCAGATGCCAGGCTATATGTGACGGGGTGTTCCTGTCTAATCAACAGACGGTTCATCCAGGGGGTGGAAGTGCTCAATGAAGGTTTAAAGCAGGTGGAAGGAAAATAGGGGCTTAAGAATTTGCCCCCAGGCATGTACTGCAGACATCCTCAATAACACACAAAATATATAATTTTGTGGACCATATAATATCTTTATTCTGCTTTGGCAATATGTTACGGCTCATTGATTTGCTGCATGATGAAGTAGGATGAGGTAGGACGTGCAGGTCCTTTTGCAGACTCTTGTGCGGTTTCATACATTATGTACCGAAGAACATGCCATGCTTTAAAGAGAAATATGACAATAAATAGCAGAAACAAAAATATGCAGGTAGACATAGGCTATGTATTCACTTTTCCAAGAATTATTAACCCCCAGTAGCAGAATGACCTAGTCCATGTTGTGGTTAGCGCTGACACTATTTTCACCCCAGAAAAAAGTCCAATAAGTAAATAAGAGCATCTGCAGATCCCATCACAGAGACATTCTGGGAGCCAGTGGTTTTCTTCTATGCCAACAGCACCAGCTTTGCGTTCCAGTCAAGCAAAGCCTGCAAATCCACAGTGGTAAGCCGCACGGTAAAATACAGCCATCAGGATGGCTACAGCCTGGAAGTAGCCAGTCCGGTAAAAATGTTCAGATGCTAACAGCTTGAATAAAAACATTTCCCACGCCAAATATGTGTTAGTGGGTGAAATCTGTTTTGCAATTCAACCCCATCCTGTCAGCCAAAAATGTCTATTGAGGCGAAGGCGAATATGGAAACATATCATGATTGTCAAATTATCATAAATATTTTCTTTCAACGCTTCTACCGTTGCTAATAAAAAGGTTTAGTCATGCTATTTATTTGTCACGCAGGCAGAAGGCAAGCCATATGTTTACAACATCTAAACACATTATCACACATTATCAAATCGCAAAATATAAAAAATCATGTAATACATTCCATACCGGCAATTTCAAGCCCAACTAATAATCCAGACAATGAGCATTCCTAGATTTCAGACAAACACCCCTTAAAGTATTTCCCTTTTCCTTGTAGTGACACAATTCTTACAAAGGACACCAAAAATGATCGCTCCATTTACTCATCCTGCAGCTTCAAAAGAATCCTATTAAATAAGCAATATGTAACGGTTGATGTCTCTGTTGCCCTGTATCCCCGACGCCTCTCTGTTGCCCTGTATCCCCGACGCCTCTCTGTTGGCCTGTATCCCCGACGCCTCTCTGTTGGCCTGTATCCCCGACGCCTCTCTGTTGGCCTGTATCCCCGACGCCTCTCTGTTTGCCTGTATCCCCGGCGCCTCTCTGTTTGCCTGTATCCCCGACGCCTCTCTGTTTGCCTGTATCCCCGACGCCTCTCTGTTTGACTGTATCCCCGACGCCTCTCTGTTTGACTGTATCCCCGACGCCTCTCTGTTTGACTGTATCCCCGACGCCTCTCTGTTTGACTGTATCCCCGACGCCTCTCTGTTTGACTGTATCCCCGACGCCTCTCTGTTTGACTGTATCCCCGACGCCTCTCTGTTTGACTGTATCCCCGACGCCTCTGTTGGCCTGTATCCCCGGCGCCTCTCTGTTGGCCTGTATCCCCGGCGCCTCTCTGTTGGCCTGTATCCCCGGCGCCTCTCTGTTGGCCTGTATCCCCGGCGCCTCTCTGTTGGCCTGTATCCCCGGCGCCTCTCTGTTGGCCTTTATCCCCGACGCCTCTCTGTTGGCCTGTATCCCTGACACCTCTCTGTTGGCCTGTATCCCCGACGCCTCTCTGTTGGCCTGTATCCCGACACCTCTCTGTTTGCCTGTATCCCTGACGCCATAGGGTGTGGTACTGTATCAGACATAGCAGATATGTACCCTCATCAAGCAAACACAGTAAAGACCTCACAGGTGTGTAATGAGTGAACGGCTGCAGTGTCAGCACGGGCTGCACTACAGACTGCAGTAGAAGGTTACATATGCTGAGGTAAGAAGCCAGTGCTGCTGCCTCGGTTTATTTGACCAGTAAAGCACTTACAGTGTGCAAAGTAGAGACCAAACACTCAAATGTTTTGTTTTTTTGCACAGCTTCAAATGCTGCAGTGAGAGCTGAACAACAAACTGTAAAACAAACACAACTGAGCCAATTCAAATCCTGCTGCGCTTCCCACCACTAAATCATCTATATTTACAAAATGATCTGTCATTAACAGACAGAATAAGAGATTAAGGCTATAAAAAAGCATTAAATCCTGATCTCCAGCGATGAGCCACATATAGCATGCATGGAAGTAGGAGTGTTACAACCGAGCCACTACTCTACAACTAAACGTATACCTCCACTACAAATAGACCTACAGGCCCAATAGAAGTAGGAGTGTTACAACCGAGCCACTACTCTACAACTAAACGTATACCTCCACTACAAATAGACCTACAGGCACATACACCTAACGTCAATCTCACATAATAAAAGAGCATGACTACCCAGCATAAAGTGCTCCCATTACTTTGACACTGGAAGTGAATTAAAGTAGGGATAATCCCCCAGGGTCGTAAGGACATCAGTCTTTCATCCCCATCATGATCATCTCTCATACAGACCCGTTGGCACTTATTATTAATGACTAAGCAGGTCCCACCCAGGAACAGAGCTGGGAAATAGGTGGAATGGACCTCACAGAAACATGCAAGGTACACAACACTGGTCGTGTTCTACAAACAACACCATCAACATGGACATGCCAAAGTATGGTTGAATTCCACATTGAAATGAATGCAGTGACATGTTGTATACAGTAGTGTGTAATCTCTAACAATGTACTGTGTTTTTCGGCATGATTTGACAAAAAGGCATATTAGAATTAATTGAGAAGAGAAAGCCAACTGACTGTTGAAATAATCTGTCTGTCAGCGCAATGCGGGTGGAGACCGACTCCTAATAGAAAACCGTTTCAAATCAATAACCTGCTAACCAGCAAGAGACCTAAATTCCCTAAGACAGGAGAATTTCATGGGAAACATTTAGAAGAAATATGAATATAACTGGCACATTTCTAAGGCCCAAACTGACAGGCTCCGTGTCATTTTGATGGAGATTGATGGCCTACAGTTAATCATTTCACACCTCAGTTGTCCAAGCACGTTGCTTCCACTGCTGAATCCCACCGTGTGTGGTCTCCATTTTGGATGGGAAATCTGTCTGCAGCCCTGTGGTCCTGAGGGGGGGGTGCTGGCCTCACACCTGCCAGACAATAGCAAGCCAAAAAAACAGGAGCCGAAGGACTACACAGGAACATCATCTAAACATATCCTCTCGGCTTAGCCATGCTTTTTCCACTAAAGACAAAGTTTTGACTATAAAATCCTTTATTTGAAATGTTTCTATTTAAACTAACTGGGGCTAAATGCCAACCCCTTGGTCTTCCGGACAGAGGAGGGCACTATGCATTTATAGTATGGGGGGGAAATATTAGAAACATCTTGCACCTTGTCTTACTGCTTTCCAAAGGGTCATAAATAACCTGACACATCGCTTGACTGGACAGTCTAGCCAAACTATGGCCCGCGGGCCGAATTCGGCCCTTGAGGCAATTCCATCAGGCCCACGGAAGGTATTAAAACAGTTTTGAGAGGAAGTACAAAATAACTTTGCAGTCCAATTGTAATGTATCTGAATCTGAAATAAAGTTATTTAGATACAACACACCTCCAGTATATATGTTATGTGTATAAATTTTAATTATTGCCCTTTTCTGGCCCACAGATCTATTAGAATGAACAAATTACATTACAAATGTGGCCCTTCATATAATTTCAACGTGCTGATGTGGCCCCTGAGCTGAATCATCTGGCCTCCCCTGGTCTAGCCTGTCAGCAACCAGATGCATTAGTCCTGATACTCCAACCCATCCGAGCCACCCTTCTAATAGAAGAGAGCAGACTTTTTGAAGTGCAACAATCTTTTACTACAAAACAAAGGCCAACGATCAAAAACGCCAAGTGGAAAACGCATCTATTGACGATCCTTTATTTATTCAGTGTAACCAGAATTAAGAAACACCAACACAGATTGAGAAATAGAACTACCACAAGAATACACGTGGCAAAGATAAGAAAAAGTTGGCAGCGAATCAAAGCGCACGTACTACGATAAAATGTGTACGTGGAAAGGAATGTACACAATTATGACGTATGACCCATCTGAAGTTCCCAGTGGGGTGAATATGGGGTCATATTGCCATACACTTCCATTGCTATATGAATCCCATCGATTTGGTCTGACGTGGCATTTAAGCTTAAGAAAAGCACTGTGCATGAACTGCTGTCGTGGCCAACACCAAATCCCTTTATCTTAATCCGGACTCATCCTCCGCTTGAATGACAGTCATCCGTTACATTAAGAAAACGAAAGCCCCTTAGTGTGAGTGTGTGTGTGTGTGCAGACACTCGTCCCCTGCCATAAGCTGTGACCAGAAACCAGACTGAACTGTCGCCCGCCTGATGAATAAGCCTCATTACATACAATCTGTCAACCTGCAAGGCGATTCCACAACAAGAGACCATGTAGATCATCGCTACAAAAACAGCGCTCACAGTTGGAGTGTCGTGGTGAATGTAGAACAGCCCTTCTGGTCTCATCTGTTACCCCACCATGTACAGCACATGACTTTCCTGTCAACCATCGGCGGCGGCGGCAACTGAAGTCACACACACACACACACCAGGCTGATCAGCACCCAGGTAAATACCACACTAGTCACTGTGGCCCAGGTTGTCCAGAGGTCAAGGCCACTGCCTCTGGCGCACATGTACACCTGCAGCTTGGGTTCAAATCCCAGCCCACTAATATGCAGAAACGCTCTCCTCTTTCACCACTGTGTCTATCTGATGCAGAATAAATGACACACCATAAATCCCCCTGGATGAAAAGGACAAAGAAATGAGACATGGCCACTGATTAGAAGGGTGTAAAATCGCGAGCAGCGTTCAGAGCCGTCTCAACTAAATTTTAACTGTAAACAAACGTGTATTTGTATTCGAAAGTATGTAGTGTTTTGTGAGCTGATGACATTTGACCACTGTTAACGCTCACACGCTTTTGAGAAGCCACATCTCAGAAAATTGTAATTCCAATTCCAGCGCCGCGATGCTCAAGTCAATAAAGAGAAACACTCATAAACGCCTTTCATGGAGAAGTTGTCCCATTATTTTCAGTCTGACATTCCCGGGCAACTGCCATTCTATCCAAAGGTACAGGAAGGAGGGAAGGAAACAAGATTGGAAATGAGGAAAGGAGAGAAGAACAGCAATGAGGAAAGATGAGAACAGAATTGGTCACGAACAGAGAGAGCTTCGCTCATGAACTAGACCTACACTGATGGAAAAATAACAGGTTCACCATAACTTGTGAATGACAAAAGGTGAAATATAGCTACCCATTAAAATGAGTACCACATAAAGAAAGAGGTGGAAAAAGGCCATTAGTTAATACTGTCTACATCAAATTGTGTCTACCTCGTGAAGTCTACAGTTGTCTGTGGGTGCCAGTCAACTGATTACAGCTGAGAGAATAAGGCTAGATTAGATTACGGCAGAGAAAACATCAATGACAGGGTGGCTCTGAAAAAGGTGGGGGGGGTGTCATGGCCTCGGAAATAAAGGCCAATGAGACCAGTGAGAATACGGCAGGGTACTGCAGAGGACCACAGGGATTGGTCAGGACATTGAGCTTTGCCCAACCAATCAGAGCCAGGAGACAGAGGCTTCAGATGCACGGGTGGGGGATGATGGGGGAAGGAACATAGAGAACAGGAGATAGACGTGACATTTGTAATGTCCAACTCCCCATAAACCCACACATAAAAAACACCCACCCAAGGCAGTCCCGTCTGCCTCGTCAGGATAATGCAGATTTGGTGTGTGTGTGATGGTGGGGAAAGTGACAGAGCAGGAAGCATCAGAACTTGGGGTTCCCATTAGGAGTGTGTGTGTGTGTGTGTGTGTGTGTGTGTGTGTGTGGATGTGTGTGCACGCCCACATTTCCCTGGCAGGGTCAGAGCCTACCTAAAGGACACCTTTTGTTGAGCTCAAGGGTCAATACATTTGTATGGGTACACTGCACATAAAAAAAGTTTAAAATGCCAACAGGTCTACAGCTGAATTTGATGAAAAGGGTAGACTTTGACAAAAGCTGTTGGAAGGACACAATTATTATAAATTGTCAAGGATTTTCATCCACATGTAAAATGAACATATTAAATGTGCCATCGTGTCCATTTTAATTAGTGTGAACGCTGCGTCTTTCTAGGACACACTTTACAACTCGCGTCCCTTTATCTTTCTTTTGTTCAAGCCCTCTGAGCCAGTTCCCCATGTGCAATTCAGCCAAACCTATCAAGCTGTCCATCAACCAGAAGACAACTGTCCCACGGCTAAGGCCCAGTTTAAAAAGCACTGCCTGCTAATTGGCAAGGAACATCAATATGGCCGTATTGATCGCTATAGAAATGTGGAATTAAATATTGATCCCCCGCCTGTTTTGCAGCATTTTAACAAATCCTCGAAAATGCAACGAATAAAATATTATGGGGGCTAGAGTGGACTTTTACAGTACCTGTATTGTGACTAGCCAGATAACCAGCTCTTAAAAGGTAAATATAGTTTATAGAAGGTGAGGTAAAGGCAAAAAAATAAACATTACTCAACACAGCAACTGGCTACTGGTTCATTGAGATACAATTATCCAGGTGTTGGGTGTTCGCGCCCTATATGGCATGCATAGGTACAGGGACATTCATTCCGGGATAAGTCTTAAGTCAGGTCAAATAAGGTGGCAGAACAGTTCCTAAAGCATCATCCTTTCACTCCATCTAAATCCTCCGCAGACCACCAAGCTCCCCGAAAAAAGGTCAGGAAGGCAGCAGAGGACATTCATCCCCACATTCACCCGCCCTCATTCATTCACCCGCGAACAGGCACGCGCACAGGCACACACACACACCCGATGTACTCTACATTACCAGGCAGAAATTCAGTAATGATCGAGCTCTGATCTGAGCTTTTGTGAAGAGGGGCTCTTTAGGGGGACAGAGGAGACTGCCTTTTTAATTAATGTAATCAGCTGTCAGTGATCAGGGGATGAATGGGTTGGTGTTTCCATCTGCTCTAATTAACTACCCACGCCTATCGAGTCCACTGATCACACACACACACACACGCACGCACGCACGCACGCACGCGCGGGGCAAGACCCATCCGCCCCACGGAGCACAAGATAATGGACCACCAAACAGATAAAGCATAGGGCATTAGGAAGACAGCAAGCACAGCGTAAGCGGGTCGTCCTCTCCGCCTGGCAGTGGCACTCTGGAGAAAGGCATGAATGGAGGGTCTGGTTGTAGGGCATGTTAGAGCCACAGCACTGCCCGGACAATGACGACACCAGGACGGCAACTCAATCAGAATTAACATTTAAACGACGAGGGAGAGCCTGCGGTGAACACACACACATAATTAAATCAGTTAATATCAATTAGCACGCATGCATAAGGGACAATTGTTAAATGAAAGTTTGACAATCACTCATACATACATAAACGCAGGATCACGTCACCCCCTCCTCCATGTGGGAACAGCACTCACGTTTTTCATCCTACTTTTTGTGGCTTGATTGACAAAATAAAAACATGCTCTGGAGGGCTTCTGGAACACACACACGCGCACGCAGGCACGCATCTAGATATTCATCAGCAGTTGCTGGTGTGTATTCATGACAGCACAACTATAATTGATATGAAAAACACTTACACACACACACACACACACACACACACACACACACACACAACTGAGATGTCGCTAAATTAAATGTTATAAGAGTTTCATTTCATTTCAAGTGTTCAAATGGGGAAAAATCGTGAATACAAAAACGTCCATTTACGTACATTAGCATGCACGTATCCAGGAACAGCACTCTAAATAGACCCAAGGATGTGACATCAAAGCACAACAGGGCCCTCCGGGGGCATTCTTAAACCATTCATGTGTTAGACTTGCGTGTAAGCTCAGCCAGCCATGACGAGCATTGCTGCTTGCTCATAAATATGTCTTCATGCCATCATTACGAGGGCGGGGGGCGGTGGGGGTAGTTATACTCAAGGATGAAGGCTGGTAGATCCATAATACATCCCAGGACACCACGGGAAAAGATACTCATGCATCACTTGCGCAACTTGAAAAGGTCAAAGGGAGAATTGTGGTGCGGGCGAAAGTGAAGGAAGGAAAATGTATAACCAGGTATGAAGATCTGCCCGTCACCGGATCTTGATCCCAGCAGAACGTGGGTTCACTGAGCATGAGTGGAAGTCATCCTCTGAGTGCCACATCAGCGAGAGATTCTTCCTGTAAAGCTGGGGCTTTTGATAAAAACTAAAATACAGAGAGTGAGGAGAGAGAAGTGTTACCGCTAGCCCGGTGGCGCGTGTGCTGGTGAACTGAGACGACATCCGACTGGCAAACGGGCATCACCACCGCGGTAGTCCGAGGGGGATGGGCGTTGGGGAGGGTAAGTGAAGGCGACGGGAGATCTGTGGAACGACTGACGAGAACGGTCTTGCAAAACGCTGTTCACACATTTTGCCCCGTGGTGAACTGCGTGCCGATAACCACTAGCCTGAACGTACATGTTCACATCTCATCGCATTAACCAATGAACAAGCAGATACAGCAGTGTACGGGGGGTTACCAGAACATGCAACGATGGAACTGAAAGCTCAGCATTGCAGGTGTCAAAGGTTAAAGGTCACCAGTGGGCGTAACATCTGGTCTGGCTATGAATGCCTATGGGCAGAATATTACACAGTCAGTCAGATGGGAAACAACTTCTGTCCAATCAGAGGCCAGGCTTGGCTGATGCTGTGGCCTACTTATTCGGTTCATTCGGCAGCATGAGAGTCAAACACAAAGTGCCACATTTGGCAACGACAGGAGACAAATAACTGCTATCAACCCATCAATCGTGGTGCGGTATTGTGTCAGACAGCTTCGTCACACACAAACACACACCTCATTGGGTCGCTAGCTGACGCCGAGACCGTTCATCACTGCCACAATGTCATCAGAAACTAGCACGAGCAAGCGGTCACGACCGTCAGTCGGCGTTTGAATATGCCAAACACGATAACAGATATCAAAGTAGCAGGTCATTGTACTGTTTTATTGAAGGGTCCTTGTTCAAATGAGGGGTAAAAACCATCCCTCAACGCCGGCACATGTCAGAAAACGTAAACAGTTATGCCAATTCGTTTATCATGTTTATCATCTATCATGTTCAAGAACAGCACGATTCATACATGTCAATTATGTGTAGGCAATTTAGTATCTTCATTTGTTAACTTAAATAGCAAAACAAGTTCCAAACGACCGCTGGTTAGATGTATGATTAAGAGTATCTGTACCTACACCTGGCATGTGTGGCTGTCCCACCTAGCCATCTCAAGGTGGAACGCAATTACTATTAGTGGCTTACACAACTCCAAATCCCAAATCCATAGGGGAACATTATAGCAGATATACAGGACCAATATTCCATAGGAATAACATATTTCATATGTTGTTTTCTATAATACCCATGTGCCTACTGATTGAAGTACCAAACATTACAAGCTACTACGTTATAATGATCAGTTGCTAAATCAGATGATTACTGATGTGGATGAGTGCCCCTGATCAGGTATGACACATTAGAAAATAATTACAAGGTGTTTATATGCATCAGTTTATTGCCTTGTGACATGTAACAAGTCTTCACTCTGACTAATAGGGTGAAGTTGTCATTTTAAACTTTCAACTTTCAAAACCGTGACATATAAAATAGGAAGAGGACCAAGCAGGGCAAAATGACTAGATCCACTAAGGTTACATAAGACACAGTCCGAGGCGCTGAAAGTCCATCACCTCAATGTCACTGAATAATCATGTGATGCCGCTTTTTTCTGATTTCGCAGCCAATTAAATGCAAATTGAAGACATTGGTTTGATGGAAAACAGGTCATCTTCAGTCAGCAGGAAGCCCCTAAACAGCGATGGGACTCATCGTTAACAAAGCAAGAGATTGTAATATTATGATTTAAAGTGAAACCCCTTTGCTTCAAATGTCAGTCCGGGTGAAGTAAAACCGCACAAGATGCCAAGCCTCTGTGCCCAGCATTAGGAGACTGACAGTCAGACTAGAATCGGGTGCATCTGGGAGCTTCTATTCTAGCCAAATAACTAACAGATGGGAAAACATGAAAACATGGCCCAAACATTAGACCTACGTTGTTTGACAACATAAAAGTATCCAGAGGCTTTCCTAAATGGAGGTCAGCCAGTCATAATGGGGAAAAAATAAATGTACAACGATAGAGTTCCATTTTTGAAGAGAAAGACTGAAAATGACTTGAGTGAATATACATAAATTAAATTATATTGGTGGAGTAGAACTTCGGAATCAGCTACCATAACCCCAAGAAGTGCCAGGATCAAATATCCTAGTCTGATTATCATTGTGTAATTATATATTTGGCACAAAGTAATCTACCCTTGACTCATAATTTCCTTGGTATTTGGGGGTAGATTGACCAATCATACGGTTTGATATGTATCATAATTATATCCTAACCAGTCTTCAGGGAGCTGCTAAATGTGACCAGCAGTTATAGAGCTGCATGTGTCAACCCCACAATAGGCCCCGAAAAGGCTACAGGCTGTGTTCAGATTGCACATGATTAATGAACAGCAGTACATTTCTTGTAAACATTAAGACATAATGCTGCACTCTCACCCTGGAGACCAATATGATTGACAGGTTTTTCAACACCTTCCCGACCCATTCAGAAAGTTAAAACGTGCTTTTACTGTACAGTCCAACAAAGGAGCTGATCGAATGAGAAGCTGTATTCCCAACAGAATAAAAGTGGTTCTAAATTACCATTGATCTCTATATAAGCAGAGCTGTAGAGTGCGCTAGGATCTGTGTATGGCACACAAAGTGGCCTGGCTGTGTATGGCACACAAAATGGCCTGGCTGCGTATGGCACACAGTGGCCTGGCTGCGTATGGCACACAAAATGGCCTGGCTGCGTATGGCACACAAAGTGGCCTGGCTGTGTATGGCACATAAAGTGGCTTGCTGCTGGTTTCAGACAAGCATAGCACATTCAGGTGAGAAGAGTGTTGCAAGCAGCAGATGCTGCTTATCAGATTTTAACTCTCAAATAATAACATTTCACAATTCACAAAATGAGAACTGAGAGATTTAGAAGAGTTCTTTGCATCCCTTTTTCAAATAGGGGCTCCCAGACATTGTGCAAGATAAAATAACCAAAGAAAGACGTGTAGTTCAGGTTTTCAGAAAAGGCAAGCAGTGGACGAGGGACGGCAGCTGGGAGGGATTGAAGATCGCAGCTTAAGTCTGGCAAATGGTTTGAACCGTTTGAGCAAGTCAAAGGCCGCAGCAAAAACAGAGAACTGGTATGAGCTCCAGATTACGTACAGAGCTCCATTCTCTAAGGGTTTAAGAAGCAAGACGCGGATTACAGAAGCTCAAATGACTCCGCAGGGGCCGTGTAACAGTGTGCTTCTGTGCCCAGAATTTCTGATCAGAAAAATTGTTGGAGAATCCTCTTGGTGATTATCATGTTGCATCACACAAGTCAATTTAAGGACTGTGTGGGGAAATTGGTTTTGTTTCCTGAGGACAGAATGCAAATTCTGCTTTAGCCTGTCGCGGCTACACTATCCATCCAATGCAGTTCGTAGTAATGGTGTGGTAGAAACCCAAAATGGAGTCCAAAAAGCATTACTAGCGTGGCCCCTCCAGTGGATCATTTACCGTTGACTGGCTGCTGGCATGTACAGGTTCTTCAGGAACCTGTGGGCCCAGCTGCCCCCCGTTATATGCCAGGTTTCCATTTGTGAGTGGCAGCCTTTGAGGATGATGAAAGTAGTCGGCGGCAGATGACCCAAACAGCTCCCAGCCTGCGCACACACACACACCAATACACTAGGCGTTTATAACACCAGGGAGAGCATGTTTAAATAGCAGTGCCATTGCCACACGTTCATCTTAGGAAAAAGAGCAGGGAAACTACCGCATCTCTTTATTTAGTCAACACAGCAAACGCTGAGTAACAACTGCGTAGCCAGCGCTACGGTAAGCAGCGTTGTCACCTAAGATTGCTGTAGAGTGTGTGAACAGCAACATTCTTGCTGGCTCCACAGATGCTGCAGTCGACCTTAGTAGGGAAAAGGAGTGATTCATTAAATAAATGACCCTCCTGGATCTGGTTGGCTGCTCCAATCCAGAGTCTTCAACTAGCCCATGCAAGAGAATCCGCTTTGCACTTGCTGTGTGCTGAAGCATGCTGGATGTTTTGCTTTTAGCACCCTCTCAAAAGATGTGACATCATGGTATTTGGAAAAGATGCCAGCCTTTTCTTTATCCCAAGAAAATGAGAGATATAGAGATATAATAACGTGAGTGGAGATGGGTTATAATGTGGGAGGAGACTAAGGTGGAAATGTGTTATAATCTGGGAGGAGACTAAGGTGGAGATGTTATAATCTGGGAGGAGACTAAGGTGGAAATGTGTTATAATCTGGGAGGAGACTAAGGTGGAGATGTTATAATCTGGGAGGAGACTAAGGTGGAAATGTGTTATAATCTGGGAGGAGACTAAGGTGGAGATGTTATAATCTGGGAGGAGACTAAGGTGGAGATGTTATAATCTGGGAGGAGACTATGGTGGAAATGTGTTATAATCTGGGAGGAGACTAAGGTGGAGATGTTATAATCTGGGAGGAGACTAAGGTGGAGATGTTATAATCTGGGAGGAGACTAAGGTGGAAATGTGTTATAATCTGGGAGGAGACTAAGGTGGAGATGTTATAATCTGGGAGGAGACTAAGGAGGAGATGTTATAATGTGGGAGGAGACTAAGGTGGAGACGTGCGATAACACGGGCGGAGACGTTTTAACATGTGTGAGGTAGTGGGTGTGAATAGCACCATTTGAGGAGGAGGAATGGAAAGTGGGTGAGGAGGAGAGATGGAGCGCATGGCTTTACCAAAGCATCAGCACTGCGCATCTGTCATCAAGATCAAGGAGGTTATTTATAACTTGCAGGCCCTTTGGTGCAGCCAAAATCCCATGCTCTCCCGTATCAGACAGATAATTATCTCATCTCCTGGAGACCTTTGGTACACACTAAAAAAAGGTTAAACTTCAACAGATATTTGAATACGTGTACAGTCCCATTATCATACCAGTCTTTTAGTCCACATGACATGCAAACAATACCGGTGAATATCCCACTTTCTTAGTGCACATAATCAACATGCATCTTCAATTCGTCTCCCAGTGAAGCATTTAAGAACTTACCGATACTGATTAGTTTGATCTCTTTCCCTCTCTCCAAAAGAGACTTCCTTAAACAAAACAAAATGTTTTCCAGTGTGCTAGCACAGGCCCCTGTCAAATTAATCACCATCAGCTGGTCTGTGTTTCCACACAGGTCACAGTCTCTAAACCTGTGGGCCAGCGGCAAAAGTGCAACATCGTTCCGTCACGGTGAATTGAAGATCTCCGAGCTCAACACAAAAAAACAAATCTGGCTTTACAGAAGCAGGACCTTGGATTCCTTGGCCTTTTCTCAAAGGGAAATCGAAACAGACAGCGATGGTGTGTGCTGGAATGCACATGGAAGATGGACCACTCAGAAGGTCAGTGTGTCCATCACTATGCTGTGAGTAAATGGAAAGTGGGCGGGTGACGACCAAGGAGATTCCCTTTGACTGTTTGTTGAACGGTTGGTGGTCGTTCCACCTTCCTTTAATCTAATGCATGTGGAGAACACACACACACTTCAATTCTAAAGTAAAGCCCATTGCTCAACGCACCTTTAGCGTCTAACATTTACATCTACTCAGATTGCGTGTTGGTGGGGTGGGCTCAGGAGTTTGAGGGCAAAACCCACCGGCACACAGCTTCGGATGTAAGCGTACACTTTCCTGACACAGTAGGAGGGTGAAGGATCTAACGGAATCCCTGAAAGACTGTTTTCAGACTCAAATAAACAGAGATAAGGAGAATGGAGAAGATCTAATCCTACGGACCACAGTATTGAATTACATATTAGACAAACGCGTCTACTGCGAGGAGACTGATGGCACACAGAGACACACTCTAGGCAGGTACAATACACCTACATCTGATGGATTAACTGATACATCTAAAGCATCTGGTCTTTATTTCAACTCCCCATGAGGAGCTCCAGTGGTCATGCAATAAATTGGGTTGACCTTCTGGTAATCAGGCCCTACTTCCGGTGAGGGGTGTGTCCATGTAAAACGTGCATTCAGATTTGCATGCCACCATTAGGTAAATTGAAGTAATCACGTAAACGGCAGAACTCTTGCCTCAGCCACCCAAGTTTTGGCCAGGGGTATCTGAGATATCATGGTTGGTCAGCGCAGATATGGAGTGGAGTCAAATACGCTCCCCATGCCGATATTTATAATGGGACACAATGAACCAATTATGGCTGACTGGTCTGTGTGTGTCAACAAATAGTGGGCCGAAGCCGTAGCGTGGGCCTGGCAAACTACAGGGCTGTTGCTGAGCTGCGACAGCGAATGTTAGCAGAGCCACGTGGCGTCGGATGATGACAAGCTAATCCCAAACAAACGGCAAACTCTTAATGAAACCGCGGAACCCAGACGGTTGAATCCCAGGCAGTGGGATCGTGTTGTGGTTGTGATCCTGCCATTTAAACCGGCAATCACAGACTTCCAGAGAGCGAGAGTCGGTTTTATTCATTTAGCAGATTAGAGGCTCGCGGTACGACGCGCACGCGTCCAATGTGTTGAGTCAAGGTCACAGGGAAGCCATGTCCGCCTACACTCCCAGATTACAAGCGGTTGGATTGTGACACCGGCTATCTTGGTCAACAGCTTCTGTTGGAGGGAAGCAGTGTCACCTCTCCTCATTAAGAGGCAATCCGTTCGTAAAAGGCCTTTCAGCTAGTGAGTGTCCTAATGCAGAGCTGTAAAGCCTCCACACGCCGCCATTGCCCTTTGCCTTGAGAGGAATTAAAGCTAAACTAAAAAGGTGAAACTGTTCAAATCAACTGCCACTGGTAAATGTGTAACAATCGGTGAGACGATTTGTGTCCGTAAACATCCACTTGCAGCCTCTGTTTTGATTTGTTTGCTAATATTCACATACTGGTTAATTTTGGTTGGAGGACAAAAAACAGAATAGCTTTAGCTCACAACCATTAGAGTAACAGCATTGCACCTAGCACAGTGTAGAGTAATAGTGAAAGACAGCTTACATGGAGGATGTATTGAATATGTTGTCGAAAAGTGCTTTTTAAATTGCACCATAGAGTTTAATACAGGTCTATGGCACATTGCACTCTACCACACAGTGCTGGATAAAACAAATTCCAGCACAGGAAGCTGTTTGGAAAAGAAATATCAGCTTCTTTATCCAGAAAGGCACTAAGAGAAAACCCAGCCAATACAGTGTTACACATCAGAATATGAGAGATCAGACAAATGTGAAAATGGATCCGTCCAGTACACCAGAGGGTTACTTCAGCAAAACAGTATTGTCTAGAGAGTAACGTTCACAGGGTCCTTGGTTGGGGTGACTGAGGCTGTTCTGGTTGACATGACAATGGCACCACAAGCGAAAGCTGTCAATCAAAAGAGGAGGGTGATTTTGTTTGAGAAGCAGTGAACAAGGATCGAGGATGACATCACAGTCCATGTCCATATGGCCGGTACCCATGGCCGGCCCGCTACCCATGGCCGATACCCATGTCCATGCCTTTATAAGCGTAAATGCCACTCGCTGCAGAATATAATTGCAGCGCGTTTTAGAGCACGAGCTAACAAGGCAACAACATCTGTGAGCCCAACTGGTCTGGGAGATTGACGTACCCTAGAAAACAAAAGCGCACGCACACAAACCACAACGAGTACACAGCACAGACCCGGAGAGAAAACACGGTGACGATCTCCCGAAATGAAGAACACTGAAGTCATCTCGAAGCTATAAATATGCGAAAAGCCAACAGACGAGAGCAATCGCTGAGGAAACAAGAACCGGCTGCTTGTCCATGCTGCATTACTCATTCCT
The DNA here is from genome assembly GCA_029465975.1 of Dallia pectoralis. Classification (NCBI taxonomy): domain Eukaryota; kingdom Metazoa; phylum Chordata; class Actinopteri; order Esociformes; family Umbridae; genus Dallia; species Dallia pectoralis. Next base: position 16,624,445 of record CM055731.1, on the reverse strand, counting down.
GTGACAAGGTTTATACCCAGCACTACATTATCAACAGGGCATTCAGAAATATATCCCATTAATGGGAGTCCGGACGGACGGACAGACAGAGACAAGAATACCCAGCAGTTGACCATGAGAACAAGATCATACTTTGAGGGGCCTAGTCTTCAAATTAAAATTGAATATACAATAAGCAGGTATACGGAACTTATGCTGGTATTATACCTTAATAGGTACCAAACTCTTCAGACTCAATGTAAAAAAAAACATCAGGTTAAAGTCAACTTCTAGACATGACCATAACACCCGTCCTATTGGCAACTGAATCAATAAAATATAATATCTACACATTAGCTGCAATAATTTTTTATGACTTATCACTTACAATAAATACTTATTCAGTCTGAAATGTGTAAGTTGGTAACAAGAATGTAAGCATTTAAGATTTTTTTGTTAAGAATTTAACAATGTCTCACAAAGTCACGCCATGGCTTCCCGACAATAATGCGAAAGGCAAACACTGCAGCACCAAACAAGCAAGCTCTGGGGTAAAATAAATCCAACCGGTTTTAAAAATACAGCTTAAATTAAAATGTTCCCTTTGAGTGACCACACAAGTGCACACACATGCTCCGCGGTCCAGAATACACCAGCCACACAACTTTCACTGTGAGCGATGTCGCTCTTTGCTTATTTCCTTCTCCAGTCATCGCAGTCCAACTTTCTTTTTGGTGCACTTCCCCAAAAACGTATGACCATGTGATTGTTTATAATTATGAAGGCACAGCGAAAGACCCAACATTTGGGATAATTCCAACAATTCCAGACACAGCAGTCTTTCTTCCTGGTTCGTAATTAGAGAAACGCAAGCGAATACAATTTTTAAGAAGCTTCCGTTTCCATATCCTGTCTAACAGGTTTGAAACGGCAGATTGTATGTCTATTGACATGGTTGAGAGTAGACTGGACCCAGGCATTTGGGCTGCTCGATTATGGCAAAAATCATCATGCCGATTATTTTGGTCATACCGGTAATTGACATCATTAAACACAATTACTAACAGACTTTGGAAACACCATGCATTTACTTAGGGCTGTCAACTTTAGTCGTTTAGTCGACTAATCGGTCGAAGCCGTCTTGGTCGACTGACATTCTCATTGGTCGACCAGTTGCATATTTTTTTTTACACCAATAAAGAAATTTTAATTGATTTACTCCTTGATATTTATTCCTTTATACGCAGTTATATATTACGGTATTCTAAATATAATTAGCCTATGTTTTATGTTTTTTAAAAGCTTTAATTTAGGCTATTTTGTAACAGTGCCACAGTTTAGCGCACCGCGTAGAACACTCGGGAACCGCACCAGCGGGCTGCACTGCTGCCTTTTGTAGCATGTGTAGAGGTCTGCACGGGCTTTAAACTGAAGCTCGAACTCGGCCCGTACCCGCGATCATTTAACCCGACCCGACAGTTACATTTACATGTTAAGCCCGAACCCGACCAGACCCCGAGGTCCACTCTGTTTCTTACATCAAGAAACATTTTTGCAATATGTTCTATTTAATGATTGCTTGAAACGGTAAAAAAAATTACGTTACAGAGAGAGAGGGAGCGCCTGTGTCTGTGTCTTTATAGACCTAGGACAGAGCTCCTCACTTTGCAGTTAATAACAATTACTTAATTTTCAAAAATGCTTATTAGTATTATAGTTTTATGTATTATTGATGTTTTTTGGTTGTTGTTTCATAAAAGCTCTATGACAATTGTTTAATAAATGTTCAATCAAAATGCAAAACATCACAACCTTTTTTTATTTTTAGTCGACTAATCGTTGCGCAGGACAAGACTTTGGTCGACTACGCATTTCTTTGGTTGACTACAGCCCTACATTTACTTATTGTTATTGTATTTAAAAAGTGTAATTCCCTGAATATAACCTATTTAAATGTAAATAATAAAAAACACTAAACATTAATTCCATTTATAAAAATGATTTCAAAAATGTGCGAGTATGTTCTATCTAGTGCAATGCCACTGCCAAGTGAAAACTTCTTTAGATTTAAGGTCTTGCTAAACTAGGCCCGTATTCAACAAATGTGGGTTTGTTCCATCTTCCCCGCAGTGTCATGGTCCACCCGGAGCATGTCAGAAGCAGAGCGATGTGAATCACAAGATCGACAACTAAAAAACGACTTTGCCTGTCCAACGTTGACTTCCTTCTGATTTTGTATTTCATTTTTGATTTTTGGAGTTCTAACTAATGAAAAAAGGCCACATTTTACATCTGGTTTTATTGTGTTTGTTGTATAGTAGCCTACAGACATAGTAAATACACTTAAAACTCTTGAGTGACATGGATAAAGAACTTGTAACTCTCGTCAAAAATACATATATCCTTAATTATTTAGTACCTATATTTCACCCGGGGGGGTGAGCTCGGCATTTAAGGGAGGAGCGAAAGCGCACAGTTGTCAAGACAAATGTCACACGCTTTTTAAAATACAAACTTAATGCGGCACAATAATTGTTTTAACTATTACTTTGTTTTTAATTATTGGCAGAGGGCATAATCGTAGTCAAATTTGAAAATTATATTAATTGCACAGCCCTACTAGGTAGGTAGAACTTAATAAACAGGTTCAGAATGTGATCATTACTTCTAAATAAGGCTTCATACATCTTGAAATGGGCTAAACTGATCTTATATCTGCTCACGTGCATCAAAACATATCTGCACGTGACAGCTGCCCAAAATATCAGTTATACACCTCCAGTCAAGAACAACCCTTTCACCTGCCACCAGCCGCAATGTGCAACGAGCTGTGTACTGCGTACACCCCGCTTACCCTACACTCACACAGACAGGCACTCAACCAAGTCAGCTATACTGCACCAAAAGACATCGTTTAGATTTACCTCTCCGCTCTATGTATAGCCTTGTCACCAAGGGTATTACACAGAGCTGTGCAGTGTGTGTGTGTGTGTGTGTGTGTCTGTGTGTCGGTCTGGGGGGAATGACACCCAGCTGTGCGAAGGCATTCATGGGTGTGCAGATGGGAGCGACCGGGAAAGAGAAGGCACGAGACAAGACGACGCTTGAAAGGAGGCTGCCGTGGAATATCGGCGCTCAACAAAAAGTCCCTCTCCATCTTACATTCTTCACTCCTTTCCATTTTTTTCTTCTCTCGCTCCGGTAAAGAACTGCAGGTGCCATGACTGATGCATGACCTGCGTTCAAGATCACAAGACCTCAGCTGTAGGACAGGAACATTGTAACCGGGCAAAACCATTCATGGGACCGAGGATGTATAGGAAACAGACATCGGTCTGGCTCACAGGGGGAAGACATTCACTGTCCATGGCCTGAAAGACGTTTAAAAGGACTTACCGAAACACCAAGCATAACGTCACACACGTCTAAGATGGAAGCCAGCTGGACTTGAGTGGGTAAACATTTAGAAGAGTGGACCGTGGGTAATATTTCAGATATCTGCTGAGAGGACAGGCAAGACTAGGGGTATTCTAGATAGTCTAAAAATATCTGGAGCTGGCTGGTACCACCGGACAATTAAATCGCACCCATCTGGTATCTCCGGTCTGACCAAGTCCTTAATTAGAGGGAACTTTTCCAAGAAGAATTTCACCATAGTTCAATAACACAAAATATAAAATGCAAATGGGAAGATTGATCCGTGTCATAAAAATACAACATCCCCACAATCTAGAAAATGTTGTTTCCCTAGAATCTACTTAATCTGTATTTCTACATGATCAAGCATTTATAGGGACCATAGACACAACCCACCTTTACAACACAGCAGTATCAATATCCTCCCCTCTACAGAGAAATAGAAGACCACATTTTTTAAAGCAAACCGTATGTTTGGGAAGTCAACTTTGATCATGTGGAGTTTGTCTGGCAGTGTGAATTACACGCAAGAACAAAAAAAAGTGCTCATTCACCGTGTCTATTGCCAGGTTACACTAAGTATTCAATAGCCTGTATAACAAAGTAGTGGAATTTATATCAGTTCATGTTGTTATAATAGAGAACACTTCTGCTCATGTACAACATAAAGTAGACAGGCAAACAGATGCCTATTTATAAAGCATGGTTAGCAAGCAAATTGTACTTCTCCTAATGTTGTACCTAGTGAACTTGCTATTTTAATGAGAACTAGAGAAGGCCATAATGTTTTGAATGTCTAAAATTACGTTAGTGTTCAAATTTTTGTGCTTTATTTAGTGACAGTAAGGAAGATAAAAGACTGTGCTGCAAAAAGAGGCACAGGCCAAAATCAAACCCATGCTGCAGCGGTATGTATGTGCCTGTAGACAGCGGCCAGGACCGCTGGACCACCACATGAGAATTTAAATGTGTATTTTCCTTTATGAAAAGGTTGCTAGGGAGTTCTCATGACGAGCTCGCATTTGCACATGTAGCTTGTTTACGTTGTCCATTCAAAGGGGGAACTAGTCATGTGGAAGCCCAGGTTAGAAAGGACCCAAGCTGAGTGATTGTAAATGCACTTGGTGACAAATTTGTTGTAAAAAGCGCTTGATAAAATACTTTTATTTGAAAGGATCCAAGTAATGCTAACATGTGGACGACTGTCTGGTCACTATTTCAAGGTAAGTTAGTATACAACTTACAGAAGTATAAATTGCATTGGTGAAAAGGATTTGCCAAACAAAAAGCTACAGTAGGCTGTTGTTGAATCTGAATATGTGACGGTCAGCTAACAGCCAGGGGCGGACTTACCCATTAGGCAAAGTAGGCAACCGCTTGGGGGCCCCCAGCTGCCAGGGGCCCCCAGCTGCCAGGGGCCCCTTGAAAGACAACATAGAACATTTTACATGATTAAAAAAAATTATAATATTTAATACAAATGGATTATAAATCACAACCACCCTGAAAAGTATCATTAAAAATAATAATAGAGCGTTTATTCTATTTGTGTAAACGCAGGCTCCCCCTCCAACTCCTTGCTACTTTGGACTATTCCAATGCTGCAACTCCGCTGCGAGCAAAGAACGTCTATCAGTAGGTTAATGTGTTAGAGAAATTAAGAGGGAATACGAAATAGTAATCATCAAAATGAAGCGAAATTATCTGAGCGGAACACAAAAGAGGAAGAAAAAAAGAAGAGAGTAAAAAAGTTTTTTCCACACTAAAACTCCAGAAGGTAACGTCCTTTTTCTCTCAACCGGTAACATCAAGTGATGCGGCAGCTAGCACAAGTGCTGTCAGCATGTGTGACACACCTGTAGCATCTCCCGACCCGGTCACATATGAACAACGTCAGGAAGATAGTAATGTTGAAACGGCACAACTCACTAATGAAAGTGATAGAGATATTGAAACTGTCTTTCTCCCACTGCCTGAAAATGACAATGCAAGTGATGATCTCTCCCGTCAACATGTCTTAATGACTACACTAGATGATGACCCAGCGCTCTGGCCAAAACCTCTGTCAGATAGAGACCGCTGCTCACTAGTAAGGAAAGGGCCAATTCAAATTAAGGACAAAATCTTCCCAAAAAATAATGAAGGACGCAGATTTACAGTTAACAACTACTCAATTCACATGAAAAACGGAGACAAAATAATTAGAACATGGCTGGTGTATAGTAACAGTAAAGATTGTGTAGTGTGCTTTTGTTGCCGCCTTTTTGGAAACAGGAAAGATAAGCCGTTAAGTGGAGAAGGTTTTAATAACTGGAAAAATCTTTCATTCATGTTAAGCAACACGAAAGATCAAATGAACACACCGTAAACATGAGTAGTTGGCACAATTTATTGGAGCGGCTTAACACAAATACAACAATTGACAAAATCAACCAGGAGTCAATGTTTCTTGAAGTAAACCATTGGAAGGAGGTTTTACGCAGATTAATTGCTATTGTCAGCCATTTGGCAGAACGGAACATAGCTTTCCGTGGTCATTCAGACAAATTGTTCGAACCAAGGAATGGAAATTTCCTTGGGCAAATTGAATTGATGGCTCAGTTTGACCCAGTTATGCAGGAACATCTGAGGAGAATTCAGGCAAAAGAATTGAGTGATACCTACCTCAGCAAGCACATTCAAAATGAGCTTATAACACTTTTGGCCAAAAACACAATTGATGCCATCGTAGTGAGAGTAAAAAGCGCACAATATTACTCTGTTATCATGGACTGCACTCCAGATCTGAGTCACCAGGAGCAGCTGTCAGTGGTGCTAAGAGTTGTCAACGGTGAGAGCTCCAAAGGTGTGTCCATCTCAGAGCATTTTGTTGGTTTTCTTAATGTACTTGACACCACAGGAAAAGGCTTATGTGAGTCATTTTTAGGTCACCTAGAAACACTAGGCTTGGATATTGCCAACTGCCGTGGCCAGTCGTACGATAATGGCAGTAATATGCAAGGCAATAAACAGGGTGTGCAGACGAGAGTCCTGGACATGAACAACAAGGCCTTAAGTGTTCCTTGTGGCAGTCACACCCTTAATCTTGTTATTGCACTCAGACTCCTTCTAACCCTTCCTGTGACAGTGGCTTCAGGTGAAAGAAGCTTCTCATCTCTAAAGCTGATCAAGACCTACCTGAGAACAACAATGTCACAAGACAGACTGTCCTCCCTTGCTATTCTCTCCATTGAGCATAAAATGAGGAAGACAATAGACACAGAGTCACTGATAGCAAGATTCGCTGAGGCCAAGGCTCGTAAGGTGAAGTTTTAATCAGAGAAAAGTTACAAGAGAGAGAGACAGCCACCAGCCTTCTACTAACCCAGTCAATTAAAAAATGGAGAGCGAGAGCGAGAGAGAGAGTGAGAGATTATTGAATTGTGTTTGCATTGTTCATTTGTTAACCTTTTCTATTTTAGAATACAAGAGACAGTATAACCAAACCTTCATCTCTAGTCAACAGACCATGGAAGTTAAGGGTAAATGCTTGCATCCATTACAAAATCTCTACTATTTATTGTGTCTTTACAGTGATAGTGGTATGTTGTTTCTGTTAAAGAAGCACATGTTTATTTTCTTTCAGACGAATGACACTCTGGACATCTTTACAGAAGTTCTGTGTGTCAGTGAATGCCCGATGAGAAGACATCTAGCAAGTAGGTCTCGTTGTTCTGATTATAAGGATTTAAGGGGTGAGAATAGAGTTAAGGGGCCCCATATCTGTCTTCGCCTGGGGCCCCCAAATTACTAAATCCGCCCCTGCTAACAGCATATAGCTAGCTTGGGAAAACCTGTTGACTTCAGCACATGATGTCTTCCTATGCTGCTTCTGGTCAGCTATGTGAAATTTCACGGACCCTAGAAATCTCACAGATATGATAGAAACTAAACAAGGTTCCACCAAGGATGAAATGCTCTTTTAAGGCGTGGAATTGGCTCGGCAGTCATAAATTGAGGGGCCTAGCTTGGGCGAGAGAGGTAACCGCAACCCGGGTAAAAACAGTGTGGCAGATTAATTAGGAGCTCTATGGGATTGTTGGGGCAAAAATGTAAGCAGAGGAAAAGCATACCGCAGCCCACTGGTGCACAAACGGGGACCATGACTTAAATGACACACCAGGCAAGAGGTTGGACAGATGGGTGACAGGCTACTGGTCATAGAGGACTGCTGTCAGCCTGGTAATGTGCAAGATTGGATTTTACATTTATTTCACACCGGCTGAGAGGATGACAGAGGACCTCAGGCGGGCAGATTTCTATTGGTCTAGATATGGGGCGGTGGACAGCACTACTCCATATGGCTAGACATCTGCTCTGCAGATGGCAAACTGACCGATGTGCTTTTTAACAGACAGATGTGTGGAGAGATGAGATGGACAGTAACGCCTGTCTCTTTGTGCATTGCGGCAGTTAAAGAGACACACGGTGGACGTTTTGGGTGAGAGAGTGAGAAAGAGTGAGAACCACTAGCTAGGATGCCACTACTCCATAGGCAGATGTTGGATGTGACTACAATAACGAATGAGGGCTGTCTGGTTGTGGAAAGATGGAAAGATTGACTGCCCTTTACAACTCACTAACTGATAGGGCCTGATAGGAACTTGCACTGCTGGTCTGTTCTGAAGGCTTGCAGACTCCTGGCAGGTTAGACAGTACAGATGGACAGACAGAATGATGCGTAGAGCTGGAGGGAACACTGGGAAAGACGAAGGGCAACTGCTGAGATGATTGGCATTATTACAGACTTTTACCCAAATTAAATATGTGCCTTGCTCAATGGCAGCATTCTGGTTTACCTTAGACATTTCGGACAGATCATGACATTAAAGGACAAAGATCAGAACTGCAGAAGATGTCAGATGTCAAGAGGATGACATGGGTAGAATACAGTGTAGCAGATGGCCTCTGCTGTGCTGCCTCACACTAAACAATAGTTCCCAGGGAATCAGCGATTGGCCAGCCTTTGAGTGGAGGTAATAGCCAGATGCTCAGCACAGCCCTCAGTGTCTGTAAAACTCAGCCAGAACCGTAAAAAAGTAAATACAGTAAAAGAATGTTAGTAATCAAGGGAGGAAGACTAATCAAGTCCCATCATTTAGCCAGAACATAGTCTACAAAATGTATCCCAAAAAAAGAAATCAACAGATCAATATCTAACCCTAAGGACCGTTACACTGTATTGACATCCAATTGTATTATACATTTGAAGTTGTTGTGGGCTGCGACCGGCAAATGACAAACCAAATATTAAAAATCACATTAATTTGGGGCAGTATGTGTAATATGTTGTTAAGACAAATCACTATCAAACCTCAGTTAGCTATAATGGCATACCTGTACATGACACAGCATACAATATTACTGGAAGTTAAATTTACAACAAGTGAACAAAAATCCCAGAACGCATAGTTAATTCTAAAAGAAAATGAACTTCCGTAAATCCCATTTTTAATTTACAATAAGAGGTTCTTATCCAGACAAACCTACAGTAATCTGTGCATCCATTTTCATATTTATTGTAGCCTACTGCAGGTTTTTAGAAATCCATGAAACTCTCTGATCAAACGGCAATCGTTTAGAGCTCATTTGATTACAAAGAAGATACAAACGGATTCCAGTCCAGCCAAAGTAGAGGTTGCACGGAGATATCAGCATGGGGACGCATCGTGTGTGTGTGTGTGTGGGCAGACGGGGCTCCTTTGAAAGCGAACGCCCAGATACATGCCATGGAGCGGAGCACGGAGCACAGAGCTTATGAAACATGAATAGCATGTATTCATGCCTTCACTTTGAGCCCTGCATAATTCATGGCAGCGCATCCACTTTCATTGTGGATACATGTAGCGGCTTATAACATCGTGCCCCTGTGATAACGGGCTGATATGCACTCTAGGTGACGTGAAGACAGCCGGGAGACGAGGTGTGCGTGTGTGTGCGCGCGCGTGGTTTAAATGCCAGGATGTTATTTCAGTCCGTTGCGAAATGCCCGTGAAGCGGAGTGGAAGCTGTGTGGACAGACGTATCGGCTATTGCCTCACCCCCGGGGGCCGTGTGGCTTTCCACACAGATGGCCAGACACCAAGTGAAAGCCCCGTACCAGGGCCTGGGAGGTAGCCCTACTGAGGGATGGTGGGGTTTGCTTCACCTACCATGCACACTGTAGGTGCTATGATCTCTACCCAAAAAAACTAAACCAACAGGGGGCCAAATGGAGCGCTCAGACAGGTATACAACGGGTCGTATGACGTACCCCGAGGTGGAACGTGAAGTTTTGCACGGAGCGAGGATCAGCTTAGCATCTCTAAACACTTACTGTCACAGGTGAAAAATGTCAGGTACCGTGGAGTGCGCCAAAACACTTTTAATTATAGAATCAGGCTGACCGCTAGCGTCTAGGTCAGAGCGGTGACAGTGCCGCTAGCTGACGAGTGGCTGGACAGCCCAACGAGCTATGCTAATTGGCGCAACTCACCTAGCAGGGATTTCTTGGTATCATTGTGCTCTAACAATTTACTCCGGCGGCACCAACAAAGTCAAACAAGGTTGTCAGGTGCTCAAGCTTGTTCTCCCGTGTTGACCGGCACACATTCCTGGGCGGAAGAGTCGTGTTGGAATGAATCAGAATGGCTTTGCAGAAATGCTTATCATTTGAATCCCACACTACATTAGTCCCTGGATTTAGGTTTATATTGTGTTGTTCCCTGGCTGATACCACCCAGCAATGACAGCACGGGCCTGGCAGGGGGATCTGGGTGACAGGGGAACAGAGGGTTCTCTGTGGCGGTAGAGTAACTCTTTGTGCGTGTGCCCATGCATAGCAATGTCACAGAGTAGCTGATGCTAACTCCGGTGCAGTTGTATTGGAAACTGCTTTGCCAATTGCCTGTATAATTCGGGGACCAGGGTTCAAATCCTGCTAAACCCAAGGGTCCTGCAGACAGGTGTACATGCCTGCTGTAAGTTGCTGCAATAAACCATAATCATACAATTGAATAGCACACGCAAGGGAAATCGTATGCGGAAAAACTGAACAACCTATTAACTCCTTTGCCTGGTTCCTCTCTAGGGTTCTTCCCAAATTCAACCCATCAGGGAGTTTTTCCTTGTTGATGCGTGTGCTGTCAGGTTCAGGGTGGGTGTCCGTAAAAGCTCTTTGTGATAACTTTGTTGTAAAAAGGGCATTATAAAAAAATTGATGGTCCATTTCTCGATGGTGATAGAAATCACTTTTACGGGCTGTTGGCAGGCGGGCCGTACAAACGAGCTGCTCGAGTGGCCAATCTATGGTCCCCTCCTTAAAACGAATGCTGTAGTAACTGTAAGCATCTCTATATTCAAATGAAAGGTCTCTGACCGGCAGCTTTCTGCTCACAACATTTGGTGACGAGTGAGATGGGGTAGCACTGATGAGCCCGCAGGGGGTCACGCTAGACAGCCTAGCACTAAATGCAACTACACAGACACCACACTCCCAAACAACATATTCCCCCTATGGCCCACACACTGGCATGTGGTTCCCCCTCTGACCAACACAAACACAACCAGACCCCCCACCCACACAGCCACTCAACTACCAGAGACTGACCAAAAAGCCAATTCTTCCAGCCCAGCAAATTCACTCTTAAAACATATCCGCTACGTAACAGTGGCCCCAAACAAAATCACAGCAAATGAACAGCCCAAGTCAACGAGTTCATTAGGACATTATATAGTGTTCAAGCTGGTCAACAGTATAGTATGTAAACATAAGGGTGTGTCAATACACGTAAATGCGACAACAAGTTGGATGTCTAGGCTATGCAGTCCCATAATGGTCATGACAACCGGGAACAATACATTTTATTGAACTACACAGATTCGTGGCAATATTTCAGCATGAATGCTCTTCTCCCTATCGACCCATTTCGAGAGTTTGTCTGTCTGGAAAATCCATCCAATCACTTTGTGACAAAAAGAGCCCTATTGATGTGAATTAAGGTTTCCATAAGGCAATTCATGGTATAGTAGAGTGCACAAAATAGGTCAAACTAAGTCTTTTGAATTTGCGGTTCAAAATTGTGACCACTATTATGAACCACTTATACACAAGCAAATATAAAGACAGTTCATTCTAGTCAAATAGGTAGCAACAGAAATCCAATGGATTAACTATGTTCCATGTGGCTGGAACGAACATAGGAACCTTTGAGATGGTTGCAGTTTCTCTGTACCTCTCACCACTCAGTATACGGATTTAGTTTACATTTCTGTAAAAGGTTATTGCACTGCTATTCACCCATGCAAAAGATGACAAAACAGCAACAGTGGCAGTACTCAGATCTCGCCACAATAAACCCTCCAGAGAATTAAATATTCTCCATGTGAAATTTCATCAAGACTGGCTGCTTCTTTTCTTCATTGGATACTCAAAGGGAAAGCTCTGCAATAATATGCCAGTCATAGTCATACAAGAGAAGAGACAAGGCCAAAAGCATTTACTGCCTTGCTCATGTACAGAACAAACATCACCTTGGAATAAAGTCTAGCAAACTTCAGGTTACTGATCAGATGCGCTGACCAAGTGTTCTTCTCTAATTGATGCTCTGACCAAATGTTCTTCTCTAATTGATGCTCTGACCAAGTGTTCTTCTCTAATTGATGCTCTGACCAAATGTTCTTCTCTAATTGATGCTCTGACCAAATGATCTTCTCTAATTGATGCTCTGACCGAGTGTTCTTCTCTAATTGATGTGCTGACCGAGTGTTCTTCTCTAATTGATGCTCTGACCAAATTATCTTCTCTAATTGATGCTCTGACCGAGTGTTCTTCTCTAATTGATGCTCTGACCGAGTGTTCTTCTCTAATTGATGCTCTGACCAAGTGTTCTTCTCCAATTGATGCTCTGACCAAATGTTCTTCTCCAATTGATGCTCTGACCAAATGATCTTCTCTAATTGATGCTCTGACCGAGTGTTCTTCCCTAATTGATGCTCTGACCAAGTGTTCTTCTCTAATTAATGCTCTGACCAAATGTTCTTCTCTAATTGATGCTCTGACCAAATGATCTTCTCTAATTGATGCTTTGACCGAGTGTTCTTCTCTAATTGATGCTTTGACCGAGTGTTCTTCTCTAATTGATGCTCTGACCAAGTGTTCTTCTCTAATTGATGCTCTGACCAAATGTTCTTCTCTAATTGATGCTCTGACCAAATGTTCTTCTCTAATTGATGCTCTGACCAAGTGTTCTTCTCTAATTGATGCTCTGACCAAATGTTCTTCTCTAATTGATGCTCTGACCAAATGTTCTTCTCTAATTGATGCTCTGACCAAATGTTCTTCTCTAATTGATGCTCTGACCAAATGTTCTTCTCTAATTGATGCTCTGACCAAATGTTCTTCTCTAATTGATGCTCTGACCAAGTGTTATTCTCTAATTGATGCTCTGACCAAGTGTTCTTCTCTAATTGATGCTCTGACCAAATGTTCTTCTCTAATTGATGCGCTGACCAAATGTTCTTCTCTAATTGATGCTCTGACAAAAAGTTATTCGCTAATTGACCGACTGGCCATTTGGGACAATAAGACATAATTGTGATGAATATTCCTCATAAGTTCTTGTGTCTACTGTAGAGGTACAAGAACTGATTAATCTTGTCAGTTGTGGGATAAGAACCAGCAACCTTAGGTCAACTGGCCCAACCACTTTGACAAACACGACACCGTGGCATCCCGGGTTTGTCAGACTTCCGTTGGAAATAGATTTTTGTCTCTGGCTTTATTAAATATATATCGTTCATGGCCTGACTGTACCCGATATGAACAACGACAGTGTCTTCCTGAGTTTAAAATAACCAATGCCAGGCTCCTAATCCAACAACGATCCCTCTCAAATGACATAATTGCTCTCAGGGGACAAGAGAAAAAGTGGATCTATGATGGAGACGGCACCAGGGTCCAAAGCTAATGAGTGACGTCTGATGTAATGTGCCTGGGCTGCACCGGTATGCCTCCAATCAGCCACTATCGGGTTAACCGAGTCCCTGGCTCTGTGGTGGCATTGACAAGACATTTGCCTCGGGGAGCCCCCACTTCCCTGTGACGCACTAATAACCGGGCCAGAGTCGAAGCTAAATGAAACGCTCCAACAAAAGTGCCATGGGGCAGCTGAGCTAGGCAAAGCATAGAACCAGCTTGGCTAGGTACCAATAACTTGAGCCTCTTAGAATACAACAGTGAAAGGCCCTATTCTCATGTTACACACAAGTCCCATTACAGGTCTGAATGTGGAACACAGTGATTTTCCGACAACTTCATTGGTTGTCTGTTTCTTTCCTAATGTAGGAGGTAATCTGAGAGTAAATATCCACTGGGGGGTATAATACAATTTACCGGAGCCGCGTAATTTGCCACAAATACGATCAAAACACTTACAGTTGATTTTGGAGGGAACGTAATATTCGCCACCTGATGATACATACTGTACACGTCTGGAGAGTAATACAAAACGTTGTTCCAAAACAGTTACTCCTAATTGGGTGTGGACATTTTTTATCCTCACACTGACAAAAGGACCCTCAGCTTGAATAAAACCCAATGCATTCAAAACCCGGGACTGACGAGATGCGTGATACTTAAAAGGACATCATTTAGACGAATAATACACAAGTTACCATAGTAACTGTCTGATATTTAGGCAACCATTACTGAAAACCTATACATAGAACAGGGAAAATGAAAAGTGCCAACAAGGCAACTGGTTTGGCTGATTTGACTTCTCACGTTTAGGTTGAGGACAGACCTAACTACGACGAGTGTGTTGTCTTACAACATACAGTGCCATCCCCAACTATTGGCACACTACAGGTAACAAGAAGAGCTATGAAAATGATTGTGATGAATGAAATCGTTATCTTATTTATAAACATTGGCAACCCTAAAAAACACAATTTCATAAAACCTAACCAAGGTAGCCTATATTCCAAATAACATTTTACATTGGGGTCTTTGGGAAATGTGGTGATCCACACCAACCTGTTTGACCAGGGTATAAACTTGAAGTGGTCATCACTACTACGACAGCAATTAAGAAATGTAAAATCCACTGGAGCTGTGATGAACCTGCTTTTAAGATTATGGATGTGTATTTAGCCCCGCCTCCAAACAGCTGGATAATTGTATGGCAAAACAAATTACGGATGACATTTTGCAGAGTTGCACAGGTTTGTTGTATCTTTGGAAAACCACATCTCTGGCATGTAGGTGGCATAAGATGATGCCACCTACATGCCAACAAGTTAGGAAGAGTTGCAAGCCCCTGGTGCCAACCAATCATAACGGTCTGGCATGCGGACATATCATTCGAACTTTGATTGTCACCCTGTTCTTTGGTTTGGTTACATTTTGTTTTTGCCAACACAAACCAGTGGTGGGTTTGGTATATAGAGAGAAAATACCCACTGTGAAGTATAGGACTGGATCTGTTATGTCGCGGGGCTGGATCTGTTATGTCGCGGGGCTGGATCTGTTATGTCGCGGGGCGGGATCTGTTATGTCGCGGGGCGGGATCTGTTATGTCGCGGGGCTGGATCTGTTATGTCGCGGGGCTGTTTGACAACCTTGTTAGGATACATGGCAACCCCATAATGATTTTAGGCCAAAAACTTATCATTGGAACTACCAGAACAACAATTTAAATACAACATTACAGTGGATAACTCTGAGCTACAATTTTCACAAAGGGAAGGTGCAGGGGTGCCAAAACATTTGCACACATTTTTAATACAATTGTGGTTTATTAATATTGACAACAAACATCCTTTGTATATTTTTCACAAAGGTTAGATACATATGCCATGTTAACTGTAAGCTCATACTGATAAAAAACTATTATATTTTTTTCCACAGGCTTTTCAGTTCATAATCGCCCACTGTACCAGTAATTTTGAAGAACACAGTATTCTCGGACTGATCTGGCAACAGTAGTGTTTATTGACATCCTATAAATTAAAGGCGTTCATTGGTTGCAGGAAGTGACAACTTTTAACAGCCCAATAGGTGGCAACTGTCAGGGTCCAATATCAATGGCAAACATCTTTGTCAATTTGATAAGAGTGAGAATAAACTCAGGAATAACATGGCAAACATGTGTCTGTCTTTCAAAACCAAAGTGTAATGGTAGAACGTTTGCAGAGCTTTTAGTAAAGAAAGATGATGCTTACCAGAAAAAACACCAATACAAAATATCCCATGTGACTAAAATGTCAACCAACTATTTGGTAATATTTATGTGGATAAGGCAGGGATACAGTCACCAGTAACTGTATCGAAACACGACTAATCACTGTTAAACGTAAGCAGCCAATGTACATTATAAATCAGAATCCGTCATAAATTTTAACATCCAATACCTACTGTTATGGGACCAGTGTTTACATCTAGGCTACTTTTCCTCCACTGCGCTGAATAGGTAAAAACTTGGATCTGCTTGACACATCCAGTGCCAGAAACTGTCTTGAATTCAACAAACATTTCTTAAACCACACATCACATGGTTGACAAGTCTGCCAAAACATGTATTGAAGTATTCCACAGAAAACGCATAAGAAAGGTTGTCCAACCCACCACAATTTATTTTATTATTCAGGAGTATTAAGAACAGTCGCTGAATGCATTATTACATAATTGTGTTAAAACAAACTGAAAGACGTCACAATTTAAACATTATAGACCACAAAGCCATCGGAATGTAATTCCTAAATCATCTTGAGGAAAATCCCTGTCTTCATCAATGATGTCCAAGTCAGTGTGATAACACTAAAATGGACCACCTCTTGATCTCAACCAGTTGTTCCACGCCACCAGAACGCTACAATGTGTCCCTTTCATAGAACTGCGGATATGCACATGCGGTCTGGTCGACCCAACACAGAGTCGGAGGCACGACAGCCAAACACGACACCGCCGTCCATTGGAGACAGACAATTCAACACAGTTAACGGACACTGAAGTTACCAATTCTCACGAATTTAGACACCTGAAAGCGTTAAAGGTTTGCACGCGAAACAATACATCCCCCGGAACACAAGTGAACTAGCTGATGTTTGCGTACCATCTGCACAGCACTAAAAAGACGACGTCAATACTTACAATGTGTGTCACAAGTCAAACAACGAAGATTTGTGAGGGAAAATGCACGTCCTCCGAGTTCAATGTAAAAGTACAGACCACCTCTTGTCCTCGGCGTTATTGGTAGCTGGTGCCGGATGAATTGTGTGCAGGCAGGCACCGCTCATACAGAACTAGTTCTCGCGGTGACACAGACACACTGAGCGGCCTACGATACTCTCGCGTTGTCGGTCCACGGGAACGAGCAACGTGGACGGCTGGACGCTCGTGCCCGACTCCTCAACAAACGGGTGTGCGCATTCGGCGTTTGATGGATCTGATTGGACGAACGCGTGACAGTGGGATTTTTTTGGATATGCGGATTGGTTCGTTTCATTGCATCAACCGCAACGCACCTCTACCCGGGGTCGGATGTGAACAAAAAGAAAGTATAATTAATATATATATAATAGGCCGTTGGTGCCCTTTAACATGTATCCCAAAGTGGCCTGCATATCGTGTTCATTGTCTTAAATCAAACAGTGTTTTTTCTTAATTGCTGGTGGTGATGTTGTTTTCATTGTTTTAGAGGTCATATTTTGTTGATAACTGCACAACCATTACAATTAAAGGACCGTGAAGATGTGCTGTTTTAGCAAGTTACCGAATTTAGACAGCTTAGTACAGCTATTCACTGTTTGAAGTTGAAATAAATCCCCTTGTAGTCTTTTAACTGAATCTAATCCATAGTGATTTACACAAAATGTATTACACACAATTACTACATCTACTACTTACCCATTACACTTATTGTGGGGAAGGTTAGAGGATACTTAAACCAATGGGAATCTTGGGTGATCAAATGTGTCATGGGGACTCAAAAATAAAGGCAGCAAATACAGAACATGAACAAATTGCATTGTGTTATGCAAATAAATATCTGTAATTTTTTTTTATTCACGTCGAATATGATGAAAATAATGCAAATGAGTCCATTCACTGTGGTAGTCTCACTCCTGTGCTCCTCTTTATGCCTTCTGTCAGAAATAGCTGTGATTGCTCGGTCCCCAACATGGAATGCCTGAACGTGAATGTCCAATGAACAATGAGACGGACTTAATTAAATGGAGAGAGAAAGAGAGATCGATGGTGCAGAGGTTTTTTGAGGAGGGCTATGTCTATCGATTGGTTCACGGTGCTAAATCTAGGGCATGAATTAGGGCTTGAAACAACGCTGTTACAGTGCGGATGGATTTTACGTAGTCATCAGAGTGACTCAGCCGTATACTTTGAGGCAAAAGCCTGTGTCCCAGATATTTTTACACCCAGAAAACTCCCTGTAGGAATGTACCTCAAACAGCATTTCTAAACTCCTGGACTCCTATGTCACAAAGTTCTAGTCTGTGTAAAAATGACATCATCACATTTTTATTATACAATTGAACCTTTTTTACATTAGCATCTGTACATGCTGCACTGTAAAAAAAAAAAATCGTAAAAAAACGGTCAATGACTGGCAGCTACGGCTGCCAAACGTTGACCGTAAAATTAAAGTAAAATACCCTAAATCAAACAATGTGTAAAAACATTAAATTAACGGAAAATTTTATAAAAATGTTTACAGAAAAATACCATTATTTTACAGATTTTTCCCAAAATAATTATGAGCAATCCCTTTCAATAAAGGGAGAATCCTAAAATTTCTACAAGAAAATACCATTATTTTACAGATTTTTCCCACAATAATTATGATCAATCCCTTTCAATAAAGGGAGAATCCTAAAATTTCTACAAGAAAATACCATTATTTTACAGATTTTCCCCAAATATAAATAATTAATCACCTTCAATACACGGATAATCGTAAAAATTCTGCAGATAAATACTGTTATTTTACAGATTTTCCCCAAATAATTATGATCAATCACCTTCAATAAATGGACAATTGTAAAAATATTTCAGATAAATACAATTATTTTACAGATTTTTCCCAAATAATTATGTTTAATCACCTTCAATAAAGGAAAAATCCTAAAAATTCGGAAGGTAAATACTGTTATTTTACAGATTTTCCCCAAATAATTATGATCAATCACCTTCAATAAATGGACAATTGTAAAAATATTGCAGGTAAATACTATTACTTTACAGATTTTAAAGAATTATGATTATTCACCTTCAATAATGGAACAATCCTAAAAATTCTGCAGGAAAATACGATTATTTTACAGTTATTCGCTAAATGATTAAGTTCAGACACCAACATATGATCTTCAAAATTACTGTGAATGTCGTCAACTGAAAACATACTCAAGCAATACAAAATATATACATTATAAAATGTCGTAGGAAATGTCGTAGGAAACTACAAATTAAGTCAACATCACTATTGATTCTAAAATCATTTTTTTTCAAATGTATTCAGATGTAAATGTACAATATCAACACATTATTCACAAACAGTTCTTTAGGGGGGAGAAACTGAAAAACGAACAATTGTACTTCTCCATGTGTGTAACATGTGTGTTTGTAAGCATTTCTATCAAAAGGATGTCAAGACTTTCCCTTTGAAATGGATGGAGGAAGCAACAAATTGTGCTGTTGAGCTCAGGGAGTTATGGTCTTCTTCTTCTTCATTCTCTTAACCCTTGGGGGCTCTGTATAAGGTAGTTCTGATAGCATTTAAGAATCCTAACTATACAGTGAATTATTAAGTAAAATTAAAACATACCACACAAGGTCAATAAATCTGTCACAGAGATGCAACACAGCAGAAATATCAGACTTCTTCCAAATGGCCAGTAATCGCCTGGATCTGCTCCTGGAGAGGACACACACAGAGATAAATATATTACAGAAAGGTCTTTATTGTAAGAAGTAGGATTTTCTTGTTTGGACCTTTGAAGTGAGCTACCTTGTTAAAGTTAGAGGTTTTTACCCAGAAAGGATGTTAAAATCGGTTAGGGTTAGTTAAAGTGGCCATTGGACTGCAAAGCTATTTCCTGGATAACATACATTACTGTGCACTCCCATTGTGTTACAAATACTACTGATCAGCATGATGGAAAAGTCATAGAAAACATGTTTATGTGTGGAATGGAATTCATGTTTGTGCCACTATGTACATTTTCATGTTTGAAGAAAGTTGTTTAACCATTGTTAACTATTTGGCACCACTGGTTACACAGCATATAGACGAGTACAATATTGTTTGTCTTTGTGCTGACAAACTGGCAGTGATATGGCCACTAGTATGCACATTATACATTCACAGTCTTTATGTCAGGATAACATGAATACTCACTGGCTCCTAAAATCTTGTGGCAGGAGACCTTTAATTTCCAAAATGTCTGGTTCATGAGGGGAAAACACACAGACAAACAAAGACTATTAGTCAGTTTACTATTGGAGACATATGCAAACATATTAATGAACAGCCTCACACATACATTCATTCTTATATAATATTCTTATTATGACTGATGTGAACTTGGTTTCATTCTCTGTATGTTTTTGCCTCGGCTTGCTTACCTGTCCCTGGGTTTAATGCTGCACCCCAACAGCCGGTAATATCTTGTCACTCCTGGTTCTTCAGCCTTCTCGTTATCACACAGGTGATGCACAATGACAGGTTCTTTGCTGTGTGAAGTACAGATGGACACAGTGAAGAATATGGTAAATGGATTGTTCTTGCATATATAGTGCTTTTCTAGAATAATCAACCACTCAAAGCACTCTACAATACATGTCATATCACATGTCACATATCAATCACCCATTCACACAATGATGGCAGGCTCTACCAGGGTGCCAACCCACGAGGAAACTCATGAGGGAGCCCTAATTATTTACACTCAACCAGATAAGGAGCACCAGATGAGAGATAAGGATGGTACATATGATAAGCATTCAACCTCATTCAGTCTCTCAGACTGATCAGGATTCATTAGGCAAATAGTATAATTCATATAAATACCTCTTAAACATTCAAATTAAAATGTTCTGTAGTATAGGCTATATCATTTTTAACTTACTTTTTCCCTTTGGCAATCACCACCTTGCCTTGATGAGCATCTCTCTGGAATTACATTAATATTAGTGAATTTATGTAAACACGAACATAGAACTTAACATGAATTTACATGAATTGAAACTTAAACTGTTCGTTACCCTCACATACTGTTCAGGTGAAAATGTACCCGTTTTGACAGCAGGGGGACAGGCCTGTAGTTCAAAAAGGTGGTATAGATATATTTTTATCAGGACTTTCTTGGACCGGGTTTCTTGGACCTGTGAGGGCATTGGATATGAACAGTTTGTTAGGGTTAAGTAAATTAAATATCAATTAAACAAGAACGAGATTAGCCTAAATCCTCACAGTTACACAATGTTTGTGTGTTAACATTTTGGATGTTATAACAAGCTGTTAACTGTTCACTGCAACTGATATTTTTACTATTTTTACTTTATTGTGTTGTTACTGTGTGTAATGCTGCAGCTACACTGCAATTCCCCATATCAATGAAGTATCTATCTATCAATCTATCTAGTGTGTCACATCTGACCATCTGAAGCTAACAAGGCGGCAGGGGACTGACACAAAAAGATTCCAGTTAGTTCTAATGAGCATAATATTACACTAGACTAAACCAGTCAGTCATATCTCTCTCTCTCTCTCTCTCTCTCTCTCTCACACACACATTGTGACCAGAAGTTAGGCTGCATTATAACATGTAATTTAATATTTTCAGAAGGCAGTAAGGCTGTTACCGTGCACTCACCAAAACTGCTACCGTTATTACACAAGCAGGAACAATTACGTTATTACAACGTAACGAAAAGTTAACACTATTACTGAGCTGTACATTAGGTTGACTCAGCAACAAGTGTCTGTAATGTTAGTAACATAACGTTAATTGTATTATATATATATATATATATATATATATTTGCTGCCTGTAAACAGAATAAGCAAACCATCTTGACTAAAACCACACTCAATATTAACGTTGTGTTTGCTAACATGAATCATGCCGAGTTTAACAAGCTTATGTTAGATAACGAACGTTACTACATTAAGTTACCTGTAACATAAGTTAACGTTAATTACTCACGGATTTAGCTAAAATAACAGTCTGACAACGTTACAGTCAAAATTATGGATATGAACACAAACACTACGTTAGGTTATTAACTTAGCAAAATAACAATGACATGTTTTCATACCTGATATCGCCAGCAGGATAGCAGTTATAACGTGAAGTTCATGCTAGGAGAGCAAACAGATCCTGATTCTTCTACTGTGTCCATATTCCCATTTTTATTTTGTTCTCCGTTGAAATCCCGGAACTAAAATGTACTCAAATAATAATTTGGCATGCAGATGTTAAATATTCCAGATAATGATCCACGTAATTCATTAGGGACAGAGTATAGCTAAAGTCGTGCAGCCTTCAAACTTACGTACTTTCAAATTAAGGCGCGCTCAGTGCTCATTGGCCAGTTTGCTGGATGACAGCCACATTGGCCAATCATACACATTCAAATTCAAAAATGGCTTTTACACTGTACATATTGCCAAAGCAAGCGTTTGGATTTAAAAATATGAATAACAGTAATAAAAAACTAGATTTAAAATAAACTAATTATAATCTATACTGTTTGTAATACTTTATTATATGTACTCATAAGTATTTAGAGTTTTAATATATGTGATTCTTAGTACACAAATATGCTGTTAAATGAAGAATATTCACTCTCGTTCATTTTCTATACTGTTTCACGTGTACTTAACAAACATATTTTTGTTTTAAGAGACAATTACTATAACAACTCAACAGCACTTAAGACACACATTTTAAGCATATTCATTTAAATGAATAAAACTACCTCTGACGGTGGTGAAACTGTTTCGTTAAAGCGTAATTATTTTTGTTGCAACCCGTGTTTCGTTAAAGCCTGTGTAAAGTTCATTTGTTTCAATGTACCGTTAAATGTACGCTTAAAGACCAGTGTGGCTTATTTATGTTCAAAATAATATTTGTTTTAAACTTCAGTGGGTGCGGCTTATATTCAGGTGCGCTCTATAGTCCGGAAATGATGGTACCTTAAAATAAAAAAAATACTTAAATTGTCAGTATGGAGATAAACCTTTATATAACGAGCAAAACATTTAATAACAGGCAAATATCATAATTATTACAGTAAATTTCTGGAAAAAAATGAGAAATAACTGTAGCTTGTCATTATTGGCATAACACGTAAAATAACAGGCTGGTTGTTCATTTACAGATAATTTCTGTAATTTTACAGTTTTTTACACTATTTAATAAAAACAGAAAAACTACTGTGAAAATTTAGAGTAATTTACTGTAAAATTATGTTTTTTTTTTACAGTGTGGGATATGTGGTCCGCATTTGTTCTGTAGAGGTCAAATGATTACGCAGCATTTGCAAAAGTGTTAAATAAAAGCAAAGGCAGTGTTACTACTCAAATTGAACAACAAGCAGTGCTTATTAAATTCTCAAAAAGAACACCAACATACAAGCAGTACAGAAATATGAGCAGAAATATGCTTTTTTGCCTTTTGACCTTTTGCCTTTGTGATTTTCCAAAACTTGTTGGAGAATTTGGGCTAAGATCTAATTTGTGGTTGGATCTTGGGTTATCTGTTCAGGGCTTCTACCTGGAAAAATTATGTATATGCTCTAAATGGTTCCAGATCATTTATCTGTGTTAGAGCACAGACAAAAGCAGTGAAACAGTGTGCCATGACTTGTTACATAAAGAAGAGTTGTCTGGAAAGATCTTTTGTAATTTCTTTTTGAAATAGTGTAATCTGGAGAAAAAATACAGGATATAAGGATGACTTCCATATTCCCCAGAATGTGTCAGGGAAAATAGAGCCCTACTGCAAGTATTTACATATTAGACGTAATACAAATGTATTCCAACTTATAGTTTCTTCACAATCTGCTACTGAGATTTTAGTGCCTAGCTCCACTTCTAACCTTGTGCTCTCATATCATACCTCTTCTCGCCCTGTCACCTCGCCCCCAAAATTGCCTTTTACTTGTTTCTGTATATGGAGTGTGCTATCCAGTGGTGTAGTCTACGTGATACGCAGGTATAGGCCGTATTCCCACTAGAAAAAGCCAAAGATTTCCGTATACCCACTAACAAAGGCGCGATAATACGTAACATCGTCGTTTTGTGACAAAACGTTCTCGCTTTCATTCATAAATTCTCCCCGTATGTATTGTGAATCAGTGACAACTGGATCTTTGGGGCTTCGGTCGCGGTGCCCTGGCTCTGACGTGACGTCACTTAAAGTTACTAAGCAACAACAAGTTGTTTAGCTCCGGCTGCCTTAAAAAAAGACGTTGTTTGGCGGTCATTCTTCGCGCGGTCTTTCATTTCCCGCAACTACGTAGAGTTTGAACTACGTTTTAAAATAACGAAATATGAAACGTAAACAGACCCAAATAACACTAATTCAGTGTTTTAAAAAGTCTGTCCCTGAAGCTACTGCAGTGTCGGGTCAAAGTAGCTTATATGTATCCTGTGTCTGTGTCTGTGCGTGGGCCTGAGTATAGCTGTAAAACCGAGTTAAAGTTGGTTGGATATTCGATATTGGATATTCAAAGGATATTCGGAGCCCGATATCAGGTCCGTTTTTCCCGCAAGGAGCCACACTACACACCGGTGATCGACCGACAGAAACCTCCGTCAGCTTGTAGTTAGGGACCGTCAATAAAGTGCAAGTCCCAACGTTATTAATTCTAAAGCTGTTTTACAATTTTTAGCATTTTTTTAAGGAAATGGCGTAAGAGATGTTTAATAAACATTTAAAAACTCTGAAAATCTTTGAAATCAATTGGAAACCTCAATTTACTTTCATATTCTCTACAAATATCTTTCACATTTTGCACAGGCGTTGTTTTTTCAAAATAAAATGTTTTACGTTTTTAATATACATTTAAATAGCTTTTTTTGTGCAGTGACCTATTAACCGCAAACACTTTCAGATAGTCTGCAGGGGCCACCAGCATGTTGCACAGCCTTTGTTTTTTTTCAAAATAAAAGATTTAAAGTTTTTAATATACATTTTTAACCTGCATATCTCAATAGTTTTTTTGTGCAATGACCTATTAACCTCAATACACTTTAAGATCATCTGCAGGGGCCACACACATGTTGCACAGCCTTTAGTTTTTCAAAATAAAAACTTGAACGTTTTTAATATACAACTGGCCATCAACACCTGGCATACGGCATGGGGAGGCACAAGTAAAACGACTGTGCAGGCAGTTCAATCTTTGTGAAGAGCAAGCAGTAAATGGTATGAGAGATTTCCTTGAGCACTCAGAAAGTGAGCCTGAAAGCCTAAAACCTCTCATAAGATGCATGCAGACTCTCCCTTGCAGCACTGCTGAATGTGAAAGGGGCTTCAGTCTCATGAACAATGTTTGCACAGACAAAAGATCTACACTGTTGTTGTCCAATTGTAGCAATTTGATGATGATCAGCATCAATGGGCCCCCTGTAAGACATTTTGAGCCAAGAAAGTATGTGACAACATGGACAAGAAGCCATCGCTCCGCCACACAACCAAGAAGGAAATGCACACCTCAGACCCCTGAGTACAAACATATTTGGAAAGCATTGTAGACTACCAGGCTGCCCACCCATCTCTGTTGTGACTTAAGGCTACGTTAAAATAGCCAGAAAAGGATCTGCCAAATTTCTGCAGGGTACTGCGTCAGTGAAGGGGTGTCAATTAAATGGCTCATTTGTGTGAGGTTTTGTTATGTTCAGGTTAGGTTGCGTTTCTCAAAAAGTAAAATCAGCTCATCTGTTCTTAACTTTAAGTGTTGTTTTTCCTGTGCTTAGTGCATGGGGTGTCACTCTGGGACAGGCGAGTAAGAGGCTGGGAGGGAAAAATCACAGTATACTCACTACAAAAAAATAGACTACACCACTGGTGCTACAAATGATGGAATTACACTTATGAGCCAAAATGGCATGCCCAATATGCTGTTTGTCCCTCATGTGTCCATCACATGGACTCTACAAGTTGTGGTATCTGGCATCAAGACACTAGCTGAAAACGCAGCCATACGTGCATAGACGTCCACCCGATGTAATAGAAAACAGAACTTATTGGACCAATAAGTCAATAACTTCCGACTTCCAAAGATTTATTCACTCTGACGAGATTTTTTGGGGAATGACTCAGTGCCTTTTTCCTTTAAACAGAAGCTAGACAAAGTGCTGACAACAAGAATGCCAGAGTTGCCCATTAATGTTTGGAGAATTACATTACCATTTATAAAAAAAAATGGTATTGTTAAAGTACAATAAAGGTCTGTGTCAATAGCTCTCTTATTATCCTCTTGCTTTTGTCATGTTTTCTGTCTTTCTGTGTATCTCTTGCTGAAATGTGATTACCGTTTTAAACTCTGACATTCCCACACTCTAATAGTAAAAAGTGCACACGCACGCACACAGACACAAGAGAGTTGCATCGAATTGCATCAGAGAGGATGTTGATACAGAGTTCAGTTGTAATGTTTTCATTGGAATTAAGTGAATCTCATGGACCACTTATTCCTTCTGTCACAATGACTGTGTTTTACTAATAGTTATAATTCAAAGGCCAATGGACGCTGCGATTTCCTCATCTACACAAGTTTAATAAATCGGATTTAGCATATTCAGCAAATATGTTATTACCTCTGCATTGCAACAAAATCCGTTTTGGATGTATTCAGCCGTTTTTACGTAAAATGTTATGCTATTTTATATTTAGAAGTGACTGGTGAATTTAAACCTCTGGTGGTAGGATTGGTAGTAGCATAGACTTAAACATACACACGCATCCAAACAAACAGTCAACCACACAACCACACAACCACTCACTGTGTGTAAGGATAAACTGGAAGTATCCTGTATGCTGTACTGGGAGTACTAGGAATCATCACCAGAGTATTCCACTCTGCAGTTTAAACAGATTCATACGCCTTGGTGATACACAACATCTATCAGGCTTATAGTAGCCTAATCATATTAGTATGGACATGTTCTACAAAAACATGTTTTCTAACCAGCGACCGCTGACGCTAATGACAAGAGACTATTCTAGTAATTACATTGCATTGTCCTCAAATAATGGTTGCTACTAATTACTTAGCAATCAGTGACAGTCTTACACAGTGAAATATTACCATTCAGATCCATTCAGTCATTTTCAGACAATGATATTGTATATGGTAAAGTTACCCATTCATAATCGAGGTGTAAATGTGAATCTAAATTACAGTAAGTTTAACTTCCATTTGTTTTAAAGTTTTTCAAAATCCTCAACAACACTAACCCTAAATAGTCATATGAACAATAAAACATATACTTTTTGCAAAGTTCAGAAGGAAAACATTTTTCCTAAACCAATATATTATAATATAGAAGGTGCAGGGGTTGCCAAAGTCACAACCACAAGCACTAATTCCTTTCAAAACCCCACCAGGAGGCAGCCCCAAAATTCATGCCACCCTGCAATAAAAGGGGCTTGTCGTTTGATTTAGATTTCTCCCTCACCGCCTCTTCTCACTCTTCTGTTTAAGTGAAAAAAATTCCCAGCAGGGCCCTGAAGACAACAGTTGGTCCTGTAGCATCACCACCAGCTCATTGGGAAACTGACTGAGAGAGATAGTACAAAAATCCAATCTCTAGACGTGCACAGTGTGCAGCCATGTGATAATTCTGGTTTTAGTTCTGGGATGCAACAATAAACCCCACAGGGCGAAGAACGGAGACACCTGCCATAGGTGGAGGTTGCCTGGAACTGCTAATCCTGGATCCATTTTCCTCTTGTTATCTCCAATGGGTCACGGCAGGGATTGTGGCAAGGGAAGCTGATTGTAAACCTGAGCTTAAAGGGTCCTGAAAGACACCTGCAGAGAAAGGAAGAACCGACTTGACGTCACTACCCCACATCAAGCATAACTGTAATTGGATGAAAAGCAATGATGAAAGAACGTCAGAACCCAGCCAGTGTGGACGGTAATTGATTCATAATGGATTAGCAAAGCAGACAGCCACATCAAGTGAAAGAGGAGTGGGAAGGAGTTTTTGGAGTGGTGGCTAAATGTATGTGTGTGTGTGTGTGTATGCGTGCGGAAGTATGCTCAATAGTATATATGCAGAGAATGTATTCAAAGAATGTGGGTTTCAAGGAGGTTTTATGGTTGGGATGAATATGTGTATTGGTAGTGCCAGGTAGTACCAGGAGGAGGACTCTGGGATTGAGGAACTGTAGCCGTCTCTTGAGCACATGCTGTATGTAACCTCTGTAATGATACCGAAGTTCTCCGGCCAGGCACCACCCCTTAAATAGTTCTATCCCCAGTACTCATAACGTACTCAAACTTTACCAGGTAAAAGTATTCAAGAATAGAATATATTTTTGTATTACAAGTTTTATATAACTGTTAAAATATGCAAATGAGGCAGAACATTGTTAAATATCGGCTAGTTGTATGACTGCTACAGATTATACAAGTATTGACATTTCAAAACAATATTCATATGATGTGTGACACATGCATATTTTACCTATACTTGAAATGACCCCAAAAATGTAAAAGTAAAAGACAAAAAACATTTCTGTTTATAAGAAGATCAAAGAAGCGGTGTGTGGAAAATTGTGAATGCACCTCCTTTGAACACTGGAAAATATTGACTGGCACATAAAATACATGTCATTTCAAGGAAATTGTTGATAAATATAGGCTGGTGCAATTGGCATTACATTCCGGAAATAAAATGACTTATTTTCTAGCACAAAACACCAAGTCTACAAAGGATATAGAAAAAACAAGCTTTTAAATTATATTTAATTCAGCACGGAATGTTTTATTAACAGTGACTGCATGAAACATGCTAGCAATAACAACATATATGTAAGATGTAAATTGTTTTGTGTAGTTTTTACATTTATTATAGTTGCAAAATATCTCGAAATCTAAACAAGTTATATAGAATTATGGAAAAACAACATTTTGACTGTGGTGCCAGGCCTGTGGTAAGTGCATACTGAATACTGGGTAAAGAAAAACCCTGGACTACAGAGGAAATAGCTGGTAGCAATAGAGTCCTGAGTGTAAGAGAATGTCAAGTTTTTCGAACCCTCCCTCTCCAAACATAACTCCCCCCAAAACTTCTAAAATAGCTGGAATCCAAAGAGCCTCTTCTGAAGGCAAGGCAAACACTAAAATGCATTGCAAGATGTTGTGAAACACTTGAATAATTTAATGTGGACATTTTAGTGAGGACTCACCTACACAAGGGACAATCAGGAAATCTATTTCGAATGACACGTGTGTTTTTGTGTGAATGCATGTGTGTCTGTGTGAGTGTGCTTGTCTGTGTCTGAGCTATCAAGAACTTTGTAGCAGCACGGTACTGAAGCCATAGGGCCTCTATAAACCCAATAAATATTGTTGTGGGCCAATGACTTTGCCAATGGCAAGCTTGTCATGTGTTTTGTGTGTGTGTGTGTGTGTATGTGTGGAGTGACTCATCTACCATCTCCCCAGGACATGGAGAGATGAGACATGCAGCAGTGACCCAATATTTAGGACCAAGATTACCGGCAGGATAACACCAGATAACATGTTTGACCTGGTTGGAAATAAACCCAACGTCCTTAACACTATTGCTCACAGAGGAATTGAAGTCCTCAACACCAACATCCTTAACACTATTGCTCACAGAGGAATTGAAGTCCTCAACACCAACGTCCTTAACACTATTGCTCACAAAGGAATTGAAGTCCTCAACACCAACATCCTTAACACTATTGCTCACAAAGGAATTGAAGTCCTCAACACCAACATCCTTAACACTATTGCTCACAGAGGAATTGAAGTCCTCAACACCAACATCCTTAACACTATTGCTCACAGAGGAATTGAAGTCCTCAACACCAACATCCTTAACACTATTGCTCGCAGAGGAATTCAAGTTCTTAACACCAACGCTCTTAACACTATTGCTCACAGAGGAATTGAAGTGAGCTCACTATCGATGCATCACATCTTGGAAAAGGCTTTCTCAAGAACTACCTCCCAAAAAATTTAAGTACTTGGCCCATGAGAGTATTGTATTGAAATGTTACATTTACCACATCATAAGCAGCCTAGATTCAACAAAATGTAGAATTTAAAGAGCTGAATTTGAGTATTAGTATTTGCCAACACGTCAAAGAAAGTTTGGGCACACTGTGGTCCAGGAGAGAAAGACCAGATGGAGGCTGGGGCATTTTTGGACCAGAGCCCTTTTGGAGCTGTGGCTGATACAGATTCAGGTTCTGTCGTGTTAATTCAGCCAAATAGATTAGCATGATTAACAGTGTCATTGTTATGCCTTCATTTCCTATCTCTGCTTAAACTTGTACTAATTTGCTTCAAGTTGTTTTCTTTATTCATGTTTCCTTGACCAAGATGCCACTGATGTTGGTGGGGTGTCCAATCGACAGAGATTTATGTAAGGACATCTTACTCAATACAGATTGTGGAAAAAAGCACAAACTAAAACATTAAAAACAATGTTTTTTGGCATCACCATGATTCATGACTTTTTAAAAATGAAGTATTAGCTTGACTTGAAAAGCTAGTAAAAGTCAGATACATTTAATGGAAATGTATTCAATTACAAAAAAAGCAGCCAAACAGTTGAAAAAAAGCATGTGCACAAGTATAAGACGTGCATTTTCTTAAACCCAGACGATGTGAATGTGACCATCATTTTTCACTGGTTTTCCCTTTTCTTTCAAATAATGTATAGCTCTCATTTAAAGTGCAAATTGTTAAATAATAACAAACTTGTTTTTGTCCTGTCCCTTTCAATTTTTTTCCCCCCTGTTCTCTTACTTCTACCTCGGCAACAAGACCACAGATGATATTCTGGAAATCCAACAGAATAAATAAGTAAATTAGGCAGGTACATTTGGGTCTGCTGCACACAGTAAAAATGTTTTGCTTCCGGCACAAACACACAGGGAACTATGGGTAAATAAGCATTCAGTCTTGTCCATGAGATCTTGCAATGAAATATCTAGCTGCAAGTTCTACACATTTTTGGACAATCCTGTATTTTTTATTGTTAATGACACACAAATCACTCACAATCCGGTATGAATGAATGAGCCTTCAAACCCTTCTGCAATCCTTTGAGACTGAGTTAAAGCCTACGAACATGATGTTAAAAATACTGTCAAGCCAGGACAATAAATCACACTACCAGACTAAATCTACAGAAACTGATCCCCTGACTTTTCTGAAGGATCTAAAGACAGGATTGGAAGGCTCATTCAAGATGGTCACCTGTTCCTATAAACACTCATTGCTTTTAAGCATGAAAAAATACTTCTAATAACACTGTGAGAGAATAATAACGGAAAAATACAGGCTTAGACTAGTATGAGAAATCACACTAGCTGGGACCGGGTAGGTGTGTCTGTTTGTGCCAGGTGCGTGGCTCAACAGGACATAACTGCCTAACTTAGAAAAACAAAAAACTTGCAGGAATGTCAGGACCGTCATAGGACCTATGGTCTCACACACACCACACACACACACACAAACACACGCGCGCGCCCGCGCACACACACACGACGAGATCGACTAACTAATAACAAACGTTGATCCATTCCCAGGTTTAAAATGTTGTCAATTTTTATTATAATTCCAATTTGAAATAATAAAAACAAGTTTTTTCGGGGTTGAACATTTAGGGTTTGCAATTTCATACGGTTCAGAACCACCCGGCCAGGATCCCAAGTCTCCATGATTAAATCCTAAATGGAGCCGAGGGCACAAAGACTTCCGATGAATTAAGGATTATGAGCACTCACACACTTTGAGGAAACACAAATGAAAACATTAGAGCTCATCAATAATTTCACGGTCGATTTCACACTTGCTCATAACATCCTCGAGTTTGTTTTTGCCGATCCTGGAGCACGTGTTGCATCTGTCGTCAGGCCGCGCCAGCGACACTCCGGAGCCAGTGATCTTTGTGTTCAATAACATGCATGCAGATGCACACACAGATGCAAAGACAAACATGCACACATATGGCCTGCGTGTATCCAGGGCAGTAACGCCTAGAGCAATTCCAGATCAACCTCTGGAATGAGAGGCATTCCCATTTTTCCCTTTCCATTATAGCTGATGCTGCAGCAACTATCCTCGCAGCAGACGGTTTTCAAGTGATTTGTCACCGGAGTCGTAAGTTCAGAGGACCACAGCTATCCCGGCAGAATTGTTTAACCCGTTAGCACTTTATTTTGTAGAAGGAAAACATCTATGTTGGGCTATCAGGCTGGTGATTGTAAAAGCACTTTGTGACACATTCGTTGTAAAAAGGGCTGTATAAATACATTTGATTGGTTGATTGATTAAATAGTAGCTATTGCCCAGTGTCTCGGTCTCAATTACTGTATTTTTCTCTCGCAGTTCCTTTTAACATATTGGAACAACATGCTTACTACTAAAGTGTAATTAACACGATATTGTATAAACATTTTACTAATTCGCAAGCATTGCAGTGTACATTGTTTATGGATTGATTGATGATCCTATCTCGTTTTATCTCAAAATTGTCTTTTGCACAATACAACTGTGTTCTCGTTTTATTATTTCCACATTTTTCTTTAACAGCCTATCTGGCCTGACTCCAAACCTTGAATGTGGTTTATTTTTGTACATTGCAGACCTCAACTGCTATACGTGTAAGTGCTGCTGGTGGAGTGCTGCGTCTTGAGCCAAATCTTGCTGAAGGAAGCAAAATTACTGTGTTTTTTATGGTTCGCAGTAATCAAAGGGATAAAAGCTATCAAGCCTGTTCCTGTGTTTTGGGTATTTTCCCAGGAGACAGAAGTATACCAGACAACCAAGGCAGGTTTGTGTGACATATTGTACTAAAAGCTACAACTGTCTAGATCTAAGGAAATTAGATGAAATTATTCATTCCACAGTTGTGATGGTGAAATGTTTTTAAATGACATACGAGGGTGTTGGATGATGGAGATTTTGTGTGTTTGGGCGTTTCTTATGCACACTCATTTTCATACAGTTACAGCCGGGTGTCAGGCCACACATGATCAATTCACAAACAACTGTTGACAACACATTTAGTTAATACAATGCCTTCTGTAGCCCATGTGTTCACTGTTTCCTAATACCAAAGAGCTCTACACCGAGGAGAGTTTTATGACTGTTTAAAAAAAACGTCAATACTCAGTTTTATGAGAAGAATTTGGTTTAATGTTGTTTGACTGCTTCGGGGTAGCTAGTGTGTAATAAAGACCATTTAATTGTTTCTAGATAGCCAGTAGCCAAGTAGTTCAAAACATGTTACACGAACACATCCTTTCATTCCATCAATACATCTGTCAAGAGGGAAGGTCACGTTATTGTCTATTTATAATGTTTATGATCAATGCAATTTTCTGTTTAAATTATTCAGTGTGTGTTTGTGTGTGTGCCACATACTGGGCCACTTTGTGCAAACACAGGGCGGGTGTGGATTTTGAGATGAACTGTCTTCTGAGCACAGTTCTTCTCTGCTCTGAGCACAGTTCTTCTCTGCTCTGAGTACAGTTCTTCTCTGCTCTGAGCACAGTTCTTCTCTGCTCTGAGTACAGTTCTTCTCTGCTCTGAGCACAGTTCTTCTCTGCTCTGAGCACAGTTCTTCTCTGCTCTGAGCACAGTTCTTCTCTGCTCTGAGCACAGTTCTTCTCTGCTCTGACTACAGTTCTTCTCTGCTCTGAGTACAGTTCTTCTCTGCTCTGAGTACAGTTCTTCTCTGCTCTGAGCACAGTTCTTCTCTGCTCTGAGCACAGTTCTTCTCTGCCTTGTGCCTACGGATTCCCATATGCAATAGGTGACGTTAACCGTTCTGATCTGAACAGAAAAAGAATAAATGTAGACAGTGAGATATTTCTGATGTTGACAAACCTATCTGGCATGCATGGCAGTAATGCTTCTGATTCAGTATACGTCCTAATAATGGTCTAGACGTCTTGCCGTAGGAGGCTGAAAAAACAAAAAGCTTTTTTTCAACTGAGATCTGGCCTTGTCATTGTTCTCCTTCTAAAGTTGTTTTCAACATATTGGAAAGCCAACTCCATCGGTTTCGGGAACGTTCAAATAAAAAGTTATTCCTTGGAAGCCTTGAAAGAGTGCTCCTTTTTATCATTAAGACTAAAAAGCACTCTTTTTTAGAGTGGGCTTAGAGGCCTATAAGACCTTTATTGATTGATCTTGCTTGTTTAAAGCCCTCTGGTTGGTGGTTAAATCGCTGTAAGTGGCCGGTTGTCAGTCCGGCTGAGCAGTGCAAAAATGTGTTTACGAAGCAGCCTGGTCAAAGTCCTTGCGGCAAAGGCTCTGTCCTGTGCCCTATATCTTCCCTCTACCCCACTCAAGTCAACCCCTGCTCATCAAGCAAAAAAACATTAAGAAGACTGGATCCGTTATAAATGGATGGTTGTTGAGTTGTTTTCATATTAATACACTGTATTTACTCTTTCACTATGACTTGTGTTATTGTAAATTGTTTTCAAAGCAAAGGTTTGTTTGTAATATTCTAAAGTATGAGGAACATTTTCCTCTGTTAAATAATTCTAGACACTACCAATTCTTTAAAATACTACCTCACCCTCAGATTGAAAGCTGCTTACACAACAAAAAAATATGTCAATGGTCCTGTGGAGAAAACAATTTACAAGTTTTGCTAGTACATAGTACATTTCACAAACTTGTCTCTGTCACAAGTGGGAACCCTTTGTTTCCACACAGGGCTTTTAGTTGGGTGCATGTTTTATTTTCCGGTGGGTGTGTTTTCATTGGGCACAGCTGTCATTAGTTTGGGTGAGTTAGTTAATTAGTTGGGATAGTTAAGTCACTGGGAGATGTAGCTACTTTGCTTAGTTACTTGTTTGTCGTTACATTTCGTATGTTTGGTGAGTGTCATTGGTATAGTTTATCTACTGCTGTTTTGATGTTGTTTATGGTATGTCGCTTGTATGCGCAATTTAAGTTCATTCAGTGTGTCGTTTTCTGTTTTGTGTTTTGTTGTTTCTTTAGCCTTTTAAATAAACACCATCGAAAGTGATTCCAAGGCTCTGCATCTGGCTCATGGTAACAAATCGCCACAAGAGACGTGACAGTCTCTTCTGACAAGACCGTGATATGTCTTTACATCTGTTGTAACATCCAGAGATGTTTGTGCACCAAACTATAAGTGTAATTGCATGTACTGCAATGTCTCTAATTGCGGTAGATAAACTATCTACCGCAATTCATATACGCCACATCATAAAGCGAGCATGGCCAAAATGCACCTGTGGGGTCTTTATAAAAAGGTCCAGAGTACGGCAGTAGTTGTTCGAGAAGAACGCAGGAAAGAACGGCGCCTTTAGCTAAACAAGTCAATGCAGGACCTTCAGTTAATCTTCTTGATCTAAAGTGGGAAGATTGACTCAACAGGCCTGTGTAAAGATGTCTGGCTGGTGTAGGACTCCACCTCTCACCAGTACCGGCGATCCAACCGCCGTGCCCCATTTACACAAACATCTTTCCCTAACGTTCCTCAACGTCAAACAAACATTGTTGTTCCTACGGCGCTGTGTAATTCCCAGCGGCTGTTCTGAGTACTCTCCTCTAGTGTTAGTCAGAGGACCGAGTCAACAGGGGCGTGATGTGTGATTTGTCAGTGGGAGTGGCGACGTAGCCAACCGTAAGCACATGCCTGCCTCTGCCATGCAAAGTGACAACAACCGTGCACCCGGAGCACTGACTCACCACACCGCGATGCGTCCTATTTGGAGATAGCGAGAGGCTTATCCGCTGTGCAGAGGTGGGACACCCGGCTTTGATGTGGAGATCGCTGTGAAGCATTAACACGCCGGCTCGCTCGATTCCTTCTCTGTGTCGTCAAATAAGCAGCAGCCATACACGACTCCAGCGCGCTACAACCACACAGACATTACAGGTGTTATGCGTTTGTCTGGGTCTCTTCCGGACTTTGGTGGCTCACTACATAACCAGGTGGAGGTCGTCTAACAAGGGAATAGGGGGTACTTGTTTATATACAGTCTCCTCATTTAAACCCAGTCTAAATAACACACACATGACTTCACTGGTTAAAGCAGATTATAATCAAGTCTCATATCCAACCATTCACCTGCAATAACAAATACATGACAGACACAGAACACAGAGCCGTTACATTGTGTATTGAGCATGTTCCTGATTAAATGATAAGATTAGTATAATAGTCTGGAATATTTCCACAGACCCGTTAGACCAATGTACCAGATATGCTAAGCTGACTGAACAGTGAGCTCACGAAGAAGCAGTTTATATATCTATGTGCAGGTAAGGGCAGTGTCCATAAGCTGCACAGTCTTTATATCTAATCACAGGTGCCATAGTGCCATAGACACAAACAGCTCCCAAGACTAACCCCCAATCTCTCTCTCTCTTTTCTCTCTCACAGTATATACAGTGCACCACATATTGCTGTGTTATAGACTTCCTTTGAAATATATATTTTTTCGGGTGGTAATAATACCCAGTCTCTGCCCAGACATAACCTTTTACCTGATTGGCATTGATGGGTGTTGACAAAATAAGAGCTCCACATCGCACTCTGATAGGCTGGGTAGAAAATCAATAACTCCATCAATAAATCAATCAAATGTATTTTATATAGCCCCTTTTACATCAGCATTTATCACAAAGTGCTGATACAGGTACAAAGCCTAGAAACCCCAAAGAGCAAGCAATAACAAGACAGTGATGCACAGTACACAACACCACAAAAGACAAGGAGCATGCAGGGGGAATTAGAACCAGGTGTGTGTGACAACAAGACAAAACATTTTTAATTATAAACAGTGGAGAAGGATGGCTAGAATGCCGGTGACGATGAATGCCGAACCCTGCCCGATGCAGGAGAGGAGGCAGGTGAAGGGACAGAAGACGAAGTACGAAGACCGGGGCCTCACTACAGCAGCAGACAGCGGCGGATATCTGGGACCTCCCAACACACGGAGGCCCCGGCAGAGGACAAAACCAGTTGTCCTCTGCTGGAGCCTCGATCTGGCTCTGATATACCAGGGTACCAGGACTGGCCCAAACCCTAGAATACATTACATGGGGTCATGTTAGCAAAAGACAGGTGTAGAGAGTTTTTGGCATATTTGGCCAAACAACGACTACTTACACGGTTGGTCCTAGCAGTAGAACCGCAGGAACCTCCCCAGGTTCCACAAGCCCAATAGATTCGCGGTGAAACCCGGAGGTCAGGTTGACCGAGACCCCCAGATGTTCCATGAACACCGTTCTGACTCTCAGTGTGAATTGGGAACCCCGTTCAGACACTATGTCGTCTGGCACCCCGTAGGGCTGTGGTCAGGCGGGGCAGGGACAGAAGGTGACAGGCCTTTGAAATGAACAAACAGGATGGTGGTGTTACTCTGTGAAAAAAAGGAAATCAGTAAAAGAAATAATGGCCGTTGTGGAATTAGTAGGGGATGTAACTATCCAGCTGGTAGGCGTCTCTGGGCGCACACTGAGCAGGAGACATACACCCTTATGTCAGTAGCTAAGGTGCAGCCAGGTAAGGAATAGCTTGATGAACAGAATGAAGAGTTGGAACATAATGAATGAAGGTGTTTCTCTGGCCTCCAAATTCTCCAGATCTCAATTAAATTCTGAATCCCTCAGAAGTTATAGTCAAATACTTTTATTTGTCTAAATGCGCTGAATCACATATAGTGTCATTTTGAACCATTAAATTCTCATGACACTTTCCCTCAATAATTTACATATTTGTTTTACAAACATAAAAGTTCTCCAGAAAGTTTAAAGTCTTACCACAGGCGTCGAACCGGTTCCACGGGGACCGATGGTCGGCAGGTTTTTGCTCTTACCTTGATTCATTTAGTCATTAACTGGTTTGGTTCTACACTCACTTGATTGTTTAGGTCTGAACTGAAAACCAATTTAAAATAAAAAACATAAACCAACACACACTAGACCCTCCGTGGATTTGGTTTAACACCTGTGCCCTAAAGCATCTTTGTTTTGATGTCACGATTGGTGTGGTGGCGTTGCTACACGGACATATTTCGGTGATGCACTTCCTTGTTTCACTTCCGTGTTTACGTTTGTCTCACGGCTGTTTGCACTTATAATCAATGGGATATAAGAGGGTCGCGAGCAGTGCACTCGTTGCTTCGCATTGTTACATGTCACACGTTATTTTAGAGGTGAGTGTGTTCTACTACTGTTGTCTTTGTATGGGATATGTGTAAGACGCTATATGCGCACCTTTCGTTTCATGTCAACAGTTTAGTGTTTGTCGCCGTTTACGGTTTGTTTTAAGTTGGTGTCTTTAAATAAACCTGTCAAAACGGATATACGACTCTGCACATGGCTTCCTCACGCACTACACCTTGGACGGACCTTGACAGAATGCGAAGCCCACAAAGAAGCCAGCGGAGCCAGCAGACGGTGAGTGGATTCCTCGGGGGGGCAAGCTATAGTGCCCCGAAGGATGAAGCTCACCGTCGCACCACGGAGCAGTGGGACTGGGGTAAGCCGGAGACGCCCGAAGAGGAGTATAGGCGCCTCCGTGCTTACTTCGGGTATGAGCCACCGATGCAGCTATCAGGGCTGATGACACCGGGTCCGCGGTCCCTCCCGGAGGAAGGCTAGAGGGCACCCCGAAGGCGTCCCAAGAAGGTTTTTGGGGGGGAGCTAAGGAGGTGTTCCGGGAGGACCGCGGAGAGAGCACCCACGGTCCTGGTGCTGCAGGAACGGCCACCCACTGCTCCGGGGCTGCAGACAGGGGAGGGAAACCCCTGGAGCTACAGCCACTACCCCGCCGTGGGAAGACCCTTTTCTGCCGCCGACGACAGGGACAGAAAAACCCCGGAGGGGTTGGATGAACAGCCCTCAGCTGTTATTAGGACGTGGTGGAGGACATGGCTGGAGCTACAGCCACAAACCCCGCAGTGGGAAGACCCTTTTCGGCCACCGACATCAGGGACAGAAAAACCCCGGAGGGGTTGGATGATCAGCCCTCGGCTGTTATTAGGACGTGGTGGAGGACATGGCTGGATTTCCAAGAGCCAGCGCCTGAGATGGTCGCCACCATGCCAGCGCCCAAGATGGCTGCCGCCGTCACGCCAGCGTCCACGATGGCTCCCGCCGTCACGCCAGCGCTCAAGATGGCTGCCGTCGTCCCGCCAGCGCTCAAGAGGGCTGGTGCCGTCACGCCAGCGTCCACGATGGTTCCCGCCGTCCCGCCAGCGTCCAAGATGGCTGCCGCCGTCACGCCAGCGTCCACGATGGCTCCCGCCGTCCCGCCAGCGCTCAAGATGGCTGTTGCCGTCACGCCAGCGCTCAAGATGGCTGCCGTCGTCCCGCCGGCGCTCAAGATGGCTGTTGCCGTCACGCCAGCGCCCACGATGGCTCCCGCCGTCACGCCAGCGCCCAAGATGGCTGTCGTCGTCCCGCCAGCGCCCAAGATGGCTGCCGCCGTCACGCCAGCGTCCACGATGGCTCCCGCCGTCCCGCCAGCGCTCAAGATGGCTGTTGCCGCCACGCCAGCGCTCAAGATGGCTGCCGTCGTCCCGCCGGCGCTCAAGATGGCTGTTGCCGTCCCGCCAGCGCTCAAGATGGCTGTTGCCGTCACGCCAGCGCTCAAGATGGCTGTCGCCGTCACGCCAGCGCCCAAGATGGCTGTCGTCGTCCCGCCAGCGCCCAAGATGGCTGCCGCCGTCACGCCAGCGTCCACGATGGCTGCCGTCGTCCCGCCGGCGCTCAAGATGGCTGTTGCCGTCACGCCAGCGCCCACGAGGGCTCCCGCCGTCACGCCAGCGCTCAAGATGGCTGTTGCTGTCACGCCAGCGCCCAAGATGGCTGCCGTCGTCCCGCCAGCGCCCAAGATGGCTGCCGCCGTCACGCCAGCGTCCACAAGGGCTGCCGCATCGCCGCCCACAATGGCTGCCGCATCGCCGCCCACAATGGCTGCCGCATCGCCGCCCACAATGGCTGCCGCATCGCCGCCCACAATGGCTGCCGCATCGCCGCCCACAATGGCTGCCGCATCGCCGCCCACAATGGCTGCCGCATCGCCGCCCACAATGGCTGCCGCATCGCCGCCCACAATGGCTGCCGCATCGCCGCCCACAATGGCTGCCGCATCGCCGCCCACAATGGCTGCCGCATCGCCGCCCACGCCGCCCACGATGGCCTCCCGCCACGACGACGCCACGATGGCCGCCGCCACGACGACGCTCACGATGGCCGCCGCCACGACTACGCTCACGATGGCCGCCGCCCGACTACGCTCCACGATGGCCGCCGCCACGACTACGCCACGATGGCCGCCGCCACGACTACGCCACGATGGCCGCCGCCACGACTCGCCGCCACAATGGCTGCCGCATCGCCGCCCACAATGGCTGCCGCATCGCCGCCCACAATGGCTGCCGCATCGCCGCCACAATGGCTGCCGCATCGCCGCCCACAATGGCTGCCGCCATCGCCGCTCACGATGGCCGCCGCCACGACGACGCCCACGATGGCCGCCGCCACGCCGCTCACGATGGCCGCCGCCACCACGCTCACGATGGCCGCCGCCACGACTACGCTCACGATGGCCGCCGCCACACTACGCTCACGATGGCCGCCGCCCACTACGCTCACGATGGCCGCCGCCACGACTACGCTCACGATGGCCGCCGCCACGACTACGCTCACGATGGCCGCCGCCACGACTACGCTCACGATGGCCGCCGCCACGACTACGCTCACGATGGCCGCCGCCACGACTACGCTCACGCCCACGATGGCCGCCGCCACGACACCGCCCCGATGGCCGCCGCCGCCGCCGATGGCCGCCGCCACGGCGCGCCACGATGGCCTCCGCCACGACGTCGCCCACGACGGCAGACTCTGAGCCGCACAAGATGGCGGACTCTCTGCCGCACTAGATGGCGGTCTCTCTGCCGCACTAGATGGCGGCCTCTCAGCCACTGAGGCCTTTTCAGGGCTGGACCTGCGGTCCTGGACTGACCCTTTTGGGTTTGACTGCGGGTTCTCTCCCTGTTGCTCCCTTGTCTTGGTTTTGTGTTTCCGTTCGGCTATCTGGGGAGCTAGCCTTTTAGTGGGGGATACTGTCACGATTGGTGTGGTGGCGTTGCTACACGGACATATTTCGGTGATGCACTTCCTTGTTTCACTTCCGTGTTTACGTTTGTCTCACGGCTGTTTGCACTTATAATCAATGGGATATAAGAGGGTCGCGAGCAGTGCACTCGTTGCTTCGCATTGTTACATGTCACACGGTATTTTAGAGGTGAGTGTGTTCTACTACTGTTGTCTTTGTATGGGATATGTGTAAGACGCTATATGCGCACCTTTCGTTTCATGTCAACAGTTTAGTGTTTGTCGCCGTTTACGGTTTGTTTTAAGTTGGTGTCTTTAAATAAACCTGTCAAAACGGATATACGACTCTGCACATGGCTTCCTCACGCACTACACCTTGGACGGACCTTGACATTTGAGATGGCATGAACCGAATTCACAAAATCAAATTTTTATAATCGCAATTAATTTCAATTAATATTCCTGGGCATGTTTTCCGCAGCTAATCTAAAAAGTCAATTTGGTGTATCGCTGAAGCATATCGCTGTGTCATGGGAATAATCAGGCCAACGCTTTGTCGTTATCCACACAAGATCCAGACAACAAATATAATATAACATAAACACACCCCTTTTTAATTTATAATGTGAATGGCTCTTATGATGCTTTGCAGTCTGCCTGGAAAGAGGAAATTGAATCCCGGTCATGGTTAAGCAGGCAGGATACAGCGCATGTGTCTCTGTCTGTCATTTCCCATAATTACTCCAGCTCGGCAGAGCGCGGGAGGACGATAGGACGGATTCGATCCGCCAGTTAAATTCCCACGGGACACTGAGACCGATGTCAGAAAAGGCAGAGAAAGAAGCTAATGATCTCTGTGGATGTCTTTTGTCTGGAAAGACAGTGGTGTTGGGACCGTGTTGGTCAGAAACTCGTGGGATGAATGAGGTGACAGGCTGGATGTCAGGATTGGTATCATGGTAAAGAGTAACAGAGACACATTATTTGGCTGACACAATGTTTCGTTCCAATCTTTAAGAGACTGTTTATAATTTACTAGGGAAGAGGGTTGGTCCAAATTGAAAGACAACGCACCTTCTAAAAATGTTCCACTCTTTTGACGTATCATCTCATAAAATGCGTAGTATCTCTCCCTCATTTGGACCAAGGTCACCTGTTCACTTTCGCGTAATTCCGTCATCTGTGTTGCTGATCGTTCCTATTTAAGTTCTACCTTCTTTCACGTGTCTTGTCAGTCATTATTTAAATTCCGTCCTGCTGTTCATTCATCAGCCAGCGGCACCATCAGGGCTCAATCTTAATCCATTGTGGGCAGCTTTTCAGTCGCAGCAATTATCTATTAACGCAAATGAACATAAAAGCTACCAATTCTCAATCTATTTTGGGTATTATGTCGTTGCACCGCTCTGAAACACTCTCCTATCCATGGTCCCATCTTCCCTGTTGCAGTAAAAATAGGATTGCATCAATTATATAAAGTACCCCCAACATCTTTTTCAACTCCCTATCCCCTCAAACCTCTATGTTTTCTCTTTCCCTGTCTTGGGTTCTGTGATGAACATATATTATTTAACGTGTGTAGTGCAGGTCCCTAATGCCAGTGTCAGTTTCCACAGTCAAAATAACCATAAACTGTAGTCATTACAGATTCTCTCTTTTTCAGTGGTCAATTAGAGCAGCTTTTATAAAACCCAGCTTCATGGCCCAGAGCATATCCTCTAACTCTTAAAACGAACATTAACCTCCATAACAAATTTTGAGTAGCAGTAGGAGCTACCTGTTAATGGGGGTATTTACAAGCTAGCCACTTCTTTACGACTCTGTAATTAGCCTTTACAGGGATTCTGTCTGGACAGACTAAAGTGTGACATTAAACAAAATGAGTACACTCCGTTATGTGTCTTTCTTTTACCCTGTGGCATTTCCAGTTGTTTAAAAGTTATCTTTAAGATGCACAGTGTAGAATTTATTTTACTTAGTCCACAATATGCTTTCATAGTACAGTGGTATACAAAGTCACTACTGCATCTGGAAATCTTCAACTAGTGTTTCTTTTCAGCATGAAAAGAAAACATAGAATCTGACTTTATTCATATACAGTAATCGACACAGTCCAAGCAAAAACCTGTAAAAATGCCTGTATTGCTCATTGAACACTTCACCATCTAACATTTGCAAACTAGCTGGGGTATAATAACCACCTATCAGATCACAAATCAGGCTCATCGGCTTGGAATCGGGAATCATTTGTAGTGATTTTTATTAGTTCTTAATCAAGCAGTTGTTCTCAGAGGACTCACTGTTTAGTTGTGCCAGTCAAGCAAAGAATGCATCGTGGGAAATGTGGTACTAAAATCACGATCTATAGTTGTGGTAAGACAATCACCCAATTCCTGGGAACACAGAAAAGCCCATCAATAACAACTGGACGATGTATGGAACCATCCGGACCCGGCAAAGATCAGCCCGTCCCACGAAACTGGGTGACAGGGCAGGGAGGAGACTGATCAGAGGCAACCAAGATGCCAATAGGCACTTTAAAGAAGCTTCAGGCCTTAATGGTAAAGACTGGTCCTGAGGGCATGTGACTGCATCATTACAAGACAAAACACACTCCTCAGAAAAGGAAAACTAAGTCATGTTTGTACTTTGCCAAAAGGCACATTGTAGATTCTAAGGCCAAGTGCAAAGATTATGTGGTCAGATGTGACAACAACTCAACACGTTGTGACTGAAAGACAAGAACATGAATATCCTTGTGTGGCTTAATTAGTCAACTATCCGACCTAAAACCTATTGGGATTCTGTGGAAGGACTTGTAGAGTGCAGTCACCATGCAATTCAACTGAGCTAGAACAAATAGAAGAATGGGCAAATATAGTGCAGGCGAGGTTTGTAAAGTTAGCAGAGATGTATTCAAAGAAACTCATGGCTGTAATTGAAGTGAAACGAATGATGAAAGTCGAGGAGACATTTTGCTAAAAGATAGGTAGAGACAGATATGCAAGTGAGAACAGAATAAGAAGCCCCCAGTTGTGTCTGCTGCAGTAGCACTGTCTTCTCTAGACCAAAGGTACTGCTTCATCACAACCCACTCAATAAATCAAAGCGCCCTCGATTATGACACACACACGCGCGCACGTGAAAAGCAATTAAGAGACCAGAGCCGGGTTTGTGGAAATGGAAAGGGAGAACAGATGCTATGTCTATGAAAATAAAGCCATGAAAAATTGAGAGAGACGCATTAACCGTAAGTGTCTCTGGATGAGAGCGTCAGCTAAAAGACTAAAATGTAAATAAAGGAGCAAGATACATGCCGAGGGGAAGCGGTGAGGCCTGGAGGTTAGCCAAGAGGGAATGAATCCAAATGAGACTGTGGGGTGACTGTGAGTGCATGCTGGCTTCACTGTATCTATGGTGCAAGTGATTGGGAGAGAAGACATAAAGGGTCGAAATAGAGACCCAGCAATAACCTGTTGTGTGTCATTTTGTCACGGTAATCACTGGTCAT
Source organism: Dallia pectoralis (assembly GCA_029465975.1). Lineage (NCBI taxonomy): Eukaryota > Metazoa > Chordata > Actinopteri > Esociformes > Umbridae > Dallia > Dallia pectoralis. The sequence continues at coordinate 16,580,163 of CM055731.1, read as the reverse complement.
TAAAAGACTCATAGCATAGAGGCAGGAGGCCTGCATTTGGAAATAAGCTAGTACCCCAGTAGAGAAAGTCTGGTCATCACTCGATTTGTAAAATACCAAATAGCACATTTAACAATAAAAAGTTGCTTGATAACTGGGGGGAAAAAATCGGACAGTTCCTCATGACTGCCTGATATAAAAACATAAATGTATGTCTAGCACTTCTAGAGGTCAGACTCTGATGTGTGCAAAAATCTTCACCAGCGATAAAATGCAAGAAAAAATGATATAGCCTACTGCAAGACGATATTTTCGATGAACAGTCTTTGTAAAAAAATGTCTTGACTTGAGCATTCCTGAAAAATTGCTTGATTGTTATAAATTATACGATAATTTCGTACCATTTCATTTTAGTTAGGCATAGCAATTAAAAAAAATAAAGACCACCTGTTGCGATAAAGATATTGAATCCAAAATAGTCTGTTGTGTTTGTGCGGTTGAATCTTCATAGTCGTCCTTGTAGAATTTGGCTAGGTTTCTACTACTAATTTTGCTCTTTTATTATGTTTAATTTAAATGTCACTCAATGTTTTAAATAAAATGCTGCCAATCTGAGCTATATTTGCAGACACTCATCAGTTGTTTTAGATCAGTTGTCACAGGGAATTTTGGAATACATCAGACTTCAAGCAGTCATTGCATGGAAAGGATTTGCGACCAAATTTTAACAATAATGACTTTATTCTACTTTATGTACTTTTAAACTGTCCAATGTTTTTGGGCCCAAAAATGTGCTGTCATATCTAAAAAGTTATTCTAATATATATGAAAAATAACTCGAATTAAAGCTGACAGTTAGCACCTCAACATCATTTTAAACATTACAGAACCAAAATAAGAAAATAAGGGCACTGTCTAGTGTTCAATGAATTATGGTGCTCACTGTATACCAGTGACAGGATCTGTTTTTGCACTCGAGGAAAACACTCACAGACGATGTCACAAATGTGACATTGACACTTGCCATTAATGAAGCTTTACAATGGCTGACAATCAAAGGCTGCTGGGAAACGTTCGGGTGTGATGTGAAAATGCCTAGCCAGATAAAGGTCACCGGATTGACTGTTAATTATCACAGTGACCTCTGGAGAGTATTTTTGGGCCCCCGAGGTGAGTGCCAAGCAACCACAATTCATCATCACGCATCCCAGTTCACCTCTGATGTGTGTCACAAGTGGCCATGGGAGATGAAAAGCTTGTTCACGTCCACGGGATGTAGCCCTTAGAACTGGGAGAATTGTGTGGGCACAGCCTAACTATATATGTCCCCTTCATATTTGGTTGTGTTATGCGCTCACTGCATAATACCTAACTGTTATTTTAGAAAGGTGAGCAAGAGTTGTTGAAGACATTGTATATCGTACATCATGGGACTTATTTAAGCTAGCAAGTGTGGGACAATGCTAGGTGTTTACAATGTTCGTTGCTAATTTGTAATTGACTACAGTTCAAGGCCTAGCTGCGAGTTTCGAGACTCAACATGTTTATTAACTACTTTCATTACACACTAGCATTTTGAGTGTCTGCGGGACACAGCCTCACTAATTCATGGAGAACTGCAGCTTCTAGTTATGGACTGAGACATGTCGTCTGAGCAAAACTATGGTATTTTAATACACTGTAGAAACAACTTCATGTAAATCAAGCATGAAAAAGAACCATTGCGTATTAGATAAAAAAGATTCGACAGCAAAAGCTGACGCAGAAGGCTAAATACTGCTTGTGACAGGTTTTCAAGGCACATATTTAAATCCTTTTTGACTTTGGGGGGGGGGCAGGGGAAGGGACACTCCTCCACAGACACTGGTAGAGGGGACAGGGACACTCCACCGGGGACACTGGCAGAGGGGACAGGGACACTCCTCCGGGACACTGGTAGAGGGAACAGGGACACTCCTCCGGGGACACTGGTAGAGGGGACAGGGACACTCCTCCGGGGACACTGGTAGAGGGGACAGGGACACTCCTCCGGGACACTGGTAGAGGGGACAGGGACACTCCTCCGGGGACACTGGTAGAGGGGACAGGGACACTCCTCCGGGGACACTGGTAGAGGGGACAGGGACACTCCTCCGGGACACTGGTAGAGGGGACAGGGACACTCCTCCGGGGACACTGGTAGAGGGGACAGGGACACTCCTCCGGGGACACTGGTAGAGGGGACAGGGACACTCCTCCGGGACACTGGTAGAGGGGACAGGGACACTCCTCCGGGACACTGGTAGAGGGGACAGGGACACTCCTCCGGGGACACTGGTAGAGGGGACAGGGACACTCCACCGGGGACACTGGCAGAGGGGACAGGGAACCTCCTCCGGGACACTGGTAGAGGGGACAGGGACACTCCTCCGGGGACACTGGTAGAGGGGACAGGGACACTCCTCCGGGGACACTGGTAGAGGGGACAGGGACACTCCTCCGGGGACACTGGTAGAGGGGACAGGGACACTCCTCCGGGGACACTGGTAGAGGGGACAGGGACACTCCTCCGGGGACACTGGTAGAGGGGACAGGGACACTCCTCCGGGGACACTGGCAGAGGGGACAGGGACACTCCTCCGGGGACACTGGTAGAGGGGACAGGGACACTCCTCCGGGGACACTGGTAGAGGGGACAGGGACACTCCTCCGGGGACACTGGTAGAGGGGACAGGGACACTCCTCCGGGGACACTGGTAGAGGGGACAGGGACACTCCTCCGGAGACACTGGTAGAGGGGACACTCCTCCAGGAACCCAGGTGTTGGGGTGGGGGCATTCTAAATATTCTGCTACAATGTGCCGTTTTAAAAAGTTGTTCAATGGGTTATTAGTAGTAGGTTGACATAATAAGTCATTACAATTAACTGGAACTGTATCTGCCTCTGTTTACATTGTAGGGTGATTCAACAAAGCCTTAATGGGTATGTTTGGGTGAATGTGTTTTTCGCTGTGGCAGCTTTCAGCGCATGACCTACATGAGATGTCATGTTATCTGATCAAGTCATTAGGAACATGGCCCTACCCTCGTTTCATTGAGAACATTCACTTGTATTCCAATTTTGTCGGTGGGCAAAATTATGCAAACATTCAAAAAACATCTTTAGTATTGGAAATCCTAGAATAAAAAAACAGATTTTTTTTACACCTCATTTTTTGTAATCCACTATTGTCAATGTAATTTGTTTGATAATTTGTTAGTGGAAAAGGAGTCATTGTAAACTAGAACATATAAGAAACAATATTTTTGAATTGTCCTTCACGTTGAACCCCTTTGCCTTTCTTATCTGACATATGATTTTTGGCTATGTAACTGCACACGTTCATAATGATCCGTACTCTGGAAAAACGGTGTGATGGTTTCATTCTCCAAGATCGGTGTGAGTGGCATTTCCCGTTGTTTGATTCCTAAGTGTTTATTGGCCTCAGGATAAATCTTTATTGTGAGTTCATACTTTTCAAATAAACTTGGAGATGTAAAAAATGCTTATTCATTCAAACTTGTTTTGCTTGTGATTGTGAAAAGTCACTGAAACTGCAGTAAAATTACAATGAAGTTGACATTCAAAACTTATTCAGCTGGCACATGTTTCTAAGCCTTTCCTGTTTGTTTGTTTTTGCACAAGGAAACAAGTTAAAAACAGGTCTCAGTTAAAAACAGGTCAACATAATTGTCTTCAATGACAAATGAAAAATACTGAAAAATAAAGCAGTATACTAACTCTGTCATCATGTTCCTGCGGGATTTCTTCCAAATACAAAAGAGTGTTTCCCTAGGAACAAATGTATTCACTTGTAAAACATTTCTCATTTACGTTTAATTCACATCAGAATTCGTTTTCTGCTCCAGCGAAGGAAGAGATCCGAAATTCAGTTAAGGGAAAGTCATCCCCTGAGCTTTATTTGTTAATCGAGAGATGCCTGAGCCCAGAACACAATGTCAGCATGAGAGGCATTACTTGCATACACTGTAATGGAATTTGCCTATTGCCATAGACTAGAGCAGAGCAGAATTTGCACATATGGGGATATTTCTTTAGTAGCCGGGCATCAAAGAAAGATTAGGCTTTTCATAAATGTATTTCAGCAATTTTACATGACTGTGGAAGTATATCTTTTTTTGACCCATGTAATCGTTAAAGCGGTTCCAGTCTGTTAGTCTTTAGGAAGGCCGACACTAGAAAGGCAGCAGGGGCCGGCTGTGGCAACAGGGTAAGGGGACACTCATCTGGGGATTCATGTGTAGGGGACAGGGGACACTCAGGGGACTCATGTGGAGGGGACAGGGGACACTCAGGGGACTCATGTGGAGGGGACAGGGGACACTCAGGGGACACTGGCAGAGGGGACAGGGGACACTCAGGGGACTCATGTGGAGGAGACAGGGGACACTCAGGGGACACTGGCAGAGGGGACAGGGGACACTCAGGGGACTCATGTGGAGAGGACAGGGGACACTCAGGGGACTGATGTGGAGAGGACAGGGGACACTCAGGGGACACTGGCAGAGGGGACAGGGGACACTCAGGGGACACTGGCAGAGGGGACAGGGGACACTCAGGGGACTCATGTGGAGGAGACAGGGGACACTCAGGGGACTCATGTGGAGGGGACAGGGGACACTCAGGGGACTCATGTGGAGGGGACAGGGGACACTCAGGGGACTGATGTAGAGGGGACAGGGGACACTCAGGGGACACTGGCAGAGGGGACAGGGAACACTCCTCCAGGAACCCAGAAGTACCAGGTGAACCCACCCGCTGCACATAGGGACCTGCTCAGGCACGATGCAGACAGAGACTGGCACGATGCAGACAGGGACTGGCACAGGCATGGGGGCTGGCAATTTTGCCCTCTTCCAGGCAGAACCGCAGATCCGTTGGAACAGGCCCTGATAGCCACATAGGTGGCTCATAACCCAAATAAGTGTGGAGACGTCTAAACTTCTCCTCAGGCGTCTCCGCTTAAGCCATCCCCACTGCTCCATGTGGCGACCATCAGACTCTGCTGGCTCTCCTTTTTTTGGGCTTAGCAATGTGCTGTTGGATCATCAGGTGCCGCTAAAAAACAGCAGACCAGCCAAGGCAACTTCACAATACCTCAGAAGGTGTCCTGACTCCTGTGGTATCTGGTACCTAGTCCTTAGCTTAGACCCTTCAAGTCCTTTAAATTGTGGCTTGCAGTGGATTGGACTTGTTTGTTCAGCACATCCCACAGATGCTCAGTTGGATTTGGATCTGGGGGAATTTGGAAGCCAGGGCCACACCTTTTACTCGTCATCATGTTTCTAAAACCATTGCAGAATGTTGTGCAGAGTGTCAGGGCATATTGTTCTGCTGAAAGAGGTCGCTGCCAACTGGGAATAACTGTCAGGAATACTCTAGGAGACAAGGTTCTTGTTCCAATCACGGTTAGCGATGTGTTTATTTGATTGAACACCAATATGCAGTGAGAAGAGTCAGGCAGGCTTGAGTCGTTAACATGAGATCAGAGTCCGTATACGGTACCGAAGGATCAGGCAAGGACGAGGTCAGTGAGGCAGGCAGAGGGTCGAACACAGGAATCACTGATAAGCACAAGACAGGGACAGGCAGACTCGGAGAAACAGACTGGCTAGGAACTGGTACACGGTTTATCTGATTAGTCGTATTCATAAACGCTCAGCAAGTCAGGAATGAACAATACTTCGCACTGATCAGAAGTCTGAGTGGTACTTTTATCCCCTAACTAATTATTGACATGTGTGTCTAGTATTCAGGTGATCCTGATCGGGTCTGATTGCTCCCTCTCTCCGGAGATCGGGGAACTGTCCAACCCGGCATAGAGGAGGACAAACCTCGGTTTCTAACAATAACCCATATCATGAAGGGGTGTGGCTGGTCTGCAATGATGTTTAGGTTGGTGGAACTAGTCCCAAAGTTATCAAATCTAACACATTTCAAACCTGGGCTTTCAAACCAAAAAGTCTGTGAGAAAATATGTAATGCACTAAATGGGCAAATAAATAGGGAATGAATTGCAATGCTATCAAGAAGAACTCTCTGCAAATGCCAATAGTTTCCCTTAGTTCAAATAAATGTTCAGAATATCTAAATTGGTTTTCTGCAGAATAATTAGCAATGTGGCAAATTAATGCGCAATCAATCTTTCCAAATGTTCATATATTAAAAAAATAGAGAAGTGCTGGTGGCTCTTATTTCTGCTAAATCCAGATAAAATAAATCACTAGACATTGCATCGTGATAGATTAATATGGTTGCTAAAAACCCATTAACCACTCAACAACAAAATTATTATATAATAGCTCATCCCAGAACTTGTCTTCCATAAATGGTCAGAAGCCTCAGCCAAAATGTGGTAATATAAGACATCAAAAGATGCTTTTTGTTAACTTGTGCTACACAAAGCAAAGCTCACTAGCTCCCCATTCCCATGGTGACAAATGACACTCTAGCTTGATATGTAATGTCTTGTTGTATCATAGCTCCGCCCAGATGTGTCCCCAGCACATTCGTTTCTGGTTTCAACACTCAGTCACTCCGAAACAATGATTAATTCTCAGCCGTTTCCTTCTCAAAATTGCACTAAAACAAAGATTAGATTATGCTTAAATCCTAGTAAATTAGCGCCATATTTACAGAACAAAATGGTCTGGGATGGGGTTTATAGCAACTGAGGCTGTAACAGGGAGAGATACAGAGAACAGACACACATAATGTAACAGGAGGATAAATACAGAACAGACACACATAGTGTAACAGGGAGAGATACAGAGAACAGACACACATAATGTAACAGGAGGATAAATACAGAACAGACACACATAGTGTAACATGGAGAGATACAGAGAACAGACACACATAATGTAACAGGAGGATAAATACAGAACAGACACACATAGTGTAACAGGGAGAGATACAGAGAACAGACACACATAATGTAACAGGAGGATAAATACAGAACAGACACACATAGTGTAACAGGGAGAGATACAGAGAACAGACACACATAATGTAACAGGAGGATAAATACAGAACAGACACACATAGTGTAACAGGGAGAGATACAGACAACAGACACACATAATGTAACAGGAGGATAAATACAGAACAGACACACATAGTGTAACAGGGAGAGATACAGAGAACAGACACACATAATGTAACAGGAGGATAAATACAGAACAGACACACATAGTGTAACATGGAGAGATACAGAGAACAGACACACATAATGTAACAGGAGGATAAATACAGAACAGACACACATAGTGTAACAGGGAGAGATACAGAGAACAGACACACATAATGTAACAGGAGGATAAATACAGAACAGACACACATAGTGTAACAGGGAGAGATACAGAGAACAGACACACATAATGTAACAGGAGGATAAATACAGAACAGACACACATAGTGTAACAGGGAGAGATACAGACAACAGACACACATAATGTAACAGGAGGATAAATACAGAACAGACACACATAGTGTAACAGGGAGAGATACAGAGAACAGACACACATAATGTAACAGGAGGATAAATACAGAACAGACACACATAATGTAACAGGGAGAAATACAGAACAGACACACATAATGTAACAGGAGGATAAATACAGAACAGACACACATAATGTAACAGGGAGAAATACAGAACAGACACACATAATGTAACAGGAGGATAAATACAGAACAGACACACATAGTGTAACAGGGAGAGATACAGAGAACAGACACACATAATGTAACAGGAGGATAAATACAGAACAGACACACATAATGTAACAGGAGGATAAATACAGAACAGACACACATAATGTAACAGGAGGATAAATACAGAACAGACACACATAGTGTAACAGGGAGAAATACAGAACAGACACACATAGTGTAACAGGAGGATAAATACAGAACCGACACACATAATGTAACAGGAGGATAAATACAGAACAGACACACATAGTGTAACAGGGAGAAATACAGAACAGACACATATAGTGTAACAGGGAGAAATACAGAACAGACACAGATAGTATAACAGGAAGAAATACAGAACAGACACAGATAGTATAACAGGAAGAAATACAGAACAGACACAGATAGTATAACAGGAAGAAATACAGAACAGACACAGATAGTATAACAGGAGGAAAAATACAGAACAGACACACATAGTGTAACATGGAGAAATACAGAACAGACACACATAGTGTAACATGGAGAAATACAGAACAGACACACATAGTGTAACATGGAGAAATACAGAACAGACACATAGTGTAACATGGAGAAATACAGAACAGACACATAGTGTAACATGGAGAAATACAGAACAGACACATAGTGTAACATGGAGAAATACAGAACAGACACACATAGTGTAACATGGAGAAATACAGAACAGACACATAGTGTAACATGGAGAAATACAGAACAGACACATAGTGTAACATGGAGAAATACAGAACAGACACATAGTGTAACATGGAGAAATACAGAACAGACACATAGTGTAACATGGAGAAATACAGAACAGACACATATAGTGTAACATGGAGAAATACAGAACAGACACACATAGTGTAACATGGAGAAATACAGAACAGACACACATAGTGTAACATGGAGAAATACAGAACAGACACATAGTGTAACATGGAGAAATACAGAACAGACACATAGTGTAACATGGAGAAATACAGAACAGACACACATAGTGTAACATGGAGAAATACAGAACAGACACATAGTGTAACATGGAGAAATACAGAACAGACACATAGTGTAACATGGAGAAATACAGAACAGACACATGTAGTGTAACATGGAGAAATACAGAACAGACACATAGTGTAACACAGAGAAATACAGAACAGACACAGTAACAGGTTTCTGGTGGGTCTCTAATAACCACAACAGTACATGTGGGAGAGAGAGTGAGGATACGCCTGTGATCGGGGAGGCTATATCAGTGGCAGCCTCCTGGTGGGCGTTTGGGAGGAATGGGTCTGGTGGCTGTAGCTCCAGTGTCTGTTACGGCACCATCCACTACTTCACTGTCTTTCTCCAACTCTGTCTCCCGCTTGTCTTTGGTTGCGCTTTTACCGGCTTCGACCCCAAGCTGCTCCCTGGGAGATCTTAAATGCCGTCTCTGATGAGGTGGCATTTAAAGGCTGCAATGCGTATTTCGCTGCGCTATATATATATATATATACAGGGTTAGGGTTCTACAGTATATAGATGGTCATTTTGTTGAAATAATAATGGATCTATTAATGTTCTGAGACCTGTAAATGTTTCACTACCCTTTGTTGGGCCTCAATATAGATTTTGAGAAACATATTGGATTAAAAAGAAATTCTGCCCCCTACAATGAATTACAGAATGTCACGTAACCTGAGAGCATTCCTGTACGGTGAGAAACATATTGATATGTACATATTCACAAACAATGTGACAGAGTTGTTTGTGTCGTGTCAGAGCAGCAAGTTGAACCCAATAATGCATGTCTCTCTGTCAGACCAGGGAGATCTGTCCGCCACTCATCACCTGAGGTGTAAAAGCACGCCACATGGTAAACAAGCCTCAGCTAAACCTGGGGGTGTTGTGACACGGATGATCCAAAGCTGAAAATGTGAAGGCCGGCCCTTGACGACTATCATTACCATATGGAGGTATGTGCACCGGGTTCTCGTTGTAGTTACGGTGGTAAGGCCTGGTTTAACGTGACGTGGTGTCGACCACGCCTATTCTATTACCCCGGGGGGATTAAAGGACGTCCGTGGCTACGGTGCTCTCTCCGGGTTTAAATAAGGATCCGTTATTGTGTTAGGAGATAACATCTGCACCAAACACTCCACCTCTGGAATTCAACTTAACACTTTACATTTCCCGGAAATGAAAAAGAAGAGGTCACCTCATAACATTTATCTTCTATGGATGGGATATTTTTCCCGCTTTCTGATCAATTGTTCTCTCAGACACTTCCTCACTCAACATCTCCCATAATTCCTCCCGTAGCCTCTCTTTCAGATGACATATACCCTCACCTAAAGGATTATTAGGATCACCATACTAATACTGTGTTTGACTGTCTTTCGCCTTCAGAACTGCCTTAATTCTACGTGGCATTGATTCAACAAGGTGCTGAAAGCATTCTTTAGAAATGTTGTTCAAGTTGAAATGATTCGAGCTTTGTGACATGGTGCATTATCCTGCTGGAAGTAGCCATCAGAGGACGGGTACATGGTGGTCATAAAGGGATGGACATGGTCAGAAACAATGCTCAGGTAGGCCGTGGCATTTAAACGATGCTCAATTGGCACTGTCGGGGACACTCAGGGGACTCATGTGGAGGGGACAGGGGGCACTCAGGGGACTCATGTGGAGGGGACAGGGGACACTCAGGGGACTCATGTGGAGGGGACAGGGGGCACTCAGGGGACTCATGTGGAGGGGACAGGGGACACTCAGGGGACTCATGTGGAGGGGACAGGGGACACTCAGGGGACTCATGTGGATGAGACTGCAAACTCTGTATGTCGCTGGATGGTTTCCATTGGCTTTTCCCCTTGAGAGAGAGAGAGTGTGTTTCACAATAGCGAGGAGCAGGCAGTAATGCTTAGCCTGGCACTTCTCATTTTGACTTACTGTGTCCGAGAGGCCACTTAATTTCAATTTTAGTCAATTTGTGCCAGGTAGTTATTGCTCTACAGTGGAAATGTTTCACTTGTCCTATATGTCTTTGGGTTGTCTCATTTGTATGCAAGAAATAGCGGTACGAATTGAGAGAGTTTTAAAATAAGTTGCATATCTGTATGTATTTAAGTAAAGCAGGCAGCGAACTTGTTTGCTGACTGCTCCTATAAGTTCTCCTCACTCACACAGCTCCTCTACTGTTCCTATAAGTTCTCCTCACTCACACAGCTCCTCTAATGCTCCTATAAGTTCTCCTCCTCACACCATAAGCACTGCTCCTCTACTGCTCCTATACGTTCTCGTCACACCTCAAGCACTGCTCTTCTATTGCTCTTATAAGTATCCGGTTTAGTTTTTTTATGGGCATTACATTAATACTGAATATCAAGTTCTATTGTCAATCCATTGAATATAACAACAGTTTTTCATCATGTGGAATAAAAAATAAATCCTCTTAACCATTATAATATACTGCCCACTCTGGGCATAGTGACGCCAATTCATTGCTGGATGACGAGTTTTAGCACTTACAGTTGTACAGAATAGCATTCCACTGGCTGTGAATGTGAATGCTATTCCCTACATTATGAACTGCCTGGCTACCACCCATTTTTGTCTGCTATGCACCTTGTTACTTGTCCCTTTGAAATTGCCAACCAACTGGGAAAGCGGGAGCACGTTTAAAGAAATGTACTGTTTATCTCTCTGGCACACATCGGGGCCAAGGAAATGAGGCTGATGTCAAGGCTATCAATCAGAGTAATTGATTCATGGGAAACCACCCTGAGGAACTCAGTGCGACCCCACACATCCCATTTATTCAAACAGACACAGAGTTGTTGCTCCCTCTGATCAGAAGAGACAAGCAAGGATGCTTTGGAAAGACTGCTGGGCCCGCACTGCTGCAAAATGTTTCAAAATAAAAGCTTTTTAAGCCTGTTAGACATATTCAGGTGAAACGAGAATCCCTGTGGACTGCTGTGAGACATAACAAGAGCTATACTTTAGCCATTCGTGGCAAACAATGGGACGTCACGGTTTTGATGGAGGACACTGATCTCGGTTTCAGCTTGAGAGACAAACAATGGAGGCTGCCCTTCATCCGGAATGATCTGTCTCTCTACTGTGTATCCACTGAGAGGCCACGCCAAAGAGGAATTATGCAACGCTAATTACAAAAGCAATCCCATTGGCACTCCAGGAATAGAGCGTAAGAGCCCTGACACTTCATTTTCCCAAAGTCACAGAGACACTGGCGTATCGATCCAAAGCCACCCCCACCCCACCCACACCCCACCGTACCCACATCACACCCACCCACATCACACCCACATCACCCCCACCCCACCCACATCACAATTTCTGGTTTATTATTTATTTCATTATTTTTATGAACAAAACACAAAAGACAAGTCAGAAATATATTACAAGTATATTACATAGCCAAGGGAAGTACATGTCAAAAGAAAAATACAATCTGTCTAAAACTTGTGTAATATGCATTTCTTTATTAACATAAAAATATATTTTAATATTACATAAAAATACTTTTCTACCCACTTGTGTTATAGTTGAAGAATCTTCCAAGAAATACTAATAGGTTCACAATAAAAATTTGACTGTGGTCTTTTCAGAATAAATCAAATAAAAGATCAGATTTTTTAACACACATTTACAAAATAAATGGTCAAGAGTATCCGGGTTGCAATCACAAAAACACTTTTATTTTATGTTTATTTGAACAGTTTTAAGTTAAAACTGTATAAAACTATGTATTTTTCCAGGTATATTCTGTAAATGAGTTTATATGATAGTTTCTTATTATTGTTGGAAATTCTATGTTTTTTATTATTAAGGAATTGTTCAATATATTCAGAATTTTAATCCAGTTCACCTTTCTGAGGGTACTTTTTCAGAATAATCTAGAAAGATGAAAACTAAAATCTTTAATGTTTTTGAAAGCATTTAAAAACAACAAATTTGATCCTGTGCAACCTACAGCAGATAACTTGGCGACACTATCCACTAAACCATTGATGAAGAAATAATAAAAATTCCAACGAAATATAACTCAATATCATTCTTTCATTATCTGAATATGTTTGTCTTCATGCCAGACACACTGTTACTGTGTAGCGCAGAATCTTGCAAACCAGGCTAGACAGGCCTTTGCAGTAAATGCATTACCAAAATGCCTGAATTGCTGTATATTTACGAAAGTGGAGTGGCAAAACAATAAAAAAAGGTCGACAATGCCTTCGCTTCCACTGGGGCCAAACACTGGTGATCTACCCTGAAGTCCAAAAATGCTCCTGTTTCCATTGAAAAGGGAACCGATGCAGGTCATATAGTCGGCCTTGACAGGATGGCCCAGACAAGCCCTCTGGGACTTGGGAGTTGGGGCGGGTGATGTAGATAGGACGATGGCGAATGTTGGTGTGTTTTTAAGAAGGACCGAAAGAACAAATGATTCAACAAACTTGATATTTGGTAGTGATGGGGACGAAACCGCCTATGCCGAGTCTGAGTCAAGACCGAGTCTTTGATGGGTCGAGTCCGAGTCGAGACAGAGTCCGTTGTTTTTCAAATACAGTCGAGTCCGAGTCAAGACCGAGTCTTTGAGGAAGCAAGTCCGAGTCGAGATTTTGTCTCGACATGTCAGTTTTGATATTCATGATTTAATATCACCCCAGTTAATAATCAACAGTTGGGCCTACAGACTAAGCTAGATTGGAAATTGTTTAGAGGAGCAGTCTTAACGTCTGAATATGGACTATGCTTTTACTATCATTAAAAAATAGTGATGGGGAGTCTTTGAAGGAACAAGTCCGAGACGAGTCCGAAAAAGCAGAAATCGGTCTTGAGTCTTTGAAGGGTCGAGACAGAGTCGAGATTTCTGCTTTCTCGGACTCGTCTCGGACTTGTTCCTTCAAAGACTCGGTCTCGACCCTTCAAAGACTCGGCCTCGACTCGGACTCGGCATAGGTGAGACCGGACTCGAGTACTACATCACTATTTGGGGGGGATTGAAAAGGTACAAAGATGTTACTACAAATTATTGCCAGTCTGGCATCTTTATCTGGTTGTGCTATGAAAGATGCAACCGGTTATTTGTTGTAGCTACTAAATGTTCAGACAGTATCTCGATTAACAGCAAAGTAAGTGCATTCGCATTTCATAATCCATACAGCAGTTGGCTTCTAGCGTAATTGGTACAACACTGAGAAATAAAAAAACTACAAAAATCTCCCTCTCATTTTAATCCACACGGTGAAATAATAATCTGATGTTTTGGTGCTCAGAAAACAAACCTGACTGCTTCTGGCCAATTAGAAATGTTTCAGACATGAACCATGTGACCAAAAGTCTCCCATGAGTAAGTGCTCCTTTAAGTGAAATAATTACTTAATATGGTCGTCATTTTCTACCGCGGTATTCTTGCTGCTTTCAGTTAGGTTGCCAACAACTGTGAATTACCCCAGCCTGATTCTGTTGGCTATGACTAAAGACCAGATTTATTGATGAAAATTCCTCACTGAATGCTTAGGCATTTGTTTTTGTGTTACCATTTCTCTGTAGAGAGCACAGTTCTAGCACACAAAGGTTAATCTATGTTTTGCAAATGTGAATTACTCGCGCACATCAAAAGTAAAACTGACACTGTATTACGTTTTTGTTATGAGCGAGTGGTTCCAACAATGGATTGGAGTTCCAAGGGTTGACTTTACAGACTAAACATATCATAAAAGTCCACATCTAAGTAGCACCCATGAAATACATGAAAGGCTGCGTGAAGAAAACCAGAGGTCCAGCCAACAGATGAATTGGTAGTAGTGATAAAGTTTTTTTTTATTAATGTTATTAATTAACTGCACCGAGTATCTTTGCTTAAAGACACATTCAAGTCAATCACTTTCGTACAGGAAAAAGTCACATGCAATGTCATTTCATTTGCTAATTGCTAATGCTAATGTCATTTCCAATGCTAATTACTATATATGACTTTTATTGTATTGTGTAGATATTTAGGATATTCAGTAGTTTTTTTTAAGTTTAAGCCAACCAGAGCCTGTCCATAGAAAAAGTTGAGCTAGATGTTTTGAAGTGGACATGAGTTTCAGCACATTTCTTCTCACATTTTCCATGTAGATTGTTTACCTAACAGTATCTACAAATCCGTAAACATTGCGTAAGTACGGACAACTCTTTCCTGTCGGGGGCAGTGACATTTATTTAGCTTTTAAGCAAACGTTTTTCCTGTTTTGCTTTTAACTGTATTTAATATATGTATTCTCTCTATAGCATGCTGTATAGCTTTTTTTGATAATGGGATTTTAAAAAGGGTTTTTAAGGGAAAATAAATATTTATTATAAACATTGTACAAATCTCTTGTATATTCACTTGGTGCCAATCAGGCATAAATAATTAACATGACGGAATGATCCTTAGGTGCTTGGATATTGTGAATCGTGAGAGATGCATTAATGACATAGGTCTATATTAAAATGACGGGTACATGTCCCATCGATACCTCCCAAAGTTACCGAAAGAAGATAATACGATGGTAAACAGAAGATGAAAGTGAATTTCACATTTTTTGTAGGTGGTACTGAGGCTGTGTTGAGTGTGCTTATCCTCTATGTCCCTCTGCTATTCCACGGACCTAAAAACTCAACCATTCCTCCTCAGATTATAATATGCCATGGCCTAATCTGATGTCTGACACAAGGCTATTGGCTCTGGCTCTTTGCCTTATTTTCATTCCCCAAGCGAATATTCCATCTGCCAGCTTAACTGTGCCAACTACAAAGCCAAAAAGATGCGCTCGCATTTTCTATGACACTTTTTCCACGACATCTTTAATACATTTTATGTTACACTTTTAATTATGCATAATTGCTGTAATGATGCTTCTCCATTTCAACCATCTCAAGATGGACTTCAGCAGGCTATTACAGATAGCTTTAATTGTCTAATAGTCTGTGACCAAACGTTAATGTGATATTATAAATTACTGAAACCCAAACTTTGCTTCTTTAGCTCATCCATTATCCAGAGTTATATTAGACGGCAACTGTGTGAACAGCAGCTCTTTGTATAGGTTGACTGTGAAGGCTGATCATCAAACTATATATATGTTCTCCTCAAAGTGTATAATGTGTTATTATATCATATGTATTTAATACCATATCAATTCAGCAGCATATCAGCCCGTTTTTTCAATGTTTCTACTTTTTTTCATAGAATGAACAAAACACAAAAATGATCTCACTCGTTCTATTCTTCAAGAAAGATAATCCACCATTTTACATTGGATGTACAGTGTGGTATTTTAATTGTATTCGTGTATGCTTTGTTTAAATTGATCTTATTTCGATATTTAAGGACAGGACGCTATCTGTGTTTATGATCTCACTTAGGGAGTCACACTCTACGAATCGCAGGAATGTGCGACTGATGATTTCACCGTGGGTCACAAAATAAATTATTGTTTTAGGTAGACAAACCAATCTGGTATATAATGATGAGAACAAATATCAAATGATTTGATTTCATATGTGAAGGCAACTATGCTGCAATTTCAATAAATCACTGAATATATTTCTCTCCTGACTCGCACAGGTACTCCACTATTTTCCACAATACCTAATTGCTAAAATCTCATAACAGCAAACCTCCAAATCCATATTCTACAGATTGAATGTATTTGCCCCAATGCTTTTGCCTTGGTGCACACTGCACAAAAGACCAAACATTTATGTACTGTCATTTGCACCTGCTATAAAACTATGTTCAGCTCTATGTAATTCTGTCCTTTCCATCTGTTCCCAAGGTAAGACTTATCTCAGTGTTATTTGTTATAACATGATATAGTATAGGAGCACATAGTCCTACATTATTATTTTAAGTCAATATTGAATTTTCTTTCTGCAAACTTAAAATCCAACGAGGCCCATAAGTTTGGAACTCGACAGAAGACAAATCAATACTCAAGCTGAAAAATGTAATTAAGTAAGAAATGGAATGAAATAATGTATCATAATAACACATGCAACCCCAGTGCAGTTGCCAGAGTGCAAAAATGAACTTTCTTCTTTCTTCGTTTTTAGATTAAGCATCATCTCTCAGGGCAAATATTCTAAGCCCACAGGAGTCCACAGATATATGGGGTAAAATGAACCTTCAAAATGAAGCAGGAAAATCAGGGCTCATTCCCAGGGTGTTGTCCCTTGGCTTTATCCGTCTTCACAGACTGGTCTTAAAAATGGTAAATTACTTCCACAAGCACCTTAAACCTTAAACTCTTAAAACAGAACGATACACACATAATTGTTGTTTGTTTGTCATCTCCAGGAGTGTTGTGTTGTTTTTAATGATGTTATTTTCATTATCCTTCATTACAACGGAATCACTTTAGACGTGACATATTCACATTGGTATGAGGGTCAGACAAGCCCTCCAGCAAACAAATCGCACTCATCCTACTTCGTCTACCTCATCCACGTATGGTAGTTTACAGATCGTCAATGAATAAGACAAGCTTCTCACTCCCTCCATGGTCAAATATGGTGAGAACATCAGTTAAGGAACTCTATTTACTCTTGGCACCATGTCGGCTACACTGTTAGCATTCTCACACGGCTGTCATTAGCTTCCGGACGGGCTTCCAGAGCTATTAAGCATCTTCAATGTAAACATTCACAAGTAGTTTATGCTGGAAGAGTATGCGTTACTGCTTTCAATCTTACCTTGAATGTCCTATGTGTATGTATACAGCTGTCTGAACAGCCAGAGACCATAGCACACCACCACTGCAACACCATATGGCCTAAGGAGGGCCACTGTACAATAGTCTATCAAACAGACACAAATGCCCGCAAAGTTGGAATTTCAATCCCTGACACTAATGTGGCTTTCAGTTGCGATCAGGGTGGTCAGAATCTTTGGTTTCTCTCCGAATGAGAAGTGATAAAGTAAGAGTTCTGATGTTTCACTGACAGTTTGTCAAACTATTTTCGAAAAACACTTTTGACAAGTATACATCCTCAATCAACATGGATTTTGTGGCTAATCTGATCCCTGTCAATGTTTTTACTTTACACTAAAAAAGCAAATAAAGCACAATTCATGTGGGTAAATCTTCCCTTTCCGCTACCCAGATCCTATTTCAGGCATTTCCATGAAGCTAGCTTTCGGGTCTGTGACATTTAATGGGTTGACTCCATCTGTGTTAAGCATGAAAAGCTTTATTGCACGATGAACTTTCAGAGACTATAGACACAGCTCATATACGCAGGATTCACAAACTTCTTTCTAGGGAGGGCCTTTGCATATAATATGAGCCAATTTCTCAGAAAACAGGGCTGACACGGAAATTGTCAACGGACTAACATTCAATAACTAACAGACAAAGCAAAGATGAGTTTCGCGATGTCCGGATGAAGTTCTTTCTTGTTTCCACAACTCGGTGATACTCACGGCCAACAAACACCAACACCTTCCTGCAATCTGCACTGTGACACAATAGAGTGCTACAGCCCAGGAGCCTTTATGTCTCTCACGCTGGCTCTGACAGATACACACTGTCTTCCGTCTAATTATCACGCAGGCGTCGACTCACACTAATTAGACCCCTGCCGAAAAGAAATCCTCGATTGGTCGAGGTGTCCGCGCCTTGGAAACCTTGTCGCGCCCTCAGATGAGCCGATAACCTTGAGTAATCCACACGGAGCCGGCTGCCCCTGTTACGCCGATGAAGATTGAGTTAGGCGGGAAAGTGTGTGCCGGGGTGGTTACTAAACAGAGGAAGCCGGTAGACACGGTATCTGTCTCTCTGGGTGTTTGCTGGGTAACCTGTCGCTGAGAGAAGATTGGAGAGTCAAAGTCATCAACACAATGGCACTCAGATGTTGCTTCCTGTCAACAGCCTCACATGTCTGATACGTGCTCCCAGCAAGCTCTCAGAACGATCCACCGCATCTTCTGATTACTGTTTCCACGGTGATGTCTGTACGAGTACCTGCATACATGTTTGCCAAAAGGTAACAGCATGTGCGTACGCTAGCATGCTGTTTGGAGTGATTTGGTCACAATGGCTGATGTCCATCAGATGTGTGTGTGTGATCCAGGTCTGTGTATAAATGTGGGGACCTTGTGTTCCCCTGAAAATAGTCTAACCTGACATCATGGTTTTTTGACTGATCTCCACTGAGAAAAAGCTCATTTCTGACTTTGTTAGATTGTTCAAACTGGGGCTACTTATTAACCAGGTAAGTTTGCAATGAACATGTTCTTGTTTGCAAACAACTTGTTCAGGGACAGAATGACAGGGTTTTTCATTTTGTTAAATCTGGGATTAAAGCCAGGGTCATTTTATTTACTGTCTCAATGTTTTGCACCTCTAGGCTACACTACCACTGTTTAGTAATGGTTAGGTTTAAGGTAACGGTCAGGCATTACAGCTTGGAGCAAGTCCTATATAGGTTAATGGATCTGGAGATAAGAGATAAGGTTTTGTGTAAGGAGGTATGGTTCGGTTTAGATTTAAGCGTTTAAGGACTTTCGGGTTTAAGAATTGGGTTATGGTTAGCGTTATACCGGTCCCCTAAAGAATATGTGGCTTTTGGACTTTGAGGTTAGGTTCAGGGGTTAGTGAAAATAAGATTTAAAAAGGCAATAATGTGTGTGCAGTTCTCTATGTTTACCTAGATGTTCCTGTATGAAGGTATGAGTGAGAGATGGAAAGAGAAGATGGAGCACATGATCTGGTCAGCAAATCGACCCCACAGTAAGGCTGATGAATGGTACATCAAATCGATCATGCAGCGCACTCTCATTTCTCTGAGAATCCAAACAGTGTAGCTCAGACACACGGGGGTCTTGATAAGAGCCACAGCAGGGCAGATAACGAAAGTAAGAAAATGTACTGCAGGAGAAAGGGAAAGAAGAGTGAAAGAGAGGGAGAGAGAGAGAGAGAGAGAGAGAGAGAGATAGTGGGACAGGGAGACAGAGAGAGATAAAAAGAGACTATAATATGCATGACCACTGGCATCCATGTACATAATAGGCAATACTGGGTTTAGCTGGACATGTACACCCACACATTAAAACAATGTTTATTCTTGCGCGGGACACATTATTCCCATTTAAAATAATATAACTGTAAATCCAACTTTAAGCCTGAACTTACCGTAATGCAAACTGTCTTGTTTTCCCTAAATCTTTTATATATGCAACGCTAGGTCTGGCTAACTGATCTACAATGAATATGTTTTCGAAGAAGTGGAAATCATATTATTATTATTCCATAGACCTCCTGCGCCGCTCTGTGAACTCTGTGAACAAAAAGATGCTGAAAAACACAAGCTACAACTCATCGGTGAACCATCAGCATGAATCTGAAAGGAGGATGCATCTTCATTTCTTTAAGCAAACAAAGGTTTTGAAGGTCTTGAACATTAACTGTGCAAAATATGCTCTTTTTTGTCTAATAGTAGCAGTAACCCCAATCACCTAACCGTAACCCCAAACCTGATCATGACTGCTGACCTTGAACATAACCTTGTTTGTTATCTTTATCCTAAACCTAAGCCCAATTGTAGTCTTTACCCTAAACATAAACCCAATTGTAATCTATACCCTGACCCTAAGGCCAATTGTAATCTATATCCTACATCTAAGCCCAATTGTTATCTTTACCCTAAACCTAAACCCAATTATAATCTTTACCCTAAACCTAATTATAATCATTACCCTAAACCTAAGACCAATTTTAATCTTTATCCTAAACCCAATTTTAATCTTTACCCTAAACCTAAGACCAATTTTAATCTTTACCCTAAACTTAAACCCAATTTTAATCTTTACCCTAAACCTAAGACCAATATTAATCTTTTCCCTAAACCTAAGACCAATTTTAATCTTTATCCTAAACCCAATTTTAATCTTTACCCTAAACCTAAGCCCAATTTTAATCTTTATCCTAAACCTAAGCCCAATTGAAACCTATAACCTAACCCCTAAGCTAAAAGCCTCATTCTTTTGGGGCCTGTCAGATTTGTATATCTCTAGTTGATTGTAAACACACATTATCAGCGGGGTGTTTTATGACAAGAATATATACAGTACAATTGTATACCTGTCTAAACAAAGGTGATTATTATGTTTATTGATTTATGTTTGAATGTTAATCGGTGTGCAAATGTACATTTCTAGAGCACACCAATACACTATTTTGGCCTACGGTTGTGGGTGCGCTTTACTCGGTGTATTTCTGGTGTGTGTTTATGTTTCTCTCAGAGTCAGCGTGCTCATCGTCGCTCTCATTTGTCAATGTTTGCGTAGAAAGTGTTAACTGGCAAAATTAGCACTCAGCTGGAAGCAAGATTGGCAGAGAATTTACTCCACAGGAAATTGCTATTACAGCCAAATGAACCAAAGGACAACTTCTGCCCATTTAGATAGAGTCCCGATAATATCATGAGGAAAGCAGGTGAGGCAAGAAGATTAATGCGATAACATAGCAATCCCTTGTCACTTTAAGCGTTAGCAGGTCATATCCATTTAACGGGTGTCTCAAATGCCTTGCTCCAGCCAAAAGCACCCAATATCTTCCTTCTCCAAAAGGAATCTAGATCCTAACACCTCCCTCATGACTCTACAATCCCAAAAACAATTGGTTTGGGACAAAAAAGCATATCTATTTGGCTGCTAGTGGGGGCCGGCATATAGAGAGAAAACACACCGGATTGATGCAACGATGACATGCATAGTGTTTCAGTATATAAAACAGGTGGTGTGCACATGAGACAGTGGGAGAGTGCACGGCGTTCCTTTACACACAGTTTCAGTACATGCTTCTATCCAGATGTTTTTAGGCAGTGTTGAGTAACAGTTGTTCAGTTAACAGTTAACGTTTGGATGTCGGTTGATGTGCTGAGCATTGTTTCTGTGGGATAGTTGGTCCAACTGCTGAGGGCCACAACAAGTGATTGACCTTTACTGATTGACCTCTACTGATTGACCTCTACTGATTGACCTTCACTGCATGCCGGCCCTTGTCCTGTCCTCGGGTCATTTTTGGAACAGTCGGTGACCATGCTGGGAGTTAACAAGGATCTTTTCCCTGCAGGCTACAGTGCCCTGAATTCATGTTGATGGAACCTTTCTTTAGATTAAATGTGTTGCCGTTTACCTCCGCAGAAGGTCCCTAAAGGTCCCCACGTTTTATGCTGTCTGTTTGTTTCCCGAGTCTGTTCTATTCAGTCATGACCCTGCCCCTTTTGTTCTGTGTCACGAGTGGTGAGGTTTTGTTGCAGCACGGGTCGCTATTGGTGATGCACGAGTCTCGTTGTTTACGTTTCTGATCACAGGTGTTTTCTGTTAATCATTAATTTGGGCTATAAAGGGTTGTCAATAGTATTCACCTTTGCTTAGCATTGTTCTATGTCACATGTTGTAGGTAGGTGAGTCTTTGTTTATGTGGATTCATCGCTGTGTTGAGTTTTGTTGTTGTCGCTTTATGTAAGCACACTTGTTTTTTACACAGTATATATTTTGTTCCCCCGTTTGTTGTCGTGTTTGTTTTATTTATAAAATGACACAAAAAGGAATATCAAGCTCTGCAATTGGCTATAACCTGCACTACACCACCTTGGTTCGTGACATTCTGTCATGACCCTCCCCTCCTGTTCTGTCTGTCATGACCCTCCCCTCCTGTTCTGTCTGTCATGACCCTGTCCTCCTGTTCTGTCTGTCATGAACCTGTCCTCCTGTTCTGTCTGTCATGACCCTGTCCTCCTGTTCTGTCTGTCATGACCCTCCCCTCCTGTTCTGTCTGTCATGACCCTCCCCTCCTGTTCTGTCTGTCATGACCCTGTCCTCCTGTTCTGTCTGTCATGACCCTGTCCTCCTGTTCTGTCTGTCATGAACCTGTCCTCCTGTTCTGTCTGTCATGAACCTGTCCTCCTGTTCTGTCTGTCATGACCCTGTCCTCCTGTTCTGTCTGTCATGATCCTGCCCTCCTGTTCTGCCTTGATAATGTGACTGTCAAAATGATTTGCTATCTGGTGTGAAAAAATGAAACATAAATTGTTGAAAGTATCACAAAAATGCCATAAGCAGGAAAGATATTTTCTTGTGGATGGCGCAGATCCTTGTCTAGAAGCCTGGGGTTGATCGACTGATGACTTTTCCACCGTTTCTTTTTTTGGAATCAAGCTTTCCAAATCTGTACTGGCAGATAAGTACTGGCAGCCAACACAAATCTAGTTTCCTATTGTAGTGAATTGCAATGCTGGGAGAAAATGCTCATACAGACACAAACTGCATTACTGGGCGAAGAAGATCAGAAATGTCGTCAAGGAGAAAAAAAGGGCTGAATGAATTGAATGTGGGAATTGATCTGATCGATTTCTTTGAAAATAAAGTAAGGTTTTACATAAAAGATTTACAATCAAATCACATTTGGTGAAATCAGGTTTATAATTTATTTTAGTCATATTAAATAGCCTACCTGATCTCCAGAGCGATCGGATTTTCCTTGGTCTCTCAGAAATAATTGTGTTTTTATATGTAACAGTTTAGCTCAATGAACAATCATTTAAAAATAGAACAAAGCTGTGTGTCGTGTTTTAAATGGGAAACTTAATGCATTGGGGAAAATGTTTGGTAACCTCTCCTGCAGAACAGGTAAATATACTGTCAACTAATAATCCTTTATAGAAGCACCTGTTGTTTTCTGATTCACCGCAGTTGCTCTGACCTTGTTTATCTGACCATTTCTAAATACTCATTGTTTATCTGTTAGTTCACCAGGTATACCTGGCTACGCTTGGTAT
This sequence comes from Dallia pectoralis, assembly GCA_029465975.1. Classification (NCBI taxonomy): domain Eukaryota; kingdom Metazoa; phylum Chordata; class Actinopteri; order Esociformes; family Umbridae; genus Dallia; species Dallia pectoralis. The sequence continues at coordinate 16,556,603 of CM055731.1, read as the reverse complement.
TAATTTCAGTATAAGTCTTTTAGCTGAGCCACAAATCTGTCGCTATTGCAAATAGTGGCTTTATTTAAGCTCACAGAGAAAGATTTAATGGGAATATATTGACACATCTGGAAATCATCTATTTATCCCGTACAGATGTATTTGGTTTTGTGAATATCATCTGAGCAGTGTTGAGTCAGTGCTCTCTACATTCAAAGAGAGAACACAGTAGATCTTGCAGCATGTCATTACCTGGGCCAAATCTCATTCCTGGGTCATAGACTTTAAAGTTTTGCCTGAGTTGTAACTGAGATCTATGGCCCTTTTTGCTGCTACACAATCACATTTTTCATATGAGTGGTCTCAACTCAACAGAGAGCAGAGCCTCAGAGTTACAGTGTTGTTCCAAAAAAAGTTGACAACATGACTATCGCAAAGAAACGCTCCAGAGTCCCTCATGATACTGAATACGTGTTTTTGGCTTCAATAATTCAGAATGCATTTTTGTTTGCAGCTTAGCAATCGTTACCATGATCCTTAACTACCTCATTCTCCAAAGCCTTGTGTAGTTATTCTGCCACCACAGGGGGCCCAGGCAATAGATAAAGTATTTAGGACAGTAACGGCACAGCAGGGACACATTTTCATTTCCAAAAGTCATTAAGATTCGAAGGGAGTTTTTCTCACCTGAAAATGTCTTTCGATGGTTCGATGACTGGTCAATAAAACAGATAATGGGAGGTGAACCATATTTGGGGCTAATATATGTGTATATATGCCATTACCAGATAGGGTTGCGTGTAGAAAATGAAAGAGGGAAGGAATAAAGGCAGGACAAACCGCCACCAGAGTCAACACCGTCTCCCTAACACCGCCTCCCCATCACCGTCTCCCGAACACTGCCCCCCCATCACCGTCCCCCAACACCGTCTCCTCAACACCATCTCCCCAACACTGTCTCACCAGCGCCGCCACCTCAACACCGTCTCCCCAACACCGTCTCCCCAACACTGTCACACATTATTCAACCAACCTGGTCTGATATTACAGTTATAATGACATCAGCCTCTCACATATTCAGGTGTATTTTAAATACCTGCACACATTATTCAACCAACCTGGTCTGATATTACAGTAGTAATGACATCAGCCTCTCACATATCCAGGTATATTATGAATACTCATTTATTTGGTCAATACTCTCACTTTCTGTTCTGGCTGTACATTTGAAAATGATTCAAAGGGCCAGTGTAGGGTCCGACAAACACACGTACACAGCAAGTTTTAGCAGCCCTCTCACGTCGCCATTGTCAAAGCCACATGCTGTGCCTCCTGCTGAGTTAACCTTGCATATGGAAATTGTGTGTGTGTGTGCATGTATGTGTGTGTGTGTGTAGTGACAGGGATACAGCACATCGAAGGCCAGATCGAGCAAACGCAGAGAGACCAAAGACAAACAGTTTTAATAAAAGGACATCCTGCCTAAGACGGCATTTGAGTGTGTTTACTTTCCGTGTGTGGGTTCTTTCTGATGCACTTAGCTCACCTAATGACCAAATTATTTAGAAAATGACCTTAATGACCAGATTATTTAGAAAACAAGTTATTGTGTGAAAATGAACAACCAAGTTCATGAATAAATTAATAAATTCAGGGGTGGAATATTATCAAATGCGTATTTTCATTTATTTGACAGCAAATTGATTAATTTTAGGATTGAACCTGCATAGGAATTGCAAAGAACAGTATCTAGTATTCAACAAATTCAGCCATTAAAATAAATGAACGAAACATTGATCTTTGCAATAGGAAGATGACCCCACTAAAATTGCAATTGATGGTATACCAGGATAACATCACATTGAGGACTCAGTAAAAGTGCTTGATCGTCAACACGATTAATCCTTCGATGGCATAAACAACCCTAGACTTGGTCCAGCTACTTCAGCTAGTTCTGTGTGGGTGCTGAGCATGTTCGGGCTATAGAGGTGAGAGTGAAGGGCAATATGTGAGGAATGGGTGGAGGAGGCACGCGCACACGCACGCGCACACGCACACACGCACGCGCACGCGCACACGCACACACACACACACACACACACACACACACACACACACACACACACACACACACACACACACACACACACACACACAGGCAAGTAAAGGACAGAGCTTAAGGACAAAATCCGATTTCAACAAAAAAGTTCTAAGGAACCAAAAGTAATCCAGAACAAAAATAGCACGTTTAAAAATTGGGATTTTCAATATCAGCATTAAAACAATCAACATTTTGCAAATGCTTTCTAACAGGCAAAATTGCCTTAATTAGAGATTGCCTTAAAAAGAAGGCGCTTGTCACGGTGTTTGTAACAGTTAGACACAGACGCAGAGCTCATCCAAGGCATATCATTTTTATTTTAAACTTTCAACTAACCAAACAACACTAGCCTAACATGTAGCAAGGACACAAAACAAAGACCAGGGTAACAGAGGGAACATATATACACATATACTACTGAACTATAGACCAGAGTAACAGAGAGCTCATATATACACATATACTACTGAACTATAGACCAGGGTAACAGAGGGAATATATATACACATATACTACTGAACTATAGACCAGGGTAACAGAGGGAACATATATACACATATACTACTGAACTATAGACCAGAGTAACAGAGGGAACATATATACACATATACTACTGAACAATAAATCAGGGTAACAGAGGGAATATATATACACATATACTACTGAACTATAGACCAGGGTAACAGAGGAACATATATACACATGTACCACTGAACTATAGACCAGGGTAACAGAGGGAACATATATACACATACTACTGAACTATAGACCAGAGTAACAGAGGGAACATATATACACATATACTACTGAACTATAGACCAGAGTAACAGAGGGAACATATATACACATATACTACTGAACTATAGACCAGAGTAACAGAGGGAACATATATACACATATACTACTGAACTATAGACCAGGGTAACAGAGGGAACATATATACACATATACTACTGAACTATAGACCAGGGTAACAGAGGGAACATATATACATATATACTACTGAACTATAAATCAGGGTAACAGAGGGAATATATATACACATATACTACTGAACTATAGACCAGGGTAACAGAGGGAAGATATATACACATGTACTACTGAACTATAGACCAGGGTAATAGAGGGAACATATATACACATACTAATTAACTAAATGAGGGACAGGTGAGGGCAATTAACACAAGACTCTCCTACACAAGAGTTTAAAAGTATTTATCAGAATCTAACAATTACTGGAGGGCACCGGATGTCTCCAGTAGGCTAGAGTTTGCAGAGCCCCCGCGGGGTGGAAAATGAATTAAATACATTAAATGTTCCAATGTTTAAGGTTAATTTTAGTGCACTCCGAGAACATGATTACCAAGCTCTGGCAAAAACAAACTGTTCTCATAAAACTAAAATATAGTTCAGGTGTGACGCAGATTTTTGGGGAACTGAGATGCATCGTTCTGCCTTTGTTTTGCAAATTATTTAATTTTAAATGTATTCAATATAACTACACTGCTGTTCAATAGTTTTTGTCCCTTTAAATAACATCAATTGATCGTGTACATCACAGAACACAGAACATTGCAAACTGGCTGGAACCAGAATGGAGGAGTGGGAGACCCCCCACCCCAGCCCCCCCCCCGCCAATCTGAGCATGAGAACAAATACATTAGAGTGTCTTATTTGAGAAACAGGCACCCCAAGGGTCCTCAACAGTTTAAAGATGAAAAGTAAAAAAGTCAAACGTTTTGAGAACAGAGGAATCTAAGTTTCAGGCGTTCGGATCACTAAGAAGTTTGTTGCTTACAGCAAGTGCAGCACGCAAACTTATTAGCAATAGCAATCTCTCCAAGTAGGGTTTGGTAATAGGGCACAGCGGTAGTTAACTCAAGGGCCTTGCTATGGTGGTATACATCATGCATACTTCTCTTTTGTGTACTGGCCTCCTGTGGGATTCAAACACACATCCTCGGCATTGCAAACCAACTGAGATTCACAGGAACAGTCATGTATCAGTGCTATGTTTTTAATCAGTAAAATCTCACATGAAAAATGAATTGTCAGGTCTTGTTTATCAACTGTGGCCTGCTGAAGAAGTTGTTCTTCTCCGTGAGCCGTATGCACTTGACATTACCTTGTTTGGCCAACAGATTGAAACAACTACCTTCAGATACTATCGGAAAGATAACCATTGCCAAATAAACAGTGTAGACAGATTAATGTTACTGAAATAAACAGTTTTCGAAGGACAGGAAAGTTGTCAAGAGCCTGTGAAGGATGAAATAATGTTGTTTTACATAAGAGCTTTCTGATATGACTCAGATATATACACGGCCTGCAATTATGCCCTTCTAATGCGCTGTTGGTCTCTGGCGTGCTGCAAACACAGTGCAGGTTGCCCAGGCGTGGACTTTACAAGACCAACCTGAAGTTGTCCTGTGGTATCTGGCACTAAGCAACTAGCAGTAAATTCATCAACTTCTGTAAGTTGTGAAGTAGAGCTGCCGTAGATCAGACTTGTCGGTCCAGCACATCCCACAGATGCACGATCGGATTTAGTTCTGGGGAATTAGGAGACCAGGGCAACACCTTGAAATCTATATCGTGTTCCTCAAACCATTCCAGAACATTGTGTGCAGTGTGGCAGGGCGCATTATCCAGCTGAATGAGGCCACTGTCATACCGTCGCCATAAAGAGTTGTTGGACTGCAATGATGTTTAGGTAGGTGGCACTTATAAAATTGACGTCCACATGAACGCCCAGACCCAGGGTTTCCCAGCAGAACATTGCTTGCAGAACCATTCCATTCTCCCATAAGCTTGTCGTCTTCTCACAGTGCATCGTCGTCCACATGATGAAAGAGAAAACGGGACTCAAATCGGACTAAATGTGGCTCTTTTTAAAGTCGTTCTGGTCTTTACTCCTGCCCATTTCTTCTGCATCCAACACCTTGACTACAATAACTGATTGTTCTTTAACCATCTAATCTATCCAGACCTTGACGTGTGCCCTTGTTAGGAGATCAACGTTATTTGCTTCACCTCTGAGTGGTCATAATGTTTCGGTTTTGTGTATGTACCTTCCCCTCCGAAACAGTTTTGCTTTGTGACTATTTCGGATGGATAATTCAGACGCGTTTAAAGACAGACACATCTCAGCAGTAGTCCAAGCTTGACCCACAGGGAAAATGTCACTTTCTGCATTTCTCTCCTAATGATGTCATTGGATGAAGAGTCTCAGGGCGTTGGGTTGTTAAGTCCCCTCGCAGTTCTCCGTTATGGACTGTGACTCAGAGCACCGTGTTCCTGGCGTCAGACGACCCAGAAGGTCAAACCGTTCTCTTGTCTTTACTTTGCCGTTGAGTCTGTATCCGCCAAATCTAATCTTTATCGTCCGCAGTCGAGGTACCAAGTGAGAACAAAAACATTCCACAAGATGTGACAATTGGAGGCAGGGAGTAATTCCCTTAACTACTCTGCTTCAGGGACTGTGTGTCAGTTCTAGACTGGTTCCGACTGACATTCCTATGTACTGCACACTGTAAGGCACAACAGTAATTCCTGCCACTTCAACTCTTGCCTACTGTGGGGATGTAGAGTCTCCTTCCCTTGGATTCCCCCTTGGGTGTGTCTTTTTAGCAGCACGAACACTTGCTTCATGAAAGGCTTTGGCTACCAGGCAGCTAGGTCTAAGTAAGAAGCTAATGTTAAACAGAGCCTGATCTCAGGTGAAGGACAACGTTGGTTACTACGTTAATACAAACTCCTACTAGTGGGCTCCTAGTGAGGGTGTCAGTGGCATGGTGCTCAGTTGTGCGGATGAGGCAGGATTCAATTGATTTACATGAAAGCTGAAGAAGAGCAGCTGGACAGTGGTTCCCAAACCTGAGGCAGGGGCCCCATGTGAGTTATAGGTTCCCCTGAGAAAAGCTTGATTTATCTTATGAAATAAATCACGAAAAAAGCAAACATCTTTCCGTGGCCTATCGTTCCTATAGGTTTATTTTACCACTGATATTATCACAGAATTGTAAGCATGGTTGATATAATGAATGTGAATGTGATGATAGAATATTCTGTATTCTACATTGATGATTGTTTGTGAAGACTTTGTATATAATGCATGATTTCACTCAGTATAGTTTTATTTATGTGTATCAACTGTTATTGTAATGGAATACCCCATAGGCCCTGGGTAAAACTCAATTTGCCTGGCAATCTAAAACAACACAGCAAAATGTTTTTTCTCTTGGCCAAGGTTAAAGTCTACAAAACCTCATCCACTCTCTTCGTAACATATTCTAATTTTGGAGACGTAGAAACTAAAGATGTTTCATTGATGAGAAGAATGTTGGCCCAGTTCCAGGTTGCTTATGTTCCCAGGTGGATTTATGGTTCTGAATATGAAACAATACTGAATAATTCCGTAGAAATGCGGCAAGACCACTTTATTTTGGTTACAGGGGGGCACAATAACTCCTTGTCTTATCTTAAAGGGAAGTTGAGACTATATGGAAACTGACTTGGTGTCATGGTCTTGCTTAGAACAATCAGTGTAGATCAGTCTCAGTTGTAGGTTATCTGAAGTGATTAAGGAAAAGGTGATGTCTGATATAGTTTGATTGTAACATTATCTCAAGAATGTCAAAAGATCAACTTTTGCTTTATAATAAAATATTTTTGGAATACATTTTTTCATAACATTTGTACAATTTACTTGAGAGTAGACTTCAGTAATGTAGTAATAAATCAAGAAATGCTCCAGCTCCCTTTAATCTTACGAGGTGACATTTATGTTGTTCTGTTGTTAAGCAAAACAGTTCACCCTAATGGCTCTCGTCTTCCTGTAACATCCCACCGCTGTAAAAAATAAACATTCTGAACTTGCCTGGTTTATAACAGTAAAACGAAAAAATATCCCAATATCGTTTTGATCTTTTATGTTTACAAAACAGCCCACAAAACACTTTTGCACCAACGGCCCCAAAAGAAACAGTGGGTACCTTGTAGAAATTCTGAAAGCCACCAACTCGGCCTGCCCCGCCCCTCGACACCTGCCTCCCCTTACGACCTTGTCAGAGGTCCTCACATTTCACTTCTCGTTGAGTTCATAAAACACCCATAATTTCTCTCATTACACAATCTATGTTTTAAATGTCGACAAATATCCTAAAATTAGCTTTATTTGCTAGTAGACAGCATACAAATTCACCATGGCCTCCATGTTCTTGGCATTGGAACACAGGCTCTCATCATATTTACAAGCTCATTAGAACATTCACGATGTGCAGATAGCCAGAGCTAGTCATTAACATTATACCGCATGCATGGCAAATCCATTACTCCAGCTCTGAGTGCTCTGACGGACTAACTACTAGATGTAAATCAAAACACGACTATCACGTTTTGAAGGTTCCAACCAAGATCCGAATAAATATCCTTAGATCCCTGTGTGGTTTCTTAATATAATTAATGAACCTCGTAAATGGTGAACCAAGTCATCAATGTACCCCTTCACAACCACAGGCTTTCAAACGTATCATTTTATGGCTATGGTATTATGCTGAAATGACTTACTACCCATCCAGCCCAAAATGGGAAAAGTCCCGGACTACAAAATGGGTGAGTCGCGAAAGTCCCAGACTACATATTTCCGTAACAGTTGACACCCTATTTAGACCATGCATAACAATGAGACTGACCTGCCGTTCTCATTGAGAGATCACATTGATCTTTAACGGGTCAACCTGCTTCATGTTGTTACCGTATTCAATAAGAAGACATTCTGCCACCTAACAGTGACTCTCCCCAAAAGGCCTCGCCGGGAAGAAATCTGAGACACAAATGATCCCACAGTAATTGGTACAAACGAGGCTACGATGCGCAGACATACTGATCTTCACAGTTCAGCTGCCGAGACAATGTCATTAATTGCAGGAGTGTGGTGTGTTTCTGTGTGTGTCTATGTGTGTGTGTGTGTCTGCGTAAAGACACACACATAGACACTGAAAACCCTCCCACCCTTACAATATCTGCTTCATGTGTGAAAAACACAGGGGGTTCTGTGTTTACAAACACTGCAGAAACGCTCGGCTAACTCTGCCAATAGTCACTTTTATTTAGCCACCGGCTTCTCACCTGAGATTTGCTGCTAACTGCCTCACGCTCCATAAGTTTAGAACATTATGAATTCTCAATGACTGAACTAAGAAAAGTATATTAAGTGTAGTGTGTGTGTTTGGTGGTGAGTTTTGGGTTGAGATTGTTGCAGTCTTTTAAGCCCGGGAATATCTTTTTGTATTGCAGATATGAACAAAATATTAAAGTACGTGCATGTACAGTACGTAAGTGACTCTGAATGAGTGTGTCTGCAAACTGACTTAAATGTTCATGTTAAATGTTAAAGAGTTTACCACTGCGCTGCTGGCCAATTTTATATTCCAATCAGATTCACTGCTCTCTAACCATCAATCACACGGTCTAAAGGTGAAATAACTGAGCACACTGCAATGTCACAGTCACTTCAGAGAGCGTGGAAAGACAGCGAGTGAAAGGTGGGGTGACAGAGGGAGATGGGGAGAGAGAGAGGTGGGGGAGACAGAGGGAAATGAGGGGGGCTGACAGAGCAGAGGGGGAGACAGAGGGAGATGGGGGAGACAGAGAGAGAGGGGTGGGGGAGACAGAGGGAAATCGGGGGGGGCTGACAGAGCAGAGGGGGAGACAGAGGGAGATGGGGAGACAGAGAGGTGGGGAGACAGAGGGAAATGGGGGGCTGACAGAGCAGAGGGGGAGACAGAGGGAGATGGGGGAGACAGAGAGAGAGAGGTGGGGAGACAGATGGAGATGGGGAGGGACAGTCAGAGCATAGAGAGAGACAGACAAAGATGGGTTGGACATACAGAGCAGAGGGGGAGACAGAGGGAGATGGGAAGACATAAAGAGAGAGGTGGGGGAGATGAGGGGGACGGACAGAACAGAGAGGGAGACAGAGGGAGACGAGGGGGGCAGACAGACTTAGAGCGGTGAGGATACAGAGAGAGAGTGAACAAAAAGGCAAAACAGCTTATATGGATGAGGACGACGGGGACATCACATATCCCCTCACTCTTCTTCTCTTACATAGTACCAGGAGAAAGTTCCCAACCCCCCTCCTCCCAGGAGACATTCCAGTAAGGATTATGGCTGGAGTCATGGAGTGTTGATCTATTATGATGGATGGAGCAGGCCTTCCTCTCAATAATTCAGCCGCAAGGAAATTCTGCCGGGACACTCCGTCAGCACAAACACTAACTGAACATGAATTCTTCAGGAGGGTTGATTAAGTTGACTACGACTACTATCTACAGAAAAGGTATTCAAAATGAGACTGTTGAGGCAGGATACAGTGATTGTGGATGCAGTGACCGTGGATACAGTGACCGTGGATACAGTGACCGTGGATACAGTGACCGTGGATAAAGTGACCGTGGATACAGTGACCGTGAATACAGTGACCGTGGATACAGTGACCGTGAGCACTGGTAGCAACATTAGAGTGGCTCTGGTAAATTGTGATTTTTTACATTCTCTCAAGATTTTACTGGTGGGTGCTGCTCATTTAATCTAGTGTCTGAAATGTAACTGTCTTGTTTGTCTCAAATATGGAGCTTGTCTAATGTTGGCAAAGTACTGGTTTCAGTAGTAGCTAGCTAGATGGCAGACTTTACACCCACGCATTGCTTTGAGATTAGTGATCCTTTCAGACAAATACTTCATTTTTCAAGGACAGTATCTGTGATTTTTTTTTCATCTTTTTCCCTACCCACACATTGAAAAAGGTATTTTTATGTGTACACTCAGAATTTAATGCAGACACAATTTAAGTATAGAAACGATTTTGAAAATTTATATTTTACAAAAATAACAGAACTATGTACAGTCCAAAAATATTTGTTTGTCATTGTAATGAGTGCTGTCACGAATCAACTCGAAGCTCCAGAATCGTCGACAAGCGGACTTCGTCGTTCGCCGTCACCTGCCTTCTAGCCATACCTGTTTTTATGTTTATCACCTCCTTGTCCTGTCATCTCACACACCAGGTGTCCATCCCCTCATTAGGACAGACCAAAGTTCCCTCTGTGTACGGTGTATTTGTGTGGTATTGTTACAGGTGCTGTGAGTTGGTGAGACGCTCCATGAACAGTTGTTCGTTCATCCTGTTTGCCTTATATGCGTTGTGTCGCTAGTTTTGTAGTTTTTATTGAAAGTGTACTAGTGAGTACCGAGTTGTTAGGCGTTGATTGGTGAACTGCTAATAATAAATACACCACAAACACTATCCTCCTGCACCTGGCTTCACCCATTTTGCACCTCACCCAGTCGTGATAGGTACCCCCTCTAATTAACCACAATACGATCCTGTTACATCTTGTCTATTCTTTTAATTACCATGGCTGTTGTGCTATATTATTTTATTTTGGTGATGTAAAATATAAGTATAAATCTCTGGGAAGTTTTGACTGTTATCATGCGACTTCTCAGAAAAAATGAGTAATCTCAAGAAATCTCAAGCCGATAACACAAGTTATTGTCTGGTCTTTAAGGCTTAATAAAAAAAACAAGTATTTACACTAACTTGCACAAGAGAACATAAAGAGAAGCTACCAACTATATACATACACACACACACACACACAGTTTATATTCTATGACTTACTCATTTTTCATCTCTAGCCTCCCAAAATTAGGCCAAGCCTATAAACAACAGTGGCTGACTACCACAAGATGCCATGAAGGGAAGCTAACACACATGTACACACACAGTTTTGGTAATTAAAAACATTGGTGGAAAATAGTAGTTTGGCAATGAGTTTTCTTTTTCTAACGGGGAGGCAGAAGATTGCTTACTTCCTTTGCACAACGGTAGAAATCAAAATGTGTTTATTATGTCCAAGACCTCAAAAGTATGTCATGATATGATTGAAGCCTCGTTGTAGCGTTGGACTTTTTGGTAGAGGTTAATAAAACGTTACAAAAAGTCCTACTTGCACAGTCAACCATTGAAAGACCACAGTTAAAGTCCATTTAGGGATTTATTATAGATGAGTGGGAGTAGCCTACATATCATTGTTTTTCATTTCCTGTTAGGGGAACTATTGGCAGAATTTGAGTCTGTTCACTTCTCCAGGCACCACTACAACATCTGATTGATGTATTGATGGATTCTGCTTAGGGTCGCTGGGGTGTTTCATTTGCCATGTATGCTCAAATTAATTGTGTCCTTTCGCACAGAGGTGACATTCAGCTCCACCGGTTGTGGACAAAGGATTTAGTTATATGGCCCTGTTTGTGAATGACTCACCCAGGACCTCGGCGTCCCCAGGGCTGTACACATCATCGGATCGAACCATCTAGTCCGATCCATTCATGTTACGGGCCCTCCATCACTACAAGTTTTCACATCGACCAGTTTGCTCCGTCAAGACCAACCTGTAAAACAACAAAATGTAAAAACACATCATGATATTATCGGACTAACAAATAGGCTGAGGCTGATTGACATAATTTATGAGTTTTTGTCCAACTTTATTGGAGAGCTTCTCAACTAAAACACCAGCCTGAGGGATATTCAATAATGCTATCCCATATGTCAATGCAGAAAGGCAAAAAGCACAGATTGTAATCCAATATAATTTCCTCTCACTAGAGCATTGATATGATTGGGATGAATATCAGCTAACAGATAAACAGAGAGAGAGAGAGAGAGAGAGAGAGGGAGAGGGGAGAGAGAGAGAAAGAGAGAGAGAGAGAGGGTCCAAAAGGAAGAGTGGGTAGACTGACAGAGCAATGGGCTCAGAATAGAAGTCCCCAAGTGATGGGAAAAAAGTCAACGTCAAAATTAAATGTAAAAAATAAATATAAACTCCTTAATGTTAACTTCTTAGGATTTTGGTAACACTGTCACCGGGATCTCAACTATACTGAGCTGTTCTGGGATCAGATGGTATACATCAAGCCAATCCAACTTGTGGGAGATGCATCTGGAAACATGGACACAATTATTATTATTTTAAATAAAAGTCATTATTTCTAACCTTCAAAACTGCAGTTCCTATTCATTGTTAAAGAGAATCATTTACAGTCAAATTTTTGTTGGTTTTAGTGGAATATTCGGACATTTTTAAATGCCAAGGCGTTACAGGCAAGATATTTCAGAGGACCACATTTTGGTCATTTTGTTCCATGCCATGTGGTCTGGAGACAATACAAAGACAATATACAACATGTTACAAAAACAGACTTAACGGGACACAGTTACATTTTACATGTTGACATTAAAAAAATTAGCAGAAGCTCTTAACCAGAGTTGCTTACAGTTGTAAGTGCATTCATCTTAAGAAGAGTGGGTAGATAGCTACATGTGGAACACACACATATTGTGTAACATTACACACAGCACACCTAATGCGGTACCAGAACATATTTTCCTTCACTCCAAACGTCTACCTTCGACCTGTAACCCCAGGAAACGTTGCCAGCCTCTCTCCTTAAACCTCCCCTCAATTTAAAAAGCTGGGCTTATTCAATTAGTCTACCAGTGAGATGAGTTGGTCTATTGGTCAGGAGCATTGGGCCAGTAAATAAAACGTTAAGGGTTGTTATTTCTGAGCCGCCTGGATGCCAAACCATTTAGACAAAGATGGAAGACTATAACATCTATAATAACCAAACTGAAGGTCTGAGGGAGGAATGAGAAGACATCTGCGGGTGCTGCGTTAGAGCGTTTCGCTTGCACTAACTACAGTAAGTCGATCTGCACAAGACCAGCAGCTAAATTACTTAAATGGGGAAAAAAGGTTATGACAGTTTCCATGTGAACTGACCAGAACACAAGAGAAAACACAAACTAAAGAATAGCTTTCTCTAGCTGAGTCTTTCATGTACAAGGTTGAGGAAACATTTTGTTCTTTCTGTTCATGTCGGTTTCTGTGCCTTGGAGTGTGACGATAATGTTCTATCACAAACCACTTCCTCTTTTTAAAATCTCATCTCTTTTCTCTCCATCCTGTAATTTGGGGTATAAAAACGATCTGCTACCCCGTGTTTTAAACGCCACAGCGTTTATTCTTTTCCACCAGGAGGTATATGCGTGTAGCATTGCCAGCTCAGCGCATTGCAGCTCCGTCCTTCAGAGGAGATGCGCGGTGCCAGCCAGGCACCAGGGGGCGGATGATGGAGCTATTTATAGAGGCACAGGGATATTAATAGCCTATGCGTAAAGCTGTGGGGACCCAAAGGCAGTGGATGAGGATGAATGAGGACGACTATATGGCAGTATGGGACGATTCGGAGGAGGCTGACACTACAGCGTTTATTGGCTTTATGCAAACTAGTGGTGTTTTACTTATAGAGAACACAGAAAGAGGATAGTGAGGATGTGGTTTGGTTGTGTTCTGTTCAGACTCTGTGGTTTGGGGCTGAATATAGATCTGCTGTTTCTGTGTGTGTGTGTGTGTGTCTGTGTGTGTGTGTGTGTGTGTGTGTGTGTGTGTGTGTGTGTGTGTGTGTGTGTGTGTGTGTGTGTGCGTGTGCGTGTGCGTGCGTGCGTGCGTGTGTGTGTACAAGTTGATTTATATTAAAATAACAGACATTTTAATGGTCAGGCTCCATGAGGAAAATTTTTTGTCTTAAGTGTAGGAATTTGGGTAAAAATTACGGTTAGGATTCAAATTAGGGTTTGAGGTTAGGATTAATGTTAGAATTAGGGGTTAGGGGTTAGGTATTTGGTCTAATGTTAGCATTAGGGGTTAGGGGTTAGGCTTAGGTATTTGGTCTAATGTTAGCGTTAGGGGTAAGGGGTTAGGGGTTAGGCTTAGGTATTAGATTTTTAGCGTTAGGGGTTAGGGCAATGTCTACAAGAAGTAATGAAACAAAAAACATAAAATGAATGTATTGTAACAGCACCCTAAACCTTCAGCCAGTAAACAGGCAAAGGTTTAATTATTTCACTTTTTATTTGTTTTATATGTGTTTGTCTGTGTACCTGTGTGTGCTCACTGGACCTTTATAACGCCCTGTTTTACTCTACACTCGTTTTTCCAGACATACGAACTTCACAGCTGGCTCTGAGAAAAGTTAGCATCTTTGAACTGAAACACTTCTAGACCAATGGGTGTGTGTCCTGGCTCACCCAGACAACCGCGCCCCATCCCCCCTTCCCCCATAGGGGTTTGAATGCTGGTTGGTTCATGGGAGGACTGCATGGCACTCGCCAACTCCTTGGCCCGCTTTGATGCAGATGGTGGCTTTTCTCTGTGGCTCTGGAGCCCAGATAAAAATAGCAACGGCAATTTCTTCTTCATTCCTCAGCCGCTGTCTCTCTTTGTAGCTCCGTACCTCGGGAGCGCACACATCACACACAGCTTTAACCCCAAACCGTACCGTAGTATTAACAAAACCGTATCCCTTAACTGTCGTTTGTAGAGCAGAGATTTCCTCCACATCCATATTCGGGCAGTAATGTAACCAACAGAGGTTTCACAATTTATTTAATGGTCAGTCTAGTTGGTTCTATGAGCACAGAAAGAGTGACGTTATTGTAATAATTCTACATGGTATATTTAAGGGTCATGAGGTGTGCACAGGTTGAGCCATACGTTTGCACCTGTCGGGTACACACGCAGCCGCACACACACACTGCGGCTGACTTCATCAGATTACTTAGTGTATTAAATAGCTCGAGTCATTTAGATTTATTTTCCTCACATGATGCCAAAGAACGCGTGTGAACTAGAAAAAGTGCTGAGTGAAAATATATCTCTTTCTTTGTTCTGTCTGAAATGCACTTCACTCCATACCAATTAATGACAAAAAGTTCAAGCTCAATTTCAACGGGATTAAGTCAATGATCCTATTAGGGGCGGGACTGCACACAACGCCTTAAGCTTCAACAACTTTATGAAGCTGAACTGAATTTCCACACTAAAAGCCCTAAACAGGAGCAATATTATCAGTTTGGGGGTTAATTCACGAGGATCGTGCCAATCCTTAAAGAAACCTCATTCATCCAATAAGATGAGAGCAGCTATTTGTCCATCAATCAGATCGACCAAAACAGGTCAACAGTACAAATGAAGACAAAAGAACAGCAGTGGCACGTGCCAACTGGAAAGCAGTAACATGGTCCTTTTATAGCCACAGGGCGATGTTTGATCAGGGGGTGCTGAAGAAATATTTCAATAGCACACCATTCTTGTTTCAGACCGTTTCGAGTTTCGGCAGCATGAATAGACAAATAAAACTATAAGATTAGGGTTAGTATATCTATACCCCTTAACTGTGGGTAGAGGGTTAGGGTTACTATAACTTAACCGGTTACTGTGGGTAGAGGGTTAGGGTTACTATAACTTAACCGGTTACTGTGGGTAGAGGGTTAGGGTTACTATAACTTAACCGGTTACTGTGGGTAGAGGGTTAGGGTTACTATAACTTAACCGGTTACTGTGGGTAGAGGGTTAGGGTTACTATAACTTAACCGGTTACTGTGGGTAGAGGGTTAGGGTTACTATAACTTAACTGGTTACTGTGGGTAGAGGGTTAGGGTTACTATAACTTAACCGGTTACTGTGGGTAGAGGGTTAGGGTTACTGTAACTTAACCGGTTACTGTGGGTAGAGGGTTAGGGTTACTATAACTTAACCCGTTACTGTGGGTAGAGGGTTAGGGTTACTATAACTTAACCGGTTACTGTGGGTAGAGGGTTAGGGTTACTATAACTTAACCCATTATTGTGGGGTTAGAATTAGGGTTTCTGTAACGATACCCCTTACATTGGGGAGAGGGTTAGGGTTTCTATAACGATACCCGTTACTTTGGGGTTTGTACAAACAGAAAAGCTACTTTCAGAAACTTGTCAAAGGTGATGTGGCTACAACAGGAGAGGCTACAGCACCACTTCTTGACAACGGTATGGCTCCCTCTCTGACTTGACAGAAAAGTAACAAACTTAGGTGTCATATCAATTTTCTGAGTGAGATGCGACAAGTATTAAACTTCTTTTCCAAGAACTTGTTGATGAGAGATGAACATTCAAGATTAGATATGCAGTGTTCTCCTGGGGAAAGTTGTAAAACACTTCACCAACGAACTCAAGGCACTCAGATGGGAGGTGTTGAGATGATATAGTCTCTTAGCTATCTTCTAACAATTCAAGATTCTTCGCATACGGTCCCAAGGAACCTTTTTCAGGGAACTACGCCTAACAGGAAACAGCACTTAAATCAATGAAGGCATGGAGTGAACACTCAAAGCAAAGCCATAGACGATACTTTAACAAAACCTGGTGAGTTAGAACCCTAGTGCCATAGCCTCTTCTGATATATATTTACATGGAGTGCTGGTACACAACCAGTCTTCAAAATTCCACCTGGTACAAAACAGTTATGGTTTATTGACAGGAAATAATTGACAGAGGATGGTATGCAGACATAACACAAGTCAAAAACCAAACCTACACTGCAGCAGAACACATATATGAGCCCAAACCAGTGCACCTAACCAGATCACAGATAATAGATGTTTCTAACTGTCAAGTTTAAAGGATGCCTAACATTCTGACGTCCCATAAGTACAGGGTTTAGTCTGGGGATATGAAGAGGCAACTACACCTACAGTTTTGACAGGCTGCTTGGAATACTTTAATGGCCATACTCTGAAAAGTAATCTGCAGTACGAGTCTGGAAGAAAGTGAACAAGTCGTTCTCTAGTCCGGTCCTTATCTTGTTCAACAATCCTGTGTTACGTTGCCTGATTGTTTTTCCATGATTCGGGAACGTTTGCCAAACGTTCCCTTGGAGAGAGTTGCTGATGAATCGGAAAGCCTGATATTGGGGTAGGTTTTTCCACACGTTTTGAACGATTTCAACTTTTCAGAGACGTTGAAACTTCTGAGTGATTTCACATCAAATGATCACCGGCAATTAACAATGTTCAACATAACATAATTTCATGTGTTTTTCGTCATTGACAATCCCTCCGTCTATAGCCGTGTCTTTTGTTATATGGAGCAAACAAGTGTGGTCATGTGCAGTGTTTGGAGGAGTGTTACTGAAAGAAAAGCACAACTAAATACATTTTAATGGAGAATTTCTAAAATAAAATCTCTCCTTGAACCTAAGAAATGCCCAGAGAGGGTCGACTCATGAAAAAAGACTTGCCCGTAGTCCTCCGATCTATCCGCAGCCTCGCGCTTCACATTAATATATAATAATATTTCCGTCTGGATCCTTCCAGAAGGCCTCCAGAGACCCTATAGGGAGAACTGGTACGTGTTTGTATGGTGTTGGGGGGCGGGTTATCAGAGCAGAAGGAAGCGTCTGTTAACCCGGGTATGGGTGTCATACTCAAAGTGTGGTGTTTTTAGTTGTCAAAGCAGACAGGTTTATGTTGAGGTGGGGGATGTATAAGAGCAAATGATCATGTGTGTGTGTGTGTGTGTGTGTCTGTGTGTGTGTGTGTGTGTGTGTGTCTGTGTGGGTGTTGTAAGCGTGTTAGAGACTGGCTGAGGGGGGATGATTGGATACCAGTGAGGGATCCTTCTGGCAGGTTCTCTCAGCCGCTCTATCTCTGTCTTCATCGCTTCTCAGCCGAGTAAGAGAAGCAGAGCTGAGATTGCATTCCACAGACGAGGCTGGATCTGACAGGGCTGCAGTAACGGCAGACCAGCTAACCTGGAGATCAGAGAGGCATGTTAAACTAGGTCAGACAGGCAAAAGAAAAAGGTTTTCAAGGTTACTTTCCTGGTGTGTGCCTGTATGGGTGCCTGCCTGTGGTTGTGTGTTGTTAAATAAATAACACTGGCACCCAGGAGCTTTGGTCGAGCTGCTGTGCCAGCAACAGAGCACCTGGCAGCTGCTGCCCGCTCAGGAAGTGAACCAGCGACCCTTCACTTGACTAATATGCTGAGTGCTGTTTTTTGGACTCCTAAAAACAGGTGCCAAACTGGCGCGGGTAAGGACTACAACAAAACAGAAACATGCACAGCTTCATTCACATTCAGCTCCTTGTCTCTGGTTTGAGGTCTCTAGAGTGATTGGTACATTTTATTTTAATTGGATGAAATTAATTACCGAAGCAAGTCCCTCTCCACTGGGTGACTAAACTCCATGGTTGGCATATGTATTGACAGATGCCTGAATGCCCTTTCCTTTCTTGTCTGTCTTTCCTTTTTTAATGACTTCCTTATCGTTCAGGTCACAGAGCTGTCTTTCAAAAGGAATTATGGGAATCATATTTTCATAACTTTCACCATTAAATTGTTCCAGCTGTTTTTAATATTGTGATGCTCATAGTTCCAGTTCCATAAAACACATCACTGGCGAGCCTTTTTAATTAAAAGGTTTTTGTACCCAAAATACGTGACTTTATGTAAAAGGTAGTTTTTTCGTGTCCTGGACATGATTTTCTTGAGGTGTTGAAAGAAAGTGTCGTGATAATGATAATTAATTGTTGTAAATTGATTTGCATTTTACTCAGTGAAATAAGTTTTTGATCCCCTGTCAATCAGCAAGATTTCTGGCTCCCATGGTGTCTTTTATACAGGTAAGGAGCGGAGATTAGGAGCACTCCCTTAAAGGGAGGTGGAAACTTTATGCTTTGGGGGTGTTTTTCTGCTAAGGGGACATGCAACGCCATGTCACGTCAAATCTTGGGTAAGAACCTCCTTCCCTAAGGAAGGGTGTTGAAAATGGCTCGTGGATGGGTATTCCAGCAAAACAATGACCCAAAACACACGGCCCAAAGGCAACAAAGGAGTGGCTCATGAAGAAGCACATTAAAGTCCTGTAGTGGCCTAGCCAGTCTCCAGACCTTAATCCCATAGACAATCTGTGGAGGGATCTGAAGGGGCAAGTTGCCAAACATCAGCCTCTAAACCTCAATGACTTGGACAGGATCTGCAAAGAGAAACTTCTGACCTCAAAAAGGGTTTTGCCACCAAGTACTAAGTCATGTTTTGCTCAAGGGTCAAATACATACTTCACCGAGTAAAATGCGAATAAATGTATAACTTATTTTACATGCGTTATTCTGGATTTCTCTGTTGTAATTCTGTCTCTCACTGTTCAAATAAACCTACCATTAACATTAGAGACTGCATTATAGTCTGCTTTCTGTCTGTGTCTCTGCTTCAGTGTCATGTGTTCCCCGGTTTCCATTCATCCATAAACTCCCGGGCTCATTCATTGTCCTGTCTCGTCATTATCATTCACACCAGGTTCCCATTAGCCCATTAGCATGTGTATCAATGTTTGCTCCTCTGGCCCCTGTTTTGACAATCATTTTTACGACATGTCGTTCCAGGTGGGTGAGTGTTCGTGTTACAGCTATTTGTCTTCAAGTTAAGTACGTCGCAATTGTGGGTGCATTTTGATTTCATTCGTTTTTAAGATTTTCCGTTAGTTGCCGTGTTTGTTTTAATTATTGAAAACCCACAAACGTGAGTACCGCCTGCATGTGATTCCTCTCCACACTGCACACTTAGAAACTGTGACATTCGGTCTCCTCTCTGCTTGCTCTTTGTTTATCACTATGTGTGTGTCCATTGTGGCGTTCAGCTGTGTTGTTGTATTGCTTTCTACCTCTAATAATAGAGACAGGAGAAACAGGTACAGCAATAGCAGTAAAAAGAGACAGGAGAAACAGGTACAACCACGGCAGCAGAAAGAGAGAGACGGGAGAAACGTCTCCGTTACGTCCCACGGACTTGACCCTGCGGTTGTGTTTGTGTGCCTTTTGTTCTCTCCCTCTGTCACTCCCTTCCAGGTATTCTTTGTTTCCTGCGCCCATGTGGTCCAATCAAGGGCCACTCATCATGAACACCTGTTGCTGTAGTAAATGTCCAATCGTCGCTCGCGCTCTCTCTCTTTCTGATTACCTTTTGGATTGGTTAGAGATTTAGACAAACTTACTCACCATACATACATTCTCACAAACTGATATAAATAAAACGTTTGTCCGACCTTCTGTGTGTGTATGTAATCCTTGTATTGTCTGTTAATTCATTGTTGGTTGTATCTATGTGTGTTTGATTTCTGCTTTCCAAAAGTGATTGTTCCCTGGGAGAAGGGGACTGCACAAAGGGAGTGCAAATAGGCAAGCTGTCTGTAGAGTTGACTTGTCTATACACCCTAGGTAAGAGTCTGGGCGAACCACCCTCTGTATTTATGAGTAGGTATGGAGAGTAGATGATGTTCTACAGATTAGACAAGTTAAGGAACCTTTACTTACTTTTCATTGATTTCATTGCTTTGGTCCTGTCCAGACCCTTCATCCCACATTACCGTGTGTTTGGTCCTGTCCAGACCCTTTTCTCCATCTTACTGTGTGTTTGGTCCTGTCCAGACTCTTTTACCCGCATTAACATGTGTTTGGTCCTGTCCAGACTCTTTTACCCGCATTAACATGTGTTTGGTCCTGTCCAGACCCTTTTACCCGCATTAACATGTGTTTGGTCCTGTCCAGACCCTTTTCCCCACATTACCGTGTGTTTGGTCCTGTCCAGACCCTTCATCCCACATTACTGTGTGTTTGGTCCTGTCCAGACCCTTTTACCCACATTAACATGTGTTTGGTCCTGTCCAGACCCTTTTCCCCACATTACCGTGTGTTTGGTCCTGTCCAGACCCTTTTACCCGCATTAACATGTGTTTGGTCCTGTCCAGACCCTTCATCCCACATTACTGTGTGTTTGGTCCTGTCCAGACCCTTTTCCCCACATTACCGTGTGTTTGGTCCTGTCCAGACCCTTTTCCCCACATTACCGTGTGTTTGGTCCTGTCCAGACCCTTCATCCCACATTACTGTGTGTTTGGTCCTGTCCAGACCCTTTTCCCCACATTACTGTGTGTTTGGTCCTGTCCAGACCCTTCATCCCACATTACTGTGTGTTTGGTCCTGTCCAGACCCTTTTCCCCACATTACCGTGTGTTTGGTCCTGTCCAGACCCTTCATCCCACATTACTGTGTGTTTGGTCCTGTCCAGACCCTTTTACCCGCATTAACATGTGTTTGGTCCTGTCCAGACCCTTTTCCCCACATTACCGTGTGTTTGGTCCTGTCCAGACCCTTCATCCCACATTACTGTGTGTTTGGTCCTGTCCAGACCCTTTTCCCCGCATTACCGTGTGTTTGGTCCTGTCCAGACCCTTTTCCCCACATTACCGTGTGTTTGGTCCTGTCCAGACCCTTCATCCCACATTACCGTGTGTTTGGTCCTGTCCAGACCCTTTTACCCGCATTAACATGTGTTTGGTCCTGTCCAGACCCTTTTCCCCACATTACCGTGTGTTTGGTCCTGTCCAGACCCTTCATCCCACATTACTGTGTGTTTGGTCCTGTCCAGACCCTTTTCCCCACATTACCGTGTGTTTGGTCCTGTCCAGACCCTTTTCCCCACATTACCGTGTGTTTGGTCCTGTCCAGACCCTTCATCCCACATTACCGTGTGTTTGGTCCTGTCCAGACCCTTTTCCCCACATTACCGTGTGTTTGGTCCTGTCCAGACCCTTTTCCCCACATTACCGTGTGTTTGGTCCTGTCCAGACCCTTTTACCCGCATTAACATGTGTTTGGTCCTGTCCAGACCCTTTTCCCCACATTACCGTGTGTTTGGTCCTGTCCAGACCCTTCATCCCACATTACTGTGTGTTTGGTCCTGTCCAGACCCTTTTCCCCATTACCGTGTGTTTGGTCCTGTCCAGACCCTTTTCCCCACATTACCGTGTGTTTGGTCCTGTCCAGACCCTTCATCCCACATTACCGTGTGTTTGGTCCTGTCCAGACCCTTCATCCCACATTACCGTGTGTTTGGTCCTGTCCAGACCCTTTTCCCCACATTACCGTGTGTTTGGTCCTGTCCAGACCCTTCATCCCACATTACCGTGTGTTTATCAATAAACCTTTGTTGAACGGTCCTCATGGGTGTCAGTCGTCTCTGTTTGCCCTCTCCTCTTCATCGCTCTTCACAAACGAGTGTAACAGTGCAACAATAAATATATCCAGTCTGTCATCAACTAACTCAGTGCTCTCAGAATTATATGGTTCCATCTGCATTTGGACAATTCTAAAATGTCCCAAGGTTTTGATATTACTTACCCCGAGTACAAGTATGTGATGGCTTTGCTGAGTCCATGTTCCACATCCTGGAAGGTCACAGATTATTCACTGGGTTATTTTCTGTTGGCTGCATCAGCGGCCCTACTAATCACCAGTCTGAGGACATTCATTATTTAATGACAGCCACCCTCTGACAACCCCATAAGACTGGTTGCTATGACTCCTTGTCTAGACGATTAATTAGAAATAATCTCCACAAGATAATCTGATTTAGCTTTATTGAAATTTGTCGACTGTTACTTTCAACCTACTTAGTGCTGCGGTTACTGTTTTTTTTGTGCTGAGTTATCTATGTTTTTAAGGTTCTTTCAGTTTATTTTATTCTGTTCCAAAAATGTAAAACAAATACATAATTAAAATTAGAGAAGGACATAGAAACATCAAACGATTAACAAAAACACACAAAACATTGAGAACGCACAACACAGCACTCACATTTAATGTTTTAAACATTTATATGCATAATGTAATAATGACATTCAATCATTTCTAAGTTTAGTAGTCTACCAAAGACAATTTTTATTGTATTTTGTATTTTTTTGCATTGTGTAAAAATATTTTTCTATTCTCTCTACCTTTCCTCTCTAATCACTTGTGTCTGCTTCATCCATCGCCTTTTATTGACGCTGAGCGTTAGTTGAATGTTGTAACACCACTGCAATAGAACCTGCATGAACACTATAAGCAAAAACTCCAACCACTACCTTCTCATTATTAATTTAGTAACCCTGCATGCGCACTCCACAGAAACTTGATACAGTTCTGACAGAATTGTCTTCACACTTGCAAACCTTTGTATTTGTATATTAACACACAAAGTAAACTAGCGCCTCTAGTGTTCACGAACCTGTCTCAGTAAAATTAGCAGAATGTAAAAAATAACAATAAATGTGTGAGAGCAAGAAACCTTTCGTCGTTAGCTCTCTAGCTCTTAGCGACGAAACGCTATGCTCTAGAGACGCTATCTGTGTGTGGTCAACAAAACATAACATGAGTTAGCGATCTGAAGTTAGATGTGATTGCATGGTGTACAATCACCGTGTGCCACAGCTTTAGAACATTTTATTTCAGCTAACTGTATGTATGGTTTGTATATGTTAACATGTATGTGTATATATGTATGTATATCTTAACACGTATGTATGTAGGTGTGTATATCTTAACATGCAGTGTTGGGAAAGTTCACTTTCTACATGAACTAGTTCAAAGTTCAGTTCACACATTTTAAAATGAACTAGTTCAGTTCATAGTTCATAGTTCAAATTTTGAACTAGTTCATTTATAGTTCTTTTTTTCATATTATTGCCAGAGCCCATATAGAACCACAGACATGAAGAACAAGAAATGTTAACATGATTATCATGGCAAAAATGATCACAGTCACAGTAATATCTATTAAAGCAATTGTGAGCTGAGGCAATCACTGAAATAATTTGACAACATGTTTATATTGAAAACCAGAGGCTGCAGGTCTACGTCAATATACTGCACCAACAGGTTGTCCAGCTGCGGCTGGGAGATGACAACGGATCCGCTACACTGAAAAAAAAAGTATTTTGAATTTACTTGATTTTAATGTGTACATCGGTCCCACATGATCAGAATGTGGTTAACTGACACACTTTTCTTCTTTCTCTCTATTACTTATTTCATGTCAAACCAACATGATTTATTAACATTAGACAGTCTATTAAAATTAAGTAAATTTAACATATTTTTGGTTCGTTACAGTAATATGAATTCATTGTGTAGCGTTAAGTAATTTAATCATGTTGAGGATACTTGATTTTGGACTAACTGAAATACGAATTTATTGTGTAATGTCAAGTTATTTCATCATGTTCAGGGTTAGACAATTTTTCAGCTACATGATTTCTTAAACTACTATTAAGTAAGGGTGTTATGTAAGTTTAAGGCAATTTCAACATGTCCCTGGTACCAGAGTGGGCTCTCTAAATCTAACATGATTTATCCAAATGTATTGTATCCATTGGTTGTGTGTGTGTGTAAATACAGTTGTATGGTAAAATAATTTGCAGTGACAAATAAGGCAGAGACATAGTTATGTACTCAAAATTGTGTATATTGAGTACAAAAACATACCAATTTTACCCAAAATCAAATGACTTTGCGGAGTTGCCATAAACAGATTTCACACAAAAAAATTAGGCCTATATATATAAAAATATTTGCATAATATGTTATTATAATATAAAAATATTAACCTCTGCCTCAACAGCAGTGCTTTCAACTAAACAACAATGCAACTAACAATGTTTTCAAATAGTTGTAAATTGTTACAGTAAAATGGTTTAAAATAAAAAGTAACCTCAGTGTAACAAAAACACTATTTTAAGTCCAATATGAAGACAAGTTTCGAAATATGATTATTTCTATATTATTTCATATTTCTAAACTTGTTTTCATATTGGACTTAGAATAGCAAATACATTTGTAATACTTAGAACATATCTTCCGTGGACATGCCAAATACAATTAGAATACTATCCACATTAGATTTCAAAGTGCAAAAACAGAATACTGTGAACAGTGCTTTCCGGCCTGTTTTCTAGAGAGCAAACTTTTGCTTTGTGTGCAAAAGGTTATTGCTATGCAGTTCCATGCAAATCCTGTCCAGTAAAATCAAACAAACAAAATTAATCCAAATGGTACAGCCATACATGCCTTCAGGGATAACTAGGCTGTTTGGCTGACAGTGCAGCCTCTTTGACCCTTTCACTGGAAGAGCCTGTTTTTTTTTTTAAAACCAGCGCTTTGTTGGAAAGTGTCCCTCCATCAAGTTCCATGAAGATCTTTTGGATTATCTCAAAGGTACAACGAAGACCAGGAGGGTAGCTGAAATTCAGGGCATACATAAGTCCAAATAGCATAGCAACAGCTAATGCTACATTATCAAGATCTTGCAACACCTTGATGCCTTGAAGGACAATTCCGATGTCCTCTGGTTCATTACTTGAAGCATTTTCTTTAAACACATAAATCCCAACAGTAGTGTCTTCAATGGCTTTGTTGAGGTCGTCTTCATCCACGTCCTGTTAAACAAAAAGGCCAGTAATAAGGACCAATCGAGAAACAAATACATATTAAATCACAAAGACAGTAGATGAGTGTGGGAAGATAAAGTGCAGTAACTACAATTAATTTAGTTATTCAAACTTGTGATCTTTTCTGGTTTATTTAATTTATCTGACGAGTTGTAATTAATTATTTATAAAGACAATGAAAGTAATCACATATCCACCACAACTAGACAGTCTAAAGTCATTAAGTGTTGTGCATATGGTATGAAACAGAACATTCTAATAGATAATCAAAATTCTAAACAAATACATTTTATATTAATCAAACTCATTTCAGCCTAAGGGATCAATCAGGAGAACAAAAGGATAGTAAGCCAATAACACATACCACATATTGCTTCACAAGGTTTTCTGGATCTTCCCCCATGTAGATACAGACTCCCTTGATGATACACTCCCGTCCAGCATCTACATCATCACACTGAAATATTTCATTCATTAGCATTTTGGTATTGCACCATTGCTTTTTTTGGTAAATTTACTGATATACACCATCTTATGGATATTTTTCTAACAATACTGCAACATGAATCCTACAATGTTTCTAGCCTTAGTGTCAGCTCCAAATCATAGAAGAAAGGTTGCCAGTAAAGTAAAATATGACATAGGTCCTCCCTTGCTTTCAGTACAATGTGTATGCCGTTCATGCCAATAAATTGTGGTGAGTTACATTTTTGCTATTGTAAAAAGCCTTTTCACAACTCTACAATTTTATTTTTTTCCAATCACACAGTATCTGGCTCAGGGGCCCCGTAGGAACAACTTACATCAGCCATTTTTGAGCCTTTCTCCTTGCTGTCCTCCTTTCTTTTTGAACAGCTTCACCAGGTTGTCAGAGTAGAGGTCAAGCTGAGACAGAAACTTTGATTGAAGTGGGACTGTGGTGATTCTCTTGAATTCAGCATTGATCTGAAAACGGGTAATAGGCACAAAGGACTTGGGTTAAAATGGCAAACATCAATAAAAAAGCCATATACACATACAGTAGACCAGGACAGTTGTGAGTTATAAAGCAGACAGATGATATACATTCTGGCATGTTAGAAGTTTGCCAATGTTTTCAATGTTATAAACTGTGGCAAAGTAAGTTGCCCCGCTAAATGTTCCTGTCAGAATCATCCTACACACCACACACACACACACACACACACACACACACCACACACACACACACACACACACACCACACACACACACACACACACGGAGCTTTACAACACTCGTTCTTACCCGACGTTACACTGAAACACCGTTGTCAGAGAGGAACATGATTTTACATGCTAAACTAGAAAAAAGTAGCCTAAAGTAGTAGGCTAAGCTTGTTGTGGTATTAGCTAGCTAACCTTAGCTATTGGTAAACCACTATCTATATCGTTGTGCCCAAACAACTCGACGGAACTTTTTTAATTGGTACATAAAGTAACGCTACAACAGCCTAAATGTAATGGAAATGGCGAACAAAAACCGAACACTCTCCAAAAGGTGGAACTGGGAAGGTCTTGCTCGTGAAAAGAGGCCTTCTCTTTTCCCGCTGCCATTAACGTTACGTTAGCTACATTGAATTGTGCATAGAACCGCAATTATTAATGCTAAACTAAGTAGTAAGCGATGAGAGTAGCTTACTTAGTTATAAGACAACCGATATATTAATATAACTTGCATGTAGTCTAAGTCATTAATTTAATGAAAAATGTCGCCTTTATAAAAATCATTTTAACAGGGCTCTCAAGTTTTGAAGACAGGCAAGAGTGACATATCGCTCCCCGCCCGCCGCCCTCGAGGGAATGGGTGTGTTTCATAAATTATATTATTATTTGTGTTTTTGTTGTTAATAATTGCTCAGACTTGCAGAAGAAAATATTTGACACATGGCACTGACAGTTCACCCAAATACAAAGTATTTATTCAATTTCTGTGTGTGTGTGCGTGCGCGTGCAAGATTATGACTGGTGTTGTTTATTGTAGATGTTTGTTGCCTTTTTGGACTCCTTTATCATGTGTGGTGTTGGCTCCCATTTGAAGCAGTTCGGCTCCAGCCCAGCCATTTTCATGATGTCCCATCCATAGATAAGCTGTTTCGAGTTGAGGTTTTGTTCAAACCGACCATGGAGAATACCCTCTCGGCATCAGTTCAACCCAGTCACCTTTAAAAAAAGGAACCAGGGGCATAATTAATATTGAGCAAGTCATGTTGTGTGCAAAATATTTCTTACCTTGTTCTTTGTTGAGGGCATTCTTCCCCAAAACTCCTCAACGTCAAAGAGTGTTGGGACCTGAGGCATGGCAATGTCCATGAGTTGGTACTCCATAAACTCCTCACTTACTTGGTCTTGTTCCTTAGGGTCATGAAAAGGAAGGAGTTCCTGAAATCTTAAAAAGACCACATGTGTACAAGACTGATTAGAATACAGTGACAGACAGATTTGTTTTGTGATCATGATCATTAAACTTAAAAATATATAATCCGAATGTGAAAACCCTTGCCTGTATACAAAGTATAGGGCATCTTCAACCCCACACTCAGCTCTCAGCTGCACATCAACAAATCGTGCATGCTTCAGGAGAGAATCTTTCAATGGGAGTTTCTCCATGGCATACTCCACAGCTTTGACCAAGAAGGCCAGTGCTACTTGCTGGAATTGTTGAGCCTTCTGTGGTGTGACCTCTCTAGCCTCAAGGAGCCTGTTGAGTGTAGCTCTGGTGGTGAAACCCACATTGAGTTTTTCTCCTGACAGTGTGACAGAAGACATATAGAAAGTTAGTCAAATAAAGGCATCTTATAGTATTTCTCTGGGTTATACCAGTTTCAAGTTTATTGTCATACAATCATATTAAATAATATTTATCAGTCATGGTAATTTGTTGTGCTCAAAGTAATCTCAACTTTATAGATTTTTTTAAATATAAAGTACATAAATAGTCGAGGTAAAATAAAAAAAGATGAATTTTAGGTGAAGGATTAATTCTAAAAAGTGACAAGTGTGGCATTTGAGAGTGAGATGGTTGAGTAGAGTTCAGCATCCAGGATAGAAGCTGTCTCTGAATCTACTAGTGCTGTTTCTGATGCTCTTATGTTCTACCGGATGACATAGGGGTGAATATATTGTGACTGATATAGTTTTTACAATGTATTGTATCTATTATCCTTCATCAGCAAGACAACTCAATCCATAGAAAAGGTGTATTTGTAGTAACATTAAAAAGGGAGATCATGACTTACCGTACTCACGTGCTCAAAGTGATGCTCGGAGCTCCAGTGGTTTTTCCTCTGGGTTGGTGAACAAAACTTTCGAAAGATTGCACCAGAATCACGTGAACAATTCCCGGAGATGCTTCTTTTTCATTCGTTGTTGCGTTAAAACTTACCCAGATACAATTGTGCTATTTTCTGATTGGCTATTGTGTAGCCTGTTTCTTTTATTTTGATTGGCTGTGTCAGGCTAGACCATTGACTGTAGGGCTAGACTGAAGAACTCCAGGGGAGACGCGCTTGATTAGTGCCGGTTCCATAATGAGAGCTGCGCGGCCAGAGAAATGTTGGGCGCTGCGGCAAATTAAATATATTATAGATATTTTTTTCCGCGTGAGAAATACAATGTGTGGCGGGAGTGCGTGACAAAACACTGAAATGAGTGACTGTCACGCTCATTGCGTGACACTTGAGAGCCCTGTTTTAATTGATGTTCACTTACTTTTTCCTGAGTCCTGCACGCGGTCAACACTTGCTCAACATCTTCTTCGGCGTTGAGACAGTTGAGTTGACTGTGTTCACTTCCTGGCGCCTTTTGATTCAAATATACTATTTCCGGTAGTGACCAAACTTAACTCAATCATTTAAAAATGTCAATTCAATCGCTTTCAATCAACCCAAGCGGAATACATACATTTAACATTTTTAAAAAACAACTGAAGTCTACGTGCTTGAAACATGTTTTTGAAAGGAATATAAATGAATTGCGTAGTATATTCTAAATTCATTTTTGTTAATTCAAAGACCTGCTATTTCCATTTTTTTCAGTGTACTGTAGGCAGTTATCGGGATCTGGGTTGATTGGGTCGCGGATCTGTCTTTGGTTTTTGTCGTTGATTGTACTTTAATTCAATATGCCGTTTCAGGTTTGCTTTGGATGATATTGATGTTCGGATTTTATTTTTAAAACCCGGGCGGGCAAAGTTTGAACAAAAACGTCTGATTTTGCCCATCCTCACCGACCTTGTCATAAAACTAATTAAAAGTACAATTCGACGCCTCCTTGCTCCTTTGTCGCTCATAGATACTTTTGGTTTTTATTTTAATGATGACGCGGCGGTGCGACACTAGTGGCTGATGTTGCCAGATTGGGTGTTTTTTCTGATACATATTACTCTCTGTTGTTGCCGGGTTTGCGCAAAGAAGGCACTATAGAAATCTGGCATCATATTAAACGAGGGTAAACTAATAGAACGTGCTGTTCGAAGACACCAGAATGAACGAGTTCACAGGAACGTTCATCAGCCAGTAAAGCAGTACGTTCAGTTCACGTTCGCCCAAAATATGAACGCGTTCATGAACTATCGTTCAGTGAACGCGTTCAGGCACAACACTGTTAACATGTATGTGTATGTATGTGTGTATATCTTCTTTTCTCACTCTCTCCCTCTCTCAGTACCTACCTTTTGTTGATTTCTCTGTATTACTTCTCTCGTCTATTCCACCGAACCTTTTCTCTAATTTCTTTCTTTGTCTTTCACTCTTTTTCTCTGTGATAGACAGTCGTATCTATCCCAATGACCTCTGTGCCCATTAAATCATTGGCTAATGACAGTCCCAATCCATGTGTCACTGCCCTGCAAGCAGTAACAATTTAGGAGGCTGTCAATACTATTTCCATTCGAGTTAAGTCCCAGTGCATGTTGAGGCATGTTGTTTATATTACTTTTGAACTCTTACTTGTAAATAACACTGATTCATTCTAACACTAGGCTTAATATCTAACTATGGGAAGTTATTGAGGAAGGTTATATCTAATGGTAAGTGCAAATATTAAAATATGTAAACATTTCTTTCAATTATTTTCGCATGAACTGAAACAAAGAAGCAATTTATTTTAACACAACATTTATTGGTTATTATAGTGCTAATTAGTTAGTAGGTTTCCTGCTAAACACTTTCAGGACAAAATCAAATTATTAAAAACACTGGGAAAAAAACCTGGAACCAACAGCAACCAACCAAATGCTCTTCATGAGCAAAAGTTCATGAGTCTTGGGATGTAGGCCAGCATGAAATGTATTCACTCAGTACTGTAGGTTGCTCTGGATCACGGCGTCTAAAAAAAGTGAAATTATACGCTCTCTTTGAAAAAGGACGGTTTGAAAATTGAAAGTAGATTGGCTAATTGAAGTGGTCGATTATACTGCACTACAGTTATGATATCTAATCACTTTCTACAGGTTGACTTATTTTGGTCACTAGGTTATAAGCATAGTAAGATATCCCGGGGGTTTGTGATATAATGACAATACATCAATGCAGGTATATTGGCCACGCCCGCATGGTCCTATATTTAGCTTAACTAGACATTAATAATATTGTTACTACTACTGTTAATACCACCACTACTGGTACTACCACCCCTACTACTGTTAATACCACCACTACTGGTACTACCACCCCTACTACTGTTAATACCACCACTACTAGTACTACCACCCCTACTGGTACTACCACCCCTACGAATGGGAATACCACTGCTACTTCAACTACCACTAAAAGACAAGCAGTCAGACAAAACCCCATTCATTATTTAATTGACAGTAGCAGGACAGATCACATAACCATTTGTTATTTCTTACATTACTGATTAAAGTTTTTTTCTTGATCCACACCTACCACAGAACTTCTTAGCTTTCGCAGGGTGCATATTGCAAGCAAATCCCTTTTCTAACCAAAAAGCTGCATGAATTAACTTGCCAATGATGGATTTTGGTGTGCACTCTCTGTCGTCAAGAATTAAACACAGCATTTTGATCCAACCTTTCTATGCACTGTGCGCTAATATCTCACGTTCCCCTTTGCTCATTTTGCACTTGTCAACAACTGCACGCGATGCCTAGCCTATATAGTCTCCTCTTGAGTCAGCTTCTCTCCAATTCAGATCCCCTTCAAACCCTACAGCTCTTATTTGAGTGAGAAACTCCACAGTGGATATCAGTTAACGCAAGTGGGTTTACATAATGCTGTGTGCACTTCACCGGCGAGTCATCCGGGATAAAATACCACCACTCGTCTCTAGTGCTGTTACAGGAGGCTGATGTGGTTAAAAAAAAACACTCCAATGGCCCTTGTTGAACAGCGTGTATCACTGATGAGAGGCAGCGCAGATGTTAATGGATTGGGAGGACAGTTAAGATAGCGAAGCACAAACCTCATGGGAAACGGACTGTTATTAGTGTTGCGTTACGTTAATCGTCGTTAATTCTACTATTGCATGTACTTAGTACATACAAAAGGTTAACGAATTGCTGACTAATTGACTGGATTACAACACATTTTGAATGAATTATGCAGTGCCATGGTTTGCCAGTATAGCATGGCAGGACTTCAATGACTTGACCTGCCTACCATTATAGTATGGAAACGACTGGACTGTAAATATGTAACTTAGAACGAGACCAGCTTTGTGCTAGCATATGTTCGGCTAGTCTCTGTCTGTGTGTGTGTAACAGTACAGTAGTATGTGTTTCTGTTTTACAATCAGACAGTAAAACATGGAAGATCTTACACAGACAGTAAAACATGGCAGATCTTACACAGACAGTAAAACATGGCAGATCTTACACAGACAGTAAAACATGGCAGATCTTACACATATAGTAAAACATGGCAGAGCTTACACAAATAGTAAAATATTGCAGATCTTACACAGACAGTAAAACATGGCAGATCTTACACAGATGAAAATCTTGCAAAGTAAGGAACTTTTGGCCGGTCTCAACGTTACCAAGAACATTTATCTAACTTGGTGTTATATTTAGGGTTAGGGTTAGTATTGGGGAATAGGTTAGACATTTAAAGGTAAGGTTTAGGATTTAAGGGTTGGGTAAGATTAGTCATAAAAGTTTTGTTATTTTAATGGTACAATTCTGCTGGAAAGC
Organism: Dallia pectoralis; assembly: GCA_029465975.1. Taxonomy (NCBI): domain Eukaryota; kingdom Metazoa; phylum Chordata; class Actinopteri; order Esociformes; family Umbridae; genus Dallia; species Dallia pectoralis. Next base: position 16,524,143 of record CM055731.1, on the reverse strand, counting down.
AGCAAAAGCTAATGTCTCTTCCATTTGGAAAAATGTGCAGAACTGAATAAAAGCTGTTATCATGTCGTTAAAACATTTGGTTTTAGTTTCATGGCAGTGTTTATTAAAATGTCTATTAAAAATGCAACTACTGTACACTCCAGGTCAAATGTTTATATGTAAGAAATATTTGTCTTCGTTGTCAAAATGGGTCTTTCAAATTTGGGCACCCCAACCTGTTCTCATCAGTCCAGAGCCGGCCCAGCTTGTTGTGTATAACTGAACTGCAGTACATAAGGGAAAAGTGTCCTGAAACTGGATAAATCAGAAAGAGATTACTAATAGGGAACATTTTAGTTTCCCCAAATTTAAAGAAGAAGTTACATAAATTTCCCGGTCATGGTAAGGGTTCATCCCCTCAAAGGATACAAAAACTACTGTGAGTGTCGTGATTCTCTTATGGTTTTTTTATTCACCAATGTCCACTAGATTAGTCCATTGCAACCTAACCTCAATGTAAGCACTCGGTTTGCAGAAAATCCAAATGAAGGAATTTCAATGAGCCTAGCAGACCTATTTTGACTACTGGAATAAAGAGATGAGAAAACAAACCATAGGTTGTTATTTACACTGTATTTTGCAGGGTTTTTGTAACTATGACGACAAGCTTATACCTTTGCAAGTTCTGCCACCTAGTGTCACTAAAAGGAAATGTCTAATGCAAAATAACTTGTGCTTAGAAAACAGAGGTATTCATGGCACTTTATTTAATAGGACTTAATGAGATTTTATTTCAATCTGTACATCTGACTATATAGGAAAGAATTAAAAAAAAAAGCTTTTCCTAGTACTACAAAGCCATTTTCTGCCTGGTTGGTCCAGTCTATTCTTAGACATGCCAGTTTTAGACTTCAGTAGTGTAAGTGCTAGGGGGCTAGTGTTAGGATACGCGTGAATTAATCAGACATGATTAACTCCCAAGTCCACAACAAATTCCAATATGGAGGATAAGGTTTAACAACTTTGTTATAATACAATGTAATTGAATTCAAGCACGTTCATAAGGCTTTGATCATACATCCGCAACTACAACATGTTCCATATAACAGTTCTCGAGAACGGATTCGGAAAGTGTCAATACGTCCACAGACTGTGGCCCAGTTTGCTGTCTAGTATTTTCACTTTGTGAGCCCCGAACGCAGGTTTGTACATTGTTTATATGATGTTCCCAGGGCACTTTTAGTCATGCGCAGAACCGGTCTATGTTGTTTGTCTCACTGTTAGCGAGTTCATGGTCATTGTGTGCAAACAACAACGTCTAATTGTCAGTTTTAACAGTTCTTATTGTCCCTCTAGGAGCATTATGGGATATTATCTATTGTGCCCCTCCCCGGGAATCATCACCTTAACGTGGTGGAGAGGTTTGTGTGCCCCTATGAACCTGAGGGCTGGGTTGTCTGGAGCTTCATGCTCCTGGTAGGGTTTCCCAAGGCAAAGTGGTCTCAGGCGAGGGGCCAGACTAAGAATGGTTCACCAAGACCCCATGAAAGATCGAGGAAAAAGGAGCGAGACCCTGCCTGGAGGAAGCCCAGGGCCCTCGTCTGGAGCCAGGCCCAGACGGCGGGCTCGAAAGCGAGCGTCTGGTGGCCGGGTTTGCCACGGAGCCCGGCCGGGCACAGCCCGAACGAGATACGTGGCATCTCTCTCCTCTCCATCCTGTGGGCCCACCACTCACAGGAACAACCGCAGGGGTCGGGTGCGCTGTCATATGGGTGGCAGTGAAGGTGGGGGGTCTCGACGGATCAGACCCGGGCGGCAGAAGCTTGCTTTGGGGACGTGGAACGTCACCTCACTGGGGGGGAAGGAGCCAGAACTTGTGCGTGAGGTGGAGCGATACCAGTTGGATCTGGTGGGACTTACCTCTACGCACAACCGTGGCTCTGGAACCTTACTCCTGGATAGGGGTTGGACTCTGTTCTTCTCTGGAGTTGCCCAGGGTGAGAGGCGGCGGGCTGGTGTGGGGATACTCACGAGCCCACGTCTGAGCACGGTGGTGTTGGAGTTTACCCCGGTGGATGAGAGGTTTGCCTCCCTACGCCTAAGGGTGGTGGGGGCAAACTCTGACTGTTGTTTGTGCTTATGCACCAAACAGCAGTTCGGAGTATTCAGCCTTCTTGGAGACCCTGAAGGGTGTCCTATATAGGGCTCCAGTAGGGGACTCCATCATTCTGCTGGGTGACTTCAACGCACATGTGGGCAACGATGGAGACACCTGGAGAGGCGTGATTGGGAGGAACGGCCTCCCTGATCTAAACCCGAGCGGTCGTTTGTTATTGGACTTCTGTGCTAGTCATGGATTGTCTATAACAAACACCATGTTCGAACATAAGGAGGCGCATAAGTGTACATGGTACCAGAGCACCCTAGGCCGAAGGTCAATGATCGATTTTGTAATCGTATCGGCTGATCTAAGGCCGCATGTTTTGGACACTCGGGTGAAGAGAGGGGCAGAGCTGTCAACTGATCACCATCTGGTAGTGAGTTGGATCAGAGGGTGGGGAAAGACTTTGGACAGACCAGGTAAGCCCAAACGGGTAGTGCGGGTGAACTGGGAACGTCTGGAGGAGGCCCCTGTCCGAAAGATCTTTAACTCACACCTCCGGCGGAGCTTTTCAGGCATCCCTGTGGAGGTTGGGGGCATTGAACCTGAGTGGGCAATGTTCAAAGCTTCTATTGCTGAAGCTGCGGCGGTGAGCTGTGGTCTCAAGGTCCTAGGTGCCTCAAGGGGTGGTAAACCTAGAACACCGTGGTGGACCACGGTGGTCAGGGAAGCTGTCCGACTGAAGAAGGAGGCCTTCAGGGATATGCTAGCCCTGGGGACTCCGGAGGCAGTTGCAGGGTACCGACAGGCCCGAAGGGCTGCAGCCGCTGCCGTGTCAGAGGCAAAGCAGCGGGTGTGGGAGAAGTTTGGAGAAGCTATGGAGAAGGACTTTCGGTCGGCACCAAAATGCTTCTGGAAAACCGTTCGGCACCTCAGAAGGGGAAAACGGGAACCATCCAAGCTGTGTACAGTAAGGATGGGACACTGTTGACCTCAACTGATGATGTGATCGGGCGCTGGAAAGAGCATTTTGAGGAGCTCCTGAATCCGACCTACACGCCCTCTAGTACAGAGGCAGAGCTGGAGGCTGATGGAGGGTCATCGTCAGTTTCCCTGGGGGAAGTCGCTGAGGTAGTCAAACAACTCCACAGTGGCAAAGCCCCAGGGACTGATGAGATTCGTCCAGAAATGCTAAAAGCTTTGGGTGGGGAAGGGCTGTCTTGGTTGACACGCCTCTTCAACATTGCATGGAAGTCTGGGACAGTGCCAGAGGAGTGGCAGACCGGGGTGGTGGTTCCCCTCTTTAAAAGGGGGACCAGAGAGTGTGTGCCAATTACAGAGGTATCACACTCCTCAGCCTCCCTGGTAAAGTGTACTCCAAAGTGCTGGAAAGGAGGGTTCGGCCAATAGTCGAACCTCAGATTGAAGAGGAACAATGCGGTTTTCGTCCTGGCCGGGAACCACGGACCAGCTCTTTACTCTCGCAAGGATCCTGGAGGGGGCCTGGGAGTATGCCCATCCAGTCTACATGTGTTTTGTGGATCTGGAGAAGGCGTATGACCGGGTACCCCGGGATCTTTGTGGGAGGTGCTGCGGGAGTATGGGGTGAGGGGGTCTCTTCTCAGGGCCATCCAATCTCTGTACGCTCAAAGCATGAGCTGTGTCCGTGTCCTCGGCAGTAAGTCGGATTCGTTCCAGGTGGGGGTTGGCCTCCGCCAGGGCTGCGCTTTGTCACCAATCCTGTTTGTAATATTCATGGACAGGATATCAAGGCGTAGTCATGGGGGGAGGGGTTCCGTTCGGTGGGCTGATGGTCACATCACTGCTTTTTGCGGATGATGTGGTCCTGATGGCCTCATCGGTCGGTGACCTTCAGCACTCACTGGATCGGTTCGCAGCCGAGTGTGAAGCGGCTGGGATGAGGGTTAGCACCTCTAAATCTGAGGCCATGACTCTCAGCAGGAAACCGGTGGAGTGCCTACTCCCCGGGTAGGGAATGAGTCCTTACTCCAAGTGAAGGAGTTCAAGTACCTCGGGGTCTTGTTCGCGAGTGAGGGAACAATGGAGCGGGAGATTGGTCGGAGGATCGGAGCAGCGGGGGCGGTGTTGCATTCGCTTCACCGCACCGTTGTGACGAAAAGAGAGCTGAGCCGAAAGGCAAAGCTCTCGATCTACCGGTCAATCTTTGTTCCTACCCTCACCTATGGTCATGAAAGCTGGGTCATGACCGAAAGAACTAGATCGCGGGTACAAGCGGCCGAAATGGGTTTTCTCAGAAAGGTGGCTGGCCTCTCCCTTAGGGATAGGGTGAGAAGCTCAGTCATCCGAGAGGAACTCGGAGTAGAGCCGCTGCTCCTTTGCATAGAAAGGAGCCAGTTGAGGTGGTTCGGGCATCTTGTACGAATGCCACCTGGGCGCCTCCCTAGAGAGGTGTTCCAGGCACGTCCAGCTGGGAGGAGACCTCGGGGAAGACCCAGGACTAGGTGGAGAGATTATATCTCCACACTGGCCTGGGAACGCCTCGGGATTCCCCAGTCAGAGCTGGCTAATGTTGCCCGGGAAAGGGAAGTTTGAGGTCCCCTGCTAGAGCTGCTACCCCCGCGACCCGACCCCGGATAAGCGGTTGAAGATGAGATGAGATGAGATGAGAGATCTATTGTGCCCCCCATTGAGAAGTTACCCATAACAACTTCTCATTCATACTGACCTGGCAGGCTTAATGTGGCTTCAGCAGTTTCAAGCATGTGAGTGTGTGGCTATGTGTGTGTGTGTGTGTGTGTGTGTGTGTTGTAAAACAGTACACGTCAGTGCATAAGCACTGTTTATAGTAATTTATTAGTTATACCACATTCTGTAGAGATAGATTGGACTGTGCCACTAGTGTGTTTTTCTAAGTGAGTGTTTGTAACAGATAAGACATTTATTGCAGAGAGATGATTATAGATGATTATAACATATGCCACATTCAATCGGGCAGAGATGATTATCACATTTTCACACACCAGGGTCAGTCTGTCCAGTCTTATCTGCATTCCTGTTGGATCTGATGAGGACTTGAGCCCCTGTACCCACACCTTAGCCCTACCTACCACCAAACTCTTGGCTGTGCCAGTCCAGAGTCCACCTGGTGGTGATACGGATCTAGCTTTGGTTTGAATCCAACAATGCTGGCCAAAATAGGTAGAAATTATTTGAACTGAAAGAGACGTGATCAGTCTATAATTTCAATGGTATATTTATTTGAACAGTTAGAGACAGAATAACAGCAAAAAATAATCCAGAATAACAACATTTGTTATAAATTGATTTGCATTTCACTCAGAATGTGTACTTGATCCCCTGTCAATCAGGGTTAGGGTTCTTGTAGCCCAGATAGACTGATCATGTCTTTGTAAGTGGGCAAACATTCAAATTCAGCGGGGGGTCAAATAATTTCTTCCTTCACTGTATATTGACATACCCTGAAAGGCTGCTCATGAAGAACCCACTACTCCAGAATCAACATAAAAAAGTCATACTGTAGACAACTGCTCTTGGTGACAAAGATCATAGTCTTCAGAGAATAGAGGTCTAATGACACATAAATAGAACGGTTTGGCCTTGATGACCATCGTCGTGTTTGGAGGACAAAGGGAAAGGCTTGCAAACAACACCTGCTTACATTAGTTCATGCTATTGGCATATTTTACATTCCTTGCTGCACGGAATAAACATTTGTATTTGTGTCAGTGATTCTCCTGCATCTGGTTCGTTCTTCCTCCCCACCACATCTGACAAATATATACAGCACATACAAGCGTTTAGAGGCCTATCATCAGAGACCATTAGTCCTGTGATCCCATGGCAAGCTGGGTTTGCTAATCCCAGGGCCAACCCGCCGCATGGGCGGTATAGGCAAATGCTAGGGGGGCGTTCATCTATTGGGTTGCCAACTCAGTAAAAATAATACTAATTGGCTGCGTTGCTTGGGGGGGCTCCAGTTCTAAAGCACCTTATTGGTCAGGGCTAGATAATCCAAGTGAGGCATTTGAATGAGCACATTTTTTGAAAACCTTATTTTTTATTTTATGTTTTTACTTATTTCATGTTTGTTTTCATGGAAATCAAATACATTTCTAAGTGACCACAAACCTTTGAATGTTAGTGTATATGAGGGGTGTTTATTCTCTGCTAGTAATTTGGCAGATGCTCATATCTAGAAAAACGTGGGAAATTATGTTAATTACTGGCCCAAAGCATTTGAATCCCTTTCTCAATTATGCTACCAATAGCCTAATGGGCTAGCAATAGCCCTACCCGATAACAAAACAGCAAGGTTCCCTTCTGTATTTTTGTTTTCCGGAATAATATACAGCATACTTTCAGTTTCAATTTCACTATGACAGAGATGTTTTATGTATGTCAAGATGAATAGTGCTAGTACATGTATGTGAATAGTGTGCTAGTACAAGTACATGAATAGTGTGCTAGTACGTGTATGTGAATAGTGTGCTAGTACATGTACATGAATAGTGTGCTAGTACAAGTACATGTGCTAATACAAGTAGATAAATAGTTTGCTAGCTAGTACAAGTAGATGAATAGTATGTGTGCTAGTACAAGTACGTGAATACTGTGCCAGTACAAGTATGTGAATAGTGTGCTAGTACAAGTACGTGAATAGTGTGCTAGTACAAGTACGTGAATAGTGTGCTAGTACAAGTAGATAAATAGTGTGCCAGTTCAAGTATGTGAATAGTGTGCTAGTAGCCTAGTACAAGTAGATGAATAGTGTGCTAGTACGTGTACACAAAAACATGAAGTAGCTTGAAATCATTGAATGACAAGCTAACAAGGCCACCACCAAGTGATAACAGCAAGACTAGTCCAGTAAACAAACAACACAGTGCAGCTTGGTTGGTAAGTATAAATAACATGGCAAACCATGGTTTGATCAGTCCAGTGCATCCTGTTCATGACAGGGCCATATGCAGAGCTCCTACATCCCAGCAGAAAGTCTCTAAAATGCGAAAAGCGCACTTACACAAAACGACTAATTAAGGGACAAAACAGTGAACCGAAACACCAGCACTCAACTATGTGGCCTCAATGTCGACACCCACAGACTCACAGACTGTGTCTGTGACCGCTTAGGGTTTTAGAGGGGGCATTGGAACTAAGTGACATGGTTTCCCTCCATTGCTTTCCTGTCATGTGGGTGTGTTTCACAGGCTAACTATAATCTCAGGAAGTAGCAGTACGCATAAAGAGCACACCCATAAGTTGAGGGTAACATAGTAGCGGCAGCACCATAACTCCTGTGAGTAGCATCCATTGGGTTGGTTTTTTGGTTTTAATAGAAATGTTGATGGTGCTATAACCTTTTTATTACTTAATAACTGTTTTAGTGCTTAATGTTACAACAGTGAGTTGATCACAGTAATCAGAGTTTTTAGTATTCTAAGTGGGAATAGAATGTGAAGTCATCAAGCTAGATGAATTATGCAAATGTGTTTCCCTCGATGATCTCAATGATGGTGCAGTTTATGAGAATAACAAACTTAGAGAATCCCAAACTGTATCTCAACAACTCATTTATTTATAGAATTGTATGTTTCTGACATGAATCTGTGGTAATGCTTTATATTAGGAGTCCCAATGTCCATTTGTACAGTATATAGAGATGGACAAATACAGTATCTTGTTGATCAATCTATGAAAAAATATCTTGTAAAGATACAGTTAGATTTACAATCAGGTTTATTAGATGTTAAAATGTTACAGATTTTCTGTAGATTAGAGCTGAATTGATAGACTTTTGTGGCTCTCCAAAAATGGCTTTACCTAACCCATTTGGTGAAACCATACGTCAGATTGCTCATCAGTTCTTTAATAATAGCAAGGCAGAAAGGTCAAGAATCATCACGCCATATAAGGAAAAGAAGTGCTTAAGTTCTGCTTGCTGAGAAGTAACATATTTCACAAGAGCTCCAGCCAGTTTCTGGCTTAAAAATACTCTAGTGACTTGGCTCAGAAGAAGATTTAATAATTTACCAAAGCAGCAAAATTCAAAAATTTTCATCAATAATTGTATCTTTTGACCAATCAAACCAGTTCACTTGGCAAAAGATCCCTCATTGGGCTGGCAGCTGACTTGTCATTGTATTGAACGTTTTGTTTATTTAATCAATGAATGCATAATTCTGCTAGATATCATACAGGGCTATGAAAAAAAAATATCTGAGTACTTAAAATAAAGGGTCATGAGGAAATGTAATTCAACAGTAGCAAACCTGTTGACCTACTTTACCTTCTATCTCCTATAATTATTGGAATTTGACTTCCATGTGTGTCCGGTTCTGTTTTTGCATCAAAAACTCTATGAAAAGTTGAAGTGTCTATCTTTAGGTTCCTGTGTGAAAAAAACGGTATGCTCATGTAGCCTACTTAAGAGGAACATATGAGCAACACTATTAAAATGTGTGTTAATCCACGAACAAACTAGTGCATCCTTCAAGCCTAATTTTCTTTTGCAGATGATTCCTCCAACGTGTGGCAAAAAAGTAATGGTGTTTTTTTCTTGTTTGCTTATTTATTAGTAACCAATCCTGTGTTTTCACATTCTATTTAATTCTTCTAACTTTCATCTGCTGAAAGATAAGCTGGAAGGAGTCCCTTGTATACAGAGCATTTAGAACGTATCCATAACTCTTCACGTTCTCCACCATTTGCTGTGTAATATACTGTATTTATAATGGACTGAATATAGAATGTATTGCTATAAATCCACACCCAATACCATATAATTACAATGCAAAAACACATGGACCTGAATGTGCTTATTGTTTATTGAAAATGTAAAACTAACATAAAAAAATGCAGAAGCTTTGAAATTTCCCAAGGCCACAACGGGCTCCATCATTTTGAAAGATGATTGGAACTACCAAGACTCTTCCTTAAGCTGGCCATCTGTCTGAACTAAGTTACCAGACAAGTAAAGCTTTAGCCTTAGAACCCAATAGCTTCAGAGTTTTTATCCAAAGACATTCTGCCAAAAGTACAACCATCTCTGCAGCTCCCCATCAATCAGACCTGTATGATAGGACGGTTAAACAGAAGTCACAGAAGCCAATTTAAATATCACCAATGGGACTCTATGAGCATGAGAAAAGATGGTTGAATGAGACCAACATATTATATTAGGATTGAGGAAAGAATGAATAGAGAAAACAGAGATAGACAAATCCACATGACCTTAGTATGAGGCACAGCATGGCATTGATCCTAAACACACTGCCAAGACATTGCTTGTGTGACTTCCGGACAAGTCAGGGAAAGTCTGTGAGTGGCCCTGCCAAAGCCTTGATAAAACATCTGTAGGGAGACCTGATGACTGAGCTTCCCCAATGCTCCCGATTCAACACAGAGCTTGAAAAGATCTACATGAAAAAATGGGGGAAATTTCCATTGTGCAAAGCTGATAAAGTTTGTTTGTGGATGTTGGTGTTGGAGCTGACTGAATCTAACACAACACAGGAAAAAGCCGATAAAGATATAGAGTCTCTGATGTTTGCCTGGAGTCTGGGCTCAAGTTTCAGTTAAAAGGACTCGGGTCAGACCAGTATAACATAACAGTCAATATTTGTCTGACACTATTGTAATTCATTCATGTCTGTGTGTTTTGGGTACTGAGCTACCCTTAGAGAAATATCCAATATATATTTCCAATATATAAGTGAAAATATCCAACATATAAGTGTTATATCCAATAATATCCAATAGTTGCTGTATGAGTGGAATTATACTATGTCCCGAAATGTATTCACCAAACATTACGTTGGATGAATACAACAGAAGCCAGTCTCATTGTCAAAAGGAAGACGTGCACCCTCTGACTCTTCCATTGGTGTCGCTAAGACGTGATTATTCACTGGTCAAGCACATCAGCGAACAACGGCAGACTGGGGGACTCAAAATCCCCCTGTCATTTCCTAGTTTCTAAAATTCGCAGTTCACTACATCTCTGTTGAAATGAGGAAACAGAGTTGGTTTGAATTAGAACTGTTAGTGTTGCACGCACCACATGAGGAACGCGTCATAAACACAGCCCCTTTAAAGCTGGAAAATAATTCAAATGTGATCCCAGCCTGAGTGAAATTGACAACTGGGTTTCCCTTTCAAATGAACGTGCTTGCCGGCTATCTGATGCCCTTTTTAGACACAGCAAACAGAAAGTTTATCAACATATTACCAGATAAATGCTATGGCAACAACAGAAACGTTATCTATACCCTATATATGACCCCAACTGTTTCCTCTTTTACCAGGAAATGTATCTGATTGTGTCTCTCCTACTCCTGATAATAGGCAGTGATGGTAAGCATCAACTTTTGATATTTAAGTCTTACAAACAATATTACTACCAAAGTAATGCGGTCTCCTTTGTGAATGTGTGTTTGTGTGCTTCACGCCAACAGTGCTCTCCCAGGAAGTGCAAGTATGTTCTAAAACTGCGATAAACTCGTGCGCCGACTGCATCAAATCCGGAGCGTATTGTTTGTGGTGCAAACAGCAGGTGAGGCGAATCACGTGTGACAGCAGTGCTAAAACTACAGAGACTCTTCAACATGGCCGTTTGCTAACCCAGAGTTTCACACATGTGTGAATATGCTAGGTGTCAACAACACACACTGCCGTTCAGAATGTGATCAGATCCTACCACATACTGTGACTCAACGCCTTGCGTATTTTCACCTTGCACTTGTACAGGATCGCACACAATGAACTATGCAGACAGCCAAAACGTACATTGCCGTTTAACAGTTTGTGATCATTTAAAGAAGTCATTTTTCAGCGGTGCTTACATTCTCGTGGAAGGGTTTTCTAGTGATCAATTAGCTTTTTTTCAAGTGATTAACTTGGATTAGCAAACAGAACATTCCCTTGGAACACAGGAGTGATGGTTGCTAATAATGGGCTTCTGTAGGGCCTTCTGATCAATTTAATGGTATTTTCATTGACAAAAACGTGGACATTTCTAAGTGACGAAAGCACAAACTTTTGAACAGCAGTGCACAGTTGGCCGTCTGTGTGAAGGTTGCGTGCATTCCTGAAAAAATGCAGGGTGTTAGGCATTATGCATATGAAATAAATCATACTACATTCCGTCATTCAGTAACACTTGCAAGACTAAACTAGGATGACAGGTAAAAAAGAAACTTGCAAGATAGGTTGTTCATAGTATGTTAGAGCATTATACAGATATAGCCTTAATGATCTACGCCCAAATGTATCCATACAGAATTGAACCCGAATTTCTTGTCTGTCCTACTCCTAGAACTTCACCAGACCAGGGGAGCAGGAAGCGGCCCGCTGTGACACGGAAGCTTTGCTAAAAGAACGAGGTTGCATGGAAATTATATACTCCCCGAATGTCATGAATTTCGTTGAAAACAAGATGCTGTCCAAAAATTCTGATTCAACAGAAGATCCCATCCAGCTTCAACCACAGGAGGTTTCTTTAAAACTCAGACCAGGTGGGTGTGCTTAATATAACCCATGCCACAGCCTCCTAACAACATCTGGGCCATTCAATAAATGTGAAACGACCTGTTTTGGAAAATACCAAAACCCAAAGTTGAATGATATTCAGAGAGAGTCCAGCCAAGACTTCAACACTAGGTTGAAAAAAGCGTGTGTGTGTGTGTTTTCTGTTTGTAAAAATGAATACAATAATTATATAGTTTTTAATGAAATATAATAATAGTTTTTAATGAAAAGAATTTGATTGTTGAAGAAATGCAAACCATGCTTCTACAGGGGCTATTAGCAGCAGTTATGGGTCACCTAGTTATTGTTTGGTGCATTGACCCTCGTTGCAACTAATTGTAGCCAGTTTGGATCAAAGTGTAATAAGCCGGGCCAGTGAGTTCCTCCATAGAGATTGGTGAACCAGACACCTTTTCGACCCTAGCCCTGAGTGGCATGAACAACGCAACAAACCATACTGTGGTTAGATGAATTCTGTATGACAAAATAAGACCCTCCCTTTATCTTGCGCTATTCCTCTTGTCTTTGCTCTAATAAGGACTGCCAAAGGAGTTCACAATAGACTTTCTGAGAATCGAAGGCTATCCTGTGGATCTCTACTACCTAATGGATCTCTCCTACTCCATGGAAGATGATCTCCGGAGCATTAAAAGTCTGGGCAACCAACTGTTTGAAGCTCTGCAAGGCATCACAAAAAAGGGGCGGATAGGTAAGATCGTGTTTAACATATTTGAAATCGTTCCCAGAAGTGTCCAATACAATTGAAACGAAACGCACGTCTGTCGTATGATCCAGGTCTGTCTTTTACCGGTAATTGTTTCCCCAAAACGTTTTTTCCATGAATGTCCTATCGGGGCTCTTGATTTTCGCGGCAGGTTTCGGATCTTTCGTAGACAAGACTGTTTTGCCGTTTACCAACACCAACCCAGAAAAGCTGAAGAAGCCGTGTGCTGAAAAGGAACAGTTCTGCCAACCTGCCTTTGGCTACAGGCATGTTCTTAGCATGACCGACGACAAACAAAAATTTCAGACTGAGGTCAACAAGCAGAACATCTCTGGAAACTTGGACTCGCCTGAGGGAACGCTAGATGCCATCATGCAGGCTGCAGTCTGTGGAGTAAGTCTAGACTATTTATTGATTCTGCAGTTTAAATGTTCTATCTTTAGTGAATAGATTTGCACCTTAACTGCAAATCATTTTTGTCTAAAGAGTTTAAACAATAAGGAGATTAAGATGCCAATTGACCAGGTTCGTTCTCCAATGCAATTTGGTTTCCAATGTTCTCAAAAAAAGAGTTGCGTCACCCAGATCAGCAGAAACTCCGGGCTGTGCCAATGTGTTTTCTTGCATTTCACATGACGAACCGCACTGATATCCACAGGATAAGATTGGCTGGAGGGACAGCAGCACAAAGCTAATTGTCCTGACCACAGACGATGGCTTTCACATGGCTGGGGACGGCAAGTTGGCTGGCATCCTAGAGCCAAACGACGAGAGATGCTACATGGAGAACCAGATTTACTCCAAAAGCAGTGTCATGGTGAGCGATGATATGACACGCGCTCTGATCAGTGGGATACATACAATGCATATTAGAGATTATTATCAACCTTATTAATAAGCTCAGAATACTTTCTGTTACCGATCACGTTTTCCTGTGTGATGGAGTTACGTATAATATATCTGTATGTAGGACTATCCGTCTGTGGGTCAGGTGGCTACACAGTTAGAGAATAACAACATTCAGCCAATCTTTGCTGTAACCAAGAACATGGAGAATGTGTACAGGGTGAGTAGACATTATTTCTGTTGATACCCATTTTAGTGTTATTTTTAAATAACAGCTTCCTGTAACATATTTGAGAATCCCAAATCCAACCTGCAAAACCGAAGTCCCCCCCCCACCCCCACCATTAGAAATGACAACTGAACTCTTGTTGACCCCAAGTGAGTGATTTCCGGGATATTTTATATAATTTGCGGGAATCAGGGAGCCGCTGATAAAGCGCGGGAGACTCCCGGAACTCCCGGGAGAGTTGGGATGTCTGCATTTAAATCAGTCACGTATTCACCCTGACACCTAATCTTTTTAATCGTTTTTTTTTCAGAAACTCAGTGAAATGATCCCAAAGTCGGAAGTGGGAGTGTTGTCAGAGGATTCCAGAAATGTTGTGGAATTGATCAAAGCTGCGTACAATGTGAGACGTTTACAATATTTTCCTTATTTAAATCACTTAAAAATGTTATGAATGTTATGTAATTGTCAATTCACAGTATAGATTTTGGCATGTAGTGAGGAATCTCAGGGTTGGTTGTTATGTTGCTATTATGTTGCTGGTGAAGTTGGCGCTGGTGTCAACTCTTAAGACTTGTCTTGTATCTCTGACGCAGAGGCTCTCGTCCAAAGTCACAGTGACTCATGACTCTCTGCCGGACAACGTGAGAGTCACTTACACTCCGATCTGTCGTAATTCGGGACAAACAGGGGACAAGGGCGTCTGCGACAACGTTGGAGTGGGTCAGAAGGTGAGAGTACAGCAGCAACACACTATTCCATAACAAAACTTTTAACGGCTAGATTGTTTTTATTGTAAGTGTGTACAGTAATGACGCGAAACATTGAGACCACTCACAGTCACAAGTAGAGCGCATAATGTTGTTCGTCTTCTAACATGGGCACATGAGTCTAGGTAAAGGTCTAGGTAGATTAGACGGTCTTTCTATTCTCGTTGTCAACCATAGTAAAGACCCACGTGACTTTGACAAATTGTTATGGCCAGACAACCTGGTCCGAGCATATTGGGAAAGAGGAAGGCTACCAGCAAGAGCGTTTACAAAGGGAAGAGATGGCACCAGGATGAACTCTGGGAAGACAATCAGCTGATGGAGGGAGTGATGTTTTGCTGTGAATCCCTGGCTCTGGACATCCAATCAATTTGACTCAAACCTTTAAAAGAGTGCTATTACTTGTGAAAACATTCAATCAAGCGACGATGCATGGGAAACGGCCTCCAAACGGATTAATCTAATTTCCTTTCCTGAACTCCACACAGGTGTCTTTTAAAGTAACCGTGACAGTTGATGAATGCATAAACGGGAACATGTCTATTATGATTGGTCCGTTGGGGATAAAAGACAAGCTGAAGGTTAACTTGTCGACTCGCTGCGAGTGTGATTGTGACGACCCCCCAGGTGTCAGTCCGTACTGCAACAACCAGGGCAAAGTCAACTGTGGCATGTGCAGGTAAGGCAGACACAGTTGTTTTATACTTATGCTTATTTGGTCATTATTGACTGATGCGTATCTATCCTATTTATTCAGTGTGGAAAGAGACACAGGGGGCAGTGGGACGGGACACGTGAAGTCTTTACAGTTCATTGAGTTACTCTCGACCCTACTTTCTTCAGTTGCAAAGACACATATGTCGGCCAGAAGTGCGAGTGCTCGATCAAGGGAACGGACGTGAGCTCTTTGAAGGCGGCGTGTCAGAAGGACAACGGCACGGAGTGTGAGGGCCGAGGGGACTGTGTGTGTGGCGTGTGCCAGTGCCACGTGACACAAAGCGGCCTCGCCTACTACGGTGCCCACTGCGAGTGTGAAAACGAGAGCTGCGAGAAGTTCCAGAACAAACTTTGCGGAGGTAGAGTAAAAATTCATAAATGAAACAATTGTGTATGACGTTTCTTTGTGCACACACACTTCTTGCAGAAACCCATTTTCAAAATTCACACCGTTCTCCCGTGCTGTGTTAAAGGTAACGGAAAATGCTACTGCAAAGAATGTAAGTGTAACGACGGGTATGAGGGCTCTGCCTGCCAATGCAAGAAGTCTGACGAGAAGTGTAAAAGCCCAGGCGGGGAGGTGTGCAACGGCAGGGGCACATGTAAATGTAACCAGTGCAAGTGCATCGACGGCTACCAGCGGCCCTTCTGTCTGAGTTGCCCTGCCTGCCAGACGCCCTGTATAACCAAGGGGTAAGAGGAACATTGGCTATTCCAGCCCCTTGCCGTAGTGGCGCTGCATGGGGTCATTGTGTGACATTTTGAAAACATGGCATACATTTACGTACTGAAAATTACTCAGAATCTACCTGTTCTGTTTTTTTTTAGGAAATGCATTGAATGCCTAGGCTTTCAGACGGGCCCGTTTAGTAAGAACTGTTCCGAGGCCTGTAAGAGTATTTCCAGTTTTGATATGGTGGACGAGTTGTCATCTGATAAGCCTTGCGATGTAAGGGATGTGGACAACTGCAGGGTTTTCTTCACCGTTGAACAGTTGGTTGGAGTGGACAACTATTCTGCCAAGATACTCAAAACCAAAGGTAAGAGACTTACATAGTTGCTAGAGTTCACTTGTTAGGAATACCTACATTTCACCTGTGCTCATGTTTGTGCAGCTGAAAAAGTCTACCGATAGGGTTCTTTCCGCTCTTAGAGTGTGTTTTGGCGGAAAAGCAGCTAGCAACAGATGAATGCTTATGTTAAGCTGGTAAAACAAGTAAGCTTAATGACTTACATATTACAATGCTACAAGCTAGGTGTTAGCAAGTGGGCGCACTGTGATCACAAGGACAAGGGGGTCATAGTTAAGTGAGACAGCGCTGGTTTTCTCGGTTAATGTGTTATTGGAAGGAAGTGGATAGTTGGAATACGATATATTCAGATTACTAATGGCTACTAATGGCTACTAATGCCATTTGGATTTATAGAATTGTGGTGAGTAAACACAATTCATGACATATGAACATAATATGTCTACTCTCCAATGATGTCTACTCTCCAATGCTATATTGAAATGCGGAGCTGTACAGTACTCTGCACAACTCAAGTGCGTTGTTACAGATAAATAATAAGTGCCACTGTCAGCCCTCCAGACAGCTCATGCTTAAGTCAAGCACTGACTACTACATGGTTATACGATGCCTTACAAGGACAATAAAACTGCATCAAGCATTTTTTTTATTTCATTAATTGCATGGTTTAAGGCGCTAGTTCATGCTGGCTATACTAGATGAACTCTTCAAATGTGTCTTTGTCTATGTAAGACAGTTTCTTTTTTGTCTAACTGGAAAGTTAGATGAAAAAGGGCTGTTATTCTAAAGTGTTTCCTTAAGCATCTTTATTGTTAGGTTGGAATAATATATTGCTGTTATTATTGCGTTGTTATAAACGGAGAGCCTCTGAGAGCGTCACTGGTGTGGTCTGTATTGACTTGCAGTAAGCTACAGCTGCATTACTATGGTCAGGCTTTATAATATATTTTTCCTGCCGTTGCAAACAAGGTCATTTGGAGGGTGGATTGTAATCTTTTATGTCCCAGAATTACCTAGAAAGAAATTGCTATGATAAACAATACAAAATAAAATCCCTCCCCTTTTTTCGCTTTGGCCCTCATTGCAGTTTCAAATGAAAGCTGGACCTAGACCCAAGATTCAGACACAATGCTCTTCATAGCAGAGTTTTGTCAATGTGGTGTTTAGTTTAGAATGGATGAACACATGTAACATGGTTTATGCAGGCAGTAAAATTAGGTGGTTAGATGCTATTAACAATGCTATTGTGATATGTTATATCAATGAAGTTTTGATGTAACCTTGTAATTACCACTTCTTTTACAAGTTGTTTGTGCATTGTTAACTATTAGTTATTATTAGCTATTTTTACTTGAACAATCTGTAGTGTAGTTATCAGACTAAAAAAAGTATGTTTATTAATGTCTGTCATATAGAGTGTCCAGAGTTGCCAAACATCTATGCCATCATTGGAGGATCTATAGCGGGCGTGGCTCTCATTGGCCTTCTGATACTACTTCTCATAAAAGGCATGATCTATGCGAAGGACCTGAAAGAGTTGCGCAAATTTGAGAATGAGAAAAAGAAGTCCAAATGGTCAAAGGTACGTAAAATGTGTTATTGTTTGAAAATCATCTCTATCAGAATAAAGAGCAGCAAAGCAGGGAACTCCTGTAATGTTTTGTGTCAGTTGTCAAAGATGTTGGGAAACACAGCTGCAATTATAAACATGGCAGCATTACTAGCAACATGACATTCAAGATGACTGGATTTCCAAATCAGGTGCTTTTCTAAATGATCAATTGTCCTTTCATCAGGCAGAGAATCCGCTCTTCCAGACTGCGACCACCACCGTGACCAATCCAACCTTCACTGGAGAATAAGTTCAGTGACAGGACCCAGAGTGCGATTCAAAAAGCGTTGGCATTTATATCTCACCTTTCAATGTGCTTTTTCTTGAGATGTGTTCATTAATTTATAAATGGTAGTGTACATATAGTGATTTATCGTAAAAAAAACAACTGCAATATTAATAAGTTTTATTTACTGGTTGGCATGTTACATTATTTTATGTTTACTTGTATTTTTTTTGCTTAAAAGAATGGGAGAATTGAAAAATATGTTCGGGAATGTATTGCAGTATAGCTTTGTCCATGGCTGGCTCTATTTGGTGTGAGGTGGCTGCAGATTTCTTTGATCCTTTCTTCTTGAGGATTTTGCTTCAAAACTTTTCAGAAGTGTGTAGGATTACTTTACTAGATTATTTACATAGATGCTTCTTTCTCTGTTTGGTATACTTACTTAATGGCTGAAATAACATTGTGCCATGTTTGCATGATTTTTGCATTCACCTTTAAATATTTTTTATCCTGCTCGTATCCAGGGCCGGCTCACCACATTGGCGTTATAGGTAAATGCTAGGGGCGCCATTTATCCAAAGGGGCGCCAAACAACTAAAAAATAATAATAATAATTGGCTGTGTTGCAAGAGGGGCACCAGCTAACAACTTGCCTAGAGCCCCATGGGCCGGCCCTGATCATATACAGAACCAGTTACAGTAGTTACAGGCGCATACAATTTCGACTTGGCCCCCATGGGAATCAAACTCGCAACCTCTGGCATTCAAAGTGCCATGTTGTTCTGTACTGTTTTTGCTGCTTCATCTAGCAACATAACCATTAATGTAACAACATAGAGTTCTAGTCAAATGTTTGGACACACCCACGTGTGGTGAAAATCTCAATGCAATGTGTTGTAGACTACCTCTTTAAAGAAATGAAATACCCAATTTTGCAATGCTCTTAAAAATCATTATTTCGTTATTTCCCTACTCAAACAGTTACAACAATTCTGTTTGATGTTGCTCCAAGCTGTTCCCACATTAAAATGTTTTGTCTTTTCTAAGCTCAAACAAAACATGTATGTATCCACAGAGATCAGTTTGCTTACCAATATTTTTTTGCAAGTTTGAAGGCCCTTTATTTAGAAGTGTATGAAAGCGTTTGGTAAATAAGTGGGGATTTCAGTTGCAGATACTTATTTAATATAAATGTGATATTTACGGCCACGGCAGCATTGTTCTCTGGAAAGGTAGAGGGCAAACAACACCTGAGTAAACACTATTTACAGAACAACACAGAAACGGGATCGGCACATTCGCTGTGTCTGAATTTTAATGACAGAAGACAGCATGATTGGCAGCCATGGACTATTTGTTTCAGATTTTGTATTTTTTGTGTGCGTTTACTCATTCTATTATAACGTAACCTACTAAATATATTATTACATTGTGAAGCTGAGTAAGCCAATGTTTTTGTAAGTTTCCGATGTTGTATGAATTTATGACAAAGTGCTGTTATTGTACATACATCTCTATATGTTGCTGAATCTTCCTACAGTTATAATTCGTAAAAACAGTCTCAAGACTGATTTGTTCCGGTTAGCTTTTCCAACGGCTTAGCCTGGTCTTTTGCTTGAGTTTTATTGTTGCTCACAATGTCATGTATTATTATTATTATAAGTAAATGTTGTGTGAAGCAGCAAGAAAACATTCACATTTTAAATTACAAATAAAACAGTTTTTTCCCTTAACTAGAGCTTGTGATTCAGACCATATGATGCACTATGTAGTTGCCAACAGAGTGAACAACTTTGTACTCTACATTCTTCTATTGTCAGCACCTGAATTCCTGAGTTTAAAAATGCACAGGACATCAATGGTTCTGCCCTGCTTCACCACAGCTGCCTGCGCCTATCCAACTGCTCAAGATCATGTGCTGTAAAGCAGTTGAGTCAGGGGTCAGCCAGCTGAAAAACAGGGCACACTGTGCGAGAGCCCGGTCATCTACGAGTGCGTGTGATGGTTGGGTTCGGCCCCCTCTACTGATTGCAGAAACCACTCTGGGGCACTTTCACAAAGCGAAAGTCGCGGAGCTGAACCAACTGTTTGCCCTGAGCCAATTGCTTACATAAGCTGGGTGTGGAGACCCCATAGCCCTGGCCCCCAGATGGGAAACACTCAGTGACAGCCAGTATACTGGGGAAGGAGCTCCAAGGTGCCGACTCTATTCCCACAGGCACCAGTAAATCCCCCACCTTAGCACCAAGAGAGGCTGGTTAATGAGTCGGAAGAACCTGAGCGTGTGGCCGCTGACACGGGGCTGAAGTTCATTGGCACATAAACAGCAGGTGGATAAAAGAGGAAGGAGAGAGAGTGAGAGAAAGCCTGACTCACTGACACAATCAAGGAGAAACACACCCTCCACCTGATCCAGGTAGGTGAAAGCAGCGCTTGACTGGTGAATGTGCGTGGTTTGTTTCCTCGGCTTGTACGGGCTGATCGTGCACAGCACATCTGTGTAAACAGCCTGTTCTCAAGAGTGAGACGGGTGTTTAGTTAGACAATTGAATGAGACCAGGTGTAAAGCTTTAACCTCTTGCATTCCAGGCAAAGGCTTCAAGGCTGTAAACAGGTGTTTGTGTGCTCGCTTGGTTGTGTGTCATGGTTTTCTGTCAGCGTCAATGCACAAGTCCCCATTGATTGTGTTACTCTGGTGTAATTGTTTGTATTTTGTCTGTGCTCGGTCGTAGTTTGCTGTGTTCTAGGCTGTACCTGCATTGTCTATGTGTTGTCGGATAAATCATGTTGTTGGTGTCCATGCAGCTTTTTTGTGTCTGTGCGTCAGCACAGTACAACCTGCCTCCGCTATGAGTTTTCCCATGCTGTCCGTCATCTCTAATCAACGGCATTTCTGAGGGGCTCCTGTGTTGAGTTGCTGCATGACTTCAGGGAAACAAAAGCCTCCTCATTATTGGAGTGTAGAGCTGCTCCCTTTTGTAGCAACGAATCTCCTACTGAGCAGTCGCCAAGGTTTAATGGTCCATTTAGCTTTGTGAAGCACTCCGAAGAGCCGAATCGCTTGCCGTTTTGGCTGGCAGGCACAGTATCAACCACGTCCAAATGCCACTGTGAGTCAGGCGATGCCAGTCCAGCCCTCTGGACAGTGGACATACTGTATGTAGACCCGTCACACATTTTTATAAAGCTGCATGGGGAATTGCAAGGGTTAAGCAATTGTGCATTCCAGCCCAGATATTTGCTTTTGGTCAGGAGACCGATGGCTCTGGTAGAATTCCCCTAATCGGAAAATCAGTCAGGCTTTAATATCAAGACTCTTATCCAGAGAAGTCTGGCAGAGGTAAACCAGGAAAATGTGGCACACTTACAACCCAAATACAGCTATTATATAACCAATAGAGGGAAACGAACATACTGAAACCTACACACAACCATAATACAACTACGTGGGTGGATTATTAACAACCTACAGATACCATATTATAATCACACATTATTACCTGATTTACGATGTCCATCCAAATACCTGCTAATTCCCTGAACCAGTGTTGAAGGACAGGGAGGACCTTAGGTAAATATGATTACATATATGCACAAGGCACTGTGGGGTCTAGAAACAAGGTCACTCATCACTACTGTAAAAGAAAGACACACACACCTGTATGTAAATCACCTCAGCTCACCATATATGGTCACTGAGGTAATGGACCATTGTGTGTGTGTGTGTGTGTGTGTGTGTGTGTGTGTGTGTGTGTGTGTGTGTGTGTGTGTGTGTGTGTGTGTGTGTGTGTGTGTGTGTGTGTGTGTGTGTGTGTGTGTGTGTGTGTGTGTGTGTGTGCTTGTGCGTGCGCGTGCGTGTGCGTGCGTGTGCGTGTGCGTGCGTGTGCGTGTATGTGCATGCGTGTCTGTGAAAAAGAGATAAAGAGAGAGAAGGCAAAGTTCAGGTGCTGTAAACGGGATGGTGAAATGTGCAGGTAATCTGCTGCTTGCTAGAGCCTGTCACTTTTTACCGTCTCCTCTCCACACCGGTCCCTCCACAGCAGGTGAGTTTTTTACTCAATGTACCAACCTCTACGTCTGGTTCTGTGTGTTTCCATGTAGCCAATGAGGGTCTGTGTTGAACAAACTTTGTTTTTACAATTAAGTAGAAGATTAGGATGCACATCTACTCTACAGGTGTGGTCACAGACACTACAGACACAGTCCGTAGACAGGAGCGTTAAAGCATGAAATATCACGTTGTATCTGGTTTACACGCGTAGCATCCAGACCATTTGAAACTTTTTGGATTACATTTCCGGCGCTTTCTAAAAGAACTACTTCACTAATGGACTTTGTGAAACAGTGTCTTACGGTTATGTGCGATGTTACTGCAGTCAGCAGTTAATATTTAGCGGTATTCAGACATTTTCTATGTCTGATGATTTAGAAAAAGAAGTAATCACATTCAAGATAACCAATTGTTTAAAGTGGACAAGAATTTGATAAGAAAAATAATTTTCAAGGTTATTAGCTCTGTATTTTCATTTATTTAAAAGCCATTAGAACCATCAGATTGCACAATGTCAGGGTCTAGTTGGCTTAAAAAACAAAGAAGAAAGGCATTTACCCCGTGGTTGCGTTTCGAGACGTGATATTTATGTTGACATGATGTAGACGTTTGCATTGCGATTGCTGTAATTCATACTACCGCAACATTCTGACTGTAGTACGTTGCATATAAATATATGTCATATATTGATTTGATGCTCTGTCTTACATGAGGAAGGATTATATTTGAGACTCTCCTGGGCCCTCAGGCCTTTCTTGGCACCAGAACATATTGGCCCAGAGTGCTGCCCTGCTTGTGCTGCCTCACAGGTCCATAATTATGTAAAGCTATGGGGCCTTAAGGTTATAACCCTAGTGCAATAATGGGGCCTTTAGGTCATACCAAGGGGCGTTATAACCCTAGTGCAATAATGGGGCCTTTAGGTCATACCAAGGGGCGTTATAACCCTAGTGCAATAATGGGGCCTTTAGGTCATACCAAGGGGCGTTATAACCCTAGTGCAATAATGGGGCCTTTAGGTCATACCAAGGGGCGTTATAACCCTAGTGCAATAATGGGGCCTTTAGGTCATACCAAGGGGCGTTATAACCCTAGTGCAATAATGGGGCCTTTAGGTCATACCAAGGGGCGTTATAACCCTAGTGCAATAATGGGCCCTTTAGGTCATACCAAGGGGCGTTATAACCCTAGTGCAATAATGGGGCCTTTAGGTCATACCAAGGGGCGTTATAACCCTAGTGCAATAATGGGGCCTTTAGGTCATACCAAGGGGCGTTATAACCCTAGTGCAATAATGGGGTCTTAAGGTCATACCAAGGGGCGTTATAACCCTAGTGGTGGGTGCACCGATTGTGATGCATCTGGACCATTGAACTGGGTGGAGGAGCCCATATGACGGTTGCATCATGCATGTCCTGAGAACAGATTAGGGATGGGGGAGTGTCCTCGGTGAACTTGTCACTGAAGGGTAGGTGCTTCCGTTGCCATAGAGACATAACCAATCATGGCAGAGAAACGTTTGCCAGTGGCTGCAATCATTCAGTTGTGTATTACTCTATCAATAGACCTCAGAACAGTGGTTAGGGGACAGAGAAAAGAAGCTGATAAGTAGACTCATAAAGTTATTTTTTTACGACAAGCAAACACACACCTGTAATGTGGTAATATACCGCAGGTAGAAAGAAGAATTATCAGTGCATCAGTTTCACTTCTTGTACATTTAAAATGCTCATTTTGGGAACAGTAAGTAATTTTGTTATAAAACATTTGACAGTTTACAAGAACAGCAATACAATGTTCAGCCACATGTAATTTGGAAATTACATTTTCTAAGCACTAATGAAAAGAAAACGATCAGCCAAAGATCAAACATAGGTATTCACACAGTTACCAGCCATGACAACTATACGGTATACTATTTAGAAGAGTCTATCACTGTTCTTTTTATAGGAATGAGCTTTGTATAAAGAACTGGCACATATGTTAGATTGATTGAGAAACCCTCATGTTGTCACAGAATTTTTTTATTTTCTAGTCAAAGCTGCGGTGTGGTTTAGCATTCACACAGAAACAGCTGGGAGGGCCGTGCTTACAACCAACCGACAGAGAGCAAACACAGCACAAAATGACTTTATGGTCCACTGCTCATAAACTGAACAGGGCATCCTCTATAGCCTATAAACAGCCATCCAGTCAGACAGCAAGTCACGCATAGACTGCTTTTCTAGCTGGTTCAGTAACAAGTATGTGTGCGTGATGTATGTTGTTGTGGACTTTTTCAAGCTGATTTATAGTCTTTTGGCAGGGAAACGATTTTAACATCTTCAATTACAGATGATAGCCAAGCTAGTCTTAGTTACCAGGCCAAGAGAGTCCAGCATTATCAGTCAAAGGCTCCAGAGCTACATGTGTTAGTGCTTAAATTTATCCTGAACAATGGAATGGACTGTACAAATAAAACACATGTTAGAAGTTTCAAGTTTATTGTGAAACTAAATATATAATGTAGACTTTTTCCACCTTGAATAATAGTTTATATTAAAAAATAATGATTGGACTGTAACATGTAATCTGCTGTCTATTAATATGCAAATGCAGAAGTGTTCTAGTCACAAGAAAGGAACAAAGTGTTGGGACATTGCTATTGCTGTGTTTAAGTCTGTATTCAAGACTTTGGCAAGATCTGGGAGGCGCTTTCGTTTCCTGTTTTGTGGCGTACACTCGTTGCTTTAAAACAGCATGGTTTCTTCATGGTTTCTTCAAGATCCCACCCTAGATTGTTTACAGAGCAATATACTACTATTACTAGTATGTGTCCTGAAACAGGAATTTCACTACTTTGGTGACATTATTGACCCTGACAATTATCAACTCATACTCTAACGTAAACACATTAGTAAGTCATGTTGCATTCACATGACTTGACTGGAGTAGCTACCATGTGAATATAACAATACAGTGTATATAGCGTGTTTATAGTCTATTTAACGATCTCACAATAATGGTATTAATTACTAACAAACATGTAAACAATGACATGTTAAATTCTTTAATAAAGACGTGGTCAGGCTCACTAATTAATTCCTTTTCTTCTAGGTATCTTCTTTAAACCGAATCTGGCACCATGCCACAGTCCCAGGTCAAAACCCAAGTTGCAAAAGTTCTCAATAAAACCACACCAGGGCTCCAGATATGGAGGATAGAGGTGAGAGACAAACAACATCTTCGCTTTTGGACTATTTCCGAAAGCAGTGTATTTCCATTGTCAAGAAACCAGCAGCTACCATTTTAAGGCTCAACTAAAGTTTCCAATTGTTTTTACACATTTACATTTACATTTTGCGCATTTAGCAGACGCTCTTATCCAGAGCGACTTGCAATAAGTGCAGGCATTTCACATATAGCTAAAATACACATCAAAAAGGCAATAAGTACATTGTTCCTGGGTGGGTGCAGGCGGAAGTGCTAGTAGAGATAGAAGGGGAGGAGGAATGGGTGATAATCGTAGAGGAATGATTCGGTAGTGAAGTTTCGAACAGGCAAGAGTTGTGGAGCTCATTGACCTTGTTATAATGTCCCCTGTTGGTCAGAACATGGAGATGGTGCCCTTTCCCTCGAAAGCCTACGGCCAATTTTACGAAGGCGACAGCTATATCATTTTATACGTAAGTATCTATTTAATACTGTGATTGTGCAAAGCAACCCCCCCCCAAAAAAAAAACAAATATGATGTACATGATGAAAACACACAAGTAATGTCCAAGTAACATTCAGTTTCGGTCAAATTCTGCAGACCAAGAAAGTGCAGAGCTCTTTCACCTACGACATCCACTATTGGCTGGGCAAGGACACGTCCAATGACGAGCAGGGCTCGGCCGCCATCTACACCACCTTGATGGACGAGCACCTCGGGGGCGTGGCCGTGCAGCACCGGGAGGCTCAGGGCTATGAGAGTGACACCTTCCGTGGGTTATTCAAGCAGGGCATCATGTGAGTTATGTACAGCAACCAACGGCTAACTGCTTCTAAAAAGTGGTTCGCAATTTGCACATTGCCACTGAAATGGTACTGTGGTTATCGTAGTATCAATCGCTATCACCTAACCAAGAGTTTGTCACACTCACTGTACAGTTCAGTGGTTTAGAATTCAAGAGGAAATTTTAACAAACGTGACGTCAGTGTTGTATTCGGGTTGTGGATTAATTAGGAAGGACGCCCTTTCTTGGAGCATTATGTTATGTGTTTTACAAATTACAGCATGTACACAACAAATTAACAACAAATTAAGTACATTAAATTGAAGTAAGCGATCTCCACCATCACTTCACACAGATCTTTCCACTCTGCATGCATGTATCAGTGTTCTGAATTTCAGTTAAAAGAAACTATTTTCTAAATGAAACTAAGATTTGGTAATGTTTTTTTTCAACCAATCACTCCTTTTTATATTTAGATTTTTTCCTCTCCCCTTTACAAAATGGAGGAGGAGCAACCTCCTCTGTCTTTTTGACACTGGCGCACACATACCCTAACCGAGAAAAACAATACTCAAAACCTACATCCACACATTTTGTTCAGCTGGACTGTCAATAAAGCAGTACCATTAACTTAATACCAAAATGGGTTGAATAGGAACCGATAAAATAGAGTGGATTATGAACCCTGATAACATATTACATGATGTAGAAATAGATTGAACAGTAGTCCAGAGAGAAGACGATGATGCAGATGTTCAGATGTGTTATTGCAAAGCTAAACGCTTTTTTTTATTTAGCACGTTTAAAATAATTTAGTGAATACAGATTAAACACAACTCAGGTGTAGATATGAGGTGTGCTCTTTGTGGCATATTTCCAATGCATTGGACCGGGTTCTTGTTGGGATTTATGATGTGCATTGAGTGCAGTTGTTGTTCCACTGTTTAGATTTCTCACCAATTTTCCTTTGCTGTTTGTGGTCCCCAGTCCCAACAGTACTTCCTTTATCGGACCACTGGAAGAGCTGCTTAAACACGGCCGATTCTGCCCCGTCGTTCACCATCTCCACATAGGTGGACATCGGCAGCCCTTTGCCTTCTTGTATGCCTGCACTTTTAAATGTTAATTAATGATCACGTATAGATTTGGATATTTTTTTCAAAACTAATAATTCCCAATTCAGATTTGATGGGTGGTAAGTGTGTCTGTTTGAATAAGTAGAATTGTTTTGGGGTAAGCTTGTATGGGTGTCTGGTATATGGGTTTGCAAAAACTGTACTTTTGGAGCTCTTTGGCAGTCAGTGTGTATACGATTGAATGCCTCTAGAGGACAGCAGAGGGAAAGCAATGAATCCCACATGTGTGCGGAAAGGAGTACGGGCTTGGCTTTATCCAAAGACTCAGCCCGCTCTGTCTTGAAATTTCTTTTCCTTTCCAGATGAAGCATTCTTATTCCACCTTGATCCAATAGATAGCAATCCTGGGTATATGGGTGGATTCACACTAGTTGAGGTCTCGTGCAGTGAAAATGGTTTTTATTGTTTTGACTTTGACTGTATCTGTGTCAGTACTGCATTATAGTCAGACGCACACAGTTTTTGTTTCTATATTGTGCTGCCCTTAAAACAAATAGATGATGGACTGTATGTTCGGCTACATTTGGCCAGTTTCATTTGAGGCAAAACTATGGTCCAAAGGAGAAGTTGTTTGTCTCTGTCTGTCTCTGTTCCGTTTCACAGAAATAGTATTTGATTATCAGTTATCCTTATCTTTGCCAACACATTTCATAAACGATTTATCTGGAGAGTCTATCTATATGATCTCGATTTATTTTGAGCCTGATTATTTCAGAATGCTCAAGCTCAGCAGTATTTCAGTAGCTGAGAAGTCCTTTGTTCTTGTAGACACAAGCCACTTTAAACTACTCTCACTTCTGAACATGGCTTTCTTCTCTTCCTGATTGACAAGGGACTGACCTCATTATTCAACAGTTCCTGGGTCAGGGCTTGACTGCCACCTCTTGAACCACAAGGTTTCTGGGAATCTGAGATACTGCACAGTTCAAACAGAATGTTACACATACAGTATCACCGTTGACAATAATTATTTAGCATTGAAAAGCATACAACCAGGTATCGTCACAGAATGAGGTTTCACAAAGGGTTCCTTATTAAGCTTGTTAACATTTGCAACTGTACAATGCCTATCACACGCAAATGTATGTATATCATTTAATGATGACCTGCACTATTACATGGTTAGAATGCTTAGAACCTTGGAGCCTCCATTTTAGGCACTCACTGAAAGCTTGACACTGGAAGCCAGCTTCTGGTCGACTTACTGTCATTGGGGCTACATAGTCCTTGATTTCTCTGTTGTCATCAACTTCCATGGCTTCTTCGGAAGCTTTCTCATCATCCCCCACTACGCTGGGACCTGAGCCCGTCCCCTCTCCCTGTCGCTGATGTCCTTTGCTAGGCTCATCCCCTGCAGAGAAGAATGAAGCATCATCCACCAGGAGGCTGATTGTCTATAAAGGACTCCCAGCAGTCCTGTTCTATTACTTCTAATACCATTGTTGCCAAACATACGTCATCTTATCCACACCAGGTGGCTGGGTGTATAGCGTAGGCCTTCCTACTTTTGGGCTTTCTTAAATCTTAAAACCTTTTTCGCTTCCGTCATTCTAGGTCAAATTATGGCTGGTTGGCATAATGGGTGACATGTTAGACCGGTTTGGCAATTCGTTGATTATTGTGGTTTCATATCTATTCATTATTATGATTTGCAAATTTTATTTAGATATCATATGTTTCTACACCATTGATTATTGTGGTTCAAATTCATCCATCACTGCTTTGGGAAATATATCTCATTATTTATCTATAGAAAATATGTGAATAAGATATACACATGTTTTAACTTTTATTAAAAAGTTCTCTAATGCTTTTTTTAACTTGATTATTTTGATTTCATGCCTTGTACTATATGCTTCCAATGTCACCATGCTCAGGACCCCAGCAACTGCTGCCATTCCAGGAAAGCCCAGGAGTTCGGATTGCTTCTGAGGGCCGTGGTGGCATCTTCCTTACTTTCAGTCTCCATATTGTTATTTTGGACCGCTCTATTTGATGATAAGGCTTCAGGTCCAGGAACACATCCCCCTTGTTGAAGTTGTTCCAGTTCATATCCACCCGTTCTCAGACAGATATGGAAACGAAAAGGAGTGCATGAAGTAGATGAAGGATAGCTGGAGTCACAGATAACCGCGCGGGAATGCCATGACGTGACCGATTTATTTTATGCTTTTATTGAACGCGATAAAGGGACTTATCAGTGGAGTGCAATGCTAATGGCTGATTTGGACAGGTGGATTCGGTAGTTTGGCCTTTGTGATTGGAACCATGTGGTGGCAATGCCATGGTGGCAATATTGGGAGGATTGTAGGTGCTGGAAGCAGAATCGAGAGAGGCCTATCAAGCTACGTAAACTATATATCTGTTTGATAGCGGTGGAATAAGCACACACTTCTCAACAATGTTGTTATGAAAACAAAGTTCAGAGCAAACATTGGCTAATCACAAAGCCACACAGCTAAAGAAACTTAATGTCTTAATCCAGTTCTGTGCTGAAAAAGGGAAAGACACAGAAACCACAAGATTTCCCCCACAGTGTAAATGAGGTGTGGCCTATGATCAGACCTGTCTCACCTCTCCGCCGGCAACAGTGTAAGTTTCCTTGACGGGAGGGAGGCGGCGAATGTTGTAATGTGTTGGTCTCCACCTGTCATCCCCCGATGCAACGCCGCCCTTCTTGTAGCTGCCAAAAACATGCTCAGGAAATGAGGTGCTTAATGACTATGAACCTGAAACCATTTTCTTGTTTTCTTTACCGGTTTTAACGGGTGTGTTTTATTGGCTTGGTCTTCCAAGTTTCTGTTTGGTTTGGAAGAAAAACCTTGGAGTCTAAGTGCACTCACATTTGGTATTTCAACTAGAGGCCTGTGAAACAGGTTCAATTTTAGTGGTGATTATGTATCCCTCCTTACGACATACTCTGCCTGACAACGTTTATTTTTTCTAGAAGCCAGAATAAAGAACTGGGTGATTAAGTCCCTAACAACTTTTTCCTCATTACGATAAACCCTAATTTGTCAAAGATGACACCAAATAGATATAATTCTTTGCAAGGGGAAGTTACACAAAACATCATCGTCTTCTCTGACTACTGTTCAATCTATTTCACATCATGTAATATGTTATCAGGGTTCATAATCCACTCTATTTTATCGAGTTCCTATTCAACCCATTTTGGTATTAAGTTAATGGTACTGCTTATTGACAGTCCAGCTGAACAAATGTGTGGATGTAGGTTTTGAGTATTGTTTTTCTTAAGTTAGGTATGTGTACGCCAGTGTCAGTAAAAGACAGAGGAGGTTGCTCCTCCTCCATTTTGTGTAAAGGGGAGAGGAAAAATCTAAATATAAAAGGAGTGATTAGAAAACATTACCAAATCTTAGTTTCATTTAGAAAATAGTTTTTAACTGAAATGTGAACACTGACAAGGCATGCAGAGGAAAGATCTGTGAAGTGATGTAGATCGCCATTTCCAATTTGAATGTACTAATTTGTTGTTAATTTGTTATGTGTACATGCTGTAATTTGTAAAAACATAACATAATGCCCAGCAGCGACGCCCTTCCGTTCAACTAATAACCCGAATAATAACACTGACGCCACGCTATAATTTCCTCTTGAGAATTCTAAACCACTGAACTGTACAGTGAGTGTGACAAACTCTTGGTTAGGTGATAGCGACGCTGATACTAATATAACTAACAGTACCATTTCAGTGGGTAATGTAATCATAACCACTTTTAGGAAGCAGCAGCTGCGGTTGCTGTAGCATAACTCACATGATGCCCTGCTTTGAACAATCCATTGGCAGTCACTTCCATAGCCCCTGAGCCTCCCGGGTGTTGCACGCCACGCCCCGAGGTGCTCATTCATCAAGGTGGTGTGGATGGCGCGAGCCCTGCTCTGCCATTGACGTGTCCCGCCTAAACAATAGTGACAGTCGAGGTGAGAGCCTCTAAATTTCTTATCTGCAGAATTTGACCAACCGAATGTTACTGGACATTACTTAGTGTTTCACTATACACTATTTGTTTTTTTGGGGGTTGCTTTTGTACAATCAGAATATTAAACAGATACTTACGATAAATGATATAGCTGGTCTTTCCAGAACAATGAGAGGCTTGAGAAAGGCAAACATCTCCATGTTCTGACCAACAGGGGAGTATTATAATTAAGCAATAATAGGAGCTCCACAACTTCTTGCCTGTTCAAACTTCATCACCAATCATTCCTTCCACATTATCACCCATTCCTCCTCCCCTATCTTCTACTAGCACTTCCGCCTGCACCACCCAGGAACAATGTACTATTGTTTTTGATGGCCGGCCATGAGGAGCAGAATGCCTGCACACAAATGCTCTGATAAGAGTATTTGCTAAATGCAAGTGAAAATAAACAATGTAAAACACTGAAACTTGAGTTGAGCCTTGAAATGGTAGCTGCTGGTTTCTGACAATGGAAATACACTGCTTTCTGAAATAGGCCCAAAAGCTGGAAGATGTTGGTTTGTCTCTCACTCTATATCCTTATATCTGGAGCCCTGGTGTGGTTTTATTGAGAACTTTTGCAACTTGGGTTTTGACTTGGGACTGTGCATGTTGATTCGTTTAAAGAAGATACCTAGAAG
This sequence comes from Dallia pectoralis, assembly GCA_029465975.1. NCBI lineage: Eukaryota > Metazoa > Chordata > Actinopteri > Esociformes > Umbridae > Dallia > Dallia pectoralis. Next base: position 16,492,592 of record CM055731.1, on the reverse strand, counting down.
AAAAGGAATTAATTAGTGAGCCTGACCACGTCTTTATTAAAGAATCTAATATGTCAGTTGTTTACATGTTTGTTAGTGAATAATACCTACATAGAGATCGTAAATAGACTATAAACACGCTATATACACTGCATTGTTATATTCACATGGTAGCTACTCCAGTCAAGTCATGTGAATGCAACATGACCTTACTAATGTGTTTAATGCTAGAGTATGAGTTGGATAATTGTCAGGGTCAATAATGCTATCAAAGTAGTGAAATTCCTGCTCTGTGACACATACTAGTAATAGTAGTATATTGCCTGTAAACAATTCAGGACTTTGAAGAAACCATGAAGAAACTGTAGGCTATGGAAGAATGAGGATGCAAAGCAGAAACAAAAGCGCTTCCCAGATCTTGCCAAAGTCTTGAATATAGACTTAAACAGTAACAGTAAAGGTCCCCAACACTTTGGTTCTTTTTTGTGATTTAGAACACTTTGCATTAGAAAAGAAGGACAGCAGATTGTTACTATAGCCCAACGGTTTATTTTTAATATAAATTATTCAAGGTGGAAAGTCTGTATTATAGATGGTCTTCAACAAACTTTGAAACTCTAACATGTGTTTATTTGTACAGTCCATTCCATTGTCTTTGTGAGATAAATTAAGCACTAACACATGTAGCTTCAAGTTTTGACTGATAATGCTGGACTCTCTTGGCCTTTAAACTAAGACTAGCTTGGCTATCAGGTTCAGAATGAAGATGTTAAAATCGGGTTTCCTGCCAAAAGATCTATAAATCAGTTTGAAAAAGTCCACAGCAACATACATCACACACATACTTGTTACTGAAAACCAGCTAGAAAAGCAGTCTGTGGTAGTCAAGTGACTTGCTGTCTTGACTGATGGCTGTTTATAGGCTATAGAGGATGCCTGTTCAGTTGTATGAGCAGTGGACCAGTAAAGTCATTTTTAGCATGTGTTGCTCTTCTGCTTGGTTGGTTAGTGCAATAATGGGGTCTTAAGGTCATACCAAGGGCGTTATAACCCTAGTGGTGGGTGCACCGATTGTGATGCATCTGGACCATTGAACTGGGTGGAGGAGCCCATATGACGGTTGCATCATGCATGTCCTGAGAACAGATTAGGGATGGGGGAGTGTCCTCGGTGAACTTGTCACTGAAGGGTAGGTGCTTCCGTTGCCATAGAGACATAACCAATCATGGCAGAGAAACGTTTGCCAGTGGCTGCAATCATTCAGTTGTGTATTACTCTATCAATAGACCTCAGAACAGTGGTTAGGGGACAGAGAAAAGAAGCTGATAAGTAGACTCATAAAGTTATTTTTTTACGAAAAGCAAACACACACCTGTAATGTGGTAATATACCGCAGGTAGAAAGAAGAATTATCAGTGCATCAGTTTCACTTCTTGTACATTTAAAATGCTCATTTTGGGAACAGTAAGTAATTTTGTTATAAAACATTTGACAGTTTACAAGAACAGCAATACAATGTTCAGCCACATGTAATTTGGAAATTACATTTTCTAAGCACTAATGAAAAGAAAACGATCAGCCAAAGATCAAACATAGGTATTCACACAGTTACCAGCCATGACAACTATACGGTATACTATTTAGAAGAGTCTATCACTGTTCTTTTTATAGGAATGAGCTTTGTATAAAGAACTGGCACATATGTTAGATTGATTGAGAAACCCTCATGTTGTCACAGAATTTTTTTATTTTCTAGTCAAAGCTGCGGTGTGGTTTAGCATTCACACAGAAACAGCTGGGAGGGCCGTGCTTACAACCAACCGACAGAGAGCAAACACAGCACAAAATGACTTTATGGTCCACTGCTCATAAACTGAACAGGGCATCCTCTATAGCCTATAAACAGCCATCCAGTCAGACAGCAAGTCACGCATAGACTGCTTTTCTAGCTGGTTCAGTAACAAGTATGTGTGCGTGATGTATGTTGTTGTGGACTTTTTCAAGCTGATTTATAGTCTTTTGGCAGGGAAACGATTTTAACATCTTCAATTACAGATGATAGCCAAGCTAGTCTTAGTTACCAGGCCAAGAGAGTCCAGCATTATCAGTCAAAGGCTCCAGAGCTACATGTGTTAGTGCTTAAATTTATCCTGAACAATGGAATGGACTGTACAAATAAAACACATGTTAGAAGTTTCAAGTTTATTGTGAAACTAAATATATAATGTAGACTTTTTCCACCTTGAATAATAGTTTATATTAAAAAATAATGATTGGACTGTAACATGTAATCTGCTGTCTATTAATATGCAAATGCAGAAGTGTTCTAGTCACAAGAAAGGAACAAAGTGTTGGGACATTGCTATTGCTGTGTTTAAGTCTGTATTCAAGACTTTGGCAAGATCTGGGAGGCGCTTTCGTTTCCTGTTTTGTGGCGTACACTCGTTGCTTTAAAACAGCATGGTTTCTTCATGGTTTCTTCAAGATCCCACCCTAGATTGTTTACAGAGCAATATACTACTATTACTAGTATGTGTCCTGAAACAGGAATTTCACTACTTTGGTGACATTATTGACCCTGACAATTATCAACTCATACTCTAACGTAAACACATTAGTAAGTCATGTTGCATTCACATGACTTGACTGGAGTAGCTACCATGTGAATATAACAATACAGTGTATATAGCGTGTTTATAGTCTATTTAACGATCTCACAATAATGGTATTAATTACTAACAAACATGTAAACAATGACATGTTAAATTCTTTAATAAAGACGTGGTCAGGCTCACTAATTAATTCCTTTTCTTCTAGGTATCTTCTTTAAACCGAATCTGGCACCATGCCACAGTCCCAGGTCAAAACCCAAGTTGCAAAAGTTCTCAATAAAACCACACCAGGGCTCCAGATATGGAGGATAGAGGTGAGAGACAAACAACATCTTCGCTTTTTGGACTATTTCCGAAAGCAGTGTATTTCCATTGTCAAGAAACCAGCAGCTACCATTTTAAGGCTCAACTAAAGTTTCCAATTGTTTTTACACATTTACATTTACATTTTGCGCATTTAGCAGACGCTCTTATCCAGAGCGACTTGCAATAAGTGCAGGCATTTCACATATAGCTAAAATACACATCAAAAAGGCAATAAGTACATTGTTCCTGGGTGGGTGCAGGCGGAAGTGCTAGTAGAGATAGAAGGGGAGGAGGAATGGGTGATAATCGTAGAGGAATGATTCGGTAGTGAAGTTTCGAACAGGCAAGAGTTGTGGAGCTCATTGACCTTGTTATAATGTCCCCTGTTGGTCAGAACATGGAGATGGTGCCCTTTCCCTCGAAAGCCTACGGCCAATTTTACGAAGGCGACAGCTATATCATTTTATACGTAAGTATCTATTTAATACTGTGATTGTGCAAAGCAACCCCCCCCCAAAAAAAAAACAAATATGATGTACATGATGAAAACACACAAGTAATGTCCAAGTAACATTCAGTTTCGGTCAAATTCTGCAGACCAAGAAAGTGCAGAGCTCTTTCACCTACGACATCCACTATTGGCTGGGCAAGGACACGTCCAATGACGAGCAGGGCTCGGCCGCCATCTACACCACCTTGATGGACGAGCACCTCGGGGGCGTGGCCGTGCAGCACCGGGAGGCTCAGGGCTATGAGAGTGACACCTTCCGTGGGTTATTCAAGCAGGGCATCATGTGAGTTATGTACAGCAACCAACGGCTAACTGCTTCTAAAAAGTGGTTCGCAATTTGCACATTGCCACTGAAATGGTACTGTGGTTATCGTAGTATCAATCGCTATCACCTAACCAAGAGTTTGTCACACTCACTGTACAGTTCAGTGGTTTAGAATTCAAGAGGAAATTTTAACAAACGTGACGTCAGTGTTGTATTCGGGTTGTGGATTAATTAGGAAGGACGTCCTTTCTTGGAGCATTATGTTATGTGTTTTTACAAATTACAGCATGTACACAACAAATTAACAACAAATTAAGTACATTAAATTGAAGTAAGCGATCTCCACCATCACTTCACACAGATCTTTCCACTCTGCATGCATGTATCAGTGTTCTGAATTTCAGTTAAAAGAAACTATTTTCTAAATGAAACTAAGATTTGGTAATGTTTTTTTTCAACCAATCACTCCTTTTTATATTTAGATTTTTTTCCTCTCCCCTTTACAAAATGGAGGAGGAGCAACCTCCTCTGTCTTTTTGACACTGGCGTACACATACCCTAACCGAGAAAAACAATACTCAAAACCTACATCCACACATTTTGTTCAGCTGGACTGTCAATAAAGCAGTACCATTAACTTAATACCAAAATGGGTTGAATAGGAACCGATAAAATAGAGTGGATTATGAACCCTGATAACATATTACATGATGTAGAAATAGATTGAACAGTAGTCCAGAGAGAAGACGATGATGTTTTGTGTAACTTCCCCCTTGCAAAGAATTATATCTATTTGTGGTGTCTTGACAAATTAGGGTTGCATCGTAATGAGGAAAAAAGTTGGGCGGGACTTAATCACCAGTTCTTTATTCTGGCTTCTAGAAAAAAATAACGTTGTCAGGCAGAAGTGTATGTAAATGAGAGGGATACCGCAAATACCACTAAAATTAGACCATGTTTCACAGGCCTAGGTTGAAATACCAAATGTGAAATTGCACTTAGACTCAAAGGTTTTTATTCAAACCAAACAGAAACTTGGAAAGTTAACCAATAAAACACACCCGTTAAAACCCCGGTAAAAGAAAACAAAGAAAATGGTTTCAGGTTCATAGTCATTGCAAACGCCTCATTTCCTGAGCATGTTTTTTTTTGGCAGCTACAAGAAGGGCGGCGTTGCATCGGGGATGAAGCAGGTGGAGACCAACACGTACAACATTCGCCGCCTCCTCCACGTCAAAGGAAGGAAACACGTTGTTGCCGGAGAGGTGAGACAGGTCACAGTCATGAGCCACACCTCATTTACACTGTGGGAAATACTTGGTTTTCTGTGTCATTTCCCTTTTTTCAGCACAGAACTGGATTAGACATTCAGGATTTCTTTAGCTGTGTGGCTTTATTGAGTTAATAGCAATGTTTGCTCTGAACTTTGTTTTATGACAACATTGTTGAGAAGTGTAATACTTGTTTCACCCGCTATGTGACAGATATATAGTTTTACGTAGCAAATGCCGGCCTCTCTCAATTCTGTAGCACACTACAATCCACTCCCAATATTGCCACCATGGCATTGCCACCATGGTTCCAATCACAAGGCCAAACTGCAGAATCTGCTGTCCAAATGTCGTTAATTGCACTCCACTGATAAGTCCCTACTTTATCAGCGTTCAATAAAAGCATAAAATAAATCGGTCCACGTCATGGCATTCCAACGCGGTTATGTAATGACTCCATTTGTCCTTTACATCCACAACTGTGCCTCCTTTCGTTCATATCTGTACGCGAGAACAGGTGGATATGAACTGGAACAGCTTCAACAAGGGGGATGTGTTCCTGCTGGACCTGGGAAGCCTTATCATCCAGTGGAACGGTCCCAAGAGCAACCGTATGGAGAGACTGAAAGTAAGGAAAGATACCACCACAGCCTTAGAGAAAGCAATCAGAACTCTATGGGCTCCTGGAATAAGCAGCAGTTGCTGAGGTCCACACAAAACATAAAACATGACATTACGGAAGCATGTGATACAAGAGCATAAAAAATCAAAACAATCAAAGATTAAAAAAACATTAAAAAGAGAACTTTTTTAATAAAAAGTTAAAACATGTGTATATCTTATTCACATATTTTCTATGAGCAAACAATAGAATATGTTTCCCAAAGCAGTGATGGATGAGTGCCAGACCACAATAATCAATGAGTGCCAAACCGCAATTATAAATGAGTGCCAAATCATAATAATGAATGAATGCCAAACCACAATAATCAACGAGTGCCAAACCACAGATACAACAGCGTACCATTAACCACCAACCAACCATAATTTGACCTAGGAACACGACAGGAAGCGAGAAAAAGGGGGATTTTTTAAAGAATTGAAAGCCCAAAAGTAGGAAGGCCTACGCACATACACCCAGCCCTTACAGTGTGGGATGATAAAACGTAGACGTATGTTTGGCAACAATGTGAGTAGTAGAGTAGTAGACAGGACTGTAAGAGTCCTTTTATAGACAATCAGCCTCCTAGTGGTGGATGATGCTTGTTCTTCTCTGCAGGGGATGAGCCTAGCAAAGGACATCCGTGACAGGGAGAGAGGGGGACGGGCTCAGGTCAGCGTCGTGGAGGGGGATGATGAGAAGGCTTCCGAAGAGGCCATGAAGTTGATGAAGCAGCACCTGGGCGAGAGAAGGGAAATCAAGGACTGTGTCGCCCCCGACGACGTGGTCGACCAGAAGCTGGCTTCCAGTGTCAAGCTTTTCCAGTGAGTGCCTAAAATGGAGGGCTCTCCGGGGTTCTAAGCATTCTAACCATGTATGGTACCGGTCAAATACATTATCGACACATTATCTACATACATTGCAACGTGTGATAGACGTGTACAGTTGCAAATGTTAACAAGCTTGTAAAACGGAACCCTTTGTGAAAACCTCATTCTGTGACGACACCTGGTTGGCATGCTTTTCAATGCTAAATAATAATTATTGTCAACGGTGATACTGTATGTGTAACATTCTGTTTGAACTGTGCAGTATCTCAGATTCCCAGGGAAACCTTGTGGTTCAAGAGGTGGCAGTCAAGCCCCTGACCCAGGAACTGTTGAATAATGAGGTCAGTCCCCTTGTCAATCAGGAAGAGAAGAAAGCCATGTTCAAGTGAGAGTAGTTTAAAGTGGCTTGTGTCTACAAGAACAAGGACTTCTCAGCTACTGAAATACTGCTGAGCTTGAGCATTCTGAAATAATCAGGCTCAAAATAAATCGAGATCATATAGATAGACTCTCAGATAAATCGTTTATGAGAAATGTGTTGGCAAAGATAAGGATAACTGATAATCCAAATACTATTTCTGTGAAACGGAACAGAGACAGACAGAGACAAACAACTTCTCCTTTGGACCATAGTTTTGCCTCAAATGAAACTGGCCAAATGTAGCCGAACATACAGTCCATCATCTATTTGTTTTAAGGGGCAGCACAATATAGAAACAAAAACTGTGTGCGTCTGACTATAATGCAGTACTGACACAGATACAGTCAAAGTCAAAACAATAAAACCATTTTCACTGCACGAGACCTCAACTAGTGTGAATCCACTTATGTCACAGGATTGCTATCTATTGGATCAAGGTGGAATAAGAATCTTCATCTGGAAAGGAAAGAAATCTTCCAAGACAGAGCGGGCTGAGTCTTTGGATAAAGCAGAAGTGAGACACTCCTTTCCGCACACATGTGGGATTCACATTGCTTTCCCTCTGCTGTCCTCTAGAGGCATTCAATCGTATACACACTGACTGCCAAAAGAGCTCCAAAAGTACAGTTTTTGCAAACCCATATACCAGACACCCATACAAGCTTACCCCAAAACAATTCTACTTATTCAAACAGACACACTTACCACCCATCAAATCTGGGAATTGGGAATTATTAGTTTCAGAAAAAAATATCCAAATCTATACGTGATCATTAATTAACATTTAAAAATTCTAGGCATACAAGAAGGCAAAGGGCTACCCGATGTCCACCTATGTGGAGATGGTGAACGACGGGGCAGAATCGGCCGTGTTTAAGCAGCTCTTCCAGAAGTGGTCCGATAAAGGAAGTACTGTTGGGATGGGGACCACAAACAGCAAAGGGAAAATTGGTGAGAAATCTAAACAGTGGAACAACAACATGCACTCAATGCACATCATAAATCCCAACAAGAACCCGGTCCAATGCATTGGAAATATGCCACAAAGAGCACACCTCATATCTACACCTGAGTTGTGTTTAATCTGTATTCACTAAATTGTTTTAAACGTGCTAAATAAAAAAAGCGTTTAGCTTTGCAATAACACATCTGAACATCTGTGTTTTCGTGAAAATGAAGCAAAGGTAGAGCAGATCAAGTTCGATGCCACATCCATGCACGCACGGCCTGACCTGGCTGCCCAGCAGAAAATGGTGGACGATGGGACAGGCGAGTCTGAGGTTGGTAACAACATGACCAGAAAGGTTTCGTCAAACCCTGTGATGCCATTTGCTGAAGGAAAACGATGCCTCATCCAAACGAAATACATCAGAAGTAAAACATATTTCTCTCCAATCAGGTTTGGAGGATAGAAGACAGTGAGCTGGTGCCCGTGGACAGGAAGTGGTTGGGTCATTTTTACGGAGGCGACTGCTATCTAATCCTCTACAAATATCTCGTCAACTACAAGACCCATTACATTCTATACATTTGGCAGGTTAGAGTCACCCCTGTTCAACATTCCCTCTCTGACAACATTCCGACTTTCCTGGCTGCAAAAATGTGTGAACTTGAGAAAATGTTTATACAAGTAGCGGTTAATTTGATTCAACCTGGTTCTGCAAGGTACCAGTGTTGTGATGTAACTCACATTTCCATGGATACAATGTAGGGTCGCCATGCAACCACAGCGGAGCTGGCCGGCTCTGCTTTCCAAGCCGTGATTATCGACCAACAGTACAACGGGGAGCCGGTTCAGGTCCGAGTACCCATGGGGAAAGAACCCCTCCACCTCCTGGCCATGTTCAAAGGCAAGATGGTGGTTTATGAGGTAAGGCCTCTACCTGTTTCAGTGCCAAAGGGTTTTCAAAAAATTCTCAGGCTGTACGACGCCACTCGAAAGGAGATCCTTGAAAATAATGTGAGAATGTAACGATTGGAGTCTCACGATATAAGTCACTGTATTCGTATGCACGATGTAAGTCACTGTATTCGTATGCACGATGTAAGTCAGTCACTGTATTTGTATGCAGGAAGGAAGCTCCAGAGCGGACTCCACCCATGTCCAGCCAGCGTTACGTCTTTTTCATGTCCATGGCACCAATGAGTTCAACACCCGTGCAATTGAAGTGCCGGCACGTTCCTCGTCCCTCAACTCCAACGACGTTTTTGTGCTAAGCACTGACACATGCTGCTATCTGTGGTACGGAAAGGTAAGCTCCACCCCTGATTAAGCAGAGTCAGACGTTTCTCTCCAGAGAAACACAGCTGAGAGCTGTACTGCACCTACCTGAGCCACAGGTTGTTACTCTTATCTCTTACCCAGGGCTGCAGTGGTGATGAGCGAGAGATGGGAAAATCCCTAGCAGACATCATCTCCAGGAGGGAAAAAAATGTCATAGCAGAGGGACAGGAGCCGGCTCATTTCTGGGTCAATCTAGGAGGCAAGTCACAGTATGCCGACAGTAAGAGGTATGAGATATTATCACTAGACTTTATTTATCACTGAACCCAGCCAGAGGGTTTAAACTCTGTTTAGTACAATGTGACTTGACATAACAACATCCCTTTCTAATGTGCTATTTCCTCTGCCAAGGCTTCAGGAAGAACACTCCGCCATCACGCCGCGCCTCTTTGAGTGTTCTAATCAGACAGGTCGATTCCTGGCAACGGAGATCACCAACTTCAACCAGGACGACCTGGATGAAGATGATATCATGCTGCTGGATATATGGGACATGGTGAGAACCGGTCTTCAGCCTGGAATGCAATTTCATGTGCTTCATGTAATAACACCAGAATGGCCGAGTGACGCTCAAAAAGTAAAACGAATAAAAGAGGGAAAGTGTTGTTGTGTTATTTCCAAATATATATACATTACCTTTGTGTTCTCATCATAGCGTTAACCTTCAAAAACACGACATATAGCAATGACATGTATACATGGGTCTTATGGACGGCACGGTCATTCATCTGACAACCTGTAGGTGTCACTGCTTCACACATCGGGCTATCGGTCACTCCTCATCCAACTGCACATTTAACCTAGACTGTTGTACTGGTCTTCTTGATCCTATGAAAGACCTTTGCATTACCAGTGGGAACCCTATTGCGTACTGTCTAACCCACCCCCAAACATGTGTCTTCTCAGGTGTTTCTGTGGATGGGAAAGGGAGCCAACCAAATAGAGAAGGACAATGCGATAACTACAGCACACGAATACCTGAGGTCCCATCCCGGGGGTCGGGATATGGACGCTCCCATTGTACTGCTTAAACAGGGCTTTGAGCCTCCGACTTTCACCGGATGGTTCCACGCCTGGGACCCACACAAGTGGAGCGTATGTAGAGTTTGTTTTCTGTAGTAAATGTAGGGTACACACATTGTAACAACTTAAAATGCTTAAGGGACGTCTAATAGTGTATTACAAAAGCATCGTAATGCATTAACCGGTTGGCTTCAAACAGGATCTTTGTTCAATGGAAAACAAGGCCTTATGTTATGTCCACAGGGAGGGAAATCCTACCAGGAGTTGAAGGCTGAGCTCGGAGATGCAACTGAAATGATCAAGATCACCGTGGTGAGTCTCTCTCACTTACACTCATGTTGACTGATTTAGAGAGGTTTTCTCATGTTCAGGTTCTTCACAAATGTGCTTCCCGGTGCATCTATAATACATCTTCAGTACGTTAGAAAGCGTTAATAATAATGCGAATAATAATGGGAATAATGTCATCATGTAGGAGCATGTTTTGCATTTGTCACATACACTGTCAGCTGTTGAACACTGTTCTGGTCATTTACGCATTGGTGCACGCACTTACAGACTAAAGAACAGTTTGAGCCCTCAGACCACTAGGCTCCAAGATCGGCAACACTGATTTACCTATCCATGTATCCTGGCACCAGATCACTTTTATTGTAGTAATTAAGTATTTAAGGTATCCATACTGGCCATATTCACTTCATTATGTATATCTTGTAACTAGTATATTCTGTATATTCACTACTGGTATCCACTACTGGCACTAGATCACTTTTATTACAGTATCTTAGTATTCAAGGTTTGCATACTGTCCATATTCTCACTTCATTAGGTATATTTTGTAGCTATGTATATTCTGTATATTGTTGTAATTCCGTTTTTATTTAATTTTTTTCCCCCTATTCTTCTAACTACGTAGCTGCTTGCCATGCCACAATAATGTAATTGTGCAGTTTGATGCAAGTCACTCTGTACACATGACAATAAAACTTTGAATCTTGAAAATGAATCTAATTTGTGTCTACAGGACAGAAGCACATCCAACCCCGGCCAGCCGGGCACCACAGGATCACTGACAACCCCCACCATTAAGACGTCCTTCCCTGCAGACCAGCTGGTGAACCGCCAGACAGAGGAGCTGCCTGATGGGGTTGACCCCACCAAGAAGGAGGTAAGCTCCCCTATATCGTTCTCCCTGGCCTCTTCCTGGACTGTGAGTCAACGTAGTCTGCTGTCAGATTATTGACTTGTAGTTGAAACAATCCCAGTTTAAAGGATCAATCAGAGTTATGATTCATGAAGCGTCAATAGCTTATAGCGCTGTCACTTTTCTATACTTAATATTGAACCTCTAAACCATCTCAATGTCATACCTCTGTCTTTTCCAGGAGCATCTGTCCAATGAAGACTTCACTCTGATCCTGGGTTTGTCCCGGCCACAATTTTACTCCATGCCTCCATGGAAGCAGCAGAACCTGAAAAAAGAGAAGGGTCTGTTCTAAAAGGATCTCTGTAACTCTGGTCTCATTTTGACACAAAATAGCCGCCAGCACTGATGTCAAATTGGACCTTATTGTATTTCCTTAATGTATTTTCCAAATCTAATTCCCGCATATAAAATCTGCACCAGTATTTCTGCAGGAAATATTGCTCCTGCAAAAGACTGGGTCGACAAAACAGAAATATGAGGTTAACACTTTTGTTGCAGTGTCAAAATGTGTTTGTGTTTTCAGTCTGGTCATTTCTAAACAACTGTAAACTGGATATTAAAGTGTCTCGGGTGTAGTTGTGTCATCAATCTATAATTCATTTCTTGCTTCAAGATTTCTGTTGTGATTTATATCATCAGCTAATAAAGATGAACATTATGGGCAATCGAATGGACTATAGATATATTTTAAATTATAGTTAGCATAGGTAAAAACAATGATCATGAATTGCTACTTGTTTTACTTAGATATATCATGTAGCTGCTCGAAAATAACCAAAAGATGATTCTTAATTAACAAGTTATATATTTTATGTTCACAAAGAGCCTTCATATTGTAATGAAGCATGTTAAGAGACAGCTTCTAGTAGTGGTATTCAAATCTTTCCCCCACATTCAGGTTTTGACGCAGGATCTCTGCAATATTGAAGATGTATTTGTAATGACAATTGTCCGAGAACCGCAAGCGCATAGTTAACTATTACAGTGTTTTTTAAATATGTTGGATTAACAGAAATATATATATTCATATGAAGATCCTCCAGGTGTCATTCTGAATGGCATTTAATAAAAATATTTCCCCAGATTCTGTGTGATATTATATTCTTTAAAACATTTCCAATTCAAAAATCTAAATTCGCTATTTCTGTTCATCCCCACTGCAAACATTAATTGCCTCAGAAAATGTGACAATGAATGAATACTAAAGTTTAAATTTACAATAAAGATGTTTTAGAAAGGCAGAGGCTATTACATTACAGTTCTATTTGTGCCTAGTTCTATTATGTGTCCTTCTGGCTCTAGTTCTGATCTTGTCCATTTACATTTGTGAGATCTGATTAAAGTCAGGAAATAATATACACACATTATATATATATAGACAACTGTAAAAAATAGAGCACATGTAAAGATTTACAATATTTCCTTTCATTTACTTAAAAATGTGCTATTCTTCTTGTTTTCATACAGTATCTATTCATCATGACAATATGTTATAAGATGCATTTGACAAATAAAAGGCAAATTTGAAGAGCGGTTTTGTCTAGCGGCAACCTGGAGACTGCCTCTTAAACCTTTATTTGAGCAATACATTACATTGTTTTCAGTCACTAAGTGACCAATTCATCAGTAGGCGATAAAAATACTTACAGTAGATATTGAAATATATTGCCTCTCTGCTTTCCTGATTTGTCTAAAGTTTAACCTACTTGTGCAATGTTGACCATAGTCCAAACGTTTTTTTTAGCAACATAGTCCGGGTGATTGCATTATACATAAGAACGATGCACATAACTGAGCATTTATCGTAAAATGTATCTAGGCAAAACCAGACAACAGCAATATTAGCAACAAAACGTTATTTATTTGGTGTAGCTATCAGTAGGGTTGTAAGTATATTAGTGTACAAAGGCAACGGTTGTGGATTGTGCGAGTGAGGTGGAATTGCCCCCCCTTGAACCTTCACCTTGTTGCCATAAACCATCCTTAAAAGCTCTGGTTGTATCACGCTAGACTTTGGACCTGTTGGGTTCCCTCGAATCTTGAGCTTTACGGCTCTATACTGCTGTTAACAGGTCTGCCTGAGTATTATGTGGTTACATTCAAGAAGAGGCAACCAGTTTTAGGACTTTAAATGGCTGTCTCATAATGTTGTTCACCCGGTATCTGTAGGCAAAATAGACACATAGCAGGTGGAGTTAGCCGGGCTGTAGAGAAGGGAGACACCAGCTAGATCAAATGAACTAAAAAAAAAGTGACAAATGGTTGGTCGACCTTCATTGAAATCTATCCTAAAAATCTCAACAATTTGAATTCCATTTGGCTCTTTTGGGGCAATGATTAAAAAGGTAAAATCAAGTAGAACAGTAGGGAGCAGTTAAAGTAAAAAAACGCCAAACTTCAGTTTGTCAAAAACATAATGAATGAATAAATTACAGCTCAATTTGATATTTAACATGGAAAGAGCTCATCAAAAGAGTAGTAATATTGGCTAAAGGCTGTCATGACTTTGCTATGACCACCGGTGCCAAGTTACTGGATATTAAACTGAAAAAATAGCACTTTTGTGTTCCGAGTGCAGGTTTTTTATTTATTCATAATGTATCAAGAAAGGAAGTCGCCATTACATGAGCACAGTCCTGAAATTAAACAACGATTACAATGCACTTAACATTTGGCGATTTGGAATCTTCAAAATCACTATAATGTGGTAATAATTAAAAGTTTGCTTATAATGTCTAAGAATCAAGCTTCTTATCGCCATAAAGGTCAATTATTCGTTGTGCTTCTCTGATGCCAGTAATATAGGCCCCGTGAGTTGTGGTGTAGAAGTTAGCATGGGTGGCCTCGCCTGCAAACAGCACCTGAAGAGGCTGGACAGACACACACAAATATTGAGGTCAATTGAGGAGGTGAGAGCTTTTGTGGGTGTCAGGAGGGTTGTCGAGAGCATTGGGCCAGTAAACCAAAGGAAATCCGGTCATTCTTGCTTTGAAATAAGAATGCGTTCTCAACACACGTACCTGGAATTATTAATAATATTTTATTATTCGGATAATTTAAGTGGTTACTAACTTTGTTCAATAAAAACACAATTTCCAATGCCAAATTATTTTAACACAATAATAATAATAATGCTGGATTATAATGCTGTATTCTACAATGCATCATAAAAATAACAGGGCCACAGGGCCTACAGACGGTCCACAAACTGTGGTGGTCAGCTGGTCGTCCATCTAACTGCCAGCGAAACTATTGCCAATGAGCATGCGTCAACCGACCCAATTAAATGTGCATTTAAGTCCCCCCCCCCTCCGATTAATAGATGTTCACGTGATGTGTGAGGTCAATTAAAGTTGCCCACCTTTTCCTGTGAGTGTGCAGCATCAGAGGGCAGAGGCAGAGGAGCTGCGAGGGCGTTGTGTTCTCTGACTGCATCCACTCCTGGAGGAGGGTAAGTATAGGACCCGCGGACGAAGGGCTCACTCCCCCACCTGGACATCAGGACCTGTGCCGGCTCTGGGACCAACCATCCAGTGAATGACCTGAGCAGTCTGTATAAAAACATAAGTCTGGCAGTTAATCTTCTTCACTCTTTAATTATTAACACATACATATTCAGCTGCGAAAGGATAGCTTATTGATATATTTAAGGATTGTGACTGTGTGTTTCTGTTCCGGCATACATTTCCACAACAGTTTTCTGGGTGTAGATAAGTAACTAAACACTTTGTCATACACTTTGTCATGAGGCTAAAAATAATGTGTGCGTAAGCAACCGTTCAAGAACATTAACGGACCCCGCCATATGTTCAGAGTAAATACAATGCCACATAATTATCTTGGTCATGCACATGTGATGCGCCACACATCTCTTCCACACACCCAGTAATGGACGAGTGACAAGTGACACCCACCCCACACACCCAGTAATGGATGAGCACAAACAAGTGACAAGTGACACCCACCCCACACACACAGTAATGGATGAGCACAAACAAGTGACAAGTGACACCCACCACGCACACCCAGTAATGGATGAGCACAAACAAGTGACAAGTGACACCCACCCCACACACCCAGTAATGGATGAGCACAAACAATTGATAAGTGACACCCACCTCACACACGCCTCTCCCACCGTCTTCTCATCCAGGCCAGCCATGTGTTGGGCCTCCCGGCCTGTGATCCAGCCACAGAGGACCGTGGGATGCCGGGCCACCGTGTCGAAACCGCAGATCTTCTTATACCACGTGTCTCTCCAGTCCCCACCCCCTGATTGAGAATACCGGTACACCTTTTCGTCCTCCGGTCCGGCATCCCACACCAACTGAATGCCATCACAGTCATCTGGCCAGAACCTCTTCTCGAAGCGCAGGTAGATCTTGTCCACCGTGCCGAAGCCCAGGCTTTCGATGGCGCTGGCCTTGGACACGGGGAGGGCCGGCTCAAACATGGCCGTCGCGTTCTCCTTCAGGAAGCCCAGAGGAACGGTCACGATGACGTGGTCCACATTGAAGCATTGTCCCGCCCGGCACCGCACGCTAACTGGGTGGGCGTGGCGTTCTTCCTCCAGAGCCCAGTGGATGCTGTGTACCGGCCTGTCACACAGCACGCTTCCAGGGGCAAGGCTATCCAGGAGGGTGTCGACCAGCGCCTGGTAGCCCCCGGGGCCAAGACAATTGAAGAAGCCCCCCTCCAAAGCCACGTAGTGACACAACTGCACAGCGGACACCTCATACAGAGAGGAGCTGGCCTCGTCTGTACATTCGCTCCTCTTGCACCACTCAAATATCCTCTGACCAACCTTTGATGCTCCAAGGGGCGACTGGGCAAACTCCTGGTCCAGGTAACCCCCCAGGCTCTGAGCGCTGTGACTTGGCTCCAGCTCAGAACCGAAGGCCTTGGACGTGACTCCCCTGAAAAAGGCACACACCTGGTCCACTTCGTCCACCGGCAGCTGTCGCCCACTCTCCTCAAAAAAGTAGTTATTAGGGGTGAGAGAGCCCGGCAGACACATGGTTTTGGCTGAGCCGCTCTCCTCAAGAAGCAGGCCCCGCTCCCGGGCTAAATGGAAGAGAGGGTTGCCCTCCTGGCCGTGGATCCAGTTGGCTCCCAGCTCAATGATATCCTGACCAAAGGGTCTTGTTGTGTGGACACGGCCTCCGGGCCTGCTCATAGCCTCCAGGACTTGGATGTGCTGAAAGCCAGCTTTCACCAGGGTGGAGGCTGCGGATAAGCCTGCCAAGCCAGCACCAACCACGACTACTTTTACACCACTAGATGGACCCATTTTGCAGCAGTCTTCTCTATAGAAGGAAAAAAAGCAAGCTACAATTATTTTCCCACTATAGTCACTGTAGACCTGCTTGACGCACATTTGACTAGAAACGAATATTTCCACTAATGCAGCTGAAACAAAGATACAAAATCAAATACACACGAAAGGATTGCATGGTGTCTTGACAACAACCATTAGCACAAACATTGATTGCTTTCGTTTGGTTACATTTCCGATAAGAAACAGTATACAATAATTAATATAACAGGCTACTGGGGTAGTGGTAAACATGTTTTTGACACAACCACACTGTAGTTTGCCCTCTAAAGAGTACATTACCGCTTGCGAGTTAACGCACGTCTCATAGTTGCACTGTATTAGTTTAAAGTAAATGACATACAGTGGCAGTAAAGTGTAGTAAATGCTTTACTAAATAATACTAATAATAATGTATAATAGTAATGTCTTACCTGCAGCAACACTATCTACTGCTGTGCAAACGAATATATAACCTATGGAACCATACACACAGGATGGGTGGCTTTAGCTTCTTTCTATTTGTCACCTACTGAAACCTGTCACACTAAGTTAGTATTTGAAAGGGCATACTGGCAAAGTTAGTATTTGACAGCACAGCATGTCCTTTCTGCTGACTGATGTCCTCCATGGTTTCTTACTGCCATCTGCTGGGCAGGAACATCCAACACTGGTATTTGTGCTTTCAGAAGTACTGTTTTTTATTTGGAATATAAGATTTGTCTAATGGCAGTGATGTCTGAATTCACTGAGGAAGCGAAGTTAGGAAAAATAAATTAAGTTGTTTTTCCGCATGACTATATGTAATTGTATGACTAAGACTGGAAGTGAGCCAATGAAGAACATTACTGGGTAGTTATATTTTTGTTCTGTCAATGACGTTTTTGTCTTCTTGTCTTGTGCAATGACTACATACAGTTGAGCCCAGCTCAAGCTGTGGCTAATTCTTATCTATTTTGTTCATAAAAGGATGCCACGCACTGTTCCTTTCGGGTGGTACATGGTGAACATGCATGTTTCAATATATCAGTGAAAACAAACTCAATTTTACACTTTCACTTTTTGACCGATCTTCACTTTTACTTTAGTCATTATTTGTCATTTTTCTAATGTTTTTCCAGTAGATATAAAGTGCTTTTTCTTACCTTTCTGGGTGCAGTACTATCTGCAATTTAATCAGATGAAACTCTAATGAAATATATGTCAACACCACATACCCAAGAAATAACAAAAATATCACTACATTGAATTCATTTAACAAAAAAAAAGAAGTACATAAAGGTGTATGTTCAAGAAGGTTAGGGGTTAATTATAATTGTCCTTGTTTTTCATTAAACATACATGAAATTAGTTTGAATAGTAAATAAAGCAAGTCCATAATAATTATATTTTGAAGTATTGAAACTTTGCTTTTTGTCAAATATTTTTGGCATCATCGATGTCAATAGGTTTGTGATCTGGTATCTGTGCTGGCCACTCCATTATAGACAGAATACTAGCTGACTGCTTCTTTCTTATTAAATGAATGTATAGTTCGGAGCTGTGCTTTGGGTCATCGTTCTTTTGTAGACGGCCCCAAATAAGGTTTATTGCTTCTTAAGTCAGCACAATGGTTTTATAATGTTCCATTAGCCTTTGAAAATAGCAAACACAACATGCCATTAGAACACTAAACTCTAAATATTCCATAAAAAATCTTCCATTTTCTGCTAGTAATTAACAACATTACTACACTGTATTTATGATCATTTTGATGTTTTTTAATTAGCAGCAAATGTGCTTTTCTTTTGAAAATCAGGACATTGTTAAGTGACTAAACTTTTGAACGGTAGTTTACCTGATCATCAAAACACAGGACTTGAACCAAAATGTCGACTGAGTAATCTGCTTTAGTCTGCATCAATACACGCTAACAAAGAGCTTTTCGTCATTTCACATATTTATGAACAAGGACACAACCATTCTGTTATATTATGCACTCTAGAGAACAACATATACTAAGTTTACCTGACTTTTAATACTAATTTAGGTAAAAGAAATTATAATCTGTAAAAAAAAATCTAAGCAGACTGTCAAGATTATAGTCAATCTTACAGGTCGATATATGTTTTTTATCAAAACAGATGTATATTCAGAATAGAAAACAAAGGAAGGAAGCAACATTTCTGAGATTGAAGAGATTAGAACATTTTAGCTTAGCAAGAACATTTGTAAATAGGAAAGAAGAGTTATTTAGGACACAAAGGTCACTATATTTTTCCGCACTTATGACGGGCAGGCATGGGTTACATTATCAGAACGATCAGATAATTGTTTTGTGAGACAAACATTAAGAATGTAAGGAAGGCGACAGCAGATAAGTTAGCGAGTTGAGCGGAGATAAGCTGTAACTAGTGTACTACAAAAAAGAGCATATAGAGAAAATGTGCCAATTATGATAGCTTAGTGAACTTAAAGTGCAACTCTCTCTTCTGCTCTTTCCAGGAAGTGGAAATTGATTTTTCTGTCTGCTACAAGGACAGTGCGATTGAGAGCTTTCACCTCTCCAACGGTGGGGTCTGGTCTGATCTCAAAATGCTTGATTATCTGGGGGAATAAAAACATGAATGAATAGTCTCATCAAATGTACTCATGTTGACTTAACAGTTCCTGTCTGGACCACTCACAATCATCTGTGTTGAGTTGGGCAGGAGCTCACATGAACTAAGTTCCTGAACATAAATGTTTTGATTTCTTAAGTTTCTGGCCGTGTAGTTTGGCATCTCTCATGGGACAGAGCTCCGGCTCGTAAATGTGAAGAGGACTCAACCACCAGCTAAGTTTATCAGTAAGTTATTTCAATCAAAGTGTTTAGATCAGAGCCTATGTTTTGATGTAGTTTTTTATGATATGTGCTTCGAGAGCTGTCAGACATATTGGCTTTTTTGTGTGATTAAAATTAAATTTTGTATTTTTGTAATAAATGCAGTGAAAATAGAAAAAGCAATAGAAGAAATTCTAACAGGGTTGTTTGTATACATTTTTCTAGAACTTCACAAAATACACATATTCAATGTCATAATAAATTGTCAAATTACATAGAATTGACATTTGCTTCAACCAGTTTTTGCCCGGTGTGTCCGCAGTTTTTGGTACTGCTTAATTATTTGATCAGCTGAACAATCAATAGCGATTCCACTTTTGTATGCAGTTCCCAAGGACTCTCTTGTACAAAACTTCATACCCGTGAAAGAGCCAGGTACATCTCCAGTTCAGCGATCCGACGACCTACACAGCCCCGAACCCCAAACCCAAATGGGATTGAGCCGAAGGGGTTTGGACGTGCCCGGCCGTCCCTCAACCATCGTTCTGGCTTAAACTTGGATGGTTCTGGAAATGTCTTCTCGTCCTGGCTGATAGCATAATGGCACATTGTGAATGTAGTCTAAAAACACAAGAGTGGGAAGATTTATAGATTTAAGGTTTGTTTGTTGGGTTATTGCATTGATGCGCTTGAAAAATTAAGATGTACTTGAAAATTATTTTCCCCCTCCAAACCTAGACTGACCTTCTTGGGGAAAAAATGTCCACCAATGATGACATCCTTTTCTATCATGATACGAGCATTCATGGGAACCACAGGATACATCCTAGTGAATAGGTAGGCACACCAGACAAAGTGTGGCAGCACAATTTGTAAAACTCACAATGAAAGTAAATATAATCGTCAAACAGTACGCAACCACTTTCTCATTGAGTTTTTACCTCAGTGCTTCCTTGATTACAGCCTTGAGGAAAGGCATTTGGTTGACGTCTTGAGCAGATGGGATCTTGTCTCCTGGTATGCAGCGGGACACCTCCTGATATAGGGTGTCCTGTACAGCGGGGTCCCTGGACAACAGGTACATGGTCCACATCATCGTATTGGATGTCTTATCAAAAGATGAGGAAAGCCAACAGCATTATCACATGTGATTCAAGATTCATTCATTCAAGATCCAAAGTTTTATTGTCATATATACAGAGTGACTTGCATCAGACTGTACAATGAAATTCTTAAGACATGGCAAGCAACAACTACGTAGTTAGAAGAATAATAAAATTAAAGGATAAAAAACAATTTAGAACAATATATAGACTATAAATAACTACAAAATTTGCATAATCATCTCATCTCATCTCATCTCATCTTCAACCGCTTATCCGGGGTCGGGTCGCGGGGGTAGCAGCTCTAGCAGGGGACCCCAAACTTCCCTTTCCCGGGCAACATTAGCCAGCTCTGACTGGGGAATCCCGAGGCGTTCCCAGGCCAGTGTGGAGATATAATCTCTCCACCTAGTCCTGGGTCTTCCCCGAGGTCTCCTCCCAGCTGGACGTGCCTGGAACACCTCTCTAGGGAGGCGCCCAGGTGGCATTCTTACAAGATGCCCGAACCACCTCAACTGGCTCCTTTCTATGCAAAGGAGCAGCGGCTCTACTCCGAGTTCCTCTCGGATGACTGAGCTTCTCACCCTATCCCTAAGGGAGAGGCCAGCCACCTTTCTGAGAAAACCCATTTCGGCCGCTTGTACCCGCGATCTCGTTCTTTCGGTCATGACCCAGCTTTCATGACCATAGGTGAGGGTAGGAACAAAGATTGACCGGTAGATCGAGAGCTTTGCCTTTCGGCTCAGCTCTCTTTTCGTCACAACGGTGCGGTGAAGCGAATGCAACACCGCCCCCGCTGCTCCGATCCTCCGACCAAACTCCCGCTCCATTGTTCCCTCACTCGCGAACAGGACCCCGAGGTACTTGAACTCCTTCACTTGGAGTAAGGACTCATTCCCTACCCGGAGTAGGCACTCCACCGGTTTCCTGCTGAGAGTCATGGCCTCAGATTTAGAGGTGCTAACCCTCATCCCAGCCGCTTCACACTCGGCTGCGAACCGATCCAGTGAGTGCTGAAGGTCACCGACCGATGAGGCCATCAGGACCACATCATCCGCAAAAAGCAGTGATGTGACCATCAGCCCACCGAACGGGAACCCCTCCCCCATGACTACGCCTTGATATCCTGTCCATGAATATTACAAACAGGATTGGTGACAAAGCGCAGCCCTGGCGGAGGCCAACCCCCACCGGGAACGAATCCGACTTACTGCCGAGGACACGGACACAGCTCATGCTTTGAGCGTACAGAGATTGGATGGCCCTGAGAAGAGACCCCCTCACCCCATACTCCGCAGCACCTCCCACAAAAGATCCCGGGGTACCCGGTCATACGCCTTCTCCAGATCCACAAAACACATGTAGACTGGATGGGCATACTCCCAGGCCCCCTCCAGGATCCTTGCGAGAGTAAAGAGCTGGTCCGTGGTTCCCGGCCAGGACGAAAACCGCATTGTTCCTCTTCAATCTGAGGTTCGACTATTGGCCGAACCCTCCTTTCCAGCACTTTGGAGTACACTTTACCAGGGAGGCTGAGGAGTGTGATACCTCTGTAATTGGCACACACTCTCTGGTCCCCCTTTTAAAGAGGGGAACCACCACCCCGGTCTGCCACTCCTCTGGCACTGTCCCAGACTTCCATGCAATGTTGAAGAGGCGTGTCAACCAAGACAGCCCTTCCCCACCCAAAGCTTTTAGCATTTCTGGACGAATCTCATCAGTCCCTGGGGCTTTGCCACTGTGGAGTTGTTTGACTACCTCAGCGACTTCCCCAGGGAAACTGACGATGACCCTCCATCAGCCTCCAGCTCTGCCTCTGTACTAGAGGGCGTGTAGGTCGGATTCAGGAGCTCCTCAAAATGCTCTTTCCAGCGCCCGATCACATCATCAGTTGAGGTCAACAGTGTCCCATCCTTACTGTACACAGCTTGGATGGTTCCCCGTTTTCCCCTTCTGAGGTGCCGAACGGTTTTCCAGAAGCATTTTGGTGCCGACCGAAAGTCCTTCTCCATAGCTTCTCCAAACTTCTCCCACACCCGCTGCTTTGCCTCTGACACGGCAGCGGCTGCAGCCCTTCGGGCCTGTCGGTACCCTGCAACTGCCTCCGGAGTCCCCAGGGCTAGCATATCCCTGAAGGCCTCCTTCTTCAGTCGGACAGCTTCCCTGACCACCGTGGTCCACCACGGTGTTCTAGGGTTACCACCCCTTGAGGCACCTAGGACCTTGAGACCACAGCTCACCGCCGCAGCTTCAGCAATAGAAGCTTTGAACATTGCCCACTCAGGTTCAATGCCCCCAACCTCCACAGGGATGCCTGAAAAGCTCCGCCGGAGGTGTGAGTTGAAGATCTTTCGGACAGGGGCCTCCTCCAGACGTTCCCAGTTCACCCGCACCACCCGTTTGGGCTTACCTGGTCTGTCCAAAGTCTTTCCCCACCCTCTGATCCAACTCACTACCAGATGGTGATCAGTTGACAGCTCTGCCCCTCTCTTCACCCGAGTGTCCAAAACATGCGGCCTTAGATCAGCCGATACGATCACACAATCGATCATTGACCTTCGGCCTAGGGTGCTCTGGTACCATGTACACTTATGCGCCTCCTTATGTTCGAACATGGTGTTTGTTATAGACAATCCATGACTAGCACAGAAGTCCAATAACAAACGACCGCTCGGGTTTAGATCAGGGAGGCCGTTCCTCCCAATCACGCCTCTCCAGGTGTCTCCATCGTTGCCCACATGTGCGTTGAAGTCTCCCAGCAGAATGATGGAGTCCCCTACTGGAGCCCTATATAGGACTCCCTTCAGGGTCTCCAAGAAGGCTGAATACTCCGAACTGCTGTTTGGTGCATAAGCACAAACAACAGTCAGAGTTTTCCCCCCCACCACCCTTAGGCGTAGGGAGGCAAACCTCTCATCCACCGGGGTAAACTCCAACACCGCCGTGCTCAGACGTGGGCTCGTGAGTATCCCCACACCAGCCCGCCGCCTCTCACCCTGGGCAACTCCAGAGAAGAACAGAGTCCACCCCCTATCCAGGGGTAAGGTTCCAGAGCCACGGTTGTGCGTAGAGGTAAGTCCCACCAGATCCAACTGGTATCGCTCCACCTCACGCACAAGTTCTGGCTCCTTCCCCCCCAGTGAGGTGACGTTCCACGTCCCCAAAGCAAGCTTCTGCCGCCCGGGTCTGATCCGTCGAGACCCCCCACCTTCACTGTCACCCATATGACAGCGCACCCGACCCCTGCGGGTTTGCATAATGAGTCAGAATATGTACAGTGTGCAGACCATAAATACTTAAAAACTGTAATACTGTGCTCATGATACGCAGAAACAGTAGCTCTTCTATTTACTTACTGTGTCCACACCAGCCAATAAAAGCTCAGCCACACTGCCGTACACCTCCTTACTGGTCATCTTGGTATTCGAAAGGAGGTATGTTAAGTATTCTCCCTCAACTTCATGGTCAGTGTCCACGCGCCTCTGAATTGCATCCATCTTCATGTCAATCATCTTCCTGGCTAAAAAACGCCCACAGCGTTATGTGACTGCCTTCAAAGGTAATCAACCACGCAACATTGTACTTTCCAATGTAATGCTTTAAAGCCCTTGAGGAATCAAACAGTGAATGAACTACATTGTGCTGAATAACTCACCAAATTTGAAGATGCCCTCCCAGCCAGATATGTAGCGACCATGGAATGGCAACAGATTACGAGTCCACCGTGGCAACATAACCACATGCATGCTGTAGGAGAACATCTGAGCAATGGAGTCTATGAAGTCCTGAGTCTCCACTGGGATCCCTTCATCCAGACACCCGATACGCGTCTCAAAGAGAATGGAGGAGATTCCTGAATAACAGAGATGGGGATGTAGATTTAAAGAAAAGAGTAAACTCTTAACACTAAAAAGTATAAGCATAATACCTGGTCTAAGTGTTACCATATCGGTAATTCTGTCAACCATGAAAGTTAAAGCAATCATTGAGATCAGATGACCTGGAAGTACTGTATGGCGCAAGGTGAAACAAATACCTCTATGAAACAACGACAGGATTTCCATACATACCCTCCAGGGAAAATCGATAGAGCTCATTGGACACGTCGGTCACTAGGTCTCCGGTGGGGCTGGTCCGGCGCAGGTGGAAGATCCTCTTGATTAGGTCGTCCACCACCTCGTTGATCACGTCTCCATACCTCACAGAGTCTTTAGGGTGCAGCATGCGCTTGTTTAGCACAGCCCGAAGTTTGTACCACTTGTCTCCCTCCCTGTCAGAGAGCACACAATAACACTGGTGTTACAATTTAAACGTGGCCACATATCGGAAAAAGGTTCCTGGTTCTTTTGGTTCTTTCGGGATCTAAAGAGATAAAAAAATATCTATATTGTGGTTGATCAATATTTGACCACTTTCTGAATGCTAGTTAGTTTGCATGTTCTATTGTTTATTTGTATTGTTTATTTTTGATCTTAAAACCCAGTACATGTCTTAACTTCAGATTAGCGTTCAAATTTCACAGAGCAAAAACACTAAAATGGGTGTGTGTCACGAGTGGTGAACTAGGTCACGAGTGGTGAACGCTAGGTATTTAGTGGTACTCTAATACTCCCCCACTTAGATTTCAGTGTTTTTTTTTATTGAAATGTTCACGTTATAGGTCACATTAAAACGTGGGAAAAGTTCTGACACAAAAACCTGGGGTAGACTTTTTATATCCACTGTATATGTTTAGTGAGTGATTGTAATAATCATTCTCTGCATTTTTTATGTTGTTTATTGTAAGTCGTTAGTATTCGCAACTTATCTTCATTCAGTCTGTAGTTTTCCATTTGTGTCTGTGTTTTGTGTTTGTTCTGGTTTTAAATAAACACTCCAAAAGTGACTTTAAAGCTCTAACTTTATTTAACTAGGTAGGACGTGACAGTGTGTTATTAAGAGCTTGTGAATTGTGTATTAGTTTGCAGCTCAAACAACTTAGTCCCGACAGTCAATTTTGCCCCCCAAAAAATGGGGGGAAATGTCTTAAACAGCTGAACAAACATACAAATCTGTCTTTTTGTCAAATGCAATCTTGTGTTCTATATAGTGTGTTTTGCATGTATGGAAGTGAACTCTCATTTCTCAAGAGTAATTACAAATGTAAATAATAGCAAGTATTGTATGAGTTGCTCAGTGTGTTGAGTCGGTTGTCTATCAATCGGAAGGTTGGTGGTTCGATCCCCGGTTCCTCCTGGGAAATTGTCGAGCAAGACACCTAACCCCAGCTGCTCCTGGCGAGCCTGCAGTCGCCTTGCATGGTAGACGCGGTCGTCAGTGTATGAGTGAATGAATGGGTGAATGTGATGCAGGATCTGTAAAGCGCTTTTATGTAAAGCGCTTTGGATAAAAGCGCTATATAATAGCGCAGCATTTACCATTTAAATAACATACTTGGAGCATACTGCAGTTATCCATCCTCATGCAATTCTATACTGTAATCACATATAATGCCAGGCTATTTACAGTGTGATGGTATCTATAACAGAAAGAGAGAATATATATCAAAAAGTGTGAATGGGTGGATGTGGTGGTTGCAGTATCTCAGAAAATGTTCTGGATTTTTGGCACGACAATCTGTTTTCCAGAGAATGTTACAAGAAATAAAAAAACATCTTGATAAACACATATTTTTGATGAGAGGTTAAAAGAGAATGGTCAGATTCCTTCACGCCAACAGAAAGGTCACACATTCAACTAACCATTCTAAACAGTGGTACCAGCAGAAAATGTACGAGCTATACCAGCAGAAGTGTATGAGCTATACCAGCAGAAAATGTACGAGCTATACCAGCAGAAGTGTATGAGCTATACCAGCAGAAAATGTACGAGCTATACCAGCAGAAAATGTACGAGCTATACCAGCAGAAGTGTATGAACTATAACAGCAGAAAATGTATGAGCTATACCAGCAGAAGTGTATGAACTATACCAGCAGAAGTGTATGAACTATACCAGCAGAAAATGTACGAGCTATACCAGCAGAAGTGTATGAGCTATACCAGCAGAAGTGTATGAGCTATACCAGCAGAAGTGTATGAGCTATACCAGCAGAAGTGTATGAGCTATACTAGCAGAAGTGTATAAGCTATACCAGCAGAAGTCTATGTGCAACAACAGCAGAAGTGTATGAACTATACCAGCTGAAGTGTATGAGCTATACCCAGGGCATGAAATTGGCACCCGCCCACCCGCCAAATGCGGGTAACTTTTGTGATTGGCGGGTGAAACCGTCAATCTACCTGCCACGTTGGCGGGTAGCCAATAAGACAACACAACATCGAGCAAGCGTTGTGTTGTTGACCAATCACGTAGCCTATTGTTTTTGTTAAGCAAGCCACGCTATTTTCTTGGAGACGTTCGAGACAAAATGCTGGCGTGAAGAGGTTGCCGGCTGTAGAGCAACAAAAAGAGGATGAGGAGGACGGTTCCAAAAATAAAATATCACGTTGCACAATATCAATATCGAAAATGTCGCAAGAAGTGCGATATTTTTTTTTTTTTTTTTAGGTTTCTCGATTTATTATACGGATAATTCCAAGAAATCTCAGAAACACATTGATTGTGACTAAGGACAGCTCCCTTCAGCAGTGAGGAGCGCTTCGTGGCCTTTTTTTTTTTTTTTTTTTTATTGAAAATTAAGGCACAATATACATCATCATGTAAACAGCATACAAATGTAAATGACATTTAACATAAAATAAAATAAAATAAATAAACAGGAAATTATAAATTGACAGGAATAAAGAAAAACATTAATGTAGTCAGGTTGAGGTTTCAGGGAAAACATTCTCATACTCTTTTATTAGTTTGTTACATTTTTTATCATTTATTTATTAATCTGAGTGACCTGAATAAGGACTTCAGTTCTAAGAGGAAGGGAGCAAACCTAGGTAGTGAGCTGGAAAACTTTTGTTTGTGAATGTAAAATTTTGCGTAAAGGATAAAGAAATTAACTAGATAATCAAGTGAGCTATCCACAGGATTAATATAATAACATACAATGTCTTTAAGATTAAAAGATACATTTGCTCCACCAGATTCAGAGAGGTGAGACCCTAGATCTGTCCAGAATTTCAAGGTTATTTCACAATTGAAAAAAAGGGTACGACATGAACTGTTCGTAAGACAGCATATTACCAAAACTATCAAAAAGATCAAGAATATTATTTATACCTCTTTGGAACCATTTATCAAAGAACAATGATTTGTTTCTAACCAGTATGTCGCAGTTGTTCCAAAGAAACGTTTTGTGAGGAGAGAAATTGTGGACATAGGCCAGTTTCCATGCTAAAAGAGCTTGCTGATGGAATTTTGACAATTTAATTGGTATTCTGTTTGGCATATAATTACAAGTCAAAAGAAAAGAGAGACCTCCAATTTTGTTAAAGATATAATTAGGAATGAAATACCAAACTGAATTGGGATATTTAAGACACCTTTTTAACCAATTAACCCTGAAAGTATTGACAGTATCTGCAAAGTCCAGGACTTCGAGACCTCCTTCTGATTTACTATTGGATAGTACTGATTTCTTAAGCCTATGTGACTTATTCTTCCAAATAAAAGCCAGGAACGCAGCATTAATTTTGGAGGCCGTAAGATCTTTCACAAATAAAGATAAAGAGGGGTACACAAAGCGAGATAGTCCCTCTGCCTTGGAGAGGAGAACTCTACCCAACATGGACAAGTCTCTTTGAAGCCACATATTAAAAATAGTCTTAGTTTTAGTTAGTCTGTGTGAGAAGTTAAGATGTTGTCTGGCAATTAGATTTTTTGTGATATGTATACCCAAATATTTAACGGAGTCCCTTATCGGAATATTTTCAATAACAGATTCATTACAACCATGGAGAGCTAACAATTCGCATTTAGACACATTTAAAGTTAGGCCTGAAGCTCTTGAAAATTGATTTATCAGATTGATACAGTTAGGCAGTTGTTTCTTATCTTTCAAAAATAGTGTAGTATCGTCTGCCAGCTGAGAAATCTTTAGCTCCCTACCAAAAATGGAAATTCCTTCAAAGTGTTGGTCCCTCACTATATGAGTTGACAATAACTCAGTGACCAAGAGAAATAAAAATGGAGAAAACGGGCAGCCTTGCCTGACCCCTCTATTAATTTGGAATCTTGTAGAGGTATTGAGATTGATCATAACCGAACTGCTAATATCTCTATAAAACATATTGACAATGCTGACAAAGCCACTTCCAAAACCAAACTCTTTAAGGGAATGTGACAAGAAGTGATGCTCTATCGTATCAAACGCTTTATAGAAATCCAAAAACAAAATAAGAGCCTCTGATTTAATTGCATCTGCATAATCTAGCAAGTCCAAGATGAGCCTTATATTACAACTAATGTGCCGGTATAATAGGGTCTAGCCCTTTCTTCAGTCTGTTAGCGTATACTAAGGCCAAGATTTTATAGTCTATCGTTAAAAGAGTAATGGGGCGCCAATTGTCTATTAATAGAGGGTCCTTATCAGGTTTAGGGATAAGAGATATAATGCCCTGCTTCATAGTATCTGCCATATCCTTTTGATCAATGCATTCTTTGTACATACAGGTCAAGGGACGTCTAATAAGTTCCCAAAAGTGTACATAAAACTCCACCGATAAACCGTCAACTCCTGGGGATTTTCCTTTCTTCATTGAAAACAATGCGTCCTTAATTTCAGTAGCTGACAGATCAGTGTCACACATAGATTTAAATTCTTCCGAGATTAAAGGGATATTATTGCGAATGTTATCCAGGAAATTTGCACAGTCATCATGGTTAAATTTAGATTCATATAGTTTACTATAAAAATCAGTGACAAACTCAGAGATAAGCTTAGAGTCATTTGAGGACTCTCCATTGATAGTAAGGGCAGTCAAAGACTTCCTCTTAAAGTTTCTCTTCTCCAGGGCAAAAAAGTAACTTGTGTTTCTCTCCCCCTCTTCTAGCCATCTAGCTCTAGACCTGATAAACGCTCCTTTTGCCATTTCTAAAAACATTTTATCTAGCTCTAGTCGGAGGTCCTTTAATTTTAGTTCGTCTTACATAGTAATAATATCTTTAGTTAGTAAATGGTTGAGTTTATTCATCAACTCACTCTCTTGCAACCGCTTTATCTTCTTAAGTTCCTTACTTCTTCTGATAGCAACATATCTAACTTTATATTTAAAGAATTCCCATTTTTTCTTATGTTCAAAGTTCGAGCCATCACAAAGTATTTGTTCTGCTAGATTCCTAATAGAATTATTAAACAAATCATCCTTTAGGAGAGAGTTGTTGAATTTCCAATACCCTCGCATTCCACAGGACTTCTGGGTGGCACCTAGTTTTAAGATAATCTGCTTATGGTCCGATAATGGGGCATACAAGTGATTAACTTCCGTCACAAATTGGAGAATGGCGGAGGAAATTAAAAATAGATCAATCCTCGATTTCAAAGTTAGACTTCTATTACACCATGTGAAATCTGTCACGCTAGGGTTAAAGAAACGCCATGCATCAGTTAAAGAAAGGTCAGAACATAGCGAAGAGACAAGGTTATTCCCCTGTGAAGCTTGGAGTAGCCTAGGAGGGAATCTATCTTTCATGTCGTCCGGGCATACATTAAAGTCTCCACAAAAAATGATATATTTTTTAGCTCCATCAGTTTGGATGTCAATACACTAAATAGC
The DNA here is from genome assembly GCA_029465975.1 of Dallia pectoralis. NCBI lineage: Eukaryota > Metazoa > Chordata > Actinopteri > Esociformes > Umbridae > Dallia > Dallia pectoralis. The sequence continues at coordinate 16,462,292 of CM055731.1, read as the reverse complement.
ATCCTGTTAGAAGCATAGGAATTAAATCCATAAATATTACAGACAATAAAGACAGCATTATCTTGCTTAATTACTAGCACAATCCATCTACCATCCACAGAAGGCACTGATTCCATAACATCCCCTTTAAATTTATGTAGAAATATTAACACCCCAGCTGAATGATTAGTACCATGGCTAAAGAAAGCCAAATTTCCCCATTGAGTTTTCCAGAATTTTGTGTCAGAATCACAAGAATGTGTCTCCTGAAGTAAAATTAAATCAGCCTCTGATCTCTTACAATAAAAGAAGATCGCCTTCCTCTTAGTAATATCCCTTACACCCCTGACATTCAAAGATATGACATTAAGAGAACTAAACATACAATCCATAAACAACGTACAATAAAGAAATAAAAAACTTTACCTGAACAGGTTTACTTGTCAACCAAGTAATCACCAGCAACCTCGGAATGTGCTAAAAGAATCCACCAGGAAAAGAGGTGGTGATGAACAACCGTTGGAACTCACTAATCAAGAACTGACTTGGAAGGCCTCAACAGCCTAACTTCCACACACACAGAATACAAAATTAAACTTCACAAAGGGCAACACACTGGGAATAACATGTGTCAACTGGGGATTATAGGTATTTCCCCTGTAGGGGTCCCCAAAAATATTCTCAACAACATGTCAAGTGCAGGCAGCAATAGCAGCAAAAGAAACACACTTTATAGAAAACACTTCTCTAGTGTGCTTGGATGAGATAACTATCTTTCTTTTCGGGCTAGCTCCCGGATTGCTTCTAGAATTTCCCCGTTTTCTCTGCTATCGGACTTTACTCTCTTCGCGGGCGGTTTCACCGGGGTATCTGGGAGTTGAGTCGCGAGGCAGCCAGATCCGGAACCCAGGGTAGCATCGATAAAGTTGACACTGTCCATTAAATCCAGACCATTAGGTCCGCCATCGTTGCTAGCGCCCTCCTCGCATGACATTCCATGTGTGTTGCTGCTAGCCGCCATCGTCGTAAGTGTTGTAGAAACTTTTTTGTCTTTTCTCTTCCCCATCCAAGTTCGTGTTATTTACTCATATACAAGACGTTTTTTTATGTATTGCCCTATATCAACATTATATAAGTTACATTAGTTGTTCAATCACCGAACCTCGGAATTTACCGGACAGAGCGAAAACACGCCCACCTACATTGCCGCCATCTTGGCTTCCCAGTGCGATATTTATTTATTTATTATTTATTTATTTATTTACGCTTGAAAACTATATATAATGATCACGTTTAATTGGCCAGTTCCCCTGTCACATGCAAGTGACAGCAAACGGGTCCACTAAACGAACAGACCCTATCGAACACGTGACGTATGTGTTAACTCCGACTACGTGAGTGAAGAGAAATAGAGACCCCCGGACAAAGCGAGAAAAAGCGAGTTAGAGAAGTTTAAGAAAAGTTTCAGCAAACTAATGTCGCTCAATCTGTTGTACTCTGCAAACCCTGCGGTATGGTGATACACCGGGCAAATACAACCAACCCTTTTTCCCATCTTAAAAACCACACATGCCACTATAGGATGACTGCAAACGCCACAATCGATTTTGTTTATATATATTAATCTATTTTGAGGCATTTTCCCATAACTTTTGTGTTTTTACATATGTTTAATAATATCGAAATTAATATCGATATCGCAATATTCATGATCAATATCGCAATATCACATTTTGTCAATATTGTGAAAGCCTAGTACAAACTTAAAAATAGTATTTTGATATAAATGTTATGTTTATTGTTAATCTAAAAAGTGACTAATGGATTGCAGTTAACTTGCAGGTGTTAACTAAATAAATGAGACCTTCAGTGAGATGATTGGCTGTTTATATTTGTTATTTTCTATTCTAAACGCCTGCCACACCAGGTCAGATACAGTTGTAAGTCATTATGTTGATCTAGTCATAAATAAGATTGGTTAAGTTGGTTAATAACTCGACAGCACTTTAATGTGTATTCTGTACAAGTTCAAGAACCATTCTTATGCATTTTCTGAGTCATTCACCTTTATTTTTGGCACAAAACATTTTGGCTGGTAAAAAAACACTGTGGCAGGTAGATTTCAAAATCCACCTGCCACAGTGGCTGGTGGCCAAAAACGTTAACTTCAGGCCCTGGCTATACCAGCAGAAGTGTATGAACTATATCAGCAAAAGCTCTACCCCAATATTAGATAGCCGTACCTAATAAAGTGGCCACAGACTATTATCCTGCAGCAATAAAGCAAATATGAATTATGCTGTTTAATTATAATACATTTTGCAGGGATTGATATATTATTTAACCTTCTACACCTTAAATGCACTACGGGATGGTCAAATCCTGCAGAAATGAGCCTTACTCAGTAAACGGGCCGTATCCAATGTCCCTCAGGTCTCGGTACTCTGTCCACAGAGACATGTCACCTCGGCTGGGGAACTTCTCGTCCTTCCTTAGGAGCTCCTCCAGAAGCTCCACACTGTTGAGGGCAATGGAGTTAAAGCCGCCTGTGTCCACTTTGTACATGGGGCCGTACAGTTCTTTTTCATACAACTGGAAGAGAAAGAGACAGACAGATGGAAAGAGAGAACCAGTTTTATGAAACTACTTTGATGTGTATTCACATTAATGTATGCCCCTGTTGTGTATTCACATTAATGTATGCCCCTGTTGTGTATTCACATTAATATATGCCCCTGTTGTGTATTCAGATTAATATATGCCCCTGTTGTGTATTCACATTAATGTATGCCCCTGTTGTGTATTCACATTAATATATGCCCCTGTTGTGTATTCACATTAATATATGCCCCTGTTGTGTATTCACATTAATATATGCCCCTGTTGTGTATTCACATTAACATATGCCCCTGTTGTGTATTCACATTAATGTATGCCCCTGTTGTGTATTCACATTAATATATGCCCCTGTTGTGTATTAACATTAATGTATGCCCCTGTTGTGTATTCACATTAATGTATGCCCCTGTTGTGTATTCACATTAATATATGCCCCTGTTGTGTATTCACATTAATATATGCCCCTGTTGTGTATTCACATTAATATATGCCCCTGTTGTGTATTCACAATAATATATGCCCCTGTTGTGGGCATACTGTACATTACACATTGCATGTTTTCTGGCAACAGCACCACTTTTCCTTATATAATCCATACTGTGTTAAATGTAGACACCCTTTTAAAATATATGAACAAAGAAAAAGGCAAAAGTGGGATAAGGTAACCCTCAGTTGCTCTCTTCAGGGGGTTACTATGGAAACCAAGGTATTGGAATGGCTGCAACTAAAGATTGACGCATTGCCTAGATCTCATGTTTCAACATCCAAGTAGTAACGGGAGAGAAACACAGTATGGAATCTGGAAGTTATGCAAGACAGAGAAAGGCGAATAGCAGCACAATCCTTAGCACCAATTTATCAAAAAGAACCCTTAGATGAGATGTTTTTTCCTGAAGGATGTTTACTGTACCTGCAGCTCATGTAGACGGTTATAGTAACCTTTGATGAACATTCTGTACAACATGTCCCAGGTTTTGATCCTCGGGAGGTCGTCAGAGGTCCGATTCTTATCCTGGGAGGTATTCTGTAGGGTGACAGGGGAAGAGAGGATGCTTCCTGCCCCTCTGGTGTAGACCATGGCGGGGGCATGGGCAGTGGGGCACAGCAGGAGCCAGCGGCCACTCCGCTGCACCGCAATCTGGGACAGACGCAAAGCCATGAAGAGTGCTGTAGGAGAAATGTTTAAAAACATAGACCGTTGTTCACAGCAGTGAGAATGGGGAGTGGTCCCGTCTCAGGAAGTCTCAGGGTTAACCCTTCCCCTACAATGTCGGAGAATAGAAAGAATGGAATGGAATGTTTCATTAGGAAGTTGCATGCAAACAGCATAGAGAGCAAGCAATGGAGCAAGCAATGGTGTACGATGCATCTCCATGTTACTTTCTTAGTAAGTTATCATTTGTAATGATTTCTGACACTTGCAAGATTTATGAGTAGTTCATAGTAGAGTGCAATATTTATGTCTTTGAGGGTAATATGCACACAATCCTGATCACATTTTATCACTACATACACTCTTAGAAGTAGAAGAGCCTTGAGGCACCTTTTGGGGTTCCTCACCATTGCCACTGTGGAGGAACCTTTACTGCTCAGAAAGGTTCCTCAAGGAACCCCTCAGAAAGGTTCTTCAAGGAACCCCTCAGAAAGGTTCCTCAAGGAACCCCTAATGTGGGGATTTAGGTTCAATTATGAACTCATTACTATTATAAAAAAAATATATATAATAGCAACAAATATGTAATAATATTACTATTAGTAGTTTTTGTATTAGTAATACAAATAACATTTGCATAAATATATAAATCACAAAAAACACAATGTATTTATTATTGCATTGTTTTATTTTACAATGTTTTTTCCACCACAATGCTTCAACTTAAATTAATAACAGATTGTACACACAAAGAATAAGCGGTTCTATATAGAACCTTTAAGGGTTCTATAGCTTGGTACATATATGGCACCCTCAAAAGGTTCTATATAGAACCATTTCAGAGGGTTCATTTAAAGGAACCCTTTTTGCTAAACAAAATGGTTCTCTATAGAACCCTTGGTAGGTATTTGGCACCCTCAAAAGGTTCTATATAGAACCATTTCAAAGGGTTCATTAAGAAGGAACCTTTGTTGCTAAACAAAATGGTTCTTTATAGAACCTTTTATGTTTAATCAATATATTGACAGATTGCATTGGTTGGCCACAACATTTTAATAATTTTGCAGAACTACCTGATTACTGTTACAATACTGAGTCTAGTATAATAATATAATGTAATACTGATATGAAGTGTGTTCTATTGCTCTCTTATAATATTTAGATACAACAAATACAGTGCTTTTTGCCACTACCAACCAATTGCAAATAGAAGAAAAAGACAAGAAAGGGGGTTTCAAATTGACTTTATTGATCATCCAAAAATAGTCAAAAAAATTACTATACACAATATATATTGTAGGCTACATTGAAAAATATTAACATCCATTTCTCCACTTGTGATGGTGACTCCATCCATCTTTATGCTTTTACAGCAAGGAGGGGATTCTCTGCATCATGGAAGGTGATGGTTGGGAATGAGCTTGTTGGTTCCTATAAGTAAAAGACACATAATGTAAAGAACCTCCACAATTAAAGCTAGCTACATACTGTATGCAATTGACAATGTAAACTGATAAGGTAAAGATTCAACCCATACCTCATTTAAACAGTAAAGCAACTTGGAGCTCTCCTAGAATAGGATCGGCAGAATCAGTATTGCTGCGCTCCTTTGCAGGTCTGAAATTTCAAAGGAAATTCATATCTCTGCATTAAAACCATGTTAATGAATGCAACTGTGTGTGTGAGAGTGCAAGTACATACATGCATACACCACCTTGGTTAGTCTCAGTTCGCAGCAGGCTTGACAGGAGGCCCCTCTGATTCCCACTACGAGACACCTTTAGGATGTTGGGTGTCAGCACATTGAGAGCATCTTGAAGATATGACCACACGCACGCACGCACGCACGCACGTACACACAAGAATACATACATTATACCGCTATACCCCATATATATATATATAAAAACAGGATAATTGTAGTAATAATATCCTAACTTAAGCAGATTAGTCAATATAGGCAGGAGTAAATGTTTTCAATACACTTACTAGGTAAAATGTATCGCTATAAAATGTACAGTAGCTTACTTATGTGGAAACACGGTCTTGCCTAACAGCGTCATGCCTAACGCGCTCTGAGGTGATCCGAAATCACTGTAAACTACGACTCTTGTGGCTCATTGATTTAATCTTAACCATAGATATGGTATTTACTCAATGTTTTGAGAAATTTGCTAAAAATCCGTAACTACACATTTATTCACCAATACGTAGTTAGTCTAACGCTACAGTAGCCTATAGCAGAAACCGTTAACAGAGCCTATACTGTACTTTACAAGAAGATTTAAGGTATATTTGTTATATATAACATTATAATAGACACTTGCCATACACACGGTTAAAAACACCATGATAAAAAAACAGATAACATTTACCAACAAATATTATTCGCATTTATAAAACTCTGTCAGTCTTTTTACTCACCTTTAGTTTGTTGGAAAATAACGGCAGGTTTCCAGCTGTCACCACAAGTGCCGCTCAACTGTGTGGCACGCGCACATTCTATGAAGCATTTAAGCGCCTTTTCTATGGAAAGGGGTTCTTAGATATTTTATAGAACCATTTTAGACAGATGGTTCTTTAGTGGAGGATATAGAACCTTAGGGTTCTACATATAACCCTAATGAAGCATTTTTTCTGAGAGTGTAGGCTATAGAGCAACACAAATATATAATATTATATATATATAAACGTATATCCATTTTGCCATTCGCCATTTTGATGACAGGGGAGATCTTTCCTTGTGATGCACTTGACATGAGGTACTTTTCGATGAAAGTAGGAGTGTTTATGAACATCTTGTGATACTGGATACTGGAGAATTACCCAGACAGTGTTTTGAACAACTGACAATAACACATACCTTCTTCTTGATCATGTAGAAGGCATCAGGATCCTCTTCGAATAAATGTGGTATAGGAGTAATGTAGCCAGGATCAATTGCAAACCTTATTTTGGATAAATAAATAAAAAGGTACACAAAAATGACATACCACTCGCACAGAGGGGCAACTGTAGACAACTGGCATTTTATTTTTCACCTGTCAAGTTCAAATAACTGTTAGCTTTAACATTGGCGAATTTAAACTGTGACAGCTGGCATCTTAAACACTAAATTACTTACCTTTTGATTGATTCATTGATCGTATAAAAAAACGACTATAATTATTGATTAAAGTAAACTGTTTAACTACCTAACATATTAACATACAAATGAACAAAAAACTACTAATAAATATCTAAAACTCAAAATCTATCTAAGTATAAGAAGTTTAAACGCTCAACGTCTAAATATCATCCTAAATTCTCTCGAGCGGTCGAATGCCTCAAGCACGAGACGATTCGAAGTGGATTCTCCCGCATCTAGTGGGCTGTAGCGATAGAGACGAGCTGACCAATCAGAGCACACTGGGCTAGAATGTGAACCAGCTGGTACACTCGTTATTCAGCATTATATCAGTGTATTTAAAAAAATGGAAAAAACAAATAAGCTACTCAAAAGGTTATGCTTTAGATAGGTTTAGTCAGGAACACGGTTTACATTAACCAGCTTTTTGTCTGGGCAGATATTAGTGGCCAAAATGTTTGAGAGTTTCTTTCTTTTGTCAATTCTCCAAATTGAACTGTTAAAGGTTCCACCAGGAACCCCCAAGCGAGCAAGGTTCCTTGAGTATCCCCAAGGTTCCTTGAGGCACTCCTAATTCTAAGAGTGTAGACACTACTGCAATTGTGCAAACATACTCTGGCGCCTCTGATCTAAAATGTAGAATTTCCCCTCGGACGTACTTTTATTTAGTAGGTAAGCACACGATAATGGTGTTCACATACATGACAGCACATACATTTTTAACAAGTTGCGACATTTCCTCCTTAAAAAAAGCAATTGTCTTGTGAACTTGTGTCAGGAACCTGCCTTCAGGAGTCCTGTGCATCTCCTCACTGCTTCATCCTGGTTACATTGTCAATGGAGCCCGTTGGGTCCATCTTGTACAGCATAAAATGTCCCTGAACCTGTGCGGCACTGACATTAGGGTGGCTGGAGAGTGCACTCTGGGCAAACCGCTCCGCCTCTGTAGCGAGCTCGGCAGGGTAGAACCGCCGGAACATTTGCGTGAGCTGCCAGTGGGTGCAGTAGCCCACAAACTGCTTCAAGTCCACGCGACCTGGCCTGATCAGAGCTGGGTCCAACCTGCAGATAGGAAGGAAAATGGTTGTCACACAGAGAAGTTCATAACAATACACGCAATAAGCGTTGTTAAATCTGTGGCCCATACCGGTCTAAGAAGTTGGTGGTCATGAAGACGATTCTGGCCTCTGACGAGGCCACTCCGTCCAGAGCGTTGAGGAGTCCACTGAAGGTCAGCCGGCCCATCCCCTGATAAGCCAAAGGGCCTGTAGTACAGAGAGGTGCATTAATGAGACCTAGAGAGCAACTTACCAGAAAGAAAGTGTAATGGATCCATCTGCCAGGTTTTTGTGATGAAAAATGAAAGAAAGTAAATCATGTCAGAACTTTTTCCACATTTTATATGAACTATAACATGAACAATTCAACTGAAATACAAAATGAAATCTTTGAGAGAGAAAAATAAAAACCTTATAATAACCTGGTTGCATAAGTGTGCACACCCTCTCATAACTGGGGATGTGGCTGTGTTCAGAATTAACCAATCACATTCAAACTCATGTTAAATAGAAGTCATTACACACCTGCCATCATTTAAAGTGACTCTGATTAATCACAAATAAAAGTCAGTTGTTCCAGTAGGATTTTCCTAAGATTTTCTTAGTTGCATCTCCTCAGAGCAAAAGCCATGGTCTGCAGAGAGCTTCCAAAGTATCAGAGGGATAACATTGTTAAAAGGTATCAGTCAAAAGAAGGGTACAAAATAATTTCCAAAGCATTAGATATACCATGGAACACAGTGAAGACAGTCATCATCAAGAAGAGAAAATATGGCACAACAGAGACATTACCTAGAACTGGATGTCTCTCCAAAATGTATGAAATGAGAAGAAAACTGGTCAGGAAGGCTTCCAAGAGGCCTACAGCAACATTAAAGAGGATGCAGGAATTTCTGGGAAGTACTGGCTGTGCGCTACATGTGACAACAATCTCCCGTACTCTTCATATGTATGAGCTATGGGGTGGGGTGGCAAGACAGAAGCATTTTCTTACGAAGAAGTTTGGACTGATGAAACTACGGTTGAACTTTTTGGCCATAAATCCAAAAGGTATTTTTGGCGCAAAAACAACACTGCACATTACTCAGAGAACACCATACCCACAAGAAACCATGGTGGTGGCAGCATCATGCTTTGGGCTGTTTTTCTTCTGTTGGAACCGGGGCCTAAGTCAGGGTGGATGGAATTATGAACAGTTCCAAATACTGGGGAAGTTTGGCACAAAAAGTTCACCTTACAGCATGACAACAACCCAAAGCATGCAAATCCACAAAAGCATGGCTTCAATCAGTTCAGGGGTGTGTAGACTTTATATCCACTGTAGTTCAGTTGGTAAGAGCATAAAGCTTGGTGCTACAGTTGTGGCTTTGATTCCCAAATGAGACCAATTTGTAAAAATGTATGCATTCACCACCATAAGCTCCACTTCTACTATATCATTTTAATGATAAACTTTAAAAGTTGATGTTTGCTGTAAATGAATCGAAATAAAAGCACTTCCTCTCAGGAAGACAGACTAACAGCAATAATATTTGTTTGCTCTCATCTGCACAATGATTTCACGCACATCTCCTTTTTTATGTGGGGGGCAAGCACCAAACATGAAAAAACCTTTACATAGCAGGGCAAACAAATTCAGTGCCAACATACTCTCTGTGGATTGCAGATCTCGACTGACAAAGGCTGCGTCCACGTCCTCCAGCAAGATAATGCTCTGCTGCGGTGCCACGCTCAGCAGGTGGTTGAGGCGGTCATCAGACAGGCTGCGGTCGCTTAGGCTCATTAGGCAGATGCTGTAACCCAGCTCCCCTGCCAAGGCCGTGCTGAAAAACACACATACTGTCTATTAGAAACTCATAAGTTTCAGATCTGGAATGCTGATTCACCACTGACCACCACTAACCACAACTAACGTACAGCTCCAAAGCCATGGTCAGACTATTAAAGTAGTATCATTAACATACTCACATGAAGCTGCTTTTACCACAGCCTGGAGGCCCATAAAGCAAATACCCTCTCCTGTAAGGGATTCCTGGGTGCAGAATACAAAACACAAATACATAAACTCTGACACAAAGACCATATATCAATCATTTGCTAAAATGGGAAACAATTATTAAGATTTTTATCATTACGATTTATTGCAAAATTTGAATCACCTCTGTCTGTGTACCATTTGGGGTTTCCAATGAACTCTTTGACATCGTCCACGATCCTATCAGCCAAGCCCTGCTCCAACACCACTGAGCTGAGGGGGCGCCGTCGCCTCGGGAACCCGAAGGGCCTCCACTCTGAGCCCAAGGCCGTGTACATCACCGTCCGCCCTTCCTCCTGCTTCAGGGCTAATTCCCTGGCTTCACGACCAAATAGACAGAAGGCCAGTAAACTCCTCTCTAAACATATGTGCACATTTTCCTGGACTTGTATCACCGGTCTGACTATTTCCAATTAGGGATATGAAAAATGTAAAAATAGACCGGTATGAATTTGGCCTCGGGTATGGATTTTGACTATACCGTGCTTACCACGGTAGAGCCGTCCGGAAAGTAGAATTGCTTTAGGCTTTGTCATCATTTGCTATTTGCACTTTTGTATTTTGTGTATTTATTGTGTAAGTCGTCTCGCACGTTTGTTGCTTCATCTTGGGCAGGTCGATGTTGCAAATGAGAATTTGTTCTCAACCGGCCTGCCTGGTTAAAGAAATGTTAAATAAATGTAATAAAATAATCAGCATCAGCCTACGCCAGCGAATAGAAAATGTGAGATCCCATACAACCTTCTTCATAAACCAATGAAATAGCTGAAAGAACTGCACACAACAAAGAGGAGTTGGTCGAAAAGACCAGTGCCAACTTCCATCAAAGCACATGGTTTGGGTTTAGAAAGTCTGACAAAGAGCAGAAAGGGGTAATAATAAAAACGGTTTTGTATAATTATATGTTCTTAAAATACCTTTGGGACACTGAGGGATATTTGTTCTAGTAACACAGTTAACATTATAGTAATAGCTGAGATGCAGTTGCCATACCAGTGCTTCACCCCTTCAGATACAGAAATTAAGAAAAACAAATATACCGTGATATATATGGTTACTGTCTGTGCTTAAAATTATACTGTGACATATTTCAGGCCATACCGCCCAGCCCTAGTTCTGATTCTAGTGTACCTTCCTGAAGGATGTTGAAGAAGACGTCTCGGTTTCTGCCCATGGCAGTAAAGGTCACCGACTCCCAGGGAGTACCTGTGTGGAGATCCACCATCTGTTTCTCTCTGGTTCGCTCGACCCGGATCCACTTCCTCCCATACCTGGACACACATGGGTGGGTAGTCGAAGGTAAGTAGAGGTTAAATTGAAATCACACACGCTGAAAGCAAGGTGCTTTTTATTATACTGGAAATACCGTGGTGATGTCGACTTCATATTTAACAGAAATATTTTCGTTATATCATATGCACAGGGCAGGAGGTCGACCCAACTCACCAGATAATGTGGTTCCCAGGACTGGGATGGAAGTCAAACTGTGTGTGTACTCGTCCACTCTCGTGCTGCATGTATGAGGTTTCCACACTCAAGTGCTGAGTGTGCTTGGCGTGCTTGGTGATCCAGCTCAGGAGCCAGTGGTAGCTCTTATCGCGGCTGGGCACCTCCAGGGTAATCATGTAGTTCCTCCGGAAAAATATCATGCCAAACTGGGCTCCTTTCCTGGCCAAAGCAATGGCTGAGCCCACCCCTACCAACCCAAAGCCAGCCCCGAAATACGGATTGTCCTTAAGGGTATCCACAAAGTCTGATATAGGCATGGTTCCTCTATTTCATACACGGTTTTTACCTAAACAAAACTACAACCTGGATAAAAAATCTGGTATTTATTTTACAATGTTATCATTAGCAACTGTCAAGACTATGTTCAAGCTGTTTGGATTATTTGCACTGATCATTACTAGTTACTGCCACCGGTAAAACAGCCGAAAGGATGTGGAAGAAACTGTCATCCTCGGGATTCGGTGCAGAGCAGTATTTACCGTTATCCGTCTGTCTGGCATGTTTCATTCGTATAACCATAGTAGCATGATACCAAATAGGGTTAGAACTATGATATACTACTGATTATGTGTTTCGTTCACTGACAGATCATGTGGCGACCTCTACAATACTAACGGTGTCCTATGAAAATAGCTCCGTCTTTTTAAGGTACGGTTGATATTGGTTCCTAGTCTACAACACTCTGTTTCGTTATCAAAAAAGAGCTAAAACAATTACTGGAAAATGGTGTGCACTTTCAACATTATAGGCCACATTTTGCATTTTCAACAATTTAGATTAACACGTAGAGAATATTGATTTATATGAATTGAAAATAGATATTTCTCAACCGAAACAAACATGGCGCCGGTTAGTCATTGAGGTATCTATGTCAACGAAGTAAAAATTAATCCATCATCATTCAGGAACTGTTTTAGGTAAGAAAGATATATCGGATAACTTGGTTAATTTATGTATATTAATTATGGATAAAAATATCCCCATTTTTATTATAAAAAATGGCCATTTAAAAAGGCTGACCTGGGTAAAATGCTTTGTTTTCCAGAGACAAATACGCTTGAAAGTTGACGCAGTAGGTCAATATTCTGTTTAGTGCAAACATTATTTTCCTGCTTATGTGTGTTACTTACAAATATATGTTTAATTCGGCATACATGTTTTGCTTTTTAGTATGTAGTTGTTACATCCGGGGCGTTTACTCTACAATGTACAGTTTATAATTGTACGCAGTGATATTTTAGTATTAACTTAAATAGTCATTTTACTATCAATCAATCAATCAAATTTATTTATACAGCCCTTTTTACAACAAAGTTGTACTCTGTAATTTTACAGGATGCAGTTGTTACTGATATTATTTGCACGAATGCACACAAACCTAATTTGTGACAGGAAAGTTTATATTTCACTGTGTAATAAAATAATTGTTAACATTGTGGTAAAGTTCCTGGTGGGTGGCATTGTTAATAAATATTCACTCAGGGGGAAATCAAATGTTTACAGTCCTACAGGTGTAAGACTAATGTCTATGTGTCTCATCTCCCAGTGGAAACAGTAAGCTTAAAAGCTAGTTTTTAAGTCTGCCCCTTTTGGAACAAAGCAACAAACTGTCAAAATAATTAACAGAATGTACATGTTTCACAACGACCCTGATCTGAACACCAGGTTTCTCCTAAAAGAACTGTTTTTCTTCATTTGTTTGAAATCTCTCATGTTATTTGTCATATATTTTCAGCCGACAAATATCTCAATGGAATCAGAGGGTGTGGCTGAGAAGTGTGGGGAGGATTTCTCCAACAGTAGCATGCCTTCCTCTCGCCTTTGCACTGATGACTTTACCAGGAAAGGACAGCTGACTTGTTATAAGTGTCCTTTGTGCAGTGAGACCTTTCCCATGCCAGGTGCATTGAAGCACCACTTCCAAAGCCATTGGAGGGAGAAAGCCGCAGGTCGTCTCCGGTGCTCCCAGGAGGGTTGCCAGTTCAGCGCATCACAGCGGTCATTGTACCAGAAACACCTGCACTCAGAGCATTCTGTCACCCTGGTTCCTTGTACTTTCCGGTCCTGTACCGTAGCATTCCACTCGCAGACTGAAATGGAGAGGCACCGGCGTGGTCATATGCCGTTCCACTGCCCCCGCTGTGACTTTGTGTCGGCTCACGTTAAGCAGCTCATTGCACATGGTCAGGAACATGAGCCACAACTAGCTGCTCCGTTGGGTAAGCTGCGGATGAAACATTGTATTTTTTCTCGTGTATGCTAAACTCTACAAACAGACACATCAAAGTCAAATATTTGATTTGTTAAATGCACCGAATATTATCTGGTCATTCTGATCAATGAAATGTATGTGATATTGTATATATATTTCAGTTAGTCATACACTGGATGTTTTGTTTTGTTTCTGCTCAGATGACAAATTGGAAACCATGACAAGCCCGGCTGAAGGTGGCCCATCGGCTCTAGAGACCAGCTCTGGAAGGCCGAGAAGGGCCCAGAAATGCAATCCAGCTGTTGTGTCATCATCATCATCAGATGAAGAGGATGAGTGTAGAAAAGAAACACAGCAAAACCAAATCATCAAAAGAACCCGGATGGAGTTGCAAAAAGACAAATCATCTGCAGTTACAAACATCAATTTGAACCCAGATAAAGGTGGTCCAGGATGTCTGGTCTTGCTTTGTTCTTCTTCTTTACCTCTGTGCTTTTAGATTTGGCAAAAAGTCTGTTCCTAGAAAAACAGAATGATGTTACCCTGATGTTACCCTGTCCAAATATATTCCAAATAATTTGGTTTGACATGCTAGTGTAAAAGAACTATTTCATATTCAAATTAATATTCCTTTCAGTCTCTCCTTGCTTACTATGATCGTTTTCAAACAGATTTATCCCCAAAAAACGTTATATTGTCAATGTTTTTGCATTGGTAGTATTATTAGTATAATAGTGGTTAATAATAGCAGTTCTAGTACAATACTAGTATAATAGTTCTAGTATAATACTACTACAAGGCCGAAGCTATTATACCTGGGAACTACACAGAACATGTAGGCTTACACCAATACTAAGATTTATGTTGTTATGTTTTTTTATAAACTCTGACACCCGTATGTTTTTTGTCCCTTAGATCATATCATTGAGGGCACAGAGCATATGTATCGCACTCACATATGCCCTGAGTGCCGCCGCTGTTTCAAGATGCGCTCCCACCTGCTGGAGCACCTTCACCTCCACTTCCCTGACCCCAGCCTCCAGTGCCCCAACTGCAATCACTACTTTACCAGCAAGAGCAAGCTGCGCATCCACATGCTCCGCGAATCCGGCCTGAAGGTCCATCGTTGCCACCTGTGCGACTATGCCGCCGTGGAGAGAAACTCGCTCCACCGTCACCTGGCTAGCATTCATGCCAACGAGGTGGACGGAAACATCCACCCAGACGTCTACCCCTGTCCCGCCTGTGGCCTGAGCTTCCGACAGAGTCAGGCCCTTAAGGCCCACATGAAGACTCACCACATTCGTGACAGTCAGCCAATGGCTTGCGTACAGGAAGGTTGCTCCTTTCAGACCTCGGACTGTAAGGAGCTCCAGAGACACACTGACGATATTCATGGTTTCAAGGTGGTAAAATGTCGCCACTATGCCTGTAACGCCATGTTCAGCAGTGCCCAGGACATGGAGGTCCATCACCGGACGCACCAGGCATTCCACTGCTCACAGTGCGACTTCTCCTGCTCTAACAAAAGCCTTTTCCGGCAGCACAGACGGCAAGGCCACGCCGGCGACAGGAAGCTGACCTGCAGCTTCTGCCCGTTTTCCACGTTCAACCCGGTGGAGTTCCAGCAGCATGTCAGCCATTTCCACGCCAATGAGAAGATCCATCAGTGCCCTGAGTGCAGTTTTGTCACCGCACACAAGCGCGTTCTTAGAAGGCACATGTTAACGCACACTGGTGAGCGGAAAAACATTAGAGTCTTCCGACCCTTCTATTCATTCTGGATTTACACATTTTTAAAACTGTTGATTTTTTTTCTTTAAGGTGAGAAGCCCCACAAGTGTAACCTGTGTGATTTCCGGTGCCGTGATGAAACCTACCTCAAGAAACACATGCTAACCCACTCGGATGACAAGAACCATATGTGCTCTGTGTGTGGCTATGTCACCAAATGGAAGCACTATCTGAATGTGCACATGCGGAAACATGCAGGTGACCTTAGGTAAGTGTTATTCTAATAGTTTCTGTTCATTCAGAAAGTAATAGTTTATTGATGTTTTTGCTGTGTAGTCTCATAGGACTGTGTTTCTCAAACCATTCCTTTGGATATGTTATTGTTTTGATCTTTGACTGGGACACCTGATAAAGTTAGTCAACTAAGTCACCCTGGTTTAGGAAGAGATACAGGGAACTACGTTAAGAGACCTCTAACCAGTTGTTCAATGAAATTGATGTATATCACACGTTTCTGTAAAAGCTTTGATATCAAATAAGTTTGGTTCATAGGGAAACAAATAGAATAATAGATCCTGTCCATTTCCTGTCCTAGGTACCAGTGTGATCAGTGCCCTTATCGTTGTCACCGCACAGACCAACTGAAGAGTCACAAGCTGCGGCATCAGGCCAAGTCACTGATATGTGAAGTCTGTGCGTATACCTGCAAGCGCAAGTATGAGCTGCACAAGCACATGCTCCTCAAGCACTCCCAGGACCATCAGCCTCCCGTCTTCCAGTGTAAATACTGCTCCTATCAGACGCGCTACCGTCAGGCCATGCACAATCACGAGAACTGCAAGCATACCCAAAACCGGGAGTTCCGCTGTGCCCTCTGCCCCTATTCCACGTACAGCAGCACTGGCCTCTTCATCCACAAGAGGAAGACGCATGGTTATGTGCCTGGCGATAAGAAGTGGCAAGACAACTACGCTGAGAAGGAGAGGGAGAAGAACTCAGTGGACGAAACGCAGGGATTTTACCAGACACCAGGCGAGAGATCGGCCGATGTTCTACTAGAAAATGCTACTGGCTGTACTGGTCAAAATAATCCCAACCAACCAACTCTATATGTCCCAGAAACCATGGGAGTCTCAAACACAAACACAAACTCAGTGGTTGGCGACCAAGGAATTCCGGAGAGTCACTATTCAACTGATAATCCAGAACCCAGCTGTACACTATTTTTGACAACAGTGTCAAACCCAGGGTGTACTGAGACATGCCTGCAGGGTGAGGGTGAAGCCGCATACAGCAGAAACCCAACTAACAGAGGACACACTGAAAATCCTGAAGAATCTGAAGCTGAGTTAGAGGATGCAGACTTGGCTCTCGAAGATAGCAATGACCCCAGTGATTTGGAACACACTTTGACCATTCCCAGTAATCAAGCAGAGGCGGACTGCACTGAGAAGGACACACCCATTACAGATGTTTCTAACACGGCTGGCAACTCGGCCACGGAAATATCGGCCGAGACAACAAACTCTGAGATGCGCCTGAAGGCGATGAGGAAGCAAGACAGGGATCAAGCGGAGGCTCTGGTGTTGGAAGGTCGGGTGCAGATGCTGATGGTACAGAATAAGACTGTCGATGGTAGTGTGTACAAGTGTGAACACTGCTTCTACGTGACTCACAAGGCGATCTCTCTTCAGCACCACCACCGCTCCTCTTGCCTCGCCAGATGGAAGGGGCTCAAGTGCCAGGACTGTGGGGCACAATTCAAACAGAAGAGAGGCCTGAACACCCACCAGCTGAGGAAATGTCCCGCTCTCGGAAAGGAGACCAGGAGGTTTGTTGGCACACCTTTGCCTGGACAATCTGTAGACGGGGACAATGCGAACGGTCAGGAGGAATCGCAGCGTCCTGACGAAAATAGCGCAGATCAATCTGATCTAACACCTTGTGATGTTGAACCGATCGGAGATCCCACAGACAGCCAACTAGAAATGAGCGGAGAGCGTGGAAACCTATGCGATTCAACCGATCCAGAGAGCTTCAGTAAGAGGAGGTATACAGCACTACGTAAAAGCCAAAGGATAAAAGTTGGAATGCTAAAGAGACGTGTTAAGGTTAGAAAGACCAACAAAGGGGTCATTTTGGGAAAGACTGACAAAGACCTTTCTGTAAACTCAGTAAAGGACATTGCACGTAAATACACAGAAGAAGACAAAAAATATGTTTGCAAGACATGCGGTTTCTTATCCTGCAGGCGTACCACCATAGAGCGGCACTGTAAAACGTGCACACGGACAAATTCCACAAAGAAACATGCCAGAATTGCTGAGGAGGAAACTACAACTGGGAGATCTGTTGAAGATGTGGGCATGATTCATCCAATACTTATTTTTTCCTGTCCCAGCTGTCACTTTAGATGCAAACAGAAGAGAGCACTGAACAACCATGAGAAGCGAGGCTGTCTGAAACCGGACGACTTGCAGTGTCAAGTCTGCTCATTTGTGGCTAAATCTCAGAAAACATTAGCCACCCATGTTCTAGTCCATCAGAAGGACAAGTCATCCCTCCAAAAGAAGTTTAAAAAAGCAGTTTTGCTTTGTAACCTTTGCCCATTTACTTGTAAGCAGGATCGCTGCATGACCAAGCATGTGAATTTAAAGCATGAAGGGTCCAAGCCGCACCACTGCAGGTTCTGCCCCTTTAGCACCACACGGCGGTACCGCCTAGATTCCCATGAGTCTCTTCACACAGGCGTGGGCCGCCACAGCTGCACCGTCTGCGGCCAGACCTTCGGCGTTGCCTCCAAGCTCCGGCAGCACTGTGAGCGTGCCCACGACAAAAAGCCCTCTCATTTTTGCACCCAATGCGACTTCAGTGGCTACTCTCTCAACGATGTCACACGACATACCCTCCGCTGCCACACGGGGGAGCTCCTGCACCCTTGTGGCCAGTGTGAGGCACTCTTCAGCTCCAACACAGCACTCATGCAGCACTGCAGTCGAAAGCACCTGAGCTCCACCAGCGTATCCTGTCAGCAGTGTGACTTCACCTGTGGTAGCCAAGCTACCCTTAAGAACCACCAGCAGAGGCAGCACCCTCAGCTGGACTGTGCCATCTGCCAGGAGACATTCACCACCCGGGAATGCTTGGAAGAGCACCGGACTTTCCACCTCACCCAGCGATGCCCACTTTGTCCCTTTGCCGCCCGAAAGAAACAGCCCCTCATCCAGCATCTCCTGGACAAACACGAGGATGTTCCGCCAGAGGACAAGCATCTGAAGTGTGCCATTTGCGACTTCGCCTGTTGCCACCAGCTGGTCTTTGACCAGCATGTACGCTCTCACGGGGGTACCCGTCTCTACAAGTGCACAGACTGCCAGTACTCAACTCGCAACAAGCAAAAGATTACGTGGCACATTCGCATACACACGGGGGAGAAACCCTACCACTGTGAGCAATGCAGCTACTCCTGTACAGATCCCTCAAGGTTAAAGGTGAGTACGGCGGTCTTTCAAGGTTTTCTTTCTGTATCGTTGTAACACGTTCCTATGCGGTTGTACTTAAGTCTGGCGATTTATCACGCGACTGGTAGGCAGGTATATGTGTTACAAATGACATAGTCGACGTGATGAGAGAATCCTGTTGATTGACATTGTTACAGTATCACATGAGGATCCACCGGGACGAGAAGAAGTATCTCTGTCCTGAGTGTGGCTACAAATGCAAGTGGATGAGTCAACTGAAATACCACATGACCAAACATACAGGTACGATGGTCACTTTAAACTATTGCTGTTGTCATCGATGACAAATCTGATCGTACAGTGATCTTTCCCGTCTTCCTGTTCCTTCAACCTCAGGGGATAAGCCGTATGCATGCGATGAGTGTGGTTACCGCAGTAACCGCAGTGACGCCCTCCGCGTCCACAGGGAGACGCGGCATCGCGAGGAGCGCACCTTCATCTGCGAGAAGTGCGGCAAGGGCTTCAAGACCCGCTTTCTGCTGAAGACTCACCAGCGCAAGCACAGCGAGGAGCGGCCCTACGTGTGTGGACTGTGCCAAAGAGCCTTTCGTTGGCCAGCCGGCCTCCGCCACCACTACCTCACCCACACCGACCGTCAGCCTTTCCTCTGCCGCCACTGCCCCTACCGTGCCAAGCAGAGGTTCCAGGTAGTCAAGCACCTCCGGAGGCACCATTCAGACAAGCCTGTTGAGCAGGGGGTAACCAAGGACCCCCAAGCCCTCAGACTTACGCTGCAGGAGGCCCGTTTGGGGGGCCGAGAGAAAGGTGCCAGGGAGGAAGTGGAGGAGGAGGCTGGGGAGATGATTTTGCCGGAAGAGGTGGAGTTGGTGGTGAACGATGGAGTGTAGGATGTTACAGTGGACCAGAAAAAAGTGTAGGCTGTTATGGCAAGTCGCTCATGAGAAAACAGACATTTTAGCCAATATTTTGATGCAGTGCATTTTAGCCTGGGCTTTAGGTTTTGAATTCTTTCAACCTTGGCATCAATTTACCATAACTAGTATGCATGTTGATTTTAGACTGCAAAGTATACAATGAAAAAATATTGTATTTTTGTGTTTTTTAAAACAACGTAAATGGTTTGTATAAAATATATATATTTAATTAATCTTGGTAGAAATGTGTTATTAAGAGGAAACCTTTTTAAATAAACAGTTAACGATTTTAGCAATAAACATTTTGGTTCTTCATCTAGTGAAATAAACGTGCATTTAACTTATGAATAACAATATACTTATACTCAGGATTAGCACAATGACTGGCATATCAGCTATTCCTGTACATACGTATTGCAGTAGTGTTAGCAATTTTGCAAATGCTACATATCATGTTCCTTTAAAAACAGAAAGGCGTGCAAATGATAGCTTGATTCAGCTGCCTGGTAAAGAAAATAAAGGGCCACAATGACCAGATCTTGAATCATTCGTTTAATCTTGTATAATAATAATGTTTTATTAAGAGTTCTTATTTCTCTTTATTTACACAGCTATATGCATATATATATATATGTATATATATACATATATATATATGTCGCACTGAGGATCTGTACAAAATCACTATTGAAATATTTGACTAATGATTTATGTAGTTACAGATGGACAAATTAAAGGGAAAAACAAATACAGTGTCTCGTTAAGGTGTCAGGGCAACACGAGCGGCCAGAACATCTTCAATGTGTCTCGGTATAGATTCTATGAGTCTCTAGAACTCAAGTGAAGGGATGGAACACAATTCTTCCAGAAGATATTCTGTCATTTGGTGTTTCGGTGATGGTATCAGAGAGAGCGCTGTTTAAAACGTCGGTCCCAAATCATTTGTGTTTAGATCTGGTGACCATAACGTATTATATGCAGCAATTAGATACTCATCAAATCATTTCTATACACGGCGCAGAGCATGATGGGACGTTAACTGCCTAATTGTGTGTTCCAGTACAACTGTATGGACGCATCTGCATTTGTAATGTTTCTTCAGTAATTTATTCAGGCTTTTTCTTTCATTTATCATCCATCGGTATGTCAATCTACCAGCACACAATACGATTGTTGAAAAGAAACACTGATATAGAAATGTAAAGGAAAGGACATGGGAAAAACTTAAACACCCAATGAGTCCTACCTGCATATGTCATTCGTTACATTTGATCAGACAAGTACTACTAAACATGCCATATCGCAGAAGCTAAGCTGAATTTTTGTTTTTATCTCAGTTATTTGCATGGACCAAAAACACACAAACCACTATCTTATTAAATGCATTCAAGTAAAAACTAAAAATTTTGTATTTTGAAATATTCTATTATATATATTAAATATAAGCGTCACCCAAAGGCTATGAATTGCCAGGTTATTCTCTCTAAGCAACGATGAATGAATTTATTTTTCATTTTTAGTCAGTGTTAGGTTAACAGATGTTTGCCTGGTATAATTTAGGCAGAAACAAAGGCAGCCCTACGGATAAAGTTTGAAATATAGTTTAGTTGAACATGACGGTAATCATTAAAGCCCTTCCATGTGTTTGCGTGTGTAGCATGTTATTCAGTTTCTGTTGTTAGCTCAGAGATCTTGATGTTGACAAACAGAGAAGACAGAGGGAGTGCAGTCCCGTCTTTGGACAGGAGGTGGATGTGGCGATAACCTGTGAAGAGTGGTGTGGAGGGCAGAAAAACAACGTTGTTCTCACGGAATCACATTAAAACCACAAAGTTAAATATCTACACTACATGCTTAAATGAGAATGAGCTTTAAATATCAGAAAAGATTTATCAATACGATAAAACTAAATCCACAACAAGATAAAAATACAATTAACCCAGTTGTACAGATTTGGGTGTAAAATGATGCCGCTTATCTTACCTTGCTGAATGCAAGCAAAGGGAACCGTAAATTGTCCAACAAAGTCATTCCTGGAGGCCTTGTCGTAGTCCTCCACCACGAAACGCACCAGTGCCAACTCAGGGACGTGGATGATAAAATTGAGGGTTTCATTCCACAGAGGGTTAAAACCTGCCGGCAGGGGGCAGTAAATAACAGTGAATGCCAGGGGGATATGTCCTTATCTTCAGTATGGGGAGAAATTACACTGGTAAGTTATATCTTTTTTACAGTGGCTTATTGGCAGTTTTCTAAACTATAATCCAGGTAGTGTTTACAGTTATAGGTACATTAGTTAAAATCTGGAACTACACAACTCAGCAAACTAAATTTTGGAATCGGATGGTAAAACTTTTGATACTTTTTAGGCATTGGGCCTTCCTATTACTTACTTAAAACTGAGATTTTGTACTCCATGATATTTCAGATTTACAAATCACAATTTTCCTCAAGTTTTGATGGACCTAAACTTTCTTTAAACAAAACTGAGTCAACTATATTTTTCATTGTGAAGTAATTGTTAGCCTAGAAAACTCATTATAAGATTCAACTGGGATCATCTAATAAACCATTGTATGGTGTATTCATATTGTTAATTAATGTTTTAAGTCCAGTAGTTAAGTTCTTCTGTTTTGCCAGGTCATGTAAGCGGTTCCCTCACCATTGTTGTTAATGTAACTCGTCTCTTGCTTAGCTTGATCCTTCGATACTCCATAGATCTCCATTCTAACCAGCGGGTCAACGATGGAGCCTTCCTTCTGGTTTACCTTCGGTAGCTGCTGCCCACTGATTACCTGATGGAGACAAGCATATACACAGAACTCAGACAGGGATCCAGATTCGAAACAGAAAAAATATAACCTAGAGAAAACAGACATGCAAAAAGCACATAACCCAGCATAGTTGTGAAACCAATGCCGACATGCATCTCCAACAGTGTGGCTTCCTTCACTGGCTAACTGCCACACGCCAGACTCAACCAGTGATCCTCAGCTCAAAGACCTCTTCGAAGACAGCAAAATGTTAGCATCGATACGCATTCATAACTCAGTTACAGTTGTATGACACGTGGCAGTTGTGTTTGGACCTGAACAGACAAGCGGAGTGGTTTGTAGCCATTGCACTCCTGGGGTCTCTCTGGGTCAAAAGCGTCATCATTCCTCAATGAGTCCGGTTTGAGGACGTAGCCGCAGCAGCCGTTCTGACGGAAAAGCCCATCATTCAGGTCCATCTCCAGACCAGCCGTCTGGAAGTTCAGAGCCACTAGCAGAAGAGTGATTGGTCGGTCAGTTCATCTACTTGTTTTAATCATGGATACGTTTATGTACAACATGTCTCACCTATTTGACAGCCAACGTTCCACATCTCCTGTGGGTTGTAGTTGGAGGAATCTGTCCTCCTGCCACTCGGGTAGATCCTGCTTAGCTGTCGGCTGTTGTGTTGCATAAACTCCATCCCTAATAAAGACATACGGTAACAGTTTATATGATCCCCTGAAACAGGGACCTACACCTGTCAATGGGAGTGAATTACTCACTGATGATCATGAATACATGTATCTACTATCCAGGAAATTCTATGGTGGCTAAAGGGTGCACCTTTTTCTTTTGCAAGTTTCCTGGCCTTAGACTCTGCGAAAGAGGACATCTCGTAGCACTTGGAATGCAGGCGTGAGTTTTCAAAGCCGTGGAAATGGACACTCTTGCAGTATACAACCAGATCGGAGAGTTCAGAGGATAACTTTGATTTCTGGAAAGGACATGACACATCTTTGTAAGTGAACAAATCTCACATGACTGCAGGTTATTGAATAAAAGGAAAATGTGATGAGCTCGGAGGCCAAGGTGAAGTGTCGCTGGTTAAAAAACAGTCTTGCTTTTTCGATAAATGGCAAAATGTTGTAACTTTTATCATACAGAACTAAACGGTGTAATGGTTCACCTTCAAATATTAATCACACCAAATCACTTATTCAAAGTGACTTAAAATATTCGCATTCATCTGAAGATAGCAGGTCTGTGATTGCGTACCTTACGACTGAGACCAAGTTCCTCTGCAGACAGGTTTTCTACTGATGGGCTTTTAGGTTCAGCCTCATCCTCATCACTGACCTCATCAGTGACCTCATCAGTGACCTCATCAGTGACCTCATCGTTTAGTGTTTCACTTTCTTCAAGGCCGCCAATCTTCTTGGCTTTAAGCAGGATTTTTCCCTTCAGATCCTAATGTAAGTATGCCGTGCACACACACAAACAAACACATACACACACAGACACGCACACACACAAACACATACCATGTCTGATGTTTGTCTTAGGAAATGTCTGCCGATCTATAAAACATGTATATTGATTGTCTGAAGTGCGCTAACTGGAAAAGGTATGCAAATCACTAAAGACTAAAAGAGTATACAGCTCTTAGCACCACTAATGAACATTAAGAGGAAATCAAATCCCTAAAGCAACAGCTAATTGACTTGCTTAGTTGAAACCCGTTTACAGTGAAGTAGATGACGAGAATGGAAAACACGTCGAATGGGTCCAGTGTTGGTGTTACCTGGGGAGAGGGCAGCTCGTGGGGAACCAGTCCGTTCAGGGGGGCCCTGAGCAGCGTTTCCCCTAGAATGGTGTCCATGAGCTGGGCCATGACCCTCTGCTGCTCCAGGCTGCAGTGATTCTCCAGGGAAAGGATGACAGGGAACTCCGACGCCTGAGACACAGGGAGAGGGAACGGACAGAACACTTGAATGGATGTGCTGAACACACAAGTAATCGTTTTTCAGAGAACTAATAAA
The DNA here is from genome assembly GCA_029465975.1 of Dallia pectoralis. Lineage (NCBI taxonomy): Eukaryota > Metazoa > Chordata > Actinopteri > Esociformes > Umbridae > Dallia > Dallia pectoralis. The sequence continues at coordinate 16,437,675 of CM055731.1, read as the reverse complement.
GTATAGCCAAAGATGGTGTGTTTTGCATACTTTTGTAATGTTGCACACTTGGTTTAAGCAAAAAGCATCACAGAAATAGAGTACGACAGTGTCATCATAGTACGATGCTAAATGAAACTTAGTGCCTGAGGATATAGATCTGCCTTGGTTATGAAGGGTAGACTTCCTGCCGCTCACTTTGAAGGCGTACTCCCCCAGTGTGGTGATGACATCTCTGAAGAGGATCTTGGAGGTGAAAGTGTGTCCGTGATAAACGACCGGTTCTCCATTTGGCCCATCCCAACAGTCCACCTCGACACAACGACAGCCCCTCTTCAGAGCCCTGTAGAGCAAGCCGACATACGGTGAATATGAAAAGTTTACACACCCTAGTTTTTGTCATGTGAAGAAATGAGACAAAAATAAATCATGTCGGAACTTTTGACTTTCAACCTTTTCAATTAAATTGTTCATGTTATAGGTCACATTAAATGTGGAAAAAGTTCCTGACATGACGTATCTTTGTCAAATCTTTCAGATTACTAAAACATGGCATTTTAACATGGGTGTGTAGACTTTTTATATCCAATAGAGTACATAATTCATGCATGGTCCCAGAGGGCATAGATAGTATGAATTGGTTAACCCTGTCCTAATTAACACACCTCATTCAATTGACTATAATATAAATCAGACTGTGTGTCAGCTTGTGCTGGGCCAAACATTGGTCACCAATCAGGCCCCAATAGGACGAAGGTAGAAGGATTATAACTGGGTGATAGATATGTCAATCTAAGGGTTGTAATTACAAAGACAGATTGTTTTCCTCACTGGATGTACGCCTCCTGGCTGCTCTGTCCTCTCAGCTGGTCCTCCATGAGGTAGGTGTTGTGTGAGGAGCATATGAAATAGTGACTGAGAGGCTGGCTCATGTCGTTGTGCAGCTCCAGCCTTTTGGGATCAAAGATGTCCCCCTCCGGAGAGACCAGGTACATCTGGAACCCATCTATAGACATGGCTCCCTGTTTCTTGGCTGTGAGGAGACAGGCCAACCCAATCAAAGGTTGCTCATCTCTCACCTGTCTCTCCTGATTGCAGTTAACAACCGTTAGTGAATTAGCAGTCAAACACGTGAATAATTTATTACATAACTTTTTTTAGGAGCAACTTCACAGTGGTCTATAATGGTTCACTGAGGTTGACAAGGTAATTAGGATTGTGGTGGTGGTGGTTTATTCAGGTTGTTATGTCTCAGGGAGATACTAATGATGTGAATTCATTATGATAAACAGTGGTCAACCAATGTTGAAGTCACTGGTCCCTTACCGGTCTCAGAAGGTTCAAAGCGGTTAATCAGGTCCTGGGCGTGGTCACGACTCCCCTCCCCCCTCTGTTGCTCCTGCTTCAGGAAGTCCTCCAGCTCAGCGAGGGTTAACATCTGTCCATCCTGGGAGTAGTCCTGGAAGACCTGCCATAAGTCCTCTCTCTGTGTCAGCATCTTGTAGAACTGTACAAACTCCTCGTTTTCCAGGCAACCTGATTCAGATTCATCTGCCAACTAGAGAAAGAACACCGTTGTTTAGGTCAGATAATAGAAAAGCAATGTTGGCGACACTTTCACCACCAACAATATCCCAATGAATCTCCTGCTCACAAAACAAAATTTGTCAATAGCCACAGAGTGTCCGTAATAAATAGGCACATGCCTGAATGCTAAATTATTAGAAAAGCCAGTCACCATCCTACCTAATATTGGTTTGTGAAACATGAAGTTGGTTCTGTACAACAAATCGCATGGCAGATCGAAAAAGTAAAAGATAGGTTGTGATGGAAATCTCACCGTGAAGAGGCGAAGAGCGTACTCCTCATTCATGTCCACATTCATCATCTTCAGAAGTGAGCGCACCTCCTTGAAATTCATCCGGCCATCCTTATTTTTGTCCGCTTTTTGAAACCAGTCCCAGATCCACCTGAGAGAAGTGCTGGCTAAGGGCAACAACTGGTAAGAAATGGTTAGGCATTGAGCAAAAGTACGACATAAATACTTTACTACACTGACAACTTCTCACGACAGGTTTGCGTCAATTGCTATGGCCTTGATGTTTTTGTCAGATTTGTCTCTTTGTGACCTTCAAATTCGATCTGACCAAATTGTGATAATTGACTTTAAAATACATGCAATGGTTTAATTATACTACTCAATGCTGATCTTGGGACAAGGATACTGGTCAAGCCTCTCCTTGGCATCCATGCTCTCGGCGTTCTGGACTAGCTTGCGGACGCCCCGGATCCAGGCCTGTGCATCTGACACAGACTCCGCCACCAGGTCTAGGTTGCCGCGGCGACCACGGAACACCAGGGTGAAACAGAGCTCAGCGGGGAACTCTTCGGCAATGCTCTGCAGCACCTCTGACTGGTGGCCCTCGCGCACCGCCTCAACATCGGCCACAGAGACTAGAAGGGTACGTCTGGTTTCAATAGACATGCTAATGCTTTTTGATGGTTCTAGTCATTTCTCAGAGGATTACAATATGTTCATTTCTTCTTTTTATATAGAAATACTATGGTTGTCCATTCAGTAGTTCATGGTCAGATCTTATGTTGCTTTGTCGCTCTTTGTTCTCGTCACACACAACAACATCAACATCCACACTCGTAATACTCACAGGTGGAGTGGCCCATTCCTGCCCATTTGGACTTGTACCATATAGTCTGGCCGTCGTCATGCAGCCGAAAGTGCCGCTGCTTCTTCCAGGAGCGAGACTTGACCTTCCTCATTGTGGCCCCAGCCTTCATAGCCCTGAGGTCTTCGTCATCCTGGGCAACTTTACAGGATGAGATGTTATGAGTCAATTAGGGATCAAAGGTTAGGAGGCAATTAGGGGTCAAAGGTTAGGAGTCAATTAGGGTTAGATCAAGGTTTACATTTACAGTCATAATGTATCGAATTAACGGCCATTATATTTATCTATTGTGTTTAATAAAGCTTAATACATGTTCACAATAATTAATATGTTCTGATTTTATGAAAAATAATTTTAATTGCATGAATTGCAATCATTTAATATCAATGAACTTACGCAAGCTGTAGGGAGAATCCATAGCTAGCTTTCAACCATGCCCTTGGGGATTTTCTGACAAAAGAGGAGAACAATTGTTGTGACACATACTGTGTGTATTTATTCATTTAGCTACCACATGTACAGTATATATGATAATTATGGTTTTATGCTGTGACAGTTTAAAAAGTAGAAACTCTTAGTACACTAAATCCCACCGTACTTGCTAATCAATGCGATCCCCATTGTTGAATAACTAATTTGTCATAATGATGTACGTTTTTAGCAGAGCTTGTACATTTAATTACACTTAAATGCTTGCCTCATTCATTCACTGATTTTCTAGAAGAGTGAACCCGATTAAATGCCTTAAACTTGGCATCTCCAGTTTGTGTGCTGCATTAACTTAATTAGGTCTCAATGCACTGTAGAAATCTCAGGCCGGATAAAAGGGTTAGGGAAATATTATGGTCAGCATGTCACGCTGGGTGTGTGGTTTAGTAAGGAAGAATGAAGCCAGGCGCAGGAACAGATGACGTTAATCTGTTTTAATGGTGCTCTTAGTAAACTGTACTCCACTAGTACTCGTAACAAATTAACAAATGTGTGCGACACAGCGCATGAAGGTCCAAAGGACACTTAATAGAGAATGTCGGGCCGAACAGCCACACCACTACGAATATATTACAACACACAGTACGACATGTAGCATGCAACAACACCACAAAAGGACAAGAACAAACACAGGGGACCTACATGCTCTACTAATGAGGAATCCTAAAACTGGATTTCCTTACTTAGGAAGAAAATAAAGTTGGAATAAAGTTGCTTAAACTCTAGTGAAGAGGAAACTCATAATTACATTGTACACTGAACAACCTACAATATAACTTTTCCACAAAGGATCTCATGAAATAGCTACCCTGCCCTTGTTGTTGGCTTTCTCCACACATTGTGAAATTACGACCTTTATAGAACAATGGGGTTGTTTGAAAATGTTCTGAGATTGTTCATTGTTTAAAATATCAAATATCCACACCTGAGTACACATCCGTACACACAGTCATATGGTCGTAACCAATGAATGAACTTCTATCTTATGTTATTTTGTGGTTGGTTGCAAGAGTTTTTTGGATAGAAAACTCTTTCCAAAAATATCCCCACCCAACTGCCCAGAGGCTGTCCACACCCGATACACACAGACACGCACTCATGACTCACTGGAATATCTGCCTCATACTCCAAATGGGCAGGATGTTGCTTATCAAGGGATGTTGTTTATAGGCAGTGGACTCAAGTAAAGGGTCAGTTTCACAAAAACACATCACCCCTAAAATCACACGGCGAGCAAAAACTGTCCCGGGCAAAAGCCAGGATATGGTGACATTCCTGCCTCTAGATGACATGTGCCATGGACCTTAAGAGAGGTTAAGGACAACAATAAACATCGCATCAGATGAAAAGTCTGCTACCCAACACAAGGAAGTGTCTCCGACTATTTTGCCCTCTCATATAGACCAGAGAGATCAATATAAGTCCTTCAACAACCCTCTAGCTGCATCTGGGAGCAATCCCTGCATAGCTGTTGATTCATGCAACTCCTTATATTGTAACCATCTGTGATATCCACAGGAATGTTTAAATTCCCTTCCACTGAACCTCTTCACTCAACAGTGGACACTTCAGAAGGGAAAAAGTCAACAAACAACAAATCTGGCTTGTCTTTTAAATTGTAAAAGGACATTTGTAGAAATTTGCTTGTGCCAGGGAGGGATGCTGGAGGTCAACGACGTAGAGCCAGATACTGTAACATGAGACAGAATCAAAACAACAACCGAAGGGGGAAATTGCCATCAAAACAACCACCACAACAGTTCTGTCAAAAACTTGAATCTGGTCTATGGAAAAGGAAGAAGACTTACCATATGTATGGGCACTCCCTACGGTGACTGCCACTGCTGTGAAGAGCTCTGAAATAGATGTTTAATAAGAGACAGTCCGATAAAAGACACCAGAAACTAGAATTAGGGAGTGCCCAAAGATAGCTAGTTCCCCTAGAAGGTCTCTAGAGATATGGGTCAAGAATAGCGCGTCAGAACTAAGGGAGTGTTCTGAGACCACAAGCCCAGCACTGGGCTCAGGAGATGGGGAGTGTGCAGGGGAAAGCTGGCTCAATGTCAGCCACTCTCTCTGGTCTGCCTGCTTCGTCTGGGAAAACTGATCCCGAGTCAACACTGCCGCACGCTGGTACACTCCTCCTCCTCCCTCAAGATACCCCCACTGCTTCCTACATTTGCTGCATCTAATCAATTTCTATTCAAAGAGCTTTGTCATGTGAAATGCCTGCTTGCTTTGCCTAATCAAGTGGAATTAAGATCTTTCCCCAATTTCCTGTCGAAACTAGCATAATAATTTCTTAAAAATGTATCTTACAAATTATTAAATACCCAATGATTAAGTATAAATATATTTAAAATGTTTTAGCCATTGTACAGTGTTTAAATAGTTGTTTAGTTAGTGTGCACATAGCCTGTCTTCTCTCTGCAATCAGGTTAACTAGCTTCTCTTTATAGGATGTCCATGCTGAGAATGTGTTTTTTACATTTTGTATCAGTCAAAGTGGTCAGGTAAATGCCAATGTAAAACCTCTGTTTAGTGCACTGTAGCCAAATTCTAATACATGGTATGAATGAAAACCTCTGCATGCATTCTTTAGTGTTTTGCACGGTTTTCTCAGGGTACTTCTAGTGTTTCATAGGGGTTTTGGTTGGTATATATCCAAGCCATAGAGGGCAATGGAGTTCTATGACTGACATGCACTTTATGATACTGAAAGTGCTGCATTATTTGCCAGATCAATCACAGTATTGTTAAAGTTACCTGTGGTTATGATGTATGGACCAAGGTAGGTGCAGTTCTGTGCTGTGAGTAGAATTGAAGCTCTTGATCGTGGCATCTGGACCTTTTTCACATATTATTCTTGTCATTCTGAGATTTAGTGCCTGTAGAAAGCAGCATGCAATACTCCTGCTCTCCCATACCGAGACAACCCATTCCACACTGTCAGAATTGGATTCAGAGATCCTAGGCGCCAGGGTGTGGGTATTTTATAGGGCCCTCTGGCCCTGCGTCTATGGTAGTTGGATGCAACCATATGGAACTAATAAGTTATAAACTTTCAGAAGACATTACTGACAAAGTGCTTATACTTATCCAACTATGATTTTCATTACATTTTATTTTACAGTAATAAATCATCTTTTTAAAATTGTTGAATATGGTTTGTTGATAAGTGGGGGGAAATTTCTAATTGAAATGCATGAACCACTGACAGGATGACATTGATAAAAGTTGCAATAACTAAATTGTTCAATTATGAGTCAATATTTACTTTGTCATTAACGGTTTAGAAATGCACTGAAATGCTTATAGACACGTCATAACTAGTGTGCATCCCCATTCTCAATTGTGGCTATGTTGAACATGAGTTACTTTCTCACATTTGGGTGGGATGGTGCTGTGGGTACTGATCTTACTGCCTAAATACAGAAGTAGGGTGCTTTTTAGGCTACCATTACTGGAAAAACTTCCCAGACTCCGAAGGTCGGGAGTAAGGAGGAACGCTGGGAGTTGTCACGTATGATAGCATGGTAAATGCAGAAAAAGGTGAGTTTGTCCAAGCACACTGCTACCTTTATTTACGCGTAGTCTCCAACCCCCCTTCCTGCAACATTAAACCCTTTCTGTGGTCTCTGTAGCACCGTGAACAGAAAACAGGAGGAAATGGGAACAAAAGAGCTAGTCCAGAGTAGAGGAAACCTAATAAAAGAAAGCACTCCCCGAATTGGCCATCTGCCAATGTGCTGCTGTCCAGATATGAGTGGTTGGGTGCCATGGGACTGGCACAGAATCACATAACATGTCTACAAAAATTCAAACCCAAACTTCACTCTGTTGTCAATGGCAAATATAGTGGGAAATGCTTTGCAAGCTAATAGGTATTATTGCTCCTTTGAAAACCTAATGCAATCTAGCAACTATAGGACATGAGGCAAATACTGTTTTTACCTGCTATGACTATCACCAATTTTTTATATGAACATTTCATTTTTTTATGTTTCTAATCACAAGTAATTGTAAGAAAAATACAATTTAAAGAAATACAGACAAGTGAAGAGTAAATTGGTTTTGTGTTTTTTTTTCAAGCAGGAAATTACTTGGGACACAATACACACTTCGTTGCAGAGATCCTCCAGGGATTAATTTTTTTTCATATGTCATCTCTACAATACACAAAACGAGTTGTCCATGTTAATGGAACATATCGAGGAAATAGTAGCCTAAAAGCTTTTGCACTTTCGTTCCCAAACACAACACATCAAAGTTGGCAGGGAAAAACACTCTGCCCAAATCTCTCATTTAATAGACAAAACGGTCTGCCACAGCACATCCCACCAAACACTTACCCATATATGCCTTCCAAACTGAGACATTTAACTGGCTGATTGTTTCTGGACAAGCTGGGACCACTTACAGGCAAGAGACCACTTAACCTCCAGAATATGGCCAAGCGGTAATAGGCATTAAGCAGAAAGGCAGCCCACCCAATGAGACAAACACTTTATTCAGTAAGGACACTTCTATACACTTGCTCACTGGCCACTACGGCCAAGTTTAAATGGCTGATATCCCAGACAGTTATTTGTCCAACAACTTCATGAATTAAACCGTTTTGCTGATAATGCGAGTGGCTCATCATTTAGTTTGTAGAAATGTGTAGCTCCTAAGACAAAACATTAGCTTTGTGTTGAAACCTGGCCTCAAGAAGTTGAGTACATGAATTAAAAGAAAAAAACAATGGGGGGACACATGAAAAAGCCTGTCGTCATTTCTGTTCAGAAAATGACTATAGTATTGGGAGCACCATTCATTTTAGCCTGTCTAAAACAAGGACAATAAATGAATCATTGTGTTGAAATACCAGTCAAACCCCTCTAGAACACCACTGTGGGAACATCTCAGGAAGAAATGCCGTTTGAGCAACAACAACAAGTGAGCCACAGAGTTCATAGTCCTTCACAGCATTCTCCTGTCATGGTCTTAGACCAGTGCACATCCCTACAGACACCAGTGCCTTTAATTTCTCTTAAGTACCGGGCTATCATGGAATAAATATTCCCACCGGTACTGTAAAATGTACTCGAGTGCCAGTGCTAAAAAATGAATACCGGACCCTTTTTCATTCCAGTTCCAGTCATGGCTTTCCTCTGTGCAGTGCTGTACAAATCCTCAGCTAGTTTTCAAGTGGTTGACGAGGTGTGCGGTAACAGTATGGTCACTGTGCGGTCAGGGGGATTCCCCGGACATCGGTCACCGGGCCCTCCTGCAGGTTTTTAACAAGCTGGGCCAGCCAACGCTTGGTGGTGGTGTCATCCTTCAGCACCTGGGCAAAGGTGGCGTCCTTCAACTGGTCAGGCAAACACTGGCGCAGCGCCTCTCGTGCTCTGGAGGTCAGATACAAATCAGTAAACAGGACACCAAATATACCTGTGGTGCGTTAAGCCGGAAACAACCGTGGCCAACTTATGTTATATAGAGTTGCAGTGCATTTTCCCCAACATCCCTTCTGGCCTACTTCACTCTTCTATGTGAATCTGAGACGCCTGGGTTGCCCGGGTAAGTGATACTGTAGGTCTGTATAGTTTCCGTCACATTGGTTTCACTTTTTCCGGTCCCAGGCTCTCTCTGACATGGTGGCCTCTTGGTCTTCAAGGTGATCAAACCGTTGAAACAATTTCTAAATTAATCCATGTCCACTTCCCACCTGACCCAATAAGCAGATATTAACATATAATATATATGAATGGCCCCAAAAACAAACCAAAAAAATAGTATTGTTGAAAAAAGGGGAAAAATTGATTTGTTCCCTTTCGGATCAGGGAAACCCATCGGTACCAAAAGTACAAAGAAAAAAACATCAGCTGTTGTCAAAATATGCTTTTATGCCTAAAGAATGTTTAATAAATGCTATAGAATTTACAAACGGTTATATTATGTCTTTCCAACACATTCTGTATAAGTATAGAACAGCTCCTCCCAATGGACATATGGAGACTGTGCACCAACAATAAAAAAGGGGAAAAACTTTCCCATAAATGCCACCCTTAAAATGTCAGTGCAGTGACTTGAGTCCAAGAGTATTTATACAGTTCTCTGATAGCATGATAGCAGCATAATGCATAATCCTATACCTGTTCTGGGAAATCACTGTTGTGTTTACCACTATTTACCTTGGGTTATCAGACAGGCGAAGGTAACATCGTACGACATGTTTCAGTAGACGTGCAGACGGTTCTTTCGAGAGCTGCAACACCATTTTACCCTGACAATAAAAAGGATATAGGGTGTTACTCCCTTTACAGAGATGCACTGCTAACTGCTAAACTAAACATGCTTCTATAATGTAGACTTGATCTTCATTCTACATTCTACTTACAAGGATCATTGCCACATGAGAAAAGCGCTCATATGTCTGGCATATGTATGCCAGTCCGGTATCATCTAGCAGAATTTTTTGGAGTATAAACGTAGCAACCTGACAGAGGAGAGATGGAGAGAGAAAGAGTGTAAAGGCAGTTGAAGCAATCAATTAGGATAGAAGCAAGATGGTTGCTGAATTTTGTCAACCATGTCTATTCTATCTTTCCGGAAGCATAAGTGGGAGTCAGCCTGGACAGTGAAAAGGGTAAGGCATCATCTGGAAGTGTGTGTGCTCACTGATTAACTGACTGACTGTCTGACCCCCAACAAGACCAATCACGCAGAGGTTGGAAGAGGCACAGTGTATGTAATATGACATAAAAAAATAATTGTGTAGTTCAAAACCTAAAAGATGTTTGTGTTGGCGTTGGTAACCCAGTGGCTATGAACAACCCTTAGCAATGGTATATTAGTTTTAAACACCCTATTATAGCTTAAAAACAACATAGTTACCGTTTTGGAAAGCTCGCTGCCTGACTCCATGATTCGTAGACACAGGGGGATGATCTCTGTGGTGAGCAGGAAGTTGATCACCTCCTGCTCGTCCGTTTTGACAAGAGCCCCTGCAGGTATCACAACAACAAACATCAGTTGGGGGCATTCAGGACATAATGAGTCACTGGACTTAAATGTAAATTCAAATTCATAACAAACGGGTAGACAACAGCAAAGAGAACAGCATGCTACCTATGACTCCTAAGCTGGTAAGGCGGAGGTACTCAAAGGGACGTGTCTTGCTCACGGTATGCAGGAAGGGATAGAGGAAGAGAGGAATGTGCGCCGCCAGAAATGCCGACCTGAAGGCGAAAAATAATGTTTGTTATTTCCGGTGCGCATGATATTCACATGATACAATGATAGCTACATTTGACGGCGCTTACCGAGTCTCTGGGTGGCTAGCAACACACTGTAACAGTGCAAGGGCATTGCAGACTCGGTTGGACTGGTGTGCCGTAAGTGTTGGGGGGTTTATGGAGGGGTAGATGTTCACAATTTCCTGAGAAGAACCCGGAATACCAATAAATGTGAACATTATGTTGTATTGTGCTAGCAACAACATAGCCCAAAAGGGAAGACACCGAAAACACCCGCATGTATGTTTCTTAGAAGTTTGCAATTGGTTATTATACATAGACATATAAAATGTGTATTTGTGCACGTGTATCTGACAGCTATGATATACACACAATATTTAGGGTGCTTTCACAAACAATGGTAAAATGATAGATGATATGCCACTGTAGTATAGCTCAGCTCGGTGTAACTCAATTGTTTGGTTGTTTTCAGCAAGTGACAATTGCATTGACTACCTGCAAGAGGGCAGCAATGGTGCCACAGGAGTGCCAAAGCATGGGCGCCAGGTCAGGCACAGACTCCCTCTTTTTGCTGAGCTCCAGGAGAGCATTCTCCCTGGTCTCTGGGCTAGACAACTCATTGATCCACTGGTAGATCTTCTCGCGATCCACCTGTACCAGAGCTGTGGTTGCAGCCTGTGGGAAAAAGGGAAGGAAGTTGAATCAACTTGAGACAAGTCTGATTAGGTAGAGAAAAACTATAAACAATAATTATCATAATTACGTAAGATAGATACAAAGAAAGGAAAGATAGCTGCATTACGTTACTGTGGTGTTTCATTTTGATTTGGCAAAAACTTGTATTCAACGATATATACACTAGGATTTCTGATAGACGCAAACAATAATTACATGAACATGTTGCTGGTACTGTAATATTCTGTAACTGGCTAAATCGAAATATCAAACTTACTGCGCCTGTAGCCAACATGGTATGAAGCGTCTGGATATAGTTAATACCTCACGGGTGATGTTCAGAACCTGTAACGACTGAGCTAGCTAACTCGAAATAATAATAATTAAAAAAGTAGGTAGACCCTCGAGAAAAAAAGAAAAAAATAGTTAGCTGGCTGCAGTAAACCGGAACTGTAACATCTGAACTTTTACACGCGCGATTAATTAAACATGTAATGTACTTTTCGGGGAAATTTCTTAATTTCGGCTTGTGGCTATATAACACGACCCAGATATTATCCTTAACAAAAGTCGATGTGTATTACCCTTTATTTACATGGTAGCTGTGTAAGAAGTGATAGCTAGCTAAGCATTCATTTGCGTTTCAATCTTCTAACTTGGGTATCGCGAGAGGGAAAATGATATGTATTCTTGCGAGGGAGAATGATATGTGTTCTCGCGAGAGGGGAAGTTATATGCGTTCTCGCGATAGGGGAAATTATATGTGTTCTCGGATTTGATATCCGCTGTATTCCCGCCATCATCGAGTACCGTAAGAAAACGTCGTGTGTGGACCACACTGTCAACAACCAAATATTGGGGCTACCGAATGCCGGCAAAACCAACTTACTACTCCCTAAGGACTTACCCATATTTATTGTCGAATAAAATTTCCTTTGAGGCCTATTTAATTCAAAGGTAAGAGTTGTTTGTCTTGTGTATGACCAGACGATGTTTTCATCTCCAAATGACAAACAAGCAAATTAGCAGCGGTTAGCTAGCAAGTCACATCGGCCCTTTCAGACAGTAGCCAGCTACTGCAGCTAGCTGCGAACTTGGTTGTGCACGGGGAAATGCTTAGACTTTAATATCAATGAGGATATAAAATACTTTCCTTTGAAACCTACGTGCCCTATGAAATGATTGTTTTTCTCGGTGGTAGAGGGCTGCAATGTAGTGAACCTGTTTAGTGAGCTTGAGATAGTCATGTACCTAGCTCCCATCAGAGTTAGCTAGGTAGCTAACGCACATTAGCTTGTGTACCGGGATGAACGGCGCGTGTGGCTGGCGTTTACCTCCTCACAACACTGCGATTGATTAGGTTACTAATCGGACTATTCACATTGAGCAGCTAGCTACAGTACACAATAAGTGGAATATCTAAACTGCGTGTTTTTAATACATAGCCACGGAATGTAGTCGTATTTTAACTAGGCGTCGCTGACTATGTCTTTCCATTAATTATTTACCACATAGCTAACGTCAGCTAGCTAACTTAAAAATAACTATTATGACACCCAGGGTAAATCCCGAAACCTGTTGGTTTTGCATGGTTTTAAATATGTATCCCTCATACTAAAATTAAGAATTGACAGTCGGATTGGATTGCAGACACCGCGTACTGCGTGATGCGTAATTGTTGTCGCGAATGCAACACGTATGTTTTCCCAGACCTAGAGACTTAAACCCTTTCCTGGTAATTAAAAAAAAATGAAATTAAACAAACTGCCTTAACATCTCAACGTTGCATGACCTGAGCATACCGTTTTATTAAAATTTGTTTCCTCCATTAGGCTTATTCCGGAGAGCACAGTCTTGACAGTCACCAATGGCAACTGCAGTGCCCAAGCTCTCCAGTGGTAGCGTCGTTAAAATTCGCATCACCAGTTTAGACCTGGGTACCACTCGATGGAGAGAGGGGACCTTTGAGGTTCTAGAGAAGGAAAGCAAAGTCAACCTGTGTCTGAAGTTTAATGCTGGCGGTGCACCCAAAAACTTCCAGGTATTGTGCACCATTGTTTCCACATTTGCTATTTACCTGCCTACGTTTGTTAAAATGCTGATTTGTAAAGAAAAATATGAACATTGATTTCATTAAACAGAATGCCAATGAAGCACTTTGCAGAATAATTAAAAATGTACATTAATGTACTGATGTACTCTGTTCTGACATAAATTCATTAAAGAAAATGTCCCTTTCATAAGAAAATTAGTCTTCCGCCTTTTGAAAAGGCTGATCGTTGAGTGTCATCAATCCTGTGGTTTTGCAATAAACAATAGCCTTCGGGGCTGTCTAACAGATTTCCTGCCGTTTTGGAATGCCTGTTGAATATGCACTACTTATTAACTTTTTTGTGTGTGATTTGCTGGCTACTGCTTAATATTGCTTAAACACATTTTCATTGTTATGATGACCTCTCAGGTGACTTATGAGATTTGTTGTTTTCCTTCCTCTTGAAATCATTCTGGAACATGTTTTGCAAATTGCGATCATGATGTCTTCTTTGGAATCGTCACACATATGTTTGGTTTTAGTCTACTTTGCGTGGCTTGCCCATGAGGAATGTGACAGAGGCTGCTCTTGTCAATTAATGCAGGATTCACTTGATTAAAAAATACTAAAATATTATATCTGTGAATTGATTATATACATTTCCCATTATCGGCTGATCGTTTTTTGGTTCCGTATTAATTCTGCATTGCGCAGAATTAATCATTTAATTATCATTTGTTACTGAACCCTACAGCGCCAGAGTCAGAAAATCCACTCGATAACACTACCTACATACAAAATCAGCCCCAACATAAAACAGCGGAGATGAACCCAAGTTGGCTATTCACGTGTTTTATTATATTTCTTTGTTTTTAGCTCAATCATAATGTGAAGAACGTTGTGATGCAGCCCATGCATGCAATGAGACGGATTGTGGTGACTCTGAAGGATAATAGTGTGGTCAGCCTTGAAAAAATCCCCCCGCCAGTGGCTGACAAAATGAAAGAATACCTTGAGAAGCTGAAGCAAGGAAAACCAACAGGTAACAATGTATTAGAAATTATGGCTTTTCAAACATCCAACTTTTTTTGCATTATTGCATAATTTACTCAGGAGCTGGTTCTTATGGAAAGTATGTGCCATTTTCTTATAGTTCTAAAGACCTCCCAGGGAAGTGCCAGTTTTGGGGTGCTCGGGAATCGATCCGCAAAGAATGAAACGAGCCCTCCTGGAGAACGGCAGGTAAATCATTGCATTCAAAGGAGCCTAAACTCTTTGCTGTTTTTTTTACCAAACTTGTCAATTCTTTGATTTCTAGCCATTTAAAATGAATTGTTTATATTAAGTTATTTATGCAAGCAGTTTTTTTGCCCATCTGATAAGAAAAAATACATTGGATAAAAGCAGTGCTCTTCACATAAAGTATTGTTAACATTTGCTATTGAACATTCCCAGCAGAATGCAGGTTATGTAACGGCCATTATCATATCAGAAAGAAATTAGCTAATGGTCTCTCAATCATTCCCCTGGGTGGAAGTAATGAGCTAGTAGAGTGATGGGTGTCATTTTCAATAAGCTGTCCCTTGTGAATCCTGTTTGCAAAAAATATTGTGATCAATCACATGCAATTAGTGAGTGAAAGCGAGTGGACAATCAAAATGATTCTTCAGTTATGGATTTATAAAAGTTGCTTTTTTGGTTGTTGATTAAATTAGCCTAGTGTGCTGTAACATCAGGCTTGTTTTGGATGGTTGAAAGTTGGCAGTAGTGCTATTGTGTATTGGTGAGAGAGCTTAACAATCAATCATGACATTGCTACATTTGATTAACGTGTCTGTATGATGTCATATGAATCAGAATCGCAGATCTTACCCTGCCTTTCTCCTACACGTCTAGGCAGGTCTGTTTCCCCCCCAAACAGCTCCTGCAACTGGGAACCACAGTGACCAGCTCACCTATTTAAATTGTCTTTCTGTTGTAGACACCACAAAGGCGCTCCAGTGTGGACAACAGGGAGGACACTACGCCCCGCAAGCCTCTTGGCAGCCCCAGCAGGGGTGCCTCCACACCTTCCCGCAGTGGGCTGTCTGAGAATAGGTAGGTTTACTCTCCCCATGGCAACAGTCCAACCATTCTGGAATATATAACCCCAGACTATGATTGTAATCTGTCTGAATACTCTGCACTTTAAATAGTTGTTTTAGCAGCAGAGATGTTATGGTTTCCAGAGTTGACTGAATATGAACAGAACCTTGCTGCTTCCCGGTTCACCCGGATAATAATTGGGTCACATTTACACGTGGCCTGAAGTTCAAATGTCATTCAGGATCGCTGTAATTCTTGCATTCTGCTTTCTGGGTATTTCATCCGAGCTCTACATTCTGTATGTCTTTGTGGGACTATCAGCAAAAAAAGATGTTTCATCTACTAAAATGGGACATCTCCCACACACACTGAGAGGGCTAAAATATAACTCCTGAGTTCCATCATTAATGTATTGTTATTTGGCATGAAAGCTGTGGTCTGCGGGGGTCACACATCTATCGCTGCAGTGAGGGTTTGGTTTGAGCCTATTGATATGCATACAAGGAAAAATAATCAGAATGTAGAGCCTCACCCAGTCATGCATCCCCCAAACTCAATAATTTCAAATTGGGTTGACTTTATGTCAGGGGAAGATCATCTCCTCAGTGCAACCTCTGCCTCTAACTTGAGAGAACATCTGCATTTAATAGTGACATTAGTCTGTGTGCATATTGTGATCTTTATGCTAATTTTGTTCTCCCAGGAGCGAGAAGAGGAAGCGACTCCTAACCCCTGATAGTGACCTGACTGAGGACTACCCAAAAGAGAATGACTCGTCCAGGTATGGAACAGACAGGAGCCATGTGTCAAGTGGTCACTGCATTTCAAACTCTGATGTGTTATGGGTGGGGGGGGGTGAAGTTCATGAACAACCACCATAAAAGGTCATGGCGTTTTCACTGCAGTTTGCATTAGTTGGTAATAATCTGCAAAAACCATACGGAACGATTGCAGCAGGGCTGATTTTCAGCTGTCACCAATGGCATCTTTTTCACCGCATCTGCTATTCTTCATCTGCAGTCGGTTGCATGAGCCGTACCAATCAAAGTCAATGAGAATAACTGTAGACTAGCTAGCCATGTTGTGTATTAATTCTCCGTTGAGCTCCAGTGAATTTTAAACAGCATTTTCTTTCATCTCAGTAACAACAAGGCCATGTCGGACACTTCTAGGAAGTTTTTGCTGAGCTGTAAAGACAAGCTTAAACAGGTGGAGGAGAACCGTAACTCGGGTAAGGGCCCCCAGTCAGTCTGGCATGGGTACAGAGTGAAATGGTTCTCTTCTGACTAGAACTGTGCTGCTTTTGCTTCCTGTGTGACAAGTCTTCCTGTCCCCTCTCTAGTGCAACTTGTCTCGGCGCCACTTCAGCCCACGTCGTTTTATGGCAGCCGATCGGTGACCAAAGACTATTCTAGTCACTCCTTTCTAGACCGGTAAGTTGTTGTCTTATAGGCTTTAACAGACCCAGTGGATGTCATTAGGATGACACCACACCTTCAGTTCCTCATCTGTTTTTCGTTTACAGTTCTAGTGCCTCCCAGACCCCCACGGCTAAGAGAAGTCTCGCGTTACCCAATCACTCAACTCCGTTCAAAAAAGGGCGCCCGACACTGGACTACGGTGGCTGGAACAGGCCACGGCCATCGACACTGGCCCAGCCACAGCCTCCACTGCAAGGGTATGGAAACATCCCACAGTTCTATTGGGTATTTTGAACACTTTTCTAGGGCTGCGCCACCTGACAGATGTGGACTAAACCCACCACGTGGCACCATTTGTACATTTTGTACACAGATGATTGTGGTAGGGTGCACTTTGTAGGGTACACAGGTGATTGTGATGTGGTTAGAGCTGGGCGATATGTCTGAACTGTATCACGATATAAGTGTTTCATATTGGTCGATATTGATAATTATTGATATTTTTTATGACATATTTAAAATAAGGACCATTTTTATTTTAAACTTAACCTTCCTCTGATTATAATCCCCTTGGGTATAAAGACGATGTCAACACAACCATAAAAAACACTCACAATAATTAAAATGTAAACAGAAGTTTAAAATCACAATGAACACAATTATCTCTTACCGTTAAGGTGTAAAATTTTAGATTAGTAATAGTTCCCTTATCAAGTGTAATAAAATAGTGCAAAGTCTTCAATATAAACATAGAGACCTGAGAAGAACTATTTTCTGCAAGTTTAGTGCTAGGAAATTCACAAGCTGATTCACCTTCTGGTCATTAACAGTCTTGGTGGGGACGACGGTCTTGCATCATTTTCAGACGACATTGGTCTGACTACAGACAGACTTATTAAATCCTAAAAACTGCCATACTGGCGAGCTGACTTCTCCTGTTTTATCAACAATTTCCTCGGTCGCTGCAGCACTCATTTTAGATGCATCGCTCCACGCCGGTTCTGTTATTGAAGAATCCAACACGAGACAACAGCGCGACAACTTGATACTGTTACATGATTGGCTGTTCGCGTGTCACTCCCTACGTTGCTAGCTTACCAGAGAGCGAGTGCTTTTGTTCATGCAACCAAACTTGCTTAGCAAGCTCTGGTTTCTTCCGACGAAGAAAAATAATTTATCGAACGTTTTATCGAACACATTTTTTATTGATTACGTGTCTATCGCGATACATATCGTTTTATCGCCCAGCCCTAGGCGGGGTACACTTTGTACACAGGTGATTGTGGTAGGGATACAGAGGCTGATTTCCTTCCGTGTCTTTGTTGCAGATTCTCTAACCTCGGCAACACGTGTTACATGAACGCCATCCTTCAGTCTCTCTTCAGCCTGCCTTCGTTTTCCAATGATCTGCTGAAACAGGGAATCCCATGGAAGAAAGTCCCTGCCAACGCCCTGCTCAGGTAGCCTTTAGTTACTGATTCGGCAGTGATCTTCAGCTGAAGCCCAAATGAAAAGTAGGCACATTGTAGATTTTCCTTTGGAAGTTCCCCAGGAGCTGCTGGGCTGTATAAAGGATATTTTCCCCCGTTCCTGATGCTAGAACTTTTTCTGCAGCTGTCTGATAGTGTGTTTGGCTCGAATGGCTTATTCTGCACTAATTACCATGGAGGGCATTTTTGGGAATGTAAAAAAAAAAATATATATATTCAATTAACAAACCAATGTGATTTGGGCAACCACAGTTGAACTGTTAAACAAGCATCCTTATTTAAAGGGCAAAGCATTGATAAGTTAATCCAGTAAGATTTCGATCAAAGCGAGTATTTCTTTTCTACTGATGGCTGTAGCTATAAAGTGACATTAATCTGCTAGACTGCTGTGCTGACATCCCCATTGGCCCTGAACCCTCACTGACCCTAACCCCCGCCTTCCTCTGTGTTTTACGCATTCAGACGTTTTGCCCACTTGCTGGCCAAGAAGGACATCTCGTGCCCTGAGGTGAAGAAAGACCTGCTAAGAAGAGTGAAGAGTGCAATCTCCTCCACAGCTGAGCGTTTCTCTGGATACATGCAAAACGTAAGGACTTCGATATCAAAGGAAACTGAGTCGTTGTTTTGGCTCCTGCAGCTTCATCTGCTTCATCTACGTTTCCTCATCCCACCCGCTGTCTTTGCAGGATGCCCATGAGTTCCTGAGCCAGTGCCTGGACCAGCTGAAGGAGGACGTGGAGAAGATGAACAAAAGCTGGAAGAGTGAGTCACCGGCAGCTGCGTGGGACGACCCCCCCCAGCAGGCGACAGCAGCCAGGCCTGGGGAGGAGACGGACACCTCGCGTATCTACACCTGTCCTGTGGTGGTCAACATGGAGTTTGAGGTGCAGCACACCATCACCTGCAAAGGGTGAGTCAACCTGTTCTTAGATTGTGGATTCCTGGGAAGTACATCAGCATATGTGATGAGCAATGCATAATATGGATCTCCAGACAGTCTGTGTGCATTTTCAAAAGAATTGTATGTGCCGTAGGCTGGATGTAATTTTCTATTTGTAATTATAACTGTGTGCATGTGGGGTTCTAGTTGTGGTGAGGTGGTGACTAAGCGGGAGCAGTTTAACGATCTGTCCATTGACCTGCCTCGTCGGAAGAAGACCCTCCCCCTCCGCTCCATCCAGGACTCTCTGGACCTATTCTTCAGGGTACGTGTCCGATACGGTCCCTACAAGTCACACAGTCCAAATGTGCGAAAAAGCAACTAGAATTAAAATCCTAATGTATGGTGGGTGAATGTTTCTTTGTGTTTTCCCAGATGGAGGAAATTGAGTATCTGTGCGAGAAGTGTGGCGGGAAAACAGCAACGGTGACACACAAATTCAGCCGCCTCCCCAGGTACGCCCGGGTGTGTTTTAGCCCTGTTAGAGCGATTGGTAATAATGGTATGATATCTAACTCCTTTTTATCTGCTGTTGACCCCACGCAGAGTTCTAATCCTGCACCTGAAGCGCTACAGCTTCAATGCTCAACTGTCTCTAAACAGTAAACTGGGCCAGCAAGTGATGATTCCTCGCTACCTCACACTGTTGTCCCACTGCACAGATGCCACACGCCCCCCCCTCACCCTGGGCTGGAGCGCACACGCTGCTATGTAAGAAGCTCGACACACAGTGATTAGATACAAAATGTACTCAGATGTCGCCACCCGGGTATGTGCAAAATAACAGTAAGTGCGTATTTATTTCTTCTTACCCTATTCATTTTGTACAGGTCACGGACACTGAAAGCCTCCCAGTTGAACACCTCCTCACTGGTTCGGTGAGTGTCACAATTAACCAATTTAATGTACTGACTTGGTGCCGTTTTCTTGATAAGGAGAAGTGTATTGTTTTTAGGTTCAAACCGCTGTCTTTTGTTCCCTCAGAAAAGTGGCTCTGAAGACTGTGGGTGGGACCAGCAGTAACGTGGTGGACTCCGACAGCGAAGAAGAGCTCACTCGGAAGGCAATGAACCGTAAGCGACGCCTCAGCGAATGTCTGGCAGACGACGACCGAGCAGATGAGACTCATCGGGGCGTGCACACAGACGCGGTGGCTGACTATAATGGGATCAACGACGAGGACATGTTGGCAGCGGTTCTGGAGATGAGCCGCCACGACGCAGGTCTGTCCTGCCCGGCCCCTGATGACGAGCCCACCAGCAGCCCAGACACGGGGTACGGAGATGTAGAGCTTGACGCCCAGGAGCTCAACTATCACCCGGACCCGCTGGAGACGGACACCAAGCCATCTGCAGGTGAGCTAAGGAGGACAGTGTAGTAGGGATGGGAATTGATAAGAATTTAACGATTCCGATTCCATTATCGATATTGCTTATCGATCCGATTCCTTATCGATTCTCTTATCGATTCTCATTGGGTGAGGAAATAATTACAAATTTGTTTGTTTGTATTAACTTGCTTTAATATCTGATAAGAACACCGCACATACTCAGAGTATACACAAATTATGTGTAGCAACCTCAGAACAAACCTAAAAGTAGGTGAGCTACAAAGTAAAGTCCAGGGACCTATAGATTTTTTCACATTCATTGGTCCAGCCAAAAAAATAAATAAAACTGCCATTTAAGTGCCATAAAAACAAAAAACAGACGGTAAACAGCCAAGGAAGAGCTTGTTCCTTTGGGAATATTCAACCTGAAACTAAATTCAACTCAACTGACATACAAAATAGAAAGAAGTCTTCTGTAAAGACCACAACTATCAACTTGGGCAAATGATTGACAATAGAGATTATTATCCGTATAGTAAAAGTTTACACAATGAAATGGCGCTCACATTAACTAAATAGACAAGTTACCTTTGGCATTTATAGCAGATGCCGTCTAATTAGCTCCGCTGCTGCTTGACTCACTTGTTGTTGTTGTGTCGCTGAGTAGTAGAGAATCAAACACGCGACAGTCCTGCAAACGGATTGCGTGCTGTGTGGCCAAATGCTTCTGCATATTGGAGGTAGTTCCCCCCATTGCCGAAATTAAACTTTTACAACTATTGCAAATTACTGCATTGGCGTCTTTTCGAGTGAAATATAACCACACTTTAGATCGCTTCTGCGTAACAAAAATGCGCAGCGCGTGTGTGACGGTCATGATGACACATTTGCAACGAGCCGAACCGTTAAGCGGAATCGTTAAGCAGGTACACTAACGGTTCCAATGAATCGATTCACTGGGAACCGGTTCTAAAGAAGAACCGGTTCTCGATTCCCATCCCTACAGTGTAGTGTTGCACTTCTGGTTGATTTGAGGGGAAAGATGGAGAAAAGTTTATGCTGAAAGAGCAGTAGCAAAGCAGTCTGCTTTGGACTCTTACTGCAGTAATACATTTGCCCTGCTGGACCACTTTAGGCTTGTAGAGACAAGCACATAATACATACTACAAACTAATTAAGTTGTACCGGAAGTCTAGTCTTTATCCTGTATTTGAAATGTCTGTCGCATCGACAATTGCTCAGTGAAGTGCGTGTCTGTCTGTAGACGTGCTGGATTCGCTCGACTTGACCATGGACGAGAACAAGGAGAACCAGACCCCAGAGGGGGTGCAAGGGGAGCTGGAATGGATGCAGCAGTACAACCTGGATCAGGAAAGGGAGGAGCAGGAGCTGCAGCAGGCCCTGGCCCAGAGCCTGAAGGAGCATGTAAGACTCCCACCACTCTGGAATAGGTGTCAAAAGCCTGCTGGTCTTTCTGTTTTTACCTGGTGATTTAATTGTATGCAGGATTACATCTGTCTGAGTAGAAAGGAAGAATAAAAACAATTGGACTGGTTTTGAGGTTTACACTAACATGTTCTGGAGGTGAAACTGTTTACCGACATTACTGGTAAAACTGATTTGAAGGCCGATGAATGTTTGACATGAGTTGCAACATTCTAGGATTGTTCAATTACTGTAATTTTTTAAGGTTTTTCTGATGGAAGACCAAAACTTTTACTCTTTAAATTCTGAGGTAACCACCTAGAGGCCAAACATACCTTGGTGCCTGATCAAAGCGTTCAAGTTAATTTTGGTCAAATGTGTGGTTCAGCACAAACTGTTAGGAGAACATTTTGAAAGTTTAAGCAATCGAAATGTTAAACGGATAATTACATTCTACTTCCAGGAAGCCCAAGAGATGAGAGAAGATGATGACCTCAAGAGAGCCACGGAGCTCAGTCTCCAAGGTACAGCATGCTTTGACAATGCTACTGCTTGTAAAATATGGGTCACAACAGCTGTGACTGTGTGTTTCACCGGTTTACACATATCTTTGATACCCTCCTCTGGTTTCTCGTGCCCTCAAAGAGTTCAACAACTCGTTGCCGGAGCTGCAATGTTCAGATGATGACTCTGGAAATGAGGAGGTCTTGGACATGGAGTACAGTGAAGCAGAGGCTGAGGACCTGAAGAAGAATTCAGAGGTACAACACCTCCTTCTCCACACACTTATTTCACCAGTGTCCTGGTCAATAAGGTTGTTTTTGACTAAGTTTACTGTTTATAAGTCTGCTTTAAAGATTAAAGGCATAGTTGAAATAAGAGATTATGAGATTTAAGACCCGTTGGAATTTATGATATGAAGGGAATCCAGACATTAAAATTGTAGTTAAAGCTAATGGAGGACATTGTAATCAAAGTTAATCATTTAATTTACCAATTACACAAATGGAGTAAGTCACTTTTTTCTTGTAAAAATTAAATCTCATTGTCACAGTGTTCTTTTAAATGTTCCCTTTTTTGCGCATCTAAAAGTCTAGTTGCATCTAGGGACAAATAATAGGTGGTTTTACAAAGCAGCTGGTTTATCATTGGGCACATTTTGCAAATGAATAAATAATACATAATTTTATCTGTTAGAGCAGTGGTTATCGATGTTGTTTGGTTATTGTACTCCCAAGTTGTATTCTGCGTTACCCAGTATACCCCCTTGGCATTTTACCTGCAGCATGGTTTTGAATACAGCCAACTGCTCTTTCAGCAATAACAATTTACACACTGACTAAGAAAGAATAGGAAATAAATGTTGTCCAGACGGGTTACAGTGCTCATTTGTGTTGTAAGCCTCTGCATGCTCATTTAAACCGAATTTGCTCTGTTTAAGCCCAATAAACCATTTGTATATGAGAACGGTAAATAATTATACAACAGGTAGGTTATTGGCTGTTTTTGTAGATTTATATAGCTTACAAATACCTGTGCTTCTTTAATGTTTGTAATTGCATGGGGGATAAACACATCCTTCTTGTTCCCAGAGCGGAGACCTGGCAAATTCTTTCCGGCTAATCAGTGTAGTCAGTCACATCGGGAGCAGCTCATCGTCTGGTAAGCACTGCCCTTTGCTTGACAATAGATCTCTAGGACAGTGTTGTCAAAACTCTCTAGGGGGACCTTTTGTCTTTATATGTATGGGACGTATTCCGGGGCTAACACTCCAGATTATAGTCTTTATATGTATGGGACGTATTCCGGGGCTAACACTCCAGATTATAGTCTTTATATGTATGGGACGTATTCCGGGGCTAACACTCCAGATTATAGTCTTTATATGTATGGGACGTATTCCGGGGCTAACACTCCAGATTATAGTCTTTATATGTATGGGACGTATTCCGGGGCCAACACTCAGATTCAACTCATTATCAAGTGCTTGACTAGTGAAACGGAGGTGTTTGGTCAGAGATACACAAAACGGATCAAGGAAGATTGATTTGAAAACCACTTGGTTAGGGATGGAGGGCCATTATGAGAGAGATGGTGTCATATCATTGTTTAAGACTATTACTGATGTCTTAACTGTGTAGCAGAATCCACAGGTAATCTATTCGCAATCTGTTAGATGGCAATAAACATAGAACGTGTGAGCTGAGGCAAGATCAGAAGGTGATCCGATATACTCCATCTAATATGTGCCTGTGCTATAATCACCCCACCAACCCGCAGGCCATTACATCAGCGACGTCTATGATATGAAAAAGCAGTCCTGGCTGACCTACAACGACCTGGACGTGTCACGCACGCAGGAGGCCACAGTGCAGATGGACCGCGACCGCAGTGGCTACATCTTCTTTTACATGCACAAGTGAGTGCTCTGCCCATCACACTTCCTCTCCTGGCTGCAGGTGGAGTGCTGGGTTTGGTTCATCGGGCTGGAATGGAAAATACAGTTTTGGGGGGGGGGGGCAGTATTACCTAAATATGTCCAATACGAACAGTTGCCCACTCATTTTATACGGTTTCCCCTAATCGACACAGCAATATTCTTTTAGCCTCTGACCACTATGCCTTATACCAGTCTGTTTGAGTGGCTGAGTATAATCCTGTGGAGGCTGAGAGTGACTCAGCTCTAGTAAGCAGGGCTGCCCAGACCAGTGGGCAGCTCTGAGCAGAAGCTTGAACAAATGCCCCTCTATTAATTTCTAGGAACATACCATGTGTATCACATTGTGTGCCAGCCAGCTGTTAACGGTTGACCCCTCTTCCCAGAGATGTGTTTGAGGAGCTGTCTGAGCTGGAGAGGACTGGATCCAGTGGAGGAACTTCTGACGCTGGGAGAACCGTCCTTCAGCCCCTCTGAGCCGCAAAGCGGTCTCATGGGCACACCGTCAACCAACACGGAGACAGCATAGAGCTGGAACCAACCATGACATGGGTTGGTTCGGGGTGAATGAGTACCCTTTTCCAGTACTACTGGGTGCCGCCCTTACGGCACTCTGTCCCTTTTAAAACGAAACAACTGGCCACAATAGCTTGTCACAAAGGCAAGCCCAGACAGCAGCAGCACACACAGCTGACATTCTCTTCTCCAGGTCTGTTGAGAGATGACTCAGCGCACTCAAAATAAAGAAACAAGTTGACTGTTCTTTGTGTATTCAGCCTGAGAGATTCAAACTTTTCAGGCTTCAATCTTTCCTATAATTTGTTTAATGTGTTGTAAAATTGTTTTTTTTCTCTGCATTAATTAACTGTCATGCATTTAAGAACTTGGATAGCAAGTGTCAGATGCTAGATGCTGGTGCTCCTGATTGTATGGTTTTCAGACTTTTAATTTCCAATAGAATTTACAGAATAGAAAATAAAGAATTTATTCTTCTATGTGTTGGAATAAAGTATAATTTAGGGTAAGGAGGGTTTACCTTTTGTCCTATATGCAGCGAAATGTGGTGCAATATTTATTTTATGGCATAGATTTGCCAATTCTACTTGTATTTGTATCCAATCTATTCTATAGAATTGGCTGGAAGAGGTTGTTTTCCAAATTTCTTTATAAACTGTATGTTGCTGTTCATGTTTTATCAATTGTAACAGGCTAAACAATAATAAAATGGCTTGTCTTTTATAGGCCTACACTTCTAGGGGTTCCCTAGTGCCTCCCACAAAAGACCCAGTAGTTTTCTTTTTCTGAAAACTTAACTTTGAAAGATGCACAACCACTTTGTTTAGCGTTCTGGGGGAGGGGAAATGCAGAAACCTGTGTTACATGTAAGCCATCCTAAATGTGCTCCACTTTTAACAAGGCCATGACTTTATTTTAACAAGGGTCACCTTTTAATAATGGCCTTCCTTAATCCCTGTTCACTCGATCTGAATAGGCCATTATTTACATAAATTTTACAGGTCTTTTTGCTAAGACTAGGGTTTGGGTGACTAGCTATTTTCTGGTTTCTTGCTTGTGTTGAGTGAAAATTAACGGGTGTCACGTTGACGTGTCTGATGTGAAAAGCAAAGTGGGGTAGCTGAGTGGACTGAGCTTCTTAGTTATTTGTCCAGGCTCCAGTATTTGACTCTTCCTACAATGCATTTTAAAATAAAAATTACTGTGAAAGAAATGGTTTTGTGATGTTTTAATGGTCACTTGTGGCTTGTCAGTTTGGCAGTAGCTTCAATTGAAGAGGAGGGCTGAAAATAGTCTGACTCACTTTTGTAAAACATGACAGATGATCAAAGGGGTCTTCAGAGAGTTTCAAAATCCATCCCAATGCAAATTTGAAGCATTTATTGCAAATCCATTGCAGGTGGTTCTTGGTGGTCACCGTTCTTCAGTAAAACTCTTGGTCAATGGTACCAAGTGTCTGCCAGTCAATCTGTTGAACTCTGTCAGAATGTAGCTTTCCTTTTGCAGCATCTGGTAGCACAGAGAACTATTAAATATCCACGTCAATTAACAGAGAAAATGAAGCACATAGTTAAACTAGTTGACCTTTGAACCATCATTCATACCTCTTTCCACTCCTCTTCAGTTTCATGTCTGTAACCCAGCAAATGACAGATTCCATGGGTAGTGACTGACTGAGAAAAAAAACATTTGAAGACACTAATGTGATTCCAATTTTCATGACTATGTAATAATCAATGCTTCATATTATCAAATCTAAAACAGAACAAATATTTGCCGAGTTCACCAGATGAAGGTCGTTTAACAAAAAGTGTTATTGATACTTCTGTAAACAGTGACCCTATGATAGACATGTTTTCTTAGTGTTTTGACTACCATCGAACACTAAAGCAGGCCACCCTATCAAACCTTTGTGCACCTGTAAAGAAAGTATTGCCTTCAATGGTTACAGTTAAAACGTTGTCCTAAAAGGCTGTTTTACTAGTAGCCAGCTCACCGTGAGTGTTTCGTGAAGATCCTGAGACTCCTGCTGGCACTGTTTCATTAAGTATTCAACGCCCAAAAATATGTCTCCCAGGTTTTGCTCATCTCTGTGAAGGGGACATGGCAGCTTTCCAGGCCTTAGTTCCTTAAGGAACAAAAATAATTATCAATGCAATGTTTAAGCACACTGCAAAAACCAGACAAGCAATTAAGGAAAGCAGAGCTGGTTATCATCTGTTTATCAATTCCCTCCTTTTACTCAGTGGCATGGTAATGTTCGAATAGTCAATCAGGGGAATTGTACCTATATGTAAACAGATTGAATAACACAGATATAACACACCAGTGCCACCACCTACCGTGTTACATTGCACGATTTGACAATATCCGAGCTCGTCTTAGTTAAGTTAACATATGGTGCTCAAACCACCGTGCCATATAAACCTAGGTCAATGAGCATGAGGTGAACGGAATGTAAGATACCAACCTCATAGAACGGGAAGGAAAGAACATCCGTAGGCGTATTCTTTTTCTTATAAATGCTATTTATTCGTTGAATCTTGCTATTGTCCACGCAAATCAGTCCCAAATCAAAATTTTGAATGCCCAAAATGTGTCTCAGCGTTTCAACATCTTTCCGTAACCTTGCACGTCGAAGCAATACCACGTTCTGTAGATTCCGTAGAACTAAACCCATCTCAAAAGCCTAAAAACGCTCTCAAAACGAGTGAAAAAACCCGCTAAATACAAGAAATTGGTCTGTCTTGCTTGTGTTAGGCGACAACGGTCCGTTCATTTAAATGTCTCTCCTCATGCATACTCACTCAATCGTTCCATTTTTGAAATTCGAACTATTCACGTCATGCAAATATGAACTGGTAAGCATCATATTATATATATTATATACATATTATATGGCAACATTCAATAGTTTATGTCGGGAGGGAAACAACATAGTAAGGAGCACTGTTTCGTCCACGAATCCTGACTTGTATCGCTAGAATGTGGATAGCACGGACTGTAAACATGTACGGACCGGAACCGGATGTAGCAACACTATGTCAAAAGTTTTTCAAATCCATGAGCATAAAATATGGGTCAAATTAATGGTAAGTTATTATTTTGTTGGTTGGTGGTTATATTTGTTCTTGTTTGCGCATTTGTTTTGCAGTCCAGCGCTCACAGTTTTCTTTCAAGAAGTACGTACTATATCGGGTTATTAATATAGCAGTAGCATGCTAACAAAGGTTAGCTAGGTAGGCGATTATATAAAGGCGATTCCTATGCGATTATGTACCTTCCATACGGGTGGGTAATTGCCTTGTATTTGCAATAGTCTTTGCAATTGTCTGTTAAAAATAAGATACCCTCCTCATAACGTATGACATAAACCACGTTAATGTTCGGTAAAAACACGTTAATCCGACATGACAACTTGTTTACTTTGCTTGTTTCAGACTTGAAGATGTTTCACTAAAGACACTTTTAAATGGATGGACAAAACCAACCCTCCACATTATTTGCAGCAGCCTGGCCTTTAAAAAGGTTTGTGATGTCAGCTGAATAAGTGCGAACACGACATTACAGATATATCCACCATGAATCCTAACAGTCTCTTTGGCAAGCAGCAGGGAGGTGCTTTTCAAGCTCATAGCAACACGAACAAGGCCAGTGGCATGTTCCAGGCCTTTACACAGCAAGCTACCACTAATGCTTCACAGAACGTAGGATTTGGACAGGCGGCAACTTTTGGTCAGTCATCTGCATTCAGTCAACCGTCAGTGTTTGGACAGACATCTGGGCCAACCTCAGTCTTTGGGAAATCTCCAGCTTTTGGGCAGACACCCTCTATTGGGCAGGGGTCAGTTTTTGGGCAAAGTGGAAGATTAAAGCAGGCATCAGGGCAGTCGTCAACATTTTCTTCAATAAGTCAGCCTTCAGCTTTTAGTCACTCCTCATTGGGGCAGAGTAGTTCTGGATTTGGTGGTCCTCCCCCGCCTTCATACGGCCAGGCAACCGGACAGAGTCCGATCTCAGGGTTTGGACAGATGCCCGCATTTGGGAAGTCCTCTTGCTTTGGGCAGCCACCAGCATATGGGCAGCAGCAGCCCCCAGCATTTGTAATGTCTGAAGGGATTTCCCAGGACTCTTCCAGCTCCGCTGCTACCACCCACACCGGTTCGGCCCAGTCAATGAGCTTTGGACAGTTGCCTTTTGGCCAGCCACAGCCCTGCACTACAACTCCCTCCTTCAGCCGAGCTCACAGTGTCGTCCAGAGTAAAGGCTTTGGCACGTCAGAGCTAAGTTTCAAACCATCCAACGAGGCACTGTTTAAGCCCATCTTCAGTGCCACCCCAGAGCCTGCTAATCCCCAGCCTGGACCCGAACAGCCCTTCAGTGGCTCCATCACCACCACCCAGGCCTCTTCCAGCAGCATGGACAGCAGTGGGCCAACCAGCTCAGCCTTTTCTCTCCTAACTGGAGCAAAAAGTGGTCCACTCGGCTTCAGCTTCTCTCAACCGGCAGCAGCTCCCTCCATACCTGAACCCGGAGCCGCAACCAACCTGGCTCAGAAAGACCCTCTCACTAGCAGTACAGGCCTGCAGTTCACCTTCGCCCAGCCTGCTGCTCTTTCCAGCACCAGCACCAATACCAGCTCCAGTCCCTCTTCCTTTAACTTTTCTGCCAAAGTCCTCCAGTCCAAGCCTGGACCCTCCTTGCCCTTGTTCGAAGGAGTCGGCATTGGCCAGAAATCTGTGTTCGGAGACCCAAAACCCAAAACCTATCCCCATGCTCAGGACACGGGTGAAGACGAGAGCACTGGTGAACTAACCGTGTTTGGGAGACTTGGAAAAGGAACCAAGCGGAAGGAGGAGCCAGCCGATTCCAGCATCACTCTAGGAAAGCCTTCCCCGAAACGGGACGACCAAGGTGGAGGTGACCTGCCGCAATCAAAGCGGTCATCTCGCGGCCCAGCTGGAGGAGGGCTCTTTGGCAGGGCAATGAGTGGCCTGTTGAGATCCGCAGCCAACCCGGTGAGGAGGGAGGCAGCAAAGCATAAGGAGCCTCCAGCTAGTTGGGGGGAGGTGGAGAGAGAAGACACACATGCTTCCAGCTCTCACAGATCTGCAACACCACCCAGGGCTCAGACCCCAACCACAGAGTTGCTGGAGAACGCAGAGGACGCTGGTAAGTCAGCTGACAACCATTGTCACAAAAAAGTCAACATATGTGAATATTTGTAACGCGATTTAACTTGCACAAATTGACAGATCAATTCTCTCATTTGGCCCGTACATTTATTTTAGGTGCGGAGGATGCGTGCAACACGGAAGCAGCGACCAAGACCCCAGCGAGGAGAGGGCGACGTACGGAAAGCACTGACAGCCTCGGGGCATCCCCCACCGACGCCACCATCCTCCAGTGTAAAAACGTCCCACCCAGCCTTAACCGGAAGGACATCATTGAGAAGCACTTTGGTCGTTTTGGGAAAGTTCGCCGGGTTTTCTGCAGACCACACAAGAACCTGGCTATCGTCCACTTCCAGGATCACGTGAGTGCATAGCAGCCACATGCTCTCACACACACTCTGTATGTACCTGTTTTTTTGTTATTAAAATATATATTTTAATTTGCACTTGTTAAAATTAGAAGCGCCATTAAGGTGCTATTTTATTTCTGCCATGGTACACAGGTACAGAAATGACAAATTATCTGTATCTGCCAAGACTTCTTATTGTGCATCCATTAGTATCATATTGACAAAATACTGTGTTCCCTTTTAGGCATCAGCAGCAAAGGCAAAGAAGAAGGGCAAAACGCTGCACCGACATGAAATCCTTCTCTTCTGGCAGAGAAAGAAACACAGTAAGTTTGTTCAAATAACATGTAAGTGGATGCTATTAACCTGTGACATAACAAACAGTGGCCAAGATACATAGTAACATAAGATCTAAATAAGACTTACCCAGTATGTGTCTTCCTTCTGCCAGGCCCGGGGGAGAAAGAGGACCGAGCTACAGAGAGGGAAGATGAAGGTAGCGGAAACCAGGCCACAGACCCTCTGCTGGGGGGCTTCCAGACCTCCTTCCCCTCATTACGAATGCCCCTCTCCAAAGCCCCGACACTCAGCAGCACCGTCTCTCTCAGCCGGGGGTAAACACGAACTTGAACACATTTCGCCAACGCCTACTAGTCCTTCTCCAAGTGCCTTCATCCAGATAGCTTTAATTTGAGTGAAACAGTTAACCCCTATACCTCGTATTCATTGTTACATTGTTTCCAATGTACTAGAGTAAAGAGACCAAACAGCAACACTTGCGCCACTGTCTAGTGAGCAATGGTGTGTATTTCCTAGAAATAATTTGCTGTTATTCAGGATGGCCCCTTTACAAGGATATTTGTTTGGGTATTAGGCAGGTGAGGCTAGGCTGTTTGCTTGGTACATCTAGAAGTGATGTTGCATTATTTGCCACTTCCTCTCTCAGCTCCTCATTGAAGAAGCCATCCATTGCCAAGTCGCTGCAGTTTGACACAGAGCCTCAGCAGGACTCTGGCTTCGAGGGCCAGAGCTCTGACCGCCCCGTGCCTTCTTCTCTCCTCCACTTGATTGGCCAGCTGGCCGAGACTGCAGAGGATAAGTACCGCCTCCTGGAGCAGAGGGACAAGATCCTACGAGCTGGTATGTATTGTAGAACTGTCAGTTTGACAAGCAGTCCAGGGATTGGCCACCGGTTACTGAATTCTATTTACTGTGTTTATATAGAATGGGCTAAGCACTGACGTGGAGGAAAGTGCTGGATGTAAAAACAAATTGGCTGTGGGCATAATTTAAAAAATGAGTAATTCAAATGTATAAATACTGTTGTCTGTGGTTAATGACGGACCTGATGTTGTGTTCCAATGTGTAGAACGGCCCAAACAGACAGACCTTGTGCGGTCATTCTTTGTCGGGACATGCCCAGACATGTGTCCAGAAAAAGAACGCTACATGAGGGAGACTCGCAACCAGCTCAGCTGCTTTGAGGTCATCCCAGACACAGAGAAGGTAAAATCATCTTTATCCTGGTTTCAACACGTGCATGTATTTTTATAATAATTTAGCGTGGGAAAAGTGCTTGTTGGAAGTATATGAAGTTAGCAATGAGTAATCACATAAACTGCTTACCGATTAAAGAATTTTAATTCATTTACATTTTCAGTTATAATGCATTGAGTAAAATGCATTGATGTGTATTGGAGTGATTCGTGTTTGAGTATTTAATATAACATACATTCCTATATTCTACATTGTGCAGTGGTATCTCCAGCAAAATGTAAAAAGAATATTTACACAACCCTTTCCTGTCCAGGTGGACCATGTAGCTTCCATTAAGGAGTACAGCAGGTCATCAGCAGACCAGGAAGAGCCCCTCCCTCATGAGCTAAGGCCCCTCCCTGTACTCAGTATGACCATGGACTACCTGGTCACCCAGATCATGGACCAAGGCCACGACAACTACCGCGACTGGTACGACTTTGTCTGGAACCGAACCCGAGGCATCCGCAAGGTACATGCAGCTAGTGATGGTTAATTCTACTGTTGATATATTAACCTGAACAACTTCAATCCCAAGATGCACTTTTCGCAACTGACACATTTCTTTGAAAAAGTAGAGCAGCAGCAACGTTTTTTAGCAAAGTTGCAAGACCATAGAATTGTCTCGAGCAGCTCGGGCATATTTTTTCATACCATATTTCACATAAACAACCAAAACTGTTTTACTAATAATTTGGAATTTAAACATTTTAGTATTAGAGAACTATATTCTTACAAAGAATAGATACATGTTCATAAAACATGTTAAAGCTCAATTCTAAAACACAAATTGATCCATTTCTTGTGTACTTGGGGGCACTGTTTTATTAATGTTAACTCGCTGTCTCCACAGGACATCACCCAGCAGCACCTGTGCGACCCTCTGACTGTGTCGCTGATCGAGAAGTGCACTCGCTTTCACGTGCACTGCGCCCACCACCTTTGCCAGGAGCACATGATGACGTTCGACGCCAAGATCAACAACGAGAACATGACCAAGTGCCTGCAGAGCCTGAAGGAGATGTACCAGGACTTGGCTACCAGGGGTATCTACTGCCCCAGAGAGGCCGAGTTCCGCCAGTACAACGTGTTGCTGAAACTAGATGTTGGAGACGTTCTACGGTCAGTCACTCACCAATCAGTTTGCCGTAATCATTTTGACAGTGGTTGTTAAATTGGATCCCACAAAAGTCTCTTTAATATTATACAATGATCGTTTTTTTTTTGTCTGAATGCGGTTTGATATAGATTAAGTAATATAAATATGACATAAATATGATATAACAACATTAATTACTTAACGTAATTTAACCTGATTATGACCAAAAATGTCTCTACCTCACAACCAAATATGTACAGTTTTTGATTTAAACCTAGCGCAGTATTTCCTTAAAACAGCATTGACAAACGACTACCAATTGAGCTTGAATGTTGTCTGTTTTATTGTCACACACCATCCTTCTCAATGATTGATGTTGTGGTCCACACAGTGAAGTGCAGCAGTTCAGGGAGGAGGTGCGCAACTCTCCAGAGGTGAAGTTTGCTGTGCAGGCATTCGCTGCTTTCAACAGTTCCAACTTTGTGCGCTTCTTTAAGCTGGTGAAGTCTGGCTCCTACCTTGCGGGTTGCTTACTTCACAGATACTTCAACCAGGTCAGTATTAACGCACACCTAATCCAGCAATCTAGACCTGTAGTCGGCTCTTAAAATCGAATGTTAAGCCATAACTAAGAGCCACCCAATGTGGTTGTGTTATGGGATTTTGTGCTTGTGTAGGTGAGGGGCAAAGCTTTGAGGACCTTGAACATTGCCCACACAGTGGGCTCTCAGAGGTCCACCATCTTTCCTCTGGAGGACCTGGTGCGCATGCTCATGTTCCAGGACGCTGCCGAGGCCACTGACTTCATCCAACAGTTTGGCCTCACTGTCAGTGAGACGTCAGTACTTTCTCTTTCATAATGCACATCTTACCAATTTAACGGAACTTTCTTTTGTGACACCACATTATAGGTCAAAATCAGAAAATAATGGTTTTTAATTGTAACATCGGTATTGCATTTTCACAACAGTAATGGACTCCGCACTGATTGTAGTACATAAGTAGCAAACGGTGTCAAGCAACAGACTGTGCCCCCTATTGCATTTATTGACTGACCTTTGACCCCACAGCTTAGTGGAACTGAGCCGCACGTCCTGGCAGGAGCCTGAATTTACCCTCCCACAGGTGAAGTCTGATGTCATCATGGCCAAGAGGCCGTTGCTGGTTGGAGAGGTGGTGAACGGAGGGTTGCTTCCATGCCCACCCCAGCACGTGCCCATCTGCAGCTTTGACGCCAACAACAGGTACCAGGGCGAGATGCCATTGGCAGGTACCTCACCCAACACCGGCGTCTTCAGGAGCGGCCCATCCGGAACGGGTATGTGGCATTTTAGAATAGCTGTGCCTGTAGATTGATGTTCAGGGCGGGCCTTGCAGAAATGTGCGATTTAATCTTAAAATCTGACGAAATTAAAAGGTTGGTGTCAACAGTTCTGCCCTACAAAGGCTAACAGCAGTAACTACGCAAAGAGTTAAACTTAGAACAATGGCTTCAAAGTTTAACTGGCCAGCCAAAGGAGTTATAGGTATATAAGTGATATTGCACGAAATGTACATGGATTCATGGAGACATTTTTATGCCAAAAAACCATGACTGATCATTTCAACTTTGAACCCAAAAATGTAGTTTCTACACTGTGCCTCTGCATTGCCTTACATATATCTAATAGCAATACAAAAGCAAAGGGCAGTAACTACAATGTTGTTGTTTTGTTTCAGCTTGTATAGCGTTTTCACTATTTTGTCATCGTTTTAGTTATAATTGTATTTAAGAACTTTAATTGTGGATTTGTGCAGGCTTAGAACTTGTAAAGGCAGTATGCAATTTCTGACCAGTAGACGGTGTTTAGAGACTTCAATATGTAACCCTCTTATGACTCGGGGCCCAGCATTTAAATGCCAGGAAATACATTTGGATACTACTTAAATTGGCAACATGTATGGACAATATCTGCAAGGTGGACAACTTTGATGTGAACAAGCAAACGTATATGACATCCATGATGATAAGAAGTTAGCTGTGTTAGTTAACGTTATCAAACATAGCAGTTCTTTAGGCGGCAGGTAAGCAAACAGTAACTAGCTAAACGTTGTCAGTCAGTAGTATACTATATGCTAATAGCAAAGGCTGGCAGATGATAGTTGTATAATTTATTTTCTCAATGCTAAATGTCATTGTTAATGTACTAACCTGGGTATTTTCTTGTGCCATCTTTAGAGATTTGTAAAAAGTAATATTTGATACAGTAATATCTGAGAAATCCCATAGCATTTGAGTGAAGTAGTCTAATTTAGATAAGCAGAGTGCCAAATTTGCCTGTAGGATCCCAAAGCAGACAGCAGTCACTTCACCTACTGCGGTCCGCCATGGTTTTGAGATCAGTTGTTTTTATACAGTTATTTCTCTAAAACAAACCAGCATTGTACTCTAAAACTTAGACACACGGTAAAACAGATGTCAAGAAGTTCATTCTTAATTGTAACTAATTTTCGACCAAAAATGTAGTTACTGCGGTTAGCCTTTGGACGGCAAAGTTGTCTACCATAGTTGCCACTTGAGCTAACAGCTCAATGATGCAGAGGACATCCATGTTTTCCTCATACATCTGGCTGCATCGCCATCAATCTCATTCCGGTTATTAGAAGTTGTTCCTCTCTCCTCAGTGCCAGCCTTCACCCTGCAGAAGCCAGAGTTCAGGGCCCAGACAGAGGTGGACGTCCAGACACAGATGACACCCACCATCCCGGCTCTACTGTACCCCGGTCTTGGTAGCAGAACAGAGCCTGTCCAGCCGTCGTTGGGCCAAGGTGAAATCGTGCAGCCGGAGCTCACCCAACCATCTGTTCACGTCTACCCTGCTGCAGATGTCCAACAGCCGCAGTTGTTCCTGCCCATTGACATCGGCCAACCGCAGCCTATTAGACCCCCCTCACCACCGCCTAAACCTGAGCACATTTACTCTGATGAGGTAAGAGCACTTCAGTGGGAGTGTTTGGAGATGTTGATTGCGGCCCGCAGACCCTTAAATGGTTGGAGTTGTGGCCCCTCTCTGTATTTATGCTGTGCTGTAGGACATTCTGGGAGAACTGGATTGCTTGGTGGAGGAGTTGCTGGAGGCAGACGCGCGTGCGCTGGCCAGAGCCGGGGCAGACTACGCTGTATTTGCTCTTAGGTGAGTTCAATTCCACATTTCAGGGGTGACTTTGAACATCCCCACTTTGGTTCTCAATTCCTTGTTTGTGTGTCTTCCTGCAGGGAGAGCAGTGGCCACATGGAGGCGGTGGTGAGTGAGGTGGTGGGGCAGATGCTCCGGGAGGTTTCAGCGGCCGAGGTCCGAGCCGAGCAAGAGAGACTTGCCAATGAGAAACGCAAGATTGACGAAGCCAGGTTGGTTTGAGACTGTTTGGTATCAATCCTAGCTCCAGCTGCTTCTCCCTCACTTCCAAAACGTATCGATCAGACCGTACACATCGGTTCAATCATCACACCCGTTGGAATGTTTTCCACCCAACTGTGCGTCCTGAATTCCCGTCCTATGTCTCCAACGTTTTCCACCTCTTATTCCCTGACAGGAGAATGCAGGAGCGCGAGGTCTTCATTGCCGAGTTCAGTGAACATCTCTGCTCGGAGATCAGCCAGGAGGTTCTGACCGAGTGCATCCAGGATACTGCCGCTTCAGAGATCCAGTAAGCTGCTCCAGCACAATCCGAAATTGCTCACGGAAGTTTCAATTCAACCACTAGCATGTGTTGTCCCTGTCCTACTGGTCAGCGTCTGACCTGGAGTAGGTTTTGAAGACTCTGGAGATAACACAAATGCAACAGATATGACATGACAATTACTAAACTATTCCAAGTTCACACGTCACAGCCAGAGGACTGGCCGCACCTCTGAGCCTGGTTCCTCGAGAGGTTTCCTCCTAAATTCGACCCATCATGGAGATTTTCCTAGCCTGTCAGGTTTCAGGCCGAGTGTCATTGTAAAAAGGGCTTTATGCAACTAGGCAGGGTCTCTTGACTGTTCGTGTTGTTTGTTTTGCTCTGTTTACTTTGCACTGTTTGTGTACGTCTTAGAATCTGTGTTCTGAATGCTGCAGCTAGGGGTCAGAAAAAATGTATTGGGCGTGTGAAATGACTTGTCAAATTAACCTGATTCTGATGAGATAAAATTGATTTGATTTTGTAGATTTTTTGTAGTCCTATCAAATAGAATAAGTACATGTTGTGTGTGTGTTTGTCAGGCGGGCCACAGATGAGAAGACTGCTTGTGTAGCACGTTGCTCTGAAGAAGTGTGCAATTGCCTGGTTGAAGAGACCCTGGACAATGAGATCTTCGTATTGGTAGAGAACATCTTAAAGGCCGAACTCCAGCGCATACAGAAGTATATCAAAAGGTACATCCTCGTTCATATGAACTGTATGCTGACAGGGTAGGTTCAAGATTTCGCTGCCAGACCCTGAGAATATTTCATAACATGATGGGTGCAAAACATTTCATCAAACTGTATATTTGGCAAATAGAAAATAGGTATTTTTTTCCAGCATGTTTGAGTTACACTTATTATTACATGTTATTGTGCTACATGTCATCAGGTGTGAGGCAGAATGTTTTTCATGGCCTCTTTATCTGTCTATGGGCTTCCACTCCATTAACTCTCTCCCTGTCTCTGTCTTTTAGGTGGCGTGATGTGGTAGCGGTACGGAGGCAGCTGAAGAGACAGATGCGGGGCTTCCCCGCCGCCCCGTGTTGTGTGGACCCTCAGCATCAGCTCAAAGCCCTGGCCCCCAGCGCCCCTTCCAAGCCCTCCATGGAGAGCCTGGCCCGAGGCATGGTCAACCTGGGCAACGCCGGCTACATGGCCTTGTCCAGCACCCGGTACTGGAGCTACCCTTCCCCTTCGCTGGCCCTCACGTCCATCTGCTTTTCATCTATGCTTCCTGTCTTAATTCTTCTTTTTTTCATTCATTGTCTCTGTTGTAATGTCCCCAGGTTGCTAAAGATGAGACAAGAAGCAATCCATCAGATGCGGGTCCACTTCTACTACCAGCAGCTGTTGGAGTAAGCCCACATCCAATCTCTTACTTTATTGTATCTCTGGAGATCCTGGAGTTCTTTTCCAGCTGTCTCACAATGTTGGACAAGTTCAATCTTATGAATTGCTGTCCCAAAAATGACAATCAATACAACGTCAAAATATGTTTCTGTCCCCTCCAGTGAGTCGGTGTGGACTCCCCTAGACCTGCCTATGTTAGTGGTTCAGAACATCCCAAACCCACCGGACAGAATTTTCTGGAAGGCAGCCCTTCTTCTGCCCAGTCAACACGAGAGTGAGACGAGCATTGCAGACAGGTGAGATCTATAGTGTGAATGCCATTGAACCCCAATTACCTATTATAGTGGTCTGTGAAGCCTTTGCATCTCTGTTCCATTTCACCGCATTCTCCCACCAGCAGTGAAGATCACAGGCCCTGGAGTTCTTATAATAAATAACATCACATGTGTGTTTAATGACTGCGTTTGCTGTGCTTGAATTGACAGGATTTTGACAGACTGGCTGGAGACGAAGCTTGGTGGCACCGACAGTTCAGAGTTCAACGAACATGAGCCGGAAGGAACATTTAACACTCTATGCATCACCAATGTCGTAAAAAACTCCGGAGAGAGAACTCACAAAGTACACCTGAGCATAAAGGTGGGAGCCGAACTCATTTGAGCCCACCTAAGGACAAACAACTCCTGACAGAAATTGTATTGAGTGTTGGTGTATATGCCCTTCCAGGCGTCTTGCGGCCCGCTGAGTGAAATAGGCTTATCCAAGATGGAGGAGGCCCAGGAGCTCCAGGGAACACGAGCCATTCTAATGCTGCTGCCAGCCCCTAGCTCAGACAGTGAGGACCAGGATGTGCCCCTGCTCTCTGCCTTGCTCCAGCTCAAACAGCTCCAGCAGGCAAACATCTGGGACTGCCCGCTACCCCTCGCCATACTGGTGCCAGGCCCACAAAATGTGCAGAAACTGGAGGAAGGTAAGAGGTGCACACACCCACCCACAATGCTAAACATTACCCACATTATTTTAATGTGCTAACTCAACTGACCATATTCTGAAAGCAAGTACCAAATGCGCAACTTTCTCTAAACTCCTACCTTCCTTCTCCGCTCAGACCTGATGCTCCAGGCATTGGTTGAAGACGGTCTGATCTCAGAACACACGTTTATCCTCATCCCAGAGACAACCAATGACTTGCAGGGCTCAGAGCAGGTGAGAATAACGCTCTTGTGTCAAATGAGCTGTTTCATCGGCTGCTGAGATGTTGACATGATTTGAGTGCCCTTGTTGCCCTCAGGTGAACGAGGCAGTGCGCTGGCTTTTGGCACGTGCCCCTGTGCCCTCATTGGTCTCCTGTGGGACCCTGGTGCACTATGTGGAGACTGGGTTGTGTCGAGAGTTCAGTGCCCGCCTTTACGGCCATCGGCAGGACCGGGCAGGTGCAAGGCTGGCACAACAACACCCAGGGCCTGTTGTCAGACTTTATAACGCTGTAGTGGCCTTTCTGGCAGACCTAGTGTCCTCCCAGCAGCTTACCACCCTCTCTTGGCCCCCAAGGGAGTTCTCCGGGCCAAACACCCGGGATCTGGTGCCCCATATGGGCTGGAACTCCCCTCATCACCTGGCCTGGATCCAGAGGGCTGTCCTTAGCCTGCAGATACCCAGCTGGGACCTGCCTATTGATTCAGGTGTGTGTTTATGCTGCAGTCTATGTCTGTGTTGCTGGTGATTAGGCATGAGGCATGGGCCTCAAATGCATATCTAGTCACAGTTAATATATCACAGTAACATACACAACTCTTCAAAAGATTGCGGACACTTAGAAATGTCATAGTTTTTAAGGAAAAGAACAACAGAATCAAAGTGTAGACATTGTTTATGTTGGAAATTGCTATTGTCTCTAAAAACAGTGAATATTTTTTAGCAAATATCTATGGGTATATGGAGGCCCATAATCAGTAACCATTAGTACTGGTGTTCTAATGACAAGTTTGTGTTTGCTAATACAAGTTTCTCATCTTAAAAGGCCAGTTGATCATGTACACACCCTGTTGCAAATGTGTTGGCGCAGCTACAAAGTGGTTGTGCTGATTTACACTAGTCGAGTATCTGGAGCATCAGCAATTGTGGATTTGTATACAGGCTCAAAATGGCTAGAAACGTTCTTGTTCTGAATAGAAATGCTCGTACAATCATGTACAACTCCCTTCCCAGTTCAGTGTAAAATTGAGCGGTGATGTACAATGACATATTTCTCTGCACAACAGCCTCCTGGCCGGAGCTGTGCGCCTTCATCTTCCAGTATGCTGGCCAGATCTCAGCGTCGAGCCACAGCGAGCCTCTGCTCATGTCCCGCCTGGAAAACCTCCTGGAGGGGGTGCGCTGCTCGACTGCTGCAGCACAGGACCAGTGGGATGTGAAGGGGGGCCCGTCTTTTGAGCTCATCCCCTGGGACGAGGTGGTGGCCCTCTGTGTTGACCAAAAGCTGAAGGACTGGCAGCCTCCAGGCAACCTGGTTTGCGCAGGTGAGACAGGACCGTTGACTCCAGTTTTACTCATAGCAGTATTCAAATGTGTTGTTCTACTTAAAGCATTGTAATGCATTTGGAGATTGTAAAAGAGACTTAAAGTTTAGACTTTGGAATTGCTGTTTTAGATGCTGTGACGGAGGATGGAGAAGTCCTGGTCTATTTCTCCAAGGAGGCACTGAAGGGCTTCCAGCCACCCTCAGAGTGGACTGAGGCTGTCAGACTAACGCACCGGGAGAAGCTAGTGGAGACACAAGGGTAAGAAGACTGCTTCACTTTTCTCCTATGTCTCTGTTTTGTCTTCTGCCTCTTTTCTTATGTCAGATAAAACCTATTTGATTTGTTAAACAACAGAAATCGTAGATCATATAATTTTGATGATTTCCTCCTTCCCTTTTCTCCTTGGCTTCAGAGACACTCCCAGAGGCTTCTCAGCTCCCCTTTCCATCAGACAGAAGCTGTTCCAGAGCTTGGCAGATCGTCCGGACCCACCCGTCACCAGCTCCCCCATCCTGGACATTACACACACGTCCTCGCCCCGAGAACTCCTACCTCACAAGGTCCTCCATGGGCTCCAGGAGGAGAGGGCCCTCAGCCAGAGGTGTGAGGAGCAGCTGCAACGGTGGCTGGAGGTGGAGCCTCTAGATACCCCGACCCTGCCCTTATTCATGCCTTCTACCCTCCTCTCCATGACTAACATCATGGCACCCATCCGTACTGCTGCTGCTGTTACACAGGTACATGCACACACTCATTTGCATACACAAAGAAGAGTTATATCCCAAGGGCCACACAGAATGTGGTGTATTTTGCAAGGAATATTAGTGAAATATAACCGAAAAATATTAAGTATGAATAAAGTTTAGCAAACCTTTCCCGGTTTGAAATCAATCGGATTGCCAATATTATACATGGACATGTTTAAATTTGCATCTAAGGTTTCAGCTATTTTTTTTTAAAGACAAACCCACAGCTTTCTTTTCATCTTGAAGACTGTTTTTTTCGGGCTTTTCTGGTGGTTCACCTGCTAGGTTGCTTTGACTGCTAGTTTACTTTCTGCCCAATGTTAACACCCTTATATACATAATTTCATATGTTCCTTAAACAAAGGCTATTATAATTTTTCTTTTATTGGAATGTCAAAATTACATTTTAGATTATCAGCCTACATTCTCTGTCTTAATGTGTAAGAAGACAGTTCTTTTAAAACATTTTCTCTTTCAATCCTATAAAACAATAAGACTGCAACATAACAAAATGTGGGGAAAATGAAGCGCTCTGAAAACTTTCCAGATGCTGTGTGCTTTATGAAAGCTAAAGTTCATAGCAATGTGTTTGCCTGCTTTATGAAAATATAATTCCCTATTAAAATGTTTACAATTTGGTTGATGTAGCTTATTGTGAGAAACTGTTTATGTTTGCATGTATGGCCCTAAAAACATTACCCATTGTCTTCCACTGAGTTGTGGTGGACATTTTGTAATGAATAGTGTTCTACTATTCTTATTCTGATGGGTGTTCTTAATATGTTCTTTTTTTTTTAAGGTGGACCTTGAAGACCCTTTGGAAAAAGCAGAGTTTGATTGGCTCAAGGATGCACCCGTATCCATGACGCAGCGTCTAAAGGAGCTGAATAGTCTGTTATTTGCCAGTCGAGAGGAGGAGCTTGTGTGCAGACTCAAGCTAAACAGCTTATTGAACATTGTCGAGGACTAAAAAGCGTATCATGACGCAACTAGGATTAATACACTGCATACATTTGGCTTTTCAAATTTGTTACCACTGGAAACGCTACCATGTCAATGTAATGTGTTTTTACCTTTTTTTAATGTTGATTTATTATTGCAAAGAAAAAGCAATGCATTTTCTCTTTTAGGTATTGTACAGAAATAACTGATTTGTAATCACACAGTACAGAAATACATAGTGCATACATTCAGTACATTGTTGCTTTATACACACATGCATTTTAGTTTCAAATAATGTGTAAGCTATAATTGGTTTGTTACATCTTGTGCTTATACATACATCATATTAACTGCGTTTGGCATAATTTGCAGATTGGATCTAACTAATTGCTTTGATTACCTTTATGCCTGACTCCAGGTCTCAATTATGTTCTATGTTAAGATGTGTTTGTTTTATGCTGAGCTTGAA
The DNA here is from genome assembly GCA_029465975.1 of Dallia pectoralis. Classification (NCBI taxonomy): domain Eukaryota; kingdom Metazoa; phylum Chordata; class Actinopteri; order Esociformes; family Umbridae; genus Dallia; species Dallia pectoralis. The sequence continues at coordinate 16,395,039 of CM055731.1, read as the reverse complement.
TTAAAAGTTGTTTTTCATAGAACTCTAAATATTGTTTTTTTCACTAACGTTGAATCAATTTTCTAACATCCTTCATTAACAACAACTTATTTTGTCACAGTACACACGTTCTGTAGGAGGATGTGAGGTTCATGGAGCTATGACTTCATGGAACCCTGTTAGGTAACACAAGCGACTAATAAAATCAGAGAAGTAATAGTGAACAAGAAGCTCATAATATTAGTATCTAATCGTAAAAATGAAACATACATTACGGAGATATAACAAATCAAACTATCATTGATAATAACTAGTATCCGTACGAATCGGACATTTATGCTGTGTATATATTAAATAGGTTAGCGTAATCATGTATGTCTCGAAGATTTCTACCCTCGTGTCCACTCAAACATTGTTTTTAAGCTCTCATTGGAGCGATTCCGTTAAACACCGCCCATTTCCCCGCCCCTCCAGAATGTGATTGGAGAAGAGTCAGTCTGCTCATATCTCTCCATACAGGATCAACATCGGAAGGCAGTGTCTAGTATTCTGGGCAGTGTAGTCCTATGTAATAAAAAATACTTCTTATCCCATAGAAATATTCTGCAAAGAACTACTTACTCCCAGCGTGATACAACTAGGAGCTGTACATGTGCATATGCGTTAGTTTAATTCCAGTTTATATTAAATGTGTATTCCCCGAGGATCATTTAATTGAGAAAGCTTTAACGATGACAGAGGGAACGTAAGTACATACTATGTATATATCTAATGTATATATATATTAATGCATATTTATGGCACAGCAATTAGGAATCCATGAACCACTCATTTCGTTAGACATCTGTGTGTTTATTTTTAATAACAACATGTGATTGGAAAGGACACCTGTAGTGTCATATAGTACAAGGAGCATGATGTTATGTATATAGTGCATTATTTGTTAATATAATATATTATATAACTTACAATACTTGTTATATGGTGGTTACGCATCATGCACACGCACCTGAGTTGCATTCACTCGCACGCTGTCAATTCTTGCACCTTAGATGCCTTCGTAGGAGGGGTGGACCTTACAAGACAGAGCCAACCACGGACCTAACCCGATGGAGGCTGAGTAACGTCGAGGGCAGACAGACATGGCGCTTTGTGGAGGACAACGAGGCTTTAGACAGGGAGCAGAACATGCTGGAAGCCCATTCATTGGGTTTGGATACGGTAAACACGTTCACATTCATTCTCCAACCAAACCCATAGCCTATATTATAACATCTCTCTTAATAGAGACAATATACCTAGGTTGAAGCATGAGCAGGTAAAGCCATTATAGTTTCAATTGAATCTTCACCGGGCTTAACAACAACAGGTTTGAACAACAAGGAGGACCTAAAGCTCTCCACTACCCCGCCTGTCATTTGTGTGGTGACCTTTAAATCAAGCTCTGTTTTAAAACCGATCTCCCTCTACAGCGTAAGTTTATTCCTGACTCCGCCGTGGCCCAAAACGCATTGGAGTCCGCCCTGAAGGGCATGGAGTTCTACAGCCAGCTCCAGACCGAGGATGGACACTGGGCAGGAGACTACGGGGGCCCCCTCTTCCTGCTACCAGGTAAGCACAAATGTGCAATACATTTCAAAGAACAGACGCATCTGTGTTTCTAGTGTAGCCGGTCATCCAACTGTCATTGAGGTTTATTGTGATTATGCCCTTGAAATAAGTGATGAATCACACATAGGATGAGTGACATGGATAGTATAAACAACTGTTTAGTTATATGACAAGGACACAGTAAAAGAAAACAGTACATATTCTCAACAAATATAATGCACATGCAAACAGTATAGAGTAAATCTGAGGTGACATCCACTGTCTATTTGCTTGTCTGTCTGTTGCAATTTAGGTCTTTTGATCACTTGCCACGTAGCCCAGATACCTCTGCCTGAGGCCTGGAAGAAGGAGATGGTGAGATACCTGCATTCTGTCCAGCTGGCTGATGGGGGTTGGGGTCTGTAAGTGATCTTTCACTACAAATGCCACGTTGGGGAAGAGTATTGCACACGCACATTGTTTCCATTGTTAAACAGCAACATTTTGAGGCTTGTATTATATCCAACACAACATTTTAAATAGTTGTCGTTGTTTTTGTAATTTCCTGTCACAGACATGTTGAGGACAAGTCCACTGTGTTTGGCACGGCCCTCAGCTACATCACCCTCAGGATTCTGGGAGTAGGGCCTGATGATAAGGATATGATAAAGGCCAGGAACAACCTGCACAGCAAAGGTCTGATCAAACTGTTCTGTTTTTATGGTCAGCATAAACTGTGACTTTACATGTGGAACAATAGAAAAGGAATGTGATATTTTATCCTTTGAGGACTATGCCGGACAATAAGAGATTAGATTTAACATTCTTGAAAGAGGTCTGTGATAACAGTCTGTGTGTGTGTGTCTGTCTGTGAAACAGGTGGGGCTGTTGGCATACCATCCTGGGGTAAATTCTGGTTGGCCATCCTCAATGTGTACAGCTGGGATGGAATGAACACCCTCCTGCCAGAAATGTGGTACGCTTGATGTTGTGGTATAAATCTGATTCATGGTATTCACCTTTAAACAGAACCGTAGGCTGTATTAAGGCAAGTATGCTTACATGTTTCACTTGGATAGATGACTCACTGGAGACTTGTTTTAACATTAATTACTTTAATGTTGACTTTAACATCTTCTGTTCGCTGGTCCACTTTGGTCCTCTTTTCAGGCTTTTCCCTACCTGGTTCCCGGCCCATCCCTCTACCCTCTGGTGCCACTGCCGACAGGTCTACCTACCGATGAGCTACTGCTACGCGGTCAGGCTGGCTGCCAAGGTGGACCCGCTGGTGCTAAGTCTCAGACAGGTGCAGTCATTACATCACACCACAACATATAAGTTCTGCGTCCGGCGTTAATCAAAATAACAGTCACAAGTTTTAACAACTATTTTAACAGACGTAACATATATTCTGTAATAGAATGACAGTCTTCAAAAAAAAAAGTTTACACTACTGTTCTATGCTGGTCAACTGGACCATACTCTTCCTTGAAATGGGAAAACGTCTTCAAAACCATATTTTTGTCCTGTCTGGGGCAGCATATTAACCAGCTATGACTCCTGGTCTGACCTATGACCTGGTCGATTAGTTGAAGGAACATTCCGTCAAGCACGGTGGTCTGATCTGCTTAACCGTAGATAATAACACAGAAAATGGGATGTCTACACCTGTTCTCAGGATTACACTGGTGCCATTTACAAACACAACACTTTAGATTATGATATTAAAATCACAATGTATTTCTGTTTGTTGTTCATTCAAACTTAGTTTAAGGCTAATGGTAAATAAATGAAAAATGTATACTACTTTAGCAAAATGCATACATATTTAACACTAAGCTGAGGAATAACAAGTGGATTCTCCACTTGACAAAGATGTGTACTACATACACACTCAAACTTATATTAAACAAACACCAATCTTACTAACTTATTTTGATAGACTTCATGAAGGCTATGGTTGTATAGACAGTGAAATAAAAAATATTCTGAGTGTTAAAGATATACTAATTAGGCTTTATAAAATCACAAAGACCTCTTTTTTATTATTGGAAAACTTTGAGTTAGATGAAACATTTTAAACATTTTCACGGTTTGGAGATTGGAACGTCAGTGTAAGAAGGTTACTTTGTTGATTTACTTTTGGAACTTTTTACACACTTTATTTCAAACCAAGACTTCCAAATCTCCAATTCCCTAGCATGGGTCAATTGTAGATATATTATTTCATACACCTTGAGTATAGTCCCCCAGTTCCCCTCTAAAACTACTAAGCAGGTGTTTGTAGGACTTTTAGTTTCAAAATCGGAAATTTATTTTACAACCAAAACATACCACACGAGGGGGTAAGAGTTCTACTTGTTTTAAGTAATATTTTGAATGTAGAATCGGAATCAGAAAAGTGTTTAATCGCCATGAATGTGTGTACAGACAAGGAATTCACTTTGGCATAGATATATAGATAGGTAGATAGTGTTTTGAGGCAAACTCCAAACATGTCTGAACAGTGTCAAAGTGCAGTGACTGGAATTTAAGATAAATGAGCCGGTAGGCCTACATAAAAATAAGAAAAACCGGCCTGTACAAAGCCTTATTTCAGGCTTGTATGGCAGAATATGTGTAGCAATAATCCTGATCGACTGCATTCAAACCATGTGATCTTTTAGGGCCCCAACCGGTTTGGTCAGATATACGATGGTTATGCATATTATCGTCACGCTTCACTAGACTTACATTCCACGCCCTCACTCAATCATATATCTGTGCGTACACCCTTTTATGACTAGTGACCAAGTTACAGACAAACGAGAAAAGCGACACACGGAATGTTTTTTCTTTTAGGTTGGCCAAACCCTCAATCATGAAATCATGAAAGACAGGATAGTCTTTGTTACCCTTGACATTGATGATTCTTTGACACCACACAAGACTTGTCGTTTCTTATGCGTCCTACATGCTGACTAGGGGAAATGATTGTTCGCTACTGGCTAAATTTATTGTAAATAAAAGAAGGAAATATCCCATGTACATAAGTATTCTGAGCCTTTTCCCTAACGCCCAGGACAGGTATATTCTCATCACCTGGCTAATACCGTTCTATTCTCAAAGTCGGGTCATAACATGTAAAACATTTTAATATATATTTGTAATAGATAATAGCACACAGTTCTTTAACAAAGTTGTAGGTTTGTCATTGTGGAGTATTGTGTTTAAATTGATCAAGTAAAAAATCCTACACATCAAAATGTAAAGAAATTGAAGGGGACTAAGCGAAATTAAATGGAACAAACGGGAAAAAATACAGCTATTTTATGACAAATTTAATGTGCACCTGTAAACTTAACATGTGACTGCAGTTGCCCATCGGATCAGATCCGAAATCGGCTAGGACAGGACGAAGCAGCAAGAGAGTAAATGGGTTAGGGTGTGAATAGTTTGTGATGTTCCTGTTTCCACAGGAGTTGTATGTCCAGGACTATGGCACAATCAACTGGCCGGCTCAGAGGAACAACGTTGCGGCATGCGACATGTACACACCACACAGCACACTGCTCACTGTGGCCTACAGTAAGATGTAGATTTCGCTGGCTGCCGCTGTCACTGACCTGACGTTCGATTCTGATTGTTCGTTTGTCACTTATTCATTGTATGCGGTCATCTGAATGCTCTGCTCCTCTGTCAGTGGTCATGAATGTGTACGAGGCTCACCACAGCAGCGCTCTGCGTGGAAGAGCGGTCAAAGAGCTGTACGACCACATACAGGCTGACGACCGCTTCACCAAGTGCATCAGCATCGGGCCGGTAAGGAAACGTACATCCTATATGTTTACAGTCATAGACCATTTTCTGATTTTACCAGTTGATGTGGATTTAGTATTTACACAGCAAATCACAGTGTAAAGGTTTAAACTCATACCGAATTGTGTTCATGTTCGTTTTGTGTTGATGTTAAAGGTTGTTTTAACCCCTCATCTTGCTCTCCAGATTTCCAAAACCATCAACATGCTGGTGCGCTGGCACGTGGACGGACCTGCCTCAGCTGTTTTCCAGGAGCACGTGTCCAGAATCCCAGATTACCTCTGGTTGGTTAGTCAGTTGGTCACTCAAAGTTAGTTAGGACTTAATGTAGTGATTCAAGCAAAATTTGAAAAAGAAAATGCAAAGTATGGTGACTGTTTAATTTGTGCTTCATTTCCCGGTTTGCCGTAGGTTGGGGTTGGATGGTATGAAAATGCAGGTATGTTGGGTGTTGGCGGGCCATGGTGAAGATCATGAAATGAATCATTGCAGTACATGCCGGTTTTCTGAACAAAATTTGTAACTAAAAATCACTTTTAGAGCTTTTCTGTAGAGCAGGCTTGATCTGTGTTCCCAAACCGGGTGTGTTTATCTGATTGTGTTTTTACAGGGGACCAATGGATCCCAGCTATGGGACACAGCGTTCGCAGTACAGGCCTTCTTAGAGGTGTGATGTATACCTTTTACTAACTAAAGTTTTAGTCAACAAAGTCCCACCTAACTTGTTCGACGTATTTTACATTTGGCTTAAATTACTCTTCGTGAAAGTGCTCATAACCAGAAAATGTACCAATTTAAGGGCATAATGTGGTTAATATTCTAATTGTTTTGTGTGCTTTCCTATTGGGGTCCTTCAGGCACGGGCTCAGGACAACCCCACGTTAGAAGAGTGCCTTAAAAATGCTCACAAATTCCTCACCATTACACAGGTGAGACATTTGTATTTATTTTTTCAAGTGCAAAGTTCATCCTATAACTTATATCCTACTTCCTCTCTGACCTGGAAACCAGTAAGTGTTTGAGGCATTGTAATCTTGAACTGGAATTAAGTCAATTGTAAGATGGTTTAGTGTATTAGTTACCTGCAACACAACACAGTGGGAGATTATCGTTTGGAGAAGACCACTGTGGGTTCGGTGGTCTAAGCTACAGGTCTACACGTTCTGCATCAGCATGGATTTGAATCCGACCTACTGCTCTTATTGAACAATCAAAAAAGACAATTAAATAAGAAATAATCAGGAACACTTTTGTTTATCTATGGATTCTAAACGATGCCTGATCAATTTCCTTCATCCACCAGATTTCTGAAAACCCCCCAGACTACGAGAAATACTACAGACAGATGAACAAGGTGAGCTAGTATAGTTATCAGAGGAAGTATCTGGTGTTAGGATTCAAACCATTGTTTGTGTGTGTGTGTGTGTGTGTATGGTGTGTGTGTGTGTATGGTGTGTGTGTGTGTGTGTGTGTATGGTGTGTGTGTATGTGTGTGTGTCTGTGTGTGTGTGTGTGTGTGTATGGTGTGTGTATGGTGTGTGTGTGTGTGTGTGTGTGTGTGTGGTGTGTGTGTGTGTGTGTATGGTGTGTGTGTGTGTATGGTGTGTGTGTGTGTGTGTATGTGTGTGTATGGTGTGTGTGTATGGTGTGTGTGTGTATGGTGTGTGTGTGTGTGTCTGTGTGTGTATGGTGTGTGTGTGTGTGTGTGTGTGTGTGTATGGTGTGTGTGTGTGTGTGTGTGTGTGTGTGGTGTGTGTGTGTTGCACTTGCATTCATATTTTTGTCCGTAATCAGGGAGGGTTTCCCTTCAGTACGCGGGACTGTGGCTGGATCGTGGCAGACTGCACGGCAGAGGGCCTGAAGTCGGTCATGCTTCTGCAGGAATGCTGCCCCTTCATCGGGCATCACATCCCCTCTGAGAGTCTGTGTGAGGCTGTCAATGTGGTTAGTGGCGTAACTGATTAGCCGTCGTCTGATGGTCTCGTCTCAGTTTGCCCACAAGCTGAAATGCAGTACTTTGGCAAAGTGTTTTCCATGCTTCTCTTAACAGTGAACTGCTTTTATTGTGAGATGTGTTACAGTTGTTGAGCATGAGAAACGGTGATGGCGGCTTCGCCACCTACGAGACCAAGCGAGGAGGCAAACTGTTGGAGCTGCTCAACCCCTCTGAAGTATTTGGTCAGTCTTTTACCTTGGATTCTCTACCACATTCTCTCTCCAATGCAACCCAAAGTGCTTGTAACTCGATGGCAGTGTACCAGGGTATGCCTTATGCATTGACATTCATAGCACCAGTAACAGCCTTCTTTGCATACGTATACAGATATACACTGATGAGTTAAAATATTATGACCACTCAACAAGGAAAATGAATAAGGCTGATCATCTCCTGATCATCTTCTAAAAAGGGAACATTTCATGATCTGGGTAGATTGTAAGGGGACATTCAGTTCTTGTAGTCAACGTTTTGGAGGCAGGAGAAATGGGCCAGTGTGAAGGCTTGAGCGACTTTGACAAGGGCCAAAATTGTAATGGCCAGATGACTGGATCAGAGCATCTCCGAATCAGCAGGGCTTGTGGGGTGCTCCCATTCAGCAGTGTTCAGTACCTACCGACAGTGGTTCAAGGAGGGACAAACCACAAACCGGCAACAGGGTGTTGGGCACCCAAGGCTTACCGATGCGCAAGGGCAACCTGTATGGTCCAAACTGACAGAAGGTCTACTGTGGCACTTGTCACTGAAATGGTGCCAGATACCACAGGACAACTTCAGGTGTTTCTAGAGTCCTGCCTCAGCGTATCGTAACTGTTTTGGCAGCACAAGAACAACAGCATCAGTCATCGGTCATAATGTTTTGGCTTATCAGTGTGTAGTCTTCACTATTGTAAACACAAAGGATCTCTGTACAAGCTGTGTATTAATATTTAGGGGTTTGGCCATTTGACGCCATCTACCCCTCCTTGATTCTCTCTCAGGTGATATAATGATAGACTACACCTATGTGGAGTGCACCTCAGCAGTTATGCAGGCTCTGAGACACTTCCAGCATTTGTATCCTGAACACCGGACTGCAGAGATAAGGTAAACACACACACACAGAAACAACAGAAAAAAACAGACTAGACCACAAGAGATCAGGTAACGCACACGGAAATAACAGAAACAAACAGGCTAGACCACAAGAGATCAGGTAAACACACGGAAATAACAGAAACAAACAGGCTAGACCTCTAACTTGGAACCCGCTCCTCAAAATATTTCCCCAAAGCAATTCTATTTTTACCCAGGTCAACTCTGAATGACGGGTTGGAGTACTGCCGCAGGGGGCAGAGGCCTGATGGATCGTGGGAAGGGTAAGCTTTTGGTTCAACTTGGTTCTATAGGCTATGTACAAAGGAAGGAGACAAACAACCAATACCATTAACATATCCCAGTATTTTGCTGAACTCCTGTTACCCTAAATGCACCTAGAAATTCCCCCCTTCCCATTATTAGTTATGGGACGAGTTTAGCATGTTTTGGGGTTGACTGCTAAGCAAATGTCCCACAGGTGTGTCTCTGAGACAATATTTGAAAAGCCATTCCTTCTCAATGTATATTTCATTGTTGTTGTTGCACTCACAGAGAAAACTAGCCTGAAACAAAAAGAGAGAGAGAGAGTGTGTTCTATCTCTGTATCACATGAGAACCGTAGTTACGTCATTACCCATCCCAAGCACTTAGAGCAGGTTCAGCAAGTTTGGAGATACTTTCACCCTTCACGCACAAGTTTTACAAATGCAAAGCTAGTCATATTATTGCTCACACCTCAATCCAAACAGGTCATTGCAATTATTTATACATTAGAGAAGTGAAGTGTTTAATATTTTAGATAAAACATCTGGTCAACTTTGTTTATTTAGTTGTGGACTTGGTAAATAAGACTATGGAGCACCATTAAACACAGCCAATTGTAGCAGCTACTGTTCCTAGCATCCAATCTTAAGTCAATACCCAGCCTAACCTTTCCGAAGTGAGACATTCATCAGTGTGAGTGCAGCTCCTAAATAGAGAATGTGCGTTGACATGATTTATGTGCAGTGACATGATTTCATTCAACTTAAAGGAAGGTATACAAATTGACTGTTAAGTCATTGTGGAAGATGGGTGAACAAAGAGCTTTTGTCATGTATTATTTGTTACTACACATGAAGTTCCCTCCCAGAAACTATGTTATTTGAATTTCATTTGAATTGAAAGAGGGTTGGCACTCTGCCTGTGATTTGAATGCCATATAGCAGCGGTATTCAAATATACCCAACAGGGTCACAATTACTGATGGGTTTGTATTTTATGTGATTTTACATGATTATTTTACGTAATTAAATCTGAAAACATTCATATTTGAGTAAATTCTCTTCAGCAATTCTGTATCTGAATACATGGCTATATAGATAGTGAATTCCAATGGATTTCATCTGATTAGTCTCTAAACAGATGTGTCGGCCAGAGCCAGAACAATTAGAGCTTTAAAACACTGACTGGTTAAACATTATCCCATTACTGATGACAACACCATTCATTTTGAAGGTTACCAAATTGACTACTCTGGATAAAATATATCAAAACATCCTGCAGCTTGGAAAACAATGAACATTTGCAGTGGAACTATCTTTGAGGTCCATATTTGAGTTTGAGAATTCTGAATTATTTTGACTGGTTCTATATACTGATGTGCCAAACAGTACTCCTAATTTGCTGTTGGTCCTTCACGTGCTGCCATAAGAGCAACGAGCCGCTGAAGGAAAGAGTCTTTAAGACCGGTGAAGCTGTCCTGTGGTATCTGGCCTATGGTTTTAATTTTAATGTTCGATTCATTGCTTTTGTGTCATTTGTTTTTGAGTAATGTGTCTACTCTTGTTATGGTGTATTCTGCCCAGGTCTTGGGGAGTCTGCTTCACGTATGGGGTCTGGTTTGGCTTGGAGGCTTTTGCCTGTATGGGTCATACATACCACCATGGGTGAGGATCCCTAGGGATGGAGGAAGATATGTACAAACTAACATTTCCAGGCAGCACATTTCTGGGCAATATTTGATCTCTCTTTAAATCTTACACCTTCTATCCAACAGTGTTGTGTGTGGGGAGGTGCAGAGGGCCTGTGACTTCCTGGTGGACCACCAGATGGAGGACGGGGGATGGGGGGAGGATTTTGAGTCTTGCGAGCAGCGCCGCTACGTCCAGAGCGCAAACTCCCAGATTCACAACACCTGCTGGGCCATGCTTGGCCTTATGGCTGCGAGGTATCCGTCTACTGCAGTGGTTTACAAAACGCCTAAGTTTCTGTACCGCTGACAGATTTCTGCTCTGCTCGGATTACCATTGAAGTACCTTCTGTTGTTAATTTCACTAGTAAGGCTATTGCCTCGTGAGTATTTGAACTGCGTACCCCCGGTGGTCCTAGTACCCCTGTTTGGGAACCGCTCGTCTGCTGAACTAGTTACATACTTTGACTACCTATGTGACAGTATTTCCCTTCTACGTAGACATCTTCTAAATACATGATTTACCTCCATGAAGTTAAATAATACAGAATATTCTGTTGGCAGGTATCCAGATGCCCAGGTGATTGAACGAGGAATACAGTTGTTGATTGAGAAGCAGCTGCCCAATGGAGACTGGCCACAGGTGAATGGCCACACACTGCTGAATGCAAGCTTCACCTAACCATTTTCATTACATGTTCACGTTGTTCAGAGTAATCTATTTTCAGTCTGAAGTTTATTGATGTGTACTTTGTTCTCAGGAAAACATCGCTGGTGTGTTCAATAAGAGTTGTGCCATCAGCTACACATCCTACAGAAACGTGTTCACTGTGTGGACGCTTGGACGCTTTTCCAAATTATACCCTTCCAGCCCTCTGGTTGGGAAGATCAAGCTGTGAGGTCACGGTTCACCGTAAGGTCAAAGAGCCAGCTGGAGCACTTAGCCTAATTTCAAAATTATTACACTAAAACACAGACATAAGAGACGTACAACTTAAACGTATTGAGATGTAAATTACAGTCCCTAGTTCCTACATTTTTCAACATTTTAACTATATTCATTCTTATTCTGGTATAAAAACCATGAAGCAGACTTTACTTGGAAAACAGATTGAATGTTGAAAACAAAACCTTGGTATTGATTTGATTAACTTATTACGTAGTTACTATGGGAAAAATATTTAGATACTGGCATAATAACATCTCTAGTTAAACAAGGAGCTAAATGGAATGAATGTTTCCAGTTTGTATGGGGGTGTATCTCAAAACCTCAACCCTTTGGGATTTCCTTACCTTACCAGCTCTTTCAGCATTCCTCTTGTCTTAAATTTAGGTGGTATGTTTTAAAACATACTTTTTAACTGCTTTGTGAGAAATAAATGTGTCACTTTGGCATCTGTCTCAATTTTCTATCAATATGTAAATTAAGTAAATATGTAAAAAATAAAAACATTCCTTATGTCCTACTTAAAAAAAAAAAACGATTTTCAAATTTGCCTACTTATCTATCTTTTTTTTTAAGAGTAATGAAGTAATTCGATTGCAGAATAAAGCAATTTTCTATGCATTTAATTGATCTATTTTAAAGTGTGTCAAATCTACCAACCTGTACATTTCATAAGAACTTGAACACATACACAGTCAATCGGAGGAATTGCAGTATACCAGCCCTACAGGTTACGTTCTATTGTATTTAGACCAAACCATGGAACATCCAGGTCAGTGGCGTTACATTGTTGAACAACCTACCACTATTAACTGAATGCACCATTAATCGGTAGGCTACTGTGGGTAGGTACCACCGCTGACTGGGAGCACCCTACAAAGCTTTTTGTTTCAGTCATCCCAGACATAACTATGGTCCCTTGTCAAAGTCGGTGGATTCCAAAAAACAGGTAAATTGGATAACCTCAACATTCAGTTCCAAGAACTGAGGTGACTTTCAGGGTATGTAAGTAGCCATAGCAAATTACTTGCTGGACATAAACTGCTCCGGAGCAGATTATGTTCCAGGGTTAGTTTGTTTCAGAGAGCTGATGGAGCATAGCTTGCCTTTATGAAGCAGATTCAGTGAATGTGGAAGCACAGATTTTTCATTGTTAGAGGGTGATAAGACTGTGTGTAGATGTTTTTTCATATCAGGAAGAATATTAATAATTAATAACATAAAGAACATCCAGTAAGGGCATTACAATTAAGGTTACTGTACACATATGCAGTAAAATAAGCACACAAAATACACGTGACTACAAGTGTAACAGGGACAAAATAAGTATTGAAAAATGTCTAATTTTCGGAGATACTGAATTTTGTCAGTTTTAATCATCATAATATCCATGTTTCACTTTTTGAATGGAATTACTGAAATAAATCAACTTTTTTATGATATTCTAATTATGTGACCAGCACCTGTATAGTTATTTTACTGAGAAACATCAGATGGACCCAATGAAGTTGTAAGTCCCACCCCAGCTCGTGAACTGAGCCAATCAGATTTGAGACGGCAGCTGAAGTTAAAGATGAAAGTGGTGGAACTAGAGCAGGAACCGTGATTGTAAAATGTCAGGTAAAATAAAAAATGAAAAGAAGAAAATGGAGGCCAGGAGAGTTGCTGTATCCCAGTCGATCAAGACGTTCTTTAAGACAGATGAGTGTAGGCTATTGTTATTTATGTTGCTGCCTGATTTACTTTAGTGGTAAAAGGAAAAATACCCTGGTAATGCGACCCTGGTAATGCCGCTACTCGCCCCACCAGGTGGGATATCCCTATACGGAACAGCGGTAGTGTGCTCGGCTGCAGTGTCGTAGGGACGCTGTTTCGATTCCCCTGCAGGACGCTACAATATTTTTATGGGTTTACATCACCATAATTATGTAGTGTTTGCTATATATTTGTTTTTATATTTAATGTTATATTTCTGTATTTTGCTTTAGCAGTTTAGTAAAAACCTTTAATTATATTTGTTATCTGATTTGATATTTTGTAAGAAATCCCTATTTGGTTACATGTTTGCCGCCATGCTCATGTATTGTGCAGTATATGATAAGGGTGGTGGGGGCCCACATCAATATTTTTTAAGGGGGCCACGAATCCTCTAGCCTCATGGATCCAACACATTGACTACCATATACCCAGACCATTAAGTGTGCTCTAGTTAGGAAATGATCAACGTTATTCGCCTCACCTTTGTCATAATGTTTTGACTCATTAGTGTTCATACTATTTGTTGTGAGCATACACACTCACCGGCCACTTCATTCGATACAGCTGCTCGTTAACGCAATAGCCAAATAACAAGTCATGTGACTGCAACTCAATATTTCAAGCATGCAGACTTGTTCAACACGTTTGTTGTCCGCTTAAACAGTAGAACGATCAGGGTTTGGTGGTTCTAGAACAGGTGTGTCACTCGGGTAAGGGAAGCAAAGCAGACGTAACTCCGCCAGTATCTTGCAAGTAAGTACACATTTATTATTTGTTATTATTTTAAGATTGAATTTCGTGAAGATTGACAGGGACAGATTGACAGGGACTTCGATGTCCCAACTGGTTCCACCAACTGGGTGTTTTATGCCTGTTTATGTTCCCAGACAGGAGGTGGTAGAATAAATAACTTGTTTAGTGATAGGGTTTGATCATTGCCTGAAGGTAGGGAGGGAACGTTTTTCTTGCTGCATATTAGGCATACTACATGGTTTGTAGTATTGGAAAATGTCAACTGGTAGTCAGTGACTGGGTAGAAAAGCGAGGTTACATTGGAAAACCTGGTAGCATTGTTTAACTGTTTAACTTTGTTGTATTTCAGAGAATACATCTTCGTTTTGTTATTCCTTCACGATGTGGGGACAAAACCAAGGTAAATGTTAGCACTCCTAACCAAACTTTTGAAATTGAATGGACTTCAGTTACACTGTGTATAATGGTGACCTGGACTGTAAAGCATTTAGTTTTCTTATTTGGTTTCTGTACCCAAAGTATCAATTGAAAAGGAATTAAAATGATGGATTTAAATGAAGTAATTACAATAAAGATTTTTACATTGTTTTGTTACACCATTTTGAAATGACTGGTTTTATTTTCTTGCTCCAATGGCGTACTGGGCTAAGCGACTGACTCCAAGACAATCTTACTCCTGCAACTTGACTTTAAATCTGGACCAGGGCTTATTAAGCAATTTCTTGATTAATCAAAAAAATGCCAGAATGTATTTAGTTTTTCTTATAATTTAAAAAAATACTTGTTCCCCCTATTTTCGGAGCAAGTTATCAGACATGCCAATATACATTCCAAATGAATTTCTATGTTTAGTATATAATCCTTTGCGTTGAATAATCCTTTGCGTTGAAGTCTGTGACCCAGTACCCCACCAGACTGTTATCTTCTCTGCCTAGTCTGTACTCTAGCTGTCTTATGCAGTACAGAGGAAATGTGTGCACAAATACATTGAAATTAGAGCTGTGAGATTATACCTTTTAATAATTGTTATATTTAGTGTATATAGATCAAAGAAAAAATTGTTTACATTCTGGTCTTTGCCTGTGCAGGCAACTTTTATTCTAACGGCTACAATCCAAATGGGCAACAGCCAGGGGGATATCCAGTGCCAGGGGGATATCCAGTGCCAGGAGGATATCCAGGTCAACAACCAATGCCAGGGGGATATCCAGTGTCTGGTGGATATCCAGGACAACAGCCAATGCCTGGTGGATACCCAGGGCCAGGCGGATACCCTGCTGGAATGATCCAGGTCCCAATGGGTCCTGCCTACCAGCCTGTTGCAGTGCTGTGTCCCATGGGATGTGTTGGGCAATGTAACCATGGGCACCAAGGTCACCACGGACACCATGGCCACCATGGGATTTCAAATTTTCTTGGACGCAAGCACAGGCACGGGCATGGTCATTGGCATAACGGTTGCCACAAGCAAGGGAGGCATTGCCACGGGGTAAGAACTTGGAAAACATCTTGAAGGAACTATTATTAAAAACCTATGTGAAGTACACTAGAAATAATAACAAGTTTTATTTGTCCTTCAGGATTCCAGCAGCTCTTGCAGCAGTGACTCAGACTAAAGTCTTGTAGACAGTGGACTGTGACATCATGCCATGATCAGCCCAAAGAAGCCTAGGCCCAGTTTTCAAAAACCTATCCATCTGGATTTCACATCTGATAGGATGCTTCACACGTTATAGTGAATATGACCGTGTTTAGTTAAAGAACCCAATACATAATGCAGAACTAATTCTCATCCTTAATGGCTGTACGCCATGAAGCCATCTGACACCTTACTCATGTCTTAATGTCAGTATATACTTTTTCTGTTATGTGAAATAATTTAATAATAAAGATTCTTTACATTTTTTTTGTAAATGAACTGTCTTAATTATGTGTAGTTTATTAAAATAGCAATAGATCCACATCCATTATCAAACGAACTTCATGTAGCAATTTCGTGTGTGTGTGTGTGTGTCCGTCCAGTACTGCTTTAACTTGAAAGTTTCCTTGCTAGCATGTGTGTTCTTCGCTTTACCTGTAAATGGTCTTAAAGTTTTGGCTCATCAGTGTTTATACATTTTGTTGTTGGCACATTACTGGCCAGTGGGGGTATAAGTAAATGTTTAAAATTCAGGGATACATTTTAATTTCATATATATTCAACTCCACCTAGATTCTGGGTGATATCAGCTTGAAAGTGGCTCTATGTAGTTGGTATAGGTGTCTTATTCAATGGAAACGGGACTCTTTGCTTAGGGCCAGAACATAGGGAAACTGTTTTGTGCTCCACCTAAGCACAGCACACATACAAACACTGAAGCATATACTATTTCTGTTCTGTAAGTGGTGAGATTTTGGGGGTCTGTTTTGCTATTCGGAGCTTGGTACTTGGTATGTCCAAAATTGCTTTTTAATGAATCTCTGAAGGAGAATAAAAGTATAGTAAAGAATGTGAAATTGTGAATTTTCTACATTGACTGGAAACATTCCTCTTGAAAGGCTTTCAAATTGGTGATTACTAGTGGGGGATTCTCTGTCACACTGGTTTTAGATGTCACTTGGCTTTAAAACAACCTGAAGTGTTTTCTATAGCAAAATATTATGATTGTGTTAATATGATAAAAATGTATTCCTTAACAATAATGATTGTTGTTGAATCAACTAACTCTTACAAGTTAATATTACCTTCAATAATTAGTCTTGATCATACCATAGTAACCAAATCCTATAGAACAACTTAACATAGATTTTGCAGGTGGAGTCAATAGAAACTCTTAAGTGAAGACATGTGATTTTTTTTGTTTAACTGGGCATCACATTTCAACTGAGTGATTCTGAAGGGATGTGCCTGTGTATGTCTTTAGAGCATGTTTTTCCCCTCAGAGTCCGTGCAACTAAGTGAGTACATGGTGAGTGTGTGTGAATGGAGCAATAGAGCAGAGGAGCAGCTCCTTTTCAGCACTGACTGTGTGCACACCTGAGCTCACAATTCATGCTTTTCAAAGCCATCTAAAAGCTTTGCCGTCCAGGTGAAATAACAGCTCACCACTCGGATCCTCCATTAAAGGATATAGCCTATAACAAAATTAAACTTTAAAGAATCTTTAATTGTCTTTCTGAACATAGCACACTATGTGGTTGTTGGGCTTTACAGCTCTCAGGTGTTGAAATGGTTATTTAATCGACATGTACATATTCTTGATACTGTGCGTGTGTCTATGAGTTTAAAGGAGAGTTAGGAGCGTTATACAACTATACCAGGTCCGGAGTCAGCTGTTTCTTGTTCTACCTCATCATTACTTCGACCACCTTGTTCCAGTTCTACCTAAATCCCTAGGGGATTTGAATAAAAATGCAGCGGAACTGGCTCCTATGAGTTAAGTTTGAAAGGTCCTCAACATGTATTGGGCAACACCTTTATTTATCAATACTTCAATATGTCGGAAAGTATTATACCAATTTGTATTTGAAAACTGTAAGTGATATCTGGGGGAGGAATTCTGTCACGGGAAAAGCTTGGGTGCAGTCTCACCATGAGCTCCGTAAATCCTACCCAC
This sequence comes from Dallia pectoralis, assembly GCA_029465975.1. Classification (NCBI taxonomy): domain Eukaryota; kingdom Metazoa; phylum Chordata; class Actinopteri; order Esociformes; family Umbridae; genus Dallia; species Dallia pectoralis. The sequence continues at coordinate 16,377,595 of CM055731.1, read as the reverse complement.
CTTTCCCCAGGTATAGCTACCACCCTGCTGGGGTGCTCGCATGGCAAACATGCAAATTACCCAAATAATCACGTGGAACACAAAGGTGTGCTATCCGCACTATTCATATATTTCTACAGAAAAATATAGAATCTTTCGTGAAAATTCTACAAGGAATCATTGTTTTAGCTTAGAATATAAAAAGCAAAAAGGATCTGCTACTTCCACCAATGAGATTCAAATCCGAACGTTCACCAAAAAAAAACTTTAAAAAGAGCCGTTTGTTCGAGAATCAAACGTCAGTATATGGTTCTAGCAGGTGTGACTCGCGCTCTGTACAAGAGCCCTGTAAGGAAGCTATTCAGACATAACTCTGCCTGTAACTACTTCCTAGTAAGTACTCAGTTTATACATATGACTAAGCTTGATATATGGTAAATACTTTTTAGTAAATATTTAGTGTAGGCCGCTATGGCCTACATGAATTGAATTAACGTTCATTTGGCGTTTGATCTAGTTTAAATCGATGCAATTGGTGAAATAGAATCGTCTTTTCATCGTAATATTTTACTATTATAACGTACATTTATGAGTGGTATTCTACCATAGTAAATTATTTTTAATACCATAGTCTTATTTTTAAAAGAAAATAGGTTTTGTAGTTATCGGTCATGACCAGAAACTTAACATACGTATAGCTTTAGAGTGCTTTAAATTGCCTTAGACGTTTTACATTGGCCTATCCATTTTTGCTATTTTATTTTGTGTTCAACCATGAAAGCCACATAAGGTGTCTTTAAACCACAATTTCCCAATAACTAATCAAAAGAGCCGATCTGTATGATTGTGTAAAAATCCCCTAAGGATAAAAAATCAAATAAAAGAATCCCCTAAGGATAAAAAAATATATTATATAGATAGATACATTTTATCCTGTTTATATTTAAGATTACTATGTGGTGTATTAACTAGTCTAGTGTATGAACTAGTGGAATTACTGCGGTGAAGTTAGCTTTCTATTTAAGATTCGGACTTTGATCGTCAATACCCCATAAACAAAGCCTGCTCGAAACAAACAAATTACATATTCTGAACCTGCTGTCTATAGAGAACAATCAACACGCCCTTTTTTCTCTGTTGCGTTTAGTTTTCAAAAGACAACATTACAGTCATAGAAATGGCAGATTCTCATAAATTGTATTCTCAGTTAAGGGAGCGTGTTAAAAGTGCACACCGAATGTATTGTTTTATACAGATGAACTCCAATTGCATTGCAACAAAAAACATTGACCAATGGAAAAAACGATAGAGCTCAGAATTTACATTACTCTCTATTTACATTACTAGAAAAGTCAATTTAAAAATACACAAATACACTTTTAACACGCTCCCTTTTTAGATACTACACGGAGAATCTGCCATAGTCGTCTTCTGAAAATTGAACGCAACAGAGTAAACAGGGAGTGTTGATTTTCTCTCTATCGACAGCTGATTCAGAACATGTAATGTGTTTGTTTCTGGCAGTGTTTGTTAGTTTATGCGGTATTTACGATCGATGTCCGAATCTTGAATATAAAGCCAACTTCACCGTAGTAGTGAGTACAACAATCCACGTTCGCTGATGTCAATTGGCTAAACCAGGCAGACTGGTTATTTTTTAGATACTCTGAAAATGCAGGTTTTCCGAAAACGTTCATGAAGATGGACACGGACCGTGCTGTCCTTACTTAAAGGGGAAGCCGGTTCCACCAATGGGGTGCAAGTCTGGTTATGTCCCCAGGCCGGACTGGAGCAGAAAGCAGAATGAAGAACTTGCTTAGCGATGTAGGGTTTGATGATTGTCTGAAATAGGGAGGGGAAGTGTCTCTGGTTGCATATTAGGCAACCTACATGGTTTTGTAGTGGTGGAGCGAAGTTACCTGGGAAAGTATTGACATTCAGGACAAGTGGTAGTGGTTTGCTGCTCTACCAAGGCTTATTGCATTAGTTTTAATGTGAAATGACAAGACGTGATCGAGTTCATGTTTTTTGGGGAACAACCGGGTGTTGTCTACGAGGGCTATGATCATGTTTTTATGCTTATTTTTTAATGAAAACATATTTATATTGTTTATTCCCTTCAAAGGTTTAAATTGGAAACTTCAAAATGTGGGGACAAAACCAAGGTAAATGTTTGCAATCATCACCTAACTTTTGAAATGTATGCACATAATTTACACTGCATATAATAGTGATATTTGTTCTATTAATCATTGTTCTATTTAGTGTATATATAGATTAAAGAAAAATGGGTGTTTACATTCTGGTCTCTGCTTGTGCAGGCAACTTTTATCCTGGCTACAACGGGAACCCATATGGGCAACAGCCAGGGGCATATCCAGTGCCAGGGGGATATCCAGGACAACAGCCAATGCCTGGTGGATACCCAGGGCCAGGCGGATACCCTCCTGTAATAATACAGACCCCAGTGGTTCCTCCTTGCCAGCCCAATCCAGTGCTGTGTGCCATGGGATGTGTTGGGCAATGTCACCACGGTCACCACGATCACCACGATCACCACGGTCGCCATGGACTCCTTGGACTCCTTGGAAATCTTGGTCACCACGGTCACCATGGTCACCACGGTCACCACGGTCACCATGGTCACCATGGGCATCATTGATGATGTCAACTAACGTCTTGTAGTCAGTGACACGTGACCACACGTCTCTGATCAGCCCAATAAAGGGCCCCATTTTATTTTTAAAAATATCTGGATTTCACATTTGATAGGATCCACATCGTATTAGAATGAATATGGCAGTGTTTAGTTAAAGATATAATGCTAAACTTATCCCTAAACCCAATGTATAATGGAGAACTAATTCTTATCCTTAATGGCTATACTCCATAATGCCATCTGCCACCATGTGTTGAAATGTATTTTTTCTATGTGAAATTGTTCAATAATACAGAGAATAATACTTAGAATAATACTTAGAATAATACAGAGAATAATACTAAATAATACAGAGAATAATACTAAATAATACATAGAATAATAACGAGAATTTCTAAATGTCCGTTGTATGCCAACTGTCTTAATTAACTATGTGTAGATTATTAAAATTATAGTAAATCCACCTGCTTTGACTGAAGTAACTTTATGTAGCACTTTCTTATATCTGTCTGTCATTGACTGGGATATTTCTTGCTTTCTTTAAAACATTTTGATAGGATTGAGATCTGGGCTAGTCCAATTACTTTTGAGCAATTTTTGTGTAGCTTGGCCTGTTGTGTTTTTTTATCACTGTCCTGTTTCAAGATCCCAGTTTGTTTCAGCTTGAGCCTTTTTTAAATTGAATCAAGGCTATTAATGCACATGAGTCTAGGACGCCGTACAAAACCATTTCCAAGCAATTTGACGTACATAATGTTACCGTTTGACAGTGCATCATCTACTAATGAAGCATACCGTTCTACATAGGCCCAGTATTTTAAACCAGACCGCTGATGCTTTAAGCCCAAGTTCAATACATCAGGAGTATAATGGCCCTTGTACTGAAGCATCTGTTGTGTACCGCAAATCTCAAACTCCACCGTGTGCTGGCTCCCTTTAAACAGGGAGATGTTTCATGTTGACAGCAATGCTTTCTGAACAGGGGCACTTGGGGTAATGGTGCCCATGTTTGTGTCTGCCTAGTAGTCTGCCTATTAGTTACATACCTGGCATGGCTGCTGTTTTTAGAGGGAAACTGTTCTCATTAAGATTAAAGCAAAAAAGGCTTTAAATGTTCCACTTTATGTGTAATGAATCTAGAATATATGAACGTGTAACTTTTTGAATTATTTACTAAGATAAAGAACTTTTCCGCAGTATATATATATATATATATATATATATCTTTTTAGATTCTCCTCAACACTGATGAGCCAAAACATTTTTTCATTACCACAGACGAAGCAAATCATTTTGCCATGGTCCGGGTGGATTAGATGGTAGTGGTCAACGTGTTGGATGCAGGAGAAATAGGCAAGAGTAAAGACAGGACCGGACCAGACCGTGACACTGACAAGGGCCCAACATTTATGGCCAAACAACTGGGGAGACAGAGAATCTCCGAGACGTCAGGGCTTGTGGAGTGCCCAGGGGTAGGCAGTGGTTAGGCTCATTGATGCCATAGGGCAATAAAGACTTTCCCGTCTGGTTCGAACTGTGGCAGTCACAGAAAAGTGTACAGAAAAGTGCAATACTGGTTACGGGAAGAATGTGTCACAACACACGTTGCATAACACAGGCAGTCTGTCCGGTCTGCTGCAACCCCATACGCGGCAGACGCATGATGAAGAGTTTATGGTGTTGTCCTGGCCTGCGATTGAGAATCTGCGGAATGTGCTGGAACAAAAAGTCCGATTCACGGAAGGTCCAAGTCGCTTCTTACAGGACTTGAAGGATCTTCTGCTAATGTATTGGTGCCAGATCCCACAGGATACCATCAGGGGTCATGTGGAGTTGAAGCCCCAGCGGCCTAGCACTGTTTTGGCCGATAGCACGGAACCAACAGCATTTTAGGCAGGTGGTTATATTGTTTTTTACATAGTCCAGAGTACTTGAATGGGAGGAGAGTATGTGTTCAGGTGTGGCTCTTCCTTTTCTTACATATATAGAGTGTTGCCTTTACTCTAGAGTTAGAGCGATTCAATTGAGGAAGTTATTCGTACATCACACTCCCTGGAGCTGTAATCTAGTAAGTCCAGCAGTTTACTTTCGTCGGTTGTGAACATGCACTTTATATATATATATATATATATATATATATATATATAATATACATTCTGTATCGTTTTTTTGCCTGTAAATTTAATAGATTACAGAAGGGTTATTTGTTTGATCAATATTTTGTATATTTGTAAAACATTTATGTATGCCACAAAAAATTCTAATCAGGAAATGGCAGTCTAAAATACATTCATGAGAAAAAACTTGGAATGGCACATACCTAGAGAACATTTTGAGTAGAAAATGTCTGTAACATTTATTAGCCTATAAACAATGACTCAACTACATGTTTCAAAGGGGAATTTTAGTGGGGAAATTCTTAGGAACTTGTGACACCTTTGTACACGTCTCTTTGGAAATATTTACTTAAAACATTTTGTACAGATGTCTTCTGGTCAATTATCCAAGTATAACAGTACATATCTAACAAATAGCCACTTTAAAATGCTTATAGCAAAGGATGGTTGTAGATTCATACCAAAGTTAGGGCAACTTATTTTACTCAAATTTAACAAATACATTTAAACTTTTTATGTTTTTGAGAGTGTTAACCCAAAAAATGTATCTTTAGACCTGTTGGGTCTGCTCCATTTCTGATAATTGGACAAAAGTCAGGATTTGGGCGGCCTGTTTAAACACAGGTTAACTATGGTGCCTGTCCAAAAAATACATTTCCAAGTTATGCGTGAATGTTATTTGGTCTTTGCCTGTAATTTATTTTTCTGCAATGGAACAATATTATAAAAACTGTTCTGTGAAATATCAATTAACTATATTATCTTGGCTATGGATATTGCTGCTTTTAATGCTTCATTCAGTGAAAATAAGTAAGAATATCCTGTACATAAAACATGTAATTAAATGCTATAGTTTATTATTCTGGTGTTTTTGTTGGCCATGGTGAAAATATGTTTTAATACATTTACTTCAGTGCCTGGTATTCACCTGGCAATTGAGGAAGAGTCATTGCAATATGACAATTTTATTTGTCCACTTCTCTCTGCCACACCTTGTTGTTTTACCAGCCATGTAGCATTAGTCACGACTGCCGCTCTCATCTGACTACCTCACTCATCTGTCCAGTACACATATTGCACATATTTGCATTCAGCATTTTCCTCAAGCAGTCAGACTGGTTAGATGTGTCTTACTGTAGCCCTGCCCTGTGACATGGCTCGGGGGAGCAAGTGGAACAAAACAAAAACATACGTTAATAAAGTTGTTCTTTCTCTCTGCTTAGGGTTTTTTACTTGATAACACATCCACTAACTGTCTACAAAATTATAAATTAATGCAAACGCCAAAGCTTGTTGTTCTTAATTCAATGTTAGGGCTAATCCCCATCTGTCCAGCATTTTGTTGACCAGTTAGACCGTTTAAATATGACAAAAAGCAGGTGGCTATTATGTTGATAACAGATGAGGGCCATGTGATCACCTGGGTCATTGCGTATTTAAGATTTCTCTGGCCTCAGCAACATCAAAGCACCAGAATATCTCTGAAACCATGCCAGAAAATTCATCCATATGTGTTTTTATTTATTTTAGGTTTTCAAATAAGAAACTTCAATATGTGGGGCCACAACCACCACAACCACCATGGTAAATGTTTGCACACCTACAAAAATTTTCAATTATCTGTGTCACATTTAAAAGCTAATTCCATGCTTCACTGTAATGCCCGTAATTAGATTATTTCCTACATATCCTTGTGCAGGAAACCAGTATCCCCCTGGCTACATTGGAAACCCTAATGGGTGGGTTCAGCCAGTGGTAGGAGCATACCCTGCGCCAGTGATGTATCCTGGTATGGTCCAGCCTGCGATTGTTCAGCCTGTGGTATACTCATGCCCCATGGGATGTATTGGGCAATGTCAGCACGGTCAATATGGTCACCATGGACACCACGGACATCATGGTCACCACGGACACCATGGTTATTAATAATGAGGCAAGCATGGGCACAATAAACTGTAGCATGATCAGGGGGGTACACAATCTTACACAATATGTGAAGTTTTGAAGGTAGGCCCTATTGGATCTTTTTTTAAATGTTGTTGAGTTAAAGGGCTTCCTTTTGTGTTTCTGTCACCCAGACTTCAAGCAGCTCCTGCAGCAGTGATTCCAACTAAAGCCTTGCAGTTATAGCGACAAAATCAGATAGGATAAAGTGCATGTGAACATAATTCATAAAATTCTATGGGGCTTCCTATAGTTTTTATTCTATTTTTATGAATTAAATACACTTTTTAGAGGCTTTTCTCTTCCCCATCTTGATTGTCTGTGTTCTTTAAAGCCCTGTATAAAATATCTGTGAATATTGTCTGGTTGTGTGTATGGTTTCTTTTCAGTGAAAGTATTGTAAAACTTTGACTAATTTGTCATTATAAGAAAAAACATTAAAATAAGTCTGTCAAATTTCTGTGTAGATCATTATTACAAGCCACATGACATGAGTTTTCAAGTCATATGGCCCTGGAAAAATGCTTAAATGTATTTATAAATAAACACTAATATGTAGTATTTTATGTAGTAATTATGTGTGTTACTGTGTACTACCGTCTTTTTTATGTGCAGAACCGTCTTTTAGTACTGCTTACAAAACTTATGTGCTATTGCTGCTTAGTTTTCAAATCCTGATCACATTATTCTGACAGTGTCTATGGGTCTAGAAGAGGGCAACAGAAATATTGTCAGCACCGCCAATGATGGACAGTGAATTATCTCTAATAAGATGCCTTCTCTTGTTGCACTCTAACGACCTCTTGTGGTAGGTCAAGTGTCTGCATGCTATATCGTGAATGTCGGCCATGCAATGGATTCTGGATTCACCGCCGATGCTTTTGTGCCATGCAGAGAAAATGTCCTATTTAGCGAGGCAGCTTTGCAAGATTTGGATTTTTGCGCTGTTGTGTTTGTTGCTTGTTCTTCCTTTTCCAACTACAGTTTATAACACTGACAAATATGATGAGAATATGATAGAATATATATACTGTAAATGAGCTACTGAGCTGGACCACAGAGAAATAATGGATAAAGACAAGCTGGGGTCATGCAATGTTATAGATCGATAAAAAACATTTGTTTCTTCAAATGTATTAGTGAATGGTATACAATTAGCCAGCTTACTTGCTTACACTGTCCATCACAAAATAATGAAAAAGGTATGGTGTTTGTGTGATTCTGTGTGATTTGAAGGTCAATTTAAATCCAGCAATCTACTAGAGTGAACAGGTCTACTCAATCAATCAATCAATCAAATTTATTTATAAAGCCCTTTTTACAACAAAGTTGTCACAAAGTGCTTTTACAATCACCAGCCTGAATCCGACAGAGCAAACATCAACAAGTTGAACAAAAAAACAAGTTGAACAAGTTGATACACGGCGGCTAGGAAAAACTCCCTGAAAGTCAGATTTAGGAAGAAACCTAGAGAGGAACCAGGCTCTGAGGGATCACCAGTCCTCTTCTGGCTGGGCTGGGTCAGTTTATGACAATACAACAAGCGAGGTGTGAATATCTGAGAAACAAAATAGTCCGGGATGATCGGGAGGGATGATGGGTGTGATAGGCTTGGAGGAAGAAGCTCCGGTTGCATCAGCTGTTCCGTCAGCCGCACAGTCAGGGGCCCCAGGGAGGATCCAGCATATGCTCCAAGCTGGAGCGGTCCCCCTGACAGAAGTGGACACAAACACAGGGAAAGGTTGGACACTAGTTCCCGGCACAATAGTATACCGAACATAGTACTTTAAAGGAGACAGGGGGGTTAGTGAGACAATGGCCATGAACGGGTAAACCCAGGACAAGTCCAGACAGATGTTAGTAGAGACTGGACACAGGAAAGGTTAGACACCCTGGTTCCTTACGTCCCCAGCACCATAATATAGCAGCATAGATCTTAGAATGAGACAGGGGGGTCCAGTGAAGCTGGGGCCCTGAACAGGGTAAACCCGAAACAGGGCCCAATAGGCCGGAAAACACCCACCCACTATGCCAAGCATCAACCCAGGGACGCCAATCGACCATGACCACTCGGGCAGGTTTAGTTTTTGCTCACAAAGTTACTCGAGCTGGTGGAACAAACAAGAGCTATAGCGAGCCAGTGACATCCACACCCCAAGGAGCATATGGGAGGTTTAGTTTTTGCTCACAAAGCTACTCAAATTGAGGCTACAACGGAGCACTATAGCGACCCAGTGACTCCTCCCACAGTTAACTGGGATAATCAGAGTTTAATTCACCAGCTACTCGGATTGAGCGAACAAAGGAGAGCTATAGCGAACCAGTGACTCCTCCCCACAGTTAACTGGGATAATCAGAGTTTATTCACTAGCTACTCGGATTGAGCGAACAAAGGAGAGCTATAGCGAACCAGTGACTCCACCCCCGAGGCAGCAGCCTGGAGGTATCGTTTTAGCTCAAAAAGCTACTCGAGAGGCAACAACAGGGAACCATAGCGAGCCAGTGACTCCACCCCCCAGACAGCAATCGAGAGGACACCCCAGGGGAGATGTGAACCCGCAAGGCGAAGACAGCAGGGCAGAATGAGATCCGAACCTTCGTACCCTGGGCCATATTACACTCAACCATAAACCTTACTGAAAAGATATGTTTTTAATTGTGATTTAAAGGTTTGAACAGAATCTACATTTCTAACCCAGATTGGCTACTCATTCCATAATAGAGGAGCTCTATAGGAGAAGGCTCTACCTCCAGCTGTTTGTTTAGAAATTTTAGGTACAATTAGGAGACCAGCATCCTTTGATCTAAGGTTACGCGTGGGTATGTATGGCTGGACTAATTCAGCGAGGTAGGTGGGAGCAAGTTGATGTAAAGCTTTATATGTTAACAGTAGTACTTTAAAGTCTTCCTAGCCTTAACAGGCAGCCAATGTAAAGAGGCTAAAACTGGGGTAATATGGTCAAACTTCTTAGTTCTAGTTAAGATTCTAGCAGCCGTATTAAGTACTAATTGAAGTTTGTTCATTGATTTATCACGGTAACTAGAGAATAGAACATTGCAATAATCTAATCTTGAGGTAACAAAAGCATGGATTAGTTTTTCTGCATCAATTTTTGATAAATAATTTCTGATTTTTGCAATATTCCGAAGATGGAAAAATGCTGTCCTTGAAATATATTTTATGTGATCGTCAAATGAGAGATCCGGGTCAAGGGTCACTCCAAGGTTTTTGACAGTTTTTTGTGAAATGACTATACATCCTTTTAGGTTCAGCGTAAGGTCTGTCAATAAATCTCTCTGTTTCTTAGGTCCTAAAACTAGCATTTCAGTTTTATCTGAATTTAGGAGCAGAAAATTCTCTGTCATCCACTTTCGTATATCTGAAACACAAGCTTCCATAATGGCTAATTTAGGGGCTTCTCCATGTTTCATAGCAATATACAGCTGCGTGTCATCGGCATAGCAGTGGAAATTGACATTATGTTTTCGGATTACATCACCCAAAGGTAACATATAGACTGAGAACAGAAGTGGTCCTAAGACTGAGCCTACTCTACAATAGATGTGAAGCTTTGGACGTTGGAAAGCCATTTGAAAAAGCTTACTTTCTACTTAAAATCTCGTTAGACCAATTATGGCTCAGGGTTGAAACAAATTTTCACACAGCCGTATATCCATGCTGTGGAATGGCTAGCTTTTTTTTCAGGAGCACTAGTAAGACACTGATATGTAAACTACTACCAAACCACTAAAACCATAGCAGAGATAACATTAATTTATTTTCAACTTTGTTCCCAACTTTGTAATATTCTGTTTTTAGTTCCCCATTCAACATTATGTTTGTTTAACTTCTTCAAAACGTTGAAAACAATCTGTCTGGTATGCACCCTGTAGAACCCCACCTATGCTTCTCCTTTCTAAATGTTAACTATCTGTGGCCATGTTACCTAATCAATCAATCAAATTTATTTATAAAGCCCTTTTTACAACAAAGTTGTCACAAAGTGCTTTTACAATCACCAGCCTGAATCCAACAGAGCAAACATCAACAAGTTGAACAAAAAACAAGTTGAACAAGTTGATACACAGCGGCTAGGAAAAACTCCCTGAAAGTCAGATTTAGGAAGAAACCTAGAGAGGAACCAGGCTCTGAGGGATCACCAGTCCTCTTCTGGCTGGGCTGGGTCAGTTTATGACAATACAACAAGCGAGGTGTGAATATCTGAGAAACAAAATAGTCCGGGATGATCGGGAGGGATGATGGGTGTGATAGGCTTGGAGGAAGAAGCTCCGGTTGCATCAGCTGTTCCGTCAGCCGCACAGTCAGGGGCCCCAGGGAGGATCCAGCATATGCTCCAAGCTGGAGCGGTCCCCCTGACAGAAGTGGACACAAACACAGGGAAAGGTTGGACACTAGTTCCCGGCACAATAGTATACCGAACATAGTACTTTAAAGGAGACAGGGGGGTTAGTGAGACAATGGCCATGAACGGGTAAACCCAGGACAAGTCCAGACAGATGTTAGTAGAGACTGGACACAGGAAAGGTTAGACACCCTGGTTCCTTACGTCCCCAGCACCATAATATAGCAGCATAGATCTTAGAATGAGACAGGGGGGTCCAGTGAAGCTGGGGCCCTGAACAGGGTAAACCCCGAAACAGGGCCCAATAGGCCGGAAAACACCCACCCACTATGCCAAGCATCAACCCAGGGACGCCAATCGACCATGACCACTCGGGCAGGTTTAGTTTTTGCTCACAAAGTTACTCGAGCTGGTGGAACAAACAAGAGCTATAGCGAGCCAGTGACATCCACACCCCAAGGAGCATATGGGAGGTTTAGTTTTTGCTCACAAAGCTACTCAAATTGAGGCTACAACGGAGCACTATAGCGACCCAGTGACTCCTCCCCACAGTTAACTGGGATAATCAGAGTTTAATTCACCAGCTACTCGGATTGAGCGAACAAAGGAGAGCTATAGCGAACCAGTGACTCCTCCCCACAGTTAACTGGGATAATCAGAGTTTATTCACTAGCTACTCGGATTGAGCGAACAAAGGAGAGCTATAGCGAACCAGTGACTCCACCCCCGAGGCAGCAGCCTGGAGGTATCGTTTTAGCTCAAAAAGCTACTCGAGAGGCAACAACAGGGAACCATAGCGAGCCAGTGACTCCACCCCCCAGACAGCAATCGAGAGGACACCCCAGGGGAGATGTGAACCCGCAAGGCGAAGACAGCAGGGCAGAATGAGATCCGAACCTTCGTACCCTGGGCCATATTACACTCAACCATAAACCTTACTGAAAAGATATGTTTTTAATTGTGATTTAAAGGTTTGAACAGAATCTACATTTCTAACCCAGATTGGCTACTCATTCCATAATAGAGGAGCTCTATAGGAGAAGGCTCTACCTCCAGCTGTTTGTTTAGAAATTTTAGGTACAATTAGGAGACCAGCATCCTTTGATCTAAGGTTACGCGTGGGTATGTATGGCTGGACTAATTCAGCGAGGTAGGTGGGAGCAAGTTGATGTAAAGCTTTATATGTTAACAGTAGTACTTTAAAGTCTTCCCTAGCCTTAACAGGCAGCCAATGTAAAGAGGCTAAAACTGGGGTAATATGGTCAAACTTCTTAGTTCTAGTTAAGATTCTAGCAGCCGTATTAAGTACTAATTGAAGTTTGTTCATTGATTTATCACGGTAACTAGAGAATAGAACATTGCAATAATCTAATCTTGAGGTAACAAAAGCATGGATTAGTTTTTCTGCATCAATTTTTGATAAATAATTTCTGATTTTTGCAATATTCCGAAGATGGAAAAATGCTGTCCTTGAAATATATTTTATGTGATCGTCAAATGAGAGATCCGGGTCAAGGGTCACTCCAAGGTTTTTGACAGTTTTTTGTGAAATGACTATACATCCTTTTAGGTTCAGCGTAAGGTCTGTCAATAAATCTCTCTGTTTCTTAGGTCCTAAAACTAGCATTTCAGTTTTATCTGAATTTAGGAGCAGAAAATTCTCTGTCATCCACTTTCGTATATCTGAAACACAAGCTTCCATAATGGCTAATTTAGGGGCTTCTCCATGTTTCATAGCAATATACAGCTGCGTGTCATCGGCATAGCAGTGGAAATTGACATTATGTTTTCGGATTACATCACCCAAAGGTAACATATAGACTGAGAACAGAAGTGGTCCTAAGACTGAGCCTACTCTACAATAGATGTGAAGCTTTGGACGTTGGAAAGCCATTTGAAAAAGCTTACTTTCTACTTAAAATCTCGTTAGACCAATTATGGCTCAGGGTTGAAACAAATTTTCACACAGCCGTATATCCATGCTGTGGAATGGCTAGCTTTTTTTTCAGGAGCACTAGTAAGACACTGATATGTAAACTACTACCAAACCACTAAAAACCATAGCAGAGATAACATTAATTTATTTTCAACTTTTGTTCCCAACTTTGTAATATTCTGTTTTTAGTTCCCCATTCAACATTATGTTTGTTTAACTTCTTCAAAACGTTGAAAACAATCTGTCTGGTATGCACCCTGTAGAACCCCACCTATGCTTCTCCTTTCTAAATGTTAACTATCTGTGGCCATGTTACCTAGTATTCTTTTCCAATTTCTCTTTTTTCCATGTGATCTTCGTGATAAATATATATTACCATCAATCTTTAATCCACACGCCAGAGTATATATACCTTATCAATTTGTGAAAGAACCCCACCCTGATAGCTAACAAAGACACAAGCATGTAAAAATGGATCTGCGATGATTGATGACATTTCAGCAATGTAATCAATCCATCAAATTAATTTTATAAAGCTCTTTTTTACAAAGCTGTCACAAAGTGCTTTTACAAACACTCAACCTGAATCCAACTGAGCACACACCGACAAGTTGAACAAGATGAACAAGTTGAACAAGTTGATACACAGCGGCTAGGAAAAACTCCCTGAAGGTCAAATTTAGGAAGAAACCTAGAGAGGAACCAGGCTCAGAGGGGAGACCAGTCCTCTTCTGACTGTGCTCTTCTGACTCTTCTGACTGTACTTATGATAGTTTAGTTTAATAGTTATTTAAATGCATTTTTACGTACAAGGAGTCCAGGTCGAAAATAATCAGAAAGGGACAACCGGGAGGGTGAGTGTTTGGCAGATTGGGAGCCAAAACTGTCTGGTAGCATCAGCTGCTCAGCCTGCAACACAATCAGGGGGCTCCAGGATGGTTCAAACTCTTGTTTCCAGGGCTGATTGGTCCCACAGAGTAGCCAGCAGGCACGGGTCCTCCTTAACGGAAGTGGAAACAAACACAGGGAAAGGTTAGATACTCTAGTTCCCGGCACAGTAGTGTAGGTATGTATGGCTGGACTATTTCAGCAAGGTAGATGGGAGCAAGTTCATGTAAAGCTTTATACACTAAAAATAGAACTTTAAAGTCTGCCCTAGCCTTAACAGGCAGCCAATGTAAAGAGGCTAATAGCGGGGTAATGTGGTCAGATTTCTTTATTCTAGTTAAGATTCAGCCGTATTAAGTACTAATTGGAGTTTGTTTATTGATTTATCAGGGTAACCAGAGAATAGAACATTGCAGTAATCTGATCTTGAGGTAACAAAAGCATGGATTATTTTTTTGATTAATAGTTTTTAATCTTTGCAATATTCCGAAGATGGAAAAATGCTGTCCTTGAAATATATTTTATATCTTCGTCAAAAGAGAGATCCGGGTCGAGGGTCATGCTAAGGTTTCTCACAGTTTTTTGTGATATGATCATACATCCATTTAGGTTTAACGTGAGGTATGTCAACAAGTCTCTGTCAACAAGTAATGGGAGGAGGCGTGTGTGGCTCAGACTCTCTATAGTATATAAGTGTCAGTTGTGCCTCTGGGAAGTAATACTGACAGAACATTGCCTGGAACTGCATCATTGTGAGTAGGTTTTCTCTAAATATGCTTTTCTTGACTCTTGAATGCCACCATGTGTTTATCAATGAAACGTAGGCTATGGGATCTTTATGTTGGATTAATTTTCCTATGTTGCTTACAATGCAACAAGCCATGTTCTGAAATTTTCCCACGAATTTTGATCAATCAGAGTAGCAGTTTCTTTTAATTAATTGAGCAAATATATTTAAATATCTGACATTTTATAGTTTACAGTAGTAACTACTGTATGATTGTGACTCCCTGGGCTGTTTTTAGCATGTTTGTGTTTATACATATGTTTCACGAGTTCGCACTTACATGCCAATTAAGGGATATAGGTTTAATGCGTATTTGGCGTGCTGTCCGGAGGGAGGGTTCCGGGCTCGGAATCCGGCCCGGGGCTCCGGGCTCGGAATTTGGCCCGAACCCAGAGTACCCCCCCCCCGCATGTAAGTGGTTAGGACTAGAATTTGAGCGGAGAAGGGGTGGTGGGGGGATGCTGCGAGCTGTCAGCGGAGCGAGGTAAGACTGCTGAGTCTATATGTACCCTCTAGCTGTTAATTGCTGAGGGCTTCCACCTGTAATTAATTAGCTGGAAGTCCTCCTCCCGAACCTTGTTAGTAAACCTCATTATATTCCAGGTTCAACTAAAAGGCTGAAAACAAAAGAAAGCAAGAATGCATTCTGATCGGAAATTATCAGTGAAATGTTTATGCAAATTATTAATCAGGCATAATAAAAGTAGGTCTTGTGGTCATCGCCAGCAAACAAAAGATACATACTCACTTATGGCAGGTATTCGACCAGCCGGACCATTTGACAAGAAAACGAAAGGTTGCTATTTAAATAATTTTACAGACAATTAGCCAGTGTAAGGTCGGTGAACCGCTCGACCCCTTCTCAAGCACCTAAAACACGGACAACTGCCAAAACCCGAGATCCTGAATCACATGACTGCATCATCACAACCCACTCCCTAACCCGGCCTAACCTGTTATGCATTATCTCTCTGAATACGGCCCCAGTTCACACTCCATATAGTGTGAGGTATTGTCGGTTTCATACAACTTACACAGCCTGTTCTCGCGCGAGTCTACGCCTTTGTACATCTGCCCTGGTCTGCAGAATTCTTTGTGTAATGAACATTACCTGCTTACCTGACTTGGATCTGTGCCTGCTCCGACCTGTATAAATAAAAACATGTTGCGTGCTTTGCAAGTGAGACCACATCTTTGTCTGGGTTGTATTCTTAAGTGTTTTTAGATTAAAGATTGTATGTATTCATAGTCAAATTAAAACCCTGGTGGAGAGAGAAACTGGACAAATACATTACAAACAAAAATATATACATCTTAAAGCTATAGGTTCACTTTATCTAAACTATATGGATGCAAGTATTGTGCCACTCGTCTTAATCCTTGAGTCCAGCTGTTTCATTCAGTCCCTTTGCCACAGGTGTATAAAACCAAGCACCTTGCCATGCAGTCTGCCTTTACAAACATTTATGAAAGAATGGGTCGTTCTAAAGAGCTCATTGAATTTGAGTGTGGTTCTGTAATAGGAAGCAACTGTGGAAACAAGTCAGGTCGGGAAACGATCAACTCTAAGTCGTTGTATTGCAAAGTGGAAGCATTTAGGAGACACAAGTGCGTTAACATAAGCACTATAACTTTTTACCGGGGTGGCATGGGTTTCTATGGTCGAGCAGTTGTATGCAAGCCTGATATCACCAGGCACAATGCCACACATGAGAGGAGTGGTACAAGAGCAGTGGAAGTGCTCATATGCCATATGTCATATGCGACAAGGTAACAGTTTATAATAGGTCGACGTAATTACAATGCATGTAACACGGTCACGATAACATATGTTGTATTTGGTTAAAGGTCAAGATCTGAAGTCAGTCAAGATGTGTGATCCCAACCATGGTAACGTTTTGCATACCTATACTACATGATTCATTTATCTGAACCACACAGCGTTCGATTACACAAATGGTGCCATATTTTGCTCATAAATCCCTTCTTGTGCAGGAAACCAGCAACCCCCAAATCAATGTGGGAACCCTGGTGGGTATGGACAGCCAGTAGCAGGAGGATACCCGGGTATGTACCCTCCTGGATCCATTCAACCTCCCTTCCAGCCCTATCCAATGCCAGGTCCCTATGAAGGGCACGGGCCCGATAATGGGCAAGGACATGGTGGAGGGCATTGTGAAGGGCAAGGACATGGTGGAGGCCATGGACATCGTGGAGGTCATGGTGAAGGGCATGGACATCGTGGAGGGCATGGTGAAGGCCACGGACATCGTGGAGAGCATGGTGAAGGGCATGGACATCGTCGAGGCCATGGTGAAGGGCACAAACACTGATGCTTTGTCACGGGGTAAGAGACACATTTATAAAAGTTCATTAAACCGTTGAAAGGTAATGGATATTAACTATGTGTTTTCTTCATTTTTTTGTTGTATTTTATCCAGAATTCCAGCAGCTACTGCAGCAGTGACTCTGATTATAGCCTTGGAGTCAAAGTGACATGAAATCTTTCCTATGATCAGCCCTGACAGACCTGGGCCTCTCTGTCCTTCTGTACTATGCTTTTTTAGCACCATGACTGCTCCCACAGCCATATCCCTAATATGTGTACTCAACAAATCACGCATACTACATGTTTTCTTCTATAACAGTACTGTCAGTGAACACAGAATTTTGACTAAATATACAAATGCATAAAGGTTCATGTGTATGTAAAAAAATAAAATGATACCCAAAAGTGAATTACTAATTTATGTTTGAATTAACATCGTCCTGGCCTTCCTGGCTGTGGAACCACGGACCAGATCTTTACTCTCGCAGTTCTATTCTAGGTTTGTATGAGGCTTTACATGAACGTGCTCCTACTTACTTTGTTGAAATAGTTCAGCAGTACAAACCTACACGTAATATCGGATCACAAGATGCTGGCCTTCTACGTGTACCTAAAATGTAAAGTTTACCTGATCAAACAGCCTAAAGTAGAGCTTTCTCCAACAGAGCTCCTCTATTTTGTAATGATCTGCCAATGACGATTAGAGAAGGAGACTCAGTCTGTAGTGTGTCTGGCCCAGGGTACGAAGGGGAACAGAAGGCTCGGACTTCACATTCCGCCCTGCTGTCTTTGCAGGGCGGGCTCTGATCTCCCCTGGACTATTTTATAAGACTCTCTGCACTGGAAATGCATTTGATAATTATTAAACTATTATAAGTTCACCCAGCCCAGCCAGAAGAGGACTGGCCACCCCTCAGAGCCATGTTCCTCTCAAGGTTTCTTTCTTTCTAACTTTCTTTTGATACTCCAACTGTTTTGGTATTGGTTTATTTACATTTTTTATTTAACATAGTAGGCCGATTGAAAACAAATTCTCATTTGCCATAGCGACCTGGCCAACGTAAAGCAAAAATGTTCAAGACAACATACAGTTACACAATAAATACACAGAATACAAGAGTGCAAATAACAGTGGGATTCTACATGGCAATACAGGATCAATTGGAGAGTCAATAGACAGTACAGGATGGGGTATAAGTAGGTCAGTTGAGCACAGGCACGTGCAGAGGGGGGGGGCGTTGGGTGCTTGAGCACCTGCCCCTTTGCCCCTTGGTGCCCAAGGTGCCCTTTTGTCAAAGCAACATTTCCTTAATTTTTTTTTAAATAACATGCCCTTTTGTGAATGCCTGCCCATGCCCAATCTAAATATTAGTAACATTTATGAATAATAATTTCGCGGTAAATAAAATGATCCACGTGATGACCTTTCACCTGACGACGACGACCTCATCAAACGGGACGATTCCTCACGCGCATTTTTTTTTATTACCAGAGGGTATTTTCAACACCGCGGCATCTGGCGATGTTTTGTTCTCCGCTAAGTGATTTTGATGTTTTTTTTTTACTTATTATTTTACAAGAACAATTTGATGTGAAGATAGCATGCAGATAAGTTGCTTATACTGCTGTTATAGCCTGTAGTGTAAGTAACGTTAGCGTGCTGTTTGAGGGAGAAAAGTTCTAACACGATATCACAGGTTTTCGTGAAATAGACACGATTTTTGTAACCAACATTTGTGACATGCACACTTAAAAGTTCGTTTTTTCGTGTCCTGGACACGATTCGTTTTTTTGTGTACAGGACACGTAATATTTAGGACTCCACGGAAAATCGTCACACACACAAAAAAGCACAACAAACGTTTTTGGTCAACAACACGTTAAAGAAATAAGTAAATCGAAATGTTATGTATTGGTTAAGGTTAGGGTTAGGGCAAAAGCAAGAGTCAGGGTTTTGTTTAATATTTATAGTAATAAAAAGAGTAATATTCAAGAAAGTTAAGTCCGTCGCGTTTACAATTCAAGCTACGCCCATTCCTGGTTGAAATGCAAGTTGAGTCAACCAATCACGACACTTACTTTCAACACCTCAAGAAAATCCAGGACACAGGGTCCAGGACACGAAAAAACAACCTTTTACGTGTGGATGTCACAAATTTTGGGTACAAAAATATGGTCTATTTCACGAAAACTCTGCTGAAAAGTGTGCTGAAAAGTTCACAGGCATCGAGGAGTCGTCCTTTTGTTGTTATTTGACTAAACTATTATTATATTACATTATTTTTTTAAACGTTGAGTTTAAACTGGTAAGGCTTATTCATATTTTCTCATTCTCTTAATTATCATTATAAAAATCAGAATATGTGAATATGAATATGTTTTTCATACAATAGCAGTGTTTACAAAGGCAAGACCACTATAGCCTGTAAACTCAATAATATCTCTCTGATCACAATATTTACATATTATCAAGGTCACATTACAATTGTTTAATCAGCTTGTATATCTCCTATATGTTTGTTGTTTTAATGTCTATAGTCTACAGTCAACTCCAGTAGCAGCAGCAGCAACAACAACAAAGGCAGCATACTCAGTCAAGGACTTTTTGCTGTATTTTTTTAGTTTAATGTGAAATATTAATGTAACTCTTGTGTTTTTAATTCTGTTTTTGCCATCAAAATAGCCACAAATGCTGACATGGCATTGAATAAAACTATATTGTACTGTATGAAACATTGGCCATGTCGATTTTACTATAACGTTTTCTATAGTTTTTACTATAACAGCTGTTCTTAATTATTTTGTAGAACAGAGAAGAAAAAGACATTAGGTTGGAACAACTTTTTAAACGTTTCTTATCCCAGAGTTATTATTAGGTGGACAGAAAATATTTTTTTACTTTTAAACTTAAAATTGTCTTTTCTATTCTGTTTCTTTTTCAAAACTGCATCACAGAATTTGCTGCCGTATCAATACATAATCATCCGATTCGATACGCGAATCAGCAAGGAATGCTTCACAATATATTGCTGTATTGATATTTAGAGCACCGCTATTTAAAGCCTTGTTAAATGTGCCCCTTTTATACTTTGAGCACCTGCCCCTCCTAAGGTCTCTGCACGGCCCTGGTTGAGCAGCATTGATATGGTAAAATCAACAATGTAAAATACAAAAGAGTGTCTACATATGTTTTCGATTAACAGTATAATTCCATAATTTGGAACATGTCTACTTTCCTTATCAACTAAAGCTTGCCTAAACTGTGTTAGTAATCGCACACATTTCTAATTTGATGCGTGTACATTTTTGCCCAGTAGAGGGCAGTGTAGAAAAATGTACCCTGTAAACGCATTTACTGTTTACTTGATGGTACGTTCCCACTCTATTGACGTTGCGTAAGTGACCAATCAGGATGGACGGATCAAGGAAGCGTGAACCTTTTCAGAGGAAGTGATAACAGGCTGTTCGGTTTCCTCTTAATCTGCTCAGATAATAAAAATAATTCTACAATGTCTATACATATTTTGAATTGTACGAACAGGTAGGACAACGCCAGCAATCAAATGTTTTTTTCATATTTTCTATTATTACAGTAGCCCACTACGTTGTGGTAAATAAAGCTGAAGGTGAACTTGTGGCCATCCACTTTAGAGTTTAAGACTGTTACATTGCAATTCATGTAACACTAACAGTCTTAATTAACAACTGGGTTCAAAAAAGTTCATGCTGACTGAATCACAAACGTTACATTTTGTATTTTTTTAAATAAAAAACTACAATTCACGATTAAGTATGTCATATTTTAGCATTAATCAGGGCATTAGGTTTTCCAATTGCAAATAATTTATTTCTTCCAAAAAAACTTCTGAAACACCCTTTTTTCATTTATTGCATGGCAGCTAAATTAAACAGCCAGTTTATCTTGCGTTTTATACTGACAGCTACTAAACTAAAGCAAGTATCTCCAAGTGTACTGTGGTTATGCCTGCTCAAATCTATCTCTGTCATTTTCACATTTCTTGTTTTTCACTTTAGGTTAAGGTCGCTCTGCAGATTAAAAATAATACAAAGACAAATGGTGAGCACATGTTATGGATTGATCTTGGTGATTGCTCATTAAGACAGTTAGCTAAAGTAACACATGCAACATGCATGTTAAAATAAGGTTGTAACTTCAAAGGCGTCCAATGCCGTTATATTGAATGTATGTGTTGTAAGAAAAAATATTTCTCAGGTTTAAGAGCTATTTTACTATCAGATTAAACCACTGAGGCCCATCTAACAAGATGGTGATGACGCTTCTACCAACACCTGAGTTGTGGTTTACTTAATTGAAATTCTAGTTCAATTCTTCATGTCTTTTTGACATTTAGAATTTAAGTTTGGTTAAAAATGTTCTACTGCAATGCTGTTAACCCCAGCCCTGTCTACTACTAATACAAAACGCCTCCATTGCTATACCTTTATGCTCCAACTTGTGTTTAGCTTGTTTCTGTATTTGTGTGTGCGTTTGGGACAGATGTCAAGTCACGCTGGGACTGAGGTGCTTTTGGAGAGAGTGGGGAATGCTGGGGTGATCACCCTGAACCGCCCCAAAGCTCTGAATGCCCTCAACCTGAACATGATCCGACTCATGAACCCCCAGCTTAAGGTGAGAGAACAACACTGAGTTAACACAGAGCCGGGCTACATGTTACCCCTCGTGTGTACAAGGAATAATAACACTCCTGATGCTGCATGGAATTACATTCTGTAGGCATAGTTTGTTTAGCTAAGCTAATTCAGAGGTTTTAAAACATTGTCACAGTCCATGGAAAGCCTGTATATTTAACAAATATACAGCATATTTAAGAAATAAAAACTAGAGTTGTTGTATATGGCCCATATAGCACTGATTATAGCTGTATTTATGAATAATGCAATGCAGAGTTGCACTGTGTGCAGAGTAGTTACAAATAATATCCAATCTGGTGCTCATATTATCATGGCCACTTAATCATCTCCAGTCTCGAAATGGTTAATTCCTCAAATCTTCTCACTGTATAGGTTATATATTGTCAGAAACTATTGGTACTAAAATCTATGCAATGTGTGCAAGTTGCTAAGGAAAAGATTAGCTAAATAACCAAAATGTAATGAATATTTAAGTTGTTGAGTTGACTTCCAACATTTTATACTCCAAAGCCGTGTTTAACCTATTGTATGTTTTATTGTAGAAATGGATGACAGACAAGGAGACGACTATTGTCATCATCAAAGGAGCTGGTGGGAAAGCCTTCTGTGCTGGCGGAGACATCAGAGGTCAATCACACACAGACACACACACAGTATTTTGTGCAGCTTTCTCAAGCCACGATTTTGACATCTTTGTGTTTTCGCTGTACTGAGTACCTTTTGTGATGTCATTTCCTGCTAGCTGTGACCGAAGCAGGAAAGGTTGGAGATCCCCTGGCTGAGGACTTCTTCCGTGAAGAATACGTCCTGAACAATACAATTGGTATGTCTATCTCTTCTTTTTTATTAAGCTAAAGGGGAGCGTTCTCTAACAGTAAGGTAACTGTTTTCATAATTAATTTATTTTTATTTGAATATGTTTTGGGATCAACTGTTTTTCTCATTTGGTGTATCAGTCACTTTCTACAGAACGTGTTATGCCAGACATTTTATTTTATCTTTAAAGGTACATATCCGAAACCATATGTGGCCCTGATTGATGGCATCACAATGGGAGGGGTGAGTATCTTTTGAAAATACATTTTTCATAATCTCATTACATAATCCAACCTCCTATCATATGGAACTCTGAACCAAAGATTGGATTTTCGCAAGTTAGTGCTGTGATGCACATTTTGACCGCCAGGTGGCAACATTAGTGCATAGATATCAGGGTTAATAATCAAGATTGAAAATCAGGATTTCCTGGGATCAGTGTGCATGTTTGGATTGCTGTACTGGCAGTCATCCTGACCTGCTAATCTCTCAGTTTTGAAGGATGACAGGTACTGCAAAATAAATGCATGGATATGAGGGGAGGGTTTCCTAACCCAAATATGATTTGCCAAAACTCAGACAGGAAGTTGAATTCCAAACAACTAGGAGCATTTGAATATATTTTGTCATGTCCTTATTATCAGGTTTCTTTTTATGTGCATCAATAGTAGTGTTAGTATGCAATGCCTTTGAGTCATCAGTATTGACCCAGTTTCAGGCTATTTTAAAGGAGAATTCTTCCGAATACAAGAACAGCCTTTGGTGGATAACTTTTGCACTGCACATGGATTACACAGCCATCCACAGCACACGCGGAGTTCACCTGTCTTTCACACTTTGTGTATTTGCTTTATGATAGGTGACGAGGTCCAGTGTTTTTTTGGTCCTTTTGAATAGAACACAGTTCACGTTCTGTACATCCCTGGCTGGCTCCCTTTATTCTTTAATAAAAATTCAGGTACGTTCTCATTGGTCGCAATAAAAAGTGACGCAGATCAGAGCCTGTTGCTGCCGCATGCTTCTGTCACACCTGTCTGGTAGGTACCGTTTAGCCCAGTTGGTAGAGCATAGAGCCTGAATGACGAGGCTTGTGTGTTTCTTTCCCACAGGGGGTCAGTGCGCACTCGCACCACTGAGTTTCTTTGTGTGAGGTTGTCTTAAAAATGTCATATGGTAATGAACAAGAATTGATACCTTGTTGTCATACGATTCTATTCCTTGAAGAGAGGAAAGCTGCAGTGTTATGGAAGCCTTTTTTCCCTGTCTGATGAGAACCAACACCTTGGTATAGGTTTTTGATTTATTGGTCGTTTTGGTTTGTTATGGGTGTGCCAGATCCTGGTCCTGGTTCCGCAAACAAGGGCTACCAGTTGGCCCGATCAAACATGGACAAGCTGCATGGCTGTAAAGCAGTGCCAGAATGGTATTTCACTGAGGCTCTGTTGTTGTTTTTTACTTTAAACCTAACTTTGGGGGGGTCGTGTCCCCCCCATTACCAGAAACTACCAATATGTCCCCCAGAATATACAGTAGTAAATTTGTTAAATATATGTCCACCTCTTATGAGCCTATTCGATGGATCTGTCGCTTGTTTTGAACTATTTATTGTCAATGTATTGATATTTGTTAAGGATAATGTGTGTGTGCGACCTCCCCCCCTCCTAATTGAACACTTGGTTTGCTCCACCTATGGCTACTGCGACTGTCACAAAATACACCCAGCTGAAGCCTGATATTTCAGAGATGGGAAAAGCGAGAAGTAAAAGCAACTGTGACAGTACTAGAATGGCAAGCAATCTAACCGAAGTTAATGACCATATTATTTTTTTAATAAGACTACAAGGCTACTTTTCTAAAACAAATGTGCTTTTAAAATGATAGTATGTTAAGATATAACAGTCTGATATAACTGTCTGTTTGTACCTGCCTTGTTAGCTTACTGCTACCTAACAAGTATGATACAGGACACTTGAGTTGGCATTATCAAAGCGACGACATTGTATTATTAGTCAGCCAAAAGATGAATAACTTTACTCGCTCAAATCACTTTAGCTAACCATAGGTATTAACTACACACACACACAACTGTCTGATTGAAAGCATGTTAAAGAAACTCAGAATCGGACCTTACATATTTACCTCACGTCGGTGGTAATCTGATGTTTTTATTATCAGTCAGTGTACTTTCTTTTTTTGCCAAATTTAACAACAAGCCCGACGACTTTATGGATTAGCCACATCGTAGTTTAACCAAAAAAATATATAGCCGCCATTGTTCATACCGGTATATTTCTATATCGTTCATAATCTCTACCCGCGTTATGCCCCTCCTATATTTACAGCACCCTCACCCAGAAAATACCATTACAAGTGTTGTTATTATTTGGACTCCCCCATGTCTCTATCATGGTTCTGCCCTTGTGTACAACTATGTTTAATGACACCTTTTCACTATTAACCAAAATCACTAACATGAAATACACTGCAGATATCTAGTTTGGCAACAGAAGAACTGTTCGTGCTGTCATTGCGTAAACAATCTGCATCAGCAGTTTTTTCTTTTCATTTTGTGTTTATACTTTATAATATTCTGTGTCAGTAGAGGCACTCCATTTTTGTGTTACAACATCAAAACTTGCACAATTTTTTTTTACATTACACCTTTTGCCCTCACAACTTGTTTCCCTACACATCACCTACCAATCTCATGTCACCAAGTTAAATTTGTGTATTGAACAGAATATACATCTGTACATTTGTTAACTCCCAGTTCATTTAGGATGTAAAGGGTTGTCTGGTGACTCATGAGAATAAATCAAATCAACCAACAAAACTAAATTACTCCAGGACAATCAGACACTCTGGAACAGCTTGTCTCCGGATGTTCTATTAGTGACTTCAAAAACAAATCCCAGTACCGAATTAAAGTCATTAGGGCACACGATGTAAATGGTTTGGCAACAGAAAATGAGCTTCTGTCCATTTAGTCTTGTCTCTGTTTTCTAATGGCCACATCCCACTGGTTGTGATATGGCAAATTATGGTGAGGACCATGTGTTAAAACCCTCCTTTTGGGACCAGATGAAGCTCTAAGCTAACAGCCACTCTCCCCTAATGCTGCCTAAGAATGAGTACTGAATATGGACCATCCTAACAATGATAGCACAGTCGTGAGGCTGTTTAGGCTGGTTTTCATTGCTATACTTCGTAGGGATCTATAGGCCCACTGTCTTGTGTGCAGAGCTAATGTGTCAATGAATACCAGATGGTATTGTTATACCATTTTATAATGAATGCCAAGCCTAGCTCTGTCTGCTGGGTTAAAGCTTAGTGGTGTTCTAGCTAGATTAAGGCACTCCAGGCTTTTTCCAGCATGGGAGACAAGTCAACAGCTTGACACTTTTCTTTCTCGATTTTTAGATAATGAACCACCCTCAATGGGACCTCGTACTGTTTGACACTATATATATATTTTTTTTTCTCTCCGAATTGGAATTATTCAAATGAGTAACAGTTCATGATTAAATTATATCAGAAGTCAATATGTCTTTAGGTATTGAGAAAAATAATGATTTTAGTGTGAGCTTTCTTTTAATTGTGTTTTTGTTCCTTTAGTTTTTTTTAATCATTTGATGGTGTGATGTCCAGTTCTAGAGTTGGTTCTCGACAGCTGATGCTCATTTAATTACAAAAAACCTTTCTAATCGATATAAATTATTTACACTATTGTTAATAATATTTTGGGGTAACCTTTTAAAAAAAACAGCATTCACTTTGTCAAAAGAATAAACGATCAAAAGAACACAGACACAAAATGAAAAATGTTAAAGTCCTGTGTTGAACATTCAGACTGTGGTTGTGTCTGACTGTACTTTGCAATAGTGGACGATGAGCTCACTCGGCTCCCTTCCTTGATGCAGAACTTTTCTGTATTACATATATACATTTGTGCTTCTTGGTCTGTGTAATATCTAGGCAACCTGCCTGCAGAAGAAAAGCCTTCTTGTTCGCTAATGTCTTTGTAATGCTGTCTGAGACCCCGTGGGTCTTATTTCTTTTAATTTAGACTGCTGTTGAAAGGACAGGACTTTGTGTTCAACTACACTGTGTGGATCCTGGCATGGCTAAGAAATATACCCTTAAAAGCAAATACATTTAAGTTGTTTTGAATAAGCAGTGTCCTGTCTCCTGTATTGTTCAGATAATGGCGATGCTATTCTACATACATAATGTAGGATTGTAATGAACTACAGTAAAAAAAAACAGGCAGCTTTTTGTAGACATTAAGGGGAATCGTATAGCAATGGTATTGTTTCTCTGTGGTGATATTCTAGTGAGCAGTTGGCTAACACGCATTGTTTTCTGAAGACACGTTCTTTAGCTTAGAGTAAAATGTAATGGGACAATATTTTCTTCCAACCATCAGTACTCATCGCTATTAAATCTAAGTTTTACCTCCCCACATTCCATCCTGATAAGGATTCTCTGTGAACCTTTGTGCAAGGAATTTGTTTTTCCACTGCCTGCTCCAGTCTGCTCTGATATGTCGATGGGAGGTATTTTCCACATTGGAGAAAAGGCTGCAAAATGTGATTTATTCAACTTGCTTCAAGGATGGAGATTAGAATGTATTGGGAGGAGGCAGAAGTGTTGACACCAACCATAACTCTAATCATTCCCACCAACAGCTCTATACACCCATGGCAAAAGACAGCCCTCAATCCCATCTGCTGGGCATTAATCCAGTGACATGACCTTTTCAGACAAGGCTGCTTCAATCTACTAGTTATTGATGTTTTTTTGACCAGTTCTCATTTCTTTGGTTCCTTCAAAGTGGCATGTTTGGTCTGGAGTCTGGAACTACACCACTCTGTCACAACTTTTTCTTCTTTTTTTAATTTAGAAAGGCATCTTTTACTCCTGTGGCTTTAAAGTCGGATTCATTACCCCTAGTAAGAATTGTCGCAGGTTCGACAAAAGAGAAGAAATCTGGAGCTGGCAGCGAAAAAGGTTTTAATGCCATTTATTTCTGTATGTCCTAATAGATTTTTGAAACATGTGGGCAGCTGCCTCCGTACTTAAGAGAAATATGAACACCCACCTAATTATATTGTGAAATTTTTACAGGGATAATTGTTGCAAACGAGACCTCAGTCTCAATGTGTCTCCCTGGATAAATAAATGGGGACATTCATTCTACGCCCTGTGCCTCAGCTCAAAGTTTAGTGTCCATTTTCAGTCATGGGTGTCAATGAGATCAATCGCTACATCACATAAGTCCTTCATATTTTCCAACATGGTCAATTTCCTTAGTCTCTTATGAGATGTTTGTTCTGTATTACAGTTTTGTCAGACGACCTCTAGATTTACCCGTGGTGGTTGGAGTCGTCTATGTGTTTGTTTTGGTTTCATACTTCATCTCTGTTAGCCAGCTGCCAGTGCTTTTGAAGTTACTGAGTCACTACGGACACAAACAGTGCAGAGCAGGTGCTGCTGTGTTGAGTGCAAATCCACCCGAATGTATTCATCACCTTCACCGACCTAAGAGCATAGCTGATCATTTGATCGAAGCCTCCGCATAATGTAAAAACTGTGAGAGCCGCACTTGTAAACACAGCGACGCTCTTACCATGATTGCTTCTTTGCAAACATTTTCACTCAGGCGGCTTTCCATTTTTCACGGTCAGTTTGCATCTTCAGATGCAGTAACTGGCATTTACATGGAATGTGCATGGAACATTTTGATCGATTTGTCGGTCTGATCTGTATGCTGTAAATGTTCTGGTCTCTGATGAGACATGTTGTAGCTGCAGATAAAGGGCGCTGTTGAAAATGTCTGCAAGAGAAATGCCTTGTCCACAATGTCTAGCCAAATCATATCCGATTCTCCCCAGTAGCACGCTGTCCTGACATTGAATCTTGACTTGGCGAGTTCTTGAGTTTAAATGTTTTTGCCTGTCGGTGGGCGCCAGAGTGAGAGTGGAGACACGCATACTGTTTCCATGGCAACAATGCAGTCCTTTGCTTGTCCCGCTCACACTGTGTTGTGCCGCTACTGCATGGATGCTCAGCCAGTTGTCCTCACCCTCCTCTCGTTCCTGGACACTTCTGCCCAAATGCATGGAAGATCTGGTGAAAAAAATGTGTATAAGCCAATAAGAAAGTTATGAGAAGGTCACCGCACATTAGACAACGGCATAATCTATCTAACCCACCATCTCCCATACAACACTGTCAACCTTGTGTCTTATGCTCCCAATCACTCATTGTTACATTTTAATTTTGCGGGCGAGCTATAACAAACCTGATGTAACTCAAAACTGCACCTACGATAAGAACAGGTAGCTGCTGCTTTATTAACACATGTCAATTGTGATGGAATGTTACAACGGTAGCTGGAATAAACTGCTAATGCAAATGATTTGCTGAAATTAGCTTAAATCTGTCAATGAGAACAGTTGTTGTGACAGGCTTATGTACTGTGTATGATGGCTGGGGAGGTTCATAGCTACAGCTTCCGCCTGATGTCTTGGGATGCTTATTGAACACGCATATCCACACACATCACACAGGTCAAAGGGCATTACCACTCTGCATCAGTCTGTGTGTCCGGTCGTTTATGTGCTTCTATGGCCATCTCTCTGTCCATCATCACATTTATCCAGAATAAGTGATGAGTTGTTGTATTTCTTCACCTTTCTCTTGTCTTCACTTTCCTCTTGTCATCACCTTTTTCTTTCTCCCATGGACTTCTTCTTTCCATCTGTTATTTATTTCTTCCTTTTCTTGCCTCTCTACCTCTTTGCTTTCCCATTTACTCACACTTGAAACCTCTTTCCCTTTCTCAGGGCGTTGGCCTATCGGTTCATGGGAGATTTCGGGTGGCCACTGAGAAGACCTTGTTTGCCATGCCGGAGACAGCCATTGGTAAGACGTAGTGCCAGCCACCGCCCTGTTTTCTCCTGAGAAGCGTGTGTGTGGCTTGCTTGGCATAGTTGCTCCAGTGCATTAATAATGCAGTGGTCACGCAGACATTTGTGACACATGGAGAGCACAGTCTCACTCAATCACACAAACACACACACACACACACTGTATATCCGTAGCTGTTTCTTCGTCGTTGCTCACTGCTCATTGCATGTATAATACTATGTGACATTTAATCTTACTCATTATTGTTTATGTGGAATAAAGAGAGATTGCTCAAGTTATAATACCACCTTGGCTCAATTGTCGATCCAAAAGGGCAAATCAATGAGTTCAAAAGGGTATTATATCTAAGTGCACAAAATTTATTGGCTTTATGTCAGTCTTCACATTTCTATTTCCTGGAACTGCCCTAAAAAAAGTTGTTTGAATAAATTTATGCCGCCTAGAATGAAGGTATGCAGATGATCGCCCAGCACCTGATGGTCACTATACACAATGGAAGGAAGGAATCGTTGCCATGCAACCGACCACCAATCAAACGTTGATAACATGGTTGAGGCCAGACTCACAGAGACCATCATTCATACTCACACTTGCACTATGTTGCCATGTGTGGGTTTGCCTAAAGCTGTGGATGATTGACACCTTATGCAACTCTCATCTCATCTCATCTTCAACCGCTTATCCGGGGTCGGGTCGCGGGGGTAGCAGCTCTAGCAGGGGACCCCAAACTTCCCTTTCCCGGGCAACATTAGCCAGCTCTGACTGGGGAATCCCGAGGCGTTCCCAGGCCAGTGTGGAGATATAATCTCTCCACCTAGTCCTGGGTCTTCCCCGAGGTCTCCTCCCAGCTGGACGTGCCTGGAACACCTCTCTAGGGAGGCGCCCAGGTGGCATTCGTACAAGATGCCCGAACCACCTCAACTGGCTCCTTTCTATGCAAAGGAGCAGCGGCTCTACTCCGAGTTCCTCTCGGATGACTGAGCTTCTCACCCTATCCCTAAGGGAGAGGCCAGCCACCTTTCTGAGAAAACCCATTTCGGCCGCTTGTACCCGCGATCTAGTTCTTTCGGTCATGACCCAGCTTTCATGACCATAGGTGAGGGTAGGAACAAAGATTGACCGGTAGATCGAGAGCTTTGCCTTTCGGCTCAGCTCTCTTTTCGTCACAACGGTGCGGTGAAGCGAATGCAACACCGCCCCCGCTGCTCCGATCCTCCGACCAATCTCCCGCTCCATTGTTCCCTCACTCGCGAACAAGACCCCGAGGTACTTGAACTCCTTCACTTGGAGTAAGGACTCATTCCCTACCCGGAGTAGGCACTCCACCGGTTTCCTGCTGAGAGTCATGGCCTCAGATTTAGAGGTGCTAACCCTCATCCCAGCCGCTTCACACTCGGCTGCGAACCGATCCAGTGAGTGCTGAAGGTCACCGACCGATGAGGCCATCAGGACCACATCATCCGCAAAAAGCAGTGATGTGACCGTCAGCCCACCGAACGGGAACCCCTCCCCCATGACTACGCCTTGATATCCTGTCCATGAATATTACAAACAGGATTGGTGACAAAGCGCAGCCCTGGCGGAGTCCAACCCCCACCTGGAACGAATCCGACTTACTGCCGAGGACACGGACACAGCTCATGCTTTGAGCGTACAGAGATTGGATGGCCCTGAGAAGAGACCCCTCACCCCATACTCCCGCAGCACCTCCCACAAAAGATCCCGGGTACCCGGTCATACGCCTTCTCCAGATCCACAAAACACATGTAGACTGGATGGGCATGCTCCCAGGCCCCCTCCAGGATCCTTGCGAGAGTAAAGAGCTGGTCCGTGGTTCCCCGGCCAGGACGAAAACCGCATTGTTCCTCTTCAATCTGAGGTTCGACTATTGGCCGAACCCTCCTTTCCAGCACTTTGGAGTACACTTTACCAGGGAGGCTGAGGAGTGTGATACCTCTGTAATTGGCACACACTCTCTGGTCCCTCTTTTTAAAGAGGGGAACCACCACCCCGGTCTGCCACTCCTCTGGCACTGTCCCAGACTTCCATGCAATGTTGAAGAGGCGTGTCAACCAAGACAGCCCTTCCCCACCCAAAGCTTTTAGCATTTCTGGACGAATCTCATCAGTCCCTGGGGCTTTGCCACTGTGGAGTTGTTTGACTACCTCAGCGACTTCCCCCAGGGAAACTGACGATGACCCTCCATCAGCCTCCAGCTCTGCCTCTATACTAGAGGGCGTGTAGGTCGGATTCAGGAGCTCCTCAAAATGCTCTTTCCAGCGCCCGATCACATCATCAGTTGTGGTCAACAGTGTCCCATCCTTACTGTACACAGCTTGGATGGTTCCCCGTTTTCCCCTTCTGAGGTGCTGAACGGTTTTCCAGAAAGTCCCGAAAGTCCTTCTCCATAGCTTCTCCAAACTTCTCCCACACCCGCTGCTTTGCCTCTGACACGGCAGCGGCTGCAGCCCTTCGGGCCTGTCGGTACCCTGCAACTGCCTCCGGAGTCCCCAGGGCTAGCATATCCCTGAAGGCCTCCTTCTTCAGTCGGACAGCTTCCCTGACCACCGTGGTCCACCACGGTGTTCTAGGGTTACCACCCCTTGAGGCACCTAGGACCTTGAGACCACAGCTCACCGCCGCAGCTTCAGCAATAGAAGCTTTGAACATTGCCCACTCAGGTTCAATGCCCCCAACCTCCACAGGGATGCCTGAAAAGCTCCGCCGGAGGTGTGAGTTAAAGATCTTTCGGACAGGGGCCTCCTCCAGACGTTCCCAGTTCACCCGCACTACCCGTTTGGGCTTACCTGGTCTGTCCAAAGTCTTTCCCCACCCTCTGATCCAACTCACTACCAGATGGTGATCAGTTGACAGCTCTGCCCCTCTCTTCACCCGAGTGTCTAAAACATGCGGCCTTAGATCAGCCGATTACAAAATCGATCATTGACCTTCGGCCTAGGGTGCTCTGGTACCATGTACACTTATGCGCCTCCTTATGTTCGAACATGGTGTTTGTTATAGACAATCCATGACTAGCACAGAAGTCCAATAACAAACGACCGCTCGGGTTTAGATCAGGGAGGCCGTTCCTCCCAATCACGCCTCTCCAGGTGTCTCCATCGTTGCCCACATGTGCGTTGAAGTCACCCAGCAGAATGATGGAGTCCCCTACTGGAGCCCTATATAGGACTCCCTTCAGGGTCTCCAAGAAGGCTGAATACTCCGAACTGCTGTTTGGTGCATAAGCACAAACAACAGTCAGAGTTTTCCCCCCCAACCCCCTTAGGCGTAGGGAGGCAAACCTCTCATCCACCGGGGTAAACTCCAACACCACCGTGCTCAGACGTGGGCTCGTGAGTATCCCCACACCAGCCCGCCGCCTCTCACCCTGGGCAACTCCAGAGAAGAACAGAGTCCAACCCCTATCCAGGAGTAAGGTTCTAGAGCCACGGTTGTGCGTAGAGGTAAGTCACACCAGATCCAACTGGTATCGCTCCACCTCACGCACAAGTTCTGGCTCCTTCCCCCCCAGTGAGGTGACGTTCCACGTCCCCAAAGCAAGCTTCTGCCGCCCGGGTCTGATCCGTCGAGACCCCCCACCTTCACTGCCACCCATATGACAGCGCACCCGACCCCTGCGGTTGCTCCTGTGAGTGGTGGGCCCACAGGATGGAGAGGAGAGAGATGCCACGTATCTCGTTCGGGCTGTGCCCGGCCGGGCTCCGTGGCAAACCCGGCCACCAGACGCTCGCTTTCGAGCTCGCCGTCTGGGCCTGGCTCCAGACGAGGGCCCTGGGCTTCCTCCAGGCAGGGTCTCGCTCCTTTTTCCTCGATCTTTCATGGGGTCTTGGTGAACCATTCTTAGTCTGGCCCCTCGCCTGAGACCACTTTGCCTTGGGAAACCCTACCAGGAGCGTGAAGCTCCAGACAACCCAGCCCTCAGGTTCATAGGGGCACACAAACCTCTCCACCACGTTAAGGTGATGATTCCCGGGGAGGTCTTGTAAGAACAATGAGACAGGCCTGGCAAGAGGAAAATCTCGATCGCACCTGTTGTGTAGTAGAACAAGCCGAGTGTATAAATCACCAGCACACAGGCAGTATGGTGTGCTCAGTAAAGACAACCAGAAGGTCATTTACATGATGCTCAATATGCAACTCAATTATCAAAAATGGTCAAGTTTTCCATGAATATTTATTTGAGGTGGACGGTAGGAAACGTCATTCGCACACCGGAATGCAGGAATGTGATCTTCTCGGTTGAAATTTATGGTTTTGTTACGGATTCCTGTTATTGAGCATCATGTAAATGACCACCTGGTTGTCTTTACTGAGCACACCATACTGCCTGTGTGCTGGTGATTTATACACTCGGCTTGTTCTACTACACAACAGGTGCGATCGAGATTTTCCTCTTGCCAGGCCTGTCTCATTGTTCTTACATTACGTACATAACCAGGAAAATTGTGCTCATACACACAAGAAGATGAATACATTACACAGCCAACAACCACCGTTAATCATCCTCGCAGGGGTTGGGTGTGTACACCCTATGTTGTTGGTGTCCTATCCCAGAATTGTGTGGCTAAATAATCCAGCCATATTGTGGATATATTATGATGATTTGTCTTTACTGATCATAATCGGGCTCCTATCTTATACTCCACAAAGATGAACAGTGCGTGTCATCAATGGAGGACATTAAATCTTCTCTGTGTTTCTGGCCGATTTTGGAATAGCCTGCAATTATTGTCAGAATGGTTTGGAGTGAAAGGCGTGGTCTTGTGTATCAAGCCAGTTGTAATTGACCATAATGATTCACAATGGGGTCTGAATTGGACATCTATTATTGATGACCCACATCTTATCTCAGGATTTCTCACCGCAATTGAGTGCACGTGGGAGTCGACCCTGTACTAGAGGAAGTGATGTTACTATCCTGCACACACCGTCAAATTAGATCATTATTACATGCATACAACACATTTTACTGATTTTTGTTTTTTGCAGATTAATTCCAAGTATGGACTAAAAGAGTAAGAAGGATACATTAAATATAGAAATTTCGTAGTTAATAATAATAGTGGTATTTTTACACACAAGTACCAAGACTATCAATTAGAATGTTTCGGGTAATCACAATCGTTAGCTCTGCCATGTTTACCAGTGGTGGAGCTAATGACTAGGTAGCATGATGGACAATAAATTGGAATTAAGTCAACAACCCGGATAATAAATAGTAAATAGGTAAAAAGTTGGCTGACCATGCAGGCGAACAAACACTCCACAGACAAATACACATACACACACACACACACACACAGTCTCTCGCATGGTACACAGCAGGACCAGACAAGGCTCGTCCGTATGCTGTGTGATTTGTGTCTCAATAGTAACACTTCTGTTTGTGCAGGTGCCAGTTGTCAGGGTTGATTTATTTTTTTAGAAATAGAGCAGCCATTGACAGATATGTTTCTAAATTATCTAGTGTTGTACTGTTTCTAATGATTCTTATTTGACAGATGGACTACAACTCAAGTTAAGTTCCCTGTTTTTCATAAGAGTCAAACAACATAATCTTTTTAGGTTTTACTCTGGGTATGTGCCCTGGGACAGGGACGGCAGCAGGAAAGTTTGAACCCAATCAAATTGCACTTGCATCTGAGACCCATGTGTTAGAGGGTATTTGTTTGTGAGCGTGTGTGACATGTACATGCGTGTGCATTAGCGGCCAGGGCAGAACAGAGATGCTGTCAGAGTAAAACGATGTGATGTTATTAGCAGAGACAGTCTCAAGCGACAAGACAGAAACTTCAGCTGAAGCTGACTGACTAATCCTCTCTAAGGCTCTGTGGGTTGCTGCCTGGGTTACTCCCTGTTGCTGGGCCACACAGCTTTGGCTCAGAGCCACGTGCTGCAGTGCACTTCACTTTAGCCTCTTTACCACAATGTTAGAAAGGGCAAAGTTCACAGCCACAGCTCAGGCTTCAATTCTCAAAACCTGATTGTGTTTTTTGCAACCCTTTTGCGTTTGAATGCTAAAGCCAGCAGTACACTAACAATGTTTGTGTACTCTCAGTGTAATTTGTCCAATTATCTCAAAAGCTATGGCACATGGGAACATTTATTGCTTTATCTCTGCAGCCAATAATTTCAGTTTGAAAGTTTCAACTGTCCACTAAAGATTCTCTGAACGCTTTTTATGGAGGGATTGTAAGACCAATACAAGTAATATCTCGTCCTGCATGTCGACTCTAAATGAATATGAACACAAATGGATCAATGATTTTGATTTAACCATTGAGAAAAATAAGAATAGAACAGTCCTTTCTTTGGTCCTTATATGAGAGACATTTTTAGCAGTGTCTACACTTATCTTGCATAGTGGAGCTCTCTATACACTGTACATTCCATCTGGGATTTGGCTTGGATGCCCCTCCCCCATCTTTCAGCCACAGCCCCTTAACCCTCTCCACCATAGGATTAAGAGATTGTGTTCGGACCTTAACCCTCCATGCCCCAGGCACCAAAAGGACTTGTAATCTGGCATTTATGATATTACATTTTCAGCTCAGAATTAGGTCAGAGATTCTAATCTCCAAGCTCAGTCTGCGTGGACTCCCTCACTTGTGGCATTCCATAGTGGAAAATGGACAAACATTTCTCCACTTCTCCTTACATAATTTCAGGGCAGGGATACTCGCATCCTTTTCAATTGAGACATTGTAGCGTTTCCTAAATGACTGATTAGGGCAGTTATCTGATCAGTAGGGTTTCCCGTTAGCCCCTTAACTCTGTACCCCAATTAGGCTTTAATTGGACATGTCTGTAAATCTGCCTGATTAAGGGCATGTTTAAGTCTCCTGGCAATCTTCTGGTGCCCAACTAGCAGCTTGATTTTTAGTCCTTGTTTATTTAGTTAAGTGGCTGATCTGGGACACAGGCACTGTTTGCCTGCTAGTATTTTCTTTATATCCCATAGATGACTGGGCTTTTTTCTCAGTGTGTCACAGCAAGGTCCAAAGAGACCACTGACAAATTAATTGTTACTTGTGGTTTGTGTCAGGTCTGTATTTTTTTTCCCAGCTAGATGCAGTATTCTCCGTAGTCATTGGACTCCATATTAAAGATGAGCAAAACGATTTATGAAGAAAGTAGCTTTTGTTTTATTAGCTACTTAAAATGAAATACATCTAACCTTTCAGGAAGAAAGTCATGTTTTTAAAAAAATTGTGGAATGCTTATTGGCACTGGTAGTCCTGCATTTAGTATTTAGTACCCTCAACCTGCCAACAGCACTGTGTCTTCTCCTGACAGGAGAGCTAAATGTCTGCAACAGTTCATCTATGCAGAATATGTCCAGATCCATGTGGGTTCCCAGTAATTCTTGCAGAAGAAATCTGGAGCCGGCAGCGAATGAGGTCACTCACTACATCACATAAGTGCTTCATATTTTCCAACATGGTCAATTTCTTTAGTCTCTGATAAGATGTTTAGTCTGTATGACAGTTTGTCAGACGATCTCTAGATTCACCCGTGGTGGTTGGAGTCGTTTCTGTGTTTGTTTTGGTTTCATACTTATTGTCGTTTCTGTTAGCCAGCTGCCAGTGCTTTTGAAGTTACTGAGTCACTGCGGACACAAACAGTGCAGACATCAACAGTGCAGAGCAGGTGCAGCTGTGTTGGGTGCAAATCCGCCCAAATGTATTCATTACCTTCACCGACCTAACTGATCATTTGAATGCACTGGCAGTTCTGCATTTATTACTTATTATTTAGTACACCCTCAACTTGCCTACAGCACTGTGTCTTCTCCTGACACGAGAGCAAACTGTCTGCAACCATTCATCTATGCAGAATATGTCCAGATCCTTCAGTACTTGGACATTGCTTGTCTGTTGTCCTGGTCATGTAACCCCACAGGGGTTTCACTAGGGTTATGGTGATGGGACTAGAAGATCCAACAAGAACCCGGTTCAAGAATATATTTACTTTGTCAATCAGTCCATAGATTAAGTTCTGCTCATGTTTTGAATGCAGTAGTAGTAGATGTGGATGCCTTTTTACTAGGTAAAAAGGCTTTTTTTGCTAATCTACGATATAACTAGTTGGCATGAATGAGACCTGTAGTTTTAGAGACTTGGTGATCCCAGAATTCAACTAACTTTTGCACATATGAATGTGTACATTTTGGAGCTACAGTTTTGTTACATGTTGTTTTATAACACTGCCTAATAAAAACAAATGTTTTATTGATTTTTATTTTATGTTGCGAAATATTTCTAAGAATTATTGTGCCTGCGTAAATATTTCATCGGTGTGCTGTGAAAGCTTTCAGTTTACTTTAACTGCTTTTATGAGGACATCATTTCCCGAGTCCTGTGAACAAATGGAGTTGCCGTTTTTGGATTTAAGGCTGTGAATCTGAAGGAAAACGCAGACCGAAGTTATGTCTAACCAAAGGTTATATATAAAGCAATACAAATACATAAATTAGGGAAAGTGTATAAAATAAACATCCACATTCTGGGAAATCACAGTGATCACAGTAAGAGCAAAAACATGTTGGTGGATGCTGTATACGTCCATGCTGGAACAGCCAAGGAAATGATGGAGAGCCCTGTATGTTTCACTTTTGTTTTAGAATCACATTTTCGGCACAGCGACTTATTTTGTCTTGATTTGGCAGGACTGTTCCCAGATGTGGGCGGTGGCTTCTTCCTGCCAAGGCTACGAGGCCAGCTGGGTCTCTTCCTGGCCCTAACGGGTTTCCGCCTCAAAGGACGAGATGTTCAGAGAGCCGGAGTGGCTAGCCACTTTGTGGAGTCTCAGAAGGTACTGCTGTTCCAAAGGCAGGAGCTGGTGGGAGGGTGGGAGTTTGGCGCTTCATTGGGAAGACTGGTGTAGAGTCGGTGCCAAAATGGCTACTATTGCTTGTAGCTGTAGGGAATCTTATACAACGCTTTCAATTTTCTAAACAGATTAAGCTCTGATTTGACCTATTTAATCTTTATTGAAAAACTGTTTCATTTGTTATTTTGGTGCTGTAATCCCTAGTTTCTCATAACTCACTGGATGTGATGTGGAGCTCCAGTCTGCCATCATAGGACAGTCGCTGTATAATGTCATTGGCCATTTTAAAGTTGAGCATATTAGCCAGCTAATATAAGAACCAGAACAGACTGTAGCTGACAGTGCTATTTGTTTAACTTTCACTCAGATTCATCGTTATTTACCATCAAAGGAAAATGAACACATTACAAGACAACACTTGTATTCAATGTCTATATTACAGATTCATTCCGACAAGATATTTGAACTGTTTGAAAGAGGATCATATAATCATTGCCCCATTGTTTTTGCCCGGTGACATTAGTTCATTAATTCCTTGAATTAGGCATTCGTGTGATGTCATCACATTAGGAACTAGAGTTTAGGTAGGACTTCCTCCATGCATGGCTGCAGTTCTTGGGACAGGAGAACAACAGCAGGCAGAAACCGGATTTTACCTCTAAGTAGTTCAAACATCTTAGTCCCAATTTTGAAAATGCACTCTAAGTCTTGTAATTTGCTGAGGCGTTTGACCGTCATGGTTAACATTCATGCTTGCCTCCGTAGATCGCAGCCCTTGAAAAGGAGCTGGTGGACTTAAAAGCTCCCTGCGTTGAAGACATCTCCAGAGTTTTGGACTTTTATCAGAAACAGGTAGAAGTCCATCACAATGCCACTTTTGTCTCCATGTAGGTGTGTGTGAGTGTCTGTCAGGTTCTTTATCAGTAGCAGTTGACTGACTGGTTATTTGTCTGTCTTTATAATCAGCAGTGGCTGTTGGACCCAGGGCTTGAACTACACTGCCCTGTCTTGTTTATTTTAAATTGGTGCTTCAGATAAGATTCTTTATATGGCAGATTTATGTGTCTCCTTTATACATTTATTGATAGGGGCCTCAAATGTAGATTACCAAAATTGTGTTCACAATAGCATAATTGTCACTTTATAGGACACTTCTTCCAAGCAATATAGTGCTTCATTTTACCACATATTGTATTGGGTATATTATGACTTTGGTCTGTGTGTCCAGGGATAGGATTTTCTATAGTCTTTTGTTAACATATAACATGAATGTCTGTGGGACTTGCAGTACGCCTGTATACATGGATTTGAAAGCAACAATCTGTGTTAATGTGCCATTGGTTTGAGATGTTTCACGGTGGAAGTGCCAACAAGGAAGCACCAAAAAAAATGGTGCTTGTAAGTTTGACTCGTTGTCTTGGGTTCTCTGTCCGCAGAGCAGTCTGGATGCAGAGAAGCCATTTGTCCTTGAGCAGCACATGGATGTGATTGACAGGTAAGGCCTCTGGACTTCTCCTTACCAGCTATTCTCTAAAGTATTTTCTATATTATATTTTTACCT
Organism: Dallia pectoralis; assembly: GCA_029465975.1. Lineage (NCBI taxonomy): Eukaryota > Metazoa > Chordata > Actinopteri > Esociformes > Umbridae > Dallia > Dallia pectoralis. The sequence continues at coordinate 16,337,755 of CM055731.1, read as the reverse complement.
TCTCCTACCGAGTTGCACACACACATACACCTACAAGTGTCTATTGTGGAGAAGTGCCCTGTTACCTGGATAGACATATTTTGAAGCAGGTTGAGTTCCATCCCAAACAGACTGATGCAGTACATTTTCCCAACGTTCCTCAGATTATAACTTTGTCAATCTGTGAAAGAGGTGAAGCCTCTCTGGCCTAGAGGGAACTGGACCATGTTGTGACCTAACCAGAGCCAAATGGGCAAACAAGTCTGCATCATAGTGGGACAACAGTTATAAGCGTTAGCATTGGCTTCAGTCAGCTGGTTGCCCTATAGTAGCCTGACGCCCATGTTTTTCAAATGTGGTGGCCAGAGGGGTTGCATGCCCTGGTCTCAGCCCAACCCAGTACATAACACACCGGATTCTGCTAATCAAGAGCGGGGTAGCGCTTTTTAACACAGAGAGACATGTTTTTGTGTTGTGTATATTGTGTCTATAACAGTGTGCCCCGGTGGTCATGTGTCTATTCAGTCATGTGTAATTGAATGTGGCCTTCAGGCTATTTCAGTCGAACAGTGTGGAGGGAATTGTAAGAAACCTGAAGGCGGACGGCTCTCCATTTGCACTGAAACAAGCTGAGGTAGGTCAGGCCTCAACCTTTTGCCAACAGAGCGGTGCCGCTATCTGTCTGCCCCACACAGGGTTTGACGTTTTCATTAGTTGTTTTATTCTTGAACTGACATTGCTGGCAAATGCTTCGTTCTTTGAGTCAGGTTCGCTTATTACCAGTGGATTGTTGTTGAATCCGCTAACTGTAGGAAACAAAAAGTGTGCTAGTATCACTCAAATGTCTATGTTAAACGGTCAACCAGAAGGTTTAGTTCACATCGGACCAGGCACTTTGCTGCCTTTATGAAGACAGGGGAGCAACAACTTCCAGGTCCAAACTCGAGTGACACAAATGTTGTAATGCTACCAGCTCACATTGTTTTCTGGCTAGCCATTTGTCACCAGTTACATAATATACAATAACTAAATATGTTGCTGTGTAAAAAAAAATTAAATACAAAAGAATATTAATAAAATTGAAATATTGATATATGCCCTTGTTAGGATATGATGAAGATGTTTCACTTCACCCCTGAGTGGTCATAATGTTTATGGCTCGTGACTGTATGAATTGGAATGGGTTCGAATCTAGACAACTGTCTTTTGTTTCCTGTCTTTCACGCTGTTTTATCTGAAGTAATTAAGCCTGGATGCTCTGTGAAAGTGAGTGTGGAAAAGAGTGACTTTTACAATTGGGCATTCTGCACACCTGGCTAAAAGTGCCGTCTATATTCTGTTGACCGTTCCATCATGACAGACGTTGTGATCAATGCAGGTTTGGTTTGGAACTTAACCAATAACCAAAGATGGTTATATTGTGACAATGATATACAGTACTCACTATGTCACCTCAAAGAATTTCTAGTGGTTGGAGCCATAGTTCTGCTATAACAAACCTGTTGTGTTTGTGAAACGTACAGTTACTCAGCAAGATGTCTCCCACGTCGCTGAAGATCACCTTGAAGCAGATTCAGGCAGGACGCACCATGACTTTGCAGGAGGTTTTGGTGATGGAGTACAGACTTAGTCAAGCCTGCATGATGGTATGTTTAAGGCCTCAGGTTATTAATGACCTTTCTCTTCTTGTCACATGATCTCACACGTTGTCTTGGCAATTGAAACGTGTGTGTGTGTATAATGAGCTTATTTATTCTTTTTCAGAAAGGCAGTGACTTCTATGAGGGTGTCCGGGCAGGTAAGCTGTTTTGTGGCAAAATGCATCTTATCATTTGAGCTATAACAACTTAACGGCTGATTTCTGTACTGAGGTTTTTAATGCAAATTCTCTTGTATTCGTGTGTGGTTGTTTATGGTTGAGTGCAATAATTGTTCTGTTTTGTATACCTAGTCTTGGTTGACAAGGACCAAAGCCCTATGTGGAACCCATCCACACTGGAGGAAGTGTCAGATGAGAGTGTGGAGGACTGCTTCTCGTCTCTGGAGGAGCGTGACCTGAAGCTCTGAGGACAGCCTGGAAGATAAAAAAAAACACCACAACATCCCACTTGTGAGGTTTCTCTTCTAGCATGTGTCCCAGTTATCAACAATAGTTTTCTTACCTCATATCGTTTCTTTCCAAGGCCACTCATTAGATTCCAGGTTCTCACTGGATTTGACCTCATGACTAAATGGTTAATTCAATATACGCTATGGATGTTGGTCGCAGACATTGTACAATAGTCATTCAGTCTCCTCTCACAACAGCAGTAATGGGAAGAGTGTTAATGTAACTTGGCAATTGACTTGTTTTTCCTTTTCTTTGGATGGAGAGAGCCGATGACCTCACCAATCAGGGCATCATGACATTACCATGATAATGACTTTGAAATAAAATCTGCCTGGATTTCTTTTTAGAATGATGGTCATTAAGATGATACATTTTCTTTTTATTAGATTCATGAGATTGTTGTTTTCTAGATAAGTGTTATCTAGCTAGCTGGCTACAAAATGTGGATAAAGCAATTTGCAGGGTTCCTACGGGTGCTTGAAATCCTTGAAAGTGCTTGAATTTTGATGTGTTTTCAAGGTTTGAAAAGTGCTTAAATGTTGGATAAAGTGCTTGAAAATGCTTGAAATTGTAACTGTATTTATTTCACAAAAAATATCTAATCTGCATGAATAGTTCGTTATTTAATTGGAGAAAAAAAATGTTGGAGATCGTAAAATGAAACCTGCTGCGCTCGCTTATGCATGTGTGACTGCGATCTGCCAGTCTATTCCTTGTGTTCCTCCCCCATGGTCAAGCCTCTGTCGAGAGAGGGTTTTCTGTTAACAAAGAGGTGATGGTGGAGAACCTGCAAGAGCATTCTCTTATTGCTCAGCGGATCATTCATGAGCATGTGAACCATATTGGAGGGCTGCTCAACATAGTCTACACGAAGGAGCTACTCCTCTCTGCAGCTGCTGCCTGGCAGAAATACCACAATTATCTAATATTAATATATGGATGACCAAAAACGTCGAAAAAAAGATGAGCTGACTGCTCAGAAGAGAAAGGGAGTAATGGAGAAGATTGCTGAGATCAAGGCCAAAAAGAAGAGAATGGTGGAGGACGTAAGGGTCCTTCTGAAATCTGCAGATAGGAAGGCAGAGAAAGCTGAATCGGTTGGAAAACTCATCTTCATCTGGAAATCAAATGGTCTTTGCAGAGCTGCAAAAGAAAAACAAAAAAGTCTGGAGGCTGTAGAAAAACAGCTAAATGACAAGCTGAAGGAGCTCAAAGACACTCCTTAATAGGTCCTTAATGTATTATTTGGCCTAAACGTGCATTGTTCGGTGTTTAGTGCAGTTTTTTGTTTTGTTTTATTTAACAGAGTAAGTTGATTTGTTTAGTTTTTCAGTATTTTGTTTGGGCGTATTAATTTTTTATTTATTTTTGCAGGATAAAGTCCACCAAAGTCAATTTTAAGTTGATTTTGTTTAAAACATTAAAATATCTTGTTGAGTTGATTAAATTAAGTTAAATATGCACTTGAGGTATACATAGTTGTTTCAAGTTGTTTTGATTTTCAAAATATTGTTAAAAAGTTCAAAGAGGTGAATCTGATTGACTACTTAAAAGACGAATGTTTGCATTTATTTTGTTTTCAAATATCTGATCCTTCTGCTATTTCAAAAGACAATTTTGTCTGTTTATAGCGTTTATCGCTAATGTGATATAAACAATAGATATTAAATTTGACTATGTATTGGTATGTAATTCACAGTGATGTAAGGTGCTGGAAAAAGCTTTTTAAAAAATACCTTGAAAGTGCTTGAAAAGTGCTTGAATTTGACCTTGGAAAAGGTGTATGAACCCTGAATTTGCCTGGCATCAGAAATCCTCTGCAAAAGTGAACAATTGGGCAGTTATGGTGCATGTTTAAGTCAAACTGATTTTCCTGGTTTATGAGTCAATAAAGATTAGATTTTAGAAAATCAGTCAGGCTGCATACCAAACCCTTGTACAGCACTGCCTATTTCTACTCCTGGATTATGTTGCTCTCAAGTCAGCGCTCCTGATGTACAGAATATATCTGTTGTGTTGATGAACTGTGCTATTTGTTAAGGGTTAGAGAAAAGTAGGTGAATATGTGGAACTGCTTTTTGCCAAGTCGTTCATGACAAACACTCCTGAAGAACAGAGGCTCAGTAATTTCTTGGTGTCAGAGACAAGCTTTTATGGTTTATAATTTGCTCTAAAAAAGGCACCTGCCAGATGTGTTTTTTATGGCTAACATGTAACCTAAATGATCAGTCCTTATTGAATTTTGTGTTGCATTCAGTCTTGGGGTAAAGGCTGTTAGTTCCCGATTCATTGTTCACTCAATTACGATGGCTATAATTTATCAATGTGTGTTGTATCTGTCTGTTGTATAAACCAGATTATTTTATTGTTACAGCAATCCTTGACCATGTAACTACATTGAACAAAATTATGAACACTTGTTTTTTGCCCCCATTTTTCATGAGCTGAGCTCAAACATCTAAGACAATTTGTACACAACTATGTACACAAAAGGCCTTTGTCTCTCAAATATTGTTCACAAATCTGTCTAAATTTGTGTTGGTGAGCACTTCTCCTTTGCTGAGATAATCCATCCACGTCACAGGTGTGGAATATCAAGATGCTGATAAGACAGCATGATTATTGCACAGGCGTGCCTTGGGCTGGCCACAATAAAAGGCCTCTGTAAAATGTGCAGTTTAATCACACAGCACAATGACACAGATGTCACAAGTTTTGAGGGAGTGTTTAAATGAATTTTACGATTAATTTTGTTTAAAAAAGAAAGATCAGTATTGTTTCAATGCCTCAGAACTACTATATTAAGTCCTGTAGTGTTCAGATCCTAAAGCTTCTGAAACATGGTACAAAAGCCTGTAGTTCTCAGCTCCTAAAGCTTTTGAGCGAAAATCTAAAAGCCAGTTGGTGTGTGATCCTTTAATCAATTTAAGTCAATTAGACATCTCCTGGAACTACCAGTCAATTAGCTAATCTAATGATTAAAGCAATGCAACAACTCAACACGAGTGCAGAGGGAACAGCTGGACCTAGAAAGACTTGGATGGGGTGAAACTGAAAGCATAGTGAACTCCAACATGGAAGATAATTTGAAAAGCATTGTATTTACATATTTGGAGGAGACAGCGTTAACGGCTAGTAGATAGTGATGGCTATCACAGTTTTATGACTGGGTTGTTACAGTAGCTAGTGATAGCCTATACACACCCTTCAGTGCAAAACAAGTTTTCTGACACAGAGAGCCTAATCTATTCAAAGTTAAATGTTTTTTTAAATGTCCCTAGTTTATTATTACTGTATGAACGTAGATGTATTGGTTGTGTATGTCTTGACATTCTACATTTATTGCTCAGTAAAAGCATCTTTGGCATCAAGATTTTTGATTTCATAGGGCAAGAAAATGTTTAATTTAAATGAATACAAATATAATTGTTTTTTAGAATTATTTTTGGTATCCCTGGGTTATGTTTTTCAAATCCTGAGGTGGATTTGACTAAAACCTAATGACGCAACACATTAGGTGTTGTGTGGCCAGGGGATGCGCATGGTCTGTATCAAGGGATCATTGTATTCTTTTATATGACAATAACATATTTCCATGCCCGAGAAACTGAACAATCGCATTTAAAAAGGTTTTGACGATTTTTAAATGGTCCCATGATCTCAACCCTCACATGAGTTAGATAATGTTTGAATATAGTCACATTTATTTATATTGAACAATTTTGAAAACAACATGGGAATAACAATCTTAGTGCCTTTTTTAGCCTTTATTTAGGAAAGTAAGTATGACCAAGAACATGTTCTAATTTTTAGCAAAGACCTGGTAAAATGTTTCGTTTAACTGCTTTGTTTAGAGACATAACCTTAAACTTTGTCGGCTTGGGGACTCAATTGAACAACCTTTAACTGGTCAGATGATCTAAACACTAGACTACCCTGCCATCTCTTTATTATGCTTTATGAAGAACTGTAAATACAAATTAAAATTATTTGAGCATGCATGGGGAAAAATATGCTAATAACAGTATTTTCTTCCACAAATGTTAACACATTAGCATTAAGGAACAGTGACAGGAAAAAAAATAATGGGTTATTAACATGTATTTTTTACAGGCAAAGGAAACCAATGTATTTGTTAATTTGTGTGGCTAATAATTATAATCTTGTGAAAATCAGTAGATGGTGGTTAGAGTTTCGGCCAATATCAGAATGTAGCTGGTATAAATCTCTGAATTTAAATCAAAATATGTTGTGCCCTTGAGTAAAGAGCTTAACCGTAGATGCTAACCCTGGACAGGATCATTTGCTTAGTGACAAAAATGGATAGGTATGCAGACATTGCATAGTCACTGCATATTGCATATAGTGCTATATGTCTAAAATCGAATTGTGTTTTAGTGTAATTTTGAGTGCAAATGAAGCTTAATGAAAACAATGAATTCCAATTCATTTGTATTTTAATTGTGTTTCTTTTCTATGTTTCTGGAGCAGTGTAAACAGTGGTCTGACTTAGAACCTTCCATCTTCCAGTACTTGGAATAGTGTAAATAGAAGAAAAATCACATGGCTGCTTTTGTATTTGTTTACACAATTCTTCAAATGTTTTGAGAGATTAACCACCTCACTGAGATTAGATTAACTCAGCTACATATTTGGTGGTGATGTATTTTAAATCCTATGCCCAAAAGTCCATTGCATTGCAACATATATAACCAATACAAAACAAGAATGTTTGTGCTTGTATAAACTTTGGCAGTTGTGGTCCCTTATTCCAAACAACTCAAAAAAACAAGTTATAGGTATGTGGGCCTATGACCTAAAAAGCACCATACTATATAAGGAGTTATTTTCTCTCAATATTAGTACCAAGGCCTTTAAGTCGCACATTTGTGCTGAACATTCCATAGGGAAGATGGCTGTGGGCAGATACTTGGGAAGGCTGAGTACCATACACCAAAAACAAGGTGCTCTGCCCTATAGTAGAACGTTTAGCCAAAATAAAAATATTTGTGAATCAAGCACCCTGTACAAACAGAAACCAAGTCTGGTAAAAATCTTTAAATCTGTATCTTGATTCTCCAACCCCCAGGAAAGTTGCATTATTATTAAAATTAACTAACTGGAACAACGCTGAACACATACATAACCTTCTTACAATATAGTCCTGATAAACGTGACAGTTCTTAGGTTCTTAGTTCTTCCATGGTTGCTCCAGCTCGTCATCAGGTCTGTTTCTTAAGTAGTGAAGATATCAGTTTATTTTGGTTTTGGACCGCAGGGGCTGATATACACAAACCTTGTCCTGAGAGATTCTATATGGGAAGGCTGATTAATAATGGCAGACTGTACCCTCTGACTCCACAAGCATCACATGCTTGTAGGGCCTTTGAATCACTTTCAGTGTTTACACAAACTAGCCTGAGGATGACACGTCAGGCAGAAATGGTAGATCTACTGGGAGGCAGAACCAGAACGTTCCAAAGCAGGATTACATTTTATTCCTTGTTGACTCCTAAGATCGAAAGATATCAGGTGTCGACACGGCCACTTGGAACTTATCAATGATGTCACAGGAGCAGCCAAGGTCCATTAGTCACGGTCAAAATGTTACACGAGGAGTTAAACCATCAAAGTGTGAATTAAAAAGACACAATGGCTTTGGACCATATAATTTCCAGCTGGTAAAAATTAGATAATAGGTAAAACCATATATTGAGTGCCATCTGCCTGGCTTCAGGCTATCCAGTAGTCCTTAAATATCCAATGGGGCAATGTGAATCTCAGAACAGAAATGCCTCTCTGGTACTGCCTCGTCCCATAAACGGACAGAGGAGAAAGGGAGACCCGGTTGATGTCATGGCACATCACATTCAATGTAAGGGATGTCACTGTATCGACGGTCGAGTTCTAGCCACTGCTGTACAGCTCGGGCCACTATCTCCTCTGACAGCTGCTGGGCAAACTCCAGCAGGACAGGGGACACACGGGAAGTGTCGTCCACCGGCCCCGTCTCTGAGTGAACCAGCAGAACGTTCTCGGACCGCCGCTTTCCATGCTTGTTGTCCGCCTTCTCCACGGAATTGGCATACTGGGCTGGACTGTTCTTCTTGGATTTGACACATCCCATTATATAATGTATCATGGACTCCAGAAAGGGGGAGGAGAGTAGCCAGTGACGTAAGAGTCTATCCAAAGGGAGACTTGGGCGCCGATCTAGAAGTGACGGTTAGGAGGCTGTTCCCCGTCTGGAATGAACTCTGATGAAACAGTTCAAACAGTCAGCCATGTTCATGTACTTTCTGACAAACACTGTCCCCCTGAGTTGAAGGGGAAATGAAGAGGGAGAGGAGTTCAGTGAATTATCTTCCATCACAGCCAGATTAAAAATACCAGGCAGCAGAATAAAGGACTGAGAGACTTACTCTGTTCACAGTGACTTAGCATCTTTCCTCTTGCAGGAATGCTGCAGTAGGTCTCTACAAGCACACAGGGGTTGCAAGGACAACATCAGGTTTAGGTCACAAGGATGTTATTAGCTGTCTGTCCCCATCTGACCTGGATGTGTTTCGCCTCTGTCCTCTATGATCCATATTTACAGTATAATTATTGAAATTGGAGAAAGCAGCACACTAGTATACTGTTATCTATCCAAGATGCTGCAAAATGCTGACGTTGGCTAATGCTTTAAACAGAGCCTTGAACTACAGTACTACTGACACCTTACAAGATCAAATCTGATTATTACACATCAATTAAAATTTACAAAACCTTTGTGAAATATCGTGTGTGTTATCTGGGTTACAATTTGTCAATGTCGCTCAAATGTATAGCATGGTATGAAACGTGGCACGTCGCTCTGGGCCAGATAAGACACAAGGAAACCAGTCCCAATTAATTTTCTTTTTAGTTCTGCTTTAAATGTTTAGATTGTATTTCGAGCACGTGTGTGTAGGGGCTATTAGATGCATATGGGGTTTAATACCCATCCTTGTGAACGTGAGGTTGAAATGTGTCAGACCAGGGACTTCAAAACCCCCTTTACCCATAATAACCTATACTTATTGGGATTTCCATCGAGATATTTAAAACAAACCAAAAACAGTACCGGATGGATCTATGAATAATGATCTATGAATTCCCAACATATTTCCCAGAAATATATATTTATTACATACAGTATCGCTTTAACGTTGAATACGTACCTTTATGAGGGCTCTTGAAAAGTAGAGGACTGAGTGAGTTTGCGCCTGCAAAAATATCAAATACATCCAGTAGAAAACCCCATCCTCGCGTTCTCGGTAACCGTGATTTATTAAGGTTTATTTGCTAAAAAAAGTGATGTGAATCAAAAACACCCCGTGTCCCATCGGCTTCAAACGTCCGGACACACACGTCCAAGGTCTTGAACTTGAAACTGGAAAGGCAGCGACAGCATTAGACAGGCTTCTCTGAAAGTTACGAACCTGTGCACTCCATGTTGCACCATAACACATTGTGTGCAACTCCACTATTTGCACATATCGATTTAGCCTCTCGAGTCCACTGATAGTCGACCTGGAGAACACATTGGCCAAGTATACGGGTAGTATATGTGGGTAGATAATCCATATCGGTCATCGATGACATCCTTGTTGATTTGACCTGATCGGACGGCGGGTGTAGCTGGTGAAACATGTGTAGGCCTATTTGTTTTATACTTTTGATTGCAATTAATAACTGTGCATATAGGAGGTTGTGGATAAATAGTGTGCGCATTCACTGGCCTATACGGTTACTTGTACAATAGCGACATCTTATGGTGGCTCCATGCACGACTTCTCTTTTACTCAATAGTGTTTACGGTGAGCCTGTAGGAAAAAAGGTCAAGCTGTTCCTGTAACAATCTACTATTTTTGTTTCTGCTGTGTGCCAGGCCTTGTTGAGTTTACTACTGCGTCTGCAGAGCAATGTATAAAGACTACTGCACATCAGGTATAACCAACATTGCACTTGGCTGAAACCGGAATTTCCGAATTAATTCGTTATTTTTAGAATACATATGGTTATGTTGAAAAACCCATGTGATATAATTAATGATAAAAAATACGCATTTGTGGTTCACAAAAGAGCGAAAAAGTGTACAACTTCATTGGCACCATGCAGAGCGTTGAACCGGATAGGCAATTAGGCTACGTTTTTACACTAGTACAAGTACCATAAGTATCATTCTTATTACATTTAAGGAAGAACGTCTCAAATACCATCAATAAACAACTAATTAACAGTACTTGTCGTGTCATCGCCAATGCGTCATCTGAATCTGTGTGACTGTGAACTCTTGAACTTGAACTGTTGTGGTTGAAGAACCGCACGATGGCACTCAATAGCAGGACTATAATGCTTCTGTGGATTTAGATGTAAATTGTCAATGCAAAGGAATCGGTCGTATAATCTATTAATAAGTCAAAGTTTATAAATAAACTATATCATTTATTTAATGTTTATAGGCTAAAGGTTCTGGTCATATTTTTTTATTAAAGGGTTGTAATGTTTCAAACGTATATTTTAAAGGTAGGCAAAATGGTCGGATAAAACATACAGTCAAGTGAAGCCTGACAATATCCCTGTGGCATTCCTGGGAAGAGATGGGCATAGTTAACCGTTTAATGGCATTCTGATTGTGGCAGGGAGACTGGGAGTTCTGTATCACTGGGTTAGTTGTAACATTGTCTGTTTGACCAATCAGAAAAGAGCTGCGGTGATGTCATCAATATCGTAGACCCGATTTCCTCTTCGAGCTCACATGAGAAATAGCATGTCTCTTTTAGCAACACTGTGAATAAAAAAAAAAGATTTTCAGGTAAGAAAGTATTATTATTTTTTGCCTAGTGTTCATTCTATGATAGATGCAATGTTGCCACTTGTTTCACTTAGAGTAGCCATTTGTCTAGTTAAATTTGGATTTTGCATGCATTCATGCTAACTTCAAATCCAAATACCTAAAACAGGTTGTTGTGGTGATGGTTGTAACAGTTCATAAAAAGGATTGAACCTGTGACACATGCACATTCATTTATACAGTCCGACACAAATGCACACTCAAACAAACACACAGAAATAGTTTTTCAATTAATGTAAAGTGTTTTTGTCACTTCATATTGGTTATTCAAAACAAGGTATTCTTAACTCTTAAATAAAGTTCCTGGATACATTTTATAGTGCAGATCTTATTTCAGTTTACATATGTACATAAATCCCCAGCTAATGTTACAACTCACCCCAGTTGTGGGGTTGGTTATAATAATGTAACTCTCTGTTGACATACTCAAATAATCTGTGAGATGTCTAGTAGATGTCCAAGTGAGTTATATTTGTACAAAACAGTTTTGGGTAGTATGTATCAATGTTTGAGATACCTAGCACAAACAAGCACTGAGTTACTGGCGCTCAAACAAAAGGTGTTACTTTCTTCTCTGGTCTCCCGAAAGGTGCAAAAAAAGTTATTTGACATTTGAATCTGACCATTTAGCGAAAGTATTTGTGTTTAACTGAACATGTGTCAAAACAATTGCGAAACCTTAACAAACATATTTACCACCTTAAGTTATTGATAGCTTATGGTCATTTTGATCCCGATATTTTTGGGAGCCAGAAATACAGGAACAAAGTAACGTTTTATTCAACCATAATTTCACATGAAACTAATGGTTAAATAAATCAATTAATATTCCATATTTAAAGTTATACTCAAAGGGAGCAGGCAATATAAAAAGTAATTATTTTAATGAAATATGCCAGCCAAAATAATGTACCTCTTCTCTCTTCTGAAATTATTAGATAGAAATGTGTTCCACAGGGGATTAATTCCAAAAAAGATATACCAAAAAGACTGACATTTGGTACATTTTGTGTATTTTGACTCAGAAGTCTGTTCAATTTTTCATTTAACCCCAAATACAGTGGCACACTATAATTCTGCTTGTTAAAATAATGTTACAAGTAACATTTCCATAAACACTGATATGTCCAATGTCACAGAAATCGGGTTACAGAGGTCCAAGTAAAATGATACACAGTTTGTTACTAGTATGAATTATATTTATAATCTGACAATATCATATAATGTCTTCATATTATGTAAAACCTTTAAAGTGTCTCTTTATTCCTGGGTCTACCATAGACCTACATAAGATGCTCCATATGTAAACCACGTCCCTCTCCATTCTTTGTGGACATTACTCCAGAGAAACCTAGATTTAAGTGTATCTTTTTTCAGCTTTGCCCTATAAAATATAATTTCAGAGATGCACTAATGCCCCTTTCTATGTATACTGAGAGTTCACCTTGAGTTTTTTATGTTTTATATTTCACTTTTATTTAACCAGGTAGAACCAGGGAGTTCTGTGTTGCAGTTCCACCAAGAATTCATACCAGATGGCATACCATTTACCATTTTATTCGAACAAAGAGTAATTCAGATAATTTAAACAGTCATTCAATATGTGGAAGAGATCTTGAGTAGCCTACATGCTAAAGTTGCAGAGGTGAGTTTACAGCGTCCCCTTTACGCTCTACTGGTATGAATAACAAATAACATCTCCAAAGAAAGCCTAGATTGAAATTAAGATCATTATTACATTTACTAAATGTAATAATTCGTTTTTTCAGTTGGGCTCAAAATGACCTGGATTAAAACATATTAATTTAGATATAGACTTTGTTAAACACACGTTGATAAACAAAATGGGGAACATTTTGAAGATCTGAATGAATGATAACAATGAACAATATTTAAAAAAACAAATTGCCGGTAGCTTGAGGGTTAAGGTTTGACAGAAACATGCGGTTCAAGTCTGTCGTTAAAATCACTGTCACCGGCCCAACCAATCATGGATATTGACGACACAAAAACAGAAGCCCAAGTTGCGGTATAAAAAGGGCTGCGGAATTAAAGTATGACACCCAACTGTGTCGAGCCGGATCTCAAACACAGGCAACTCTGTAATCGGCTGAACGCCTGTGGGCTTGGGCTACATATACATACGTTTGGGGTTTCTTTTTGCAAAGCAAAGTTCGGTAGCCTACTTAGATAATGCATCTGACGCAGGCTCTGATTTATCTAAGTTTCATGGTTGCTTTCGGTCCAGTGGGTCTTGGTGACCAAATGGCGCACCAACCACCCCCCGCCGCAGACGACCGCGAGCAGTGCTCTACGTGCGAGTTCCGACAGCAAATCAAAACCATGAAGTTGAACGCCATTAAGTCCCAAATTCTCAGCAAACTGCGACTTAAGGAAGCTCCCAATATCAGCCGAGATGTGGTCAAGCAGCTCCTGCCTAAAGCACCGCCGTTGCAGCAACTTCTCGACCAGTACGATGTACTGGGTGATGACAATAAGGATGGGATTATGGAAGATGATGACGAACACGCAATCACAGAAACAATCATGACCATGGCCACTGAACGTGAGTTGTTTTCTAGGTTTTTTATTTTACGGAGCTTGTTGTGCCAGTAGCCTATAATAACTCTGAATAGCCTACTATGCAATAGTTTTTACGCATGGGCACTCAGTGCACCTGCAGGTCAGAGCTCATATTACCTGAACCCCCTATGTGTTGGGAAAAGGTTGTAAATACGTATGATTCGCTCTTATTGACAAGCACTTTCAATTTCATTAGAAGAAACACAACGTTAAGTACAATTACAATCACACTTCCGACCATCTGACCAAACTAGGAGTTGTTTAGTGAAATTTAAATTCAAAATATAAAAGTTTTACGCGTTGTGTCAAAACGGCAAAAATGGGTGCATCGTAACAAATACGTAATTTAATTTTTAAATGCATAACTATTTGCAAATGCGAGAGATATTTCCGTATTGTAGACTCATTTAAGTTTTTCTTCTCTCCTCCAGCTGATCCCGTGGTCCAACTCGATCGGAAACCCAAGTGTTGCTTTTTCTCCTTCAGCTCGAAGATTCAGGCGAGCCGCATAGTTCGTGCTCAGCTCTGGGTGCACCTCCTGCCCGCTGCGGAGGTCACCACGGTGTTCCTGCAAATCTCCCGCCTCATGCCGGTCACGGACGGGGGCAGGCACATACGGATCCGGTCTCTCAAAGTCGACGTGAATGCCGGAGTCAGCTCTTGGCAAAGTATCGACGTGAAACAAGTGTTGTCGGTGTGGCTACGGCAACCGGAGACAAACTGGGGAATCGAGATTAATGCCTTTGACTCACAGGGAAATGATCTGGCTGTTACATCAGCAGAGGCAGGAGAGGGACTGGTGAGTCTTCATGCATCCTCCGTCAAAGTATATGCCAAATTGTTTTGTAGTTTATACTTCTAATGGGAGGTGATCATAACCCGTTTATTAAAGTGTAATATGCACATGTCAGCATTTGACCACTCTTGTCAAAATAATGTTAATTAATTAATTAATTCGGTCAAATTGTTGTTTCTAATACCATTTGTTGGTTGATTCCTAAATTTGAGGGCCGTTGTTACCCTGTGGATTTGCTTTCATGAGCAGAATATTCCTGAGTTTAAAGCGTTAAAAGCGTATAAACCACATAACTTTTTAAGGACTTCAATTGCGATTACATGCTTTAGCCACCTTTGATTCAATATAGCAAAATAAGAATTTTCCAAACATTAAATCTTAACTTAACTGTAAGTCCTTAACCACCTAAGCTAAAATATATGTTTGTTTGTGATGTCTGGCCGCATATCCTCACTCAGTTAAACAAGTACACCACACCCATCCATTTAGAATAAGAACTTTACAACCAAACCAGCCTTAAATGACCATTTAACACCATCAGTTCAATGACATAATCAACCATGAAATTTAAAAAAAACCTCAGTGATGCTGCAGTTTCATTCACAATGTGTCAACCAATTGGTGTTTTGTAATTTTCAACCATTCTGTATTGTGCCATTTCAGCAACCCTTCATGGAGGTTAGGATTTCAGAGAGCCCAAAACGTTCCAGGAGAGACTTAGGCTTGGACTGTGACGAGAACTCCCCAGAATCACGCTGTTGCCGCTACCCCCTAACGGTTGACTTTGAAGATTTCGGCTGGGACTGGATTATTGCCCCCAAGCGCTACAAAGCCAACTACTGCTCTGGCGAGTGTGAGTACATGCACCTGCAGAAGTACCCGCACACCCACCTGGTGAACAAAGCCAATCCCCGGGGCACCGCAGGGCCCTGCTGCACCCCAACCAAAATGTCCCCCATCAACATGCTCTACTTCAACCGCAAAGAGCAAATCATCTACGGCAAGATTCCCTCCATGGTGGTGGACCGCTGTGGCTGCTCGTGAACGAGAGCTCTGCCGGGGAGGAGCTCAAACAGGGTGTCCGTCCGCCCTGGATATCGGGACAGATCCATCCATCACAACCAGTGCTTTCTGCAGAACACGGTGCAATAGAGCCAGAATAGCGGCTAAAGAAACGCCCGTCTATTCGCTGAGCAGCGCTTCCACCACGGACATGCCACGTTCTGTTTTTTGTTGTTGTTGTTGTTGTTTTCTTCTCTCCTCAAACATGTTCATGCCACAATGGTCTAAAGTCACATGGATGTAGGAACATGGCGCCAGTTGGACTTGGGAGTGGACGTAGTAGCCTTAAATACGACACACTCTCGAACAGAACTTTGAGCTTATGTTACATGCTTTATCCACTTATTCACACACACACACACACACAATATTTGTTTGCCTTCAATAGTTTGAGGGTTTAATAGAGGGGGGTCAACCATTGGTTCCATTGCACCAGGCAAGCTTAATCAAGCACCGCTGAAGCATTGAAATTTTGAACCTAGGTCTGACAGACAGTATGTTCACACAAACAGACAGACATTCCTCCCCCCAAACCGTCAGAGCGTGCATTTAACTATTGGTGTGATGATCATGCAAGCAATATTTGAGAATGAAACCGGAAAATCCTCAAGGACTTTTGAAAGGGCTTGGAAAACCATAGCTGAAGACATTTGAATTGTCCTTCGTGCCAAATGCCATAAAAAGCATATTATACACACACAGCAACAGTGCTTTTTTATTTCTTTTAATCATAGCTTTACTACAATTCAACTGCCTGTACCGCCCTATACACTTGAATTATTCTTATTGTAAATCAACATTACTGGACAGGAGGACTTGAATCGGAGGCACAATGAATGCAGTCTACACATTGAGATGTGTCGAAGACAGAGAAATATATTTTGAAAAGTATGAATGTTAAAACCACGTATAAACTCTGTCTTTCAAATAACAGTTTGCACTATGGCAAACCAATGAATACAATTGGTTGCTACAAAAGTTTTAAAAACTGATGTTGATATGTTTGCTAATTTGTATTTTATGCATATGCCGTCGTTTCCATTAGCAGTTGCCTTTTTAAACCGCTGTTAGTGAACGTATAAGACCACACAGTAGCAACAGAACTGTACAATAGCGACTATATACATACCTGTTAAACAAATAAAGGTGCTTGCTTACATGTCAGTTATTTCATACAATAACTTGGTAATGCCATTTCACTGTCCTGGGCAAACACAAGATGTGAAGTTATCTCTAGTTCCTGTTTAAGCCTTAGCCATGTCAACTGAGTCATCAGTTAATGGTTCTTGTGACTGTTGCATCCATTTTGTTCCAATTCACATGAATATGTTGCATTGTAAACAGTTCATTATGTTTATCCCTAAACAGGACTAAGACACGAAACCTTCTTCACAACATCACTCATAGACAATAGAGCTGTAAGACAGCTTGTCCATTTCTTTTGACATCTCAAAAAGGCATAACAATTTTCACTAATCAACATGCCATAAACGCGTTTCCAATCACAGGCAAATCCATAGCAGCACACTATCCTGACCCATCACATCTTTGGTCATAACCCGTGAGCTCAGGCTAAGGATCAACATGTATCTAACAGAGTCCAAATCATCACAAGGACCCAGTAAGACCCAGTGCCAGCATTTCATTGGATCATCAAAACAACAAACAATAATAATAGTATACATACAGATAACGTATTCATGGGTCTTATTTACTGGGGTTCATCCACCCTAACATTTTCTACTTTTGCCTTTTTTCTACTACTATACTTGACAGATTTCAAAGAAAAATGTTTCATATAGCAAAACATTGTGCAAAGAAAACATTGCCAATTTTACATTTGTTTCGGTTCCATTGCAAAATGTTTTAAAACATAGAAAAAATGTTAACGATCTGCAGCGAATACATACAGACAATGTATTGTTTACTGATGGATAAGCAATACATGCCAGTACAAATAGTACTTAATTCAACATTCACTGATATTATTATATAACTACACACGTGGACATCATTTATGCCAACTTTCATTCAATCTGCTTTTCCAGCTGGGGGTATTGCCTTCAGTCAGTGCCGTAGAAAGCATTGCAGTCTAATGAGAGGATGTGAACTCGGTTGATTCTTGACAGCATGACTTATCGGACTGACGGCTTCATGGAGGCTTCACTTCCGCCCAGTAGAGGGCGAACTGAGCACTGGCCCAGAGTGACTTCCTTTCCTGATGTGAGCTGGAGGTTTGCCATGACAGTCAGATGAGACTCCAGCCAATGGGTGCATTGGATTCTCAGAACAGCTTTCCTTGAGAGACAGTTTGTTTCCCAAAAGCACTTGCCCGCTCTTGGCTATCCATAGTCGTACATATAGACACATAGCAGGTGCATTTTCATGAAGTTTTACATGATTTTCATGGATCACGTTCTACACAATGTCGGCCCTGCACACTGTGCTAATTGGATACAAAGCAATGAAAGGAAGTTCTTAAAAAGCCCATGAATACTAGTAGAAAGGTAGAATATTGAAGAAAAGCAGTTACTTCTTTGTAATTATCAGAGGCACAGTACAGGCAAAGATTTTAGAGTTAGAGTATTGAACACTACAATTCAATTACATTGTTCTTACATGAGACAAATGTCCTGGCGTTCATCTTGACAAATGGTCTAGCCTGGAGTCCATCTTGACAAATGGTCTAGCCTGGAGTTCATCTTGGTGATCCTAGTGGTCCTAACCTGTGGAAAAGTTGATTGAATTGGCCTTGGTCAGGACGAAAGTAGCTACAAAATCCCTGTCTGTGATAAACATTGTGCTGCAAAATTCTGAGAAATTCAAGTAGGCCACAGGTTTGGCACAACTCAAACAGAGGACATGAGTCACAACGCTTGATGAATTGTCTTATAAGTGGGCACATAATTCCAGGTGATGGCAAAAAAAACATATCTTTTTAAAAAATCTCACACTTTGCAAAGTCATAATCGAATGCGTGGTTTACACACAGATTTGTGAGTGCACATGATTGATGAACGAGCCCTCTGGTTTTCAGATTTACACAGGTAATAAACCTCGATATCAACAACATTCTCTGAAATCTTTAAAAACACTTGACCCTAGCTTAGTTTCAATAATATTGCACAAGTTGAAGTGTTATGCGGGTCTGTGCCCAGTTACGAGTTGTTGCTAAACAAAGTCAGCATTGAAAAGCTTTGACGGATCGTCGCTACACCTGTCCGTGCAAGACTAGGAAGCGGGGGAACCGGGGGAACCCCAGAGGTGCTTAGGGAGACCGTTCTGGTGACTGGGCTCAGGATTCCCGTCTGGCATGAGTGTTCTCCACCTCATTCCATTCCTGGACATGGCAAAGGGCCACGAACAAGGGAAAGGGTGCCAGGGGCAGTCCAACATCTGGAGCGTCCGGGAGACATGCAAGACACATCGAGTCTGAGAAGGAAACATCTGGAGAAACATTCTGTCAGGTCCCTCTGAGGGACGGAAGGATATTCCTGTTAGGTACACATGGGTTAATTGGGATGAGGATGGATGAGTCTTGGAGATTTTGGGGGTAGCCACATCAGAGGACTGACGAGCGTTTCGATCCTCTGTGTGCTTCTGGTTCTATAAACTCATCCTATATGTATTAGAACTCTTGACTGCCCTTCGCCTAATTTCTAACTGAACCAAAAACAGCCGTGCCGGGTCGAGACCTTAGCGAGCAAATGTGCGGTTTATTGATCAGACACTGATTTTAAAAGACATTGTTAAAATCAACCAGTGTCTTGTCTACAGACATGTGCTCATGTGACTCTGTAAGATGAATGCAGTCTTTAGTTGCCACAAGAGCTATGCACAACTAAAACAAACCTTTGAATGATCACCAAAGCTTTCTTAATATGCAGGAAGGTTAAAAAAGGTACCTCATTATGCAAGTGTGAGCAATTAAAATACAGATGATGGGCCAATCAACAGAAAGTGAAGTCTAGTAAAGCTTTTCAAACCACACACTACTAGTAAAGCTTTTCAAACCACACACTAAAGCTTTTCAATCCTAACACTTCTAGTAAATCTTTTCAAACCTAACACTACTACGGTAGGCATCCAGGTACCTGCAGATCTGTAATACTCACAATAATAACCGGGATTGGATGGGAGTTCAGGGCCAGCTGAAAAGTTGTCTGTTAAAGTCTCTCTCAGGTCTGAAGGAAGCAATGAAATGCAATAAAAGGACCTAGCCTGGGACAAGGAGAGCCAGATGTGCAGCTGCTAGAGGCTACCTGTCGTCAGGCCAAAATGATTTATCCTCCCCGTCCACACCGTTCCTTGCTTTTTCACTTAAGGGAAGAATCAGTGTTCCTATCCCGAAACCATACTGTCCGTCACATGATTAATGGCATGGTGAAGCTACTGGAAGTGAGATGGGATCTTTTTTGTGTCCGTTCAAGTGGAATTCTTATTAATTCTCTTCTCTCTGTGACATAACAGTCATAGTTGCATCCTGTCCGATATATCTTGCTTACTGGACAAGAAAGATTGTCACCGAGAAATGTAAATTAAAGACAGCTTAAGTCCAAATCAATGAAGAATGCGTTCTCATGGGGCTGTGGACTGACAGCTGCGGACTGCTGGAGACTAGATGTTCCTCTGAGGAAACAGAAAATTTGCAGTCTGGTTTATGGAAACCTCAGGTCTCCCAATGTCATTTCTATGCAGATCCGAATGCCGGATGAAGACGGATATTAGCCATCAGACCCTTTTCAATAGCTCAGCTCACACTTTCAGAACTATTTAGCGCTAATTCATTAATATCGCTACTAAAGTCAACTTCCAAAATGTTTTCATGTTTAGAAAGCTGCCAGGATCTACAGGACCAACACACAGGAACCGAGCAGAGGGTCAACCAAGAATATAGAGTCAGCATTGATGTCATTGATGGACGCATGTCCAAGTGGTAAGATAACTTTGTTACCTCTTTTTCAGGGGGAAAATGCTGACCCTATATTCTTGGTTGATACATTGCCTTGTGATCGTACATGGAAAAACTAAGATCATTCCACAAAAGCGATGTTAAATGAATAAGGCATTGACTGATCATGATCTCTTTGTTTATTAGCCCGAGTTGTATCCACATTACGGCCGCTGAAGGGCATTTGGACCAGCTCAGTTCTGACCGCTGGAACCATATTTGAGAGATGTACCTTTAATTTTATCAGAGCATGCATTAGATGATTGCATAAGTGCACAGACAGAAAAGCCATTAAAAATAGAGGCATTCGAATATGTATTCCACTTGAGTTAATACCAGTGGTCACATTTCTGGGCTTAGCTGGTTTAATCTATCTGGGTTTGGAAATTGTACGTCTTCAGTTTTCCCTATTATATATTTTTGCAAATGCCAAACTGACACCATAGCCAAACGAATCCGTCAAGTTCTCCTGTTTTCTTTTTTCCCGAGACTGTACCTCCTCTGAAAGTGTATCGAGTCTAACGACGTTGGGATGTCATTTGATTGCACCAAACGTACTTAGTCATCCTCCGGTGCTGCTTTTTCAAATGCCATTGGGTCCGAGTGGCAGAGAACAACATCCTACACACGCACACACACACGCACACACTCACAGGCTGACTGTTGAAACGTATCCAAACAACTCCATAAGCCGCCCACCCCTGAACCTCATTGTGGCATTGCCGGAATGGGTCTCATTTGGCAGGCTCCTCTAGTTGGACGTGCAGTGGCTCACGCATTGCCAGCTGCTGCCACAATTCCCATCCCTCAATTAGTGACAGCTGCTGGGATCTTTATTAATGACATATAGTTAGTCTCTGGATGCACAAGACGGCTCGGCGTTTTGCACACTGGGTTTCGTCGGCAGAGTTAAGTTCAGCATAGCCCAGAAACGGTTCTTACTCACTATCGGTCGCGGGCTCTGAGTTTTTCAACCGAGTTCAACTTAGTTACAGTTGTGACTATTCACTATAACAGCATAACCTGCTTGGAAAACGTGTCTCAACAGCAGCATCAAATATAAAAAATGACCCCAGCCAAAGGTGACAGTATGGTATCACTTACTTTTGAATCAAGGGACAATGCACTGTCCGTGCTAAATCAAGACCTTAATGCTAGAAGCAATTATTTATAGATTGACTACTTACAAAACAGCATGTAATAGATACTGTATCCACACATACACCAGGGAAATTGTTGCGTAAGCCAGTGTCACGCTTGAGCAGTGTTCATTTCAAACAAGGGGTTCACTTGGTTCAGTTATTTGAGTCTGAAAATAAAAACAAGGAAATGCATTATGCTCAACAACAAAAACATGCTTATGGATACATAACTGCATACAAAACCCACCCATTCCATTCATATCGATGCTGAATACAAACATGAGAGTGCAACCTAATAGCTCATCCTATGATAATATTATAGTTGCCACAGGGAAAGGTCAAACCGCAGTACGCAGCTTAGTTTTCATAGCCTCCACAGACGGCTTAAGAATTGCTTCAGGGCTAATATTCTCTTAAGAGCCTATCTGGGATCCGGAGAATGGCTGGCAGCCTTCCATAACTGGCAACATCTTGGCCCTGTATCCTGTTTGACCCTTGTTCGAACCTTTGATTAGAGCCATGGACATACGTTTCCCTGAGGCGCTTGTGTCCAGGATTGCCACAGCAGCAGAATCGGCCCCATAAGCACTTGGCATTTAAGTGCAAATTAGTGGGGATTTAATGATGATCACCATTTAAACATGTGACCAGTTAGTAAAAATATCATGTAGCCATTACCACCTGACATTACCTGCTGGTTTTTTTCTAAGCCATGTTTGGTTGGTGCAGTTACTAGCACCTTCAACTCGCATATGTGAAAGAAAACTCGTTAGAGGTCCCGGTCGAAGCTCACTGATAGGGTTACACAGACCTGTAGAGGGCGGTGTGAATTGGCTCAGCAGTTCTATGGAATGGGTGGATGTAGGGTTGTCTTGCGTTGTCATTGTGCTCTAGTATCTACTTGTTATAGGCTGTGCAAACTCCAACGTGATTGTTGGCTGGGAAAAAATACATAAAACCTCAAAAATATGGTGCAAGAACTTGAACTATTTTGTTTCTGCTGGTTATTTATTAAGGTCAATTGCACCAAAAACTTAGCAAATACCAGGGAGTAGTAGCTTTTTTTAACTTGGCCACAAGTAGCTCTTCCAGGACAAATATTACCCAAAACAAACATATTTCTAAATGAAATGGTTCATACACCACACAACCAACATTTAGCAATACCTGTTCACCAACTTAATGAATGCACTGTTTAATAAAAATGGCACTTGATAAGAGAAGGATTAGGATGTGAAGGATATATAAATATTATGTTGAAGCAGCAAAGCATCCCCACACCATCACACTACCACCACTATGTTTGACTGTCGGGATGATGTTCTTATGTAAAAATATGTGTTTGCTTTACGCTAGACAAAACAGGAACCATGTCTTTCAGAAGTTACACTTTTGACTTGTCTGTCCACAGAACCTTATATGAAACACCTTGGGGGTCGTCAATGTGCTGTCACAACTGTTGGACGAGCAATGTTTCTCTTACTTAGCAGTGGTTTGCACCTTGCAATTTTTCCATAAATCTATATTTGCCTAGTCTCCTTATTGTCAAATTATGAATGATGAGCGTAGCTGATTCATCAGAGGGCTGCAGTTGAGCAGATGTTGTCCTGCGGGTTTTTGTGTCATCCGGGATGAGTCGACACTGTTCAAGAAGTTATGTAGGCAGGCTACTCCTGGGAAGATTCATAACCGATTCTTACATCTCCATTTGGAGATAAAGGCTTTTCATGTGGTTTACTAGAGTGCAAGAGGGCAACTTGTCTCATTTCATTCTGAATTTTTTTAGATTGCGGCAGTGTGTGCTGTCACAACCCGGCTCATAGGCAGTGACAAGCAAGGGAGTTCACACGTTACTTTCAAAGGAATAACAAAGGTTTATTAAATACTCACAACAAATGTATCCTTTCAACAAAGAATTTGCTGGTGAAGTGTGATAGTAGGCGTATGAGGAGAGTAATGGGAGTGCATGAGTGAATGTAAAATGTGTAAGTGTTGGTAGGTGTAACTACAAAACGAGAGTTCTCAGCCACATGCTCAACAAAATGGTGCCTGTGGAGAAAAGGAAGGGGTGTGGGGCTGAGCACCAGGAACATGTAACCCCTGGCTGGCTCCACCCACAGGTGCATCCAGTCAAACAAACGACCCCCTCAGCTCCACCTGTCTCCAATCTGCAAATCAGAACAGAAACACAGAGGAGACAGGGAGAGCGAGGGGGACGTAACAGTGCTGCTTAAGACCTTGTAAACCATTTCACTTTGATTTATTCTATACAAATAAAAATTTAAATTCAACAGGGATGGCAGTAAACAAGTTAAAATGTGTCTAGATAAATCCAATGAGGTCAATGAGTGAATAGAATTACTCAAGGGAAAATGTTACACTCAGGTTCTCTACAGTCTCATACATTTTATAAAATGACTAGTAAGTATTTAATGTGACCAATCAGAAATAAAGAAAATCAGGAAGGGGGCAACTTTTTACAGCAGTGTAATTCATATGTAGTTAATTTAAAACTATCTATTTATCACAGTACAGTATATTTGTAATTCATAATCAATTTTTTTATCTAAGTGTTTTATCTGAGTGTTTCTCTGATTCTATACAGCCTTTAAGCTAATCTTTATCCAGTGTCTCGATGCATATGGAGATGACGGTAAATACTACACTCAGCATACCATCTCCTCACTACGCACAGTGACCTGTCCAGAGAGAACATTCTCACAAGTTATATAATGTCATGTCAATGTTCTTATGTGCCTCTACTTCTCATGTTGTATTCCGCAACTAGGGCAACTGTACACTTATTCTGCAATGCGGTAACCTAACTCTTTTAACAAAGTCATCAAAACCAAATAAAATTACATTCTATATTTACCAACCTTCCCACTCTATTTTTGGATAAATGAGAAACCCATACCTAGCAGCACACGGAGAGGTTAGAGGCACCACCTGTTTCTGTTAGGTAATATGAAACAAATTGTACGTTCTGACAACGAGTTTGCATTTTTAGTTGCAAATGCATAGAATAAAGTACACTGTTGGCACTGGTGTTCGGCATGAGAACAGTTGGCTAAAGTCAAAAGGGCAAACATAGTCCACAATTCCACGCTAATCGGTCAGTGACCAAATGGCGTAAGCACTTTGACCTATTTTAAAAAGGTAAAGGGGCAGTGGAACATTGGTTTATGGGTACTTGGGTACTAAGTTTAGAGTGGTTGGGACAAGTGTAGACATGCCAGCAGGCTATGGGAATAATATTAAGTATTAGTAGGGTAAGTAAACAAAAATGCACTTCCCAAAATAGCCACCAGGGCTAAGAAAAATATATATATGACAAGTACAGCCATGTCTCCAAAAGCAGCTTTTAAGAAACAATTAGAATCATTGCATCTCAATCCGTTTTCTGTACAGTAAACGCTGGAATAATCACCGCCACCTGCCAGTTTATTTCTACCCTAGCACTCCAGTTTTAACAAAATCCAAATTGTCACCACCCTAATGAAATACCCATACAAGGCTGGCGCGCGCAGTCCCCAGAGATCCTACCAGGAACTACTACCTGATCCGTGCCTTAGCACTGCCAGGACCAGACTCTCCTTAAGGGACGGGGCAACCTCTTCGTCACCTCCAGTCCCTATGTGCCTAGTTACGACACACTACCATATATATTTATTTGCCCTGCACCACGCTCATTAGAATCAGTTTCCTCTGACAGGACTGGTGCCATCAGATCAAAATGCTCCTAAAGCTCATATGACATCTGCAGACAAGTGCCCATCCATTGCCAATCCAACGCCATACGGGAATTTCCTTTACGAGAGGAAGATCCACAATAAAGAATAATAATGAATACGGAAAGCATAATTCATAAAGTTGTTATGCACCAGCATAAAAACATGCCAGCTATGACAGGGAAAGCGAATGCTATCCCGTCTGGTCAGATCCGACAGAAGGTCCAGAACCGACAGAAGGTCCAGAACCGACAGAAGGTCTTCTGTGGCAGAAGTTACTGAAAGTGTTGATGGTTCCAGGGGAAATGTGTCACAACACACAATGCACCCCGCTGTGTATGGGGCTGTGTAGCCGCAAATCGGTCCGTGTCCACAATGACCCTTGTACACCGTGAAATACGCATACCAATGGGCACACGAGTGTGGGAACTATTGTCTGGCTGTGTAGACATTTATATTAATTTACTCTTATTTAGCATTTAAACACATGTATAGTGTGCAAATCTAGAATATTTAATTTGTTAAGATTAACAAAGATGACATCAGACAGTTTACATCACTTTTGCTTAGAAAATGTGCATAAAACATTTAAAATAGTTCAACCATTGTGTGTAGCATCCTGTCAGATAATGTACAGTAACAAGTACCTATTAATCTTTATTAACAGTAGTAGACATTATTGAGTCATGAAAAATATGTAAATATGCACTATACATTAAGCAAAACTGTGAGTAAAGAAAACATAGTTAAAATATGTTGGACTTCATATTCAGTGCCTCTTCTTCTGTATCAGGAACATCAGAAAGATGGTGGAAGAAAGATCGTCCATGGATGCAGGTTTCATTGTTCTCCTCCAGCTGTTGTTGCATCCGCAGAAGTGTATCTTCCACATCCTCTTTGGCAAGATTCACAGGCAGCTGACGGGCCAGTCGAACAGCTTCTCCCTTCAGACACAAACAATGCATTTTTGCCCACATAATTAGTGTATCTTTCACCCAGAGATGGTGTCAGTCTCTGTAGTCTTGTGTCAAAATACACCACTAAATACACCACTGCCTCTGCTTGGCACCCGGCATTAAAGAGACACACTATGAGCCTCTGCTTGGCACTCAGCATTAAAGACACACACTATGTGCCACTACTAGCATTAAGACTAGCATGTATTATTTTAAATCAAGCATCCTTAATAAGATACATAACCTCTTGTAAGTGAATTGATGCACCAAAATGATAAATTCTTCAGCATGAGGGGCGCCATCCAACTTGTGATTTCAGTTCTTACCACAAGGCTGGGAATTTGGTCTTCCAGATTTTGTCGTTACCCAATAACTACACTTACCTGGTGTAATAAAACAAAATAAGTTATATGAAATTGGCTTTGCTGTGACTTTGGAAAAGTAAAGGAAACTGATTGATCAGGGAAAGATCCCCACGCCCACTTTACCCCAAAAAATTCCTTGCAAAACTCTGCCTAGAAGCAAACCTTTTTGACATGACAACAGTGCCGAAATACTGAGCTTAATCCCCCCATCAAATGTAAAGGATGTTTTACAGCAAAATACATTAATTTACTTAAATTATGTATGCTTGCGAATCTTATTCACTGTATTCAAACGTTAAAGTATATGTTTTTAACAATTGTGAAATTACAAAACCATACCAAGAAAGGACAGCGAGTGGTAGCTACATAAAAAAAATTGACAGAAAAAACCTTTGCAAAACCTTTAAGATCGACTGTCTGGGGAACAAAAGATGTGAAAAAATCATGGGCGTGCCAATACCAAGCGCGAGAACAAGTTTGAAAGGGATCTCACTGGAAACTTCAATTGTGTCATGGTCCTCAGTGAGACAATTCCTTTATACACAATCCTTCCAGATCCTTGATAGACTTCATTTGCACGTATGGACTGCAGCCTACAATTAAACCACATGTTTATAATGATGTTCAAGTCGAGAGACCGAAGTGGCCAGTGCCAAATAGTCTTGGTCAATAACCATTTCTGTTAGGATTTTGACATGTGCTGGTGTTTCTGTCTTGTCGGACGATCCAATAGCCTGCTGGCAAACGTAACCAGTTGTTGGGCTAAACTATCCTGTTTCTAGGTTTAAATGGTGTTGACCTTAGCCAAGACTTTTGAGGCAAAAAAATATAAAAAGATCCACTACCATATTTGACAGTAAATGTACATATTTTATGTTGATGGATTCTCAAATCACTGACAAAATTTACCACTAATAAATAATTTTAGATGAGGCTCAGTGATGCCTCGTAGCAAGGTGAAGTATTAAAAGAAAATGCCATGCAACATAGCTTTTGCGCGTTGTTGTTAAAGATTGCACTAAATTCAGAACCCAGTTAAATGCCCATTGTAAGGATTAATTATACTAATAATATAAGTGAGCTTCAATTTCCGGTAGATTCATAATTATTTCTTACCTGAAGATAGTTGGAGACTTTTAGTGGCCTGCACTCCTGCACGGTCTTAGCATTCCTGTGCAGAACAGCTGTCAAGATTTCCCTGAGGTCCTCTAAACCGAGGAAAGGTACACACTTCGCTATCGCTGTCACTTCCAGATGTCTCTCAGTGGATGACGAGTCTGGCCAAAGCAAGCAGAAAACAAGGATTAATATACTCCAGATACTAACAACTATCCCCGGGAATGAATAATAAATAAATATTGTGATTTACTCCTATACTGGAGTCCAAGTGAAACAAGCGAGGAGCCAAAACGAGCGCTAAATGTCTATAACAATGTTTAAGCAGACTGGAAACAAAATGCTAACTGGAGCCAGAGAATGATACTAATGGGATACACTTGTGCATGTTTTGAGGTATTCCCCCTATTAGATATTCCCAAATGTTCTAAATAGGACTAAAGACAGGGTCACTGTTTCGGTCAATGATCTACACTATAATATTCGATTAAATTTATTAGAATAAAAAACTATTAACAATGTAAGCAATAATGATGTTTTAAAGCATTTCTATCTCTGCAACGTATACATATGAGAAAACATGACTAGGCTAAAAATTTGTTTTTTATATATCCAGTTATAGCCTCACTGAACTGGCTTCCTGCTAAGGCTAGTGTCCTGCTAAGGCCAGTGTCCTGCTAAGGCCAGTGTCCTGCTAAGGCCAGTGTCCTGCTAAGGCCAGTGTCCTGCTAAGGCCAGTGTCCTGCTAAGGCCAGTGTCCTGCTAAGGCCAGTGTCCTGCTAAGGCCAGTGTCCTGCTAAGGCCAGTGTCCTGCTAAGGCTAGTGTCCTGCTAAGGCTAGTGTCCTGCTAAGGCCAGTGTCCTGCTAAGGCCAGTGTCCTGCTAAGGCCAGTGTCCTGCTAAGGCTAGTGTCCTGCTAAGGCTAGTGTCCTGCTAAGGCTAGTGTCCTGCTAAGGCCAGTGTCCTGCTAAGGCCAGTGTCCTGCTAAGGCTAGTGTCCTGCTAAGGCCAGTGTCCTGCTAAGGCCAGTGTCCTGCTAAGGCCAGTGTCCTGCTAAGGCCAGTGTCCTGCTAAGGCTAGTGTCCTGCTAAGGCTAGTGTCCTGCTAAGGCTAGTGTCACACAAGAAAAGGTAGAGAAAGATTTGGTATTCTTTACATATTTAAACACATATACTCACAATAAAAAAACAAGCATTGTACAGTATATAACAGTATACACTAACCACGGCGCATGTCAAGGTGCTGGATACATAACACAGTGAGCAAACAATCAGTTCTCATTGTCAACATTTTCGATGCAGGAGAAATAAAGACCTGAACTTTGACATGGGCCAAATTGTTACAAGCAGGCTGGGTCGGAGCACCTCCGAAACGTCTTTATGGGTGGCCAACAGTCCGTACCAACAGTGGTCCAAGGAGGGAAAACCCACAAATCGACAACAGGGTATTGGGCACCCAAAGCTCATTGAACAGACAGAAGGTCTACTGTGGCACGAGTCACAGTACTTTTTATCATGGTTACGGGGGGAGAATCACAACACACAGAGCATTTTTATCATGGTTAGGGGGGGAAGGTCACAACACACAGAGCATTTTTATCATGGTTAGGGGGGGAAGGTCACAACACACAGAGCATTTTTATCATGGTTAGGGGGGGAAGGTCACAACACACAGAGCATTTTTATCATGGTTAGGGGGGGAAGGTCACAACACACAGTGCATTGCACCCGGTATTCGTTTTCTTTTACATCTGCTCAATTTACTTGGGGAGGTAGGTGATGGCATCAGGATGCACTGTGGGAAGATAACAAGCTGGAGAAAGAAGTGTGATGCCCTGGGCAATGTTCTGCTGGGAAACCCTGAATCCGGGTATTTTTAACGTGGACGTACATTTTCCACACGCCACCTACCTAAACATTGTTGCAGAGCAGGTTCAATGCCTCATGACAATGGTTATTCCCTAATGTTGGTGGCCTCTTGATGAAGAGTTTAAGCGGTTACCCTGGATACCAAATTCCTCAGATCATAATCCGATGTTGCATGGGTGGTCTATCATGTCTGATCCACAGCAGGTCCACCTCGCAACTTACAAAACTTGAGGGATCTGCTGATAACGTATTAGTGCCAAATACCAAAGGACACCTTCCGTGGTCTTGTAGAGTTCAAGCCTCGGCGAGTCGGCACCGTTTTGGCAGAACATGAAAACCCGACAGACATGAAAAACCGACAGACATTAGGCAGGTGGTCATAATGTTTGGGCTCATCTGTGTATGAGGCAAATACCAACAAAACTCATTGAAAATGAAATCCAATATATCTTACATATTTTACAAATAGAGAAAAGTCCAGGCTACTGGCAATCTGAATAGGACAGGCTATGCCACCATATTTTGCCCAAGTGCTAATCGAAAGATGGTCATAAAGGTCTGTACAAAACCCGGAGTAACATCTAAGTCATCTACAGGCCTCTCGTGTCACAATTATTGTCGAAGGGCATGAATCAAATTTCACAAAGACAAACTTGGCAAACCTGGGAGGACCTACTGGAACAATGTTCTCTGGACAGACAGACTAGTCCGGTCGCAAAGCCAAAGATAAACAAACATAGGTCTCGCAACAGATCAATGATTAAAAGTAACGCTACAACAGAATTGCTCAAATGGGGTTATGAAATGTCAGATTGAATGCAAAGATTTAAAGCAAATACCTCAAACCTATATAAATACTGTGCGGGGACTTGAAGCACACTGTGTACAAGTCGTCTACAGTTGTAGAAGTACTATAAAGAACAGTGGGCAAACATTCCTCACAGTTGACTAATAAACAGAGACTAATAAACATTTTTACATTGGCTACATCAAGTTTTTTCATCCAAAAGGGGCCACACAAGCTATTGAAGCTAGGGATGTACTTATTATTTCAGGCCAATGAATTGACATTATTTTTTATTAAGATTTTAGATTTTCAATGTAATTCGTAAGGATTATGTTTCTTTCACCTGTCGATAGTGTTGACCGAAATATGCTTTTAAAAAAGATAGCATTCCAGGTTGTGTACTTTTTTTACATGACAGTATACAGCGTGACAATTTTTTCCGATGAGCCAGTGAAATCTAAAGATGTCAAAAAATATATAATCCCTTTGGGATGGAATTATAGATTGGTGGAAATGCCAAAAATAAACAGTGCGGAAAAAGAAACAGGAGATCAGAACTGTGACCACTACCACACCAGCTTTTAACAATATAGCTGCTGTAGCCAACATTGGCACGCGCTTCACCTTTGCTACCTCAACTCACATTCACACCCACATGCTGGGATTGGCAGCAAAAAGTCTTGGAAGTGATTACCACTCTAAAGGGCATCCAATCCCTTCACCTACACACTGAGGTACAAACCCACTGTGAGGGCACAGTGCCTGGCAAAATGCCAACGTCAACTGGAGTGAGATATACAGGCACCAAAACAAACAGGATTTGGAGAAGGCCTTGTATGCACTTTTTAAGCACTGTAGAATTACAGTCACACAAGCTGAGGAAAGTGCGAGGAGAATTGCTTAGACTGTTCAGACCAACCAAACGCAATTGAGAATCATTATATTTTTAACCAGATAAACTGCGCAAAACCATAAAATACACGATTTCATACTGATACATATTTACTAAAAACAGAAAACAGTGAAAATCAATGACAAACCAAATAAAACAGGAACTACCC
The DNA here is from genome assembly GCA_029465975.1 of Dallia pectoralis. Lineage (NCBI taxonomy): Eukaryota > Metazoa > Chordata > Actinopteri > Esociformes > Umbridae > Dallia > Dallia pectoralis. The sequence continues at coordinate 16,306,372 of CM055731.1, read as the reverse complement.
TGCCAGAAGACTGACTGGTTTTGTCTTTCTTCCAATGAGCATATGTGGTGAGGTAGGGGTTACAACTATAATGAATAAAAATGACTTTCATTGACTGTTACCATCATTTCCACCAGAAATGCAGTCTCAAATCAGCACCAATACACAATACAATAATTGTACGTGTTCCTTGTCAGAGGTTGCAAGAAACAGGTTTGCATATGATGGCAAAATTATTCAGGGAGATAAACCAATATTAAAACAGCAACTCTGTCAGAAATAATCCTGTTACTCCAGCTCTTTTATGTTTGACATTTCTACATTATTTGTGAACTTTGACATGAATGATGTCCAATGGGCTCCAACCTTAGTTATATCGAATTGGACAATCCCTAAGACATTAAAACAACTTGAATCAAGAAATAATGGGAAGCCTATTTTCTCTCATAAAGGGTGGGCTGCTATAAACTCTCCTGTCTTATGTATAAGAGAGTAAAGATGCGTGAGATAAAGAAACATTTGAATTGTCGTAGGTGGTCATGGACCGGGGAAAAAGCATTCTAGTGCCTAAAACAGGACTTAGTAAAGGCTGGCATTGTTCTCTCCTCTTCAGCAATTTCCTTTGCAGTAGTTCAATATTGCAACGTTGGCATCGCAGATTTTTTAAGTAGAAGCATTGAAATGTCTTAACAGCTTTCTATAGCTAATTAATTATTAAAGTTTCGGTGAAAACCCTAAAAGGTTAAGATTCAGTTTGTTTTGTGTATTGGATTGGATTGCATGAGTATTGTGGATTGAATACTTTTTCATATTGAAAAAGCATTGAAGGAACGTTTAAGTACATTTTTATGTTTAAAAATATGCAACAAAAAATATTTAATTCCTATTAATAATCTAGACAAAGTATCACAAAATGGTGTATAGTATGCATGTAATTATTAATGAAATAAAAAGCAGAAAGGCATTGTATAAGTATTCACTCCCTTTGCTAAGACACACTTAGATAAAATGTGGTGCAGCGCCGAAATCCTTCAAAAGTATGAAAACAAGTTGAACAGTGTCCACAAGCATGAAATAAAAATACGAATTGATCTCAGATTAAATAAACCTGTTTTGCGAAGCCCGCAGAGTATGAAGAGAGCATATCTAATTAGCTTTTCAAAACAGACCAATGAAATCAAGTAAAAAATCAGAAAAAGCATCAATTAGGGATCGGCCAAACAAAGGGGCACAGTAAGAACACCGTTCAACCATGACTGCCTAGAGCAGGCTGCCCACTGAAACAATTAAAATGGTGGATAAGAGTTAGGCAATGGAAATCTGTCCAATCAGAAATGTGTTTCAACAGATGGCAAAATGGACGAAAACAAATATAGGAAATTCCTAGAGGAATTAAGATTGTGGCAAAACCTCAAAGCCACAGTTCACCAAAATTTGCCAACTACTTAGTGAGCATGGGTGATTAGGCCTAGAAGGCAAAATTACAGGAACCACATGTGCAAAGCTGGTAGAAACTAATCTAAAAAGACTTTCAGCTCTATTTGCTGCCAAAGGTGGTTGAGAACTCAATCATGAACCTGGTTTAGTGTGCTAGTTGAACAAAGCCCAACGGCATAGAGAACACGTGTTGATCCGGCCCACTCAATCTTTTCATTATGATATATTTAAGGGGTAGTTTGGAGGAGCCTTAAGTTGCACTTTTTGATATATCATACTTTACCTGGAGTGAGTTTGATTTGAAACCCGTTGGCCACAAGCCTGGAGTCGGACAAGAAAATGTCTCCATTCAGCTCACGACTTCTCACCTCCATGTTACAGAGAGCCTCAGTATACTGAAAACCTCCCAGGACACTAAAACAAGCGCATGTTAACAAAGAATAACAATTATTTACCTGGTATCATGCCAACATGTTATATTGAATGTAGATATTACTTAGGGAGAGAAAAGGGAAATACAAATATGTAACAGGGATGAAAAGTGAACGCCGAAAGTATTGGGACAGTTTACATCGTTGGTAGCTTTACAAGAAACCGTTTCATGTCTTGATTCTATGCCTAACATTTGCATTTACAGTCTGCTGCTGGTGGCTAAGACCATGAGAAAGGAAGTGTTAATGTAAGTCACACTGGCCATAAGGAGGTAGAAAAACCTGAACGAATTAGATTACAGAAACATGCGTCTACTCATTTACAACCAAATGCATCACTGGTTAGCAACCCGTCATACAGTAGGACTGTGTCTCTGAAAATGCAGTCATAGCTACCATAGTTTTTTAGGGCCAAAAAGTTTAAAGTTTTTCACTAGCCAAGGATAAAAAACATAAAGGCCCCCACAACAACTAGAAACAACTGAAGATGGCTGCACTAAAGGCCTAGCTAAGCATTACTAGAGATGAAATCAGTGTCTGGTGATGTCTGTAGATTGCAGGCTTCAGGCAATAATTGCATCCTCGGGTAATTTATGAATGGTTAATTTGATGTGGAAGAAAATACCCTCGTTAAAGGTTGACAGTTTGCATTTTGACTCCATTGTCATTGAATAATTACAAAGTATTCCATAGTGTTGGAATACAGCCAATACAGTCCCGGTCCAAATACTTTGAGTTCAATGTGAGGGCCGTTACCTAACCGGAGTATAGAATACACAACCGGAGTATAGAATACACAACCGGAGTATAGAATACACAACCGGAGTATAGAATACACAACCGGAGTATAGAATACACAACCGGAATATAAAACACATAATCAAATAACTCTGAGCATATGAGCTCATAAGAATTTCTCAGTGTTTCCGGTTGACTTTTGGTTAGAAATCTGAGTAATAAACAGAACGTTACCCATCTGTTAACTGTATAGGGTTCTCCAGGCTCACTGCTGGAAGCATATTATTCGCCAGAAGTCTCTTAAACAGCAAGGCCTCCTCGACCCGAAACGGATTTAACAACATCAGCTTTCTATTGCATAAAACAACCCAGGCACTCTGAGAGGCCAAGCGGTTTACAAGCCTTGGGCCCCGATGCCTTGGGCTGCTCTGGGACTTGAGATGATGAAGCCGCGGCCTGAGGGCATCCACACTGAACGGTAGGGGCTGTGACGGCTTGGAGCCAGGGCTCCTTTTCTTTTTGGGCTGGGAGAAGAGCTGGTCCAGAATGGGCTGGTTGGAAGGTACGACCTTGCGTTTCTGACCTTGAGGCCCCTTCTGTGGGGAACCCATACTCAGCCGCTTTTTAAGCTCTTTCACACCTCCATCGGAGACCTGCTTGGTCTGTAGGTTGTAGCGTTCCAGGTGTTTCTTTGCCTTGTCCTCATATCTGCAAGGACCAATAAGAAATGTAATTGCAGTTTAATCTCAACATTATTTCACCATAATGGTCTTTCACCCAAGGTCTCTGTCGACACAACAACCCCATGCAGAATCTATCCAGCTTTACGCCAGTCAAAGCAGCAGAACTATCCACTGGATTAAAGATCATCTTTAACATGTAAAAACATATCTAGGATATATGTTATTCCTCAATTAGTCATTTATTCCTGCAACACGTATAAACCCTTTAAATTGTCCATATGTGAAAACCCAATCAACAAATAAAAAACACCCTGGATCGCTGTTTGCCAGCTCAGCTTATTATTTGTGAGAAAGTCCTAATATTTTACAACAACCCCTTCTGGCTTTAGCATTTAGTACCAATTAGTACCATTATGGAATAAGGTTTATTGACGGGGTCATTAGTTGTGACTAATTAAATATCCCAAATTCACATATGGGACTTTGAATCAATTTACTCTAGTGAATCTAAGTGGCTTCCAGGGACACGTGGTAAATCATAGCATAAAACATTTGCAAAAACCGGCAAGATAAAAAACATCTGGTACCAGTAGCCAGATGGAGTAGGGGATGAATTACTTGAAATGGAAGTGGGGGGTGGGGCTGTTAAAATATTCCGTGTTGACCTTCCACTTGGAGTTGTTCCACACTCCTGCCAATTAACATTAGTGGCATTGTGTTCAGCTTTACTAGCTTCGGTAAAAAAGGCATGTTTTTGAATTACCTCAGGGCGAAGAGGTCAACTTAAAGTAGCTGTAACACGCTTGAAAGCAACAGCCACGGCTTGTTTATAAGGATGATAAGAGTTTGGTTTACTCCACTGAAGTAAGAGTGTAGTTTCATATACCACATCCATTCCAAACATACAAACACATACACATATGCAGAGGCCTTCTGTTTGGCACGTGCCAATATTTAAAAAGAAACGGACCCAGGTCTCATTGTGCAAATTACTGCTGACAAAGGGAGAGCTTTGGGAAAAGTAAATACTAATTAGGAGTTTGTAGCTCAGTGGTAGAGTGCATGCTCTGTATGTATGATGTCCTGGGTTCAATCCCCAGCTTTGCCATTGCAAATGAGAATTTGTTCTCAATCTGCCTACCTGGTTGAATAAAAAGAAATAAGGGATTTAACTATCCACTAATATCGTATAGCTAAGAAGAAAGATTTTGGGTGCTCCCCTGTATATGCTGAATTTTCTTCTCTTAAAAAGTGGCTAGGTCAATACTGTATATTGTAAAACACTACAATAAACGGACTGTTGCTGTTTATGTAGTAAACTTTTCGCCAGAGGGCAATGTAATCCAATCCCAAGAGGGCTGCTGAAGCCTTATTCTAAAGGTTAGGTCCAACCAGTACATTTAATTTCGACACAATGTAGCTGGAGAATGGGTTTTTGTTCCGTCCTATTTTGTATGGACCGATCAAATTCTAATCACAACAAACAAAAACGCTGTAGGTGCTACATGATGTCGAAGCGGGATCTGCCAGGTTACACTACCATGGAAATAATCCTTTGGGCTGTTGCGCCGCATCCACGTATGCAACTGACCTATGTACGAAGAGTTCATGTGAGAGCGATACCGATTCCTAGAAGTGCCGTGCCACTTAACAGTGCCGTCGAAAGGAGCCAAATATTTGCCTCGTCTTATTTCATGTTTAAGACAGCAGTAACACAAGGAGGGATTTTAAACAGATGTCTTTTTCCATACACTCGTCCATACCTTGCACAAGTCCCAGTCGCAGGCTAATGCCGATTTACTTCTCATTCCTTTCAATCACTTCAAATTGGTATACTGTAATCTCCGATAATTGGATGGGGTGCTCAGTAGAGGGTAATGGTCTTATTGCATGATGACGGCAGAGTTTGTCTCTCGGTGAACAGAGATCAGAAGATAAATCTGTTTATGGTTGTTTTTACTGGCCTGTGAACATGCACCTGGATGTTGTAAGATTCTCTTAATGGCAGCATGACAAGCATTTCTTATCTTTGATATGTCAGTCGTAAAGAATACTTCTCAATTAAACGTGCATAAAAGTGTGTGAGCACTCTTGTGCTGAATCATTAGTCACACAGTTCGTTTCGGGGGACTGTGCTGATTAGATACCATTTACAACTACGTACTCTCATGTGGAAAGTACGCCCGTTTCACCAGGGTCACAAAATGCACGATTTGCTAAAAATGTGTAATTGCCCAGAGTTTCAGGTTCTGACATCATTAAGGGTGAAGGCTGTTACTCATAGACCATGGAATGCACTTGCCAACAACCAGACAACAAATCCTTGATTAAGAACATGCTGAGGGCGGGACAGAGATGAGGGTGTGTTACTGAGCAAATCCTCTGCAACAATCGTCTCAAATAATGTTAATTGTTACTTGAAATGTAATTTCAGTTTTGTGTGATAGGGATCTTTAAGTGTTGAAGACGCACGGGATAATAAAAACGTATTTCATACCGCAGAATACCTGTTTTACAGTGGAAAATATTGACCATCTAACCTGGTAATCAGATGCAGTTGTCTGGAAAATATAAACATGGCTCATATAAACAACTCTTTGTCTACATAGCAACATGAATACGCCAAACCAAACTTCCAGGGCAATATTTTACACATGCAAGTGACAGGTCAATCATTCTCTTTTTTGTCTCGCTAATAACAACAAATGGAAACAACCACTGTGTCGAAGGTACAGTCTGGAAACTCACTTCTTTCGGTCCTCCTCCCGCAGGTTTTTCCATCTCTCCTGCACGGCAGTAGTGATGTCCTGGAGGCTGGCTGTAGGCTTCTCCCGGAGAACCTCTGCCCATGTATCCTTCTCAAACAGCGCGGCGGGAGACAGGGGGGTCCTTGTGGCCCGGTTACCGATGAGGTCGAAGGCAGTCAGCGCCGCAGGTTTCTCTGTTAAAGTGTTTGACACTTTTTTACCAGAGCTGTGTTGTCCTTTGGCCTCAACCAGGTCATGACCACGTCTGTCTCCAGTGGGCAGGTGGACTTTAACGGGCTGCAATGGCTCTCCTGTGGAGGGGTCTGTCAGAGCCGTGCCACGACTCCAACTCACTGCTGTTAACCGACTGACATTTTTGCCGTTGTCAGGACCCTGTTTGTGGTTGTCGAGCCTCTCCGTGCCTTTGGCCGGACCTAGCTCTGTTATCCCAGTGCATGTCAGAGCCGAATCGTCTTCCAGAAATGGAAAGGTCAGGTCAAAGTCGCCTGGGATTTGGTTGATAATCCAGTCCTCAGATGAAGACGACGAGCTGGTGTTTGCCGTCTGGTCATCAGCCACCACCCTGGATGGACCACCGTCACAGTGGACAGAGAGCTCTTTGACCAGATTGGGACTATGCTCTGTAAGGGGGACTTTTACCTCAGCGTTCCCCAGTGATGACGGGCCAGCAAACAAGCTATCATAATTTTCACTCACTGGTGGAGCCTCAGCAGCAGACCCAGACCCGTAGAAGGAAACCAACAGTGTTTCCACGGCAGCGAGCACTTCCTCCTGACAGGAACAACGTCAATGAGACACACAGCACAACCACCACAGAAACCTGCAATTCACCTTTCCCTTATCTTGTTTACAATCAGTGGCTGTTCAACTCAGTTGTTCATTTTAGCCTCCGTAGCCAATTTCAGCACTGGTCAGCTCCTATTTCAAGTCCAAGAGGCTATAGAATACAATTTGACTTATTGTTGACATCATTTTGAGTAGTTAACCTAAGAAAACGGAGCAATTTGAACAGACCAACTAACAGTTTGCAAAGAAAATACATTAATTTTATCAATACAGAAAGCTGAAAGATCTTGAACTGTGTATTTGCAATTGACTGTTACAAAGCCAAAAGGGCAAAAAGGCACTGGTAGTTGGTTCTACTGCTGCACATTTCAAATCAACGGCAGCCCCCAATATGCAATAAAACGTTTCCCTTTGGTTCTTAAATCTTTTTATCTTTAATCTTAAAAGATTAGAAAAATCTGGGAAAATAGGAAGAGCACCTTGTTGTGGAACAGAATCTGTGTCTTGTCGGGCGTCAAGTTGACATCTACCGTGGATACAGGAACAGTGATGTTGAGCATCATAATGGGAAAGCGGCTACGGGCGGAGTCTCCTGGGTACTGAGCCAGGTAGTGCTGCCGGACCAGCTGATGGTCAAGCAGACAAAGAACGAATAAAACCCACAGATGTATGGCCAATGCATTAAAGTTATACTGTTGTAGCATATAAACAACATAATGATTGTATTTGTTATTTGAGTTTTCTTGTCATTTAACTGAACGGAGTATAAAACTACAGAGTAAAATAAAAAGGCCTTTGCGTATGCACTCTTGTAACCCATCTGAAGCTGTTAAAGATGTCTTGGTAATTTTTGGGATCAAAACATACTACTGTGTTTGCTTGTAAAAATCATATATCCAGTTAAAAATGTGATCTGTAGAAATAAAGTGAAGCGCGACTAAAACATTTATACAAATATAAAAGGAAAAGAAGGACTTTGAATTGATTGTCATTGCTTGAAATTATTGTTTATACAACAAAATAATCTAAAAACAACAAACACCTGAAATACATTTCATTTTCAGATAAGCTTTACCTTCAGGATATCTTTCTGGTGAACAGGTCGCTCATTCACAAAGATAAAAGCTTTATCAGTGTTACTCGAGCTTGCTAAAGAGCAATCCATACCAGGTTTGGGAAAGAATCCATCTATCATAATCTGTAAAAAAATATATCATATCAACATAACTGAAGAAAAATGTTTCAGAGGAAAATAAAGTAATATATACATTCTTTAAATGCATTTGTAACCCACTTAAAAGTGTTACCATGCAAATTAGACTGTTTACAAATGTAGTCGTAAACAGCCTTATCCCGTCTTTGCACAAATGTTAGCCAGAAATGTGAACATACCATAGTACTAATGGGGGAATGTCATCTATGCATCGGTTGTTTCCCTTGTTCCTGACCCCAACCATTTAAGTTACTGTTTTATAACCAAATAACTGTCAAAAAACATTATTTACACTTTACAATGAACACATCTTTGAACAAAATCATGCCAGGGACCATGAGATTAAAACAATGAAAACTAACAAGTTATGTCCCTAAAGCAATCCTTGGAAAGTCATTGGACAGTTACAGTAGGGGTGTGCGATATGACGATATTTAATCGTGGACGATTAAAATGTCTCCACGATTCACTTTTTCGGAAATATCGTAGAATCGCGCTCCAGTGCACGTTCAATTAGATGCAGATCTATGGCGTTTTTTCAGCTACGTATCAACATGCAATGCGCGGTGCGCTAGATGTCAGCGTGTTAACACTAGAAGCGCCAACAGCCCATGCCCGCGGGCGTTGCAGTTAGTAATTAAAATAAATATATAATGTTGAAAAGCTACAGCCTCGTTCTTCCATGACTTTTCCTAAATACGTGCATTTTACCTTGTCCCGTTTTCAGAAACTGGATGCGTTTTGGTCTGATCTCGTTTTGGTCCGATCTATATTGGACACCGTTTTGGTCTGGTCTATATGAAACTGGATCCGTTTTGGTCTGGTCTATATAAAACTGGATGCGTTTTGGTCTGGTCTACATGAAACTTGACGCGTTTTGGTCTGGTCTACATGAAACTTGACGCGTTTTGGTCCGATCTATATGAAACTGGATATATGTAACCGATTAATTTGCTGCGGTCTCATGTGCACTCATAACATCACTAATGAACACTCTGCGCAGTGCAACCGGTTAGTATGCGTGTCCTGCTCAGGCAGACAAAAGCTGCGAGATATACATAGATAATAGATTGATTGGCTTGGTTGAATTTGAATGAACTAGAAAAAGAGGTAGGCCTACGTTTATAAAGAAATATATGTTTTACTAAATAAACAGAACGAAAATATAAAACGAAATTGATTAATGTATCTACCGGGTAACAGCAGAATATACCCGACCGTGACCAATATACAAACTGTGTTGTAAAATACGTGTTTCATTGTCTATAGTGCCTTAGTTACTGGGCTGTAATTACTATAATACATTTTACAAATGTAAATGATCAAATTATACACTGTAGCCTAATGTTTTTATTTCAACAGTCTGTGTTGCAATATATACGGCCAATCATGCGCAAATCATTTGATTGCGCGTCGCTTGTGATCTAAAATGTTTTAGCATTTATTACATCAAAATAGGACATACAGTTTGATTGATTTTAATTTATTCGATCTTTAGAAATTTAAATATCATAGCCTGTGCATTTTAAAATCATGGTTTTAATTTTGTATTGTATGGCTACATAAGACAATAAATAGGCTACATACTATTTTAGTAAAATGTTTTACTGCATAATTCACAATTCATTTAATTCAGGATGATAACACAGTAGATCATCTGATGCTGTAGATGGATGGCAGGTTACACAGTGAATGGATGGTGAAGCTGCGGATGAGAATGAAGGTGCTTCTTTGCACCATTGCACTTCCTTTAAATATACACGTGATTAAAATATGCTACTTTAATTTTTTTTCCCTTTTATGTTTTGTTACCTTGTAACGCTATATTCTTTAAATGGAGATATAATTTGCTTGTATTGCAGCTCAGTAATTAGCAAAATAGTCTTAAAAAGCAACATGAAAAAGAATCGTGATAAAATCGTGAATCGTGATTTTTCCTGAAAAAATCGTGATATGATATTTTTCCCATATCGCCCACCCCTAAGTTACAGTACGTTTTTATGTCTATCTGCAAATTCTACATCAACATAATAGTTCATTTTAGCAGCATGACATAGAAATAAATACAAAAAGAAATGTTTAAAAAAAGAGATTGAGTTGAAAACAATTAAATTAGCCACGGTGTGCAGCATAACGCAGGCAAACAATGCTAAAACAATGCAAAATTAACAAGGCTGAGCATCACCTTAATAACAGGTGTGTACATTACATATTATACTTTGACATTACAACACTGGTCAATTAGTGTGACACATGTGACCCTGACCTGCCCGCTGACTGCCTAGCCAGAAATGAGCCCTATTATTACAGGCTGAGTCATGTAGAGGCATCTGGCCCTCATTGCCAAAAAAAACTCGTTGTGGTAATTACAAAAACAGCAGAGCAAATCTGACCCATGTTAACTGCAGGTACTCATTGACACGTTTTACAGCAAGTTTCCCCATTTGTCCAGGAGTGACCAGAAGTATAAGTTACGCAAAATTTGGAAAAATGATAATGTTGCTTAAGATTATTAAATTAGCCCACTCTGGTAAAAAATAATAGAAGAAAATGTAAATAAAAGCAAACAGGAACAATCTATCCAAAGATGGTTGAAATCTGCAAGACAACCTACCTAAATCTGCAAACCAGAGGACCTAGGCTGGATGCACACATCTCCACGTGTCACACCCTTGAGCGCGGAACTAGAACACATCTTGGCTTTTTGTCCTACATGATGAGTGATCATCTCTCCCTAATGACTGATGATTTAAGCAGACCTCAATGGATAAAGTAAAAGACTGAGTCTATATAAATTCAGAGGATTGTTGAAGTAATAAATTCCCAAACCAAATATTTCCTTATCAAATTCATTATTTTTACAAGGCAAACCTATTATATGACTAACATTAAATATCAGTGGTAGACAGTGAAGTGCATCTGATGACTGCCCAAAAGTTGCTAGATCACTTACACTTATTTTGACCTTGAACCAGACAGTTAACCCTAATTGTTCCTGTACGTCCCTCTGGATAAGAGTGTCTGCTAAATCACTAAAATGTAAAAAACTAACAAAAGCAAAACCACAACAACAGGCAATAGGGACTAACTGCAGAGCAATGACTAACTCAGCTGTATCCACTGTGGTACCAGAAGACATGATCCCAACATGGTAAATGCTAGTTCCAGCCACATTTTCTTTTTTGAGTGGCACATCATTTTAATGACCAATACAAAATGTCTCTTAACTTCTAAATAGACGCATGAGCCAGTTCATAGATGCAAGTGTTTTGGGGTTTATCACATGTAGTGTTTGCATTTCAGTTTGCGGTCTATCTCATTAGGCTGGGGAGTGACAACACAAATGGCAACTGTCTCGCATGGTTGTGTTCTCTGCTATTGTTCTCTGACATTGATATGGCACCTACAAGAACTAGCCAGAATCTGTGTGGTTGGAATTTTTCAACTGGATTCCGTGATCGCTAAGCTTCGGCCTGAGGCAATAAGTGTTCTTTCATTTCGACAGGGAGTAGAGGACAAAGGCCAAAGGTCCTTCTCATAACTGGAATCCAGGGTCCTGCTGCAAAACAACAACAAAAGAAACAGAGGAATGGGACTTGTGCTCCATATCTGTCAGGCCACATTAGCTGGGAGACGCCCGGCAGGTAGCAGCCACACAACACCTACCGTGACCAAGCAAAATCATAATCACAGCAAACTCAATTGCCAGAAGCAAAGCAAATCTCTCACATAGACAGCCATCTCCAGGCCTTTTTTGTTCTAACAGCCAACCAACGTCATATTGGCTTGAAATCAAGCGTTCTTGGTGCGGCAATTTTTCTAGCTGTCTATTATTTCCCTTGAGTATTTCCATTTGCAGTGAAGTCAGTCTTATACACAGAGGTGAACCTGTTTGTTTTGCAGCCGAACCCATTTGTCTTAGAGCTGAACGACCACAGCCCAGGACAACGTAAAAGTTATGATAAAACTCAGCCATAGTCAACAGGCTCACACAGTTGGGTTTCCAACGCAAGAGTTGTAGGAGTAGGACACAATTTAGAGAGATGGTAGTGAAAAGCAGTTACGGCTTTGTAAATTAAAGGATACCAGTGACTGAGTCTGTGGCTGAATAGGGAAGACCAGCCAAACCCAGCCTATAAAGCACAACGTGTATAAGTGCTTTACATTTCAAAATAACTCCCAATGCTCCATGTCAATTGATCTCAGACACTGATAAAACATAGTCCAGCACAGGCATAATTGTAGCTAAATAAAAGTCTTCTTTCAGCTTTCAAAGAAAAAACATGACAAAAAATGTCACCATAAATTAAAATTCCAAGAAATTTGTATAATGCTATTGCCTCAATGTCATACCTATGACAAGAAGAAATGAAGGATGCACCGAATGTTAAATTCTAGGCCAATAGTGGTGCCGATGTTAAAAATAACAATTTGGCCGAAGCTTTAAAAAAAAAATCATTATTTTGTGTTTGTTGTTATTTATTCCCTCTTTTGTGTCACGGAAACAAAGAACTATTTTCAAGTTATTCAGCCCTTCAATACACTTGCTATATACCAACGCTCTGTGTCCAACGCTCTGTGTCCAACGCTCTGTGTCCAGAGTTCTGGCTTTGGTGAACAGTATTAGTTTGTTTTTCTCCTCATTGAGAACAAGCTTTAATTGACACAGGGTAGTTTGAAAAGCATTAAAATCAGTATGCAAGTTGTGAAAACAAAATGTTTTGCAAAAGTCTATAGTCACGGAAATACATAACAATGACGTCAGCATTAAAGTGAAGTTCGACATTTGCACATTGTGGTCCTGATTAATTATATGAAAAGTGATTAAGAGAGGGCCATGAATTGAGACCTGGGGCACACCATTGAGGACAATTTAAGCAAATCATGGAACATCATGTTGAAAAAACCTATGCTTGACAATTTCTGCTTCAGTAAGGCATAATCCACAAAATCAAAAGCCCAAGGTAAGTTTAATAAAGATGCAAGTCATTCAGCTACAAAATCAGCAGCCAATTTCAAAGAGCAGTGATAAAAAAACATTAGAACCTGCAGCCTCTCAAATCTAGAGATTTCTGGGCTTTTTGTACCTCTTGCACTGAGAATGGCAAAAAAAATAATAAGTTGGACCAGCTCGCATTGGGTGATCGACACAGAGACTAGATTGCGATAAAGAATATAACAAGATATCTCAGCTAAAAACCACCAATCTCGTCCTTTAACTGTGAAATGGCAGAATGTAAACATAAAACAAAACATCGCAAAATAATTTCCAGGCAGATTGCACATCAGGAATGAGCTCAATCATGCTCCAGCAAAAAAGTCAAAAAGAGCCAGTTCAATAAAAATATATACATTTCTCTTACCAACGAAACGTGGGTTTGTCTTAGGGGCCCAAATAAATCTAGAAGCTACAATTGTACAACGGATACCTAAATTATCACAGAATACACAAACTGCAGAGTATGTTTGTCAATATAAGATCAATTACAATTGATTTTTCTGGTCATTTAAGATTTGGGCGGCTGGCTACGATTCATAGAACTAAATGACATCAGACACTGGTGTTAAAAAAGGTAATTTCACTGTAGTGTAGTTGGGACAAACAACATACATAAAAAATACAACACCAAGAACAGAGAGGGGTCTATGACAACCAACCACAGTTATTTAGAGAACCCTTTGAAACCTCAATATGAAAATCAAGACATTTCAGCAGTTGACAAATAGACTGTACGGGTAACCGTGTTTATTGTAGAATGAGAATATAAACAGGATGGGACAAAGCAAGCAATGTCAAGCATTGTGTGGACACCTCCAAGAACATCCGCCTGCTAGCAGGTATCAAGACAGAGGTAACAAAACCAACGGCTAGAGACTGTTATTAAAATGTAGACGATCAAATTAGATGTAGCGCATGGACTAAATGCCCCATCAAAAGAAGGTTCAATCAAAACCAATGTACCGACAGTTCTGTATTCTAGTACAATTTCACTGTCCATTTTGCATTTTTATATTGCATTTTTATGGGCCGGGTGATTACTGAGTGATGCTGGTGCACGTCTTTCACTGACCTCAGGTTGATCCTGTTGATGGTGGACGGGAAGCAACTGGGCCACAGTGTTGGGCCCCAGCGTAGCCATGAGAGCCATCCTGTGATCGGACACCTTGGCTTTCTGCCACACCACAACCTGGAACCACATGCAGACACATTTTCAGTCTGACGAAAAAAGTCCACGTGTCGGATCTTACAATTGAGAGTCAACACAGAGCACATATCAATAGCGCTCTTGTAGCACCAGACTATAGGATATAGAAAGGCTGAAGAACCTGATAGTGTGTTTCTCAATGCAAGCACAGGCAAAGGAGTTCTACTGACTCAGCCAATCTCTACCACCATTTTGGAGATGGAAAAACAGGTTTGCACCATTCTTAAATCAGCATATTGTTTGAGCATTTTCAACCCACTTGTACACTACATTACAACAGCAGATGGCGCATGGTAAGCACAACCTACAAAGCCCTACAGTGCAACCTCTAACAAGGCTTGGACTTCTCTGCCTTTCACTCCTGTCACATGAGGATTTAAGAAAAAAATTGTCCCAAAGAGAACACATATGTTCACACCCACAGGTGGAACTGTCGTTGGTGTGTCAACTAGGGAGTATATCTCCGGGGTGTTGATTTCGGAAAGCATGCTGTCCGCAGCAGCGCTCGTCTCTGCAATGAAATATGCAATTTGGTGACTGTAAACGGATCACATGCGTAAACAGCACTTGGAGGAGCCATGAAACCCAACACACGCCGAAATGCAAAGTTTGGGATACAGGATATAGCTCTAATGTGCTGATGCCATGAAATGCAGGCACGCGCCTCACTTCATGATCTCTGGGTGACTATAATGAAAGGTATATAGTAGTATAACTCCTCTAACCCTCTCATCCAATATTTTATTCCAAGTGGTCACTAACTAAAATCATATCTGAAGTTAAGGCCGCAACCCATCTGTGTTTGAAGATGTTATCTACCAGACTTCTTTTCATAACCTAGCTTAAAATTCACAGTTCACTAAATACAACCGGGGGGGTGAGTGCAGGTAATGTGAATTAGGCAACATTTCACTGGCACTAGACCATCTCTGTAGTCAGGACAGCATTCCCAAGCAAGAACTGAATGAATTCCTGCACAGCATAAACATGTCAAATTCCCACACAAATTTGAAAGGCTCATTGGCGTGCAAATAAGTGAGAACCTGCATGAAAACAACTCGCTTTCTCAAGATACTGCAGTGACAGCAGAAGCACTATGTTACCAGCTATTTTACAATAATTATCGTCCGTGCATAACTTGAACGTCAACCATCTAAAGTTGTGATAAATGCTGAAAAAAAACATACTCCATAAAATTAGCCTTCTGTGCTCCTGTTCTGTGTTTTGAAATGGATGCAATTCCAAAGAATGTAAAAAAATGTGTGGTATGTTAGAAAACAGTAAATAAAAGATGTAACTCACAGAATAAGCTTAAACAAATAGTTGAGGGCAGTGACAGTATGCAATAGACCATAGTCCAGAGACCTGTGTAGGTTAAAAACACTAATCAAATGTGAGTAAGTTTTAAAAGACAGGCATTGATATACCTCAAACTCACAGCTGGGAGCAGTGAAATGGTAAGAGACAATGAAATAAGAACATATGCATAGGGAATACAGTTAATAGGCTCTTTTTAGCCCCAAAGGCATATATTACCAATCACTGTGTTTATTACACCTAAACAGTAACTATAAGGATTGGTATGCAGGAATACAATTCCCTTAATTTGCAGACGAATGAGGACACCTTGTGGTAAAAAAGTATTAGTGTATGCAAAGATGTATAAATAGCATAAATTGAGTTGCACCTTGTTGTGAGTGAGGGTGAGTCTCAGCTCTGGTTTTACAATGGCAAATGCCATGAGCAGGTCCTGCACCTTCTTTAATTCCTCTTTGCACTTCTTTGTGTTAGCATAGTACTGACGCCTCACTGGGAGATTCTTAAAAAGCTTCAGTGCACAAACAGTGGTACCTGAGAAGACATCAACGATTATGTCTAGCCATTAAAATTATTTTCTGTAAACTACACATCTTAAATTCTGATTCAAATTAGGAAAAACACACCTTGGCCTAGATGTGAGGGTGTCTGGGAAATAACTCTTCCTGTTAGGTCAAGCATGTACTGGATGCTAACGTCGTCTTCTGCAGTCTTTGTTGTGACAACTACCTGGTGGAAGTAAATGGGGTAAATCTATCAAAGTTGCTCACTAGCACATTTAATTTTTTTTACAAACAAAATTCAGTGCGAAATACAGCTGACCTCAGCCACAGCGCAAATGGAGCTCAGGGCTTCACCTCTGAACCCATATGATTCCAGGCGCTCCAGATCGTCATGGCTGCAGATCTTCGATGTGTAATTTTTCACAGCCATCACAGCAGTATCACTGGCTTTAATGCCCAAGCCATTGTCTCTGATTTCAATTCGTTCCAGACCATAATTCTCCTAAAAGAAATAACACACATAACAGAGAAGTAAAAAAAGAAATGGAATTATTTCAATATTTTCCCTTAAATATCTGATATGTTTGATTTGGACTTGCGTTGTATAATCACCTGTTTACTTACATATTTAATATTTTGTGGGTTTATCTCATTATTATACATTTGATTTCAGTTGTGAAATTCCAGAAGATTAAAATACAACAAACAAAAACACATTGTGCGTCAGATTAATATTAGCTTTCTTAATTTAGAAGTGGTTTGTTTGGTGGTCATTTGATTTTGATCCTGCAGCGATCATAGTTCCGGGACAATACTGTTCACTTGAAAAGTGGATTTGACTTTCTCTTGGCAATATAGGAGACGAGTTGGAAATGTTAGTAAAATTAAAAGCTTCACTATGTCCTCAAAGGCAGCTGTGCTGTCTGAAAAGATTACAGCTGACAGCTCATTATGAAATGGCTCTGTGGGTGAAGAGTGCACTCTTGAGAGTGAACTCAAATATTACCCCATGCCAAGAAAAACAGTACCAAACAGTGAGCTGAGCCCAGTTGAGTTGAGCCCACTCGAAAAGGGTAGATATCTGAAGAATGTAGATACAAGGGCCATGAGTTGTATACGCATTTCTGACAATATTGGTAGTTTAAATGCAGTAACTACATTAAGACAGTTTTGCCAGGATACCTTTAGATGGGCCTGGTATAGGCAGACAGGACTGGTAATTATGTGCGTTACAATGTGAAACATGCCTGGAGCTGTTGTCAATTATTCCCCTGGTCATACTTAGGGGTGAAGTACACATTTTACCAGTTTAATGTCTATCCTGAATGCACCGGCATCCAAAGCATTCTCCAGCAGTTCCTTCACTACGTTGACAACAGACGTGATGACCTGAGAGCTGGACAGAAGTCGCACGGTGTCAGCAGGGAGCTGTTGCATGACTAACAGGCAAGCTGACGTTGCCGTTTATAGAAGCCTGCAAGAGAAAACACGTGGAAAATAAGCAGCCACTCACGGCACAGTTGTTAGCTAGATGGTTGTGTAGGGTGAAAAATAAATGTTATCCATACATATTGATATGTTCGTAATTGCGTCTCCTAGTGCCTGTCGAGTAATAACAACAACGGAAATACGAGTGCGAAAAAAAGTTAGCGCCTTCACGATTCTGGCTTTTGATTGGCTGTTGGCAAAGTCCATCACTTCTGACAACTCGCGATACATCCGACTTCTATATGAAACTCATATATGTATATATATCAAGTGGCAACCTTCCGGTCTCTCTCCTGAAACCAATAAGGAAGTGAGTTAAACTGCAATTCATTGACTGGCCGCTTGAGGCTGGCTCCAGAAGTGAGTCAAATCTGTATCTCCCCCATGTTAAAATGATCAACTTTACAGCAGAAAAAAAACATGTTTACAGTCTGGTTCTCTATTTGGCTTTGGTCTATACAGCTAATTTTGCCCTTCATAACAACTGTGAGGGTTAGGGTTTCCGTTTAGTTGATTAATATTTAAAGTTCTGCATAATTAAGGGTGTGTCCAGCGGATTCCCGCATTATCGGATGCCTGCATTTTCATAAATAGCGTAACATTTATTAACACTGACTATATTTGGAAGTATATTTTGACATGTCCTCAAAGATATGTGTAAGAAATTAGCCTTTAATTACTCAGTAAACAGCATCCAGGCTCCTCAGCTCCATCCACGTACCGCCTCTTTGACTATTTTCGTTTATCCGGGAGTGACGCGCTGCCAAGATGGCGACGGTCGGCGACGCCCACTTTAGGCTTCAAAAACGGTCTTCAGAAACCTACGGGTGACGTCACGGATACTACGTCCATATCTTTATACAGTCTATGATATATATATATATATATATATATATATATATAGCGTTAGCTCGCTAATCTCGCGATACTTCCGAGTTCTCTGTGAAACACAGATATATATCGCGTTAGCTCGCTAATCCTTAGCAAAAAGGGGGAACTCAACTACAGCGCTTCTGAGGAGAGGAGACTGGTTTTCCTCTGACGGCTTATACTGCCACGTTAGAAACAAATTCATAACAAGGTACTCCAGTAAGTATAACTGTCTGATGACTGTCCTTGAAAGTGTTTGGCTACATCGTTATATACAACCGCTGTGACTTGGCTAGCTAAATAAGTTAGCCAACATTAGGTATATGCATAGTAGTTGGTCGCTAGAATGGGCAAAAATAGCTAGCCAACTAAGGTTAGCGAGTTGACGCTGGTTAGCAATTCAACTGGTGTTGTTAATGCATAGCTTAGCTGGAGGTTGCCTGTGACTGACGAACTTCATCTTAGAATAGTTTCCACCTGAATCATTGTTAGTTGAACTAAATAAAATGCGAAAATAATTCACACGTTACTAGTATTGACACTAGTGTTGTTAACTTAACTGTGCTGAAATGGCTAGTTGTCTAAACAAACCCAGCTATATCTAGAAATAAGATTACATAAGTTAATGATGTGCACCCCGCCTTACTGTTACCATTGTTAGAAAAACCCAAAATTGTTCGGTTGGTGTTACATTTACGTTTAGCTTTCTAGAAACACAGTTATCGACCAGTCAATCGAGTTAACGTGGTTAATACCCAACCTCATATCACTTTGAAAGTTGTTTACCATTGATGGTCAGCTTACTGCTACGAAGCAGAGATTTTCATAATCAAGGATTAAATGTGTTTGTCAATCTAAGCTTCAGTGAAGTTATTTTGAATACATTCGCCTCTTGGTACATTACTGTGAATAAACCCGTTTGCATTCCAACTGTTGCTTCAAAGTGAAACTGTCCTGAAGTGTGTTTATTTTGACTAGGCGTTTCAAAACGGTTGCAACTGTTTAGTTTATTCCCGGTTAGTGTTGTTAAACTTAATGAATGGGTATCAGTCAATGAAGCAAATGCTTGCCCAGAGGCTTGTTTGTTTTAGCTGGCATCAGCATTACCAAGAGCTTTAGAAATCTGCGACAATATGGCGCAACATCAAACTTTCAATTTCAAGCCAAGCAATGGTCTGAAAAGCAAAGTCCAAATAAGTTACAAATGTCATGTTGAAAATCACTGCAGGAGACATTGAAGATAAATTACCAAATCATAAACATTCAGGCCACAGTAACACAGTCCTCATAATCCTCTTTACAGAAACAAAATGAATGTTGGTGTTGCACACAGTGAAGTAAACCCTAACACTCGGGTCATGAACAGTCGAGGGATCTGGCTGACCTATGCCCTCGGTGTTGGAATGCTCCACATTGTGCTTTTGAGCATACCCTTCTTCAGTGTACCTGTTGTGTGGACTCTCACAAATGTTATACACAATTTTGTAAGTAATTTCACTTATCTCCATTTGTTTTGAGCTCTCTTGACATAATGTTACCAGTTCATCCTTGATATTGACAGTGATATTATAATAAACCTTATGACATTGGTCCTTAGACAATGGCTGCTTCCTCAATGCACTGGTCTCATTTTTCTTAGTAGAATTCCTTTTAATAAAGATGCAAATTTACTGGCATGACTTCTTAAAGGGGCTTATTCCTATGTGCATAGGAAAGGCATACATTTGTGATGTGTATTTTAGCAATTACTTTTTGATATTTTTTTGTTTCTTTGTGCACACAATCAATGTAATTCACAAGCATTCGCTGAGGGTGACGATACATTTAATCAGTTTTCATGTATCCCATAAAATGTTTTTAGAATAGAAAGAATTATGATGGGGGGGCTTGAGAGATTTTGAAAAATTAAACTAATCTAGGTACGAAATGTGTTAACTCACTACAGAAAAATGGTGTTTAAAAAAAGAACCTGGTCTGTTGCCAAAACTGATGACACAACTGCCAAGTATTGCCCCATGAGTCAAGTAAAAACTGCTACAACTCCTTACTGATGAATTGGAGTGCGTGTCAAAATCTGTGAAATTTAATGATTAAATTAAAACCGTGCTTTTAAATGGAATACTGTTGAGTGTATGTTCAACAACATATTTTACAATATACACTTAAATGTGTCTGGCTAAGTTCATGTTCAGAAAAACTTAAAGGAAATGTGAGAAATACAGTTTAATTCACCTGTGCAAATGTTGGGCTTGATTTCCCCAATAGGTGAGCCTTTGTACCTGTTGTTCCCATATTGGAAACTATTCTGCATCACAGCGATAAGGATGGCCAATTAATGGCCACAATATCCTGCTATTTTAGTTAAGCTGCTCATAGTTTCCTGTGTCTTGTTTTGGCGACTCTGTTTATTAATAGATGGTTGCATTCTCATAGAAATGACCCCAATGTCTTCAGCGCCAGCTGTTCCAAAGAAACTAAGTAAATACCCAGAACTTTTTCTTTCACTTGTGACCTAGTAGTAAATATATAGCTTACCGTGTTTTTAGTTGCCTTCGTACAAAAGGGCATGACTTGCATGCACTGCTTGACATAAGAAAAGGTTTAATTTTCATGACAGCTCTAGCTAGATTTAAGGAAACATTTTTGTAAAAAAAATCTGTAAGATTAATGTGTAGTGCTGCAACAACCAGTCTCTAGCTTTATTTGTTACTTGAGGATTGTTTGTATTGTTTTTGAGTGGCCTGTCTCACCATCATGACAGGACCCGTTTCCTAATTGTTGGTCTGTCTTACAGGGGATGTATGTCTTCATGCATGCAGTTAAAGGCACGCCGTTTGAGACCCCAGACCAAGGCAAAGCCCGGCTCCTGACACATTGGGAACAGTTGGACTATGGCGTGCAGTTCACGTCATCCAGAAAATTCTTCACCATCTCCCCAATCATTTTGTATGTCACTTCCATTATTTAGATGTTGCATTTTTGTCTATTGACTTCGATACTCATGTTTTATTTAATATCAAGGGCAGAATTAAACATGCATAATTTTGCTGGTTTCCTGGACGTGGTTTAAACATTCCTGTACTAAAAGCATATTTAACTATAGACACAATCTGTGTTTGGAATGCTGACTAAATGCTAACAATTGACTTTTGCTGAGCTTTTAAATTGACATATGGACTAACTTTCTATTCTTTGCCTCTTCCCTAGATATTTTCTCGCAAGCTTCTACACGAAGTACGACACAACACATTTTGTCATAAACACTGCCTCACTTTTGAGTGTGCTGATTCCAAAATTGCCACAACTACACGGAGTCCGAATCTTTGGCATCAACAAGTATTAAGACGGTCAGTGGCGTGACCGACTCTCAGAGGAGCTATTTCCCGACTAAGATGAATCGTTAGCTCGACGTACCCTGTACTACTGGAGTGTGTACTAAGAATTTTTGTACAGTATGTGTAATTGTCCCTCATTGTTTAGATGCGCCAGGTTAACTTAGTGGGAGACTTTGAGAGAAGATAATGCAATGTGCATTACTAACTTGAGTATATATTTAATGTTGTATTTGTTTTTTATCTGCATAGACTTGGGCTGGCCCAGGTTTCAAAGGTGGAGTTTTGGTTTGTTTGGCTTTGTTGTTAATTGTCCTTATGTCACAACATTTCTGTTCATAACTGGAAGCCTTGGAATATAGACTATTTTATTTTTAAAGATGATTTCTTCATAAAAGTAGGGGCCTATGGTTCATTGTATGACACTATTTGTTTTTTTTAATGTGTCAATCATGTCAGTCATTGCTGGAAAAAAATTATACTTTTCTTTGCATGGCATATGAATAATTTCTCATTGTTACTCAATCATATAAGGTAGACATTGTTTTTCAGTGTATAGCTCTATGTATAAGTTCATGACTTCATTCTTATTTGGAGACCAGCGGATTTGTCTTAAGTGTTGTCAGATGAAAGTGTTTACTGAAACTGGTTATGGTATGCCTATTTACCTATATTCATGTAGCTGTACTTGTTTAGGATGAAAATACCTTCTGGATGCTATTACCAAGACAGCAAGTCCTGTTTTGTTTGGTCATGGCTTATCCACGATATTCTTGGAGTTTTGTTAGCCCTTGTACCTAACATCATTAAAATGTTTGTGCCCTAAAAAGCAGAATTCTTTTTTTTATGTACCTGCCATATAAAATCCTTTGTGGTAAATGGCTGACATTGACTAACTAAAGTGGAAAGTGTTAATGTTTAAAATGATATCACACAATGGTAAAGGTTTTATTGCATTAAATTTAAAATAAAGTCGAACATTAAAATATTTCATCCGAAAGTAAAATGCCAAATAGTTAATTGTCAACTTCACGTAGTCATGTCAAGTGTTTACCATGTCTGAAATCTGAGAATATCCATTTATAAAGACTGTAAAAATGTTGAACCTTTATGAATTCATTTTGACTAAGTTTACCTGCCTGTTGAGGTCCTCACACTGTTGGCCCAAGACTCCTTGGAAAACCTCAAAGCGGTGATTCAGATCTTTTTTGGCATGAATTTTAAATTTGCTTCCAAACGCCCCATCAATCGAAGCTGTTCCATAGAACACTCTGCCTATCCTAGAATGGACTAGTGCCATTGCACACATAACACATGGCTCACGAGTAACGTACAGGTCATACCCAGTGCAAATGTATGGGTGACCGCTCTCCCCAGTACTGGCCTGATCCGGCTGGTTCCCACAGACAGGAATGTCCTTTCTTGGTGAAGGTGATGAATCGGGCAAAACAAACTGGCAGGCAGGGTACTTATCATATGTGTACGCCCCACCACCCTGCCCACATGCCACAAGATCAATGCAGACCATGACGGCGTGATGAAGTGGGTGGCTGCCGGTTCGACAGTCATGTCCAATAGCAAGGATCTTCTCTGACTCTGGGTCAACGACTACGGCCCCAACACCTTCCATGCCTCTCTCCCACCCCTGTTTGGCTGCAGCTACGGCTGCCATCATGTACTCCTGCATTTTGGATTTCTGATGGGGGGAGAAGAGCTGGCCTTTCAGGGCCACAGTAACCTGCTTGTCCTCGTGAAAGGAGGTGGGCCAGTGTTTGCTGGCCTGCTCAAATTGTGGTCTGGTCAAAGGAGGACATGCTGGTATCTTAACCAGAAACGGGACCCCAAGACCTGAACAGTTTAATCTACCAGCAGATGACAGATCAAATATGTCCATGCCACGGTCTGGTGCATCACTGGCAAGACACACAATGACCTCGAGTGGATGAGTGCTTCCCTTCTCCTTGCGTGCCCGTACTCTCTTGATGTGCTGAAGTCCACGTAACGGGTAAACTGTTGCTAACTCTTTTATCAAACGAGAGGTTTCTTTCTTGTCGGTGATCGGGGCTGCAAAGGCGTCGATGAGCTCAGGGTCTAGTGACTGTTCGTTGGACAGGACGGGGTAAGCAACCCAAGAGTCGTCACACTCGGTCTCTTTCCGGCGTTTGGGCAGTGGCTCCATTTTAAAGTACTCCTGTTTTAACAGTTTTAAACCACACAAAATGTTTATGATTTGGAGAAGAAAATGTATGTCGTACAGCAGAAATTCGTAACTGTTGTTGACATAAAAGCAACAACGAGAATGGTATTATTCATAGTTGAATTTACTTTTTTGTGTAAAAGGTAATTCAGATACTTACAGCTGGATAGCCCAGTCTATCACTCACTGAGATAAATATTCGCTACCAATTCCCACGTGATCCATTCTTGTTGATGTCGACTGCATATAATATCCCCCTTGAAACAAAGGCTATCCTTATTCAGTGCCACACACTGCTTTATACCCTACATTCGTAAAAATGCTAATTATATAAAAACAAAATGCAATTAATATCGTGAAAACCTTGAACATTTTTATCGTTTATTTTATGTTCCTTTAAGAAAAAATGTACTGCTCCGAAAACACTTTCGAGATTTCATGGGGGAGCTGTTTACATGTGACACTAGGCTCGCATTGTGAGGTTGTAGGAACTGATCTTTGGTTCAACCGAAGCTGTTTCTACACAGCTAAATGATTACATTTGCAAATGACACAGAATAGTTTTCAGACTTTCAATTAAGCGTTTAATTTATTGCATACTTTAACGAAATGGTAACGATAGTCATTGCAACATGATTTGTTAAATGGCAAAGCTGACCAACTTTTAGAACATATATTAATGCAGATGTCTGTATTAGGAAAATGTGTACATATATTAAAACTGGTCTTACCAGGGTCCACCTATGTTTAAACTCATATTTATGGAAATCTGCTTTCACACGAGCAATGAGTTCAAGGCTTGTTCTCGGCATTGAGACTAGCTGCGACGAGACAGGTGCGGCTGTAATGGATGAAACCGGCGTCATCCTTGGAGAATCTCTTCATTCACAAAAAGAGGTGCACTTAAAGTGGGTATTGTTATTTGTTCATGTTTATCTAGCCTTAGTTATTCTTTGATTTATCAATGCATGCAATGCCCTCGTAGTCGAGGATCAAGACAAATGCTTGCAGAACAATATTCATGGCTTATGTTACTGATTACAAGTGAAGTGTATGGAAACACATTTTCTACTCTGATCCAATCATTTGCCTCAAAACTCATTAGATATCGATACATAACAAACTAATCGGTAAACACAAGGAAGATTAGACTGAGAACCAATGTTTTCTGTATTCTACAGTACATTTCCAACATTGTAAGTATTCCACATAAACAAGGGATTCTGCATTGTGCAATATAGAGTGTTTGCTATATACTAGAGTTGACTATACAATCTCTATAGTAGAATAGCAGGGGCAGCCTAATCCTGTTTCTGCAGGGCTACTATCCTGTAGGTTATTTCTCGACCCACAGCTGTGATTAAGCTGATTTTGCTTTTTTACAGCGGGATGGATTTATGGTTGGTTTGAAAGAAAACATACAGGATGATAGCTCAGTACAATAGTTTTCTATAGTAAACTGTTGTATTTCATTATTTTATTGTAGGACTGGTGGCATTATTCCCACGATTGCCCAGCAGCTACACAGAGAGAACATAGGACGAGTGGTCCAGGAGGCCATGGAGAGGAGCAGTATCTTCCCCAGTCAGCTATCTGCTGTTGCCACCACAGTAAAGCCGGGTCTGGCCCTGAGTCTGGGAATAGGCCTGGAATTTAGCCTGAGCTTTGTGAAGAAACACCAGAAGCCCTTCATCCCCATACACCACATGGAGGCCCACGCCCTGACGGTCAGAATGCTGCAGCCTGTGCTCTTCCCCTTCCTTGTTTTACTGGTCTCCGGTGGTCACTCTCTCCTGGCTTTGGCCCGAGGAATCGATGACTTTCTTCTGCTGGGTCAAACACTGGATGAAGCGCCAGGTGACTCAATGGACAAGGTAATTACTAAATGAAAACTTTTAGAACATGCCTGGCTATTGCATTTTCTTGGCCTTTAAATGTCATGCATTGACAGGTGGCAAGGCGTCTGTCCCTCATTAAACACCCTAGATGCTCCACGTTAAGTGGGGGTCAAGCGATAGAGCTTCTGGCTCAAGATGGAGACAGGTTGAAGTTTCCGTTCAGGCCACCAATGGGAGCTCACTATGACTGTAACTTCTCCTTTGCTGGTCTGCGAAATCAAGTGACGATGACAATACAGAAAAAAGAAAGGGAGGAAGGTATTGTTCATGAAACTGGTATACCGTTATAACCATTCCCTCAATAACACATTAACTCAGACCATTTACATTTAGTGTGACATTGTACTAACAGCAAGTTTTGTTTTAATCCAAGGTGTGGAACCTGGAACTTTGTTGTCATGTGTGAATGACATAGCTGCTTCTATGCAGCACACAGTGGCTTCTCACATTGCTAAGCGCACACACCGTGCCGTTTTGTTCTGCAAAGATAGAGGCCTTTTGCCTTCTGTCAATCCCACTCTGGTGAGTAAATTCATTGTCACTGTATAGTGGGTTCTTAGCTATCAAGATTATCTAATTTGCCATACAGCACATTTTACATTTGGACAAAAGTTTTGTTTTTTAAATTGTCCTAAAAGTTTTAATCTCTTAGGTGGTGTCAGGTGGTGTAGCCAGTAACCAGTATATCCGAAAGACTTTGAAGATTGTCACAGATGCTACTGGACTACATTTGCTTTGTCCTCCGTCCAAGTTTTGTACTGACAATGGAGTCATGATCGCTTGGTTTGTAGAAGAGTATTATTTTGGATTTGATAATACTATGCACTCAGTGGTTAGATACGCCCATCTAGTATTGTGAACAAAGTAGTGTACCCAGGAAACTAGTCATCAAGCGTGCATGACATTGGAGTTCACTGTGTTTACCCAAACAATTTTTCAGGAATGGGGTTGAGAGACTTAGGGAAGGAAAGGGCATCCTGCCTTATACAGAGTCCATCAACTATGATCCCAAGTAAGTCAAACTAGGGATAGTTTACAATACTACATAATGAGATGGCCTGCTTCTATTGACACTTTTATAACTGTTGCTTCTTGTCTTCTAGGGCCCCCCTGGGTGTGGACATTACATCAAAAGTGAAAGAGGCTGCTATCAAAGTTCCTCTATTAAAGCTGAGGATTAGGGACTGATATCTCCTTTAATGTACAACCTGTCCATTATGTATATTGTATATGTATATTACTGACATATACATTTTCAATGAAATGTTTTGTCATTAGGTATGCTTACATTTTATTTTATTTAACCTACTTCCACTAAATTCAATCACTATTTCCTATTAATAATGTCATGAAGTTGAACATAAATCGAAGGCTTCCCGAAGTCCAGTTCCTGAGTCATAAGCTGGTGCCCAGTCCTGCTAGATCCCAGGTTCACCCTCAGGGTCACTGACGATGCCAGAGCCCCTGGTTGTCTTCATCCAGCCTCTGACTCCAGCGTAGGCTGATCTATGGTTGAGCCCCTCTCCCTGTAGTCTTAACTTTGGGCTGGCTGTCCTGCTCCGCTGGTGTTGGAGCACCGGCGCCAACATGTCCCGTCCAAGGTGGCACGCAGACACCGACACACCAGGAACGCGGCTTGACTTATTGGACACACCTGACGTGGAAAGAGAAAAGAGGATATTATAGAGACCATTGTGAGATTTTTAATATGAAATGTATTGAAATCGTCACAGTTTAGGGCTACAGGTCCTTTTACTTCGCATTCAGAGTTGCATCGGTAAGAAGAAATCAATAGTGAAATGTAACATCGCCTACGAAAAAATTTACAAAGTTATTACCAGACTCCCACTAAGTCAAATGTATGTTAAAAGACAGAATACACGCTCAGTTATTGGCATCGTTGCAGACCATATAAAATATACACCGTTGCCTCAATACCTTCATACTGATAAACATCTCTCCCAAAACAAATTTGAAATGCACAGATCATATGTATGAGAACCCTGTCGATGGCATATGTGTCAAGCAAAACAATAGTCTACAACTTAGTCTACAATCAAACCGTGCGCCAGTGCCACTAACTGGAAGGCTCAGTGGCACCACCCTGCAGCATACCTTTATTTTTGCGCTGAGGTACCCGTGGGCCACCATTTATCTCCAAACTGTAAAAAAGGACAAATGTATTGATGTTGTTATCTTAGCTAGATGCATATGACCAAAAGTATGCGGACACCCCTATTATAACTGAGTTCAGGTGTTTCAGCCATGTGGTGTCGGGAGAAGACTATCTACAGGAATGTATAATGCCCTATGTAAAGTTTGGTGGAGGAGGGATAATGGTCTGGGGCTGTGTTTCAGCGTTTGGGCTAGGCATCATAGTTCCGGTAAGGGGTCATCTTAATGCAACAGGATAGAAAGACATTTTAGACAATTAGGTGCATTGAACTTTGTGGAAGGTTGGTCCTGTTTTAGCATGAATGTGCCCCCGTGTACAAAGCGGGGTCAAGTGGCTGGCACAAAGCCCTGACCTGAACCCATTTCAACTCCTTTGGGATGAATTGAAATGGCAATTTCACGCCAGTCCTTCTCCAATGGTTGTCTTTTTTGGCTGGATAGTCACAAATTCCCACAGAGACACTTTCAAATATGTGGGGAGGGGGCACTTAATATGAATGCCCATAGTTTTGGAATTGGATGTCCAACAAGCTCATATAGATGTGATGTTCAGGTGTCCATATACTTTTGTCATAAAGGGTATATAACGAAGCACTGCTTTAAAAAAAGCATACCTCAGTGATGGCAGCCCCACTCTTTTCTGGATTTTAAACTCAGCCGTAAAAATGGGAGATATCTTGGCGTCTTCAGTGAGATGCTCGGTCAGAAGGTCATACATTGCTGGAGTGTTTCGACATTCCAACAACAAGTGGCGATGTGCGTGACGGTTAAAGGTCAGGTAGCCAAGAGCACATGCACATGCCACCCGCACCTAAAAACATATAAAACAATTTACCACCACAGGTGTCAAAAAGCTGCACAACATATGCAAAAATATTCTTTTGTGGCATTAGTTATATTCTTGGTCCCTGTTAGGCCATGGTCACAGACTGGAATGGGCGACCATGCCACCAGTCCCATCCTCACCTCACACTCTTCAGAATACAGCTGAGCACATAAGCGGCCGACAGCTCCCATGGTAACCATAGCATTGGGAATACCGGCCCGAGTGTGAGCCAGGCTGGCTAGCAGCTGAGCTGCAACAGAATGAAGCAAAGACGTTTGAAAAGTGTCTGTGTTCCGATCATACATACCAGGGGACTGAAGTTACCTGTCAGGACCACAGTGCTGCTATTGGCTGACTGCAGAAGGCCTACGAGGACGGTCACTCCTCGGGCAGACAGAGTCACCTGGTCCACGTCTGTGATTACTTTGGCCAGCACCACAATCTGGAAAGATAAGTAGTCTTTTACCTCAAAACAACGATCCAGACAGTCCCAGCGCCAGCAAACATGTTTTCAATATGTGGATTCAACCAGTGTCGAATAACCCAGCACTTCATCATTTCATTCAACCATAACATGCCTTGATAGCGATTTTGGGGTTGGGGAAAGTTTGTTACTGAGAGCTAAATCATATAGTACACAGGAACAACACTCAGTAGCATGTTAAAAAATCCCACTACTAACAGATTGGTATTAGGTTGTCTTTTGTTTTTGTATGTTATGTCTCTGGGCTTCATGTCTACCTGAAAAGCAGCTTTGGCTTTCTCCGTCTCGCTCTTGGAGTTCAAGAAGCTCTCGAAAACGGCGATGGGAACGCCACCAGTCTGTAGGATAGCTGCCTGCTGAGCAGTGTTATTGTAGGCAAACAGAGACAGGGCATAACCGGCCTCCAGGCAGGTGTCCTGTTGAGAAAAAGGCTAAATAAAAAATCATGTCAGCAATCGCCATAAGATTATACAAATTGTCAAGTCCTCAAGCTTGTCATATTGGTCCTTGTCCATCATCCACTTGTAGCACGTTTCAAAGTCTTAGATATTCAGATCACCTTGTTTCATTCTAACTTCACCTAGACACATTTAACAAATACATTTTTTTACTTTATTTGGTACTCGCAGCATCCCAAGAACTGTGTCGTACGTAAATTCCTCTTTTTCCCAGAAGACTGTTTGTAGGTCCTGGTTACCCAGAAGCACACAGGCCAGCGTTTGAGCCACTTGGACCTGTAAGACAATAAACATGTGACACAGGAAGCCCTCGCTTGCGTTCGGTAGGATCGATTTAGAAAGATGTTCACCTTGACCTGAAGTGATTCATGGTGCTTCAGAAGGTCTAACAAAGTTGGAATGGCTTGTTCCACAGCAATAACCCTCTGGCTGTTTGGATTATTGGTGTGTGCCGCTCCTACAATGACATTAAAACGGACACGCAAACACGCATGATGTCATCGTGTATTTGTTGCATACTGTGACCTGTTGCCAAGTAACACTGTAGCACTGTTATAATATGAAGGAGCATAAGTAGTCAAGTAATAGCAAGACAAACTGTTGCAAGAAATGGCACATTGATTCAAAGTTTATGCAAACGTATGAGTATATTAACGTCTGTCATGATTGAGTCTTGGCGAGGATGTACCTACCCATACACAGAACTCCCAGGGCTCGTATGACACTGAGGAGGGTTCTCTCAGTGGTCCGGGATCCCCGTAGTAGACGGACTAGCGGGGCCACTCCGTTTGCTTTACACAACCCATCCTGGTGGCTTCGGCTGTCCCTGCTCAGGGCTATAAGAGCCTGGCAGCCTAAAAAGCAATACTATTAGCTTACGCCAAACCAAATTAATCATTTTATAAGGTATACATAATGGCTCCCTTTGATCTGACTAGATCCAACACTAAATACGACAGGTAAATAAGGCCAAGACGAGGGCATACGTTGATGCCAGCGGTCACGTCACTAAACAGTAATGTTTCAAAATAATTTCTGACAATCTGGGTGAGGACGGTGTAAAGTGTTGCTCAAAACTTTTTGCGACAAGCTTGTTCTGTTAGGGTCTCACTCATGCCAAGCGAGGGCACTCAGACCATTGGAGGTACAGGACTGTGGATAACGCACACGGGGAGAAGGCTGAAATCGAGGAGTGGGAACCGAATATCGGAAAAAGACAGCTTGGAAAGAGAGTCCCACCTGTCCGCACCTGCCTCTCAAAAGCTGTTCTGAGGACAAAATGTCTAAGGGGATGTATGTTTATTTTTCATCTGTCGTCAAACTGAGTTGAGGCCAGAGGTACTGTCCTGCGAAATACCCTGAGTTTGATCATGCCAACAAGCATACTCTTTGTGATACATTTTTTAAATTAGTTTCTTGTGCTCTACATCATCCAACGTAATCACCAATATTTTACAATCTTGTGATATAATTTTGTGTATATATATATAGTAATATCTTATAACATTTGGGTGTGCTTAAGATCCCAGAAGTCATCTTTCAGAGAACGTAAGGCATTTGATTTGTGAAAAAGAAGGCCGGAACGAAAGAACCATCTGTTGTCTTGTCTGGACAGATGCTGTGCAGACAAACCTGCGCGTGTGACACACAGAGGACCTGAGGGAGGAACAGTTGCGGCTGTTACGTTACAGCAACAAAACAAAAAAACACTATGGAACACATTTTGAGGTATGTATGTGTTGGGAAACAGTAAGCACCCATCCCACTCCAATCGATGCCCCAGCTCTTCCAAATAACGTTTGGGATAGAAAAACATTTGTCACATTAAATGTTTGTTTGTGGAAATACGGGCATTCCTGACTGCATGCCTTCCTGTGCTACGGCTGGGGGTGATGAGTCTAGCAGAAGAAAGCCGCCCGGGGCAGGAGGCGGCTGGACTCGCGGGGACAGGGCGGGCCCCTCTCCAGCACAAACCACTGTACAGTTAATCATTCATCTGCGTCGCCTATCAACGCTGCATGGAAGTAATTCCGCTTTACGACACTCAGTGTTTAGTTTAATCGATCCCCGGAGATGGCACTCCCCTGCCGGAATAATATGTTGTCTGGAAAAACTTGACGTTAAATGGGTAGCAAGCCAATTCTGCTCCGTTCATTTAACCGTGCTTTACCGAGAATTCCTTGTGAGAGACAATTTAAGAGACCTGGCAAGTACATCGGGGTAGCATTTATAACAAACATTTGAGAATTAGAGTGGAAGGAACCTACCGACATATTGCATTCTGTCAGAGGATGACAGGATGAGCTCAAGGATGAACTGGTAGCCAATGTGCTTTGCCATGAGTCTCTGTTGCTTTAGAGTTTGTCCTGCCAAGGCCCAAAGAGAGGCCGCACCCTGTTCCCTCGCCTCCACCTGGAACACCTGAAGCACGTTCCAGAGGGAGTGAATGTTTTGAAACTGGCACAATCTGAATTTATCCCCTGAGGACAGGTTGCAACGTTTAGCAAAGCTGCTGAGGTGTTTTCACCTTTAAACACTGAAATGATTCACTCAAATTACCTTTAAGTCAAGTATGTTCCAGAAGTGTGTGTCAAACTAAATTACTTTACTTGCTCAGATTGTACCTTCAACAGTAGTAGGAGGTGCGTGGCGGCAGATTTCTTCAGGAAGTGGGCCTGTGTGTCTGGGTTATGATCGACGATGGCCTCCAGGGCTCTGGCTCCTGTCACCTGCGTGGTCAACTTCCTCCCCTGCAGAATGTGCACCAGTGGGGCCACAGCACCTGCTCCGCAGATGGCGTCCTGGTTCTCCCGTTGTCCCATAGCAAGCTCTGCCAGAGCCGCGCACGCCGCCTCCTGCAACGCCACTGGAGACACACGACCGCAGAGACAATCCTCTCAAACACATATGCATCATTGTTATGTTCCATGCATCAATGTCGTCCACGTCAGTTAAGTGTACCCGATTCGACGGTCAGAACCTCCACCAGCCTTGGAATTCCCCCGGCCGAAGCTACAGCCGTCTGGTTGACTGGGCAACGGACACACAGCACCTTGATGCACTGCAGTGTGTTCACAAGAACGTCTTGAAGGTCAGAGCCCAGGAGCTTTACCAACAGGGCCACCCCTCCCTGGATACACACACACTGACAGTCACAGAAAGACACGCGCACAAACACACAAAGACATACTGACGCAAACCTCTAGTTATACTAACCTGCTCTTCAATGAGGGACTTGTATTGGTCGCTGTGCCAGGCCAGGTCTGCCAGTATGAGGGCGCAGCGGGAGTGGAGCTCGGCCTGCCGGCTGCCAAGCAAACTGACCAGCACCTGGACGACACCGAGGTTTACCAGTGCCTGACACACAGGCATCCTCTCAGAGATCTGGCACACCACAGCGCTGGCCAAACACTGCAGCGTCAGCCTGGGGCCATTCATCATTTCCAGCAGAGCCGGGATCCCCCCTGAAAAACAGATACGCATTAAGAGTCTGTCTACACATTGTGTGGTATCCTGTGGCTATTCTGCACTGGGACAGGTGAACTAGGTATACTTTTGTAAATATTGCTAATCTCAAAATACACAATATGGACAAACATGTGTGGGAATGCAGCCATCATCCCTATATGAGCATATTGGACATCCTATTTAAAAATCATGGGAATTAATATAAAGCTGACCCAACTATTTTGGGATCGCTTTCCACAAGATTTTGGAGTGAATCTGTTGGAAATTATGCCCATTCAGAAAAATAAGTATTTGTGAGGTCAGGCCCTGTTGTTGGAGAAGGCCTGGCTTGCAATCACCGTTACAATTACTCCCTGTGGTGTTCAATAGGGTTGAGGTCAGGGCACTGTGCAGGCACCTCAAGATCCTCCACACTAAACGTATTAAACCATGTCTCTATGAACCCCACTTTGTGCACAGTGGCACAGTAGTGATGGAACAGGAAAGGGCCTGTTGTCACAAAGTTGGAAGAGGTCATTTGACTAAAACATCTTCGTATTGTCTAGCATTAAAGAACTATGGTGTCTAGCCCAAACCGTGAAACACAGCCCCAGACCGTTAACCATTATAAACTTTGCGCATGCTGATGTGATGCATGAGCAGCTGCTCGACAATGGAAACCGTTTTTGGTGAGGCTCCCGATGCACAGTTCTTATGCTGATGTTGCTTCTAGAAGCAGTTTGGAACTCTGTGGTGAGTGAGGCGACAAATTATATTGATATTTGTACTTGCTGTAGAATAAATGGTAAGTAAACAATCAGTTCTCATAGTCAACGTGGGCAAAAGTTGAATATTGGAGACTATAACAAGAACCAAAATGTTATGGCAAAACTTCAGGGTCACAACATCTCTGAATTGGCAAGGAATATTATATATTTTTTTCCTGAAGCATATAGTTCAAAGAAACAAACAGAAAAGGTATAGTACTGTACAGTACAGCAGAATGCTGCCAAGCTATAGTAAGTACTTTATCAGTCAGGTTTTAATAATTCACCTGCATCTATAATATCCCTCCAGACAGACTGGGTGGAGACACACAGCACCTCCAGGCAACGCAGGGCCATCTCCTGCGTACCGTGGTACTCGCTGTGCAGCATCTCTGCTCCATGACAGAGACAGACACACATACATATTTACAAGAAAGACACGCAAACGTTTTGGTATTCCTGCAAACACATCACAGAAACAACCTGGGATTCAAACAGTGGCAAGCCTAACATTCACTAACTGGTTAGCCCTCCAGAATTTCCACCAGGCAACGTACCCACGAGAATCTTCCAGACTGGCAGGTCCGGCAGGGCCAGGGAGATGAGGTGCCTAAGCACCTTGGGGTGGAAGTACAGGGCGGCCAGCTGCACAACATTGTTGCCCTCGCTGTCCCTCCTCCTCCAGTCGGCCCCAGCGGACAGCAGGTAGTCCAGGGACTCAATGGAGCCCGACGTGGCCGACAGAAGCAACGGGGAGCAGCAGTATCTAAGTAGACACAACAACCCGCGGTCAGCCACATCCATGGCAGTGTCTGTGTGTGGAAAACGCGTAATGCCCGCCATGTGCATTTGAAAGTATCTAATACTTATTTTTAACTGGTGCCCCCCCCCCCTAGCAACGCAGCCAATTTGTATTTAATATTTTTACACGTTTAGTGGCCCATGGATGAACGACGCCCCTAGCATTTGCCTATACCAGGTTCTCCCTCTACATTAGTCTTTAAATCAGGAATTTAAAAAAATTCAACAAAGCATACGTCACTGTGTTCTAGGTGCCTGCGCTTTAATCCAATTTATCCTTGTTCTAGTTTATCGATCTATGTCTTCTGGACCTAAAGAAGTCTCACTCAGCAGTGGTTTGTGTCTCCACCAGCTCTGGATCTTTCCTGCAGAGTGCCTGAATGCAGACCACCTGGCCGTAGTAAGCAGCAAAGTGCACAGCCATCCAGCCCCTGTGGTCAGCTAACCGGTGGTCAGCCTGCAGTGCCAGCAGACAACTTAGAGCATCCAGAGATCCACACTGAGCAGCCAGGTGCATGGGAGTGGAGCCTGGACCAGAAACAAACCAAACACGTTAGAATCCATTTGATCATAGTGTGGGGATATTTTTCATACTGGTATTTAATGTGTTCATAAGGACTTGGACAAAGACAAACATTCTGTTTACCCCAGGATGACAAGTGGTCCCCAAAAATGTAAAAAAAATGTAAAAAGGACTGTAAATACAGTTTTACTCTAGCAGAATGTACTTAAGCCATGTACGCAAACCATGCTGGAAACCCCATCCAGACTTCTCTGTGAGATAATGTTGAAATCCGTTTGTGTGTTTGTGTGTGTGTGTGTGACAGTCTCTGACCTATGGGGCTGAACCTGCTGCTGCACGTCTGATTGAGGTTAACGCCTGCGGTGGCCAGTTGGCAGATAATGTGTGTGTGGTTGTGTTTGGCAGCGTGGTGCAGAAGGGAGTATCCCCGTTCATCCAGAACCCCCAGGTAAGACGGAGAGTTACGGCGGCACAGTGTGGAGAACACGGCGGACAGGCCATGCTCTGCCGCAGCGCGCAGACCAAAC
Source organism: Dallia pectoralis (assembly GCA_029465975.1). Lineage (NCBI taxonomy): Eukaryota > Metazoa > Chordata > Actinopteri > Esociformes > Umbridae > Dallia > Dallia pectoralis. Next base: position 16,270,518 of record CM055731.1, on the reverse strand, counting down.
GGCACACTCTGACACCGGTAAGGAAATAGCACACACAGTCACACAAGCCATTTATATTGAAGTGACACTATATCATATTGTTTTACTAAATTGCTCTACCACCTTGCATTTGATGGCCATATTGTAACCAAAGGTCTTCTTGAACTGCTTGTGCAGCTGGATGTCAGTTAAAGGCAGCCTTTTCTCTCTTAAAGTTTTGATGGCAGTGCTGAGGGCCTCCCACCATGGAACCACATTGGGCTGAGGGTAGAATGAGCCCACCTCGATGGGGATCACATGATAGCTGACAAAGACACAAAACACAAGGTACGAGCCTCGCCATTGGACAAAGAAAACATGTGTCTGTGTACTCCGACAGGTTTGCGCGAGGCCGTGTGTAGTATAGGAACTATACTTAATTATTAAAGCTCAATGTACAATTACATAGGTCAATTACATTGGCACAGCTTGTGTATGGAACTTACTTCTTGTTGTCGACCTCACAGACTTGTATGGGGAAGTGCTCTTTATAAGTGACATCCTGATTGAGCAGGTCTGTTAGGTGATCTACTGCAAGGCTCTGCAGTGTAGCATAGCAGTCCTACAGAAAACCCAGGAGACAATCTGATTTCCCTAAACTAGACCATTATTTTTTAAGTTGATGTGTTTTTTTATCAGTCACTTATAATAGCTAACTAAAGACTAATCAGTGAAACCAGACCTTTGTTTCCTCAGAGACTTCTTCGAGCTGAGGGGTTCCGATATCCACTTCAATCCCACCATGTAAGTGGAAATACTCATCGGACTTGTAAGAGAAATGTTTACAGGCGAATGCAGGTCCCAGGATCAATGGTGGAAATTCTCTTTCTGTCTTCAGTTTATCTTCTACGTAAACATGATGAAAGCAACGGTAACATGTCATTTGTAACCATTAAACAAATGGTATAATAGCCATAAGGAACCTAGTCATTTAAAGGCAGTGAGATGTTGATATTTTTAACTGTTTATGGCCACACAGACTGAGCATTTCTAGAACCAAAAAAAGACCTCCCGATCTTCTAGACTGGGAAATGAATTCTGGAAAATATTTCAGTAATATGAAGAAAGAAATATGACTCAATTATTTACTAATGACAACAAAAATGTACCCCCTGGGGATGTCCAAGTAACAGACCACTGCCCCAAATCTAGAATTGAAATTCACTTAGTAGCACAGAGAGGTGCTATAACATCTCTGTGCTAGAGCCACCAACCCGAGTAAGCCGGGAGCAACTTCGTCAGGTCTGGGATCTTCATCCTCTTCTTCAGCGCCACTAGGAAAGGCACCAGGAAGGTAAGAAGACACAGGTAAGCCAGGTCTTGGCACACCTCCGCTTTCCTCTTCATGCAGTCCCTCACCAGTCTTGCATGCAGTCCCAGTCTTTGCTGCAGCCTCTGGTAAGTAGCAAGCCCAAGCCTCTCCTCCGTCAGCCTCACCACACTGGCCAGACTCTGGGCACCCTCAAACACAAACAGATTGCCGTGCTGTCGGATCGAGGACAGGTAAGAGGTGAGCTTAAGCAGGATGCTCTCTTGGTGTTGGTTGAATAGCCTCTCCTCCTCTAAACTGTTGGGCTCATAGGTCGGGTCTACATTGACCTCATCAGGGTTGTAAATGCCTTGGTAACTGGGCTCCTCTGAGATGTCTCGAATACCTGAGAAAGCAGTTGAGGGTCACCCCATGATCCATATGGCATTCATCTATAAATGTGCTGGCCTCCTTATTTGTCTATTTTGCAACTTACCTGCAGTGAGAAACTCTGCAAACACATCCTTCTTTGTCTGAGATGTTCCATTTGAGTCCACACCCATGCAACTCCTCCAGAGTTTAGTGAAGCAAATGCGTTTTTCTTTAGGGATAATAGCACCATGCCAAAGAGCCTTAATAGTGTAATCAATATCAATCAAAATTTGTCCAACTTTCGTATCGTAATATGCTGGAGACAGTTGGCATGAGGTACTCTGGTCATAGTTTGGCTCGAGGCTGATGAATGGCACCTGGTTGAAGCAGTAGATGCCAACTGTGAGCTCTCTGACCATTTGATGGACTATTTTGTAATCAAGGCCAACACTAGCATCCACAGGTGCCAGAATGATTACATTTGATTCCTTGAAGTTTCTCATTTGTCTGATGATTCCTGGCGGCATTTCAACTGCCTGGGTGAAATCATCACCAGATAGAAACCAGTTACCAGAAGTCCGACTCAGCAGCTCCTGAACTTCACGCTTGTCATACTTCTCAAAGAAAGCATTTGCGTTTCTTTGAACTGTTAAAGCTGCACGGTGCGCCATGTCATCCTCCTCCTCAGCAGACGTCTGTGTTTTGGAATAACTTAAAGTCGACGGACGCGCCATAACATCCGGGGTTAACTTGTAAGTTAGCTGCTGTAGCTACTTAGCAAGATATTATCAGACATGTTTTAATTCAATGGCTGATAGTACAACAAATATGCGCAACTGATTTACCCTTAAGTGTACACCGCGGTAGAATAACGGGTGCAACGTGTTGGTAGTACAACACTTTACTCAGTTCGACTTTTAAAAAAATATCCAAAAAATTCTGTTCGGTTGCGAGGTCAGTTTTGCCTTTCATGGTAACCAGACGCTCAGCCTTGGTTACCAGAGTGCCCTAGTCTACTATAGACGACTAATGTGAAGCATATTAAAAGTTCGCATTAACGCCACTGGGGGGCAGCACGGTTCCTTTACTTTTTCCCCTTTACGATTTTGAGGACTTTGTCCTGTATGCAACCGCGCATGCTCGGTTTATTAAATACGATTTTATATCGTGGAATAACGAATTTCTTATTCATACAGGTACGGGTATTCACTTTGGCACAGAAGTGTACACTCGAATGTTAGTGATAGCTTTGTTTACACGTGTATTTTCCCTGTACAGTAGTTTGTTAGCTAATAGCAATACCAGTTAACTAGCATATTACTTAGCCACCTAGAAACATAAGTGGCTGCCTCAAATTAGAAGACTACGTAGCATGCTTTGGCTTTTTTTCTATAATGAAAGCTGTTATTCTTGCTGCCGGATATGGAACAAGGTTGCAAAGAGACATTGATAAGGACGCGAGCGGAAGGTTCAGGAATCTTTCTGGAATTGCCAAGCCTCTGCTTCCTGTGGGTTATTCTGCATTGATATCTCACTGGGTCCAAGCTTTGAATGGCACTGGATCCGTGAACACTATCTATGTCATTGTACGTACAACATATACTGTTTATCTTATTCATTTTCATGTATGTAATGTGAGATAACATTTGTGGGCTAAATAGACATGAACTGGGATAAAAAGTCCAAAACATATTTTGCTGACAGGCTTTTCAAACTTTTTCCCCCCACTTTGAATGAGATTAATTTGCACTGATGGTCTGTTAATGATGAATTATTTTATTTTATCAGACAAATGCTCTTTACCACAAAGCTTTTGAAAAGTGGGCCATGGACTTCCCCAATGTCAAAGTCCTCAATGATGGGACAAGGAGCAATGAGGTTAATCCAGTTAACTAATTGTTGTCTCATGTTGATCAACTTGTGTTGTGTCTTTCAAATACATATTTTTTTAAGACAATTTGTATCCCATTAGGACCGCCTTGGCGCAGTCGCCTGTCTTCAGCTCACAGTCAAGCACTTCAAGATCGAAGACCATGTTATAGTTATCGGAGGGTAAATTTGAAAAAGTATTGGTTCTTGGTGGCACACATTTACCAACACATGCTGAAATGTTGTTTGTATTACAGAGATACGCTATTCAAGGAAGATTTCAGTCTCTCTGAAGTCAAAAAGAGGTTCTCTGACCTGCACACAACTTGTGAAGACTGCAATCTGGTTCTTTCCTATCAATGCAGAGATGAAGGCAAGTAAAAGGATCGCCTCCTTTATGTTGTGAATTGTTGTTATATGCAATAATTGCAAATTGGCATGTGAACCAATTTTAATATAAATATTCAAGTATGGTCTTTGATCCCATAGATACTCGAAAGTATGGTATTTTAGAGGTGGATGAAGATTTTCGGGTGCTCTGTATGAAGGAGAAACCTCTTCCGACTGAGACAAAATCACGTAGAGCAGTGAGTGCATACACTTTTTGTCAAATCTCCTAACTCAGATCAAATGTACCAAATTACATGAATCACACCGAACAATTCCAGTGACATGGCAAGCAACATCTATGTCGTTAAGAATAACGAAAGCAGAAATAACAATAATAAGAATATACAGAAGCTGTAGCTGTGACATGCAAGTCTAGTTATTGCATTAGAAAGACTGATAAAAGCAGGCAACATTTAATTAGCAAAATCTCTCCATATTTCCTCCAGTGTGCACTAATAGTTTATATGGAATGTGACTGCAATATCAGTTTGTTTTTGCAGTGTCCATGTTTCTACGTGTTCTCCAGGAGAAGCCTTCCCCTATTGGATGCGTTTCTTGATGAGAAGAAGGTAAAGAGTAAAAATTTCCCTTCTCTGTGTTGTTTTTCATCATTTAATATTAATCCCACCTTTTTTTCAAAGGAAGCACCAATTGAAGCAAAGGATGCACCGGGCAACTTTTTGTCATGGCTCATTTCAAGGTACTATTCAGAACGTATAAGAAACATGTATGACTGTGAAAAGCATTCACTAACCACACGTCTAACGCCCTGTACAGAATGCCTGTGTACGTTCATCACATCTCTGGACGTTTTGATGTGGGAAACTTGTCCTCCTATGTTGAATGTGACCGGTACTTCAGGGAAAATCTTCAAGACGTAAAGTCTTACATGACATAGCTTACACAAACGCGTGTGACAATGTCAGGAGAACGATTTTTATTCCAAAATGTGTATTTGTACTTTTAGATATAACTAACAAATCATGTCTGAATGACAGAAATTTGTACATTTGTCTGAAATTAAAACAAGTCTGCACATACTGTGGCTCACTGTCACCTACATTAAAAGGATGTTAGCTGCCACGTTAAGTTGTGAGGAGTCTTGTACACTTGTCTGAGGCCTTCTCACAACGGTTTTCCATCTTCGCGATGCGGGAACCAAACTGCATGGCTCTTTTGGGCAGTAGGGCCGAGGCCCCCAGGCCAAGCTGCTTGGCTGCCAGCCTCAATATCAGTTTCTCCCCTACACCACGAGAGAGTGACAAATCTGCCTTCTCAGCCACTGGTAAGGAATTCAGGTAACCCACCACATCCTCATCCAAATAGGGAAACCTAATCAAAAACAAAATCCGTATCAAAAAGTTCAACACATTTTGTAATGTTGTCCCAAGGGTAAAGGCAGGATTAGTAGTAAAGATAAACTTGCCTGGCTTCCTTTCCGTGGTCGGCTATGATTCGGTCATCTCGACCCAGGTTCCGTGTGGAGATTCTGTCTAGCTCCATAGCTAGCTCCTGAACCAAACCCTCATGCCCAGAGTTCTTAAAGCGCACCCTATGTCTGGAGTAACCTGCTAGTTGCTCGTCAGCCCCGATACCTGTCAATACCACCTGCAGATACAGTAGCACAAGACAAAATAGCAAGCGGTTTTCCAATGTGCGACACTAAACAATTGAAATAGGTTCCACACCAGTTCATGCAATCGATCTACAAAGGACATACTGACCACACAAAGGGATACTGTACCTTAGCAGGTGAAGTGAACACCCTCTGCTGGTCGCCTTCTGCAATGACACCGATACCTCTTGCCGCAAACCACACAGCACATCCAATGCTGTCGTCCAACACAGTATCCAACGGATGCACCAGGTGACAGATGTGCTTCTGGCGCATTTCCTGCAGCTCCGTTTGAGTGACATCAATTTCAACAAAATTCCATCTTCTATCTGGATTCAGGGCAACGAGTTCTTGCAGGCCTGCTCTGCCCGTTATCCTGTCCGGAACGTTGAAGGGGCTATACTCGGCGACATCCGCTTGAGAATCAACCGACTTGGTTTTGTGCTTCTTGCTTTTCTTGTCAGAATATTGAATCTTTGGTTCCGGGAGTTTGAATGCCACATTTAGAAGGTCAATAGGCTTGTGGCTTGGGATATGGCGATCAGCCAGAGCAGCCAGCATCATTGAATCAATCCCTCCTGAGAAAAGAATAGCGATGGCTGCCTCGTTTTTTGGTGGGGAGGGTATTGGTGTATCGAAGGGAAGACTTTGCACACGCCTCCGTACTGCCTCACTGAGAACATCAATTAGACCTGTCACCACAGCCGTTCTCCTACCAGACTCAAGCAACGCCTCTAGTTCTTCGACAGAGGCTTGTGAGTTTTGAACATGTTCTACCTCATTTGACAGAGGGATTGACATGTTAATAGGGCACACAGGAGAGGTGAGGGAGAGACCTGACATGTTAATCACTGCTGACGTGTTATTGGGGACACCATCCCACTTAGATTTGTGACTTACAGATGAAAGACTCTCACCAGCATGAATCCATGGATAAACTTCTAAAATCAATGAGCCTGACTCGGCAAACGCCCTAAGGTCAATCCTGTAAATACCAGCTGCTGGAACCTCTTGCCATTGAGATGGTTCAGCGAGACGGGCAGCCACAGATGTTAGAGTAAAAGCCTTCTCATTCACGTCATACTGCCAAAGCAGACTTCTCCGGCCAAAGAAGTCTCTTCCAAACCAGAGGTAGTGTCCAGTCTGTTGGTAGTATGTGAAAGCCCAGGGTCCTCGAATGTTTGCTAGGACAGATAGAATATCGGCGGGACTGTTATAGATTGAGAAGTGGTGGCTAAGAACGTCAGTGTCATTCTCGTCTAGCCTGACAGTCAGTCCGCCAAAAACCTCACCATTCCACATCAGGACATTCCCATTAACGTCTTGTGCTGGCTGAGGTGTTAGGCAACCCCTCATGTGAAGTACATGAGCAGAGAACAGACACTGGTAGTAGGGATTTGAAGCTGTTCGTGTGATAGTCTTACTATGATTGGGCCCTCTTTTCCTTAGGTTATTATATACATTTTTCTCCAACACAAGCTGGGAGGGGGACAAGCTTAGTGCACAATAAATGCCACACATATTTAAATATGTTACGTCCTAGACAACAGCTAGTGTGCCCTTTCAGAATATTACATATTTTGGACTTCCTTCTTCATGTTGTCAAGCTCCTCTGAAAAGAAATAGAAGTTTATCTTAGTTCAGCAATACAATTATTTAAAATCCAATTTAAAAATAAATAGTTGAAAGAAAATGTGTATACATACTTTTGCAGAAACTAAGAGTCTGCGCTCTGTCTGCCAAGAAGAATATGTTACTATTTGGCTGTTGAACATAGACTCTCTGAAAAAATATGCATAAATATTTGCATTATCCTCCATGAACATTCGCTACACATTTTAAAGAGTAATTTGCAATTTAACATCGGGCCATTTAAATGTAATGTCTTAGAAGCAGTCCCCAGTGATTTTTCAGATTACCTGCGATTGACAATAGCCTTCATTCTCAGTTTATGGAGACATAACTTGGAAAGAAGCCCAAAATTTTGCAACCGTGGTTTGAGTTCATTGGATCTTTGGGAACGTCTTGCATTACAATAATAATATATTGTAACGGGCTGTACGAAAATGTACTCAAGCTACAGTACATGCAAATTTACACGAGATCTATGGTCTCACGTTAAATGACCGATAGGTTCAAATGATCTTATCTTACTCTGCTTTTCTTAAGATTGGAGAGCTCATCGACCACAACTTTGTGTTCCTTGATCTACAAAAACAAAACTTTCAGTGAGAAAACATTGATAACACAGACTTGATAACAGACTGAAACTCTTTAAAACTCCACACTTGAAAGACGACAGTATTAAAATAGGCAGGAAAACTGCTTTTGTAAAAGTAACCACCACTAACGTTACCTTTTTGTTTAATTCCTCTTTCAGTGTAGACTCTCCATCAACTAATAGTCCGCTGTTTGCTGACATTTTGAATGCTATCGTAAGTACAGCAAAAATACTAGATATTTTTTAGCTAGCTGTTGCACAGACGAAAACATTCCACATGCAATTTTAGTCGTCGAGTCCTGATGACGTCGCTCATATGCGCCCTTAAAGCGACAATGAGCCATTGAAGCATCCGCTTTTGGATGACGTGTATTGTACCTAAAAGACATGAGCCTAGCCTTAGTGTCGTATGTATCCCATCAGAAGTCAAAGGTTTTACACTTGTGCTTGTATTCAGATGTTTAGCAGATACAGTTTAGGGCACTTACAAGCTAAGAGAGGTCACAAGTTGAGTTAGCATGACCTAACACGCTGATGGGACTGACCTTCTAGTGGACATGCATCGTGGAAAAAGTACATCTCAGTTCCACAATCATGGTTGAGTTTGTTGGCCAACTACTATAGCATTTATGTATTGCCAACAATATTGTAAATATATATATATTGAGCCCATGCGTAGGCCATTGAATCATTACATTCCTGTTGAAAATAACCTACATGTCATTGCACCTTTCTCACAGCATATATGTATTTAAACCATTTTTTTTGATCGACTTTAATAATGCACAACCTATTTTTGAGGGAAATATCACACACATATGTTAAGTAAACTTAAGGAATGACTTTGGGCAGAGTTACCATGATGAGACTTTAGTAGTTTTTAATAACAGGCAATGAGGAATCGGATATGGTAAAGCCAAGAGTAATCAAGAGTAATCACAGACATGTTCCTATGCATGCATACACGCACGTATTGCATACACCTCCTGAGATTTACAAGTGAACACAGGCGCCAAGTGTTAGCTGACACACAGCAATTTACAGATGAATGTCCATTTTGGTCCAGGGTGACACCCAGTTAGGATTACACATGCACATTTAAGACACATGAGAGACATCGTAAATAAAGGATGAATGAGGTGGATTAATAACAGGTTGTAGGCCTTCTTTTAATTTGTTGGCATTAGATTACATTCCCTAGCTGTGACTATGCAGAAAATACCAGATTGGCGTGATTGTTAGTTGTCTGAGAGATGGAAATTATAGTCTGGGCTCGTCTCAAATTTGTTTTAAATGTAATTAATTTACCTGACATTTATCTAGTGACCAGCAGTAGAGTGCCTACGGGACATTTTCCATACTGAAAGTTGTAAATGATGTCTGAAATTTCAACCTGGACTATTTTATAAGACTTTCTGCATTTAAATAATGCATTTATTAATTATTATACTGTTATGTGTTCACCCAGTACAGCCAGAAGAGGACTGGTCACCCCTCAGGGCCTTGTATAAGCACTTTGTGACAACTTTGGTTGGCCTTGATAAAATACATATGATTGATTGAAATTGAAATTAGACTGTGATAAATAAGTGATTGAACAGGTTAATGATGTCAGTGGTTTGCTTGGAGGTGCCGATGTTAAATGATGTCTCAGGTGTAGCTGAAGTTTAAAAATAGTCTATGGATAAGGAAGAAGACTTGCTCTATTTACTATATACTCTCAACCCAATAATAACATTTGGACAACCAAAATCCTTTGTTTGTCATCCTTTGTTTGTGAAACTCACAAGAACTTTAAAATAAAATCTGCTGCCACAACTATTTAATCACCCCTTATTCACTTCACTGTTACAAAACCTGGTTCAAAGTATACTCATTTGCCAATAGCCTCTTAATACAGCTGGTCTAATATTTGCTGTGCTGGAAGTTGTGGTTGTTTGATCTGCCATTACTTGACAAATATTGAGTTTGATTTACACGCAAAGGGATGAGAGGTCTTGCACACAACCAACGATTGTGGCAGAAATACACTTCAGCTTCATTGCCATATGAACTTTGGTGTATTTGTATTGATCAGAAATTCCTGTGGGATGTTAACCCCTATATTTCTTGAAAGATGTCCTGTTTTAAAGGTTAGCAGCTGTCTAAACAAAATGTTTTTTATTCCCCTTTTGTGTAAGCTGTGCTTGAAAAAAAGCAAAAGACTGTTCCAAACCAACCAAAGTTCCTGGTTGGGAAGATGTGATTTGCAGAGAAGCTACTTTTCTTAACCATTTAGCTGAACACAATTAAGGTAGAGTGCTTCATTGTTAACCAGAGAAGATTATGAATTTAGATGTATAGCTGCGTTTGACATCTAGCCAACGTTTGACCTTTATTCTGCAACTACAATAAACTAGAAGATCTTAAATGTTCCCCAAATGTGTCCGTTTTTAAAAACATATCTTTTCACATGCCTATGACCCGCTATGTTTTTCTTTTTTTTCTTATTCTCTATTTTCTCGTTCACGTGAAATATAATTGTATATTAGATGCTTTTATTCTACTATATGATATTCTGTTTTATACATGGCATTAATGTCTCCATTGGTGGAAAAGGGTCTAAAGAGCTTTAATTCAATTGGGGGAAAGGTTCTAGATACCCTTTATTCCATTAGGGGAAAGGTTCTGAAGACCTTTTTAACTAAACCTGTTGGGACCCTTTGGGGGTATTGGTAGAACATGCTGTGGGCTAAACAGTTTTGGGGTACTGTAATTTATTTAGGAGGAATATAAAATGCATGTTTAGACAAGATAATTGCTATGACATGGCATAAAATAATCCATTTGGGAAAAGGTCCTGAAGACCTTTCTATTAAAACCTGCTGGGACCCTTTGAGGGCCTTGGTAGAACAGGATGAGCAGTAAACTGTTTTGGGAAATTGCAATTCATTGAGGATGAAAATAAAATGCATGTCTAGACAAGAGAATTGCTATGACATGGCATAAATGATACCATTTGGGAAAATGTTCTAAAGGCATTTATTTCATTTGGGGAAAGGTTTTGAAGACCTTTTTAATGAAACTTGTTGGGACCATTTGGGGGTATTGGTAGAACAGGCTGTGGGGTAAACAGTTTTGGCATACTGTCATTTGTTTAAGAGGAATATAAAATGCATGTCTAGAAAAGGGAATTGCTATGACATGGCATAAAATACTCCATTTGGGAAAAGGTTCTGAAGACCTTTCTAATGAAACCTGCTGGGACCCTTTGAGGGCCTTGGTAGAACAGGCTGTGCAGTAAACAGTTTAGGGAAATTGCAATTCATTGAGGATGAAAATAAAATGCATGTCTAGACAAGAGAATTGCTATGACATGGCATAAATGACACCATATGGCGAAAAGGTTCTAAAGGCATTTTTTTAATTCAGGGAAAAGGTCCTGAAGACCTTTCTATTGAAACCTGCTGGGACCCTTTGAGGGCCTTGGTAGAACAGGATGAGCAGTAAACCGTTTTGGGAAAATGCAATTCATTGAGGATGAAAATAAAATGCATGTCTAGACAAGAGAATTGCTATGACATGGCATAAATGACACCATTTGGGAAAATGTTCTAAAGGCATTTATTTCATTTGGGGAAAGGTTCTGAAGACCTTTTTAATGAAACTTGTTGGGACCATTTAAGGGTATTGGTAGAACAGGCTGTGGGGTAAACAGTTTTGGCATACTGTCATTTGTTTAAGAGGAATATAAAATGCATGTCTAGAAAAGGGAATTGCTATGACATGGCATAAAATACTCCATTTGGGAAAAGGTTCTGAAGACCTTTCTAATGAAACCTGCTGGGACCCTTTGAGGGCCTTGGTAGAACAGGCTGTGCAGTAAACCGTTTTGGGAAATTGCAATTCATTGAGGATGAAAATAAAATGCATGTCTAGACAAGAGAATTGCTATGACATGGCATAAAATACTCCATTTGGGAAAAGGTTCTGAAGACCTTTTTAATGAAACTTGTTGGGACCATTTGGGGGTATTGGTAGAACAGGCTGTGGGGTAAACAGTTTTGGGAAAATGCAATTCATTGAGGATGAAAATAAAATGCATGTCTAGACAAGAGAATTGCTATGACATGGCATAAATGACACCATTTGGGAAAATGTTCTAAAGGCATTTATTTCATTTGGGGAAAGGTTCTGAAGACCTTTTTAATGAAACTTGTTGGGACCATTTAAGGGTATTGGTAGAACAGGCTGTGGGGTAAACAGTTTTGGCATACTGTCATTTGTTTAAGAGGAATATAAAATGCATGTCTAGAAAAGGGAATTGCTATGACATGGCATAAAATACTCCATTTGGGAAAAGGTTCTGAAGACCTTTTTAATGAAACTTGTTGGGACCATTTGGGGGTATTGGTAGAACAGGCTGTGGGGTAAACAGTTTTGGCATACTGTCATTTATTTAAGAGGAATATAAAATGCATGTCTAGAAAAGGGAATTGCTATGACATGGCATAAAATACTCCATTTGGGAAAAGGTTCTGAAGACCTTTTTAATGAAACTTGTTGGGACCATTTGGGGGTATTGGTAGAACAGGCTGTGGGGTAAACAGTTTTGGGAAATTGCAATTCATTGAGGATGAAAATAAAATGCATGTCTAGACAAGAGAATTGCTATGACATGGCATAAATGACACCATATGGCGAAAAGGTTCTAAAGGCATTTTTTTAATTCAGGGAATGGTTCTGAAGACCTATTTAATGAAACTTGTTGGGACCCTTTGGGGGCCTTGGTAGAGCAGGTTGTGCAGTAAACAGTTTTGGTAAACTTGTTGCGGATTAATATAAAATGCATGTATTTTATTTAAAAACAAGTCTTTGTGAACAACATTGTAAACATTATTTATCATTTATATTTTTATGTTAGAATTAATATTTTGAGCAAACATGTTAAAAATACAAGATATACAATAGAGACACTTGACACAGTATCGTTCTGTCCGGACTGTGAAACATGATGCAGAAGGATTGAAGCCAGTCATTCTTTGTTTGCGTTCCCGCTGGGGATGTTGCCTGACGACTCACCAGAGCGATGTGAATGAGGAGCCAGGTTACCAGGGGTGTGGATTTAAATGTAAATCGAGATGTTGTTTTACTGCTGGCCTGGGAGAAGCCCTCTGGGAGGCATAACGTTCTGGTCATGTGACCACAAATGACACAGCACAAACCTGACCACCAGTCCTAGACACTTCAGCTAGCTGACAATAACAGCCACAAATAGAACTAGGTCAGGTGTTTTTACCGCTTCAATAGGGCCAGGTATAAATCTCTCACCCTTCTGTCTTAACCATGAAAAGATCAAAATAGGTGAGGGAGGTCCACTTTGACCACACAGCACAAAGGTAATTGCTTGTAAACAGAGTGTGTGGTTGGTTTTTTGTATACCCCACACAATGAGATTGACAAGCATTCTTGTTACAAGTGGTCAAAGATGTAAATATGTACCCAAGTATTAAACCATAAATAGCTTTTATTGAATACTATAATATTAAAATATTAGGTAATTTTATTCAGTTTTTAACTTTGAGCAAACCAATAATTGATAAATATTCCCAATGACATATACTTAATATTTGGCTATGTTATTTTACACACATTAGTATGTAAAAATGTGAGAACCAGAGATCATTTAAGAACATTGTCGACAGACTCTGGAATGTTCTATTATACGATACAGTAACTACTGAAATAACAAGACTGAGTTTAATCAAATCAGCATGCCCTCGAATCTAGGCTCTCCATGGAAACGTCTCCCATTGGTGCGATAAAAGGTTATGTTTCATCATCATTGTTCTTTCCAGAAACACAATAATATTTTTGGAGAAGTTGTTCATCTCAGATTAGGACCACCCCAACAAGCATAGCTTTTGACTTCTTTGACCACTACAAACGCAAAAACTCTACAGCGCTCAACAGATCTGTTTCATAGTCAATATATTGTGAATTTATATTACAAGGTCAACTTGCCGCAGCAGCTATCATTACACATATCTTTGTGGTGATGCAACTGTCCAAACAAAATAAACAAACTAGAGGATTGAACGTTTACAGATTCAACACAATGTCCGTAATATTACATTAGGGCATGACAGAAACGGTTTCAGCTTTTGCCAAGCCCCTTGTTGCCGTCTTGCAAAACAGTTTGGCAAATGAACAGCAACGCTTTGTTCAATGCAAAACTGTCCACCCAATCAAGCAGAACTGTGCCACAAGTTGCTGTGTAGATCTATTCAGGCACAAAAACATAAGTATGAATTAAAAAAAGAACAGTGTTGTGCTAACTTTAGCAACAAAGCATATGGATTTCAGGTCAGCATACAATCAAGTTCAGATCATACCGTCATTAAACGTGCTGTAAAAGGTACAGACCCACAGTGGCTGACCATCCCAGACATCTCAGCAAATTCCTGTAATTATGGTTACGGTTCTATTCTGTTGACAGAGATCAACAAATGCAAGTCATCCAAAGGTGTGTATTGTGCCTGTTGTATTATGTGGGAGGCAGCTATGACTGGTTTTGCACAGTGATCTGAGTGTAAAGTGATCTGTGTGCAAAGCTAGAGATTACTGCCACAAGACCACTGCAGGGAGAGATTGCGCTGATTTCTGTAAGTGGGGGAACAAGTAATTATGTTATTTGTACTGGCAGGCAACTGTGCTTTGTGTCTCATGGTTTTGGCACGGACTGGCTGTCACATATTTTGGTCATAAAGTGATACATTTGCAGAATCACAATAACAGATTTGAAAAGATATGATGTGTGGCCTTGAGTCATCCATTCGTCCAGGCCGTTGCCTTCGCTGCACATATCGCTGCAACACATTGATGTGGTGCATCCTATCTTATTAACTGACTGCAAGATGACACAATACATTGTTCTACATTCAGTCATGGTTGGACAAAATACATTTTGAAACACAACCGCAAACAACCAGGTCTGGTCCGGGATTCAGCTTCATGCCCACAATACAGACACAACGTAGCTTCATTAACCTCCAACATCATTTCTTGACCTCCGCCTACTAATCAACGTCAATAAAAAACGAAACATATGCTCCTCAGTTGGAACCTCTCAGTCATCAGGCCCCTAAATACCCTGGCCCTAAATGGGTGTGTGTTAGTTAACATTGACCCCTAGAAAATTCCATGGAATATGAATGGATCCATCCCTACCATTCCATACAAGTATCACCTGTGTTTTGTCTAAAATTGTTCAGCAACAAGAGTTTTTTTTACCTATGCTGCTAAGTATAATAAACTAGTAAAAATGATAAGGCATTTAAGTATATATCAGGAATGACAAAAACGTTTCTTAAAGCTTCGTCTGATACATTGGGTTGGTTTTCACATTACATATAATACCCTCAAGTGGATAAATTCATAAAATATGTGTCAGGGGTGTTACAAAAATGTGTGATGCAATATTGGATAACGGCCTGGTTTAAATCGAGGGAAAATAGGGCCCACCCACCATGGTACACTCTTGTCAGAGTTAACTTAATAGTACTCCAACTTAGACACGGTCCCTTTTTTGGCAGAAACCGTATCCCACACAACATGGTGACTGCCACTGTTGGCTAAGTTAGTAACATGATCCATTCACTTACAGACGTTGCACTCTGTTATTTATGGTTCACACTATTCATTCGGATTCACTATGTACCCTGTACCACGATCTTTCCACAATGCCCAAGATTTACATATATTTTTTAAATCTGTTTTTATTCATTCTGTATGTGTACTGCATTTCTTGGTTACACAATCTTTATCACATTATTATTCGTTTAAACATTCATTTGGGGGCTGATGATAAACTGTGCATTATTCTGAATGCATCCTAAATAAGCAGAGATGGAGTCATGTTTTCAAACCTCAGTAATGTACTTTTGACCAAATGTTCAGCTCAAATTAATTTGAATAATTATACCCTTAATTTTTACATACTACTGAATGCATTGACATCATAAATGTGATGACAATCTGACCATGATGTCATTTTGACAAAAAAACAAGTAATTAACTACTGCCATTATCTCAGTTCAACTTTTGACCATCAATATGGTGGTGTTGTCTGTAGAAGGTTGCAAGGGGCACGATTATTTGATTAAATGTCTGTATAGTTAGATAATGTAGCTTTGCGTTTAGTCTGTATTTCATAACTTTTATTACACAATCTTCCTACACAGATTTTGCACCCAGCTAGTTGCTTTATGTTCCATCTTTTCGGTAGTAAATTACAAAGCAAACGCTCAACCTTGATTACCAAAGAGCTTTTAATACAACTAAAATGCTAATTTGTGGGAAGACAGATCACACGATGGGTATAAAAACGTTTCAAAGGGCTTGAAAATCACTTGGAGCACAGTAATTCAGACAGTTATGACGAAGTGGAAGCTGAATGGCAACACCAGGACCATGTTTAAAGCAGACGATTCCTACAAACAGGATGACTTAGCACGTAGGAGACTGATTACAAGGCTGTAATACGATTAAGGTCACAGGTCCTCAGAGACCTTGAGGCCTCCGCAAGAAAAGCGAAAAACAGAAAAACGTTGTAGCATATTAACAATCATCAGCAAACAGCCCCTACTACTAGTAGTACTACTATGAGTACGTTTGGCTAGAGAATAAAAAGTATAATGTTTTGGTCTATGATGGCCTATATCCAATTAAAGATGTGTGGCATGATTTAACATTACTGTCAATAGACACTAATCAAAGACCTTGACAGAGATTCAAAATGAAGAATGGTCAAATATTGCCAAATCTAGGTATGCAAAGTCATTAGTCTCAAATGTGCCTCCGCTAAGTATGAACTATACAGGGTGAAGAACAATTTAATTATGATATTTATTTTATTTTTCTATTTAGATTAAACAATGATAAAAAGTACAACCAAAAGTGTACATTTTGGTGTAGGTAAGTGTGGGGAACCCCCTAATGTAAATTCATAAAACCCTGAGACATAGGTTTAAGGAAGCTTTATAGACACTGAACAACTACAAGAGCTGTTTGGTCGCAGTCATTGCATATAAACGTATATTTACAGATTGAGTGTAACATACAACTTATTTGATTGTTTAATTAAATAATGGAAAGCGTTATTAGTTCACATAGGAATTTCGTTTTATTTTTCAGAACTGGTCTAGATCGACACTAAAGTCCAAAAAATCTCTCCATATGTCCAACTACTTGTATGAAATTAAAACATCCCATTTGATATAAAACAGTTATTATACAATAAATAACACTATAATAACAACCACCAAAACCATGGATTATGTCAAATGAATTTGCCACAAGGGCTTTGTTTTGAATGGGCCGAGGCTGGAGTCACGTGACTGTGACGTAGCCACGGGTCTGCTCAGTATATTGTGCACCAAGAGCTGAAGCAGCAGAGAGGACCTGAACACAGTTAGTGGGTAGACAGACAGAGAGGTCGGGAGAAGGCTGCTGCAGCCCGTCCAAAACATTTCATTTTTGTGTTTGAACTTACAAGGCGTTTCGGCTAAGATATATCTTTCTAACTTCAGCTACAGTGATAGCTAAGTTTGGAGAGGAAACAACATAGTTGAGGGTGTGCGTCTGCTGAACATATTGCATTCGGAGGATCGCCGCGTACATATATCTGTTTACAAAGGGAAATATATATTGAGTTATTTCGACTAAATTATTGCAATGGATAGCGATAAACCTAAGAAACATTGCTGCGGTAGGTAATTTATTAAAGGACTAATTCCGATGTAATCGATGGAATTGATCAAATGCTGCTGGACATTTCACTTACGCAGCTTTTTTACATGACCTGTCAATAACAACTATATTTTTATTTTCTTGCAGAATCTGCCCGAGAGGTATTCACATCTCCGAAATTCCTTATTTACCTGGGACATGCACTGTCAACATGGGTAAGCGAAACCGTATAATAAACATGTCAAAAGGAATATAGTATTGCCATAAATAAAATAAAAATGTGTTAAGTTGGCTATTATCCACATTTTCTATAGATACTGTGTCACTGTGACTATTTTTCACTATTATATGAAACAAGTTGTCATGTAACTTACCAACAAAAACCTGGTTACGTTTCTTTTGCATAACAGCGGTGACCATAATCAATAACAGTATATGGAGCCTTGACAAAAGGATCACTAATCGCCAGGCGTCATCTGCTTTTGTCCTTTGTGCTTTTTTCAGAGCTGGTTGAAACAACAATAACAACAATTTCCCATCCATGTATTTGTAGGGTGATCGCATGTGGAACTTCGCAGTAGGCGTATTTCTGGTGGGGCTTTATGGTAACAGCCTCCTGCTCACTGCCGTGTATGGACTGGTGGTGGCCGGGTCAGTGCTGCTGCTCGGGGCCCTTATCGGCGACTGGGTGGACAAAAACCCCAGGCTCAAAGGTATGCATGCCATAAGTAGGTCAGGTTTAAAGCGACAGCTTCTATGAAAATGACTGTAGGCTATATAGAAAATAAATAAAGTCGCAGCCAGTGTTTAAACTGTGTATCTATCATTTTACTGACATACTTCTCTATTGGAGGCCAATAAAAGCTAGTGTAAATCTCCACATAATTAGCTTATATACAAGTATGTGAGCAACTCTAATTTTTGTCCTTTAACTTTGTAGTAGCCCAGACTTCATTGGTTGTCCAGAACTGTTCCGTCATAGTGTGTGGGATCCTCTTGATGGTGGTTTTCCAATTCAAAGAACAGCTTGACGAGTTATACAATGGTTGGATTCTGGTGAGTTGTAGTTGCTGCTGAGTTTGCATTGGGGGCCCAGGCCCTCACAGACTCCCCTTGCTTTCCAGCTCAGCATAACTTATTAAAGGGGAAGTTTACTTTTGACAATCACATTTTCTAATGGTTGACATATTTAAATTGCTTGAGAAAGTATCAATTCCAAGCTTTTCTTAAACCCTCAGTTTCATTTTCAACATGTATGATACTGTCGTGTTCATTTAATCTGATAATATAATGTTTAATTGCAGTGATAACATTTACCAATTTGACAACTATAATATTTTGGTTTCTGAGGTAATTTCAAGAATCTATACATCACCAATTAATTCTGAATCTGACTGTCGTCTTCAGTTTCTATGGGGTTGAAAATGCCTACAACCATCTGAGCAATTAATAAAGTCTCTTGGGAAACTATTTGAGTATTTAGACTACACAGGGAAAGTATGGATTTTGGTAAAAAAAAAAATATTTCTATCTGCCAGAATTGATAAAAAACGACAGTGCTTCATATATACATAGATAGAGGAAGAATGTTGCAACCACTTGTCCTTCAATTTCTTTTTCTTTTTTGGCAGCTTGGGGGGAAGGGGGGGGGGACAGGTCCTTGCATTGACCTCTCTGGTATTTGTGTGTTTCTGGAGGTGGGGTGAAACAGGAGATTAAGTGTCTTGTTCATAAACGTGTAGTCAGCGAGTTCGTCTTCGGCCATCATGTGAGACAGAGAAATGTTGCCTGGCCAGTGAAGCAAGTTTGTTCCCATAACTAGAACTGATGCAGACATGAAGTACACATTAAAACCCGGTTAAAACTGTATGTCTGTGTCATGCCAATGGCATATGCTTGTCAAGCATTGTTTTTTTTCCCTAGATAAAATAATAAACTAACATGTCCTAAATTGCTGAGTTTTTGAGTGGAAAGATCATATGTGGAGGCCAAAAAAATCACACTGGGAAAGTTGTCCATATTTATTGTCGTAAAATACATAAGGGTATTGCAAATTGCCCACGGGGGTTGTCAGAAGTTCTTTTCTGGTTTTATTGTGATACTGCGACTCAAGGTGGGGACTTTCAAAAAAGCTGACTCAGGTTGTCTGATGTGTGAGCCTTAAGTAACTTGACTGGACTTCCTGTTTAGAGAGAAGTTGTGTGAAGGAAAGTGAACATTTCTTGTCTCCCAGATATATTGGCTGTTATTGTGATGAAACAGGGCTGTAGAAATTGGGGAACAGGGCTGTAGAAACTGGGGAAAGGAAAAAAGGTACACAAATGTTACTGAAAGTTAAACGGTACATCTTACTTTTTTTTTAATTGATGTATATGTTTCTTGGTTTTCAGACTTGCTGCTACATCCTGGTGATCTCCATAGCGAACATTGCTAACTTGGCCAGTACCGCTATGTCCATTACCATCCAGAGAGACTGGGTAGTGGTTGTGGCTGGACAGGACAGCAGCAAACTGGCAGGTCAGTTGCTATTAAACTCCAGCCCTGATCACTAGGCCTTACGTGACCAAGAATTGATCTCCTTACAGTTCCTTAACCTTGGAACCGAAGAAAGAAAAATCACTCTATTTTATGTGTTTTATAACTGCCCGTTTCAACTTCGATTACCAAAGCCATAAAGCAGATTTAACACTGTAAAAATGCAACACTTCCGAACAGCTAATCTGAAAGGAATGTTTTCACAGGCAATAAAGACCAACGGTTCACAAATGCTTAGAGCTGCCCCACGTGCTTATCTGCACGATGGTGATCAATTAACCTATAGTACATTGCACTGCACAGGAAACCTGTAAAAACCTTGTGTCTTATGAAAAATGCCATTCATAAATGAGAATGTTCAACACTCTAGCATGTTCCACATATTATAGTGACTTAAAGCCTAGATAAACAGGTGATCAGGACAGGAGATAAATGGAAGCTGTGTTTGACTATGACAGCGACTTGTTCAAATACACAGATGAGTCAAAACAATATGACCAGTCACAGGTGACGTTGACAGATTGGATGACAGTGGCCTCTTTCAGCAGAATAATGCGCCCTGCCACATTGCACACATTGCTCTGTAATGGTTTAAGGAACATGATGAAAAGGTGCTACCATGGCCTCCAAATCCCCCAGATCCCTATCGTTTTTAGCATCTGAGGGATGTCCTGGACCAAATCAAATCCACAATTCATGTTACGGGACTTGATCTGCTACAAATGTCTCGGTGCTAGATAACTTCAGGGGTCTTAAAGAGCCCATGCTTCGTCATGTCACCACTGTTCTGGCGGGACTCTGAACACCGACGGCATATTAGGCAGGTGGTCATAATGTTTTGGCTCATCAGTGTAGACTTCGGTGAAATGTGTAACTTAGATCTGTACAGGTATAAAAAATTGTAATAAAAATAACATGCTAAAGTAATAATTTACATTTTCAATAGACATGAATGCCACTGTGCGAATCATCGACCAGCTGACCAACATCCTGGCGCCAATGTTGGTTGGACAGATCATGGCTTTTGGCTCCAACTTTATTGGATGTGGCTTCATAGCAGGCTGGAACCTGTGCTCTATGTGCCTGGAGTATGGTCTGTTGTGGAAAGTCTACCAGAAGACTCCAGCACTGGCCTTGAAGACGCTCAGGAAAGAGGAGGACCAGGAACTAAAACAACTAAGCTCCCCAAAAGGTATTATCAATCGCTTCAGATCTCTAAAACATCAGCAAAATCTGTGGTTGCGAGAAGTTAGCTAGCGTAGAAAATGTAAATACTGACACCTTTTATTCTGCGGCCCGCAGAGCTGGAGAACGGACAGTGTCCAGTTGAAGGCTCCCAGCTTATGAACGAGTCTGCTGTCGTCAAGGCCGAATCGCCTAAGAAACCCGGTTGCTGTTATCAGATGATGGAGCCCCTGCGCACCATCCGCGACGGCTGGGTCGCGTACTACAACCAGTCCATCTTCTTCGCCGGCATGGCACTGGCCTTCCTGTACATGACGGTGCTGGGCTTCGACTGCATCACGACAGGCTTCGCCTACACCCAGGGCCTCAATGGCTCTGTGCTCAGCCTGTTGATGGGAGCCTCTGCCGTAGCGGGTATCTGCGGCACTGTGGCCTTCACCTGGTTTCGCAAGAAATGTGGCCTGATCCGCACTGGCTTCATCTCTGGTCTGGTACAGATATCCTGTCTGTCACTTTCTGTGGCCTCCGTTTTCACACCGGGCAGCCCCTTCGATCTCAGTGTCTCGCCTTTCGAGGACCTGTACCGCCACCTGGTCGGCGACAGCCCCCTCCCGGAAGCAGACCACCCCGCTAGTTTGCTGAACATTGATGCTCAGGGTCTGATGGTCAACATTTCGACTATGCCCCCAGCTGAGGAAATGCCAGAGATCCAGTCCTACCTGTCAGTCAGCCTGCTGTTTTCTGGTGTCATTGCTGCTAGACTTGGTGAGTAACTCAGAGTTCTACAAAAGCCAGAGTGCCTCAGTAGTGTTGCTGTCTTGTGTGCAAAGATGTCACAAACTCAGGAGTTTAGTGCAGAAGGAGCTAGGAGCAGTGCGTGAATTCTCGTTCGTGGTATTTATTTAGCTTTAAAACAACCACGATGCACACAAATGGAAAATATAAAACTTTGCATGAAATCAAAAATGCGCATAACAAGCGACTTACTAAATACAAACAAAAGCAACTCGAAACATACACAGAACACTCACCCTCACTAATAGACATAACTTGAAAATAATAACCGACATGGTGGAACCCAAACTACATTGTTAAATAGCCCCAGTGATCGCTAACCAGCCCCAGCCGTGCTAACAACAAAACAATCACTAGACACAGGAAGTGCACCCCAGTCAGACCTCCTGTGAAGAACCAAAAGTCACCACACTCGTGACAAAACATATATTCACTTTTTTCAACTTGATAAAAGCATTACCCTGGAATCCAGTTTCAATTTAAATAATAATAGATCACAGTTTCTCTCATTCAATAAACTTCCTTCAGAGTGAGGAACCATCGAACATTGAATGGAAAATTCACTGAAATAAATTGCTTCATGAAGTCTTTAGCTCCCGTTATAATGTTTAAATAGAGAAAAGCCTGTGATCCATACATTGGTTTGTAACTCCAATTGTGTGATTGATTGTTCCTATGTTGATTGTAAGAGGCCACGAAAATGCAATTCCCTTTGACATCTTTGCCATTCTCTCCTCTGCAGGTCTTTGGGCCTTTGACTTAACTGTCACCCAGCTCATCCAAGAGAATGTAATCGAGTCGGAGAGGGGGGTGATCAACGGTGTTCAGAATTCCATGAACTACCTCCTGGACCTTATGCACTTCATCATGGTGATTCTGGCGCCCAACCCGGAGGCCTTTGGCCTGCTCGTCATCCTCTCCGTCTCCTTCGTGGCCATGGGCCATCTTATGTACTTCAGGTTTGCCTTCAAGACCCTTGGACGGCGCCTTTTCCTCTGTTGTTCACCAGAGCAAAAGCCAGAGGACCTGCCGGACCCTCCCGCCTCGCTTCCCACTATTGTGTAACCTACTAAAGGAGAGGTTTGCTTTTTATAACCAAATCCAATTTCTGCAAAATCTAAATGGCATGTTATAGAGAGGTCCAGAAACCTTTTTTGGCATTTACAGTTGCTTGGTAAATAAGCAATCTAAATCCTCATTGTGTGGCACACAGTTTTCCTTAAAAGTGGTTACATTCTCGGTCTAATGCCAGAAGAGACTGAAAGAAATCACTCAAATGGAAAATAACATTGCGCCTAAAGTCGAAACTGCTTTCTAAAATGTCATATTTAGGTAATTTGGAGAATTCATTCAAAGAAATGTTGGGCCCCATACAACATACTAGTGATGAGAAAATGTAAGAGTGGCTATGCTAGATAAAAGAGTAAAATCCTTTCTATAGCATTCATTTAAATGTAACATTTTGATTTGATTGTATAAAAAAGTCAAACTTCTCCCTCAAAGAGACATTGTCCCCGGCTTACGGCTCCTGCAGCCTGCAATACACACTAATGCACTCTTTTTTAACTCCCTAGCTAGCAACTTAAACATGTTTGCTTGTAGCCGCCACACAGCTAATGGATCAACTCTTGCGACTTACTCTAGAATGTGTCCCTCTTCGCTGTTGAAAATAGCATTAGCTATTAGCGCAGGAATAACAGTGCGGCAGCAGGCACGGAGAAACACCTCTCAGAGAAGCTTGAATGAGGTTTGAGATATTTGTCACTAATTGCCTTGACTTCTCTTACATTGGCTTATATTCATCTGATTGTCAATCTTGCGGTCGTATGCAAGTTTCAGAAAAGCTCAACAAGAGAGGATAACTGCAGCAACTGTTGCTTTTATGGTTACTATGGTTACAGGTGCACACTATTCTGTGGCTGTTGTTTGTATCTCATATCAGCTCTACATAGGCAGGTGCTATTTGTTTTTCAGTAAGTTATCGGTGCTACAGCCAATCAGAAGAGGCTGTTACTTTAGCTTAAGTAATTGACAGTGCTTCAGATTACTTCTCGACAGTGGAAAAAACTCATTATATTGTTTAACAAGCCTGGGGCAAAGTCTCTTTACAAACATGTTAATAGGGTTATGCAAGTAATTTAGGGAGCGCATATACTTGTATATCTATATATTCTCAATATATCGTCAGTATTGTCTATCTCATCCATGGTGGTGCTAATGTGCAAAAATTGCTGGAAAACTACGCATTCACATTAACACACAGCACAAAACCAAAAGTAGAGGTTCATCTAGAGCTTAAAGGAATTGAGGGAAAGCCTGTAGTTGCCTGAGCATTCCAAATATTTGAGTTTTTATGTTAAGTGACAGTGAAATTAGTATTTGGCTAATTAACACGATTGTAGACATCGTTTGTGTTCGCTTATAAGATTTCTAACCCCCTTGCAACTTCACATCACAGCTCTTTACCTGTAGTTTACATTGTTGTTTATTATACTGTAATTAGTTGTCATAATTAGTATCAATGTTGTCATTGTGATTTTTAATTGTGATAGTTACACAGGCACTTTATGTGATTGTACTTTGTCCGTAAAAACAAAAAGACATTCAGGCACTTTCCGTCAACCTTCAGCATTTTGCACAAGTCTAGCTTATGTCTTTCAGCCCATCCTTTTGCTAACCTCTTCCACAAAAGTGCTCACAGCACAAAACTAAACCCAGGAGACACCAGCTGTGAAAGCGGAAAACCATTCCACCCTTTTTCTTTTGTGCAGCTTTTTTTAAATTCCTCAATTAACCTCATATTTTCTCTTCCCCTGTTAGTTCAGCCTGCCTAAAGTGGAATAGAATCCTTTTTAGGTTTTAATATTTGGGCACTGATGGCCTTCAGACCTGAAAAAGTGGAAGCCAAGTAAAACTGTGGGTTTGTACTTCTTGGAGCTAACACCACTGCAAGTTTTAGTTTCTAGGATCCTATGTGGTTTAAAACACACATTAGAGCTTTTTACCTCTTCAGAAGACATGTGGCAGACCTGTACCACTAAGTTAAAATGATGGAGTTGGAGTGAAACATAGCCACAGTACGTGTAGAGGACAACGAGGGCTTTCTTTAACACTGGGTGTATTGAAGGTTGCTGTAGGCAGTTTTGGTGTCAGGCAGCTTTGCAGGTTTATGGAACTGCAGCTGGTGTCCGGTAGACAAATGCCAGGAACTGAGCTCAGTGTTGATGTTTGGCATGTGTGTTAGTCCTCCAAAATGAAGAGCTAGCAATTTCCTCTAAAACGAAAACAAAGCATTTGGTCAAAACTTTCAGGAATACTTCATCCTTTAGGACACAAGGACATACCGGTACAGTTCTGACGAAAGGTGTTGCACCCTTGCACTTTAAGATCCCATTTATTGTAAAATTGTCGATTTAAATTGCAATATTGGACCACAGTAGAGATGTATCATTCAAAGAGTCTGGGTCAAACTGCCAGTAGAAGTGCAGCAAGCATGTTCATTACTACAATATGAATTTGCGACCAATTAATAGGTGTAAATAATGTTGTAAACTGCAATGTGTTCATTTTCTAATTCTAATGGTCCACTTTGGTGACATGCTTGTCCATATAAATATCTGCTTTCCGTCTTGCAAACTGACCAGAAAGTTGGTTCACAAGACAAAAAAAGACAACCAATGCTAGCCGTTGAAACTGATCAGTGAATCCCTCCCACAACCCTGAACCTCATTTATGTCATAGACAGGGTCATCAGAGAAACAAAAACAGGTGTTTGGAGAGGCTTATTTCAGTGGGTAATCATGTGACTGGACTTCACCTTTACTCCAGCTCATTTGAGAATAGGGAACACTGAATTTTTGTTATCGCAAGGGTGTCAATATTTTTGGCCGAAATTGTATACAGACTAACTAACAATAGCCGTCAATTAAGACATATACAATAGTACCCAATACTGGATGTACAAAAAATTGTGTATATGACATTGTCTTTGCTGTTTTTTAAATGTTGGATGGTCTTTTTTTTACAACTTAAATGTTTTTATATACTAGTGTTAACACCTGTTTAGAGTTATCTTGATTTGTTTGATGATTTGTTTGAAAATGTTCTGTTCTCATGTGTACATAGCAAGGCTGATATACATGAACCAAGGATGTCATGAATGCATGGGCTATTATGTATCGTCCATAGCGTCACATCATTGTAAAATACAGGACAAACTTCGATCAATTCTTTGTTTTTATATATGTGTATATAAACATATTATACAGAGCGTATTGCATGAGTTCTGAAATAAATACCACTGATTTACATTTGTTCTGTTAGTGGTTTATGTGAACACCAGGAACCAAGTAATTGTACCGTACCAGACACCAGCGTTTCTCTAACCTTCTCCGGGCCAGGTTTCCACTGAGCACACATTCCACAAAGGGGGGTTATTCACTCCAAACACCCTTAACGACAGCCAGTGTAAAAAGATTTGACTTTAAGCCGAACTGTATGATCTGGACCTGCTGGCAAATGAAACAAAGCGTGACCTGGTTTCACACGAAGAGAGTGAAACTGGTCGTTACAACCTCGCGTGACCAGAAGCTGACTGCCTGTTCCCCAAATTCCCACAAGCGCGCTAAGAGACCTAGTGATTAACAGTGACCCTCGTTTGACAAGTTACAAAACCTTATCCTTAAATTTAGGTTAAAAGGGAAAAGAACATTTGGTGGAAAAGGTCCAATGTCTACCATCTGAAGTAGGACTGATAAAAGCCAGGCAAAAGATAAGGTAAATCCAGTTTCCTCACAGAATACATTTAAAGACGAAAGTACAACATGAAAAACATACCTAAACTTTGTTAATAATCCCCACAAACTGAGCACTCTTCAAGTCACCGGTTACATAACCATTCAAACAAACCATGCATGTCAACATTGTCAAAATGTATTTTGGGGAATGATGTTCCCTTGACAAGTGAGAACAAGTGAAAATATAGGTGTGCTTGAATAGCAGTAACCTGGAATAACCTAGATGACGCAGCAGCAGTGTGTAGTAGCAGCAGCAGCAGTGTGTAGTAGCAGCAGCAGCAGCAGTGTGTAGTAGCAGCAGCAGCAGTGTGTAGTGGCAGCAGCAGCAGTGTGTAGTAGCAGCAGCAGCAGTGTGTAGTAGCAGCAGCAGCAGCAGTGTGTAGTAGCAGCAGCAGCAGCAGTGTGTAGTAGCAGCAGCAGCAGCAGTGTGTAGTAGCAGCAGCAGCAGCAGTGTGTAGTAGCAGCAGCAGTGTGTAGTAGCAGCAGCAGTGTGTAGTAGCAGCAGCAGTGTGTAGCAGCAGCAGCAGCAGCAGTGTGTAGCAGCAGCAGCAGTGTGTAGTAGCAGCAGCAGCAGTGTGTAGTAGCAGCAGCAGCAGCAGTGTGTAGTAGCAGCAGCAGCAGCAGCAGTGTGTAGTAGCAGCAGCAGCAGCAGTGTGTAGTAGCAGCAGCAGCAGCAGCAGCAGTGTGTAGTAGCAGCAGCAGCAGCAGCAGTGTGTAGTAGCAGCAGCAGCAGCAGCAGTGTGTAGTAGCAGCAGCAGCAGCAGCAGTGTGTAGTAGCAGCAGCAGCAGTGTGTAGTAGCAGCAGCAGCAGTGTGTAGCAGCAGCAGCAGTGTGTAGTAGCAGCAGTGTGTAGTAGCAGCAGCAGCAGTGTGTAGTAGCAGCAGCAGCAGCAGTGTGTAGTAGCAGCAGCAGCAGTGTGTAGTAGCAGCAGCAGCAGTGTGTAGTAGCAGCAGCAGCAGTGTGTAGTAGCAGTGTGTAGTAGCAGCAGCAGTGTGTAGTAGCAGCAGCAGCAGTGTGTAGTAGCAGCAGCAGCAGTGTGTAGTAGCAGCAGCAGCAGTGTGTAGTAGCAGCAGCAGCAGTGTGTAGTAGCAGCAGCAGCAGTGTGTAGTAGCAGCAGCAGCAGTGTGTAGTAGCAGCAGCAGCAGTGTGTAGTAGCAGCAGCAGCAGTGTGTAGTAGCAGCAGCAGCAGTGTGTAGTAGCAGCAGCAGCAGTGTGTAGTAGCAGCAGCTGTGTGCAGCAGCATCATACATTTGAGCACAGTGGCTGATGCTGCTACCAACACCTGAAGAACAATTGAGTTCTTCATTCACATTTTCAGTGTGTCGTAACATGACTACTAGAATCAGGTGGCATTGGGCCCCTTATAGGCAAAACAAAGCAGACAATAACTAATTGTCCTTTAGACCAATAGGGAAAGAAACTCTGAATGACCCAGTTGGACCCATCCTATGTAGACTTCATTGCAGGTTCCAGATGGACCCACTGTACATGAGGTGAAAGTCAAGTGGCCGTGACGACCCATCACAAGCGGCTGACTGAGTCACGGTGGACTTTGGCCAGATGAACTAAAGATGACACAGCAGGCATTACGAAACAGCCGAGGCGAACGGGAGCGTTGTTTCTTTTGGAACACACGAAAACAGCAAATACGACCATGGGGGTGTTCTACATTTCCTTTCCTCCCGCCTCGGTTTTCTCTCGACGACACAAATAATAGACGAGAGGCACACTTGAAAAAAGAAATCTATTTTATTACATGAAAAGCATATGAGAATACTATGAATGGGGCAAATAGTGTGTATGTGTGTTTGTGTGTGAGTGAAGGTGTTTGGGTTTAATCATGGTTTACAGTCTACAAGGCTGCTGAGCCAACTGTGGTCAAATTTCCTCACTCTCCTCAGTTCCCTCTCCTGGGCCTTGGAGAGAGCTGGCGCCCCCACATCCTCTACTGGGCCCGGTGCTGACCCACACAGATCCTGCCTTTGGTGAACGGGGTCTGCTTCCTCGTCTGAGTCCACTTCCTCGCTCTCACTTTCCATTTCGTCTTCCGCAGGTTCGCCTTCCCCTCTTTAACAATTTAAAACAAGTCCACTATCGTCATTGGCATGAGAGCGTTTGGCAAATATTCTGACAGTTAGCATGAAATGAAAACCCTCCCACTATATTGAATCACCGTGGTGCCAAACCGTTTCGAACATTATATGTTGTCCTATTCAAATCCTCTATTGTAAGCTTTTATGAAACACAACATGTTTATTCGAAATAGTTTTGTTGCTTCCTCTTGAGGGTTAATTTGTGAAGAGGTTATATGGTTATATGGCAGACACTAGTGAATAGCCTAGCCCACAGCCATACAAACACATTAATTACCCTGGCTAAACCCAATCAAGCTCGCCTGTGCCAAAAGTGTCCATAGACAGGATGGATTTACACATACCTTTCTTGCGATGTGTACTCTTCAAATGGTACAAACGTATTGCCTTGAATGCACAAGATTTGCACTTGACTTAAACTACTGTAGTATCCCATTATCTATTTAATCTAAGCGGCACTGCTGCTCCCAAGTGAAAATGCTATGTACATTCCCAATAGTGCATGTTAAAGGCATAGAGGAAGCCTCTATGTCAGTACTCTCAAACCAGGGACCTATTTTTTTTTTTTTTTTTAAACTAAAGTAGTTGCCTCCCCTTCCTGTCATAGACAGGGCGACTGTTTGAGAAGTGTAATAGCTACAATCTACTAAAACAGTGGTTCAAAATCTTATAAATAAAATACAAATAAAAAATAATATTAATAACTGAAATCAGCCCTGCCCCACCTTAAAGAGACAGCTGTCACAAACCATTAACACCAGACCAATGATTCTCAAACTGTGGCACATGTTGTTAAGTTCGATTTGATCCGAGGTGGTACTTGGTCTGAAACGCTTAATAACCACGTGCTCTAGACCAGAAAATGATCAGCGTTAACTCACCTGGTAGAGGAGTTGGACATGAGCAGCGAGCGGACAAACATAGAACAGAGGAAGGAGGCCGAGGGAAGAACATGGGCCGGGGTTTCCAACAGCTGACAGACAGAAACAGGATTCAGTTATGTGGTCCTTATACCATGTGCTTACTGCCTTTTTAATGCAATTAAACATAGCAAAAAACATATACATTTACTAAATTAACTTCATAACGGGATATAGGAATATTTGTATTTGCAGGTTGACTTTAATCCAAAGACACACCTCCTTGATGGCAATGGAGCCTTGTGGTAGTTGAGTCCGTTCTGCCAGGGGATTGTTAAGTACTTCCTGCTTCTCCTGCTGCTCCTGTTTGTGTTTGCCCAGCAACAGGTAGAATGGCGTGACGGCAACGCTGTCATCCACCATAAGCTGAAAAATAACACAGCCAAAAAGTTAGAAAAAGCCACAGGGCTAAAAGCACGGGACTACACAAGATAATAGTGGAATAAATGTTCTGATACAATCTACCTGTTTACTGGAGGCCAACAGTCTGTCCTCCTCGGTCTTGGTGCTAAATGTCATCAAATCCTGCAATGAAGAGTTTCCGGCAGAATTAAGATTTATCTACCACTGGATTAGGCGTGCAACAGTACATCTAACCCGAAGTACATATTTCAGTTTGTGGGTCACGTTTAACTACAGAGCAAAAATGTATTGTACAGGAACCAAACACATGTTTTCAGTGAATTTGGCAAAACTTCCCAAGGAAGAATGTATTATGCCCGACGAGAACACAATCTAAAAATAAATTACAGTTTATATGTAAACATGCAATGATGAACTATATGTCACTCCCCGACCTCAGGACACAAAACAACCGTCGGAAACTAACAAATGCACAAGCACACACATTTACGATCCAACACAATCAGATGCAATTAAGAGGCATTCAACACAGCATAGTGAACGATTCATTTTGGTTTATGTTAATGTTTCCATTCAGGTTCACATTTGAACCGTTTGCATGTGCACCCCCCCCCATAACATACGTGTACAAATAAGTGTACAGTTACAGTAAATCCCAAGTATGCTCCATCACCCCAGATCAACTGTTGATATACTTGCAGTGTCATACAGTTCGCCTGGGGAACATGCATGATGCACCCGTGCAACATTGTGGTGCCTGGCCCTAGTGTTCTGTGGAGCCCAAAGTGTCACGAACAGGAGCAGTTGTTTCTAAGCAATTATATACTCACCATGTGCTGGGTGAGGAAGTAGAGCTGGGATCTGTTCAGCCACTGGCTGTGCTCGTCGCTGCTCTCCAGCATCTGGTCGCGGGGGGCGAAGATGGCGCGCTCAACCTTGCCAGTACATATGGCCTTCTTGGAGTAGAGGGGCCGCGGTTCACTGGGCTTAAACACAAACACTGCAGGGAGAGGAGGGACGTGATAGGTTAAACTGATGGAACATACGCATTGGGTTGACAGTGGAGTCTACCTGTCTCACTGGATGACCACAGTAAATGAAATTGGCGTTGTAATGTTTTGGGAAGAAGCCAGTCACAAGATTGAATCAGAATAAGAGGTGCAAACAAACAAAGTAACAAAAAAAGTCAAGACCAACCAAGCATGTAACCTGGGCAACTGACTAAACGTTCAGCGTCCTTGTAGGGTTGCCAAGGCAACACCACATATGTAAAACCGTGTTGGAACCAGGAAGAGGAGAGCACTTACAGTCGGTGCTGCCAGACTGACTGCAGAAAGCTGCCATGTTCTCAGAAAGCGGGTCGGCCTGGAGAAGGCTCACATCCATGGGGGTATTCCATTCCACTGAGAGAAAAGGAACAAGAAACAAATGGAAATTCATGGAAGACAGATGTTTTTTGGTTTTAACTTGAGCACACAAGCACATTGTGGGGCACACACACACACTTACATGAGCAGGTGAGGAGGTTCCAGCAGCAGAGTTGGTTCTGGGTGCTGGTCCCCAACAGGTACTTGGAACAGCTTAACCGCCCAAAACAAAGGTCCCTGTTGGATCAAGAGTGGGTTAACTTCCAAAACCCTGTCACCAGTCTCTTATCATGCCTTCAAGACCATCTGATCAAACCACCTGACTCCACAAACTTATTTCACATGATTTGCATCACGTAGCTTCTCAACCAAAGAACTCCTAATGAAGTCATCTGAAATAACTTCAGATCAGACCAAATGTACCACAGAAAATCAGGCGGCACTTAAAAATGAATGATGTTATGAGGACATTATGTAAAAACTACTGATTTAACGCAATGAAGTCACTGAATCTAATTAATTGCCGGTTAACGTATTACAATGTTAAACTGTCAACGGCAGTACTACTTAACTGGGCATTATTGTTTTATTATTAAACAGCGAAATGGGGAAAGATTAATAAGAGCACTACCGCTGAAAGACCAGTGGGCCAGAGCAGAAACCCACACATCCACTACATGCATGAAACAGAGTTCAGCATCTAATTTTCTGGTAATATTTGGGAACAGATTGCCAATGTAAGATGCATTTCCTGGTGATATAACTGAATATTGTTATTCTTCAAAACTCTTCACAGAGCACTTTTGGTTGGGAATCAGATGGAAAAATCCAAAAAACTGAACCTGAAAATATATTCAGGTGCATATTTGGCATTAAAGAAATGTTCTAAAAAAAGCAACATTATGAAATCTATAGAGTTTAAAATATGAAAAGACGATCATGTAAACTGAATAAGTGGTTGATAAGTATTCACATATTATATACAGTACACAGTAATCAGTGCCAGGATTTTCTCCCCCTGTATATGGCACTCTTAAGTATGAAGATGTGCCGAGGCAAACACTAGTTTGGGCTTTTGGGTCTGACTTCCTGTTGTGTAATTCCGCTTAACTACGTAACAACTTCATAACAGCATTCCAACATTTGTATGTAACAATGGTCTAAAGAATATTCCACCACCCGGTGCCAATTAGCACTACACAAATAGGTAACCACCCACTGCCTTACTCTAATCATCATGACAAAGCATTTCTGGTTTTCCACTTCTCTCTGCTTGCAGGCCGGCATGACACAGTGTTGCCGAAGCAATACAATACACATAGCTCAAATCTCGAAACACGATCTTAACCCAGCTGGATGGTGACACCAAAAAAAATATATACACACCGCAGCGGAAAGGATTGTACTACCTCACATGCTGAGTTCAAACCATTCACAATGCTATGATAACCCATATTTGGATGACAGCCGGGCACTTAGTGCCATTGTAACACATTGAGTAACCTTGCGCACACACACACACACACACACACACACACACACCCACACACACCACACACACCACACACACCACACACACCACACACACCACACACACCACACACACCACACACACCACACACACACACACTTAATGTAGAATGTCCTTTGGATTGTGATTGGTGGCGATTGTCTGATACAGGATAAAGTCTTTTAAAGCAATGTGTTGGAGAAGCATGGGCCATTTAAATGGGACGGTTGTGTCCCTATAAAATGTAGCTTCCAATACCATTAGATAGTATGCTCAGGCGATATGCTTCTCTCTCCTGACAGACAAGCAGCCGCGAACAATCCTCGGTATCATGTTCAGAAAACAGCATAGATGGGCAGAATTGTCAGGGAACAAGACATTAAATGATGACCGCGCAACCTAACGACTGACCTTAGATGTCCCAAACGACCTCAGTTGTTATTTTCAATTCACATGACTTTTAACACAAGTAAGCTAGTGTGACTCTCCATTTAAAAGGAAGGGAAACCTCGTACTTCTGTTTGTGTTCAGCGATTTATGTGAAGTAGAGTGGTGCTGGGGAAATGGGACACAGGTCAAGAGGGGTTCCTATGTAACGTGGGGGGCGGTATGTATACACACACACACACACACACACGCACACGGCCTGAGTAAAACGTATTGTGAAACACTGCATGAACCGTTGTTGCAATGGGGTTGCTGAAGGCAGTCTGTGGGCAGCTGAAATAACAGTATAACAGCTCAGACAGAGGCCCACTACTGGGTAGCCTTCCACAGCCGTTTCTACACCAGCCCATTTATCAGAAGACAAACACTGGGGCTGAGATTAACAACAGAAAGGCATACCAAACGACCACAGTAAAAAGTAGAACATCCACATCACTGCAACAGTCAGCATTTGTCAGGGGTTTGTAGCGTGTGGCTAAGCAGCTCTGGCTGACTTGACACCAAAGACTGCTTGGAGCCAATACTAAGTCGCTATACTGAGTTTGAACTTGATGACCCAGTGAGGGGAGATGACTTGGCAAGACTCGGGAGACTCCCTTTGTCATCGAGTTTACAAGATCACTATCACTTTGTTTTCTTGAAACTACTCCGCTTCAATAGAGCTGCCCTTGAAAATGCATGTGAATTTACAGTGTTTGTGGTCTAAGCAGTGTATAAGTTTCCACCTGCCCGTCTTACCTGGAATAAAACCATTTGTAGCCAAAATCTGAACCAGAGGTTAAAAAGTGGTTCGGATTTCTACTTCCATTTAGTCATCGCAATCCACTAAAAAGCAAGCTCAGGCTACAGAGAGACATCGAAATATATTGTTTTCGATAATAGCTAGAATTTCTACTTGAAGACTAGAAAGACCTTTTGTATTCCCAAATACTTTAAAGTATTTAAACAAAATGGAGACGTGCCTAACCTTTAGACACGTCTCTTCCTGAAGCAAAGATGGGCATGTTGACAGACACTCAAATTCAGTCAGAACGCTTTTTAGCAAATTAGACACATGAAGTTAAGCAGTAGCCTTCTTCAAAATATTCTGAGAATTCAGTTGCTTTGAAAATTGTAAACATGTAATGACTAAGCTTGCGAAAACATCATGGTATTTTCTGTAGTTTTGCAGAACAAAATTATTTTCACATTTTACTTCGTAGTCTACTATAGCCCGAGACAAAGAACACATCTTGACAGCATCAATACCATTATTTTAATAGGGTTCTGACCTGAGAGCCCCTGGGGGCTGTGAAAGTGTGGTGAGTAGCTCCCAGGAGGTGGGGCTCCACACTGTCACCACTTCCTGGAAACCTAAGGCCAACAGGGAACCATCGGCTGAGAAGCAAAGGCAGCCAGGCTTCAGGAGGTGATAGCCGCCCACAAAATCACATGACCACGATGCGCTCTCTGTCGGTTGGCAGTGGCAAAGAGACAAGAAAAAGAGTGTGTTATGGCTCTATGTCGATTTACCTCATCGACATGTACATCTCTGTTAGGCTAGAGCAACAGCATGCAGGTCTTCAGGACCAGAATGGGAGAACATTACTATTGGCTGGCCACAAGGCGCAACAATACAAACACAAACCACGTTCCAATGAACCATGTCGAGACTGCTTACCCTGGGTGTCTGAATGGTCTGCCAGCAGCCAGGCTTTGAAGTGGCCATCAAGGCTAGTGGTCACCAGCAGGGTGGTCTCTGGTGAGGGGCTGAAACACATTGCTGTAATCCGGTCCTCGTGGGGGGTCGTGACGGTGGTGTTAAGCACAAAACTACAGACAGACGGGAAATAGAGCGGTGAGGGGTTGTGGCACATCTCAAATGGAGCAGGGCTACGGGCCAACTAACGTACTCAACGACGACATTCGAAAAGCATATTACATTTGAAAATACAACAGCGTGACGCCATCAGCTAGCGTCTGCAGGTCACCAGTACCTTTGGGTTTGCTCATCGTACGCCCAAAACTTCAAATTGATCTCCAGCTCAGAGCGATTCTGTCTCCTCTCCTCCACCGTAGCCAGCCAGTCACCGTGAGTGTCGAACGCCGCTTTGACCACCTGGAACTGGTCAAGGCCCTGCTCATGAATGTACTCCTGCTGCACTATGTCCAACTGCAATTAGACAACAGAAGGACAAACTATTTGAATTAGCTTGATAAGACAACACACAAGTACTAAAAGCTTCAAGACAAAAACTTTCTTTATTATCCTAGAGCTAAAATGAACAAAAACCTTAAAGATGTCAAATTCCCTGAACAGACACAATAAGAATACATGCGTAATTATAACTAAACGGCGAGCTTACATTATACAGCTGTTTGTCGCGGTGGAGAGAATAGAATTGCAGGTGCCCTGGTTTCCCATTGAGCACCAAGGCTTTACTGCGTGGGTCAATCATCAAATCTGTCTGCACACCATCGTCTTCCACCAGCCCCTGGATGATGGCTGACACTTTGATAGAGCTTTGGATAATTGTGATTTCTTGTGGGAAAAAGAAAAAAAGAATGGAACTGGTCAACACAATAACCGACCAACCGTAAGGATGTGTAGCAGACCCCTCATAAGCATGGAGTGATGTCCGCAACCACTGTTGCCATGGGGAGAACGGTTGTATTATTAGCTGAGCAGTAAAATTTTATAAATACATAATCAATGTTAGTAAGAAAGACTCTATATTCAGTCGAGTTCACTGACAAGAGGAAGGGAAGAAAGTTTGAGAAACGCTAGGATGAACTACAAAATAATTAAAACGAGCGGTAACGGTCTTACTGTTGTCAGCGTGGGAAGTACAGAACAAAGAACCATCCGGTGACACGGCGATGTGTGTGATGGCAGCGCCGAGACGAGGCAGGAAGTCTTTTTGGTTCTCTTGAGTGTAACGCCACTGGACCAGTACTGACTCGATGCCCCCACTCAGCAGGTTGGTGCCTAGGAAGGAGAGAAGACAAAGATAATCTCGTTACACATCCGAATCCTTCCACCCCGAACCAGATGAACAGTTTGCACACAGTGATTTTTTTTTTAGGGACAGTATCATTGAACAGATCTGGGGTCAGGCGGTGCTCGATACCTTCGGGGGTGAAACGTAGCGTGTTGACGGAGTTGTGGTGCCAGTGCATTGTGGTGTATGTGTACTCCTTCTTTTGGTTGAAGTTTCTCCTATAAAGACAGGAAGAACATTTAAGTGAGTATTGTTCATGTGGATGTCTCCTCAATTGTGTCTGTGGTGGACATACTTTGGGCATGGCCTCTACATATTTACAGCATCACTCACCACAGACGGATCTTGCCATCAGCATGGCCTGAGGCAATACAGTCCTCTTTAGGGTGGCAGGAGATGCAGGTGAAGGAATTATTAACTCCCTTGTTCATCCCTGACTTTAAAAAAAACCTGCAGTGAATAAAAACAGACCACAGTGATGAGAACTAGATTAACGCGATGAACAATGTTAGTCGTGGGCAATGTTAAATCCCTCACAAGTGAGAATCTTAAGGATGCCCAATTGTGAAAAAACAACGAGTGCGCTAAAAACCCAGTCATCATAGACAAGCAGAGGCAGATAACAGGCTGCTGACAGCGTCACTGTGTTTAAAGCAACAACCATGTGACATTCTGGCTGATCATTTAACAGGATTTCAGCTCCAAATATTGGCCCAAAACCATGTACTTTTCATGTTTTTTATTTGATTGGACATTGCATAAATAAATCCAGTTATGTTTCTCAAATGCAAACAGTGCAAGATGGCATATACTGCATTAAACGAAGATGCATGTCGAATCCTATCAGACATTAACAAAGACTTTTTGCATTTTGCATGTTGCATTTATGAATGCACCTTACTTGGCCAATGTATAAACATCCTAACGTGACCTCTGGAGAAAAAAAACATCCATAAAACAGAACGCTTTGTCCATACTTCCTCCGTTGTTACAAGCAATAAGTGTTATTACCTGTTGCCCAACGGATGCAATATAAAAGTTAGTAGCCATAAAAACCGCCAGCTTCAGCCAAACCAGCATTTACCGAACTCCACAAGAACATCCTGATTGGTACGGTGGGGAAACACTCCCAATATTTGTCCAACTTATGCACAGATATTGATTGTCCGGATTTTAAAAAGCTGCAGTAGCAATAACGTATTTTTGACCATCCAAATAGAGCTGTTAGCCAACAATCCATAATTAACAATTTAGCAATGGAAAGATGGCATTTCCACCCATTAAAGTGAATTCATCTATTTTAAAGGGTAAAAAGTCCCAATGTTTGTGGCTGAACATTGACGGCTAGTCAAAACATATTGTTTCCCCTTGGGCTTTCACTTGAATGAGCTTTGTGAGGATTAATCCTCTGGCATAGACACACAACCATAAAGCCACTGGGTTAAAACGTGAACCATACTAGAGGGTTGACTGAGTTACTCCGTCATCACACCGCAACCAAGAAGGACTGGGCGTTTGACTGATGCTGTATAAATAGCAGGTTATGTCTGCAGCTAGTAGCCCACACAACACTGTGTCAGACTGTCAGAAAGACCAGCCCGGGAACACATTGTTACATAAAGGCACAATCTGGGTAATTGTTACACGGGGAGAAGGGAATGGATGAGCAAGTAGCCTGGGAATTGATTATTGTTTTTGTATGGACATCGTTTAAATATGAAAACACATGTCTTTGGAAATCGATTTCACTGAACAATATTGGACTATGCCATTTTCCAAGGCATTTTATCGTGGTTAAACATGGACTCCCAAAAACAGCTTCTTCATAATCCATGTGACGGTAATCTGCTACAGTCACTGTGAACTTTACCCCCTGAGCGTGTTTGGACTTGTGCTTCACAAACAGAAAATGCCAAAGGCAAAAGAAAAACACATTGGCATTCAAGCATTGCAGCTTTGAAAATGAAAAGCTCCCAACAGTGGATAATATACCTGTATGACTTTTGCTTCTTGAAAAAGAACACTTCAAGCTGTAATCCTTTAGCGGCAGCAATGTATTCGCCCTGTGAGATAGAGCGGATGAAAAAACATGTTGTTTTTGGGCTCCTTGCAGGAAAGAACCAAAGAAAAGGTAATGCAATGAAAACAGTATTTATACTGGACATGTTCAGATAGTTTGAGGCATATTTGCTTCTGTTGATTCCCATTGAAAGAACCCAGGGTTAAGAAAAACTAAATAAATTCATTAAACAAAACAATGAGCATGATTATTCTTTATCT
Source organism: Dallia pectoralis (assembly GCA_029465975.1). Taxonomy (NCBI): domain Eukaryota; kingdom Metazoa; phylum Chordata; class Actinopteri; order Esociformes; family Umbridae; genus Dallia; species Dallia pectoralis. The sequence goes on along the minus strand of CM055731.1, from coordinate 16,231,783 downwards.
CCATAATGAAATGTCTGCAACAGATGTTATTTAACACTAGGCCAAGTTGTTTGTCACCAGAGAGCCATGTTTGGTATTACCTACCCCTGTGCCAAATGAGACAGCGCTGGGGTTGGGGCTGACATCACAGAGAACGGCTGAGAGTTCACTGGTTTCCACTACCTGGTCCCCAGTGCGGGGCAGATGAACAGCCACCAACTGAAGCAGGTCTAGAAACACACACAACATCCAGGTCAGAGGTCACCCTCCTTAGCATTCAGCACAATAAGACTAAGAAACCAATTACTAAAAAGTACACGTTTGGTCTCATTGCCAGTGCAGGCTACAAAACTATTAATTTCAACTTACCAGATCCTTTCTCGTTTGCCATGGGGACGACAAGAAAAAGTACTCCTAAGTGTTTTTCAGAGACATGTATGGAGTAGATGTGGTACCCGATAATAAAGGTCTGGAAAAATACCAAAATAAAAGTTAGAAACAACCAACTAACAAAAGTGACAGCATCCGAGTTTGGCGGGGCTGCTGTAGATGTACCTTGATGAGAATGCCATCTGTAAAGTCCCACAACCGAACAGTGCCATCTGCCGAGCAAGAGTATGCCTGTAGAAGAATGCCACAATGTCACACATACAGACAAAACTGCGACACCCAAACAACGATACAACTTAAGACATGGCGGTGAAATAGATGACAAATATAATCGTATGCTCAAGTATACTCTCTCATATACATATATATAATTATATATATACACATATACACAAACCTGTAGGTGATTGGAGGGGTTTAACACAACGCCTGTCACCAGGTCTGTGTGTCCTTTCAGATCGTGCACACATTCCTCTGTGCTGGTACTGTAGACTTTCACCGACTCACCAGACCCACACAACAAGAACCTGGAGAAAAAGATCCAAGATAAATCAGCTTACCAGATTTCTGAATGATTGTATTATTATCTAGCACTAGTGATCAGATACCAAGTTGGTAATACCACCTAACAGTTACGTTTCTATCTAGCGTTAGAAACCGGTTAGTAACATTTTTTTATTTTAGGCAATATAAATTGAGATTTCTCTTCTGTTTGTAATAATAATAGTTGTGTATGTTGTGGTTAGATAGTTGTGCTATAGCATCGCTACGTAATACGTGGTTAGGTACCCAGGTTAGCAAGCTAGCTAGCACCATCACTAGGAGATTTATCGTTTTCATATTTGTAATGATTTATACAGTCCGGAATTAATGTCTGTAGCTAAAATACAGAGACATGCACGCAAACATAGTTACCTGGAGTCATTTGTTATTACAGGTTCCCTGAAGTTTATTTTGCTTCCACCCCGGTAAACCACGCGGATTGCTGCGTGTTCCACCATCTTTGTACATTTCAACTATGACCCCTCTGACTCAACCACTACAGAGACGCTTAGATAAGGGGTGCGCTGTCGCCCTCCAGCGGTCAGTCTTGGTACTGTTTTTTATCGCTTTGTTACTATTATCGAAACAATTTATTAAAAACTCTTATTACAAAACTCAAAGCAAGATCATCAAAAAGGCGTTTTTAAACATATAATTCAATTGACTAAGTCAAACACATAAAATTACACTGTAACTTTTTCAGGGGCCATAACCAGGCCATATCTTTCATATTATCATTCACAATGTTTCCAATACTTTTTATAGGCTTCTCTTTAGATTTGCGTAAATACATATTATCCAACTGCTCTCAATGGTTGATCACTGAACTATTTGGTCAACCCATAGATTTTAAATAGGTTTATCAGTCAAATACTGTATAATGTGTGTTTGAATGAACATCCAAATTCCATGTAACCACACATATTCATGAATACTAGTTATTGCTGATTGCTTTCACATAGTGTTAACCTTACAGTCACAGGTCACCATATAAAAGACGGTCTTAACACTGGCATTTCATTCAACACGGAGCAGGATAGACTGCAAGGAATAGGAGGAGGTGGACATGTGATCCCTCAGAGGGGCGGTGGGCATGGGCATAGAGGGAATGGATATGCATAGACACCAACAGAGGGGTTGGAGAGGTGGGCATGGGACTTGTCATAACGCTAATCATTAAAGAAAGCGAGGTCGAACTGTTGTCTCTAATGAAGTTCGGGCCATCATCTCTGACCATGTGGTGAACCGAGGCCGGACCATGGCAAAGGCTGGCAGATTAGTTGATATGCGATGAACTGAGGGGCCTTACCATGGCAAAGGCTGGCAGATTAGTTGATATGCGATGAACCGAGGCCTTACCATGGCAAAGGCTGACAGATTAGTTGATTCAAATCTAAAAAGATCAACTGTCAATTCCATCATCCAAACCATTCGCCAAGAAAGATCCCCTATGTAATTGTGTGGGACAATGTTAGGTTCCACCGTGCAGGAGCGGTCAGACATGGTTTTAGACACATGCCTGTTTACATTCTTTAATTATTCTATTTGTCCAGGCATGCTCAAATGCTCTTTCTCCTATAACCACGGTTATATATTCTGTGCACACAAATTACCTACCTAGATTCACAAATCTTTTACATTCTGTATATAGACTCTCCTTTGTATTTTTATATATTTGTTATTGCCGCATCAATGCTACTCAACTGACCTACATTTAACTCATCCTGTATTATCTGTATATAGACTCTCCACTTAATCCTGTATTGCCTTGTTGTGTCCCACTGCTATTTGCACTCTTGTGTTCTGTGTATTTATTGTGTAAATGTATGATGTCCGGCACTTTTTCTTCTCCCCATCTTGGCCAGGTCGCCATTGCAAATGAGAATTTGTTCTCAAATCAGCCTACCTGGTTAAATAAAGGTTATTTAAAAAATAAACCTCTACCTGCCCCTGTACTCACCTTTCCTCAACCCTATTGAGGAATTATTTTCAGGATTAATGTGGAAGGTTTATGGTCACCAACCCTGTGTGGGCGCGCCACACTCCTTCAGGCCATAGGTGAAGTATGTGATGTTATCAATAGAGACCAAAATCAAGCATGGATTCGCCATGCCAAAAAGTTTTTCACAAAGTGCATGAACAATGAGGACACTCATTGTGATGTGGAAAAGAAAATCTTTGGATTTAGAGGAGGCAAAATAATTGAACAGATTGTTGTTGTCCCTTTATACTTTCCCATGACTCTGGCCACTCTCTCTACACATGCTTAACATGGATAACACAAGGATAACATAACAAGGAATTTCAAATAGTCAGTATTTGATTGGGTTTTATCTGGGTTATTCTAGAAAGAGTTTCCAGTACAAATATTTATTTACATGGAAGCCTAATTATAAATATTTGCTCGAGACAAAATAGCCGTTAATCTTTAAAAAAAAATACTGACTAGGTTGAGCGCTTAAAAATGTGGTAATGCCAATTGCAATTTGCATTTGCTTTAAATTGTTAAATTTATTGTAAGATGGTCTAAAGTATTTTTTGTATACCCTACATGTCCTAAATAGTTAATGAAATCACTGGCTAAGAAGGTCATTAGTGAGCAACGACAAAATAACCTATTATTTCGGTTTCTTCTAGTTGTTCCAGGTTAAACCTCTGTGTGATAAATGTCTGTATGTCTGGTATGGATAAGCACATATGAGCAGGTTCATGATCGTTTTACAATTTTAATTGTATTTAATTACGTTTTTGAGATTTATTTTCACTTGGATTTTTGTGGGTTGCTGTGGGACCCAGAAGGGACAATGTCCAAATTGATAAAAATGTCTTTTGGCCTTGTAATTATGGGGAATTGTGTGTACATATTTAATGATTTAAATTAATTAAATAACACAACATATGTAAGGAATGTAAAGGTGTCTAAATACTAACTGGTACTGCATGTATCATTTTTAATGCTGACAAATGACAAGCAATCATCCCAAACACAAAATACAGCAAACATCATTTTGTGATAAACATTTATTTAGTAACAGTGAGTAACTACATGTGTAGTGTTCTCAGGTCATGTTATCTGCAGTTTGTCAAACTGATACATTTATACAAATTAAAGAAATATAATCTACATACATCTAATAAAAAACTAAACAATTGCAGGTGTGATAATTCACTGGTCTGTTTAGTATTGCAAAATTGTAATATGGTGGACATGTGCTTGCAATGACTTCTACTCAAATATGATGACAACTCTATGTTTAAATAATCTTTCTAAAAAATAAAACATTCATAAAAGAGCCCAGGGCCCTAGTAATTGCAAATAACGCTGATAACACAGAAACACACCAGTGACTTTGTGTTTGGTTTGGTTGAGGAAGAAAACCGTAGAAAACCAATTACCTTTAAATAAATGGATAAAGCACAAACAGCTGGAATGTGGTTAATGTCAAACGAATGTTATAAATATCAACATCTGATATCTGCTATAACTGAATTAAAAAAGAAAGTGCACAAACATAGCAAAAGGTTATCAAGCCCATTCCCCCATTTCTGTGTGTGGGAGAAAGCGTCTTAACCAACGCGGCATTTAAAAAGATGAAAGGCCAGAAACAGAGGATATCATCTGTTTGTCGTGTACCGGTTGTGTCTTATTCCTCTTCCTCTTCTTCCTCCTCCTCCTCTTCTTCCTCCACCGCCATCACCTCCACGAGGAGTTCGGCCGTGCACGTGGCCTCTCCTAGGCTGTTGACCGCCTTCACTGTGTATTTGGCATCGTCGTCGCCGTTCACCTCAGAGATCACCAGGCTGCAGTTTCCCTCCTCGTCGTAATCAATCTGGAAGTGGCGCGTCTCTTTGATAGGCTGGTCGTCTTTGTACCACACCACCTCCGGATCGGGGTAGCCTTAGGAACACATTGGGCACTGCGTTTGACCTGGGTCCATAATAAGCTGGTCTAATGTAATACATTAATAGGGAATAGGGTTCTGTTTGGGATGCAGGTTCTGGTTTACTCCTTTACTGTACACGGACACACATCCAAAGTCAAGCTTATTTAGAAGTGTGCTGCTTCCGTTAAAAACATACAAACATTCCTACTTCCTGCTTTCTTACTTTATGGTAGACAAACTGATTTAACACCTGTGACAAACCGTTGTAAACGACCCTTTGAATATGTAAATGAGGTGGTTCTGAGACAATACCTTCGATCTTGCAGTCAAATCTGGCAGCGCTCCCCTCCACCACCTCCACATCCTTGATGACTGAGCTGAATGTAGGCTTGACCTGAGTCTTCTCCTCGCACTCCAGACACTCAAGGAACTGATTGTCCTCTGTGAAATGAAGGGAAACACGTTTTCACACACAGCTTTGGCCTGTAATTAAAGTGAACGACTAGACACGTGCAAACACACGGCATCAGCCTGGGCGACATCAGCAACTGCTGCCAAACGAATTGTTACAAAGAAGAGCAGTACTCAGGCGTACAGCAGTACAGGTTTAAGACATTAGGAAACTGGGTTGCCATGCCACCTTCAGTAGGGGAGCCCTTCTTGGCACTGACGCCTGCCAACATTGCCATTGACGAAAGTCTTCCAATAGCCCGCACAGCATTTCCCGTTTTCTGGCATGAAATTAATGACACATCGGTTAGACTGTGTAACAGTACAGTAACATGGTTATAAACTACACCCATACATTATAGGAGGATGTCTAATTTTGAGAAATAACATGCTCATTTGTGTTGATTACAAAAGTTATGTCAGTTGGCCAAAAGGTACATACTAGAATGGTTCCATATAGTTCACTGATTTTGAGCAAGGACATAGGGCTCAGGTCAAAGGGAGTGCACTATATAGGGAATATGATGCAATTCTGGACAACCTAGAATTTGTTCTGGTTCTCCCTACCTGCCATTTCCTTCTCAATATGTATTTCTTCATTCTTTCTTTGGACAGCTTCTTGGCCTCCATTTTGCCAGTGTCTTGTTTTAGCCATGGATGTTCATAGCACTGATCGCATGTTAGCCTGGCTCTGTGACGACAGAAACACATGAACATTCTGAGGTGTCAAGACTGAGGTGCCAAGACTCCACTCTCACTGATCACACTGAAATAGGTGGTTTACACTGTTCTGTTTTTGGCCCAGAGACCTGTACAAAGGTGGTGCAAAACATGGGGAACATAGAGCCATTTTGGAAGCCAAACATTCGTATCTTTATTTTACCAGGTTATTCTCATTCCCCATGAGACTCGCATGCTCTTTAATAAGAACACCTGGTAAAAAAACAAACACAAAATGGCTAAAATATTTACAACATAAACAATACAAAGTTAGAAAATATTAAGAAACGGTATAGTATGGGAAAGTGTGTACCACCAGATGTCAAAACATTGACACGGCTTTGTTTTCTATCATGGTGTTAAATCTGGCGTTAAAATAATTTCAAGGCCAAAGCTCATGTGGGCTCCAAGCAAAAGGTGCATAGAACTGGAAAGCTTTGTCACGTATGTATTTCACGTATACCACCCGGTAAAGGCCCCATAAGCATTAGGACTCCTAGAGCCATGCTATAGTATTTAAAACCGCATCCTGAATCTGTCCCACAATGCACTATGTTTTCCATTTCCTATGGTAAAGTATGTTAAACTAGTGCATTATACAGCACAGGGTGCCATTTTGGTGCACCAAAATGGGTATTTAGACATTTGTGATTTCTTACCTCATATCCTTCTTCAGCAGCTTGGTTATAAAGTCTTTGGCGTGATCTGAGATCTCATCAAAGGCATCGTCTTCAAAGTCCCAGGTGGCCGAGGTGACGTTGGAAAGGGTCTCGTTGTCATTGTCCCCCATGAATGGGGACAGGCCACTCACCCTAATGAGACGTAGAGGGAGAGAAGAGAAAAGCAAGGAGAGACCAAATCAAGACTCATTGGGCAAACCCAGATGTGGTTTTTAATCCAATTGGACAAACAGTGCAGTCTATACGTGTTTGGAAGTGACAAGTGTCGTTGCTTCGGCTCTGTACTTCAACACATTGGATTGAAAACGAGGATGTTATCAGCGCTGACTGTCGGTTTTAATTTGTGAGAATATACATCCAGAAGTGGTAAACTGTGGAGGAATTACAGCCCTGTTATACATAGTCTGGGACCCATGGACATTTCTCAACCCTGGTGATGCTCTCCCAGCCCCGTACTGCAGGACATGTTATTTCCTGTTTGTTTTGAGGCGTTTCTGCCTTCAGTCTTTAGCAATTAAAATACATGCTCAGTGGTATTCTGACCAGGTTATTGACTTGACCAGTAAAGAAAATTGACCCTGGAAAAGCCATCGGTTGTTTTATCAGTTTGTTTGGAGTCATTGTCCTGCTGCAGGGATAAAACATCAAACTCTTTATCTTACTGCAGGCAGTCACATCCACATCTACTTCCTAAAGACTGGTTTTGGTCTGTCAGGCAGTTTTTGTTGTTTTTTCTTGGTTCTAAAAGCTCATTTTCCATTCCTGCTCATACAAGTGCCTTCTTTTTAATGTACCAAACAGTTGAGTTTGGAAAGCCCGCATTTTTGCTCGGTGCTCTCAGACACAAGGAGCCAACTCCAAATTGAATCAACACTAGACGTTGACAGCATTCTTTTGAACGCACGTACGATGCAGACAACTGCCAAATGAGAGACAGCTGGGAAGCCAAAGTGTCCAAATAATTCTGGTACCCCTAAATGGGCCGGCTATGTGCTAGAAATGCTGTTATTTTAAAGAGTTCATCTGATATGGAGGAACATAGCCGGACATTTTAGATGACAGTCCGTTGCTTAACCCCAGGACCACTGTATCATTTCAAATTGTCAAAGTGCTGGAGCCAAAACAACAAAACGTGTATCACTGTGAAAATAAATACGGTCACCATTGTACGTCTATATCAGTACTCCACTGTGTGTATTGCCCTTTCACACTACTATTTCACACACTATTCTTGATCTACAGATGCTTACACTCTCAACTTAAACGGTAAACCGTTACTACAACAGATTGCTAAGTTCGGGGTTTGTTAAGAGTTGGGTTTGTGGATGGTTGGTTAAGGGTTAACTTCAGAGTTAAAATAAGGGTTAAGGTTAGGTTTATGGGTAACAGGTAGTTTGTTGCAGTGTTGTTGGGTGTAAGTTGAACATGCTTAAAAAAGGTAGTTGTCACTCACAGAATGTAGCAGATAACCCCGATACTCCACATGTCGGTTGGGAAACTAATTGCTTCATAGTTGATCACCTCCGGGGCCACAAACTCAGGGGTTCCAAACAGAACTTTCAACGTTCCAGAGCTTTCTAGGAGCACACAAGGGAAAAGGGTTTCAAGAATGAAACACTGTCGTTTCATTTGAATTCATGAGAATAAGGTCCCGAAAAGAAACATTGACCTCTTACTCTAAATAGGGTTGGAAAACTATAGTAACTTTCCAGAATTTTTTTGTAATAATCCAGATAATGGGCATGTTCACCTAGTCTGCGGGCGAGGCCGAAGTCAATGAGTTTGATGGTGCTGCCCGTCTTGTTAAGACACATAATATTCTCAGGTTTGAGGTCCAGATGAACAATGCCCTGCTTGTGGATATAATGGACGCCGTCCACAATCTGCAGCATGTACTTGATGACCTCTCTCTCTGTCAGCTCAAAGTCCTCGTCGATGATACGCTCAAACAGCTCGCCACCAGAGATCCTGCGGCGAGAGAGAGAGAGAGAGAGAAAGGCGATAATGCAATACAGCCAGAAACCGTTAACTGGAAATGAAAAATGTGTCATTCCAGATCAGGGAGGGAGGGTGAAGTGAGTTCAGTGTTCTCGTGCCAGGCAACCGTTCAATAACGCCATGAAAACGATAGAGGAAACAGTCCGCTGAGTGTTTACATATCTCAAATACTTGGCAGAGGAACTTTTTCCAAGCCTCACCGGGTACAAATGAATCTGTCCCATGTTATCTTGTTTAGGAAAAATAATTATAACCACTAATAATGTAACATCAACAATGGTGAACTATATGGGGTGTATTTGTTTTTGGATAGCATGGCTAAAATTAACTGTACTCACATTTCCAAAACCATGACGATGTCTGATTTGCCTTCAAATGCATCCACGCACTGGACCAGTTTAGGATGATGGAGGGAGTTCATGATCAAAATCTCCTGTCTGACATTTTCTTTCTCTTTGGCAGAATAGGCTTTTATAAACTTCCCAGCCCAAACCTTTTTCGATGCCTTCTCCACAAGTTTAAATACTTGTCCAAATTTCCCCCTAAAACAGATTAAGGTTACATGTTGATTTGTGAGTATTAATACATGGGGTATTTTGAATAAAAACCATATACACAATAGACATACTGCAGCCAGAATAGAAGGCTGCATTCCCTCATCTAAAGGTTTAAATTAAAAAGTCATACACATTGTACATATCCTTATTCCACCCTATTCACTACAGTGCACACTGCGTTTGGCCGGGCCCAGTCAAAAGTAGTACACTACAGGGATAAAGAAGCATTCAAGGTTTAGGCGTTGGTAATATCTAGGTACTTACGTTCCAAGCCTTTCCTCCACATCGTACAGATCTTTGACTTTCACATCTGTTCTAACCTGGACATCTCTATACTCTGGGTCTTTATCTGAACGGAGGAACGAGAACGCTAATAAGTTGTTAAAATCACTGACATGACACGTTAGATGTTCACAGCAATGTATCATTAGGAATGTTATGATGGGAAGCAGAGTGTTCTTCATAAAAAGTTCTACTAAACATATTTTGGTTACGGACAAATGACATCTGAACGTGTATTATTGATTTGGACATACCCTCATCATCCTCAACCTCCTCTTTCTCTGTTAGATAAAAATGACAAAGTGTGTTATTAGTCATTAGGTGAGAATCACTAATGCGTCATCAGTAGTACAAATCGTAGTTTGACAATGGGAACAGGTTGTTACATTAAGTTTGTGTTATTGTGTCAGTTAACAATCAGGTGTAACACACCACACAGTCCACTAGGGGGCGCTCACCCTCAACGTCCTCCTCCAACATTGTCACAGGCTCTGACTCGGCACTGGGCTCCCCAACGCCATAGATATTCACAGCCCGCACTCTGAACTTGTACTGACGCTGACCCAGCAGGTTCTGGACATTATAGGAGGTGCTGTTGCAGGAGACCAGTTCCTTCCAATCTTTGTCCACGGAGTTCCACATCTCCAGTTTGTACGACTGGACTGCACTGCCGCCATCGTAGGTGGGGCCGTACCATGACAGTGTGAGGGTGGACCGGCGGATGTCTGAGGCAGCAGGAACGCGCGCAGGGGGATCGGGTTTGTCTGAAACACACACAGGTGGTTGGAGAGTTACACGTCTGTGTCAAACACCTTCCCGTTGTGGTGCCATACCAGGTCATTTTACAAGACGGCAAAAAAGCATGGTTCTGGTGCATATTTTAGGGTCACTCACAAATTCCTCCCCATTTCATCTACAATACGCCAGAGCACTACGGGCCCTGATATAAATACTTCACTATATACAGTAGTGTTTTATGAAAAACTATAATGGGTAGTCAGTTTCATCAGTTTCGGCTTCCAATCGGCCTTACCCTCAACCATCCCTCCTCTCTGATGGTATTTGACCTGGACAATTTTATTTGATGACTCCCTGCATTTAATAATTATTAAACAAAGCTGTTACAGGTTCACCCAGCACAGCCAGAAGACGACTGGCCACCCCTCAGAGCCTGGTTCCTCCCTAGGTTTCTTCCTAATTTTGACCCATCAGTGAGTTTTTCCTAGCCGCTGTGTATCAACAAGCTCATCCTAAAATTAAGAATTTCTTTCTTGGCCCACAGACGGTGTCACTATGTCTCACCTCAAATAAACAACGGCAGACAAGTGCAAGCAAAATCCCTCAGTCATTTCTTGGTTGGTACCATTTAACACAGTTCATTCAATTTCTTCCAAGTAAGTAAACGAGCACCGCATTGTGTAAAAGAAACCATTGTGCCATCAAAATCACTATTAAGATGATTTTACTGCATTTATAAGCAGGGCAACCAAAAGGAGGAGTAAAACAGTGCGTTGATTCAAACGCATTATTGCTGTAATTCAGCAAACCTCCACAAGGTGCGAACAATTTAGCGTCACTCCCGTCGTGGGATTGGACAGATGGCCACCCAGCCTGCGCCCCGACAAATGTGCAGTCTGTCAGTTCCAGAAAAGGCATAGCATCCTTCCATTCACCAGAGGCAGGCAGCAGCAGGGTGCCGGGAAATAAATATGTTCCTGTTTGGAAAAAGCGGCTACTTTTTATCCACTAGGTCCATTCGTCAACAGCTGTTTGGCCATATAAAGTAACGGTGGCTCTCCATTACGGACGCATACAAGAGACTGTATGCGATGAGAGATGATGGGAGATTGCAGCGAGACAGAGAGCCATAACAGTGGACGATCCGTATAATGCTCTGTGGGTGTCAGATGATACGCCTCAGACTGTGAGCTCAGTCCGGTCCCCATTAATCGCCCCGCTTTGTTTAAAAGGACGCCATGTTACCCAAGCTGTTGCGAACATACCCCCCACTTAATCCTCATACCCTCCCTAGAAAATACCGAACGAATCCAGCACCAAGACCTTTTGATTGACGACAACTTTGCCACGGGGGACAGGTCACTGCCAAGGAGGTCGGGGTTACTGAATGACAAACCACAAACCTCCATACATGCAGTCCATGGACGTTCTAAGCGTCTACATGGTGGCCTGTTTTTACTCGGGTCTAACCACCTCCTCTCACTGTGAGATATTAACGGTTCTCAGAGAACATCAGCGGTGGCGTTTATGTAGAGCGGCTACATAACTCTTTGTTCCGTGTCTGCAGCGTTTTCTCAGAGTCCGACTGGATACACTCCACTGTGACAGTGGAGGCGTAGGGCCTCACATTAAAGCAACAGCTGGAGAGAAAGCACAACCTTAAAAGGCCATTGGAGATCCCTGCCGTGAACCCTGTTAGTGTTAGGATCTGGAGAGCTGGTCCGGCCTGAGTGCCTTCCCATCCGTAAAAACATTCCCCGAAGCTACAGGTCCGCTCTGAATGTCACTGGATTTGAATCTGTAGCAGCTCAATGATGAAAATACTTCCTCCACTCTTGGTGGTGTTTTGAATTACGGCTTGAGAGGGTGGGCAAATTCGGCCCCTAGAGATTTTTTGAGAGGGGGGGGGTAATTTGTTAGGTGCAAACTAAAACGGTCAGGCCAGTCATGAACATTTAAAAGCGTAATTATTATGGACCTACACATTTTTAAATGGCTGCCCTTTGTTCACCTGCGAAACGCTTTAGATGAAGAAAAAGTTACAAATCGTAGGATGCACAGCTCAATTTGTCTACTCTTGCTTTGCTGCCTGAATAGGTCTTGCTAAATGGAGCGTACCAACGATGGTTAGGTTGAGAGCAGCCTGTCTCAGGCCAAAGTTGTTTCTCAGTTCGATGGTGTAGCAGCCACAGTGCTCCTGCTGGCTGTCTGTGATCGTCAACCGGCTGGTTGTCTCCGTGGTAACAATGGTTAGGTCACCTTGAACCTCCTGGATCTGTTGGATAGACAGACACAGCACCAAGGTTAACATGTGTGAGGTGAAACCAGTTGAAGAGCACGAGGAGAAAGCTTCGCCAGTTGCCAAAAATATTAAATGTTATTTTTTATTCATATGATAAGAGACTAACATATTAGAACATAGCCAGAGCAATGAAATATATATATATTTTATTAAATATATGTCCTTGGGAAAGAATACAGGCTAGTCCTTACTGGTTTGCGGAACTTGAGCCAGGTGCAGTTGATTGGCTGAGCTCCCCCAAACTTGCAGAGAATTTCCACCTTCTCCCCTGCCAGGATCTTCATGTCATCAGGGAACTGAACAATCTGAGGGGGCATAGCTGGAAGACAAACAAACACACACACAGAGACACACACACACCTTCAGACAGGAACATCTGCATTAAAATATCAAACATCTATTCAATCAAAATGTATTTTCTAAAACCCTTTTCACAACACGACAGTTGTCACAAACTGACAAACTGAACCTTTGCCAGAGCGTCTTGCTCCACCACCCCAGAGTGTGCCCATAAATCTGCGGGCTAAGATGCTTTGACAGCCCTCTGACTTTCTGCCTCGCCTATATCGTCACCTTGCTAACACTTTAAAGCTCCTCATGGTGAACAACAGCAGCTGGGAGTGGGTATCGTGCTACCCCAGCTCTTGTTTTTAGATGGAGGTTGGGCTTGCCCACCAACACGGCTGAGAAGGGGATCTCCCAGTACTATTATAGGCATTCCCAGCCCAGGCAAACCTCTGCCAAAGGATCATTTTGAGTTTCCCTTCCCATGACACTAATTCATACAATATTCAGACCGACTTAAATGTTGTTAACATTGGTCTTTCTGCAGGTAGGAATGTGAAACCATATCTTTATTATTATCTTATTACTAGTCTTATTTCTATTACCTGAATAATGAACCATGAAAACACGTGTCCAAGTTCGTCCAGGATGGTTTGCACTGTAGGGCGTTTTAAAGGTCTAGGTTGCTGCCTCCGATAAAGATTACCTTCAGTGATGTGGGTTGTAATCCAGCCTATTGCTATTTCAGTAAAAACACTCCTCTATCTTTCCTGACTTTTTGTTCTAATACAGAATAGAATTCTAGGCAATACAGCAAAGACGCAAGAAGCAACAACTGTGTGTATTTTGATGCATTTTGATGTATTTTCCTAGCCGCCGTCTGGGACCTATCAACCAATCTGAAACATCCCTGGATGACATTTGTTATGGTAAAAAGCTTCATTATTTCCTACCCAGTTTGGGAGGAGTCTTGGTGTTTGGTTTCTTTATCCTCGCCTCACCTGGAAAAAGCAAAAGATCAAAGAATTAGAAAGTACAAAACATTTGGGAAGTAATACGGTTTAATACAAATCCAGTACGTGAATCTTCAATGTAGCTATTCAGCTGAAATGAACATATTGATCAAAGAAGCGGGAACCGGCATATCGTAAGCATGCACATTTGACAGTAATGTGAGCGACAAGATGAGAAAATATAAGCAAAGCCTACTGTTCATTCTCCATTTTTACCCCAACATAATCAGTCAAATTAGGCCTGCACTGGTTTCATTGGAACCCCGGTTACGAGCTGTCACTTGACAATCAGACTGATTGGTCCAAGCATGAATGAAGATTGCATTTCTGTGGCTCATTTACCACAAGTTGGAAACACCTGTTCAGTTTGAGAGCCAGCCCCTGACAGCGAATACACTATTGGAGAATACAACACACTGGTAATGTACAGTCATTGTTTTATGTGTTTGTCTTTAGTCAAACATCATTTGCAGTGAATTATCTATAAAACATTAAATCAATGTTAACACTCGAACTTCTCACTGAATTGAATACATTCGAAAGTGCTACCGCTAGTTCCCATGGCAGTATATGGGAAAATCTGTGTGTGATAAGTGAACATGAGGGAGGGAACTATTCCCTTGTCCCTGGAGAAAGAAGGACTACCTCTGTGCTTGTGTCTTTTGGTATTTGCCTTTTTTGGTAATGCTAATAATAGTCCCAAACTATCCAGGAAATAGCTCTTGGCACTATTTATTTTAACATTCGATTGCTGTCATGAAACAATGTGCCAGTGTAACTAACTAATGCACACAGAGTGGAGAACGACAGTGGGAATATTAACCAATTACACATAAAGCTCATAGCCCTCAAAGCAAGTTCTTTCTCGTTTTTTGTCTGCACGAGAGACTTCTCCTCCTATCCTCTCAATGAAAAAAGAAAGATCCCCAACACAAAGCTGTTTTTACCCACTATGCCAAAAATAATCAGGGTACTCAAATAAAATATTTCACGTTTTTTGTTTTAAGTTTAATTCAGCTAAGTAAATATGTACCATCGCTGTTTCGGTTTGAGTGTACACATTGTCATCACAAAACCATATTTCAGTTGTGTCAAATACAAGGAAAATCCAACAAACAGGCATTAACAATAACATACACGACTGGTAATGAAACTGTACACTGTGTTAGAAGAGGAAAGCCATGATCAGCTTCGGAAAGTTCTGTAAACAACTAGGGAATTTGAGAAAAACAAATTGCTTCATTCCGCCCGTTGTAAAGTTTTCACATGAAGCTGAAGATCAGATGGACCTTTAACTAAACTACTGCTCTCAGCCTTCAAGCACTCAGAGGAAAAATAACTGAATAACTGTTTATACTTGGTGACATTACTGTTGGTTCCTGAGGCAGCGTATAAGATAGATAATTCAGCCATCTAAAGTTCAAGCTCTGGTGTATTCTTACAAATAATGACAGCAATTTGACAAAAGACCTTTGTGGAAGACATTCATCAGAGATTGGGACACGCAACAAATTCTGGAGCACTAGAGAAATGGAGGAGCTGTTTAAGGTAAGAATTCACTCCGGTAGCAAACGGATTAGTCCAGCACCATAAAAGTGATACATGGTGTAGTGACACAGAGGAACATCTGCACCAGAAGCTCACAAAGCCATTAGTCACTAACAAATCAGTCTGGATCTGTGGTCCAGAAGAAAATGGCCACAATTCGGTGATGGGAGTAGTAACTTGACTAGACGCTGATCTTGGGTCTGTTTGGCATTTTCTCCACTAATCATAAAGTTTAGAACTAGGGAGGGTGTGTTTATGCAGAGGACACTTGGGTCTTGGGGCCCTACACCTAAGAGTGAATATTAAAATGTTCTCATTGGAAATAGACTAAACTACATGTGAATTAAACAGGAAACCTCGCATAGATCCATAGACCAGGCCGGAGAATCAACAGCACTTCACAGGACATTAAGGTCAATGGTTTCGGCTCCATGCAGTCCAGTGCAGTGAGACGTAGAGCACTGGTTCCACGTCATGCATTTTCTGAGACATTTAAATGTAGACAAAAACGAACATGGCCTTGACCCTTTCCCGGGGGCCGTTCACCCACCGGTCTGGCTCCTGCTCAAAGGCCTTTAGAGAGTCACTTTGATTTAGCGCCGTGTTTGGACAATGTGGAGCCAGTGTAAAGGCCTGAGTCACTATCATGTTGTAAATACATAGCATCTGGGAAAAGGCGACGTCCGAAACCACCAACCTCCCCATCGAGCACTCGGGCCTGTCATAACAGAGAAGAAGCTGCATCCCACACTGCAAGCATTGTTAAAGGTTGTCAAGAGGCCCGGAGAAAAGCCGGTGGATCTATGAACGCTAGGATGCGGGCAACCTCATTGACATGGTGCACCGTGCTTTAGTAGACAGGAAAGGTGGAGAGGAAAAAGATGGAGAGGTGAAAGGCGGAGAGGTTAAAGATGGAGAGAGGAAAATGGAGAGGTAAAAGACGGAGATAAAAGATGAAGAGGAGAAAGCTGGAGAGGTGAAAGCTGGAGAAGAGAATGATGGAGTGGAGAAAGATGGAGAGGAGTGTAGATCAGAGTAGAAGAGAGGACAGGTTTAACTTCCAGATGGGGCTGTGGAATCTGAGCTCCACAGGACCCTGCAGTGCTGGACTGTGGCCCCAGGCCTGAGTTAAATAAATAAATAAATAAATGTGCAGGGGTTATCGTTTTCCACTGGGGATGAACAAGCTGCTTGTTTTCACAGCACTACACCACCATTTCTTATGTTTCCCCAGGCTCGGTGACTGGAGGTGGATACTACACATGACACGAGCCACGAGCCACAGGGACGACTTGATGTGAATGAATTACTCTGAAAATGGAACAAATCACTCCTACTTGGGATTTGACTTGACTGATCACCAGTGGCACTCAGGTCAGTCCTCTGCCTCATGCTTTTATTGAAACTCACTTCCTGCATTGTCTTTTTGGAATTCGTTCGGATCATGCCTCATTCCAGAAGGACAAAAGCCTATGCCGAAGCTGGCAGATTTTCTGCAGAACATCAGTGTATTCGAAAAAGAGGCCAGATTATTCAACCAGACACATACAAAGAAAAGTCTGAAGAGCCGGCAGACGAGAGCCTTACAAGGAAGTCTGGGAGAGGAAACTGAGTGAGCCGGGCAGCCATGCAAAGGGTCTTTCTCTCCCTCCCCTTTCTCTCCAGCTCTTACTCTTTGGGCTGATGTTCCAGTGCTAGCGAGTGGGTTAAAGGCATACAGCAGTCAGTTATTACTGTCAAACGTCACAGAGGAGTGGGTCTCCTAATGTCCTCTGACCGCTGGAAGGAACCCTTCAGACTGGAGGGATACATGGACGAGCTTTCTGCCTCTTGAGTCTGATCCAAAGCCTTTTATGTGAAGGGGTAATGCACACAACTCTGCAGAACTCCTACCTATATATGCGTTTCTCCAGAAAACCATTAAAACAAGAACATCTCCCGACTCTTCAACGTATATCTTCAATTAGCATGAATCAAACATACAGCACAGATACCACTGGATAAGAGGTCCATATGACATACATATGAGGTCCATAAGAGGTCCATATGACATACATGAGGTCCATATCACATAAATATGAGGTCCAAAAGAGGTCCATATGACATACATATGAGGTCAATAAGAGGTCCATATGACATACATATGAGGTCCATAAGAGGTCCATATGACATACATATGAGGTCCATAAGAGATCCATATCACATACATATGAGGTCCATAAGAGGACCATATGACATACATATGAGGTCCAAAAGAGGACCATATGACATACATATGAGGTCCATAAGAGGTCCATATCACATACATATGAGGTCCATAGGAGGTCCATTTGACATACATATGAGTTCCGTAAGAGGTCCATAAGAGATCCATATGACATACATATCAGGTCCAAAGGAGGACCATATGACATACATATAAGAGGTCCGTAACTGGTCCATAATAGGTCTGTAACTGGTCTATAACAGGTCCATAACAAGCCTGTAACTGACCCATAACTGGTCCATAAAGGTCAATTTTCATTCATTTCCATGCTCGTTCTCTACCAACGGCAAGCTGAATACTCATAAAAGAGAGTGGACAGATTTAATAGCCGAGTTAGATTTGAACCGTCAGAGTAAAATTCTCTTTTTGTTCACATGAATCATGCTATAAAGAGCCCCAGCTCACCAACAGAGGCAGGCTGTGAGGCTGCAGCACTGGGAAACACAGGGATCCCACGCCACTCCTTTTTGGGAAATAAGGAAGCACATATTTTGGAAACTCACTTTCCGAGGTAGGGGTGGATGGTTTCTTGCTCTTCTTGTCAGCTGCTGTCGAGTTGGTATCTGTAGGATCTATGGAAGTGGAAAACAACTGTTACTCACTCCAGTACAGTCTCATGTCCCTGTCTCCTATCTGCTGAAACACATACGGTAAAATAACCCATGTTGAATGTGCCACACAGCTGAAGCAGATCATTGAGTCTCACTGGCCTTAACACAATAAGTGCAGTCAATTAAAATCCATTTACTCAGAGTAAATACATAACACAATATAGACATATGCCCCTGTATCTACTCTTATCTCCTGTAAAACACATTAGATCTCAGTTTATTCAAATGAATGTTGTTGTTTTCTCCCAACAACAACTTCAAATCAACAGTAGCGATGTATGAAAGTTTGCCTCGTGTAAGTGACGTTTCAACTCGTGCAAACAGAGGAATCTCAAACCGATATTGAACATTATGTAGATGTATTAGTACGGACAGTGGGAGGAGGACGTGCTGAGACTCCAGCTAGCCTAATCAGTCGGCTGTAATTGCAGGAAGTGGCTGGGCTGAGGCCGGCCGGGGCGACCGGTGAAAGGGGGGGGCTCATGTGGAGGAGGGCTGTGGACACCGGGATAAACTCACCATCGACCAGCACCATGCATGAACACTCGGCTTTACCGGCAGAGTTCTCCGCCCGACATTTGTACTGGCCTTCATCTTCGGGTAGAGCCTTGTCGATGGTCAGAGAGCACTGGCCTCCTGCAGGAACACACACATCTTAGAGGTGCCCCGGCACACACAAAGATTACCTGAGTAAAAACAATTGAGCTCAGCAAGCTAATGCACAGAAACATAGAATAACTGCTTTACAGTGGTTCTATCGAGTTGGTTTCTGATGACAAATACTCAAATGCAGCCAGTTATCTCAAGGCAAGTTTCTAACAATACACCGGTCTTAAGAAAATGGGGATTTTCGAAATACTTCCGCATGGAATCTTTTGTTTCCAAGCAGTGGCCCTAGTACAAAGAGACCTTAGCTAAATTGGCCCCCAGTACACAGAGACTTTAGCTAGTGGCCCCCAGTACACATAGGCCTTAGCTAAATTGGCCCCCAGTACACAGAGGCCTTAGCTAGTGGTCCCCAGTACACAGAGGCCTTAGCTAAATTGGCCCCCAGTACACAGAGGCCTTAGCTAGTGGTCCCCAGTACACAGAGGCCTTAGCTAAATTGGCCCCCAGTACACAGAGGCCTTAGCTAGTGGCCCCCAGTACACAGAGACTTTAGCTAGTGGCCCCCAGTACACAGATACTTTAGCTAGTGGCCCCCAGTACACAGAGACTTTAGCTAGTGGCCCCCAGAACACAGAGGCCTTAGCTAGAGTGGCCCCCAGTACACAGAGACCTTAGCTAGAGTGGCCCCCAGTACACAGAGACTTTAGCTAGTGGCCCCCAGTACACAGAGACTTTAGCTAGTGGACCCCAGTACACAGAGACTTTAGCTAGTGGCCCCCAGAACACAGAGGCCTTCGCTAGAGTGGCCCCCAGTACACATAGGCCTTAGCTAAATTGGCCCCCAGTACACAGAGGCCTTAGCTAGTGGCCCCCAGTACACAGAGACTTTAGCTAGTGGTCCCCAGTACACAGAGACTTTAGCTAGTGGCCCCCAGTACACAGAGACTTTAGCTAGTGGCCCCCAGTACACAGAGACTTTAGCTAGTGGACCCCAGTACACAGAGACTTTAGCTAGTGGCCCCCAGAACACAGAGGCCTTAGCTAGAGTGGCCCCCAGTACACAGAGACCTTAGCTAGTGGCCCCCAGTACACAGAGACCTCAGCTAGTGGTCCCAGTACACAGAGACTTTAGCTAGTGGCTCCGAAAAACACAGATCTTAGCTAGGAAGGCCGCCAATACACACAAACCTTAGCTAGACTGAATATGAAAGTAACCTTAGCCACGGAGGCCTCCAGGATACACATTGTCTCCAGGCACATTGGAGTTTCACTGACTCACACATGACTTATATAGACATATCAACCCTACAGGCAGAAAATATAGGTTCACTCAATGGAGGGGGCGGTCTGAATGCTCTGAGTAGACATTTCACTATGGTTAGTGTTAGTCTCTTCAGCCTAACTAGAACCATAACCCTCACCTAGCCTCAACTCTAACTGCTTGAGAAACAAACTTGAGTAAGTCAACTAATACCTTTTGAAGAGTTCTGCCTTCACACAGATTTGCCTTCAGGAGAGATTTCAGTCAAACGCCCAACACCTAACAACACCTCTTTTTGTGCACACCCAGGCAACATTAGTGACGACGCCTCAGAGCCTAAAGCCAACCATTCATAGCATGACACTGTGACACTAATATTTAAGTAAACTCATCCTGTATTGTCATGAGATATTCCAATATTTCCTTACTGACGGCCCTGACATGTGTAAAAGTGCTGCTCTCTGACTGAGGCGAATCACGCTTGTCTTCTTGTGATGTGAGCACAGCCACAAAGACAAACCTAAACTACGTTCTAACTGATGTCGGCACACAGACAAACTCTTACTGTGCTGGCGTACATACTAGGGCAAGAGGGCCAGGCCTCAGGCAATGTGAGAAGGGCCCAAAGCTCATCCACACACGAAACAGCCTGAGATAACAGAGCAGGGGATGACGGATATTCTTCAACCGAAACCCTATAGCTATTGACCGCGGTCAAAAGTAGTGCACAGTAGTTCTGGGAGGAGAATACCTTTTGGAGTGTGCCAGTATCTGTGCCAGTATCTGTGCTAGTATCTGTGCCAGTATCTGTGCCAGTATCTGTGCCAGTATCTGTGCCAGTATCTGTGCCAGTATCTGTGCCAGTATCTGTGCCAGTATCTGTGCCAGTATCTGTCTGTGTCAGGGAGCCCCAGGAGAACAGAAACAGGGAATCCTTTTGCTATTCTTATCTCCGCGGATCTACCTTCTATTAATACCCTGTTTTAAACATGCATGTGTGTTTTGTTCAAGGGAACAATTACAAAACAAATGTCTAAAGTCACATCACCCTATCCCATATAATATGCTGCATCAAATCCCTTTAGCGTGAGGGGAAACGTTTAGACTCATACACACACACACAGACACACAGACACACACAGACACACACAGACACACACAGACACACACAGACACACACAGACACAGATAAAGTCACAAAGACAGATATATACTGACAGACAGACACAGAGGGCAAAACCAGCTTAAAAGACAGCAAACAAGCTAGAAGTTCTAGAAAGACACACAGAAACACACATACTGTCGGATTAGCCATATGAAAGAAAAAAAGAAAGCCATCCAGACAGACAGACAAGCCATCCAGACAGACAGACAAGCCATCCAGACAGACAGACAAGCCATCCAGACAGACAGACAAGCCATCCAGACAGACAAGCCATCCAGACAGACAAGCCATCCAGACAGACAAGCCATCCAGACAGACAAGCCATCCAGACAGGTGAACAGCTTCTAATTGGAGAAGCCAATCCTCTAAAGCACTATGAAGTGGGTCCCAAATCCCCATGTCAAAGAAAGCAGACCAGTAAAGTTACTCGGTGGGCCCAATATTTACCTTCGTTGGATATCTTGATGAACTTGGAGGGTTTGATGACCTTCCCATCTAACGTCCAGGTAATAGTTGCTGCGGGGTCACTGGTCACCTGACACTGTAGCCTCAGAAGAGCGCCGTCCACCGCGCTCACGTCGCTCAGCTTCTGACTAAACGAAGGCTCCTTTCCAATGTTGTTGCTCTTCTTGTCTATAATCCCACCATCCACGCAGTTAACGGAGTTCTTCTCCTTGTCCTTCTTGTCAGAGGAAGGACCAGGGGCTTTAGGCGTTGCGGCCGCAGGGCCTGCAGAAGGACTCTCCCCATTCTTCTCCACTATCGTCTGCTTCTTCTTGTTGGCTAGAACTGACTTGAAATCTGCCGGCTCTGCTTTCGCAGTGGGAGCAGCTCCTGGTTTCGTGGGGATGACGGCGGCCCCCTTCTTCCCCAGGACGGCTCTGAAGTCCACCAGCGCGGGAACACCAACCTTTTCAACGGACAGGGTCTTAGGTTTGACCCCCTTGAGCTGGCCCCTGAAGTCCATCTGCTCCGCCATGATCTCCTTCAGGTCCTCCTCGGAGACGCTTTTGGTGTCGACTTTCCTTCCCAGCACCGTCCGGAAGTCTCGCTGCTCCGCCTCCTGCAGACGGATCTGGTCCTCGCGGTGCTCCTTGGTCTCCACGCGCCTCTTCAGGAGTCCCCGGGCTGCACTGGGCTCCTCGGAATCCTCAGACTCCTTCTGAGTGTAGCTGCTGGCTGCTCCTCCGCCTCGCACTGTCCTGTCCACTCCTCCCACGAGCTGACAAGGCTCCGGACTGCACCAGCAGAAAGACAGAGGGGGCGGAAGAGGAGAAAAAAACATGGGTTGTTTAAAACCCCCGGCTCACTCTGGATCGGCCTGGGGCGGTTAATTAGGGTGGGGGGGCACTACAAGTGAAAATAGTGTTACATCACAGATAACTTCAGTAGCCTTGTAGGGGCATGCGCCCTGAATGCCCCTGACTTTGAACAATGGCACAGCTGGATAAGGTACTGTAAACAATTTGTTTGGTTATATTCGGGGGATTAAGATGACTTGAAACTGGGGTCTGTGCAGGGGTGGCTACAGGAGGTAAAAATAGCCCTGTTTGAGGGGCCTTGACAGTGATCCAGTGGGCTAGCTCGCTACATACGTTTGGCGGTCTGCACTGGAAACCGCTGCACCGTCGCTGACCAGCAAACTGGCAACACAACTGCAGTCGCCCACTTTGTTCCTAAAAGAAAGCGAAAAGGATGACAAGATTGATGGGGTTCTGAGCGTGGTGCGCTTTCATTTAACTGGCTCTTGCTTGTAAAACAGACAATTTAATAACTGAAATCACGAAGAAAATGCCAGTTGTCTTATCTTTTACAACACTTACACCGCCTATTATGTGGCTTGCATGCCGTGAACGATCCGGCATCTTAGCGTAAACAACATGGACTGAAAGTTTTATACATTGCCAAAGGCAGATAAAGGTTATTGGGCAAGTGGAAAGGTAATCAATTCATTTGGTTTGTGAAGGAATCCAATCACTATAAAAATTGCTTAACATATTAAAGACCTTTTGACAATGTGAAATGAATGTATTATGTTATACGTTTTAGAATGCTTCCATCTAAAGACTGTAATACATTACTAGTAATCTCTATAACTTAGAAAAACCTAAGCAATGTAAAACGTTCTGCAATCTAGCCCTACTTGAAGTTCTTCAAAGCAGCCAAGAAAGTTAAGGAAAAAATCTATATTTGAGCAACAACAGCAGGGCATAAAAATAGACCGTACAAGAGAACATTGCCAAAATGAAAACCAGCATGTCATTTAGTGTACCTGTATGAAAGACAGTAGCAAAGGCAAATAATGTGGTACCTTATGTTATACAGGCTGAGTTTGATAAACAAATCAAGAATCCTGCAAACCACTTTTGTGGGCATAGTTCCATCAAGTCTCATGGCTTAGTAGCCTTACACCAAAGAAACACAACTGATACTGTCCCCAAACTCTTAGAATAAAGGAAGAAGAACCACAAAGTGTTTTGGCTTTAACGACAACTGAAAGAGGAGTGGGAGGCCCTGGTGCACAACTGAGTAAGAGGACAAATACATTGAAGTATCTAGTTTAAGAAACATACGGTTTACAGGTCCTCGACTAGCAGTTTTATCAAATAGTACCCGCGTAACACCAGTCTCAACATCAAATGTACAAATACTCCGGGATGCTGGCCCTCTAGGCAGAGTTGCAAAGAAAAAGCCACATCTCAGACTATCCAACAAAAGTAAAATAAGATGGGCAAACGAACACAGACACCAGGACAGAGGAAGATTCGAAAAAAGGCCCGAACCCCAAACCTTTGATGTGACCAATTCTCCCAAACCCTTAACTTCGTTTTGCTGTAAACTTCGATGCCATTGTATTTCCACATAAAACGCTCCTTTCCCAAACATTAAAACAGTAAGTCATCTAGTCCAGTCTGTCTCCTATGTAGTGTGCTTTATTTAAACTCTGCCTCTAGAGGTTTGATGAACCGTAGTGCACCACATAAGGTTTAGTGGCCCACTAGGGAAGCCGGAGCCTACCTCAGACTGATCTCGTAGTCCCCAGCGTGTTGGGTTCGGACTCGTCGGATGAGCAGAGAAACCACGTCCTCCTTCTGCAGGATCTCATAATCCAGTCCAGTGGATACCACTTGACCCTGTTTCGTCCAGGTCCACTGGGGGAATGGGTCACCAGCGATGGCACAGGACAGCAAGATGTTCTGCCCCAGGAGGGCGGTGGTGGACTTGGGCTTCGTGATGAACCAGGGTTGTACCCCGTCCTGGGGCTCTGAAACACACAGACAACCAGTTTGTCATCATGGCTTGAACCTGGTAACTTAACATAAAGTACAGGTTCTCCATACAAATCTGGTTAAATTATTTGTATATATTCGGCTTATACCCTAGAGATCCACAAATTTGAGGAATATTTTATTTGTGATTATTAAGACAAATTTGTTTGTAACTAAATCTGCCTAAGATGTTTCATTTGTTGTCTGCCAGAGATGGTTTTCTCTGATATGAGCTGAACTGAGTCTGCGTAAGTTGATCTAGCAAGATTGTAGCTAGCTTACCTTGTACCGTGAGGGAGGCCTCTGTGCGAACCACTCCCACTTCATTCCACACCTCACAGGTGTATTTCCCAGTGTCCTCTGGGAAGACTTCCTGGATGAAGAGACTATATTGGTTCCCCTTCTGCTCAAAATGGAAGTCCTCCGACTCCTGAATCTCCTTCCCGTTGTGGAGCCACACGACCTCTGGATGGGGATTCCCTATGACAAGAACGTTTCACGTGAGGCATGACAGAAATATATGCTTTTATTTCTGTTTACCAAATTCAAAACATTTAAATATTTTTTTTGGCAAAAAAACAAAGAAAAATGATATCCCCAAAACTATAATGAACCAGAATTAGCTCAAATTTTCTAGAATGCATTGTGCAGCTTTAAGTTGTTTTCACACACACACACACACACACACACACACACACACACACACACACACACACACACACACACACACACACACACACACACACACACACACACACACACACACACACACACACACACACACACACACACACACACACACACACACACACACACACACACACACACACACACACACACACAGGAAGTGGGATGTTGAAGATTATGCAATAACAACAAATGATAATACTCGGAGTCAGCCAATCTCTAGGGGGGCTGTGCAGGAAATACCAGTATCTAAAACATACAGTCACTGAGTAGAGAAAACCAACGAGTCTTCCCCAATTTGTTTAATGGGAATAAAAGCCAGAATGAGACACTTCCAGGGTTTAGCACATTGACTGTGACACACTACCACAAGATTAATAATTAATAAACAAAAAAAAGAAGTTGTTCTCATCTCACTCATTTTAGTTCATCCCTGTTTCAGCTCATTGTCTTCTGTTTGGTACCAAATAAACATGAACGATGAGGAGAATCGCTCTTACCAGTCACCTCCACTGTCACGACGACATACCGGTCACCTCCACTGTCACGACGACATACCGGTCACCTCCACTGTCACGACGACGTACCGGTCACCTGCACTGTCACGACGACATACCGGTCACCTGCACTGTCACGACGACGTACCGGTCACCTCCACTGTCATGATGACTTACCTGTCACCTCCACTGTCATGATGACTTGGCTACCGTCCATGACTTTCAGATTCTTCAGACCTTTGAAAAATACAGGGGCTGACAGCTTGGATGGGTTCTTGGTGTTCGATGCATTCTGAGCGTCGGACATCTTTGCACTTTTCTTAGCTGAAATAGAACAACAGAACAACAATTGAACAACAATTCCGGAGTAACTTTATACTAGACATGAGTAATTCACTGAAACGCACAACATCGCAAATAGAACCAACAAGCCTTTCCATTTCCACCAATTAACGTCACATAAATAAATAGTTTTAGATTCCTGGAATGTTATGGGTCAGGGGAACACTTCGTACAGCGAGACGTTGGGCCCTGGTCAAAAGCTGTGCTCAGTTTAGGAAATAGGGTTCAAGTTGGGACACAAGCATAGTGAACCAGAAACATATTGAGACACATTTACACTAACACAACTGTGCATTTCTTGTGTGTCTACCCATTCAGATCAAGACAAGGTTGAGAAAGCAAATTCTCTGCAACATTCAGCTGTGTGGCAGAATAATGCAGGACAGAAACCTGCTGTACTGAAGGAACAAAAGTCTGTGGAAAACCAAGTGTGTTCTCAATGACAGTGGCAGCCAAGCGTACAGGTGCTACAACCTCTCCAGTCCCTGGAGCGGAACAGAAGTGTACAGCTGATCCTTAGCTGACCAGGAAAAGTTTCCACAGCACGTGGAAAGCATACAGTGAAGGAAGAAACTATTTAATCCCCTGCTGATTTTGAACGTTTTTTTTTGGCTGTTTGCCCACAAGCAAGACTATAATTTTAATGGCAGGCTTATTTAAACAGTGAGAGACAGAATAACGACAAAGAAATCCAAAAGAACGCATTTCAAATAAGTTAGAAATTGATTTGCATTTTACTGACTCAGTGAAATAAGAGTTTCTTCCTTTACTGTTGTTTCTGCGTTGGCCATTGCCCCGGTTTCCCTATCAGAGCACTTGGTTTGGCCAGCACTCGTGTCACTACTGTAATTACAGTCCAATCACATGTTAGGCCTCTTGCTCTAAACTCCACAACACTCAGAAGTCCTGGCTAATTGCAACGACTAACGCTTTGATGTTCTTGGCAAATCTGAGAGGTGTACGTCCTGAATCTGCAGACCTCAGGATTATTTCGTTATAAATGTCCCAGCCAAAGTAATTAAGAATAAAATCAATAAGAAAAATGACTTGCATGATAAAAATAATTACTTGACTCAGGGTATCACTCAATAATACCATTAGTAATAATGGAGTCAAAGGTCATGCTTAGGATGAATATAACGACTATAAAACATCTTATCAATGCAATAACTTTTCCCTTGCAGAAAGAAAATTGCGACATTTCTAAATATGAGAGTCAGGAGAGTGAGCAAGAGGACATGTCGTTCTGAGCCAACAAAGGCCTGTTTTCACCAGGGACTTTTATCTGTTGAGGGGGGGCTTTCAGGGAGAAAGACAGCGAGAGTGAGAAGGAGAGCATGGGGAGATTAAGAGATGCTTGGCCCTCGCTCCTTGATTCATGCACGCCATTTATGGTGATCGGTTCTACGTAGTCGACTCCTCTTCCCCATCCCCCAGTTCATAAATCTACTGGTCCGAACCCTGCGGACGTCGGGACCTGACAGACGGGGACGCTGGCTTGTCATAAACACAGCCTACTGTCTGTATATACATATCCAGCATACCAGAGGGAGATCCAAGGTATCTCCAGCAAGTTTCCATTCACGCTTCTGCTTCTCAAACAGCCCCACTGCCCAGTTGTCTCTGACTCTTACAGCCCCCAGTTGTCTCTGACTCTTACAGCCCCACTCCCCAGTTGTCTCTGACTCTTACAGCCCCCAGTTGTCTCTGACTCTAACCCGTTGTCTCAGACTGAGACAAACAGCCACGCTCCCAGTTACCACATATCTCAGGACATTGGGCTCCAGCCAGCGCTGGACTAAATTACCGCACTGATGTCGGGAATAAGATGCCACTTCAGAGTGCGACTAACAACTGTAAACAAAAGCAGAAAACAAAGGAAGGAGTCTGCATGGGTCATTCTCCCAGCTCAAGAGATGACCAGACTGACCCAGCGGCCCAGTTATAATACGGTCTGCGGCCCTGTTCAGCACGCCACATTCACCCTACCTCCTAAGCTCATCTCTGATGACACAGATTACCATGGAAGCCGACACGCTGTGTCACATTGTGTGCGTATTATAATGCATAACGAAGGACTTCAAAAGGAGCGTCCTTAGAAAGATTCCCTTTACCGCATGTCAACATTGCAGTCTTTCTTTGATCTAGCTCTCTCTGCTGCTAAAGCTGAATGAGTGCTGTGATTCCCACATGTACGAACACAGCGGTTGGCGTAGAGGGAAGTGAAACGGTCATAATTAGCCATGATTAGCATCCATGTCATAATTAGCCTGGGCTGCAATATCAAAGCATAGCGCATGTCTGGGAAAATCCATGGAATTTTATATTTACCCACTTCAGAAAACAAGCGATGAACCTGACGCACAAGAACCCTATGTTTGCTGAAGGATAAGCCCTGTCCCAAATGGCACATGGTTTTAGCTGCACTAGCTTAGACCGGCGACGGTCCGAGCAAGTGCACTTAGCGTGACAATTAAGGGTGCAGACAAGATATGTGCCCGAACAGAGGGAGCAGATGTTTCTTTAGATACGTCAGAGGTCTAATATAGACATTTTCTTCTAGCACTATTGTTTATCGAAGGGCTTGAAGTTCTCTCAATAGACACTTGAAAATTTAAATGCTCGTTCTTCCCAAAAAGATAAGCAGGCATTCGAAATTCGAAATGTAGCCAAAATATGACGAGATAAAAATAACCTGAGAACGAGATATATATATATGATGTGTTTATATATCCACAGAGGTTTTTTTAGTGGTCTCAGGGTTTCAGGCTGCACACTGTGGTGGTCATGTTCTGCCGAAGCATGTGTGCTTTTAAGGTCCACTGCTCTTTCAGGAAAATATATCAAATCCTTCTCCATTTTGTCTATGAAATAAAGCGGAAATTAATGTTAAAAACAATCGTTCAATAAAAAAAGTGTATAACAAATGTAACGTCTGAACACTAAATAAAAAGTAATGAAAATTCAGTTTGTTGGAAATTGGAAAGTATTCCTTGGGCCTTCCCGTCGATCAGAGTAAATCACGAACGTTTACTTAGTCTGTAAAACATTTTATATTGTACTGCATGGGCTTTATTTATGCAGTCTATTAGGATATATCTGACAGACCCAAAACAACATACATGTTTTATGTTCCTTCCAAGACAGAGAAACTCCTCTGGTCCCAGATGCATGTAGCCTCCTAGAGTAGGGGTCACTATCTGGGGTCAGTTTTAACTTTTGGATTATAATGAACGACAGCCCATCAGTTCTAGCTGATCCCAGATCAGCAGCACACGGCTTGACGCACACAGTCCCTTCAGAAACTCCCATGGCCCACCTTTGATAATGACTCCGGCCGTGCACACAGCTCTCCCATGACTGTTCTCGGCAACACACGTGTACTGGCCCTCGTCTTCTGGCAGCGCACCGCGGACCGTGAGCTGGGCCAGCCCCGTCTTAAAGGACGACAGGGCGTCTGGGACAGGCTTGTCTGAGGGGTGTGGGGGAGAGAAAGATGTGTCACACCTAAACACAATCCACTGGCCATTAAAATAGTTTATCTTACACTTAGAACTGAGTACACTTCAATCCTGTAAAAGTAAAGTAAGGATGTACAACGCGGAGGAGGTCAAGCAAAGACATGCATTGTGGAATACCATGTCATATAAAATCATGTCTTATAAAACTCAATCCATTTCATATAAAATCCCATTCATGTCATAAAATCCTTAGCGCTTAATACGACATCATTCATATTACAATAATTGTAAAGTCAAGTGTGTAATCGGAAAAGCTGAAAAAGACCACCTTTTTTGGTCAAAAACCTGCGGGGCATAAGATATGAGTGAAGTGACGGCCCCAAGTGTTCCTCCATCAGATGTTTCATAGTCTTTTCCAGGAATCCAGTGTTTCCACAAACAAAGACGTATAGTGGTGTTACAGCTATGTGTTATACTCAACCCAATGGGATGTGACACTTCACAACCGGCAAACATAAAACGTCTCGAGCTCCTCAGGCCGGACCAGGCAATCCCAACAAGGGCATTCACTTTGAAAACCAGAGGAGCCTTTTTTATCATGGCGATAGGCATTTCATAATAGGCCCGCAGGAACCGGCGTCGTGAAGAGAGAGACTCTGATGTCTGCCTTTGGAGCTCAGACACTTGCCAAGTCTGGCTGGGTGTAATATTTCAGGAGGGTTTCAGCAGAGAGCAATGCATGTTTTTCCTTTATATGGTTCCTAGGCCTCATATTTGTTTAATGGCTGTGGGTGTATTTTCCACCGGCAGGAACAGATGAGAAGAGGGCCGTGAACGGGTCGATGCTGAGATCCCTGCTGGGAGTGGGGACTATTTCTCTTCCCTGAGGTGAGTATGATGCCATTAACTGTCCATCCATCTTTAAGAGGCCAGGAGGATAACATCAACAGTTTGAACACAGACTAGGAGCACTAATAGTACAAGAATCGTGGAAACTATGTCTGCGTCCCAAATGTGCACTACTTTTGACCAGGGACTGAGTACACGGTACGTTTGTGACGGAGACTGTGAGAGCCTTTTCCTGAAACATGTAAATTATTTTTAAGATGGTATTTATATTTTAAAATATGCGTCTCAAAACTTTGCAGATGTTCTTTTTGAGGGTAACAAACAGGTTCAGCGGTCATGCCTTTGACTGGAAATACTTCAAAAATACAGTTCAGAACAGAGATCTTTGAGTCTACATGATTCAAATCCACTTGAAAAATATCCAAGCACTTTGACTGCACTCTGAATGATACAGACTTTATCAAATATGGAGATAAAAATAAACATTTAATTTATGTTTAATTAGTGTTTAATGTGGAAGAAACCAAACACAACTCTTCAATAGATTATGAAGAATAAAAATAACCTTACAATAATTAAACAAACTAAAGTAAAATTTCCAGTTTAGTTGTTATGCCCCACTTTTATTTTGGAGTCATGCCCTTCAGAACTATACATCTTAAGGGGTTCTCGCTGACGTTCTGCATGAGGAACAGTAAAAGATGAACGATAAACACTGCCTGTGTGGGATCTAGATGCAGTACAGAAATTCATGAGACTTCAGCAGCAGAACAGTCAGACCTGTCAAATGGTGGTCGTCTGACAAGTCGGCCTCACGCTGAGAGAAAATACAGTATCAGACACACTATGGGTCTGTCCTAAACACGACACTATTCCCTTTAAAGTATGCAGCTTGTAACCGCGGTGCTGTTTGGGACATTTTTATTTCGCCAACTTCTATTGTCCGTCAGTTCTGATTTAAAGGGCTTGTGACGCGTGAAGAGAGACGTGTACTACTTCGTTTTGGTTGCCAACGGGATTTTAAACATGTGAAAATGAAAGTATTTGCCCACAGGAAAAACTACAGGGGAAAAGTGTTACTCTGGGACAGGCAGTGACACAGAAATGAAGTAGCCGTATGTGGCTTTACCGAAATGAGGAAATTCACGTAATCGTTGTCATTGCTAAGTTGATCCATCATGACTCAGACTTCGTGTAGTTGATTTTTGCTTTAGGGAACAATGTTTTACAGCCAAAAACAGAAAACCAAGTTGCCACAAAATGTTGTAATAATGCATGCAAACCCTGTTGCAATTGAAAAAGATGGTAAAAAAACAAATAGTGTCTCCCTCTAGTGAGAAAGATTTATTAGAAAATGGTCTGTTACTGCTTGAGTTGCACATTTCTGGTAATTTCCCCAAAATTCCGTGAAATTCCAAGCTGCATTAAAAGCAGAGGATCCCAGAAAAAGCACTGGGCAAATACAGACGATGGGAACCCTGGTAATTGCCAGGAGAGATATAATTGTGGGCCGTAACTCACCATTTAGGAGCCAAGAAACGTTCGGGAGAGGCTTCCCCTCCACTGCACATTGCAGAAGAAAGTCCTGGCCTTCAGTCACTGAACATCCCTTCAAGACGGTACTGAACACAGGCGGTTCACCTCTGAATCTGGGGTCTGTTTTAGAGGGGTTACACAGACGTTTCATTTACAGCATATTTATTATTATATATATATATATATATATATTTATTATTATATATATATATATTACAACCATTAGAGAGCCATATTGTGAGCCATATTGCACATTGATGGAATGTCTGATAGTGGTTAACGTAGGCCAGCGTGGTATTAGATTTCTGCACACCAAAGTGCATTCTTGCACACACATCGTGCAAATATCACAATGCTGGACACAACATCCAGACAATTGATACACAAACTAAGTATGCAAGTCCACCAGTGAAGTCAAGCGAGTGTGAGAAATCAGGATACCGAGCATGACTCACAATCTAATGTTATGTCTCTCTCTCTCCAGCAGAGGGCAGTGGTAAACAATATAACTGCTACTATCCTTTCTGAAGGACACACACTACCTACCATCAGACCGCCGTCTCAGGAAAAACACACTTAATAATTCATAGTGTTTGGCACAGTTCTGCCCAACAATCTCTATTTGCTACAAATTTAATCACTAGACTTGCGTTTTTTCCCATTTTCTTTCAGTCAGGACGCCATCATCTCATTTTGTTATCATGTGGGTGTGTAATAAAAATCATCACAAAAACAGATATGGTGCCTCTCAAATGACAACCAGATGGCGCTCTTTTGTTGCCTTGATGTGACCATTTTCCAACCTTGACTGTGTCACTAGTTGAGGGTAGCTGGCAAGCTCTGAGATGCAAATTGCCTAAAGGCAGGGAGGCATCTTCAGCAGACACTCATTGCAACATTTCCTGACATTACTGATCTTAGGCCACCTGCAAAGCTAACCATGGTCATCAGATAAGTGACGCTGGCCTTACATGAGCCAACCCACATAAATGCCATGTTTGACAATCAGTGTTAAAAATCAGCTTAAAGTAAAAGCTAAAGAAGAATAGTGACTCTCCTTTGGAACCAAGCTGTAGATACAACATGATGACATTTGGGAAAGGACAACAAAACGGTAGAAATAGTTTTACTTCACTAAAGATTAAATAACCATACCCATTGATATTCACTGTCGTTTGTTGTGCATTCTGTCAAGCCATGACAAGATTACGGACTATGTTAATGGCTTGTAAAGCACAACACTGCTGGAAATGGGCTTCACAAACCATCCGGTTGCAGGTTTTATAGTTGACATTTTCCAACTAATCTTTCATAAGTGGCTCTTGGGAGTACTGCACAAGCCAACGAGACGTCTTTAGAAGAGATGTTAGGGAACAGTTTCACCTCAGGCACACAGTCTCCGTATAGTTGAACTCTGCCCAAATCAGCATTGTGGTTTCGGGAATGATCAAAACGCTGACGTGCTCACTTAGCCCTTATCATTAACATGTTTTGATTGAGAGAGCCAGGCCAAAGGAACGACAAGCTTATTTATCCAACTGGAGATTGGGGAGATTGTATTCTTAAGTCTGACCGTTTGGGGTTGTAGCCATGGACCAGTTCAAGTTTAATGTAATAAATAATCTGCACAGCAAAAATATTCTGTCACATTGCTACCATTATACCAGAACCCTAAATACAGGAAGATTATTCTTCTGAGTGACATATTTTATTGTCTTTCTGTGATGGTAGTTTGGTCTTTAGAAACCAAACCAAAATGTCATTTTGGCTTGGATTCTGTCTTATTTGGTGAAAACCACCGCTGTCTCTGTCCTTCCCTCCAGTCATAGTCCGAACAATAAATCAGGCTCCCAATATGCACTATATACACCTTAGAACTTTTATACACCTTATATACACACACCTTATATATACACCTTATAAAATGTGTTCTTTGACCGAGACATTTGAGAAGCACAGTAAATACTCACTCTTGACGTTAAGGGTCCATGTTGTAGAGATGTTCCCGACGCCGGTGGTCATTGTGCATTTGTACATCCCACTGTCCCTCTTCTGGACCGTGTCCGCAGTAAGGATGTGTGTGTTGCCGTCCTGCCGGAAGCTCAGCCCCACTCCGGATCTCAGCGGGAGGCCATCTTTAAACCAACTCAGGACGGGCATAGGGGAACCTGACACTGGAAAAAAAAAACATCACTGGCCAGCCTGATGGTTTAACATGCATCAATGACGAAGCTATGAACTATTGTGATACAAATTGTGGTCCAAAAATCTTGGGAATGTGTCGAGCAGGGCCAGGAGGGGAGTGTTAAAAGGGAGTAATAAAAAATGGGAAAACATTAACAGTACTTGAATGTTTTGTCTTTGTAATACTTTCTCTGAACAGAAATACATCAAACGGTGCTCTCAGGTCATCAGTAGCCTCAGTAAAACTGCAGCATGTGTTTAAATCCCGGTCACTATTCTTCCATTAAAATGATGCATATTCCTACTGTTACATTTTAAGGAAGCATGAGAATTCCTAAAGACATATAAATCACGATATATCGAGGTACCTTGGCATTTGAACGTGACTCTGGTCCCCTCTGGAGCATCCTGGCTCTGAGGAAAAGATTCAAATCTGGGTGGAACCCCTGCATTCACAGCCGCTCTGTCTGACCTGCTCTCTCTGACCTGCCTTCTGCTCTCTTTAGGAGCCTCAGAAGATGGCTCTGGGGCGCCCTTCACTGGATCTTTTGAACCCCTGTCTGGAGCTCTGCTGTGAGGCCCCGGCTCGGCCCGGCCAGCCCCCTGACCTCTCAGCTGGGGCTGCTGTGACGGGGAGCCGGCAGCCTTCGGAGAAGCCACCAAAGGTTGTCTAAGGGTCGCTTCTGGCAGACTTGCAGGGGGCTTGGAGGATGTCACAGGGGCCTTGAGAGAAGCAGCATTAGTCTTCCGTGCGGGACTTGTGGAGCATGTGACCTCTCTGGTCTCCTTAGTGACTGTCGGGAGGTCTCTGGGTTGTCTGGCCTCAATCTTTTCCTCGGTCTTGATAGGTGAGCGTCGGTCCGTGTGCAGGCCATTACTAGTGCGCGTGACCTCAATAGAGTTAGTTGTCTTTGGGACAGGGCTCACTGGAGTTAATGGAGGCAGGCTGCAGAGGGAGCATTTACATGGTTCAACACCTCCAAGTCGATAGCAATTGGGGAAATATTTTCTGTCCAACTCACCAAAATGTTATTGCAGATCTAGTGATAATACCATGCTGGGTTTTGTATAAATCACATACTCACATGGCTGTGTCACTGCCTGAATCTAAAAAAGGAAAGGACACACACAATATTTCCTTAATATGAGTAATTGCCCAAAATAGCATTTGAGGCCATACATTTTAAATGTTTGTGACTCACTCCCAAATGACCACCTATTACCTACGTACAGTAGCGGGCCCTATTCAAATTAACTGCAATGCAAAGGGAATAGTATGCAATTTGGGGGACAACCTGTTGATGGCTGACTAACATGCCTTGTGATTGGCTAAGGTGTCCTACCCAGAACGTTTAGCTCCGCTGTAGCCATGGCTTTGCCAGCGCTGTTGGCCAAAGAGCAGATGTACGTTCCTGCGTCTTCCACACACACGTCTCGAATCTCCAGGAAGTGGATTCCCGATTTCTCAAACACGCTGTAGCGGGGAGAAGTAGGGATCTCCTTATCTCCCTGTAACATCCGAATGGAGTGAGACAGTCAGAGAGGAAAAGTGAGGGGGAGAAGGAGGGAGAGAGTGAGACAGTCAGAGGGAAGGTGAGGGGGAGAAGGAGGGAGAGAGTGAGACAGTCAGAGAGGGAAGGTGAGTAGGAGAAGGAGGGAGAGAGTGAGACAGTCAGAGGGAAGGTGAGTAGGAGAAGGAGGGAGAGAGTGAGACAGTCAGAGAGGGAAGGTGAGTAGGAGAAGGAGGGAGAGAGTGAGACAGTCAGAGGGAAGGTGAGGGGGAGAAGGAGGGAGAGAGTGAGACAGTCAGAGAGGGAAGGTGAGTAGGAGAAGGAGGGAGAGAGTGAGACAGTCAGAGGGAAGGTGAGTAGGAGAAGGAGGGAGAGTGAGACAGTCAGAGAGGGAAGGTGAGGGGGAGAAGGAGGGAGAGAGTGAGACAGTCAGAGAGGGAAGGTGAGTAGGAGAAGGAGGGAGAGAGTGAGACAGTCAGAGAGGGAAGGTGAGGGGGAGAAGGAGGGAGAGAGTGAGACAGTCAGAGAGGGAAGGTGAGTAGGAGAAGGAGGGAGAGAGTGAGACAGTCAGAGAGGGAAGGTGAGGGGGAGAAGGAGGGAGAGAGTGAGACAGTCAGAGGGAAGGTGAGGGGGAGAAGGAGGGAGAGAGTGAGACAGTCAGAGAGGGAAGGTGAGGGGGAGAAGGAGGGAGAGAGTGAGACAGTCAGAGAGGGAAGGTGAGGGGGAGAAGGAGGGAGAGAGTGAGACAGTCAGAGAGGGAAGGTGAGTAGGAGAAGGAGGGAGAGAGTGAGACAGTCAGAGAGGGAAGGTGAGGGGGAGGAGGAGGGAGAGAGTGAGACAGCAGCAAATTTCGAGTAACTTTCCAGTTGAGTATTTCTTGCACACGTTCTGACTACTCTGATGATATTTCAACCAGGATCTCTGGAAAAAACCTGGGAATTTCCAGGAAAGTTACTGGCATTTTGGGGCCCAAATTAATATGTCCAAGCTCACCTTGAGCCAGGTAACCAACGGCTGTGGACGCCCAGTGATTTTAGCGGAGAACTTGCCACTCTGTCCAATTCGGGCGAAGATGCGGGAGGGCTTTGTCACAAACTTCGGGGGGCTCTCGCCCCAGATGCTGGGCCTACTCTCCACCACTGGAACTCCAAACCGACCACTGGAGTCAAGGAAAACAACCGCTTACTACCTCAACTTATAAATATGTGACTGCTCGACTACAGCACTTGAACAAACAAACTCCATTCAGATTATGACTTAATACAGCAATATTGTAAGAACAAACACAAGAAATATACGCAGTCTGACAATTCCATGTTGAACAGACGCTGTCAAAAGAAGCATGATAAGATGGTCGATTATATCAGCACCATGACACCATCGTGTACGAAAGAAATAATACTTCCCGAATGGTACCCAACAGAATATGTTGTGAATTATGTTTAACCAAAGGGCTCTGGTCAAAAGTGCACTACCCAGAAAATAGGGAGGTATAAAGACACACATGACTTACCCGGTTCTACTTGTCAGGTTGTAAGTCTTCCCTGCGTTCCCTGTGAGAGATAGAACACATGCCTCAGATAATTAAAACAGCCTCAACGGTACTCCATTCTCCAACAAAACTCGGTTTTATTTTCAAAGCAGTGCACTAGACAGGAAATAGGGCACAGTTTGGGAGGCCAACAGAGAGAAAAGAGCAGTACGTAACAGAATGTGTGCCGGGCAGCGCTGCAGAATGCATTTATATATCACAGCAAGAGCACTGTTAAACAATGTTTGTCCTGCTACTACGTAAAGAGGTCACGCTTCATATGTGTCTGCTTGTGTTTAGTAAACCCAGGATGCCTGAAGAGCTGTTCATGATCCTCATAAAGCCAAACAAATGTGGAGGACGCCTGAATGTGTACATGCTTCTCACTGGAAAGCAGTAGGTGCCAACCCCCATTTTCATGCATCACGTAACCTAAGTATCCACAGAGTAACCATCGAAAATGGAAAGGCAAAGCTGAAATGGTATATGCCAAGGATTTTTAAAATGAAAGTGTGCCAATCCCACTTACGCTGACAGGAAGAGAAAAATCCTGAAGCCTTCCGTGTGGACAGTATAAATGCTGAAAGCAAATGGCCCCTACTGGGCTCTGATCAAAATGTGGTCTATTATATCTGATATGCAGGTCTGATATGCAGGTCTGATATGCAGGTCTGATATGCAGGTCTGATATGCAGGTCAGATATATAGGTCTAATATATAGTGCATAACGAGCTACTTGGGC
This sequence comes from Dallia pectoralis, assembly GCA_029465975.1. Lineage (NCBI taxonomy): Eukaryota > Metazoa > Chordata > Actinopteri > Esociformes > Umbridae > Dallia > Dallia pectoralis. Next base: position 16,193,893 of record CM055731.1, on the reverse strand, counting down.
CAATTAATAAATACTGTGTTCCTTCTGAAAGGGGAATTACAAAAGAACATTATTGGCAGTAACTCAAAAGCAACACCTACGACACTGCATTGCACCCTATCCCATTGTTCCAAGTCAAAAGTAGTTTCCTAAACAAAGAATATGATGTGGTTTAGGATTTAGTTAGTGGGCAGTACCAAGGCTGATGTGTGGTACAGTACCTTCTACAGTGATCTCCACGGTGACCTGGCGGCTCCCAGCATCATTCACCACATCACATGTGTAGAGTCCTGCATCACTCTCCTGGGCACCATGTACCACCAGGCTGAAGGTTCCACGGCTACTCTGTTCCATGACCACGCGACCCCCGGCTACCACAGCTTTCCCACTTCTGGACCATGTGACCTGGGGCTCAGGATGCCCTCTCACCTGGGGATGGAAGAGTTTCAGTGGATCTGTACAATAGATCAATACAAAATACACTCACCGGCCACTTGATTTGGTACACCTAGCCTGTACCGTTTTTTTGCCTTTAAAACTGCCTCAATTCTCTGTGGTATACATTCGACAAGATTATCAGACCACAGGAATTCTCTGGGGGGGTAACATTATTTTATCTGTGACCCACAGCCTAATTCAAACGACACAATATTCTTCTGAAGCTTTAACATTCCGAAATACTTTTCCCGTACTCTGGTTTTCAACAAAACCTTGTTTCTTCAATCTCCTTCAAGTTCTTGCGTCCTTTCTGACATGGAAACACTCTCAGGGACTTTTGTTTTACTGCATGTAGTAACAGGTAACGGAGCAATCACTCATCTTCTTTTTGTATAAATACATATTATTACATTTTTTACCAGAACACCTGGCCCTACTCAGCATACCAACTGTCAGGAGCAAAGTATGGCACAGTTGCTGAAATGGCACAGGACACCAACCAGTAAACAAGAAGAACGGGTACAGGAGCGTTCTGAAACACGTCTCCCGTTTCCTGTCTGAAAGCCATTGCCACTTTCCTCTAATTCATCTCAGTCCAATCGACTTCCCTGATCTAACCACAGCTTGTTTTCTCTGTAGTCTTTGAAGCATCTCAAATCTTCAGGCCGAGGCCACCGCTAATAAGGACAGTAGGTGGGCAATCCTTTTCTCTCTCGCTTAGTCGCCGCTGGTGAGATGCCAATAATGCTCCTGTTGAAGCCCTGGGAGGAGACCCTGGTAGACCCAAACGGGCAGACATATTAAGGGGCCCTTTTGCAAACAAGACCCTTGCAAAGATGACTGTTTCTGAAATAGCAGTAAAACTAAGAGAAGGGGAAACAGTTAACCGCCGCAGCTGCTACACATTTCAGACAGAACAAACAAAACAAATATGTTTTAACCGCTAGAAACCAACAGATTGATTCCATATGAAAGCCAAAATCTGAAAATATAAATAAGTAAAGCAGTAAAGTCTCTATAATCGCACCACTCGCATTCCAGACTGTCAGACGGACCTCAATCATTTCCAGTCCAACATTACTTCTGCTGTACTTGGTCCTAGGCAGGTTTGTCCAAAAACGGCAGCATTAACTTTTAATGTTGTCATTAAATCAAACAGACACTGGCATTTCCCTGAAAACTCAGCTGCTTGACGCTCAGTGCCACAGAGATGTCATGCTGTGGGCCTGAAGCATCCCGAATGACCAAATTCCCATGACGAGTTCAGACGGGAAAAAAAACAACGGGGCGTTTACACACAGAGATAAGTTCCAACAAACCGAATAAATCAGACACAGACATCACGTTGGCTAGTCAAGAGAATAAACGCCTCAAAACAAATCTCGTGACAGAGCCATCATCATATTCACTGAGAGCAGAGGATGGCGCTTGCTGGTAATCCACCCTGGATATATGAACCAACTTTTTCAACACCAAAAACCCCAAAATGCAAAAAGACAAGTAAATTGGGAGACAGACATGTGAGGAACAAAGCTGTATATATTCACGCTACTTCATATTGGGTCTTGCTACTGGAACCCAAATCACCATCACATTGAGGGCGCTGCTTCTCATAACAAAGCCAATTAGGTTGACATTAAAGCTGCCTGTACAATGAAATCCACTCACGTATAAAAAGATATTGATCAAAGGGAAGCAACAGACGCTTCTGACTTTTAATCACGTTAGTCATTTCCACTGTTTCCATGTGAGAACACTAAAACGGATGATTGGAGCCCTCGTGTCTGCAGACTAGTTCCACATCAATAGCATTATCAGCACTTCTTGTGTGCGTCCTAAATGGTTCCCTATTCTTTGGCCTAAAGTCCTGATAGTCAATAGGCTAGCAAATGGAATGATACCATTAGGTTTCCGCCTACGGCTCCAAGAAATAGGGTTGGTTTATTTGTCCCGGTAATACTCTGAAGGTCTGGCTCTGGCGATGACTTTTTGACTTTGTATTGGGGATACACCTGCAGAGGACTATCCCAGGAACCCATTAGTGGAGTAGCATACATCACATAAAATAGGTATAACTACTGATGAAAAGATGTTGATGTTGAAAATTGCCCCCTGTTCTGTTTAGAGTGCATGACTTTTTACTTACTTTTGGGCTCTGGTTTTGAGCAGTGCATTACACTGCAAAAAAAGACAATGTCACAATACAGGAAAAGTTTTGTAACAGGGTGTACTGTCGAATGAAACTGATCAGATATATATTGAGATATACATTTTCCCTTTCCGAAAACTATTGTGCTGGATGTTAGGTCGGATAGACTTGGCGTAAACAAAGGTGTTCCTCAGGGATCGATCCTAGGACCTGTTTTTAACTTTTTATCTACATTCATGCAATTGGTCAATCTGTAAATAGTTGTACATATCACCTTAATGCCGACGATACTATTCTATGCCTGTGCCTCAATGATCAATGCTGCTATGGCCAGTTTGCTGCAAATACATGTTGCTTTTAAAATCTCATCACAGGACTTACAGCTTTACTATTTGGATGGTTCCTTAATTTAACAGGTCCCTTCATATAAATACCTTGGAATTTGGATTGACAGTGACCTTTCATTTAAGAAACATACTAGTGAGCTTGTTAAAAAGCTTAAGTGTAAAGTTTCTCCCTGGGTTTCTTTTACATAAACAAATCCAGCTTTCCTTTGGTGAACAGGAGAAAAATTGTTCAGTCAACGGTTATGCAACTCTGAAGCTGCTTGTTTATCATAGGGCCCAGTGTTTTATTACTTCAGACAGTTATAGCACACATCACTGTATTTTATACCAGAAAGTTGGTTGGACCTCTTTAATAGTGCATCGATCCCTCCATTATTCTATTTTTTATACAAAGCACTAATCCACAAGCTTCAGGTATACTTAATATCACTGTTGACACCTAGGTCGTCATGTTTCAATACTAGATCCCAGAGTTGGATAGTATTGCAAACACCATTTACACTACAGAGTTAATTCGTTCTGCCTTCTCTTTCAAAGCACCTCATCTGCGAACTAGCATCCAGAGTTTCATTTGGGTGCCTTGGTATCCATTAGTCAATAACAATATGATGTTAGATTTTTATAGTGGATTGTTGATTATTGATTGTGACAATTATTGTCTGTCAATTGTATGTATATGTCTTCAATTGTCATTATATTTGTGAGTTGATGTTCCCAGGGCATTTTTGAAAATGAGATCTCGGTCTCAATGTGTTTCCGATAAAATGCAATTTAAATCAAATATAACATCTGCCGAAACGATATACGGGAATCTCGTCAGGGGGACTGCAGTATTTACAATAACGTTAATGATCCAGACTGGCTTATGGTAATGAGAGCACACAGTTTATTATCTTGGCTAATCTTACTGACCCCCATGGGAATCCAACACACAACCGTGGCGGCGTGCGCATCATGCTAACAACTGAGCTACACAGAAGATATGGGTGTTTGTGGATGTGAATGGCCACATTGTACTTGTGATAGTGAGAATGCCACATCACCCAGGCACACAAAGTTAAAGTTTAATCCCGAAATAACATTCCACTGAAATGGAAATAACGAATTGTCTGTCTGGTGGTTTCGACATTCAAAAATCCTGATGTCTTCATCTCAGCAACCTTATATTTAATATATATTTATAGCGGCTATGATTTACACATGCAAATGCCATACTGCAAATGTCAGATAATGTTCAACAAGTTATATAGTTGTATGCGCGGGATACACAAGTCAAACCAACCAAGCTCATTTCTTACTAGCAGATTCCTTCTTGCCAATGCAAGACCTAAATACAAATGTTAAATGTGTTTATAAATCAAAGAGAAAAAATGTTTCATATTGACAATACGTAGAGTATATTGGTATTACGGACCAGCGTATGGATGACATAGCACTGAATAAAAAGACGAAGCCAATGATGTACAAGGGCTATCAAGAACGAAGTTGGCCACTTCACCAACCCGCGGTAGAAAAGTGACCAGGGCAGGGAGTGGGGATGTATCTGTGAAGAAGTACCTTAACAGAGCAGGGGTACACATCTGCTTTCAATAGGCGTTCCACCATCAGGTTTCTGCCAGCATACCTTACAGTGTTCACATTGAGTCTCCCTCTGTACTTTTCTACAGGCTCCTTAATTATGTCATATAGCGTTCTTCAGGAGAATGAGTTCATCTCTTGGCAAATCATTATAGGACATAGAGGCTGGAGGTACAGAGGCTGAGGGGCTCTGAGGATGGCTGACAGGGGAGGGAGGCTGAGGGTTGCTTAGGTGGGAGGCTGTTGGGAAGGAAGGCTATGTAGACCCATGTCAGATGCCTGCCCACTCCCACTCATTGAGAACACACCTATGAAACATGGTAAAATAAAGAATAGAATGGACCAATATTGTCAGTTGTACAACTTAATGCCTTCAACTGAAATGTGTTCTCTGCATTTTAGGGGGCAGCCCTAATCAATTACCTGATTTGAATTTGGCGCCCGGGAGCATTTTTAGGGTTAACGGTCTTGCACAAGGACAGAACAACAAGGTTTCCCCCTTGATAATGGGGGGTTTGGAACCAGGGACCCAAACCCCAGTCCCTAACCACTAGGCCACCTTGCCGCCAAAAGGTCACATACTGTCAACGTCAGCCTCCAGGACTAGCGGACATCTGCAGTCTACTGTGGACGGCATGGTTTAATTACAGAACTTGCTTTACCAACAAAACTACTAATACTATATATAAGCAGACTGTATTTAATTTTGATTATTACGAATGTGTAATGTAAACAGGCCATATCGGCGGAACCCCAAATTGCCCTGTTCTTTCGACAGCTCACTACTTCTGACAAGGGCCCATATGACTTTGATCAAAACTAGTGGACTAGGGTGCAATTTAAAAAGACACCATATAGGGACAGGTGAGGAAGTGACCTACAGAAGTGATGGATGCAGACCAAGAGAGCAACAGTTCCCAGACACAACCTCCTCCTCGGAGCCGCCAAACGTCTGTGTTATTGTGTCTTGTTTGAAGGTCAAAGGTACTCTGTAAATCATAGGTGGTAAGAGCCTGTGTGTGTGTGTGTGTGTCTAGCATTTGGCTGATGGAAGGATGTTACCTGATGTCATGTGTTTGATTTTAGCTCGCTAGGTGACACACGTCATCAAAATGTTATAGCTAAAGGTCGAAACGTTCCCTGTTGTAGCAGATCATTCAAGCAGAACTACAGTCGACCAGGTTCTGCACCAGCAACTCTGGGGAAAAGAAAATCAATACCTGAGGAAGCTGAAAGTCACAAGACTAAAATATTTTAATCCCTATAAAGAAGCATTCCATAGATCCACTCAGTCACGGCACCTGACCTTTCTTTCTGTGTTAGAGTTTGTCTGGTCAGTGTGCATTAAATGAAACCGTAAAATTATAATTGGTTCATAACCAAACAATTACAAAATATATGAAAGTGAAACATATGTAAGAGGTTAGACCATCTTGAAAACAAAAGTACATTCACAATATATACACATCGTCGTTTGGCAGGAATGGAAAAAAACAAAACAAATGATGAATGTTAGGTGCTGTTATTGTTGGTCCAATAAAGAGCAAAGGTATGCAAGACACAGATGTCTATGTTTAGGAACTGTAAATAATACTCCTTAATCCATAATGTTAATGTCCCAGAACAGAACGTACACAGATAAGTAGTTTGTCTGTGGAAAATATTTCCATTGTCTGTCTAGTATTGACATGACCAAGAGCAAACATAACTAAATGTACCTATACCACTTTATATTAGGATGTGTGGGTGTGAACCTACATTGCAGCATCTAAGAGTGCAGAAATTGGTTTCTACAAGCAGTTTCCTCAAACTGGAGCCACAACTTCAGCCTTTCGGTGTATCGTCTCAGGTAAAATAGCTCCCAACTCGTTTGCAAAATTGTTTAAGGCAGCTGATTTCATGCCATTACAATAGTTTGAGAGGAATTCAGTTATGTGCTTCCTTAGATTATGTCAATAGTGTGTCATGGCAGCACAAAGTAATTATACTTCAAAATGGGATTTCAAAGGGTGGGACGTGCTAGGATCTAGGGTAACTTCAGCACAATTATCCGTTATTCCAGACCTACAAAGGGAAAGCATAAACAAATCTGGAAATTGCAGCAATTTGGAAAACTACAACCAGAATTTCTTGAAAATCCAGGAATTTGGAAACAGTTACCAGGATTTTCAAAACCCTCACTCAGGCCATTATGATTCCGGATTTCATTTAATACAGCCGGAATCCATTTTGATCTTAAATTCGAGACAAGTGAAAATAAAGCCGCAGCCTGAAACTGTGTGAGATTTAGACATGTGAAACACAACTGTGTGCAGTAGTGGTAAACACATTAGAAACAACATTATGTAACAATTCTGCAAATAAAAGCTAAATAAGGAAGTATGTTTATTTATCTTACAATCAGGACCTATGTTTGGTTAAACAGTTTTTTCCCCCTCATCAAAATACCGTAACCATTACACCACTGTTATGGTCATTAGTCTGGCCCTGGGTATTGTTGTATTAGCCAGGCTAATGGCTAAGGGCAGCAGCCAGATATCTTTTGGGCCAGGTTAACCTATGGCGATCTGTGTTGTGAAGCCTTTGAGACCACAGCTTAATGGATTCTGACAGAGCGTCTGAGCTGCAGTGGCAGGAAGCCACTAGAGTGGCACAAAGCCAGTCTAGTTCACCCTCTCGGACACGCTCAGCAGTTCCAGGAGTTTCTCCATGGTCCTGCTGGTCCCAAGGTTTAAGGCCTCAGACTGCAGAGGCAAGTTCAACAGCTCCATTTATTGTTTGAATTACCTCTGCTTTACCCACTGTGTTTTTGGAGCCGATCACAAAGATGGGCGAGTTCACGAACGTAACAGCTCACGAACGTAACAGCTCACTAACGTAACAGCTCACTAACGTAACAGCTCACTAACGTAACAGCTCACTAACGTAACAGCTCACTAACGTAACAGCTCACTAACGTAACAGCTCACTAACGTAACAGCTCACTAACGTAACAGCTCACTAACGTAACAGCTCACAAACGTAACAGCTCACAAACGTAACAGCTCACAAACGTTACAGCTCACAAACGTAACAGCTCACAAACGTAACAGCACACAAACGTAACAGCTCACAAACGTAACAGCTCACAAACGTAACAGCTCATCGAAGGCGTCCAGGTGGAATGTTAGAGAAGCCAGAAAAGTTAAAGATTAATGTTTTAGCATTCACATCGCAGCTTAAATCCTGTTTTGAGTTAAATCAACCTACAGAACAGACAGTTTGGTTTTCAGGTACTGACTGGTCCCATGTAGGTCAGTTGGTGAAACAGAAGCATTTACAATGCAAAAAGCATATGCTAAAAGACAAAAATGTTAAATATGATTGGTAGATAGAAACCAGTTATAGATGATAATCTGATACATCTGTTCTTCATCAAGACTGTACAATTCAGACATTTAACAGAAACGACTCCTATAATTTTTAGCAGCGGAGGAATGCGAAAATACTGACAACCAGTGTAAAGGTAAACGCTGTGACAAAGCCTGTTTTCTGTAACACTTTGATTTTAATACAATAAAATATTGTTTTCAAACACACTTTGGGCTGGGTGTTTAATACGTTGTTAACATGTGCATAATCTATAATTAGAATAACTAGCATACCTGAGTTTGTCCTTACAATCCAAGTTTGAAAGTAAGTTGTTTAGATGACCTTGGGGGCAAATCAGTTAAATTTGCTTACTTTTCCATAGAGAGTAAAAAAAAAAGCATATGACTTTTGTGAACTATCCCTTTAACGTGGAAAGCGGTGTGGAGACTTAAAGGGGACTGAAATCCAGTCATCTAAGGAGTAGAGCTGTCCTTCTGCAGGGTGTCAAAACATGACACGTAGACATAAAACTATTCCAAACACGGAACATGACCACCAGAGAGAGCTGGTTTAGTTTGACTGTTCCACTGGTGTCTTGACATGTGCAGTGGTGTAGAACGGTGTAGATCGGACTCATGCTATCAACCTATAGTTACTTCTGGACTGATACATGTCAATATGCATCATATGGTTCCGTGTGGTTTGATATGAGTTTGGCGCATGCACTGCCAGGAGGGAGGATTCTCACCGTGGCCGACCGCACATAAATGCATGCACGCACCAAGAACAACATAAATGCATGCACACACCAAGAACAACATAAATGCATGCACGCACCAAAATGGTAAATGCTGCGCTTTTATATATAGCGCTTTTATATAGGCGCTTTACAGATCCTGCGTCTCATTCACCCATTCATTCACTCATTCATACACTGACGACCGCGTCTACCATGCAAGGCGACTGCAGGCTCGCCAGGAGCAGCTGGGGTTAGGTGTCTTGCTCATGGACACCTCGACAATTTCCCAGGAGGAACCGGGGATCGAACCACCAACCTTCCGATTGATAGACACAACACAACCGACTCAACCCACTGAGCCACTGCCGCCCCGCATGCACGCACCAAGAACTACATAAATGCATGCACGCACCAAGAACTACATAAATGCATGCACGCACCAAGAACTACATAAATGCATGCACGCACCAAGAACTACATAAATGCATGCACACACCAAGAACTACAAGTCCCATTGTAATCAAGGTCTGCTAATACTCAAATACTGTGCTATACCTCCTGATTTACATTTCACCCACAAAAGACATTCACAATAAAGAATCTCCGTTATTTCACCATCAGAAATTTTCCAGCAAAACTCAAAGTATGTTTTTTTACTGTTTAGTTTTTACATCAACAACATATCTGTTTAGACAACTTTAAAACATTTTTGGGCAGAGTTTTCTTCCTTTGTTAGGATAACAAGTCATCATCCATTAATCATGGTGAAAATGGAACTTCAATTCAACCATAGCCAAAAGGACCATTGGGATAAGTTCAGACTAGACTGGTTTCTAAACGTCAGGTACATTTTGGGTCAAGTCCTTTCAGACTGATCTTTGAATATACAGCCAAAATACAAGACGTTTGCCCAATCATGAACGGATTTGACACAGGTTAGTATTATAGAGAGACAATGTCCACGTTGACCTTGACCTTGTATGCCAAAGATTCACCATAATGCTATTACGAATGAAACCCTCCAATATCGCCACAGAGGATGATCCCCAGAGAGGGATTACTAAAGACCACAAGCCTTGGAATACCATAACAGTACATGCAGGTCAACATCCCACCTTGACATAAGCTCCACAAAGTCAACTTTAGAACTTTCACTCCAAGACAGGGAAATGTGAAGCACGCTGGGTTGGGTCGAATGAAACGATTATAACTGGTCAGAGCATTTGAGACGGTGAGAGAGATTCTTACCTTCCCATCCAGACGGGCAGTTCCTCCCAGGATGACCCGGACATTGCGCGGCGGCAGCGTAAACACTGGAGGCTCCTGGCTTCGTGAGTCTTGTCCCAATGTTAGTCTGGTCTTGGAGATTCGTGTTGTTGTCACAAGCTGGACATCGGCCATATTTCTGTATAGGATAGAAGACATGTTTGGGTCGACTGTTTAGATAATCCAATCAGCTTCACATGCTTCGCAAATGGCTTCCTGGTTCCTATGTACGAAGGATTTTTTGGTCTTTAGATGTTAGGCTGTATGTATACATTTGATACGAAGTGATAAATTGCATAAATGGCCTCTCGCCAAATCAATATATAGAAAAACTATAGGTAAAAACACTAATGATTGTGTTCACATGATGCTTACGTTTTGGATTTGACAAGCAGTTATTTAGAAGTAGTTAAGGAAATATTTTAAAATTACTGCCAGTTGCATTTCCAGGCTGTTTGGGGTGAAATAGGCCCCATATTTATTCTCAGACATCTTTTTCAACCCCAACCACATTTCTGCAATAGAGACAACAGGTAAATTATTGGCAAATATGAAACCATGAGCCAAGAAGAAAGTCCCCCATAGGCTATATTCACTATTACTCCACATGACTAGCTATATTATGTCAACAACATTATGCCAATAAAATGTAATACGTAAAGAATAGATTTTATGTATTCACATAGTGAAGAAAGCATAAAGCCCAGATTATGTACAGAGTTAACCTTTATTCAACCAGGTCAGCCGATTGAGAACAAACTCTCATTTGCAACGGCGACCTGGGGAGAAGCTGATAATTGAACCCATCATACACACAAAGCGTGCACTCTACCACTGAGCTACACCAACTGCTCCATCCGTCCCAGATTAGATTATTCAATATGCATTTGCTTCACTACTCAAACTGAATTATTCCGTGCTCTGTTTTTCACTACATACTTCAACCAGAAAGTCTGAAGAGTCATTGAAGTTGTTAATGTGGACGTGAAACAAAGGGCATTATACAAAACTACATTCTCAGTGATTCACTGGTCTCTAACCTATCAAGGTAACATTTAAAGGAGGCCAGTTTAACCATGTGATCCCTGCCTTTGGCTCCAACTTCTCATTTTCTGGTTCGGTTTCAGAACATTTCGAATATGTTCACGTTCTCAGACTCAAGCGAGGGTAGCAGACAGACTCAGGTTCCTACTCATTGCTGAGTTTATAAGTACTTGATCGTGGCTTTTGGCCAGAGAAATTAGTTTGACTAGTCAGGCAGATTGTGTTTACCGTCTGTGGAATGTGTTAAAATCATCCCCGTCTCAATGGATGCCTGGGGACCACCAAGGAGGGACAAATGCGCCTCATATCGAGACTTTATATGTGTGAAGCTGGTATAAACACTGGGCTCTCAGCCATGTGGAGCTGCAGGCTGCGGTCCAAACCACCTGAGGAGAGACACACGGGGTACGAAAACATACACGTTTCCTCCAGGAGACACCTGAAGGGCCCGTAGGACTACTCTCCATCTCAATATCCAGTGTACTGGCGGGGTTAGTGTTAAGCGAAAGGAATTCAGAACCACCTGCGCCGCTGGGGAAAATGAAAGCCACACGGTCACACACACACAACTATTGTAGAGAAAGGGTAGACACACACACACACAACTATTGTATAGAGTATAGTTCAATAACAGTGGCTTTCAAGCAAACTATTTGAGCCTTTATTTCCATTTAATTCAATTCCTATCCCAACTCCCACACAATGCTGCATATTGTCACACGGGACTAATAGTGTCAATACAGCTGGGTGTTTGATGTGGTGTGCTGTCAATCCCTCTTTCTGTTCTATATGAGGGGAATCAGTTAAAGGTCAGTGAAGGGTTATTCACGGTGTTTTTGGTTGGGGCCCCAGTCTAAAGTAAACCCCTGTTATGGGAATTTGTTGTCATTTAGAATGTAGCTTTCGCCTCTGGGTCATTACCTCACAGACTTGGCATGAGAATGGTGATGGCATCACAAATTCATACCAGTACCGTGATGACCAGTAACATGCTGCATCTGACTACTATTCTGTCAGACAAAAGCATGACACAATTAAATAAGTAGATTTAGCGTGAGCTGAGAGCATACCTGTTGGTCATACTGCATGACGGTAACCGAATAGGTTTGGTAAAAAAACGTCATGCCATATTGTGTCGCCTTGCCAACATTTTTTAATTGGAATTAGAATAGTTCCAGGATCTGTGGTTAGGGCCAAGGATAGAAGTTGACAAATTGTGACCAGAATATTGTGTCCATTGCCATTTTGGTTGCTTGGTTCTATTTCATGCTCTTCATCTGCAAATGGATCTAAGAAAACAAAACCATTCAACTAGTGTAGCAACGTTTTTCACTATATTAGCACCTAGGCGCATTTATCATCTTTTATTGCTTTTTATCTAGTCTGTCAATCACAATTTTATAGGTATAATCTATCACACACGTCTACAGGTATAATCCATCACACACGTCTTCATGTATAATCCATCACACACGTCTACAGGTATAATCCATCACACACGTCTACAGGTATAATCCATCACACACATGTACATGTATAATCCATCACACACGTCTGCATGTATAATCCATCACACACATGTACATGTATAATCCATCACACACGTCTGCATGTATAATCCATCACACACGTCTACATGTATAATCCATCACACACGTCTTCATGTATAATCCATCACACACGTCTACATGTATAATCCATCACACACGTCTGCATGTATAATCCATAACACACGTCTTCATGTATAATCCATCACACACGTCTTCATGTATAATCCATCACACACGTCTTCATGTATAATCCATCACACACGTCTACATGTATAATCCATCACACACGTCTGCATGTATAATCCATCACACACGTCTTCATGTATAATCCATCACACACGTCTTCATGTATAATCCATCACACACGTCTGCATGTATAATCCATCACACACGTCTACAGGAATAATCTGACACGTCTATATGTATAATCTGACACGTCTATATGTATAATCTGACACGTCTATATGTATAATCTGACACGTCTATATGTATAATCTGACACGTCTATATGTATAATCACACACTACAATAATTACATACTTTTATAGGCAAAATCACAGACTTCTATTGGCATAATTGGTATAATATTTTTTTATGGGGATGTAGGACCTATTTGATACTAATGAATGTTTTTTATCCTGATAAACATGATTAGAATTAATATCTACTGCCAAAACATAGTTAATCCTAATTTTCTGGGGGAAAGTCCTTTCCTGGTACCAGATGTCTACCAGATGTCTATCCGACTAATGTGATCTTTGGAGGAGACCTGGCCTGTCAACTGAAACAGTGCTTGCAGAAGGTCGGGACGGAGAAGGTCGGGACGCAGAAGGTCGGAGTGGAGAAGGTCGGGCAGGAGAAGGTCAGAGTGGAGCAGGTCAGAGTGGAGCAGGTCAGAGTGGAGCAGGTCAGAGTGGAGCAGGTCAGAGTGGAGCAGGTCAGAGTGGAGCAGGTCAGAGTGGAGCAGGTCAGAGTGGAGCAGGTCAGAACGAAGAAGCTGGGGACGAAGAAGGTCGTGATGGAGAAGGGTAGAGAGAGGGAGCAGTTTCGACCCATTCGAACTAAACACCGGCTGAACAATATATTTTGTTCAAATTTCTTTTTGCTAACCCAAATAGCCGGTTTTATTCTCCCTTCCATTTGAATACTTTAACACAGGTCGGTGGGGGGGAAGGGGGGCTGTGATTAAGAAAGCATGTGCAACAGAAAAAGAACGAGACTCAACATAAATCAGCCACAAGCAGACTCACTGTATTCCCCTGTTGGTCTGCCTGCGCAGTCAGAGGGTCTGTGGAGTCCAGCGGCCGCTTCTGTTTAGTGTTCAGGAAGCCTGATAATTATTTTGCTGGTTCCAGCATTGGCAGCCCTGGGGTGAGGACAGTGGGTTTCCCTCTTCCTAACCTTTATCCAGCTCAAATGAAAGTGTCTGCGAAGGCATTAAGGTACGAGTAGACACAGTATCGCCTGTCTGAGAGGACAATACCAGCATACATCTATACACAACGTTGTTTGACCTGTCACGGCCTTTGACTAATCACAGCGACTCTTCAGCTGATTGAGACGTGTTCTTATCACATCGTCGCTCACTCAACTGAAAGTGTCGGCCGTTGTGCGTTTCTGGGAGGGCACATTTTGATAAACACGATGGATGTTCAGCCAATTTGCACCGTCCTCTAAGTGGATATGTGCTCCCCTTTAAAACTAAATGTTCTCCTCGTCACTCTCTTCGTCACTCTCAATCCCATATGATTGACTGGCTGATTGATTGTCTCATTTCTTTGTATCGGGTACAAAGACGCTATCGGGGTGGTTTTCTTATGAAACAGCCCAAAGGTGGGGCATTTCCATTGTGCGCTCTAGTTATGCACTACATTTCTACGGTCGCACTGTGATACTGTTTCATGTCTCATAATGGCTTGCTACCAGAAACTTTGTTCAAAATCATGTTAAACAGATATTTAAAGGAAGAACACATGGGCTAGATTAAAAGTGAAAGGGGTGCTGTGTAAAATCCTGTATCTAACATTTACATGACTGAATTTAAACAATGGCACGACTTGTCTCGGTCTTCCACCACAGCACCAGACCGGAATAATACAAGTTGTCGATGTCCATTATCCACAGGAATTAACCTAAATGGTTCCTGTCTGAGAAAACACTTAACTGACAGGATGTGCAAAGCCTATAACCGCAAGTGTGTAAGACAATATTGCAGTATTAAGCTTTGTTATTCTAAACATTTTTCAGAGACATACGCAACGTTCAGCATCCCATCAGAACACCAAAACTCTGCCATTAATTACAGAAATTATTATTATTTCACTGGAGTCCTAAGAGGCTAACTATTCCCTACATGGTTCACTACGTAAAACAGCATAGTACACTAGAGAATAGAGAGAGGATAGGGCAGCATTTGGAACGCACAATGTATAATCACTTCTGATGATGTCGATAAAATTCTAACCTCGAGCCACTGTCAAAAACAAAAGGCCTGTGTTTCATTTGTCCTATTCTGGAACAACAAGAGAGCCGGGCCGTTGACACATTGCAGAGTACATTCAGAGGGTTAGGGTGTATTTGACCAGTGTTGTTCTGCTGGACCCTGAGCCTGACTTGCTTAAAACCATACATTTTACATGGCGTTTGTAAGGTTCATACACATAGAACATTTTCACAACAAAGAAAATATAAAACCACACAAGGCAAATAAGAACTCTGACGAACCACTAATACATAATGTAGAGTTGATAGTTGGACGGATGAATACCTGAATGCTGTTTGAAAGCAGATCAGAGGTAATGGTAACGACAGCACTCAATAATAGCAACATGTAGGGGTTACATTTTCTAAGATGGAGCATATTCACATCACCTGGGAGAGATGCACTCTTTCTCTGACAGTATGAGGGATAATCTGTTGCACTGGTGTTAGCATTAAGAAACACCTTCCAATGTTTATATGGCCGTGAGGTCATCCACATTCATTGGAGGCCATTAGAATGAGATAGTCCACACAGACTAACAATGAACCCCAGTACATTACAAGGCCTACTACTCACAGGTTGATGGTCGGCAAATAATACCTAACTGACAGGCCAGATACAGAGATCAGGCACATTCAACACTCAGAGAACAGGACCATTTTATTATCAATGCGTAGTGTGACAGATTTACAGGACATGAGGAAAATAGACAGCTAAGTGCAAAGCACAGTTGCTTAGGGATAAAGCAACGCCAGTTCGACCATGTCAGTGTCCCAAAAGTCACTCATTCTGTGTCTGTTGGCACTTCTCTGGCAGAGGGTAGTGGAAAATGTGATTAGACACCAGGTAAAGGTAGTGGAAACAAGAAGTGGACAGGTGACGAGTGCCATTTGGGACACAGTTCCTGAATCTCCATGGTGACATAAACAGGTGTTTAGGCAATACAAAAAACTCGGTGGTACCCAACTGGAGGACGTGTGTGAACACAATGTCTTATCTTATCCAGTGTAGCATCAATCTCGTTTGGGCTTCTAGTAAATGTGACACTTTTGAATGACAGCTGAGAAAACATATGGACCTGACAGAACAGAAATCTATGGCTACAAACAAGCCTGCAACCATCTTTTCTTGCTTCAATATACATCCCAAATAACATCCTATTTCATATGTTGTGCCCAACTTTTGACCAGGACCAATAGGGCTATGGTTAAAAGTAGTGCACTACACTGGAAATAAGGTGTAATTTGGGACTGAAGACAGTGTGTTGCTTAACAACAAAATGATGCTTTTGTGAGTTATGTAGCTGTAACCAATACCCCATAGAGGGCCAAACTTATGGAATTGCAGAAAGGGCTGCAGAATTCCAGTGAAATAAAACAAATTCCTAGGTTTTCCAAAAATCCTGGTTGGAGGATTCTGGCATTCCGGCTAATTCCCTTCTGATTTCAGGAAAATAGGAGAAAAGGAGTAATGGCGAACCTGGAAACATTTTGGACAATTGAGGCTAATCTTGTCTAGCTACTTTCTTACATTCTCTTTATTTTGTCCCCCTGTAGCCAGTGTCTGTCCAGGGGAAAAAGCTTCTAAAGACTCCAATTCAAGGCTATCTATTGGTTCTCGCTGCCAAAATAGCCGACTGCCAGAGCAAAACTGGCAAGACAGGATTACATTAACTGTGTTAATATCTGCACTTCCAGCTCTGTCACCCGCTTTTCATTATTCACTGATGGCACTGCTCGTGTCAAACTGATTTATGGATCAAGCTGAACAAGCATGATGGTTTAACCATGTTTCTAAAACAAAGCCAGCATTACTTACACAGGCACCATGTGAAATTCTCACGCAAAGGCAATTTTCCTTTGATTTTCAGTACATTTCTTTGAATTAAAAGTAAATTGGAAGTAAAAAATGGAGGTATACAAATGAATTGAGATACATTATTTGGCTAGTTGGAGTAATTCAGTAGAGTACTATCCATATCTATTTAAAAAAATAAAGTCAAAATGTACATTAAGTACATTTCTTGAAAATACAACTCGTTTAAAACAGCAGAGTAACACCAACAAATAAACCCGTCAAAAGTGATAGGAGATGCTATATTCAAAATGTGTATGTAAAAGTAACAAAGAATAGTGCAGCCTTCCATATAGGTGCAGTGGTGTCCCAGAAGTACAGGAAGGATCTCCGTTTCACAACAATGTTAAATATTTCTGTTGAACTTACCACAACAGCACGTTGCCAACAATGCTCCAAAGTACTGTGTTATATCTTCAATAAGCTTCTTAATTGGTTTTACTGTTAATAGAGAGAACGCGTCTCGGATTCGGCGAGATTTTGTGTTATCGCGATCTTAAAGACAGGTAAGACTCTTGTCTCTGTCTCCTTTGGATCTCTCGTTGACAGTAGTATCAAACTTTTTGGCGTCAGTCCTAACGACACACATTCTGTGAGACCTTTCATTGGTCGTGCGAGAGGGGAAAGGGGAAGGTCTAAAACGGTAAAAAATCTCTCCCCAAATGTGCTGTCTGGGTCGCAGCATTTGTTTTATAAATTAAGTACGAGCACCATGTGCGTTTTTATCCCGTTTAGCTCGTCTCTTTCCGTCTCTTGTTCGATATTTTAGAAATAGGTCTTTATGCAATGCATTGGTTTGAGCCTCGTTACCTCGTGACGTTTCTTTCAAAGACCTGTGTGGTTTTTATAATGCATCAAAGTTGCTCAAACATACCTGTTACCATTTTTTGTATTTTCCTCATTTTTATTATTACCAGAAAATCAAAGACCACCGTGCATAGACTTCACCAGTACTCACAAGCTCGCACACATACAAGCTTCATACAAAGTTATCTTTGACTTTAATATTAAGATAACTTAAGTAAATATTACTGTGATAAATAAATGTTCTTTATGCTGCACATTGGCTATATTATATTTGACGCAGACAGTTGTAACATATGGAATGGTAATTTTGTGAGTATGGGATTCAAGTTGGAGGCTGAATGGTGAAAACACCTGTAACATCTACTGGCTCTAACAATTATCACCCACCCAGCACACTAGGCTAAAGTGAACCAGCCAGTGTGGCATAGAAATGCCAGATATTCATTCTGCCCATGCACAGGAACCACTGTTATTCCACATGTGCTACATAATGTCCTGTAACTTTTTTAGAGACCATGACTGATTTTGGATTTGTGAATTAAGATATAAACAGATCACTGATACAGTAGTGCTCTCTGGTGGATAGCACGGTATCACACTCAAGTTTACCAGTACTTTACCATACAGGCTTATTTTACTGTCAAGCAAAGATGCAATAGGATTTATATCGCTGAGAGGATTTCAGAATTAAACAAGAAATAATGTATAATTTAACGCACTTCATGAAGCAGTTAAACGGTGAAATTAAAGGAGTCCAGCTTTTATCAGGTCATCTCATTCTGTGAATGTGTTGAGCCCCTCAAGTTCCCCACACATTCCAGAAAGAGGCAGGATACTTCTGCATGGAAATCAGATCAGGAGCAGCTATAGCTCACCGGAAAGGTAAAAGTAAACATTCTGTGGGAGTGCTGCCTCAAACAAAACTCCAGACAAAACAGTTATAAGCTGTCTGAAACCTAGAGGTATAGAAATGTCCCTATGTGTGCGTCCCGCCACATGCAGAGTCACTTCTGCCCTAGGCATTTTGAAATGTACTTTCAAAATGCCCCCCCAAGGAAATGGAGTCCTGAAACTATTAAGATCAGAGACTCTAAAGGCTCATGTTTTATAAAATATGATAATGTCCAGGGTATATGTACATACTGATGCTAATTGGAACTGCATTAGCCTACACGCTACTCTACACCTCTAGACCAGTGCAGTCGACTGTATTACCTTGACCTTAAGAGGATTCTTTTTGAGATCGAGCTGACCTCAGATGCCTTTGATCTGCTTATCTCCTGTAGTTGATGGCATAATTATTTTCTTCCTGTCAGTTTGTGGCTGTATCTCTGTAATGGACCAACCCACTGCACTGATTAAAGCAGTAAACCACACCCGCTGTGTGGTTTCTGGGAATATTCTATGGCCTGGTTTTGGCAATTTACTTTTACATTTGAAAATAATACTGTCCATGTGGCAAGACATTCAGACTTCAACGTATCCTATGAAGTGTGATTTTTTGTTTGTCAACTAAATTGTAAATATCACTGAGACTTATTCATGTGTTTGGATTTTTTTGTTAGATGTTGCAGTGGCTCAACGTTGTGTGACATTTTGGTCAGTGAGGAATGTTTAAATATGTATACAAAACTGGTATAGTTTTACAAAATATCAAGGCATTTTGGAGCCTTTAGCGCTCTCCACTGGCTAAAGTTAGAATGTGTAATATAAAATGATATCTTTGCTTTCAGTGGTGTTAAATAAACACAAAAATACAGTATTACATTGTATATGCATTTTAGAAAACTGAAATAAAACAAAACACATTGTTAGTGGTTTGATCTGTACGCATATGTTACTATTCATAAATGCTAAATATTCCCCTCTAGTTAATATCTAGAATCTTGTCAACATGTGTCGCAAAAAGTAATCAGAGACTGTTTACCAATCTGTTTGATTAGAGAAGTTGATTAGTTCATATGAGCTGCTGACAGCTGGACATAGGGGAATGACACTGATTACGAGCTAGAAACAGGGTATTTTTAAATGGATGTTTTGAAAATGATTCAATGACAAGAAATGCCACCATGGGATGTTGCTGTGTAATTTTTTTTTTCAACTGCTCTGAAGCAGTTTTTAAAGTCCGACTGGCATTAAGACATCCACTCCACTAATTCAGGTACATGTTGATAATATGTTGTACATCACTAGGAAAAATAAATATAAAATAAAATGTAATATTGTGACTCAGAATCTGAGTGGTTCAGTGGTCAACCTCGGTTGCACTATTGTCGTGATAGGAGTTTGAATCAGTCTTACCCAGTTTTAAGCAAAAGCTACCCCCTGTCTTTTAAGGGGGAATATGTAACATGTTTAATAGATTAGTTTCACAAGAGCAGTTTGGTTAATAACATCCTCTGTCCATCTGCATGCTTTTTACTTTTGCTTTGGTCTATAAGTTTTAAACAGCCGGAACAATGCAATTTTCTGACATGGTAATGTGATTGCCTACAATGGCAGCTTGCTCAAACAACATCAAGAGGAAATTAGCTCGTCCAATTATAAAAATCAGCCAGATAAGTGATACTGTGAAAAACCATCATTCCACTAATTCGGCGTGGAAACGGAGTGTAAGTTCCCAAAATATTGGGAAGCTACAGATAGCTTGCAATAAAGAGGCCTAGGGCACATGTACCAGTAAAAGATACAAGGTATGGATGCAATCATTTTCATGGCTCTGTGAATTTGTTGGTTTTTCCCTGTGATAGTTTGGAGCAGCAATGGAAATCATACAGCAATGTCCACAGTTACATCCATTCTACTTAATTGATACTTTATCGTACAGGATACTGGTCAATGATAGAGGACAGAGATATTTTCGCTGAGCTGTAGACGGTACTCGAACCTGCGCCGCAGCAAGGCCCGTTTCCCAGAAGCAGTGCATTTGTCTCAGCCTGTGGGTTTGTGTGCCGGTGAGGCAATAAGAGCCTGCTGTCTGGCAGTGGATCAGTGCTCCATGCCTTTGTTACAGGCTATGGTCTGACAGGCTCTGGCTGCCCGGCCCACATCTCAGACTGCAGAACATTCCGTGCTCAGGTGACCGTGGAAACAGCAGGAGCTGGAACGATCCGACCATTTGCAATATCTTCTCATCTCACCAGAATGTACAGCCAAGGATTACTCGAGAGCGTTTTACAATCACAAACACCATCAACCCCAAACATGTCAATTTTCTGATTTGAATTCCATGTAGAATTATGTTGCTGAAAATACGACCAGCAGAAATGTCAGTACAAGTTAATTATGAGTCAACATATTATGCGGCAAAAAGAAAACATGCTTCATCACCCAATTGTTCAAAGCATTCCTTTTATGTTGTGAAAACAGGGTGTGAACTGAGCCTAAAATAGCCCGGATGATGTGTGTGTTTTGGTGGCAGGGCTGACATGGTTGGTTTAGGAAGGCTGTCACTTTCTGGCACATGGTGACCCAGCACGTCCATCTGTGGGAGAACACACTCCCAATGTTAAGGTTGCTTCTCTGGGGAGAAATTGGCTCCTCAAACGCACAGACAAACACATACAAGTGCATAGGCAAATCATACTGTCAGTTCTACATAACATTATCATGTGAAAATGTTGCTTTGTATATATATATATATATAAAATAAGTAAATCATAAGTGAAAAAAGTCAATCTGTTCATGAAGTCTGACACATTCATCACGCCACTGGTGGAGCTCCTGAGTAAATGAAAACAAGATACAAGTTGTGTGCCATATCTATGTATATCATTTATCTACAATGAATGAAATGTACCTTTCTAACTGCAACTAAATGCAAAACGTCTATTCCGTGTAATGTCCTCATTATACCATTCCAGGAGAAGGTGTTTTTTGGTATTCTATAGGCTATCTTCTCATTTTTCCTGGTGATAAATCTCAATATTTCTAATTGTGATCCGTTTGGATAACTGGGGCATAAAACAACCACATATTTCAGATTCATGTTAACAGCAGGGACACTAAAATACACAGCAAACAACGACATCTTTTGTCAGTTCCAGTTTGGTTTCAGAATTTGGTTTAATTGGAATTGGCTGTCCTTACACAATATGAAGCACCTTATACAGACAAAATAATATCATTCATTGTGTATAAATACAATAAAAAATAATTTCAAGTTCTTTCTTCCAATCAATCAAATACTTTCGCCACATTCCTAAGTCAACGAGGACAGGTACAGAAAATGTGATATTCAAGCAAGCTACACATAATTACAAAAGTAAGACTGACTTGAACGTTTTTATCTCTAACCCAATATGGAAAATAAATGTGTTCTTCAGAAATAAACTATTCCAACTGCACCTAATTTACTGTAGCGTGAGGTTCCTGTTAGGTGCGGCTGTGCGCTCACATTGATTGTCCATATAAACACTAGTCTACCGCTAGAGGGGAGTGTTGAACTTTCTATTAAAACAAGATGATAGTGCAGCGTTAAAACAAATACCATGTGACTTTAATAAAGCTAATTTAAAACACTGTGCGAACCTAATGGGTCGTCTTTTTTCATGATTGGGGAAGGCTTTACGAATAGGTGATATAAGTCAGCCGAAACTGATCAAATATAATCAGTTAAATAGGATAGCATGACATTTGGAAAAGTTGCCATATGTGTTCAATTAATAATTGCCTTCCAGTTCGTTCCTATTAGACAATTAGATGGGACCATCAACTGAACAATGCTGTTCTTGTATGGGCTTTTTTTCATTAAATGAACAAATACAAAATCATTTTGTATGGTGTGGTAATGTATGCCAAACTTTTTTTCCTGTTCGATATGGCAGGGTGATTTTTACTAATTTTTAGGCCATGGGTTTGGAGAATGTGTTTCTCTATGTATTATGTATGTATTATTTTCCTCTTACAGAGAGCACAGCGATATAGTGAAAAGGGAAAGGATTGTGTGTAGGGGGCGTGGATTTAGGGGCGGAGGAGGGTGCGGTGGAGTCCTGAGCTATTGTTAGGAATAAACCCTGCTGATGCTACTCTAGGCAATTGGTATATGTTATAATAATATAGAAGGCAATGCATTTGGAAGAAGAAATCCGTTATAGCTTGCCTAATATTATTAGTCATTTGCTTTCTACGAGCTTATAGGTGTAAAATCATGTTTCTGTGTTTTTTGGGTAGCCAGACCACTTCCATTATGCAGATTTCGTGACATCACTAGAATGAACTGCCAAGGAACCGCTCTAACGCGACCGTGCGCCGATGCCGTGTATTTGTAGGCTACAGCACATTTTCTGGGATGCTCACAGGCAATAGCATACTTAAGACACGGGGGGTTTAGTTCAAATCCGGTGTTTTGCCCGCATATCCACTCATTTGCCACCGCACGGTATATATTCATTGTATCACAGCAGGAGGTGGTTGCATTTGAAACAATAGAGCGCAACAATACGGTCCTGTTCGTCCGAGCTCGGTTCAAGGACGGAAACCCACGAGTGGAAGGCGAGCTGCTGCTGCTGCTGTGACAAAGAACTCAAGAACATGAAGGAGCGTGTGCACTGATTTGTTTCTATTAATCACTGGATATATATCTCGGGACATTGTCTGACATCCTTAATTAAGGAGAAAACATGAATTCAGCTGAAGCAGCGGAAGAGGGACCGAATGATTCCGATACGGATGCCTTTTTTAAAACAGGTAGGGTGCAAGTCTGTTTAAAGCCAGTTCAATGTGTTTTGATACATGTACCGGCTGTATCCCGGGGTAGAGGCTAATCTTGTCACGAATCTATGGCAAACCCCTCTTTTGCTGCGGGCTCCTGGTTATTAGCCCCAGATGGTTTCTGTTGGAGGATGCAAGTCCCCTTTGCATTAGGTACCACTGGTTCTCAAGTCCACGGAGTGTGTTGAAAAGTGTATGAAGGACACACTGTTGCTCTGGTTAGATATTAAACGTTATACACACATTACTGTTTCACCTTGAACTAATGACTCACTCATTCTTATTGTTTCTTTCACACACAAACAAACACACACACACACACGCACGCACACACACACACACACACACACACACACACACCGACACACACACACCGACACACCGACACACACACACACACACCGACACACACACACGACACACCGACACACACACACACACACACACACACACTAAACACTTGTCACCAGGAAGAAGTTGACAGCTTGCGATAACATTATATCATTCATCAAGTAGAGTGTGCACACCGTGGTCTGCTTACACTGGTGTCTGTCTCCATTAGTGGGGGGCACCATCAGTGTACACAGCGGTTTTTCAGGGACCATGTTGATACTGGTCATGTCATGTGCAATGTCTCATCGCAGCAAGGTGTGTTTTTAAGATGTCAAACGGTGTGTCCCATGCATGAATGTCTGCGTGCAGTATATGTTTGCCTGCCACACACATTCCGCAGGCACCTCTGGAGTAGAGGGACACACCCTGACCCACTCCATCTCCTTCTGGTGTAGTGCATGGGCATCACACCCAGCCTTGCCACCACCTAAAGGTTCTCATCACACTTGGAAAGGCCCACCTCAATTTCCAGCTCAATCGATTAAATAAGTGGCTGTCACAGCGTGTTCGGCCTGGCCAAAATACAAGGTGTGTTTGTCAAATAGAACACAATTCCCTAATTGGTGCACACATGTTGACCAGGGGTCACAAGGCTTTGGGCACAGCTAGTGTACTTAATTGGGAATACACCAGTCAATGGTAATTGTAATGGGTTGACTAGTGCTTTATGTAGGGAGAAGGGTTCCCTAGTCCTCTACTCAAGTGTTCCCTCCGTTGTTAGTAGGTCTGTTAAATTTGAGTAACCGCCCTTATCCCGTCTGCATTGGGAGTACCAACGGTGCCTGTGCTGCTTTCATGTAAAGCATTCTCTTTGTATCAGTGTTCTATCTTCACAGCGTCGCCAGGTGAAAGCCAAGATGTGGGACAAAACGCACGCTGGGGGAAAGTTCCACCTCAGCCCAGATACATTGTGCTTTTGGTTAAGGCCTTTTTCTTTCAGAACGAGATGGGTCTGTAAAAGCCCCTGCTGTGATATATGACTATGGTGTGTTTGTATGGTGATGTCCAGTCGAGGACATCTGCTCCAGCTCATCCTATTACGACCTGACTTAGATGGTTGTACTGCTACACCGTGACTGGTTTTACCCCGAAGACAGTCAGGCAGACAAGGGAAGATATGGAAACCATAAAAGGCCCCTGGCCTGTCCGACTCATCTGAAATCAGAAAGTAAACTGTGCGTTTGTCCTAGAAAGAAAGACATTATGTGGCTGAGTGAGCAGTAATCATTTCACTACGGACAGTTGGAAGCGCAATAAAGTGGGTTTATTTCTCCATCGTTGCTTATTCAGAGCTTATAGGTAGATTAACCTCGAACGCAAACTTGGATTCAGCTCTCATTGTTGAATGGATTCCCGGTGGAAGCACAGGACAATTATGTGGAGGACACATCAGATGCCTGCAAGTTTCACAAAGTAATCACTAATCAGAGTGCTTTTTCCCTCAGTCTACCTTTTTGATGATTTGTAAATGGTTGCCATGGCAATCACCTCACTGGGTAATTTTGCCTGCTGCCCTTGGCTTTTAGCGGGAACCGCACTAGCCAAGCAAAGGGCAACATCAGTCCAGGTAATAATTGCCGGAGACTGACAGGGGGTGTGGCTTGTGGATCAATATCCCGAATTGCTTTAGCATTTCTGTCTGGAAGAACTGCAAGCAGAAATTGAAAAGCCACGAGCAGCTGGTTCGAAATGGCCTACTTTAGTTGATTAGGCCGACCAATGCTGAATACAAAGTAGGCTGATTAACTAAATTAATGAATAATATGATTATGGTAATGGCTCAAAACGTGGTTACACACGGAGAGATCACGTATCATGTTTTAAAATCACATCGAGAAGTGACTATGAGGACTAGTTCCAGTCATTATCAGCCCTGACCGGTGTTTTTGCACTAGAGTTCTGAGTGGGGTGTAGTGTGTGCTCACCCGGCTTGCTCAAATCTGCTAGGGCAGCTGGTACTTCATTTTACGCCTCATGGTGTGACATAGGACCTGCGCACTGATCCTGAATGGCCACAGTTACCAAAAAACGACACCATATTATGAACAGATGAGCCAAGATGGTAAACAATCAGTTCTCATAGTCAATCTGTTGAGGCGCAGGAGAAATGGGCAAGAGTTAAGATCTCAGCTATTTTGACACGGGAAGAATTGTTATGGGCAGACCACTGGGTGAGAGCATCGTTGAAACGCTAAGGCTTGTAGGGTGCTCCCAGTCAGCAGTGCTGAGTACCTACCGACGGTGGTCCGAGCAAGGACAAACCACAAACCGGCCCATCGATGAGTAAGGGCAACACAGGATATCCCGTCTGGTCTGACACAAGGTCTATTGTGGCCTATGTCACCACACACAGTGCATTGCACCCTGCTGTGTGTAGGGCTGCTAAGTGCCAGACCTGTCAATGTGCCCATAGCGACCCCTGTCCTGTGTCGTATGCACATACAAGGGGCACGTGAGCGTTGGTACAGGACCTTGGAAGGTCTGGTGACTCCCGTTCTCTTTAACATCATGTGAACGGCCATGTTGTTGCGTGCAGTTACCCTGGGGAGAGTTATGGCACCAGGATGCATTGTGGGAAGACAACAAGCTGGTGGAGGGAGGGTGATGCTTGGGGCAATGCTCTGCTGGGCAACATCTGGATGGCAATTTGACCTGTGCCACCTACCAGAACATCGTTTTGGACCAGATACACCCGTTAATTGCACAATTCGCCCTGCCGCACTGCACACATTGTTCGAGAATGAACAGTTCAAGGTGTTGCTCTGGATAAATTCCCCTCAATCTGATTGGTCAATCTGTGGGAATGTGCAGGACCAATGGCGGCTCCGCCGCACAACTTACAGGACTTGAAGGATCTGCTGCTACTGTCTTGGTGTCAGTTACCTTCAGGAGTTTTGTGGAGTCCATGCCTCGGCGAGTTGGCTCTGTTCTGGTCGTACTCGGAGGACCAACAGCATATTAGGCATAATATTACGGCTCATCAGTGCACTTCGTTTGACCAGGTCTCATAGGGACTAGGGTGCCTAGACAGTCAATAAGATGCCATTTTGGATAGCCAAAAAGACACAAAAGCTGTCTGGATTGTACAAAGCAGATCTGTTATGACGCTATCTGTCTTAGATCACAGTCCCAGTTGGGGCAAGATTTGTCGTTTCATTTTAAAGGTCGACCATTGATGGGGCCACCCAGTGAGGTAATAGCATTGTCGATCATTCTCCTTAGTTATTCAGCCACATTATTCATGCGCGGCAGCGTTACTAATACATACATACGACATTTCTATGTAATTGGCTCCCTAGTCTCATGAAAAAAAAGTGATAAAGCTTTGTTATGTTTTCAGGTGAACACGTCTGTAGTAATAGACTGGTTGAAATAGGTGTAACAGCTCATCATTAGATGATTGTAACACCATCTAATGTGTAACAGTGTAAACGCCACCACAGTGCAGTGCCTCGTTTGACAATTGAGACATTATTGTTGTAGTTGGCGCATTTGCATTTTAGTCTTTTATGAGACTTGCCTGATTTGCATTTCCAGTTTTGTTCTTGTTCTTGTTGTTGTTTTTGTTACTCAGGTCGGCAGATGATGATGCTGGTGTCTCGCTCAATACGCGTTGGAATGGTCGGCGATGTAGGAAGTTTGCTTCTAAAGTCCTTACAGATCCCCAAACAGAAGCAGAAAAAAATACACTTAATCGCTTGGAAGCAACACAAAACTGCAATCTGGCGCTGGAAAATACGATCATCAGCTACAACGCTTGTAGTAACAACAGACTTTTTACTTGCCGGCTTTGGATTCAAACAAGCTACCTTTTGGTTACTGGGCCAATTCTCTAACCATTTGACTGTCTGCTGGCCCAACACATTCAAAAGGCAGCCAGTGAAAGAGAATGAAACACTGCAATGATTTATTCATGTTCTCCCGGCAGCCTGAGAGTCAGGCAGCTTCCACCCCACCGAGACGAACCTTGGCCTGGGTATCTGCATTTTTGAGCAGACCCTCCTCCTGGTTGTGGAGGCACACTGACTGGCCTGGCCCCAGTATTTATTGGCCCCTGTACTGTACGTCATGCTGAGTGGGTGGAAGAACAATGGCCTCCGATGCCCCCACTGTCACCCGGAACAATGGGGGCGTGCTGAGCTGAGGCCTCTCCTCCACCCTCTCTTGTCTCCGCCCCCTCTCCCTTCAGCCAACCAGTGGCACCAATGAGCACCGAGCTCCATATGAACCAGGGTGGCAGATGGCTAATTGGCAGACGTAACCACTGCGGTAATAGAGAGAGTGGGAGAAGATTATTGAGTCATGATCTGACGTGGTGGGTGGGTGGGGGGGTGGTTGGGAGACAGAGGGATGTCCTCGCCGCAGATATCAAATCAGATGCTAGAGGAGTGTTGTTGGGGACAGCCTGGTTGTTTGGCCTGGCCAGCTAATGCTGGGAGATCCTATTAGCTGAACCATCACCGCTGCTGAGGAACAACAAAGGCTTTTAGAGAAATTGACAAAGCTGTTTATTGTGATGGAGACATTCACTGCAGTGTATATTTTCTTTCTGCAGAAAGTAGATTTTTTCCTTCTTTTTTTATCTTCTGCATTCTTACATTTCTTGGGATTAGGAGCTTTTTACTATTTTTTTAATCTTTAATCTTCATTTGTCAGATTTTATACTTGTGCTACTGCACAGTTTTTAGGAGTAATTTTAACTGTCACTTCATGTTGTTTTATTATGTCTAAAGCAATACAAGTAGGAAGCAAATCTTACGGTCACAAGTCATAATCTAATTTAAACATAATTAGTGCTGTGAATGGAATGTTTAGGTTGAATTTATGTACTGGCTATGGGATTTATGTTTTTTAAACCTGCGTACACTAGCATTCCACCTTGACTTGAATGGCACCAAGGCTCTAGACAAAAGTAGTGTTCTAGATAAAATAGGGTGAAATTAGGGACGTAATCACAGCAGCTAGTTCAGAACACCTGCTCAGTCCCTTTTCTATGCCACCTAGTTTAACATATTTCTTCATCCAATCAACTGTATAGGCCCTTTACTTTTCCTCTGAAGTCTCATGATTTTTGTAAACTCCTGTCAGAAAATGTAACGGAAGATGGAAGATGGAAAGCATACCGTGTTTTTAGTGTGAACTTAAAATAGCAGGGTTTGTGTCCAAAATGTTGCCGTTACGTTTTGGCATTAGCCTAGTTCTATAACACAGTTTCCGTCTGACATTGCCTGGTACCTCATATTTGAACTAGTTTCCATTGACATTGCCTGGTACCTTATATTTGAACTAGTTTCCGTTGACATTGCCTGGTACCACATATTTGATGAATTACTCCAATCATTTGGATTCTCCTGTTGTCCTCAACTGAACTCCAATAGTAAATCAATGTTGACCTGGATTTGGACTGCCTGTCTAGTCCTCCGAGATTTGGACAGGAATGGCGCTGGTGTAGCTGTGTGGTCGATGGAAACCCCAACCAATATAGATCCGGTGCGCCTATCCTGTCCTGTGTAGATGGGCCGACTGACTCCACTCAGTGAGGGAAAGTGTTGCTGATGTAATGGCAGTGGTGATGCTGGTAAACTAATTACCTTGGGGTCAAGCACGGCGCTGCCCTATGAAAAAGTGAAATTAGCCACTCGTTGCAGTAATGAGGGGATGATAGTGGGATGGCTGAGTCCCAAGTGCGTGCCTAAGATAAGGGTCCATGCTGCCAGTTAGAAGCCGGAACAGAAGTAGCCTGCTTGTGTGTGTGTGTGTGTGAAAAGATTACACTCTCGAACACCACTCCAGATCCAGTCCACCGGGGGGAAGGAACTGACACCCGCCAAATGATACAATCTCATTTGGTTTGGTCTGCTTTTGACTTTGTCTTGGATTGGACTGGGCGCATGCTCATAGGGTTAACCTATGACCCATGACCTTCCATCCTTATGTCTTCCCATCCCTCTCCCTGTGCCAACAACAGCGGGGTTGAGAGGGGTGGTTTGATTGCTCAACGGTGTTCTTTGTCTCAGTATATTGTTGTCTTGTCTCTCGATGGAAACATACAGTAGCTTGGTCCACTTTGTGTTTTTTCTGACTGTAGGAGTCTGAGGGGGGTAATAGCCTTGATATAAGGACTAAATAAAATGGAGATGACTAGTAGAATGTTGTTGCTCTATAACAAATAGCCCTTCACTTTGATGTCCGGTCCAGTATAGTACATTTATATGTGCCACTATTCCCTGACTGTGACCTCTCTTCTCTCTGTATGTACTTTATTCCCTGGCAGTGACCTCTCTTCTCTCTGTATATATGTATGTACTTTATTCCCTGGCAGTGACCTCTCTTCTCTCTGTATATATGTATGTACTTTATTCCCTGACTGTGCCCTCTCTTCTCTCTGTATATATGTATGTACTTTATTCCCTGGTAGTGACCTCTCTTCTCTCTGTATATATGTATGTACTTTATTCCCTGGCAGTGACCTCTCTTCTCTCTGTATATATGTATGTACTTTATTCCCTGGCAGTGACCTCTCTTCTCTCTGTATATATGTATGTACTTTATTCCCTGGCAGTGACCTCTCTTCTCTCTGTAAATATGTATGTACTTTATTCCCTGACAGTGACCTCTCTTCTCTCTGTATATATGTATGTACTTTATTCCCTGGCAGTGACCTCTCTTCTCTCTGTATATATGTATGTACTTTATTCCCTGGCAGTGACCTCTCTTCTCTCTGTATATATGTATGTACTTTATTCCCTGGCAGTGACCTCTCTTCTCTCTGTAAATATGTATGTACTTTATTCCCTGACAGTGACCTCTCTTCTCTCTGTATATATGTATGTACTTTATTCCCTGGCAGTGACCTCTCTTCTCTCTGTATATATGTATGTACTTTATTCCCTGGCAGTGACCTCTCTTCTCTCTGTATATATGTATGTACTTTATTCCCTGGCAGTGACCTCTCTTCTCTCTGTATATATGTATGTACTTTATTCCCTGGCAGTGACCTCTCTTCTCTCTGTATATATGTATGTACTTTATTCCCTGGCAGTGACCTCTCTTCTCTCTGTATATATGTATGTACTTTATTCCCTGGCAGTGACCTCTCTTCTCTCTGTATATATGTATGTACTTTATTCCCTGGCATTGACCTCTCTTCTCTCTGTATATATGTATGTACTTTATTCCCTGGCAGTGATCTCTCTACTCTCTGTATATATGTATGTACTTTATTCCCTGGCAGTGACCTCTCTTCTCTCTGTATATATGTATGTACTTTATTCCCTGGCTGTGACCTCTCTTCTCTCTGTATATATGTATGTACTTTATTCCCTGGCAGTGACCTCTCTTCTCTCTGTATATATGTATATGCCCTTGCTTTATTCCCTTTCTGAGCACTCAGCCCTGACTCACTGGCAGCCACAAGGTCACATGGGATGGAACTGGAGAGCCCTCATACATTTTTCATCATCTCCTGCTCCGCTCTCATCCAGTCAACTCCCTGTATTCTTCTAAGGGAGACAGACCTTGTTGGCCACCCGAAGGTGGTCTCGACTCGTCTGGGCAGCTGACCCTGGCACGCGTATGAGTGGACATGGGTTCAAATCCCGCCCGCAGCCGTCTCACCTTCCCCCATCTCTTCAACACTGTTCTGTCAAACAATGATCAACAAAAAAGTAGTGCCACTGCCCCACTCCTTTATAAATAATTAATAAGTAAAATAATGATGCATCCGCTCTGACAAAACTTGTCCCGCTACTAAATCGAGATGCCTGCCTCTGGTAAAGTGCACTGTCTATGTCGGATTGAGTCCCAAACGACACACTATATCCATTGTGCGCTACTTTTGACTAGAGCGTTGCGGATGGTGGTTGAATGTAGTGCACACTTTTGGTAGCAGCAGTCCATTTAAGCCGCTATCCAAGGCTGGCTGGACTGGATGTCTACGAGGCTCCACTGTCTGTCGTGACTCCCATTAGACGTCTGGACCGAAGACACCCTGTGCACCATCAGCTGCTGTGTTTGCGGTTTGTTCTGAGAAGACACGTTTGGGAGGCGGCGGAGTTACTCGGTTGAAGGTTTCAGTTGATGACTTTACCTTTGCTCCTCTCTGATGAGTTAATCTCCATCACAGAAAGGCACATAGGTGTATCCCACAGCGTATCGGCCAAAGTGCTACATCGAAACACGGCCGATGAGATGGGCAAACTAAAAGGCCTTTTGAGGCCTGCAGGTAATAACTGTTCATAAATATCCGGTAAGAAACTGCATCTTGCGGCACTTCGAGTTTGCCGTGTTCAGCACACTCACCGCTAGATTGGTCTGACTCTGAACTCTACATGCACAGAAAAAGCGCCCTGTAAGGCACATCGGAGAATCGGGCCAGACACACACTCTTCAAAAAAGATGCTTGGCTTTCTGCCTTTCCGACACTACGTTTTACAGTATTGGCTACTGGGACAATGGTGGAGGATGTGAGGAGGAGCCAAGAGATGCCCCAGAGAGACAGGAAGTGATGCCTGTAAAGGAACCATTTCTCCCCCGATACATCGTTGGAAGGTCACTGATAACTGTAACAGGCTGTTATGTGCGTGTAAGGCGCACCCTCATAGAACACACACACACACCCACCCAAGGACACACCACCGCTATAGCGTATTAACATCATAGCAGTTGCAGTGCTTGGGTATTTTTTGTGCGATCTATGCTTTTAGTGTGGTAATTACAGCATTATAACTGCAATGGAAGACATTTTAAAGTATAGTGTCGCCCAAACATATTTTCCCCGACAGACGCCCATCATATTGCTTCGTACAACATTTGAGAATGTAGAAGACTATAATTGTGTAAACATTTTCATCAAGTTTAATTTACAGTGATAACCCAGTGATAATGCCACATCTTCCTCAAACAGTGCGACAAATACTTTTTTCACGTCTCCCATCTGAGACCCACACATTTTTTTCATACGGAGCTACTTTCAATTTCAACTATTTTCTACTTTGCATGCATAATTTTCATTGGTTTGCGCTTTAGTTCTGCATACCCTTCCAATGGTTTTAGGCTATTCAACCCAGACTGACGCCGACCTGAGCTTATTCAGGCCCATATCTCTGCTGGCCCGCTGCTGTATACTTTGGCCTGGGCTAGGCTGATGACTCCTGGGGGCTTGCTGGCCAAGCCTCGTCTGGTCTGAAACGTAATCACTATGAAAGTCCAGCTGAACGCAGTTATTATTCATGGACAGCCCTTAGACAGTGGTCTTGACTGTGTGTTCCATATATTTAGGCAGTAGTATATATGCGGTGAGCACCGCATGCTGGGATACACTACGTTGGTGTGTGCGCTTGTGAATGTAGCGCCTGATGCTGACGCTAAAGCTTCCCTTGTGATTGTTGGAAACGGCATTGTGTCGATGACATCGCATGTTCTTCTGAGGTTTTGGCTCGGGCTTCATTAACGTGTAGCAAGGGCTGAATTGTCTTGGCTCAACTCAGCGCCACATGAAACGTATAAACAGCCAGTGGAGACGGGGAGACTCAGTATTAACACATGCATGTTGCAGTTGTCCTCCGTCTGGTTGCATGGCTGAACACCTCCTCCTCCGGTTTTGGTTCGGTGTTGATTCTGTTAGTGTTCAGTTTTAGGACCCCTACAAGTGAATTACGTGAATCTAAAGGCACACACACAGACCTCAGATGACTCATAAATGGGCGACTCGTAAGAGGTTATGAAACTTAGTAGGATTTGAGGTTCTATTAGCAGTTAGAGTGATATTCTGTAAAGCCTTGTTCCTCTCCCAGTGCGTGGTCCTCAGGGTTGCATGGGAAGATAAGTTCTAGCAAGACCTGCTGGAAAGTTGGGTTATACGTACTTCCTCGCAAGGTACACGGTCACCTTAAGGACCCGTAATACCCATTTGTTAGAGGTTACCAGAGACATCTGGAGAACCCCTTTGCCCAGGGAGAGACCAACTCATCACATTTGTGAAAAAGAAAGCTTTTAGACTTTGCCTAAGTAGGAAAATATGTCTTTGAGATCAGTGGGCCAGAGCTGGTGCTTGACCAACCATCACTGTCTGCCTTTAGACAGTGGCTGCCTCTCAGGTCTCAAAGATGGCGGTAAGAGTTTCCTTAACAATGCCCAGAGTAGGTAGTTGGACTGGCTTGTCGTACGTCATCCCAACTAGTGACTCACTGGATGCAAATAAAAACAAAATATATATAATATAGGTATATAATAACAGATAGACTCATTTTATTAAGACAGTGTGTGAGATGAACAATTCCGCAAATGATGGGTACCTCATTCCGCCCATGTTCTTCGTGAGGGGAATTAAACCTTCTTCAGCAGTCAGATCATTAAATCCTGCGTTGTCCCGGACCTGTGAAGAATTTCAAAGATGGTGAGGGCACTCTGCCCGAGCGGAAGGGCCTGATTGCTTTATTTATTACTACACTTAAGATCGCTGTAATAGTTTGCGTTTGCCCAGCGTCTAACACAGCTGCTGGGTTAATGAACGCACTGGGAGCGTCGACGACCGAGCTGTGCAGCTGCAGTGCCAGGATAAACTCACCGTGTAAAAAAAGTGTTGAGGACTACGTGCCAACCCGACTCCATTTCAAGCATCATCCCCTGGCCTTTTCAAAGGATCAAAGCACCGGAGTCCTACGCCCGTTTCAGTTCGGATGCACACGCGGGTTTAACGTCTGGTGAGAATCAAACCGTTTTTTTTTCTCAAATTGAAGACGTTTTTCGCGATCGCACAACGGATACGAAATTGCTCATCACGAATACCAACAGAAATGGAGCATCTGGCACGTTTGGTTGCAAAAGCGATCGAATCGAATGTCGTCGACATCCACAGGCCATTTAAGTAACGCTTTGTGTTTGATGTCTGGCCTCCGGTTTACATTATATGCAACACTTGGGTTTCTGTTAGTCATTCATGCCACCTGTGTTTATGGCTTACTAATTCCCAGCTCACAGCCAGAAGATGTTCTATTAGCTTGATGAGAACATGAAATGTTGGGCTAATTACCAGCGCCTCACTTTAAGAATCATTCACCGTCACTGTTGGGACAGATTGTTCCAACGAATATGCCTGAAATTGAATGCATCCCTGCAATCCTATCAGAACTTAAACTTGAAGTGCACACAATTGGACTAATTTCATAGAACAGTGCAGGAAAAGAAGACTAAACACACAACGAGTTCTTGCTACTGTAATGTGTTAAATTGCTAGTTATATTTTACGGGATTTGGTAAGGAAGCACACAGGAATCTTCTCCTCGGGAAAGTGTGATGATGTTGCTGGAATAGGCTGCTTTCAAAAAATATAGGGAGAACTGAAAACTCCACATGTAGGGTTTTTCATTGAAATTATCCCGAGTTTAAGTGTCAGAAATGTGTTCACTTGACTTGAATTTTCTCCGTCTGCTGTTACTCAAAGAAGACAGCCGGCTTTGGTGTCCTGTGGGCATCGCTTGCAGCGGTTTAGACGGCTGTATGGGCTTGGCATGTGAAGCATGGACCTAAACGCTTGGAAAATGCTGCTTTGCCTTTGACATAATACTCCCTTCTCCCCCCATGTCTCTTTATGGAGAATCCTGCCAGCAATGCAATGCCGTTATAACCATCTGGCTGAGGGTTGGCAGATTTCTCATCATGTTGCCAACTGTGTGGTCAGTTTAGTTTTTCCGATTCTATTTAATTTGGACATTGGAAATGATGAATTTCTTGACTGGTGGTATTTTGTTAGCTCTGCAGGGACCTCGCTTACAAAGTCATGCATTGCTGTGTCAAATTGTACTCTACTTCCTTTCCACCAGCAGTTGAAGCTTATTTCCTCCAGGGATCTTTTGTCGTTCTTGCACTGTCATTGTGGATTGAAGCTGACTGCATGAATGGACAAGGAATACTGTCAAACCATGATTGACAAAACAGGCTCTGCAAATCAGGGCCTGCAAGGTTTTTATTAATAGAACAAAGAGGAAAACCCAATGCCTTTTCAGTTAAATGTAAAGTAAATGCGAGGGCAAATGAACTTAATTAACTGTGCTTTTGAGCAGTCGTAGCAGGACCGCTGCCAGGCTAATGACTATGGCTTGCCACTTCGGTTTGAAGTATTGATAGTGAACGCTGCACATGTGATGCTAATCACGCTACGCTATACTAAACTATCGACCAGATGTACGTACGTTACTACAATGAACCCTGGATGAATTATTAACCGGGCTCTTCGTTTGAACGAGTTAAACATAACGCAAAGCAAACGACAAGCGGTCGTAATGCGAGCTGTTTAAAGGACAAACTGTTGTTAATTGGTAAGCCATTTGGCGCCAGCGAGTACCTGGATGTCATGCCTCACTTATGGCTCCGGCGGCAGCTGATGTCTAGTTCCTACGTGCACATGTCTTCTGTAGTCATCAGGTTCGGAGGCCCACTCCATTCCTCTACGCTCACTCCTGTTGTAGTTTTGTAAGGCCTGGCCCAGCTGCTCCATGTGAGAAAACTGATACATATGACTGGAATTAAAAAGGGAAGAAAATATTCGTCATGGCAGTACCTTTGGGAAACGCTATAGGGAACTGCCCTTTTGGCTTGCTAACATATGGTTTAATATCACCGTTAGTAAAACAGAAATGTTGATTCTCTTTGCGTTTGACCAGCGGCTTTTAAAGCACACTTTCGTTCAATCGCCAATTGTATTTGTGTTTATTCACTATCTGGGTGCCTGTATATTTTTCCTATTATTCCATTACTTGGATCTGAACTGAACACATGAGAATCAAATGCCATTTAATTCCCAGCTTGTGCGGGATTAGACGGCTCATACGGGGAATTACTGCCAGCAACTCAGCTGAGCCCTGCTGAGCACACAGCGGGACTTCAAAGACTTCAGCAGCTCTAATCAAGTCAGATTCACTTCAATATCCTCATTCTCCATGTCCCCGTTCAATGCAAACGTTCCAGGTGCCCAGTGATTTCCGTGAAATAAAAGAAGGATAAGTGTTTTCTTTTTATCGCCAGTCCAACAAGTCTACAGTGTGAACCGGGCAACCACGATGGATCTATAAAGACACGATGTAATAAAGCGCAGTATGGAGGTATCGAACAGTTTCCTGTGTGGTCGACTGCCCCATGCGGTTCACTGGAACACTGCTTTCCCCCTGTGATACCGTGGAGGTTATCAGCGACGAATGTAGTATGTTATGAAACGTATGAAAGTAAAAACACAAATGCAGGCCGTGTTCCCCAGCCTGCATATGGAATAATTACAAGTAAAGGAAATAAAAACAGAGATATATTGACCCCAGCCTGCATATGGAATAATTACAAGTAAAGGAAATAAAAACAGAGATATATTGACCCCAGCCTGCCTATGGAATAATTACAAGTAAAGGAAATAAAAACAGAGATATATTGACCCCAGCCTGCATATGGAATCATTACAAGTAAAGGAAATAAAGACAGAGATATATTGACCCCAGCCTGCATATGGAATAATTACAAGTAAAGGAAATAAAAACAGAGATATATTGACCCCAGCCTGCATATGGAATAATTACAAGTAAAGGAAATAAAAACAGAGATATATTGACCCCAGCCTGCATATGGAATCATTACAAGTAAAGGAAATAAAAACAGAGATATATTGACCCCAGCCTGAATATGGAATAATTACAAGTAAAGGAAATAAAAACAGAGATATATTGACCCCAGCCTACATATGGAATCATTACAAGTAAAGGAAATAAAGACAGAGATATATTGACCCCAGCCTGCATATGGAATAATTACAAGTAAAGGAAATAAAAACAGAGATATATTGACCCCAGCCTGCATATGGAATCATTACAAGTAAAGGAAATAAAAACAGAGATATATTGACCCCAGCCTGCATATGAAATCATTACAAGTAAAGGAAATAAAAACAGAGATATATTGACCCCAGCCTGCATATGGAATCATTACAAGTAAAGTTTATTGTTCTGTGTGGTGTTTCTCAGCTCTGGCCAGGTCCCAGCTAGTCATGGCATTGTTTATTTGCCGACTGGGCGCCCAGAATGCACTCAGTGGTGGAGCACTTCAACATACGCCACTAAAGCCTTTCTAGAGGCTCGAGTTCATAGAAAGAAAAGGCTTTAACAATGTGTTGTTTCTCGCTAGAATTCTAGCGCTAGTTTGCTGGATTTGTGTCGTAATCTCAAATATTTTGTCCTTAAATTTTGTGTCCACCTTTAGAAATATGGGGAGATGCTGAGGATTGAATCCGGACATCGGACATGCACTCTACCACTGAGCTACCAACTCCTCCCCATGAATTGGGTTTGAATTTTTTGAATATGAAAATAATTTATATAAGTCATGCCCATCAGGCCCATTGGGCAAGGGAAGTCCAAGCTATTAATGGATGATGTTTATTAAGGAATGCAATCACACTGAAAATACCCTGTAAGATACAAAAGGGAACGCCTTTCTTTTTTCACATTCTCCTCACAGACTTTCCACCAGTCTAGTTTCTTGCTCTGTTTTGCACTGGGAATTTGAATAAACCTCTGCTCAATCAGGCACTTTGACAGACAAGGCCGTTCTTTGTAAATGTCTGCGCGTTGATTTGATTTATGGACTTCAGCTGTTTGCTGTTTGTGTTTGTAGAAGGAAAAACTCATTGTTGTTGCGGTGGAAACAATGGATTACGTTTCTCATTCTGAGTGGATTATCCAGAAATGCGCGCTACGTGAACTCTTGAGAGAATGCAACCAAAAATAGTATTTTCACGACACATAAATGCAGTAAGGGAGACAGGGCCAGTGTTTACTACATCGCCTTCTCCGCCTCCGATTGTTTCTGTTGCCTTTTGAATAAGCCCATTATTGTGAAATGGATGTGATATGATTTCGATTTCCATCGTCTCTGTGAAATGTTGGCTCGTGGAGGTGTGAAGTGGCTTCCGTCCGTGTTATTACCTAGGGCTGTTAAGGAGATGGAATATGGCATGAAGTAGAGACAGCATACAAAACACTTGCCTTCGTCGGTGTTAGAGAGCAGGGAACGACCGGCGAAAGACCGATGATTGATGCTCGCGTGTAATAACGGCTACTTACAAATTCCTCTGAAATGTATAATGCATGCGCTGCCTAGCAACTTAACTCTGGGAAAATTATGCATGGGCTGGCACTTGCCTGGCATCTTGCGTACTCATTTATGCCAAAGCTGTGGGCTGGAAATGTCATTCACTGTAGTTTAACAGAACAGTTCCGGTGCTGAATTTGGTCTCGTCTGCAGGTAGAACCGATGACAGTGTTGCGTCAGGCTCTGCCAGGAATTACCTGAGGTGGACAAAGCCAGTGAGATGCAGGAAAGATGGTGGGAAATGGTAGCCCCTTTGCCTTGCTCTACAGACAGTTAATGAAAATGCACTGATGTATCATTGTGTACCAGGAAGTGCTGAAGGCTACCTTGAATTACCCTCAGGGTTTCCAATGCTAGTTGGCACCAACCTGCTTGTAACTGCAACAGACCTCAGTTGGTCGCAGACGAACTGCCAATAAGAACTTTTCTGGGCAAAGTGTTTCTATACTGGCTGGCAGCACTCTGTCATCACTGTCTGGGAGCCATAAGAGCCAGGGCATTTTTTTGAGTTAGGTGATAACGGCAGTGAACACACGTTCAGTTCATTGTCTCGCCTTGTTACATTATGTTCAGGTTGTTTTCCCACGTCTGGATCGGTTCTGCTGAGTCCTCGCTCCCTGTGCTTCCTGGTTCCTGGCACTCGTCAGGGAGTACCCAAAACAGCAGGGGAGTTTTGAAGCCTGACAGGAGCCAGAGAGCAAGTGGGTGCTGTTGATGCCTCATTACCCAAGACCTGTCTGCCTCCCCATACCTGCTCTCTATTGTCAACTGTTTTTAGGAGGGGTGTGCTCGTCGCCTCTACTTAAAGTGAAGGCCTTAGAATAACTGGTCAGCTGGCCATAAACTGGACGTGCCCTCTGCCCCAGGAAATTGACATGTACAAATTACATTAATGAGAACTAGAAACATGGTACTTTTATTTCACTCAATCTTTACCAACAGATTTCTGAACTTATTTCATTCTTTTTTTTACTGAATGTTTAGGGCTTCAAATTCTATGATTTTATGCCTATTTTGTAGACATCTATGATTGTCATTACATATATTCACTATTGTGTACTTAGAAGTCAGTAATTGTGACATAAGTATATTGCTTTAAATAACTCAGTATTGTTATAAATATAGAATACTAGCATTGTAACATATCTTATCATTACCCAAACCTCTTGTCAGGCTTCCCTAGATGTTGTACATGTTTATTTTAATCTTCAACAGGCACACCTGACTTTGTATAAGTCAACTAACAAGCTTTTGTCTAACAGATTCTGTGGGCTCATTTAGGATTACAATACAGTGTGAACGTTTGGGAATGTTTGAGGAGATGGTATGGAAACCGCATTTTAGTTGCTTGTTGCTAATTAGGGTTACAGCGCACAATATCCTTTATATTGAATTTTTCAAATAAATAATAAAGCATGTGTTTATACTTGCACTTTTATTAGTTCGGCTGGTTTCCCTGGACTAAATGATTCTAGTAGTACGTTTCATAGAGAACACACAGATTTAGCCAGCTTGTTCTCATTGCTTTCCCATCATACTGGTCACAGAGCACATTGTACGTTGCCAGAACATCTGCCCCCCTCCCAAAGGATGCTGTTTCCCAGATGTAGAGCCCAGGGAAGCAAGCAGCAAACAGGAATTGGCACAGCATACAGGCCTTGACTGGACGTGTCCCTGTTTCCACAATGTTTTGTCTTTGCTGAGCAGCTGAGAAGTGATGATGTCATAGGTTGCCGTGGGCGGCAGGGGACACAAGCTGTAGAGCGACCGATTTGAAATGCCGGTGGTGTCGGCTTCACAGCAGCTGTCTGTTTTTCTGTCTGTCCGGTCAGTTAGACACATGTCCAGTTGTACTTAACGTACGACAACGCCGGCTATGTGCTCGATATGACCGCGCATATATAATAATCACCATTGTGCACAGCTGCCAGTTACAGCTCAGCATTGATTACATGATTAGTTGGCCTCTTACCATTTTTCGATTTTGAATCAGTTGCTTAACCTGTTGCTCATTGAAACGTGCGTTTAGACGGTCTTAAGTTGGATCCACTACAGCTGAACAAACACAGACCACGGGTTTGGAGTATTTCGCAAAAACAATATGTTTGAACTTGAGCATTGGTGGTGATGTGAGGTACCAATCTAGATAAACAGCACAGCATCTACAGGGGTATGTGGCTACGGTTTGATGAAAGAAAATACTGAATGTATTTGCAGCTGGGCCATCATGAAATGATATACGGGAGAAGGAACCTATTTTTCAACATTGATTCAGATTTTGTATGTGTATAAGGAATGTTACTCTTCATTTTACTACGTTACGTGAACAGCTTCACATTAAATCATACATCTTTGTTTTTTAACGTTGTACTCCAGAAACACTTATTCCCGTAGGCTGTGTTTTTTTTTGGTTTGTGTTGTAAGTCCTTCAGTAAAACATTTGCTTGGAACAGAGCTTCAGTGAATGATAGAAATGAGCGTTTCTGAGCCTCAAACTCTCACACCGTGAAACATGTTGTTGTGTGAACAGAAACACCAACCCGCGTTCATTCCCCTGCTGCTAAAAAATGTTCCTCTTCCGAATATGATTAGGGTCAGGGTGTTACTGTGGCAGCTGCTACTAAGATCCAGATCCTGAACCCCAGGTCTCACCTGCCATTTGTCCATGCCATATATACATCCAAACGTGACAACTGACAGGAATTCAAGACGACCACTTGATGAGAGCACTACAAAAATAGGAGTGAGATTTTGTGGGCGATCACTGTGTGGGAGATCACTGTGTGGGAGATCACTGTGTGGGAGATCACTGTGTGGGAGATCACTGTGTGGGAGATCACTGTGTGGGAGATCACTGTGTGGGAGATCACTGTGTGGGAGATCACTGTGTGGGAGATCACTGTGTGGGAGATCACTGTGTGGGAGATCACTGTGTGGGAGATCACTGTGTGGGAGATCACTGTGTGGGCGATCACTGTGTGGGAGATCACTGTGTGGGAGATCACTGTGTGGGAGATCACTGTGTGGGAGATCACTGTGTGGGAGATCACTGTGTGGGAGATCACTGTGTGGGAGATCACTGTGTGGGAGATCACTGTGTGGGAGATCACTGTGTGGGAGATCACTGTGTGGGAGATCACTGTGTGGGAGATCACTGTGTGGGAGATCACTGTGTGGGAGATCACTGTGTGGGAGATCACTGTGTGGGAGATCACTGTGTGGGAGATCACTGTGTGGGAAATCACTGTGTGGGAGATCACTGTGTGGGAGATCACTGTGTGGGAGATCACTGTGTGGGAGATCACTGTGTGGGAGATCACTGTGTGGGAGATCACTGTGTGGGAGATCACTGTGTGGGAGATCACTGTGTGGGAGATCACTGTGTGGGAGATCACTTCAACATTTCAGACTACTGGGAACCACACTGAAATCAAAATGGATGTATTCACCTATATTTCATGCCTTTCCCTTACTCTCAGCAGGCGATACTCATTTTAACCAAATTGTTCTTTCAATACTGTCCTTCCATTATTATTACCTTCAACTGTATGCAAAACAGAAACCGTTATTCAAAATGAGATTGAATCTCTTATCAGCAGACAAACTGTCAAATTGTCTGTTTGCTAACAGAACAATCCAACTGCTAATGTACGACAGCTTATTTCCACTGACCTGGAAGAAGTCAGCTGATGGTAAATCCCCTGATTAAAGTATAACTTTATAGTTAAGTAAATTAGTGGATTAATAATAAGTCGTGCATAGAGTTAGCACTATTAACATTCACTCAAAAAACGAGCTACCATTGATTTTGCTCATATTTTAGTATACCAAATGCTATGCATCTAATACATTATTTAACTTCAGGAGATTATCTTAAAAATGAAATCATTTTCTCTCAGCTTTATTATTAAAATGTGTAGAATTGCATTAAAGTTAGCTCTCATACTGTGCAACCAAATATTCTCTCTGTCATGATGGGTGCCAAATGTTTTATCTCTGGGCACATACAAAATACAGATCATTGCCAAGTCCTTTAAAGATATTGAGGCAACATCTATGAAATTGGATTCAAAATGTTTT
Organism: Dallia pectoralis; assembly: GCA_029465975.1. Taxonomy (NCBI): domain Eukaryota; kingdom Metazoa; phylum Chordata; class Actinopteri; order Esociformes; family Umbridae; genus Dallia; species Dallia pectoralis. The sequence goes on along the minus strand of CM055731.1, from coordinate 16,150,995 downwards.
TTTTTACCAGATTTCGTAATCTGTTCACTGCTCAAGCCCTGTTCTGCACCACAACTTAAAAGACAATTAGAAGCACCTCTGCAAATTACACAGTCACACACCACTCCTGTTTTCACATTGTCTCTCATTCACTTGTTACTTTAATTTGTGAACTCACTTAAAATAACGTGACACTTTAACACTTGCCAACTTTTAGGGGTATGGCTCACCCTTTTATACCAGGCTTATAGTCATAACCTGAGTTCCAGGAGACATAAATGTTGATATAAATATCTGGATAGAGCCCTACCTTACGCTAAGCTGCTTACTGGATTCCACATTGGACATCTTATCTGATGGACTGGTCACTGCACAGCGGACATATCTGGATAAAGGAAATGAAACAGACATGATTTTAATACCTAATATAAGGTCAGTGTTGTTTTCCAATCTATTTGGCTTGTTCTTACTAAAAAGCCCGTCTTTGGAATTAACCTGACTCTGCAGTCTCCCATTCCAAGCTCAGATCTTACATCATGAACTTTCTTGCTGTTTGTTTTTCATTTGTCACGGTGGGCCGCTCCTCACTCTGCTCCTCCCTGTTCGGCAGAGGTACATCAGACCTCATCTGCCCTCTGAGAGAAAACCCCCTGCTGTGATGTCAGACCACCTGAGCGGGGATTGTTGACCGTGCCGTAATATTGAATGACAGCACAACAGCAATATATTCTGAAGAGCTCTATTCTGTCAGAAATGTAAGAACCGCTTCAGTCTAATAGAAGTGGAAATCCATTCTGTTGTTCCCACTTATAGAAATGCCGGGATACTCACTTGCCAGTCTTTATACACGCATTGCAGTGAGGTCAGAGGGTTGCGTTGGTCTGACAGCCAATCGCTTGCTGAATCACTTCAGCCTTCTTCTCAGCATTCTCCAATGTGTTTAGGGAACGGGCGGGTGTGAAATGTACTCCTAATTTACATCCAGACTTGGCACGTCACTGTTCAGGATATATGTTCTGATTCGTGTCTGACTCATGGACTTTCTGACTCATAAAGCAGGTGTTGGGACAGGGTGAGTGGAGCCGTCTGAGCCTAAAATCAAATCCTGCTGTCACTCTTTGTTTTCACTCAGGTTTTCATCTGTTTTGAGATTTTGTCTTTAGCACCGGTGAACTTACAGAAGTTTGGAGGGAGTATTTATGCCAATTTCCCTTCTCCATTAAATACATCTGTTTTTTAATTCGATTTTTTTAGTCACGACGTGACATTGTCTGAATAGTTGAAATAGGGGATTATTAAACTTGGCTATCATTTCAACCTGATCATTTTAGTAAGTGAGGCCTGTACTTGTAAGAAATTGTGACTGGCTGAATCACACCCAGAATCGTTTCAGAATCGTGAACGTTTCCAGAGTGTGGAGAAGACTTTAAGCTTTCTGCCTCTGGGGTTGAATCAGTAGGTACTCCTGCTGCAGAACCAACATCATCTGTTTATTACACTACAGAGTGTACGATAATTAAGAGCACTGCATTCCACTGAAGTGTACTGCTTTCCATTAGGGAAAATGAATTGTATTTCTTCCCGGTAGAATCTAGCTGAGCTCAATTGATGGCAATTGAATAATTATTGTTGCAGCAGTTGGTCTGTGTATTGTGGCATTACATCAAGCACACTCTTGACTGTGCTAGTCAGAGGTAAAGCTGCCCTATTTCTATCTAGCATTTCATACGTATTGACATGTAGCATTTCCCACTTTGTCTTCTGGCATGAACGGTTTGCTCTCTGTGTGCTGTCTTGAAAGACTGAAGGAACGGATTGGCGCTGGTATGTTAAACAGGTCCATTTTCAAATTCTTCAATTTTTGTTTTTCTAGAAAGAGGTTGGTGTATGTGTAGGTGGATATTCTCCATAAGCGATTTTGTTTTCAGGCCAATACGCTTATCTGTAAGAGAATCTTTTATAGAAGACATCCTGTAGAGAGATTTTATTGTGATTTAATGTTCCAAGCATATTTCTCACCATATGGCAGACAAGAGAAACGAGGTTTAGATCCGTCATGAAAATAAAAGTGCTGAATATTGCTGCAAATGCTGTGCTGAACACTCTGGCTACGTACAGTATGTATAGAAAGCGAGTGAAAATGTAAAAAGATAGAAGTGATCTTTCAAATCATTCTGACATGACACGTAACTGTGTCCCACCCATTACTGATATGATGACATTACATTATGACGTTCAGTGATACTCTCAGTAATGACATGGTGTGCTGTGTCCATTTGCTGTAGCGAAATGACAGCGTGATGACCGGTTGGCCTGCAGTGACAGCGGGGCCACAGTGTGCTCCAGGGGTGTGTTTATTTCCTTACAAACGGAAACAGCGATGGGCCTGCAGAGTTTTTACGTGACCGTTTGTTGTCTCACAGCTGGTCTGTTTCTGAAGGGAATGAGCGAAATCATTAGCGGCTATTAGAGGAACGCAAAGTCACGGAGGCGTCGGTGTGCCAACGCTGGCTGTGATGAAACATTTAAATCATCCTTGATGTTTTCTGGCTGGCTCGCTTGGGGAAATGTTCTCGATTATGGTGGAACTCTGACAGAATACAGGCCTGTAGTCGCATCAATTGGTGAACGCTGCAGAACATCTTTTGTCACACCCGGTTCTGTGGTGGTGGTGCATGCGTGCGTGCCTGGGTGGCTGGGAGAGGAACAGGACCGCTGCTGATGAAAAGCGGAGCGGTCCCACGCCGACAGCTGTAGGTCACCACGGTGTGTGGCAGGAGGCCTGCTCCTCCATGTGCGCAGACTCCCACTGGGGAGGTGCTGGCGCTGAAAGCTTTGGTGCGGCCCGACTCCGGCGGGGATCTAAGTAGTGACAGGCCTACGAACCATCGTTCAACACGCCTCTCGTCTCCACGCCGGGTCTGTTTGATGGATTAGCCCGGGCGCCGTCACTGCGGATTGATGGAGACATGGCTCTATCCTCCCCTCATCTCGGTCCAGTCCTCCCAGCCGGGGCCCTTTCCCTCTGAAGTATGTCCCCCAGTGCATCGTGGGCCGGGCTCACCTCCATAAATCCTCCCTCCCCACTGCGGGCTAGTACCTAATCAACATCACATCCAGACGTTGAGACCGTCCAGCACTGGTGCCTCTGCAGACCTGTGGCTGTACGCATCAAGTGTTTCAGGAGTGCCGGGTGACGATTAGCTCTGCTGTTGTGCGCGAATGCATCGCATTTGTTGTAATTCGAAAGGCAGAACTGACTGGAATCCAGCACTTGGCTTGATATGTTGACGCTCCATGTCTGTGTGCCTACCAGACTCGAGATAATGGACTCTCCCGGACAGTGTTAACGTCCGGATGTGTCCGCTTGCTATATAGCTGTTGTGTGTGTGTTGGTGCGTCGAACTGGATTTCCCGTTGTTAGTTATGGCCAGTGGAACAGAAGCCCTTTGTAAAAGCCCTGCAGACAGTCAACTGATGAAGTCTCCAGCCCGGGGTGACTGTTTCATAGGGACACATGGAAAACCTCAGAGAAGATATTGTTAGAAACGGGCAACTCGACCTGCGAGCTAAATGAGTTCCCCCGAGAATAAAAGAGACATAATGACCTAAAAAACCTGGAGGTGAGGGCCTGGTGTGTGGTGCAAATGGCACCCTAGTCTGTGCACCGTTTCTTACCCCGGAGCCCATCAAAAGTAGTGCACTAGACAGGGGATAGGACTATGACGGTGACAATGACTGCCCTGGACACTGTGTCCTCACGTTAGTTATTACTGCAATCTCCTGCGCTGTCTGTCTCCTCTGTCCTCTGCTAATGCGCTAACTACGGCCCCCGATGGCCCCTGTTGTCTGAGCGTCCGCCGTGTGTTTCCGCTCACCAGTCAGGCTGCCAGAGACACATTAAGCTAATTCGGAGAAGCGAGATGCGAAATAATTCAATCTATCAGCAGGGCGTAGCATACAGTGTCAATAGCAGTCCTGTCAATGTGAGTAAACGCCAGAGATTTGGGCTGTCCCAATGGAGAGAACTAACTGTCTCGCTCCTTGGTTTTTCTGTCGCTGTCTTTCTTTGTGTCACATTATTCAATATATAGGAGCTTTACTGGCATTGGGAAAATTTGTTTATATTGGCAAAACTAGTGGAATTTAAGAAAAAAATCCCAATTAGTGAAAAATATCGCTTTTATGCATATAATGAATCCAAATGGCACCCTGTTCACTCTAAAGGGTGAACCAGCAATCGTATGGATGCTCATAGAGCCTAGTACAGTACAGTAGTACACTGCAGAGGGAATAGAGGGGCCCATTTGGGACCCGTGTCCTCCTGTTGGACAGCTGGTGTAATGATCCTGGTTGTCTCCCTGCCTCCTCCCTACCTCCTCCCTACCTCCTCCCTACCTCCTCCCTACCTCCTCCCTGCCTCCTCCCTACATCCTCCCTACCTCCTCCCTACCTCCTCCCTACCTCCTCCCTGCCTCCTCCCTGCCTCCTCCCTACCTCCTCCCTACCTCCTCCCTACCTCCTCCCTGCCTCCTCCCTACCTCCTCCCTACCTCCTCCCTGCCTCCTCCCTACCTCCTCCCTGCCTCCTCCCTGCCTCCTCCCTACATCCTCCCTACCTCCTCCCTGCCTCCTCCCTGCCTCCTCCCTCCCTGCCTCCTCCCTGCCTCCTCCCTACCTCCTCCCTACCTCCTCCCTACCTCCTCCCTACCTCCTCCCTGCCTCCTCCCTACCTCCTCCCTGCCTCCTCCCTACCTCCTCCCTACCTCCTCCCTGCCTCCTCCCTACCTCCTCCCTGCCTCCTCCCTACATCCTCCCTACCTCCTCCCTGCCTCCTCCCTGCCTCCTCCCTGCCTCCTCCCTCCCTGCCTCCTCCCTGCCTCCTCCCTACCTCCTCCCTGCCTCCTCCCTCCCTGCCTCCTCCCTACCTCCTCCCTGCCTCCTCCCTACCTCCTCCCTGCCTCCTCCCTACCTCCTCCCTACGTCCTCCCTGCCTCCTCCCTGCCTCCTCCCTACCTCCTCCCTGCCTCCTCCCTACCTCCTCCCTGCCTCCTCCCTACCTCCTCCCTGCCTCCTCCCTGCCTCCTCCCTGCCTCCTCCCTACCTCCTCCCTGCCTCCTCCCTACATCCTCCCTACCTCCTCCCTGCCTCCTCCCTGCCTCCTCCCTGCCTCCTCCCTCCCTGCCTCCTCCCTGCCTCCTCCCTGCCTCCTCCCCCTGCCTCCTCCCTCCCTGCCTCCTCCCTACCTCCTCCCTGCCTCCTCCCTACCTCCTCCCTGCCTCCTCCCTGCCTCCTCCCTACCTCCTCCCTGCCTCCTCCCTGCCTCCTCCCTACCTCCCCCTGCCTCCTCCCTGCCTCCTCCCTACCTCCTCCCTACCTCCTCCCTACCTCCTCCCTGCCTCCTCCCCACAACCCCTCACCTCTGCCTTTTGTTTATGAGTCATCTGTCAGTGTCTGGACCAGCTATGCCTCCAGATCCCGGGCTCTCACACGCGCTCTTATCGCCAGGCCTCTTCTGTTCACCTCCCTAGGGGAATAGGAGGCCCTCCCTCCCCTTTATCTCTCCTATTGTGGGGTCTGTCCAATAATCAAGTCAGTGAGCACTTAGCGCTGAGGCTAGCCATGTCTCTTAGCAACAGCTCAGCCTCTCCCCTTCGCTGTCTATCAGTTGGGGGGACAATGACACCATGCAGCATGACAGCTACAGGACAGGCTGTTGGGATTGATAAAGTGATCATTCATGACTGTCGCTGAGAGTGTATGCTTAAGGTTAATTCGGCTCTGCTACTAGAGTATTAGTGCGTGGTTCCACTGGCTATTTCCATGTTAAGTGACCCGTGAGCACGGGCACGGCGAATCATCTGCGCTTGGTGTCAAATTTCTCCGGGAAGTTTCGAAAATGATGTTATTGTAATGGATTTTGTCGCTAATGAGCGTGGAACAAATCAACCTAAATGTTTTCAGTAAGACATTCACGCTTGCCACACAGGGTTGAAATATCCAGTCGATACTTTTAGAATTTATTAACATTGCGTGTAAAATTCAGAGCTGTAATGATTTAACTCATTCTTCATAATAATTGCAGTTGCATTTTGTCCCCAAATTACAATTGTGTGACAACGATTTCTAGTCCACCATGCTAATCGTATCTTTTAATCGCAAAAATGTATTATTAAAACATTAGATCTCTCAAACATGGTATGTTAAAAATTACAGTAAATGCTAGGGCTAAGGTTGGGCATTACAGTACTTAAGTTTAGGTTAGGGTTACGGATAACAAATGAAAAGGTTAGGTTATAGGTTTATAGATTACAATAATTGTGACATTAACAGTGTAAACTGAGTTGTGTGATTTTGTGTGAAATATGTTTTTGTTTGGAAGACATTTCAAAGCAGAAACACAATTTAAAACTTAAAGCTTCTACGACTGTTGAATTGCCCTACAGTACACTATGGAAGGAGCCCAGGACGGGTGTAGTAGAACTCCCCTGACAGTTTTTTTGTTTGAGCTCAGGGAGTTCCTCTCTTGGGGGACTGGTTCTGGCTGTGTCTGACTGCCCCAAACACGCACAACCGGGGCAGGTTTAGGTGAACATCCCCACTGACACCCTGTTTTCTACATAGGACACTTCCTTTGACCAGGGCCTATGCCACTTGGGACGCAGACTTACTTTCATATTCCTGTGTGACACATTAGAGCGGAGGGTGCGAAATGAGCAGCAGCCCAGAATGACAAAACATTCCCCCTCAGGAGCGTTCACCCAGTTTCACCCTGCTGGAGAGTGTGTGTCCCTGTGTCCTTCTGTTTGGTGAATCAGTGTCTGGGTCTTGCCCACATTGACGGTGATTCCTTTTCCACATGGCTCGGTTGACCGCTTCCTCGTTTCCTCAGTAGAGGTTTTCTCTCGCTGTCGGCTGATCTCACGATGTCATCGAAAGCACTTCCTTACGTATGATTACTTGTCATTTGTCAGGCCGCGGTTCAGACTACTTGCCAGTTGGTCAAGGGCCTACGCTATTGTTAGAGCGCTGTTACAAACTCAGTGAAGTGGTGTGACCAGGTGTAGTGTGGATGGCCGATATCTGCCCCAGCTGTGCTCTGGACACAACACACACCCAGGAATAGCAGGACCTGTCTGAGCCAGACATTTTATGGGTCACATGTCAGTGCAGATGGGTCAAGTGAATATCCAGCATATCATCCAACACTGTCACGCATTATCTGAATCTATTTTACACATACACACACACACACACACACACACACACACACACACACACACAAACACACAAACACACACAGGCACACAGGCACACAGGCACACACACACACACACACACACACACACACACACACACACACACACACAGGCACACAGGCACACAGGCACACACACACAGTAGGATCTCCCATTCACACACCAACAGCACAGCCCCTATACGGTACAGAAGCCACCTCTAAAATGCTCTCTATATTTTAATTTGACATCTATGTCTTAAGCAGATGCTAGCCTATTCTCTATAAGCTTGATCTAGCAGCACACCACGTGGTAAATACATTCTGGGACGTAGTTATTGTGGGACAGCAGTGCCGTACAACAAACACTCATTCATAGACGTCTGCAGCTCTCATACATTCTCAGTTGAATGCATCCCAGTTGACCAGCGTGTAGAAGAGCCACTGATGGCAGATATAGACCTCCTGTAGAGCTACACTACAGCCTGATGAACATCATCTATAATGACCAAGACGGATTGCTCTGGCTCAGAACTTTTATTGATGTCTGTAAGGCAGAGGATTTAATACCGCTCTGCTTTCTATTAGTCATTTGTGGTGTGTCTGTGTGTGTGTGTGTGTGTGTGTGTGTGTGTGTGTGTGTGGTGGGGAATACAATATGCTATGTTCTTCGCTGTATTGCCGCATGGATTTATGCTTTTCCATGTTGGCCATTATGGCCAGGAAGCTGGTATGCAAATGAAAGACTTCCTTGCCAAACCTCTGTAAAGTCTTGCCAAACACACACACACACACACACACACACACACACACACACACACACACAGACATTTGATACTGCTACTCCAAACACCAGACGTGTTGATCACAAGTCTATGATTTCACCTAATTTACCATTTTACATGGAAAAATACATAGCAAAAAACAGCCACGACTTCTAATGAAACGTCCGGTGTCATTCTTTCTTGTAAGTCTATGTCACTGTGTGAAATTAGATTGTTACATACCATGGTGGATTACCTAAAATGAGCCGTCATCATTTGGTTATCACATGACTGTTCACAGAAATCGGAATATAATCGAACAAACAGATCCAGTACCACTAAGAACGCAGGAAAAAGTTGTTGCTGAATATTTCACTAGTTATAGAGTTGCTCGCAATATGCAAACTTTAAAAAAAATATTAACTCTGCAAAGGTGACTCCTGGTCTCTGACAGAAAAGAACATCTGTAATCACCTCAAACATTTCTGAATTAATCTTTATTAATCAAATTTCATTAAGAGGCGCTGAAATAATACATGCTCTGAATGGAACTCGGTAATTGGATTTGAACACTGGGTAATTACAGCTCCTGTAATGAAGGACCCACGTTTCATTTGAAACATTAGCTCCTCAGTACCGGCTCCAATGGAAAACTATTCCCAAAAGTCATTATACAGGGAAAGGGGTGCCATTTGGGATACTCTCATTGGATCAGAAGATTACCCTGCTTCTAATTGCAGTCACATCCAGAATCCTGACTGTTTTCCCACATTCGTTTTTCCACCTTAGCTAAGGAAAGGGATTGCAAGGATGAGTGGTTCGATGTGGATTTTGGCTTTTGCCTGTCTGTCTTTCCCTACTTTACAATGGTTGCACTCTGAACTAAAACCGTGTGACTTCCTTTCCCACGTCTAGTGAGTGTGTGTGTGTGTGTGTGTGTGTGGGTCTGAACCGTCTCTGTCCTGTGGCCTTAACCCTAACCCCCAAACGTGCCATTGTTCCCATGGCCCAGTAAACACACTCCTCTGACCCACTTGCCATTGTTCCTCATGATAAAGACTCCGGCACAGTAGCCGAATATCTGTTCAGCGGCACCACGATTGTCTGAGCCTTTGTTTGTTTTCTCAATACAGCTGTGAGCTGCTTGGATGCCTTCCAAATGACATTATGACCCCCTGGTCAAAGCTAGTGCACTACCTAGTCAACAGGACACCATTTGGGAAGCAGGGCGCAGTGTCTCACCCGAGTGTGCCAGCTGGAATTATTTATAGCGACGGGCGGTCTGTAGGTAAGGAGAGCGATTGGCAGAGGGCCGAAACCCTTGAGATAGCTTTCAGCAGGCTGGGCCAGCGCTAATCATAGGACATTTCCTCATTGGACTCACAGGAAGTGTGTGCGGGGAGTTTGTCACGCTTCCTATTGATTTGAAGGGGTGAATTATTAGTTGAGGCTGAGAGCCAATTGCCACCCCATCTCGTATGAAGTTCCCTACTTTGGACCAGAGGCCAATGCAAGTAGTGCACTAAATGGCTAGCAGGTCACTTTATGAGACGTAGCCCAACTGTTCAATTGGTTTCGGTGTGTTGATATGAGGCGCACACAGCCCAGCATAAAGCACCGTTCAGCTCCTCAGGAATTCATCCATATGACGAGAAAATTATGTACTAGGGTAATTAGTACTAGGGAAGTGGCTTCCATCCTCAGTGAGTTCATTAGAGCTATTGGAACCTATTCCTGTGTAAACTGATACTTATCCCAGTGCCGTGGTGACGTGAAGAGCCTATTCAAGCCATTAGTTGTTCATCTCCAGTTAAGGGTCAAGCTGCCTGACTCCTTACTAATGTAGAATTGTAGGATTAACCCAGTCCTCTCCTCACAGAATCCAGCTACATCACATGTCAATCATTTCTGTATTTTTGCTATGCACTACCTTAGGTCCGTTCGCCTATAGAGCTCTGTTCAAAGGCAGCACACTTTTCACAGAAGAGGGTGCCGTTTGGAATGCGCCGTTCTGTTCGTCCTTCTGTCCTGGAAAGTCCAGAATGTTCCACGGTCTTGCGGGCTGTCAGTTTTTTCATTGCCATATCCCAAACAGCAACCTCTTTAGCAGGCTAATTTAGATGGGAGTGTGTGTCTGTGTGTGTGTTTGAGTCAATGTCTAGTTTATCTGAATGTTGTTCCTGAGGTGTAAACATCCTGTTGTAATAAGGGAGCCTGCTGTGTCTGTGTTGACTGACAGGTTCTGGTCTGCAGGGTAAATGGTTCGAACGGGGCCGAGACCTGCAAACCTTACTGTTAAATTTGGCCCGGCCAGGAACGCCTTTCTGTCAGGACAAACACACAAAAATGTGAGTCTTAACGGAAAACGTTCTAGGAAGTATTGATTTCCCCCTCCGGAAAGCTATATCTTCGGCTCAGAGATTGGTTCATTTCACCTTTAAAACCTTTGCGAATTCATCAGATACCCTGGACCATGACGTAAGATGTGGAAGGAATGCCTATAGTCCTATTTTTGTAAGTCAGTGAAAATTGATTTATGTGTCAGACTGCATCCCGATGCAAAAAATGAGGCAGTAATCTCACACACTAGAGAGTGTGTGTACTCCTGTTTGTCTAATCCGGTCGACTCCCAGGAGAGAGTTGGTCAAGCAGGGGTGTTTGTGCTCTCAGATTTCCCTCCACACTGAGTTAGGCTGCATGACTTCGTGACCTAAGAGTCACGCTCACGCTCGATCTCTCCCGTCTGTCGGCATTACTTCTCACCTGGGGGTTTATAGACTGTTGAGAATTATACAAACGGGTTATAACATTACATTTTCAGCCACTTCCACAATAGTTTTTCACATTTTTTTCCATATTGTTCCACAGCGGGAATCGAACCCGCAAACCCACTGTTGCAAGTTCCATGCTGTGCCAGATGAGAACCGCGGGCCCTGGTCGAAAGGAGTGTTGTTTTTAGGTAATTGGTGCCATTTGCGGCTGACAGATCTGTTCATTAATATTGAATGAATGAATGTGTCAAGGTGCATGTCTATTATATCAAAGGTTCACGGAAAAAGAAACAATGCAGCCCGGTAAGAAAAAAGAAAACCGCCGGCACATAATAGAAAGACCCTGAGTGGAATCGAATAGCATCAACTCAGTGAAATGTTCCATTTATCATTAACCATGTGTCGTCAGTTCGTTTTGGTGTGTATGCATTTCAGGTCGAGAGATGTGATCTTAAGAATGTCAGTGTGTCAGACATGCTGGTTGGTCCTCTGTCTTGCCCTTTGCTGTTGTGACTGGTGCCTGGTTGTAATAACAACTGTCCGCTATCACCTCTCACCCTGACACTTTAGGCGTCCTAATCGGACCCTGTCCCCAGTTTAGTGCACTAGTATTGACCAAGAACTGTTGGCTGGCCCATAGCTTACAAAGTAGCGTGCTGAGGTATCCATTTGGAACGCAGTGGTGTTTTAGGGCCTGCTGGTGGATCGCTGGAGCCTTGATGGGTTATGCCCTTGGCAGCCGTCAGACGTCAGGGGTAGGACACAGTTCACAGCTACCTCATAAATTGCACTCTAGTCCACAGGAAGCACACTACGTTTGACCAATGGACTATGAGTTCAAGGGGCCTAATAAAAAGATGCGCAGGTGCCAGTCAAAGGGGTGGGTAGACCAGAGGGAGACATTAGGAATGCCCTGGTGCCCGCACGGGTCAGGATCTGCTTATCGCTGCACCAGGAAGTGACCAGCTCATCACAAAATCCCGTTACACTGTGGTGCTTTATTGCGAGGTTTGTCTCAGGGGGCCCTGCTGTGGAGGCTCTCAACACTCCTGTGCATTTAACAGGCTAAACATATGTGTCCAAAATAGCACACTTTTCTCTTTATCATGTACTAAGTGTCCAGACGAAAACGTAACACATAATAATAGGTGCCATTTTGGACACAACCTAAGTGTTATTTAAGCCAGTCTCATTCCCCCTAACCTAATGAATACTTGAAACTAGATCCCCACTTTATAGTCTTTACAATGTCTTCTGCACTGTACAACCAATCCAGTTATGGTCGAGGAAGAGTTCAAACGGGATGTAGCTTTGTTAACAGCCAAAAGCGGACGTCACGCCACTTTTCATTTCCCATGAAAATCGGGATTTACGCTTGTTGTCTAGACTACCTTTTAGAGGTGCACTGTCTTTGGTTTAACTGCGCAGTTGTTTCAGGGTTAGTATGCGGAACAGTTCACCATGTTGTTGTAACATTCATTGTTACTTAAGACACATGTACATAGGATTAAGGTAGTCCAACGCTCTCTGCTGCTGCCTCGTTGGTTCAAATCCGGCTTACAGCTAAAAGAATATCTTTCCCCTCTGATTGAAGCGTACAATTGCCGGAATGAAATCCTGTATTGTCCTGTGTTTATATTTCACTCTGGGATGTTTTCTTTTCAGTTTTGTGGGAAATTATTTTGTGCTTTATCCATTTGACTGTTTCTAATATACTTCATCATTCTCAGCTTTGCAAATACAAATCTTTAATCTTAGGTTAACTGGAAAAAAAACATTTGTTTGATAAGTGATCTTTGCATGGTGCCTAATTTTGATTAGAATTATGAATTAACTAGCTACCACAAGTGAAGCTCATTAATTGTACATCCCAAAACTCCAATGCAGTATTAAATCATTTAAATTATACTTTTTTACATTTGTTGTGGTCTAAGTTGAACCAAGTGGCCATGCAGCTCCTATGAACTGGGGAAAATAAGCTAATGTTCAGATTTGTGCCCAGTGACCCCTTTTGTTACTCAATCGCTGTAATGCCAGAAAGTTACCATGTCTTTATCTGTCTGTGATCCATTTCTATCCGGGATCCATTTCCTGGCCTGGCAGCCGCCGGACAGCTTTGTTAGACTGCCTCCAAAATGGCAACCTATAACCTGTGATACATACACTGAAACTGTATTTTCAGTCCACTGGTGATATGTATGAACCATGGAGCTGCAATTTATACGCTTTCAATAAAGATTTTAATTAACTTTGTTAATGTTGACTGAAATCTTGGTGATGAATTTGGAATTTTGCGGTTGACTTTGGAAATGTGGAATTTCTTTTGGAATATTGTGGTTGACTTTGTAAATCTTGGGGTTGACTTTGGAATCTTGGGGCTGACTTTGGAATCTTGGAGTTGACTTTGGAATCTTGGGGTTGACTTTGTAAATCTTGGGGTTGACTTTGTAAATCTTGGGGTTGACTTTGTAAATCTTGGGGTTGACTTTGTAAATCTTGGGGTTGACTTTGGAATCGTGGTATTGACTTTGGAATCGTGGTATTGACTTTGGAATTGTGGTGTTGACTTTGGAATTTTGTGGTTGACTTTGGAATCTTAGTGTTGACGCGCTACACTGCATTGGTCTTGGTGTTGTATGTTGTAATTGAAAGCATATACAAGCAAGACAACTTGCTCAGTGTGAAATTGTGTGGGAAATGGCCTCATTTGGTCAGTTTTAGGGATATTAGAGGAAACTAGCTGTATTAGGACTATCCATAGCCAGCAGCTGTGATCCTGTGTACCAGTGGGATAAGTCATCTGAGGCTTTTTTTACTTTGGGAAACCGTCAATTCTCTCTCATCCACCCACTTACACATACATACACTAAAATACAGAATCATCTACAAAGGGAAAATCCACCGAGGCATTATTTGTGGAGTTTCTTTCAGTGTCCCTACATAATTACAAAGGTTGTGAGTTGTTTCTGGATTAATTGTGCAGCATTTAAAGTTGTTGTTCTTATTCAATTGAGCAATTGGTCTTTGGGATACTGTTTGTAGAAAGTGTTGTGTTTGCGTGGAATAAGAATGTTGACCCTAACCCTAACAATTTAGGGATATAATATAAGGTATTATTACCTTATATATTGTTGGACATAGGTTAATTGAGCAGCAGTGACATTTCAATTTAATTAATCATAAAACACTGATGAGCCAAAACATTTTGACCACTTACAGGTGAAGTGAAAAAGATTTATCATTCCTAACAAGAGAACATCAAGGTCTGGGTCGCATAGATGGAAAGTGAACAATCTGTTTTCGTATTCAACATTTTGGATGCAATATGAATGGGCAGGAGAAAAAAACCTGAGTGGCTTTGACAAGAGCCTAATTGTTCTGGCCAGACGACTGGGTCAGAGCATCTGTGTATTGTCTTTCAGGTGCTCTCGGTCAGCAGTGGTGAGCACCTACTGACATTGGTCCGAGGACACACCGCAAATTGGCTATAGGGTGTTGGGCGCCGGAGGCACTGCAATGCGTTAGGGCAACAACGGATATCTCATCCGGTCCGGACCGACAGAACTCTGGCCAAAATTTTAAGGATGGTTACAGGGTTTGGGTTGCACACAGTGCATCACACTCTGCATCTTATTGCTGCCAACCGGTCAGAGTGCCCATGATCACCCCATGATGACCCCACGATGAACCCACGATGACCCCACGATGACCCTTTGATGACCCCATGATAACCCCATGATGACCCTGGGGATTTGATGGCAACTGAATGCACTGTGAGAAAACGAGTCGTTGGAGGCAGTGTGACGCTCTGCTGGTAAACCCTGGGACTGGACATTCACGTAGATGTCAATTTGACACGTACCATCTACCGAAACATTGTTGCAAACCAGGTGCACCACTGATGGCAATGGCCTCTTTCAGCAGGATAATGCATCCTGTCACACTGCACACATTGTTCGGAAATGGTTTAAGGAACATGATGAAGTGTTCAAGGTGTTGCCCTGGCCTCAATCCGATTGAGCATCTGTGGGATGTCAAATCCAATCCACGTTGGCTCCACCTCACAACGTACAGGACTCGAAGGATCTGCAGCTAATGTCTTGGTGCCAGATACCACAGCACACCTCCTGGGGTCTAGTAGGGTCCACGCCTCGTCGGGTCTGTGCTTTTTTGCAGGCACACAAAACAGCATGTTAAGCAGGTGGTCATAAAGCTTTGGGCCATAGGTGTGCATATACTGTAAGTGTTAACTGTCGTCTGGTTTTCACAAACATCTGCTTTTCACTTTTCACATGCCCATTTTGCACAGAGATGCACTGCTGTCATACCTGCTTACATCCTTGAGTCATTATTTTTGCTCAAGCATGCTAAAATGCTCTTCCTCCCAAAACCACGGTCATATAATTTGTGCACACTAATGACCTACCTGCTAGATACACTTTAACCTTTTTACACTCTGTATATAGACACACCTTTGGATTTTATATAGTTGTTATTGACGCATCAATGCTGCTCAACTGACCTACTTATACCTCATCCTGTATTATCGATTTATTCACTCGCCATGTAGAATCCCACCATTTGTTCTCAATCGGACTTCCAGGTTAAATCATTTTTCATTTGGTGTAATAGTGCTGCTGATAAAAAACAAACAAGAGACAACAAAACACACCGTATGTGCTCTACAAAAATAATTTAATGGGTGATGAGCGTGATGTGTTATAAATGGTGAGTATTTAATAGACATACATTTTTTTATATAAAAACTGATAAGGTTACCATTTCTGAATAGTGTGTGACCGAGGGAGAGGTCAGCCAGGATTTTCTGCAGACACGGACTGTACAGTCTGTTCCCGTTCACTCCAGAAACAGACAGGCTCAGACCCAAACCAGACAGTGATGCTCTATAATTAATGCAGAAAGCCGGATCACGGCTGATTGGGCAATACTTCAGGTGCCACAAGTGGTTTCATTTCTTGCTAATCGCTGCGATGTTGTCCTTCCACCTGAGGTTGTTTGAGAGCTCTAGGAATTTGAACGATTTAGCAGAAGTAACAGCTGAGCCTGAGAGGTGGTGGGTGTTCCTGCAAAGTCTGTGTCGAGTTCCAAGTTGTTATGACTGCACCAGGCCACCGGCCAGTCGATCTCCTCCGTGGAACGTGGACTAATTCCTGTCAGCCACAGTGGTATCATCTGCAGTCTTGAGTAGTTCGACAGATGCGTTGTTTGAGGTACAGTTGTTCTTGTAGACTGAGAATTTCAGAGGTGAGAGGAATGCCTATTTCTGGCTCAGAAGTGCCCTCTGTGTCTTCACGTGTTGCGTCCTGGCCATCAGAAAGTCTGTGTTGAACGAATAGATGAAGGCCACAGACAGTGTCCTAGCATACGTCTTTGGTGTTAGTGTGCTGGTGTATGTACTGGACGCCAGGACGCCCTAACCGATTGGGTCATCCACATACCTGTTGGCTCCGTAGTCAAACTGCATTATGCTTCAGCGTTGGTTCAGAGATGTGACAGGGTAGGAGGTTCGAACCGAGGAACCGGGAGAATGATGCTGGATGAGAGATGGGCAAGGACAGTGCGTCGCTCCAGTGACAGATTGAATATGTCTGCGGAAACACACACACACACGAGCATTAGTGATGGAGCACAGCTGAAGTGCCTAAGCGGACCTCTTATTATCCAAATGAGTGCCGTCCTCACAGCAGGAAACATATTTGCCCGAAAGAAAAACAATCTGCATTCCAAACATTATTCATTTTTCAGTGCACTAGCTCCGACCAAGGTCAAGGAAAATGTATTGCACGACATATGGAAGAAAGTGCTCAATAGAAATCACACTTTCTGGTATTTGGAGTGGAGATAAATGGGTCACCAAATAAAATATTCTGCGTGGAACATTAGTGCGGCCTGATTGGCTTTCTCTGAAACGGTCCTCAGTCGACACAGATGTAAACCAAAAGTATTAAGGTGTATCAGGGGACAAGTATCAAGGGAGCAGTGCTAGAAAGATATGAAAAATGGCTTATTACACACCGCAATCCAACTGGAACCCCAGTCAAATTTAATGTTCCAATCATTTGGTATTTATGTTTCTGGAGAAATTATCTGTGATAACATCAGTATTTTGTTCTGCTTTCCAAGTGTCCTACGTTACTTTAAAAGCATGATGCAGTGTATGTGAAATAAACTCCCACAACCGCTTAGTCCTGAAATGCATCAAAATTGTTTTGGCTCGTTTATGAATATATTAGGGTAGATTCTCTCTAAAGATCATTCAGTGAAGAAAATTAGACTTACATTAATTAGTTAATAATTAATTGTTTTAAATTGTAATTTTGAAACGGTCCCATGTTGCCTAATGATGCTTGTGAGCATTGTAAAGGGAAAACCGCTCAAACAAATGAAAATACTGAAATAGAAAGCACTCCATTAAATCCACTGAACTAAATATAGGACATTGCATACGAAGGTTTTAGAAACACAAAATGTTCATGCTTTCTACATTGAATGATTGGTATCTAACACAGTAAGACCATGGGACAAACGCTCAGTTTCTCACTGGTTCTGGTTCTGGCTCAAATGCTCCCCTATCTACATCCCATGTGTTCTCTGTCTGGTACTACCCCCCTGGATGGTGCCAACAGAACTAACCCGCGGATACAGAGAGGAGACGCTCCTGATTGGGTTGGTTCTGTTGGCACCAGAACTAACCCGTGGATACAGAGAGGAGACGCTCCTGATTGGGTTGGTTAAGTCAGAAGGAAATATAATGCGTAATATTTGGCCTAAATGGGTCCCTGCTTCCTATGTAGTGCACTTGTTTTGACCAGAACCTGGTATGTCCCATATTCCCTAAGGGACCTATGCGTATGCAGACACATACCTCTGGTTAGCCTGATTTTTTACGAGTTGAAATGTCAGGAAATTGGTGCAATGACCTGAACAGACACTTGTGTCTGAGTGATGTATTGGTTGAAATATGGGTTAACTCAAATATTTATTGGCCAGAGGTGTGGATGTGTTACACCTCATAAAACAAGTAATGAATTAATCCCGTCCTTCAGTCTGACTTGGTGTCCCAAATAGCAACATATACCCTATGTACTACTTTTTACCATTGACCGTGTAGGGTGTCTCGTAAGGCTTTGGTCCATGTCGGGAACTGGGGAGTGGGGACCCTTTGGGATTAACAGGTGAGGGGATTGTGGTTTTCTTGGTGACATAAACTGATCTTAATGGGACTTTCTACAGCGAGATGGTGGATGGTTTCTTCATCTCATCAATATGCGTACACTGTATATTCAACAACAACAAAAACACAGCTTAGATGGACTATGCTCTGGGTAGTAGAGTCCTTCACTAAATCTTAACCAAACACTTATTCGCATGTGTGTGTGGTGCTGATGTGTCTTTTTCTCTCGTTCAGTTGTGGCTTCTGCATTTGATCTAAACACGTGACACCGTGAACGTCAGCACTTCACCAACATCCCACCCTTCTAAAAACACTCTTTCAGGATACGGCCCGGTTTCCGCAAATCTGCAGTTCAAATTGCAGCCTATTCCCTAAGGAGTGCCCTTCAGACTGTAGGATGTCCTACTGGGCTCCGGTTTCAAGTGGTTTACTATGTACAGCAGGATGCTGTTTGGGATGCTAGGTCTGAGTGCGGCCCGTTACTCTGTAGATTACAGATCCTTTTAAGGGCACACTGTAATCACTGTGGGAGTGATGCAATAATAAACTAGGACCTCCTCAGCCTCTGAACAAACATCTGCTAGTGATTGGCTGATTGGGATGTGAAGAGTTAAAGAGAAGCCCAACTCTCTCCCCATTTACTATCAATCTCTCTTATTGTTTCCCACTCCATCGCTTCTCTCTCTTCTATCTCTTCTCTCCTTCCCTGTTATTAAAAAAAAACGCTTGACGCTTTTGCAGAATTCCTGGTTCTCCTTTTTTACTTCTCTCTTGTTCTGGGTGTCTTCCAACCAGGATGTTTGGAAAACTATTTAATAGCTACCAACATGTTGCAATTATTCAGTAAAACTGTTCGGTATAACAGATGTCTTTATTTACTCCTCGTCGACAGTTTTTTAAATGTTTTTTATATACTTTTTTTTTATGTTGACTCACGATTGGCCTACCCCAGGCTGGTAATTGGCCTGTTTACAAAGTCTTAAAAGTGTTAGCCTGAATGAAATCAGAACGATAGAGGTTTTCCCCCTGTAATTCCTCAACAACATTGTAATGGGAATGCTCTGCTTCATGTCACCACAGACAGAATATTTATGATTTTGTCCACTATTGTAAGCAAGCTTCTTGTAGATTTTGTTGTATTGATGTTTGGCGTCCACACACTCGGCCCGTCTGGGGGAATCCAATCTCTCTGGTACACAAGTCTGTAATTAGGCGATCGTGACCAATAGCACCATATTCCTATTCTATAGTGCAACACTTTACTGTGCACTACCCATAAGGCTCTGTTCAGAGTAGTGCCCTATGTAGGGAATACTGGGCCATTTGTGCCGCACATTTGCACCAGTTTGTGAATAACTGATGCGGTGGATGAATATGTTTTGCTGACTCATCGAGGAGGTTTCTTTCCTGATATTTTGGTGTTGACAGTTGTGTTGCGGATCCGAAGGTGGGAAAACACAGGCGGACATTTCTCCGGTGTTTGCTTGTCATTCGCCGCTTTGAGTCCACCTTAGAGCCGACTTGCTCTGTCGTTCTCTATTTTCTTCATCCCAAACGTCACCATTTGATACATTGCACTCTTTTTGATCTGGGCCCAAAGGACAAGAAATAAAGTTGGACCCGATCTAGGGAATAGGCTGCTGTTTGGAGTGCACCCGGACATGAAAGATGTCTTCGCCATGGTCATAAGCCAGCTGTGTGTTTCCTTCTGACCGTTGTCTGTGGATTATCTTGTTTCCTTGTGTGTGGGGCAGTACCTGGACGCCTGCTCTTGTTAACTCATCACCCTCACATGTC
Organism: Dallia pectoralis; assembly: GCA_029465975.1. Taxonomy (NCBI): domain Eukaryota; kingdom Metazoa; phylum Chordata; class Actinopteri; order Esociformes; family Umbridae; genus Dallia; species Dallia pectoralis. The sequence continues at coordinate 16,131,253 of CM055731.1, read as the reverse complement.
CGTGCTCCTTCGGGGCCTGGCTGCTCCTCACATGGTGAAGCCATCACTTCCAGTCAGCCAGCTATCTCCACAATCACAGTTCTACGCTAGACTAGAGGCTTTGGTGCTTTTTGGTGCTTTTTTTTTTGGCTGTGATTAGGAAAGCATGTGTTTTCAGGTTCAAAGGACCGCCCGAGTGTGTGTGTGTGTGTGTGTGTGTGTGTGTGTGTTTGTGTGTATTGAGTGGACAAGTGTGTATGTCTCTATGTTGAAAGAGAAATAGATGTATGCATTGTGTGTGTGTGTGTGTGTGTATTTTGGAGACAAAGCAGCCTGTTATTGCCCCCCACACACTCCTCCCAATAATCAAGTTGATTATACCGAATTCAAATGTGTAATGTCATGTTGTCTCTGTCACCATGAGAAGATGATTGCCCCACGGAGCAGCTGTACCAGTGTCACTGGGCTGGTGAAGTGCTCCTGGGATACAGCTTGTGGATACTTGGGCCACGCTCTCATTTGTTTTCCCGCTGTATCAGATCAGGGATATTTCTCACTAGCGAAACCAGCGCCAAGTCAGCAGCCTTCCTGTACCAGATGGCGTTCAGTTTGAGCATTACGTAAAAGAGCCATTTGCCAGAGCCTTGGGTCCATCCAAGTCCATAAAGTGCATGCTGGTCTGTATTTTCTGAAACGTCACCGGAAATACTGGATCCTTGTAAATAGCTTCTTTCAGTTAAAGTTAGTGTCTGCATCTTTCTGCTGCTAGGCTACCGTAATTGTGCGAATCAAACCTTCGGCATCATTAGAAGGCGGGTGCTTTCTCCTTTCCTTCAAACAACCCTGAGTTAAATCCAAGTTGATTGGAGGCCTACTCGGTTGTCATGGCGATGCTGTGGTGCCATGGTGATGGGAGATTGGCGACGTGATTGGCAGGTGTCTTCACAGTCTACCGACTCTGCTGAAGCCGTTTGATTGGCGGGCGGGGTAGTGCAGCAAAACCACACTGGGGCGAATTTACTTAAGGACCCTGCGTTTCCGAGTTACACTCCGCTCACTCTCTAGTGCACTGACTTCATAGGGAACAGGCTTCCATTTGGGACGTTGCCGAGCTGGCCCCGTGGAAGAACGGGAGGTGTGGAAGGCTGATGGAGGATAAGAGGTTGTGTCCCTGGTTCAGCACTTCAGAACTGGCTCCCAGGAACGCCGTTCATTATTCCGTGCTTGCTCTTCCGCGCGGCACACTGCACACTACATCAACTCCGTGACTGCATCGCCGGTGATTGTAGCCGTCGAACGCTCAATGACGCACGCTCGAGGACCGTTCACTTGACTGCAGTTTGTGTGACACTTTTCCATTTGCACTGCCTGTCTAATCACATTGGCTATTTTTATCATGGTAGGATGTCTGATAGAACCATGATGATAACAGTATTCCAAACCTGAGGTGGAACCAAACTGGGACAAAATAAACAGTATTCCAAACCTGAGGTGGAACCAAACCGGGACATTGACACCTTTATGTCCTAAAAGGCGTCCCTCTTCCCTTTAGAATCCACTACTTTGGAACAATAAAGGGAACTTTATGGGGACGAGGGGGCCATTTGTGACACAGATTTATAATTGGGCCACGCCGGTCCCCTTGGGTGCTATGGAGTGACAGAGAGCTCACGACAAGGACTTAATCAGTTGTCAATGATGACTCTATAAGCCCTTCTCACATCCCAAATGGCAGTCAGTACCCTACCGTTCACTAGTCTGTTCCAGCCGGAAAAGGTGTGTGTGTGTGTGTGTGCTTGGTCAAAAAACGTGCACTATAAAGGGATTATGGTGCCATTATTCCGCAGACCCAGTGTGCCGCTGTCTGTCACTGTATTGACCAGCCATCAACCTGGATGCTGTTGCAACAGCCAATCTACACCAAATATACAGGATATGGGTTGTCAGTCACCATGGCCAGACCCAATATAGAGAGAACACATCACAACCCTGTTGGAGACACCCAGCCTTTCCATGTGTGTGATCCATTAGTGCATGGGAATGCCGTTGTGTGTTTGAGTGCGTTCAGTGTGACTGTGAGTGTGTGTGTGTGTGTGTGTGTGTATGCATACATATCTACTGGTGTGAGTGTGTACATTAAATATTTTTAAATCTGTATTTTCCTCTCCCAGACACCAGTTGCCACGGCAACAGGAGCTTGTCATAGCGAGGTCCTCACATACTTCTGCTGTTACTTGATGGACGGTGAAAAATTGGGGACCCCGTTGGATCGTTTCCACGGTGCTCCCGTTGTTTGGGCTTTCTCCGCGTTGTTTCATTGAACTCAAATTGAGATGACACATTTGAATATTCTGGAAGGTTATCTGGACCCTGAGGGGGGATCAGATGGCTGTGTGTGTGTGTGTGTGTGTGTGTTTGTTACTGTACTTGTCAAAACCTAAAATCCTCACAAGGACAATAAAAATAAATAACATTTGACCTCAAGGGGACATTCTTAGGTCTACATCACGAAACATTCTCAAGCTTAGAGCAAAAGAACCCCTTTGGGTTAGGGTTAGATTTAGCCTTAGGTTAAGTTAGGGTTAGTAAACCTAAACTGTTGATTATAGTGTTGTGTTCTGGTCTGGCTTTCATGCCCTGGCATTTGAAAATCCAATCCACAAATATAGTGTTTAAAACTCTCCTATGCCGTCCACCATTCCATGTTCTGGATGATGTGTTTCTGAGCAAAGGAACCCGATTCCATCCTGGTCATCACAATGTTGATTAGTTGGCTACAGCAACATTGTACATTGTGAGAAGTCTGGCAGTCCTCAGGAGATGTTCGAGAAGCGCCGATCGTATAGATGTCATCACGTGTGACCTATTCTGTGTATAATGTTGAATCTAACAAGATGGAACAGATTGTGTTCACATCTGCTCACGCCAGACATATCCGTGTGTTTGATTGTGTGTGTGTGTGTGTGTGAGAGAGAGTTCATGTGGTTAAAATAATCATGTTGATGTTTCATTGTAGAAAAAAGTCTGTCTGTGTGCATCTCTCTGCATGTTGTAGCCAGGGGCCACAACTCACTCAGTGTCTAACTCACTCTGGCTGTCCGTCCCTCTGGCTGTCAGTCCCTCTGGCTGTCAGTCCCTCTGGCTGTCCGTCCCTCTGGCTGTCAGTCCCTCTGGCTGTCCGTCCCTCATCGTGTCGGGCTAATGGTACCAGGCAGTGACAGCCTAGTCGGATGTGTGTCGTCCTCCTTGCCGGTTTTCCCGTGCAGCTCTCAGACTCTACAGTTCTCCCGAGTGGCTCTACCCACTGATAGGAGCTGACATGAGCGAAATGAGCCATAGAAGCTGTGTGTGTGTGTGTGTGTGTGTGTGTGTGTGTGTGTCTGTCTTTTACCATAGTATGGTGATAACAAGGAAGGTTCTACCTAAAACATGGAAAACCTGACAGGATATTTTCCCTTCCCAGTTCCCTTAGGGTTAGATGTAATGGTTGGGGAAAATTAATTTGAATGAAAATCCGTCTGAATATTAATAATTTCCATGGCTAGGTCCCAACAAGGATAATAATTCCAGACAACACAGTCGGTAAAAATCACATCGTATATCACTAGATCCTGGAATGCTCCTTGCTCCGTTTTTTTTTTACATTGCGTGACATGCTTTCCTGCTTCCAGTAACCAGCCTAATTGAGAGACAATGTCTCGATTTCCTGCTTTTAACAAGGCTGTGTACAGACGGCACTGATGGCACTGTCATTCTCCCATTAGCAAGCGTGGATCTGGATTGATTGCGAACCCCAGCCAGTCAGCTCTCCTCCTCATGTATCTTGGGATGCAGGTGTGCTGGTGTCAGTTGTGGCTGGTGGCACATGAAATCAGCGCATGGGCTCATTTCAATGGATGTTTCAAATTGTAATATATGGAACTTTATTTACCACATGTATTCCACGAGTTGGATATACTGTTCCATTCTTTCAGATTCCGGCATCCTCCCAGTGAGTTTAGCCACAGCACTCTGGGTTGCATTTCATGTTTAGTCATACAGACTAGCTTAAGATCTGTGTTGGAGGCAGCGTTGGGACGAATGAGGACAGAGTGGGCGTGTTCTTGGCAGCCGCCTCCGTCTGAAACTAATTGTCCTTCTCTTGGTCTGTTTCTTTAATAGTCTTATTTCCTCTCCTGGAGGAGCTCACGGTCAGGTCCCACACCACGGCTGATCACATGGCTGATAGAATATTGTAATAGTACAACCTACCAATATATTCTTCCATTTCCCACTGTCTCGAAATCTATATTTTTTAAGCTTCACTAAACAGCGTGACGTCTACTTCTGCTCCACAGGGAGAATTTACTAGCAGCAGTAAAACTCTGACAATGTTTGTACATTTTCACTGCGCACTCCTCCCGGATTCTCTTCCTAAGATGTTTATTAAAGGAAATTCATTTGGAAAGTTAATGTACTATTGACACACGGTAAAAGTCTTCTCGTTTCACTGGATGGCCAGTAAATAAAGGTTCTATCCCCGTCTTCTCCTTTCACTGGATGGCCAGTAAATAAAGGTTCTAACCCTGTTTTCTCCTTTCACTGGATGGCCAGTAAATGAAGGTTCCATCCCCATCTTCTCCTTTCACTGGATGGCCAGTAATTGATGGTTCTATCCCCGAATGATATCTCTGTACTGCACTATTTCTGACCAGGGGACTTTGTGGTTACTCGCGAGCCAATTGGGAGGAAGTCGTTAGAACATGCTTGACTTGAAGAGACGGAGCAGGAAAGCATTAAACCGTCCCTGTGCAATAATAGCGTGGTGGTGCTACCTTGCCATGTTCCCCAGAGGATAGCCGGTACTGCATAAACCATCAATAGAATGTTTTAGGCAGACGGTTCCGGGGTTTTAGCTATAGTGTTCCGGACATAATAGGAAGAGTATTGTTTAGTCTTCTTCCTGTCTGGAATAATAAAATATAATGCCATGGTCAAAGAGCTTATATATAATAGTATCCATGGGGAAACAACATACACCAGTCTTTACCTTGATACTGCATATCACCCTATAGTGTTTTGCTGTGCCTTTTTACCTTCTCTATTCCAAAACACATCACTTGACGTGAAAACGCTCTGTTGAGAATGAATCCCTTTTTATTATTTTGTCTTCATTTCAAAATTTTGAAGGCCACATTTGACACACAAAGACATGAATGATTGGTGCACTCCATCTGTTGAGGAAGCATGCCTTAAGAAGAGGATGTGAGCTGCGCAGCTCTACATCTGGAGACGCTGTGATGAAGATGGACGACAGACTGACAGGCGGACAGATGGACAAACGGACATGCAGGCGGACAGGCAGACAGATTGACAGGCAGACAAACGGACTGGCGGACAGACAGACAGACAAACGAACAGACAGAAATACAGACAAACGGACGGACATACGAACAGTGGGACAGACATACAGGCAGACAGACAGACAGACAGACAGGCAGACAAACGGACAGGCAGACAGGTGGACAAACAGCTGGACAGGCAGACAGACGGAGGACGTTGGAACTGACAGGCACAGGCAGACAGACATAATATAAATGAGAAATGGAAACCTTGTGGGGGCCGTTCTCCCGATTATGCAAGTTTAACTGGAAAGCATAAACCTTCAAAATGTCAACGCTCTCTTAAATTATTTTAGCAATTTTCAGATGACATACAGTGGTTTATTTATTCATTACATCCTACTTTATCATTTTAATAAGCAGTATGGCTGGGGCTGTTTAATCAAGACCGTGGCACAGCTTCTGATGTCTTTATACAAACCAGAGCAACTAAAAACCAGGATCAACAAACCACGGAAAGATGGCCTCAAACCATTTATTATTATTATTCATCTTCTTTTTCAATTACTCTAGATTTCTGCACTGAGGGAGCTGTACACGTTGGGCATGGAGACACGGGACTGTTGCTGTTTGTGTGTGTGTGTGTGTTTACTCAAGCATCTGTGAAAGTGCATTTATGCCCGTCCGTCCGCGAACTGCACTTGCTCAGTCGTGTCTATGTGTGTGTGTGTGTGTGTGTGTGGAGGAGAGGGAGCACATGGTAAACGGTGTGTATCCACCCGTGCTCTTGCCGTGTGGTGCTGGTGGAAAGGCCCTTGCGGAGCTGTGAAGGATCGGCCACTAGTGTGTCTTTGTGTGCGCTATCGACGGGCAGCGGTCCATGTCTGAGAATGTCCTCGGGCCATTTCCATTCTCAGGGCTTTCCCCGTGGAGCTCAGAGATTCATTAGTGTACGCCATCCACTGGACTCATCACTGTGACCACACAAGCTAACAAACACATACGTTTTAGGTTTTCCTCTGCTTATAGGGACCCCAGGCTAAATTCCCACAAAAAAACGAACCTTAACCCTAAATCAAAAACAGAACGAACACTAATTGTTAACCAAATCCGGGAATATCTTTTTCTTCATGCAGGCAGGCAAAATGTCTTTTCACAATCTGTGCACGGGTTTGGTTCCCCACTTTGACAGGTAAACACATACAGCACACACAACCGTAACAAGGAGCTAAAGATCTAAGAGTGACTCTCCATTGTCCTGCACAGCCGTGTGGGTGACCTTATATTACTATTATCAGAGACAGTTCGGTGATTCTTCTCTCCAACACCTCCTCTACCTCCTCTTCCACTCACTGCCTTTCCGTTTCCACATACTCAATCTGCTCCTCTTGACTTTATGGAATACGTTTTAGTCTGCATTCTAAAGCCGTTGTTGTTTGCTACATGCTACATTTTATGGCTGCTGGTCTGAATTGGTGTCCTACAGTGTAGGGAATAGGGTGCTATTTGTGAGGTAGTGCATATGCTACAGTACAGTACAACCCAGTTATATGATGCTTGTACATAGGGCTGCTCGATTATCACAAAAATCATAATCACGATTAGTTCGGTCATAATTGAGATTGTTAATCGCGATTGTTAATCACAATTCAACATTTTCCAGTCAGTAACTGTCACAGGGTTAGGGTTTCGGTCCTCACTCCGTGTGTGGTTTTATTTGGCCACCTGTTATCTTTCGTTTGGTTTGGGTTTCATGATGTGCACCAGTTCTCGATTGTGTTACAGGAGGTCTATTAAATTCAGTAGTTTGTTTTTCACATTGCTTCGCATTATTTAACATTATGTGTTTCTGTGGGGGGTGTTGTTTATTTACTATATTGCTATTTTAGTAGTCGATTTTATTTCCCCTAAAAAATGGCACACAGTTTTTCAAAAGACAAAACTGAACTGCGGCACAAAAATATTTTTTAGCCCATAATCGTAATTGAAATCGAAAATGTAATTATTTGCACAGCCCTACTTGTACCCCGGGGACAGAGGGGAAAGGAGGCCTCCAATCAGTCAACGCACATTTAATTGGATCATGTGAGGCCCTCTTGTCACGCCTACACACATGTCCACCAGCCCCATTGTGTTACAATACGTGTGTGTGTGTGTGTGTGTGTTTTGGCTGTGTGTGCGTGTAGAACTCAGATGGAAAGTGACTAGCCATGTTTAATGATGGCCTTTGGTGGTGGTGGCTGTTGTATGCTGGGCTTGTGATATGTACTGAACAGCTGTTTATGGACTCATCTATGCGGCGTGCTGGGAAGTTTATCCAGCGCAGTAGACACAACTGAGACAGGTATTTATAGAGAGTTTAACAGATTAGGGACTTTAATGTACTCTGTACGTGCGCTGCTTTTTAGTGTGCACATTTGTTGTGTTTGTTTCTGTCTGTAACTCGAGTGTCATTTCAGTTTCCTCAGGCTCCTTGTCTGATTGGCTTCATGGTCTTCTTGTCGTTTCGTCAGAGATCGTTGACAGCCTCAGCCGTCTACTGGTTTTGGAGCTTCCCAGACAAAGGATGTAGAGGCCATTTTACTTTAGTCACTTTTGATTAGGCATCACTTTCATCAGGGGCTGACCCAATGTTCAAAGATTTGCGGGAGGCTCAAAGCTACTTACTTAGTTGCAATATGCTTATGTGTCCTCTTACGAATCCTGTCATTTGCAAGTACTCCTTTTGAGGGATAGTCGAGGGAAAAGCTTTATACATTTTGGCTACAGACAGACAATAGATCCGCCAGAATCAGCTCAAAGTCAATGTCCCAGATGGCTCTGCTTTATTTCTCCATTTCCTATAATCATCATTAATGTCCCTGCATGTTCCCTACAGCTCCTTTGTCTGCTCGGTCTAATTAGCTCCTATGACATCTCCACAAATCTTTGTTTCTGCCAGAAGATTGAAGAAACACTGCCGAAATAAATCAGCCGTCTGGCCTGACAGAGATTGATAAGATGCAGGTGCTTCATCCACCACAGAGCAGCGGCGTTTCTCAGGAGAATCAGGCTCAGACACGGGAAGCCTAACACCGGTCCCTAAGACCACCCTATTCCCTATGTAGTGCACTGCTTTTGACCAGAAACCCATAGGGTGTTCATAGGGCTCTGGTGACAAGCAGTGCTCTCCATAGGGGATAGGGTACACATTGGGGCACATACCCTTTCGGGACACATGCATTGTATTCACTTCAAGGCAATGCCAGTGGAGCTAACAAGGGGAAGTTATCAAACTGCACGCACACAGGGACTATTCCCTCAGACTGCGCGGGTCTGGCATTAACGTCTTGTTTAGCTACATGAGGGTTTCCTAGTTGAACATTAATAAGCACTTGCTCCGTGATACCCTTCTCCCTATGTATCACACCTTCATTGCTACCGGCTCTGGGCTAATGTAGTGTACGCATTAGGGAATAGGGTGCCTAAGGGGACTTAGTCGAGACAACAGTGTTCCAGTCATCCGTCTCTCGCCGGTATCAGAAGGCCAATAAATCCCATAGAGACTCCGCATACGGTTTCTCTCTGCAGGAACCACAGGGGATCCTAGAAGGCCCTATTCCTGTTGGTATCCTCCCCCACTGGGCCATTCTCCTGACCGGTGGAAAGACCCTGCCGTGGTTTTGTTGTGTCAGACCTATCTGGGGATGTTTGCAACCAATACAGAATGCTTAGTGGTCTCCTCTCCGGTCGTCCATTGTGGCGATCCGATTGATTCCGTTCCTCCCACAGTGTCACCGGGAATCACTAGCCAGGAGGGATGATGGGCCTCATGGCGGAACATTGATGCTTTCCTTATTCCTTATTTTTCCTCTTCTGCATACATGAATAGAGAACAAGTCTGAGTGAAGATCTCTGGCACGGCAACTGTCCATCACAGGGAAACGAGGAGAGGAGCGAGGGGAGAGAGGAGAGAGGGGAGAGCAGATTGTGTGATGCTGTGAAATAGGGGGGAGTTGGGGAAAGGGGGGCCGGGGCCAGCACAGCTCTATCTCTCTCTCTTTGTCTCTCCGTCTCGGTCTTTTGTCTCTCTTGCTGTAATTCTCTCTCTGTCGCTCTATCTTTCTCCATCTCTCTGCCTCAGGGGCTCGCCAGCTGATTTCTCTGAGATGTAATCATGCCTTAAATTTGTTATGACCCGTCATTTGCATGTATCTCTCACAACCAGAGTGCATTTTCATACCAGATGCTTTTCCCCTCGCCGTCACTCAACCCTGACCGGAGAGCGAGCTCTGCCCTCTTTCCCCATCTCTTTCTCCCAACTCCTCCTGCTCCCCTCCTTCCCTTTCCCAACTCCTCCCCTGACACTTTTCGCTCTTTGCTTTTTCAAGGGGGAAAACAGAGAGTTTCTGCTTGATAACCGAGGTTGTGGCATTTCGCTGACATTGTCATGTTGTTTTGAAAGCAAATTGGGTTTGACACAATTCATTACACAACGTGTTTGGACGGGTCAGCAAATGTAAGCATTAAATATACTGTAAAAACACCAAACCAAGCAGCAAATCAATATTTTTCTGTCTCCTTTCTACATGGTTGTATCTTAATTAGGCATTTTGGGTGAATATTGGCCTATGTCTACATTTGGTCTCGCGGTTACCCTAGAAACCAGTCAACCTCAGCAGGCACGTTTTTTTTAGAAGAACTGTTACCAATGTTTTTGTGACGTGATGACTAGAAGCATTGAGCTGTGCGTTTTTTCTCAGTCTTCCCCAATCTGGCGTGGCTGTGTCAGTGTTTTGTGTCAGTGCCAGCGTGTCAGTACTTCGTCTCACTGTTGTCTCAGTGCTGTGAGTCAGTCTAGCGTGTCAGTACTGCTTGTCAGTCCAGCGTGTCAGTACTGTGAGTCACTCCAGCGTGTCAGTTCAGCGTGTCAGTACTGCGTGTCAGTCCAGCGCGTCAGTACTGTGAGTCACTCCAGCGTGTCAGTACTGCGTGTCACTCCAGCGTGTCACTCCAGTGTGTCAGTCCAGCGTGTCAGTACTTCCCGGGGCTCTGAGGCGAGTGGTTTGGGGTTAGCGGTCTAGCGGTACTCTGCTGGTGGCTCCTTTACGATTTCTGCCAGGCTCAGGACTGATCCGGGCGCCCTGGGGTGAGACGGTCAGGGAGTGATTGGCAGCGGTGACATTTGCCCGTGTTCCAGGCTGCCACACATTCAGCATGAACAGCGGCCCTGAGAGAATAACAGCCCGTATAGACTCTCTGCTGGATGCAAGCGTTTAAAGGACGTTTACAATAATAGCATTAGAGCTAGACGTCTGAGGTGGGTGGTTGTGTCTTAGAAGTATAGCTCCATGACTGAGTTATTGTTAGCGTACTGTAAAGATTGGCAGGTAGCGTTGAGGTTAGACTGACGGGACGGTAAGAGAAAGGTTGCTGATTGACATCCTGAAGGAAGCAAGGTTAAAAAATAGACCACTGTGTGTGTCTGGCATTTATTTTAATGTGTTCTTTTATTTTGTTGTAGATATTTGGTTAGAGCTGACACTTTAGAAATGTGAAATATTTGAGTATGTGTAATTGGTTGCCTAATCTGGGTCTCCTGTTTGGACATAAGACCTAAACAGTGTGTTTTGAGAGAGCACTTACACTGCTGCCAGAACATGGCAGAACCACAACGATTTCATACTTCAATTGAATACTCTTGGCCCTACAAAGTCGCTCTTGGGATAACAATATCTGGTTTGGTCATATGGTCACTTGATCCAGCTTTTATGGGATTTATTTCTGAACTAACCTTTTTTTTTTTTAAGATTTACCTTTGATTGGTATATTGCAGTATCCAGCAAATATGATTATGCTTCCATTTGCCTATTGGCCATAGAGCAACATTTAAATACAGTATTATTCCAGAGGCACGCTATACTGTCTTTCAGAGCTTCAGGCCTGTTAGAGAAATCCTAGTGCGCTCCCCATCTCTTTATGAAGCATCTGAAAACCCTGCGATTGAACAATGGTAATTCACTGGGAATAAATGGGGAAGTACTCAAGAGCTTTTGTGTGTTTTGGTTAAAGGATTAGACACAGTTCTGTGGCCAGAATTGGATGAGAACCAATTTTGTCTGGCAGCGCTCTGTTCATCACCCCATCAGTGTTTTCACATCTCAGACTGATTCATATCGTGAGCCGGGCTTCAGTCTCCCATTGGGCCAAGAGAAACACTAATAAATGTATCAGTTAGCGTATAAACTGGTCCCAGCGATGGGTGATGTTTGGGATGGTGGGGTTGGGGCTGTTATGAATACAGCTTATCTTAGAGGGAGTGGGTGGAGCTTGCATCCTTTGTTGATGCTTTGCTGTGGGACACAGTTTGTCTCAGCCAATGGGAGGGTGTTCCTGGAGGAGGGCAGATAAAAGAAAGCCGCAGAGCAGATGGGAGAGAAGGAGCTCGTCACACTGTCTGTTAACTTGCATCACAAATGGCACCCTTTTCCCTGGAGTGAGCTGGCGCTCCATTGGGTTCCCGTCTATAGTAGTGCACTATGGAGGGAATAGGGTGCAATTTGGTATTTTGTTCATTGTCTTAGTTCTCATGCGAACACTGTGTTTGGTGTGGTACAGCAGTGTAGTCGTGCAGTCATACAAAACTAAAACATCATTTTGTATTCTTCGTGGTATGGTGGCTGATGTGGAAAAACCTTCATGAGAGTTACTAGTATGTTCAATTATGTTGATTTGTCATCATCATTTGTGGGTTTATTTTAATTGGCTTTACTTATTGATACAAAAAGGCATAGCCATAATGGAGTCTTCTCCAGATCATACGCACAGCCTTTTCACGACAACATTTCTACAGTCTGAATAGAGACATTTCTCATATGCTGTGGGATGAATGCAATTCCGATTGGCTGAAAGCTGGGGAATGTAAGATTAATTTCACTGACAACTGGCTAATAACAGCACAAAGGCATCTCAACGATCTTGTGGTATAATGCGAATATACCAGAGCTACAGGTTTTCCCATGATTTTATTTTGTGTTGTCCCTGAGGTATATTAGCCACACGCCACACTCACACCCTCTCCAAGTTTTGCTAAAAATGTCTCAAGTTATTGGACAAGGACATAACTATTCATCGTTACGTTGTTGTGAAATAGTCTCTTTGTCCTTGATCATGGCCACTTTTTGATGCATGCTACACATATGTTCCTTCTGGCATCAGTAAGGAGGGAGTGGTCTTGCCAAGACGATCTTCTGGGTTTTTCCGTCGTTAATTGCACACGCTCTCACTGTGTACTGGATGTCGGCCTGGAGTAGAATGATAAGACTGCTTGGATTTGGTTGATTTTTCACGACAACAGAGCATTTTGTGATTATAATTGCATAGATAAACACAACAGAATGGCACACCCTGTTCCTCATTTGCAATCAGTCATTTCTAAAGTTATGCATTGTTTGCTTTCACTTGCCTATCAAGTAATTCTCAATTTCCCCCCCTCATTTCCTCCTATATGTGTGAAATTAAATTACGTTTCAAGGCTATTATCACAGTCATTATCAACTTTAGCCTAATCGGTTTGTCTTGTTCATAGATGTCTTCGGTAACTTTTGAACATAGTAAACGTTCTACTGGGTTGCAGGACACAGTTGCTGAGGTAAAATAAGCAGAAAGCCTTCTGTTTCTTGTGCCTTTCTTTGGGGCCAAACTTGGTATGCTGTGACTGAATGGTTTTTGCTATGGAGGAAAGTTCTACAAAAAGAGGATGATCAAATTAAGATATGGCAATTGTAGCTACCGGAGGTGGCATAGCCTATCTAAGCAAAAAGTGCACAGATTTAATTTAGTTTTTATTTCAGATTTCCACTATCTCACTATCTCAGTTTGGCACAGTTCCATCCAAAAAAACACCCTTTTCTCTACATAGTGCCAAAAAGCATTAATTCTAATCTCTTCATGGTCCTTAAGCCTGTTTTATGCTTCTGCGTCGAATCGCAGACCCCTCTGCGACGACGCGAACCCCTCTCCGACCCCTACGCCGTAGCTCGACGTGCACCTCCAAAAAATTGTAACTACGCGTCAAGGCGACGCAGACCACAAGGGCTGTGATTGGTCAGATTATACATCTGGCGGTGAAATGCAACGCAACCCGACGCAGAACCATAAAACGGCCACGACGCTGTTGGAGCGACGGCGTAGCTACGCTGTGGAGTTGACGCAGAAGCATAATGAGGCCTTTAGTGTAAAGTAGTGCACTTTCTGGATATTAGTATCCCATTTCGGATGCGTCCGTACTCTGACCACCAAACCGAAGAGCTGAGATACATTTTGAAGCTCTACAATCATTGCCCCAGTTCGTATTGCAGTCTGCACATTACAGATGTGATTCACAAGGAACAGTGTCTAAACTCAGTTGCTTTAATGTTAGATGTCAGTTGCTTTAATGTCAGATGTTGAAATAAATGAGTCATCATTGCTGTCCATCTCCGGTTTGGCGTCAACTCATGGCACTCACAGGTCGCCGTGAATTGAACATGCCGTTATTTGGGAGAGGTTTCAGGCTTAAATGCGTTCGTTCACAGTAAAGGTCGTTTGCAAAAATGAATGTTTTTTTAAATGGATCAGAAACAGCTTGGTCTCCGGAGTGCCCGTCGTTCTAAAACGTGTAGTAGAGCAGCATGGAGCTTTTTCTCCCGCCCGCCTCTTGAACCCCCCCCCACACACACACAATATCTTCCTCTATGCTCCTCCTCCTCTTCTCCTTGGTCCCCATGCGTCCCCATGCGTCCCCACCCACCCCCCACCTCAAGCTGTCAACCCCATGATTAGTGAGGCAACAGACTGCTCTGCTAATGATTTGCTTCTAGTGATACAGCCTTACTTCAAACACAGACGGCCTGATGACAATCAGCGACCACCGACTCCTTCTAAACACCGTTCGATATGTAATCCATCACAGTGGTGTCAACGGACACTTCCTTCTAGGACTTTCCGACCTGGCGCCTGTATCAATCATTGCACCTGGATGTTTAGAACGTGTAGATTAAAGCATTTTGGGAAATGCTATTTCAAATAGCGCCATATATCAACCCACTGAACTGCATGGCAGCTTTTCACAGAACAGTGCTCTATTAAGGTACGGGTAGAGGAGGCTATCCGGAATGAACGTTATGGTAAAGGAGTAATGGACAGGTGGTATCTGTGATCTGTGGACTTATCCTGTCTTCTCACGCGCACTACCGGCCCGGGTGAGGAATGACCCCACTAGTGTTTTCTCCTCAGCCTGCTGACAAGTGGTGAAACACGGGCAAATCTGATACGTAGCTGGGTCATCCTCCTTTCTTCCTTACCTCCTGTTAACTTGCCTTTGGTGAGAGGGGGGCTCTGTGGAATTGGAGCGGTCCCCGACCTCACTCATCTGTCTGGCTGTCTGCTTCACTCTGCCGGGCCGGGCCGAGGCAGGACGAGACGGAGGTCCTCCGCTAAGCGGAGAGGAAACAACCTCTGTCAAGATGAAACAAACGGGAAGCTGTCCATCCGACCACCTGACAGCACGGCCGAGTCAGAAACAGGCAGTAAGACATCAGGTTAGCTCCCAGCTCTACTCTAGGAGGCCCGTGGTTTCCTGTCTTCTTCCCCTTTTGCTAGTCAACTCAGATGCTGCTCAAGCTAAGCAATGTGGAGACTCCAAAATGTACTGCGGTATGCTTGGTTGGTTCGGTGAGGACGTTGTGTCTCATAGCCACAGCAGGCGAGGCGGTACCATGTGCGCTTGTTTTCTGAATCGTGCCGCTTTTGGACACGGCAAATTCACGAGGGGAGAGGGTTTCATAACACAACAGACGGGATGTCCAGCCGAACAGACTGAAGGTCCTGCAGGGAGAGATGGATGGAAAGATAAAGAGATGGAGGGAGAGAGTGGAGAGAGATAGAGGGAGAGAGAGGGGAGAGATAGAGGGAGAGATAGAGAGATAGAGGGAGAGTTAAAGAGATAGATGGAGAGATGGAGGGAGAGAATGGAGAGAGATAGAGGGAGAGAGAGGGGAGAGATAGAGGGAGAGATAGAGAGATAGAGGGAGAGATAAAGAGATAGATGGAGGGAGAGAGTGGATAGAGATAGAGGGAGAGAGTGGGGAGAAAGAGGGAGAGATAGAGAGATAGAGGGAGAGATAGAGAGATAAAGGGAGAGATAGAGGGAGAGAGATGGAGGGAGAGATAGAGATTCGAGGGAGAGAAAGCGGGAGAGATAGAGGGAGAGAGTGAGGAGAGGAAGATGGAGAGAGTGCAGAGATAGAGGAAGAGATAGAGGGAGAGATAGAGGGAGAGATTGATGGAGAGAGTGGGGTAGGAGAGTGAAGGAGAGATATAGGTTTGACAGGCATTTTTTACCCATTGCTGAAAAGAAGATGAAAAACTAACATTTGAACTTCATCTGTACACACAAAGAAAATGGGGTTTAGGAAAATTAGGATTCAGAATTTTGTTTTTCCACAAGAATAGAGATTCATCAAGACAGTGTGTGAGTTTGTGCGAGTAGGAAAGTGGTATGGATAAGATGGCATCATTCTGCTAATCTAATTTGGTTGACCATCATCTAATAGAAAGCAATAAGAAACCAGTACTTATTTCACTCATTCAGTTGTAATCTGCATGTAATCACTTGTCAATTGGCATTATTGTTTGTCCTGAAGTCCATGTACTGTGATTGGTTGCTTTCTAATGGACTAGGTAAACTGTAACTTATGTTGGTCTTATTGTGGATATGAGCGTGTAGTGTTGCCGAGCTCAATGAACTTCAGAGTGCTTCTCCAGACTCGCCCGCGCGCGGTCTTCCCTTTATGCACTGGAATCCGATGGCAAGTTGCTTTTGTTCTCGGACATGACGTTGAACTCTCGGCCGTGTTGTGTGGTCTGGTGGTCCTGTTGTCACTGTGTTCTGATCGATGTCCTCGCCCCCTGTGTGTTTTCTTTCCGGGTCGAGTAGTTTAAGAGAGGTGGCTGTAGGAGAGTGGCTGGACACTGATGTGACCATGTACCGTGTGCAGTGCAAAGTCAATGACGGTGAACCAGTGCTGGGTGCATAGTACCTACAGTAATGGCTTAGTAATAGCCCTGAATGGTGTTCTGTGATTCAGAACGGCTCGCTTCAATGGAAAATCAACCCTATTAAATGTCGTATGCCGAGGCAAGCCTCAAACAACGATGTTTATGCCAGGTATGGTACTACAGGATGATGAAAAGGCCTTACAGTCTTGTGACGGTACAATGTTTGACCGCACTGGAGCATTATGTTCGCTTTACTGTACTGAGAAAAAGACGTTGTGTCAGACACTGTTCCCAGGGTGTCTGGGAGATCTCCGTTAATAGAGGGAGCGTTTGTCTCTGTGTCGTGGTCCACCAGTGGTTATGTCTTCCCTTTATACCAGGAATGTAAATCTCTTGATGAGATTACAAAGATGAAAGGTGGCTTTCTGAATCTCGTCCTGAATCTGTCTCTAATTCATTTCCAGGTTCCTTGAGGAACGAGGGTATTAAGGCGTCTGATGTCCTGCCGGTGCTGAAAGAGAAAGTGGCCTTCGTGTCAGGTGAGTGTGTGTCCGAAAATTATATTTCTCTAGCCCTGTCGGCCCTTGTCATAAGTATGCTACATAGGGTCTAGTGGTCCTTTGGGGAGGGTGACAGCAATGATTCGGCTGGACTAATCCACTAGTGGACTACTCAGGGAGGTTTCTTCTACTCTGGCCAAACGTGTTTATGGTGAACCCCACCATAGAGCCATGCTGAGAAATTCCCATGACGAGCGTGATTAGTTGCACATGAAAAGCATGTTGACATTTAACCACCAGCACATGTCCAGCATGTGTGGGAAATCCATGTTACATTATATTCTCCTTGAATAGGTTTTCATTAGCGCAAACTGTTGCAAATGTTTTTCCCCCGAAAGTTATAGAGTTCATTTATAGTGTTCATTTATAGAGTTCATTTCTAATTCATCGAATCAATTTACACACAATAATGGGTCAGGGTTAGGCTTCCATAATGACAAGCAAAGGGATTTTCATAGAGATGAGTGCCAAAATAGTTTTCAGTAAAACCCAGCTGAAGGACACCAATAATAAGAAGAGCCTTGCTCGGGCAAAGAAACATGACAAATGGAATCCCTACATGTCAGATGAGTCCACATTTGAGATATTTTTCTCTCACCGTCGGGTTTTCGTGATGCGTGGTTCCCCTAGTGTCTGTTTACCACTCCAGAATAGATGAACATTTGGCCTACTGCTCTTCCAGCCAAAAATTGACCTATCCTTTCCAACTGCCTCATTCTATAAAGCATACCCGATAATACATTTGAAAAAAGTTTCAACCTAGGTGAAATAGCATTGAGAAACCAACGTTTTTCCAAAAACATGTTGCAGCTTATGTCTTAAATTACAATGTTCAGGTAAATTATAATGATTTTAAAGGCCTTGACCGGTGCTCCAGCTGCATCTCCGACTTGGCATAATTCAGACAAGAGATACAGCACAGGGGAACAGCCAACATGTGAATATCTGGACATCACATGTCTTTACTACGAAGCTTGACTGACCACAGAGGCTGTTGAAATAGTGAAGCAAGAGAACACTAACGTGTGTTCTGTTAATGTGATGAGCCGAGAGTTTAACCATCGGACACAGTCTTACCATTTACACAAACATATTAGGTTATTCACATTATCACCATATATATATATGAATAATGGTGGATATTATCACAGTTAGTACCACTATCTACTGTAGCTTCGACAATGATGTCACCCTGTTAACTTGTAGTAAACAAGTCGCACAGTTCTGGCAGGCAGTTGACCCCACATAATCTGAAAATAGTTGAGACTTGAATTATTTGAGGTTATTTGAACTCAGGTCTAGATAGCCGGAAATGACATATCCATGACCTAAAGGCTTTTTCATACATTACTTTCCCGGCTGAAACACTGTCAATTCAAAGCTTCTCGCCATGTGACTGAAAACTTCTTCTGGCTGTTTGTTTCATGTTTTTTTTAACTCATCAATGGAATTAACAGTGTAACCAGGCTAAATGCAGGAATCAAGTGCAGCAAGTGATCGAGAGCTGGCTGGAGAAAGCAAGCTAAACGTCACGTGAAATAGTCTAATCTAATAAACAGAAGGCCGTCATTAACTCAAGTCAGTTTATCTCTCCATCTCCTGCTTACTTCCGTCTGTTCTCTCCCTCTTTCCATTTGCTTCTATCTCTTTGTCTCTCTGTGCTCTCGGTCAAATTCCTTGTTTGCTACTGTTTATTTTACACAATTGAGTCATTAAAATATAAAAAAACAATATGATAAGACATTTAGACTATCCCCCATCATATGGCAGGCAGTGATTTCTCTTTTTCCACCTTAATTCTTCCCTCTGGGTTTCACCTCTTTCTTTGTCCTTTGTCCAACTCTGGCCCGGATCCTTGCAGTGTTTCTCTTGCCTGAAAGACATGAAGGAGAGGCTCCCCTGGCTGCATTAGTATAATATTGTGGGTCTGTCCTTCTGGATACACAGACACACTCGTAGGCTGAAGGTTGACAGGGCCTTGAGGAGAAATGTCTGGTGGACTTTTGTCATGGAGCCCAGAGGAGGCAGAGCGAGTTCTGCCATCCAAGGGGGTTGCAGCTCCCCAGAATGTGTCAACTACGATCTGTCACAAGCAAGATCTCTGTTGGATAAAAGGCCCTGTATGCCTTCCCTCTGGAGCACCCCAGTAACCACCCCCCACCCCTTCCAGGGCAATCATATAAGCACCAGGAAGAAACACTGGGGCAATTTACTCCACCCTTCAATCTGGGCGTGCGTGTGTCCCAAATGGCACCATGCTCCCTGTTCAGAATAGACAAGCTGTCAGGGGACCAGAGCTGGGAGACGGACACGCCCATGCAGAGTACCACTAGCATGGCTACTTGCATTTCATGTCACTGAAACGTTTCAGTTATTAGATTGTGTATGTCATTACCAAGCAGAGCAAATTCTGTTGGTGGTACAGTTACTGATCGTGCTAGGTCCTGTTTATATTAGCCCTCCCTATTTCAAGGCAAAGGATTATATGCAAGCACACCAAGTTTATCTGTGTGAGATAAATGGTTTAAAGCATCCATTGCTCTGAAATAGTCATAAAGCACACTGAATGACGTGAAGGAAGACCAAACTTTTCAGGTGGTGTACATGATTCCACTCAGTGTCTTAGATACGGAAAAATGTGTTTGTCTGTACCTCCTATGGTGTCATCTTCGAACGAGAAATCCTGCTGTGTGTGCGTGCGTGTTTTTCACATTGTCCGTGTTTCTGCAGGGGGTCGTGACAAAAGAGGAGGTCCAATCCTGACCTTTCCTGCCAGAAGCAACCATGACAGAATAAAACACGAAGAGCTGCGGCGGCTGGTCACGTACCTCTCCACTGTGCCCAGGTAAAAACACGGCTGGTGTATCTTCTCTGAGAGAGGCCAGGTTCTAAGAAAGGAGCTGTTTGTCGCCCACCAATCTCCTTCTAAGATATAAAGGACCACTGGACTCTGCCGGGAGCTGGGGAACGTTCTGAGCACAATAGAGCTACAGCTATTTAGTTTATAGTTAACAGTTTAACTGTGGCAAATGGCCCCACTTTTTGTGTCTGTATGATTTTTCTTTTTAGGTCTAGCCTCTTTTAGAAAAGTGTTAATTACCTCCTTGGAAAGCAGTCTCCCGACAGTCGACGCGCAACACATTAGCACTCCCTCACTCAACATCTCCGTCGATATAGATCACAAACTTCACTAATCTGTGATCATTTCCAAGCAGTTGAGTGCACCATGTGCTTGAAGTATTATGTACACTGTCTGGACTGACCATAACCGAATGCTAATTAGATTCATGATGGAATAGGAATATAATGGGGAATAAATGTTACAGTTCTACGTAAAGCCTTTAGGCTAGGGAAGGCGCTTTGTCTCATTTTGGCCATTAGTGCTGCTTGAGTTTTGATGCTATTGTATTTTCTCCTGTCTATTACATGCTTTTGTGGGCTGTTGGACATTTATAAAAGTCACTGCTGTTTGTGTGTGAACACGTTACTCCTGCGTTTGAATGTGCTTCCTGCTGATCTGTCCTTAATCGTTTAATAGAAAGACTGCCAGGACACAGTGTATTTCCACTTGTAATTGTTGTTGTTATTTTAATTATTATAATGAACGACACAGCTGTCACACAGACACAAATGTGCGAGAGACCGGAAATAAGACTCAGTGAGAATGCTAAACCTGAAGAAGAAACCAAACGAAGAAGATAAATGTTTAAAGCAGCATAAAAATCATTAAGGATGCTCCCATATTGCAAGTTCAAGCTGGTCCTACAAAGTCATAAAACAGACCGACACACACACGCACGCACGCACGCACGCACGCACGCACGCACGCACGCACGCACACACACACACACACACACACACACACACACACACACACACACACACACACACACACACACACACACACACACACACACACACACACACACACACACACACACACACACACATAATTAAACCGGATTCAAGCATTGCAAAGGTCAATATGGGCATTGATACTCAAGGAGCCCCATCTTCCCCACCCAGCGCCGGTGCCTAATATTGCAGACATAGAATAGTACCGGTCCATTGTCTCATTTCGACCTGCAGTCTGAAGACCACACGCAGCCGGCCCATATGTGTGTCCAAGGCTCCTCAAGCACCATCACCACAAGCCTTTACAGCAGAGCCACACCACCACCACTTACCCACGCACGCACGGTAGCACTGTTAACAGATCCATACATAACAGAGGTTTAGCTTTAGCTTTTCTCCCCCCTCCTCCCACCGCTTCTCGGGTCGTATCTGGCTGTTGTGCCCTACTTTTATAAGGTCCGCGTCCCACACGGCAGCCCTGTTGGTGCTGAGTCTTTTCACCAATAGTAGTGTCCTACGTCGGAAATAGGGTGCCAGTTTGTACACGTGTATGGGATGGCGTGTACACTCGGTTCCTGTACATGGTGCCTCATGTTAGCAGCTGGCTGTGAGCGCGTCCTTGAGGCCAGGCTAATGTAAACAGTGAGTACGGGGTTTTTGCGGGGCCGCCCGCCGCTCTTCGTCCCCCCAAAACGCTTTCTAGTCTTTCCAGGAGGCCTTTAAAGAGCATCCCAGAAGAAAAGCAGCACGGGTGATTTACGGCGGCTCGGCGGAGCAGCTGTGCTGTTTCCTTACTTGCGCTAGCTAGCAGAGGGTTTAATACACTTTCTGTACTTTGCAGATCGGATGTCTCGCTTTGATCCACACTCACGTGTGTCCCAAACGCCAGCCCGTTCCCTGTTGTGCATTACATTTCAGTAGGGCTCCTGAATAGGGTGCCTTTTTGGACATCCTCCATGTTGCTCTGACGACATCCACTGGGATTTTTCGCTAAGCAAGGCGTCAGAGGCACATGTGTCATTTGGCATGTTTGAGCTCCAATCGGTGTCATCTCCGTTAATGCAGTGACGTCTGTGCTGTTTTGTCTCTGTTCTCCAGCACTTCGGATTTGACATGCATCCACAATGGTGCCGGGGTAGAAGTACAGCGTGGCAGCTTTCATTCGTGCTTCATGTTTCTATACAATCCAACTCCTCATTTAAAGGGAGCACATGTATTTGGATAATTGGCTTCACAGCTGTGTCTTATTAGGCAGGTGTGTTTGTTTGCATTATTAGTACAGCTGTCAATGACTTGTTCTATGCTGAACCGGCATTATGAGCCTATTGTCTGACCATAGTGTAGTATATGTGTGTGTGTGTACGTGTAGTATGTCTGTGTGTGTATGTAAGTGTAGTATATGTGTCTGTGTGTGTAAGTGTAGTATGTCAGTGTGTGTATGTAAGTGTAGTAAGTGTGTGTGTGTGTAAGTGTAGTATATGTGTGTGTGTGCATTTATAGTAAACAAGTGTGTGGGTACCTATAGCATATGGGTGTGTATGTCTAGTGTATGGGTGTTTAGGTAAAGAATGTGTGTGTGTGTGTGCGTGCGTGCGTGCAATGTATGGGTGCTTGTGGGTTTAGGTGTGGTATGTGTGTGTGTAAGTATGTGTAGTATACCGGTGTGTGTGTGCCAATACTATATGGTTGTGTGGGTGTATGTGGACATGTATGTGTGCTGTGCATTTGTGTGTGTCTCGGATGCTGTCCGCCAGGCAGAGTGACAGGGCACCACTGAGTGTGTTCAGCCATTGATCAGACCCGGCAGTGGGCTGTATGAAGTTTGCTTCAAAGCCTCTCTGTGTAGCCCTAAACAAAGGCGTGCTTAATGAGAGTTTAAAGAGCCAGCCAGCCTGGCCAGAGAGCCAGGGAGAGTCTCCTCCGATTGATTCACCACCATCACAAACACATGTTGAATGCGGAGAAGGGGAATTAAAGAGTGGAGAGGGGGAGAGGGAGCGAGGGCCACATGGACACACTTCTAGAGCTGTGCCGTTAGCAGCTGAGAAATGAGAGCCTCTCTACCGACTCAAAGCAAAAGAGCACTTTTGTGGTTTTCTGTTTCTCTCTCGCGCATAACGTTTCATTTGTCTTTATCCACACGAGGTGCTGGAGTGAGCATGTGTGTCTCCTGTGGGTACTAGGTCTGGTTTTTATTAATAATTTGCTGCAGTTTTTTTTCCAAACTAGGGGTCACGACATTGAAAATCTATAGAACTTTGTCCCTTTTTCACTTTGTTTTCACTGTTGCTGGTAGGCGATTTTCTTTGAGAATGCAGTGAGAATTGGAGAACCAGATTGAAACAGATTGCTCCTTTTATCAAGCATGGCAGGAAAAGAATATACAACATGTAAAGTGTTTAATGTTTTATGATGCCAAATAAAAGATCCTAGAAATGTTCCATACAGACAAAAGTCTCATTTCTGTCATATTTTGCGCACATTTTTTTTTACATGTTAGTGGAATTTCAAGAATCCGAATTAATGCAGTGATTGTTACACAATATCAGCTTGTGGTGGGACAATAAAAGGCCACTCAAAAATAAAGATGTCAGAATAATCGATACTTTGATATCAAATCCGGTGCGAATTAAAACTGTTATCTGAGATTTTTATATGCTTTCTAGTTGAGTATTCAATAAAAAAATTGAATATTTGTCAAAAAACTAGTTTATTCTGTTTCATGAAATTTGATGTCATAGTTATTTCATTGCTATCGAAATTGCTGTGAAGAACAGTGCCACAAAACACAATGCCGTAGATTTCTGAAGTTTTCATCGAATGTGTAATTGGCATGCTGACTGAAAAAATTTCCACCAGAGCTGTTACAGATAATTACAGAGACCAGCCACCCAGACAGCTGAGGGCACTTTTAGTTTTCACAACCTAACACTTTCTGCACAAGCTGTAAAAAACAGTCACAGTAAAGCTCATATGCACACGTTTGTCTTTACTGGGGTCCTGACTTAACTGCAGTTTGCGTCAATCCTCACACACACCACACATAGGGACACACACACACCCATATACTATATATATACACACACACTCACACTACACCAAAACACACACACACTCATATACTACACATAAACACACACACTATACCTACACACACGCACGCACGCACGCACGCACGCACACACACACACACACACACACACACACACACACACACACACACACACACACACACACACACACACACACACACACACACACACACACAGACACACCCATATACTATACGTACACACACACACACATACTATACCTAAACACACACACCCATATACTATACGTGCACATACTATACCTAAACCCACACTCATATACTACACATAAACACACAGAATACTATACCTCAACACACACTAATATATACTACACATAAACACACACACAAACACTATACCTAAACACACACACAGCCATATACTAAAGAAAAGGGCCTTGTGAATTTATTTCAATTTCACGATCATGAAAATAAATCTTGACTGTGTTGCATTCATATTGTTGTCTTCATCTTGCTAAACTTAATCAAATGTGTTGTCAAATGCTTCCTCACATGTCCAGGCTGTTAATTAATATATTGATCTATCCCAGTGCCTGTTGCTGACATGTCAATGATATGGACGCCAAGTAGACCTGGTCTAAAACTACCTCACAATACAAAGACTAGAGTGCCATGTGAGATGGTCAGCGCAGCTTTTCAGTAGTAATCGAGGTGTCAAAGATGACGGTCATGACTCACCCCTTGGTGTTGGCGGTGTTTACAGTGTTTACAGTGGTAAACACTGTAAACACTGTAGACGGTTTTGACTGTGTTGGCGGTTTTGGCGGTTTTGACTGTGTTGGCGGTTTTGACTGTGTTGGCGGTTTTGGCGGTGTTGACGGTTTTGGCGGTGTTGACCGTATTGACCGTGTTGACGGTTCAGCCTACTTTGACAATAAAGGAGTGTCCTCACGTGGCACCTCATCAAGACACATGAGAATGTCCTCGGTGCAATACCACTTCCTGTTCCTACGAGGATGACTGTGTACCGCTGTCTCATAGCTGGTTTCCTCTTCGTCTTGCACCGGTGAAAAGCATTAAGGAGAAAAAAATGCCAGGAAACAATTGGCGGTGTACTAGGGGTGTACTAGCTCCTGGGTTGTAGTAGATGCACTGTTCTGGTACTGATTAATGGGATGCCTCTGAAATGCCGCCCTAGACACTATATAGTACACTGCCACAGAACTGAGTGACATCATCCACTTGGATAAAGTAAAGTCTGGGGGAGGGGGAGGCTTTCAGTGATATTGTACCGGTCCCATTTGATCCTTATTCCCTTTGAAGTGCACTAGGTGTTTTTGGAACAATAGTTGAAAGAGACGCACTAGATAGAGAATAGGGCGTGGTTTGGGATGCGGACCCAGCCTCTCCTGCCCACCAGTGGTCCAGTACAATTCGCAAGGACACTATTAATCCCAGAAGTAGGGCGGTTCGAGGACGAGGGCATGTGGCAGGCTAAAGCAATTACTGGTTATTTTTATCTTCCAATCAGGCAGAAGTGCTTTTCAAGCATCCAGGGCCTAAGAATATACTCATTTTTGCATTGCTGCCTGAAAACACGTTCGAAATGGAGGCCCTCTGTTTTGGGGGTGTGGAAATTGAAACCTGACTCTTCACAAATAATCCCTAATGCATTTCGAGAAGAAAGGTCCCACTTCCTCACGACGAGAGTACGTGATATGCGTTCGGTGTGCTACAAGTTGTTTGATCACAGACAATGACAGAGATGAACAAGAATAGCCGGGTCAGAATAGAAAGATCGTAAACCACCGAGGCTGGGACCAGCCGGTTAGCTGAAAACAAGTCCCATCGAAGGACGCCTGCATGGCATTTAGTCACAGCAGTTACACGCTTCCAGGGGTGTAATAGCTTTAGCACAGCACCTGGCTAAGAGTCCAGAGGTGTCCAGGGACGCATTCCATTTTGAATGGGCTGAGGGACATTAAGTAGGGCAGGCTGTTGATGTTGGATGGCGGTGATGTCATCAGACCCAGCCTGACTTAAGCTCCCGGGATGTGAGGTGTGAGGTGCAGGCCATTGTGCATACTAACGCTTGGTTCCGTATCTCTCTTTGTTTTCTTCTGTCTTTTTCTTCCCACTCTCTCTGCTTTCCTCTGTTCTTTCTCCCAGTGAGGATGTATGCAAGCGGGGCTTCACGGTCATCATTGATATGCGCGGCTCCAAGTGGGACCTGATCAAGCCTCTGCTAAAGACTCTGCAGGAAGCGTTCCCCGCTGAGATCTGCGTGGCGCTGATCATCAAACCCGACAACTTCTGGCAGAAGCAGAAGACTAATTTTGGCAGTGCCAAGTTCACATTTGAGGTAAGGAAGTGCTCAGAATGGGAAAATGTCGCTCTCTTTTTGTTTGACGTTTCTGGCCAGTTATATCTGGCTATATTCCACTGGCATACAGTAATTATTTTGGTTATAATGGTTCAAGAATAACATTTTCTGCCAGTGGCACAGCCATATTAGTTTCTGCCACCATTTATTCTCCTACCACACAACCATTATGAACTGACATGCTGGATAATATACTTACTATATAAATATTATAATATTATTATTTGGCTCACTGAGCTAAACGAACTAGCCCATGCGTGCTTTCTCTATATGTTCAGTTGGTAGCCTAAAATGTACTAAAACGCCAAGATTTGTTTTAGTTTTTAATTTACTCACAAAGATGTTGTCTATTTGGTCTACAATTTCTTCTGGAAAGAACGGATAAAAAAATCAACACCTCCGTTGCACGGTCTATATACAGGCTAGCTGACGTGTATCGATTGTTTGCATGTGTGGAGTCCGTTTTATGGGTTCAGATATAAATGATGTACTCACAGAACACTCTGACTTTCCTCTGTAACTAGAATACCATTAGTTGTATTCTGATGTCTCCGTGCTTGTGCCTATTAGAATGCATCGCTGGGATGTTGTAAACACACACACAGCAGCTGGCAGGCACTTTCATCCATAGTATGAATACATCAAGATAACAGCAGAAATACAACTACTGTGGACCAAAAACTGAAGTGACAAAGCAATTCGTTATTTCAGCGCCGATTGCGTTGTCATGTTATCGTGATAAGTGAGGTGTTCTAATGTTCAATTTCAAACACAGTTAAATATCATTTTAGTTTTTCTAATTGTTTCGTCATCAATGGAGAAAAATATGCTCACAAAGCCGCGTTTTAAAACGGACCGGCGAGAAAAGAATGCGGAGAGAGATAACCCCCCCCCCTCCACCCCTCACCGTGCCATTTTTCCATGTTCTCTGTCTGTAATGCTGTTTAGAGGTCAGACATCAATGTGCGGTAGTGTGTGAGGTTATACATGCACCCCTATGGTGTTACTCTGTCTCATTCTTCCCCAACACATTGACCTCGAGCGCTAACGAGCAACAGAATTGTTGCGTCCCAAATGGCAAGTCATGACCTACCTTGAGCCCATGTGTGAATGTTCACTAGGGGTAAAGGGTTGCCATTTTTGACTGTGTTTACGTGAAGCACACACTCCCCTAATCTGGAGCGACCCTAACAAGTGCCTCCTGATTGTGTGCCGTTGACAGACGACCATGGTGTCAGTGGAGGGCCTGACTAAACTGGTGGACCCGTCCCAGCTGACAGACGACTTCGACGGCTCTCTGGAGTACAACCACGACGAGTGGATGGATCTGCGCGTGGCCCTGGAGGAGTTCATGGGGAGCGCCGTGCACCTCCTCTCTCGCCTGGAGGACCTCCAGGAGCTGCTGGCCAAGAAGGAGTTCCCGGTGGACGTGGAAGGCTCGCGGCGCCTCATCGACGAGCACACGCAGCTCAAGAAGAAGGTGATCAAGGCCCCGGTGGAGGAGCTGGATCGCGAGGGCCAGCGGCTGCTCCAGTGCATCCGATCGTCGGACGGGTTCTCCGGGAGGAACTGCATCTCGGGGAGCGCCGACTTCCAGAGCGTGGTGCCCAAGATCGCAAGTCTGCTGGACAAACTGCACTCGACCCGGCAGCACCTGCACCAGATGTGGCACGTGCGCAAGCTCAAGCTGGACCAGTGTTTCCAGCTCCGCCTCTTCGAGCAGGACGCAGAGAAGGTGAGTGATCGAACCCCGGGGATGCAGTGACAACGCCAGAGCGAAGTGGATCTCTGAGCTAAGCTATGTTGACTAGAATTTCAAACATCGGTAAACATGACATCAAGGATACATAAACAATCTGCTATGAAAATAATTTGAATCAACCCAGATGACATATACACGGGGTGTTCAGTAAGACGAATCGACGCACCATGTGTACATTAAGGCAGACCAACATTGACGTGAATTTATATTAAAAAGGTTGCAGACTGATTGAGGGGTTTTGGCTCATAAATATCCATGCGCTTTTTATGCAAATATTTATCCTAGAGACATGGTTTAATATGGAAAGGATGACAAACGGGGCTGGATGTTCTGTGAGGTCTACGTTGTTTCCCAAATTGCACACTATCGCCTAATAATGCCCTATTTGCCCTGCTCAAATATAGTGTGCTATAAAGGGACTATGCTGCCAATTGGGACAGCCATTCTCTCTGTTTGTATGGCCTCAATTCAAAGTAACACTGCTGTGTTTTTTGTGTTGAATGCATAAATGGCATACAATATGTTTTAAAGCAGATAAGGAGTTTTACAAGATGTCATGAAACCAGAATGGCTCTGCGGAACAAAGCTCTGACATGCAAGGGAATGTTTATTTTAGGGAATAAACGTGTATTTAGCCAACACTGTAGTTAATAAGGCATTTCAATGTGGATATTAGAGATAACATAATCATATATTCTCATCTAGGCTCACGTCTCTTTTGACAATGGCAGTGGATTTTTCCAAATGAACAGTATGTATGTAATGATACTGATTAAAACGTCATACACCTCAATTACTCCAAGACAGATTAGGGTTAACAACGTCAATTACAATGTGACCATACAACCTCATGTGAGGACGATATCAGTCTGGCACTTGGGGCTGTAAGAAAACTAAATGCTATCTCGCTGACAATGACAGTATTAATGCAATACAATATGCACAAATGTGTATTATTTCAAAGGTTGTGATTGGTCAGTGGCATAAGTCACTACCTTGCAGCGCTGCATTTTGGCCAATTGTTTAAACCTAGGAGTCAGTGGAAGGCAGCGCAAAGTTGCTGTTGCCATGTTACCCTGAGTAGACAGGTGAATGTCTGACAGTCTTCTGATTGGTTAGTTGCTGTTGCCGTGTTACCCTGAGTAGACAGGTGAATGTCTGACAGTCTTCTGATTGGTTAGTTGCTGTTGCCGTGTTACCCTGACTAGACAGGTGAATGTCTGACAGTCTTCTGATTGGTTAGTTGCTGTTGCCGTGTTACCCTGACTAGACAGGTGAATGTCTGACAGTCTTCTGATTGGTTAGTTGCTGTTGCCGTGTTACCCTGACTAGACAGGTGAATGTCTGACAGTCTTCTGATTGGTTAGGTGCTGTTGCCGTGGTACCCTGACTAGACAGGTGAATGTCTGACAGTCTTCTGATTGGTTAGTTGCTGTTGCCGTGTTACCCTGACTAGACAGGTGAATGTCTGACAGTCTTCTGATTGGTTAGTTGCTGTTGCCGTGTTACCCTGACTAGACAGGTGAATGTCTGACAGTCTTCTGATTGGTTAGGTGCTGTTGCCGTGGTACCCTGGGTAGACAGGTGATTGTCTGACAGTCTTCTGATTGGTTTGTTGCTGTTGCTGTGTTACCCTGACTAGACAGGTGATTTCTGACAGTATTCTGATTGTTTAATTGTCCACTTTAGATCAATTTGTGAATATAATATATACAATCCCAGTAAAACGTTAGGACACACCTAGGTCATTTTGTAAAACACACACACCTTGTACATTCTCAGAATAAGGGATTGGTAGAAAAAATGCCAAAAAACGTCCACCCATGTCTATATAATAACTATACAGTATTCATTCTCTACCCTTTCAAGCCTCCTGACACACTCCTACATTAAACTCTACAATGATGAATTAGTAGGGCGATCCCCTGTGAACTCTAAACAGAGGCTTTTATTTGGATAAGTGCAGTCAGTGCCTTTCCTAATGACAGCGGAGGCCCCGGTGCCCCTGATTAAGCCGGGGCCGGATAATAATTCATTACCCCAGGGGGCAATGCCAATCAAGGCATGGCACGCGTACCCTTTTTGTGTCTTGTCCAATTGTTCCTAACGCCGTTCCGACCACAAGTCGTATAACACGACCGAGTCGGAATCACTTTCACTGCTGAGGTTCGGGTGCAGGTCATATTGTAAGCGCAGATTTGGTTCTGATCCAAACAAGGAATTGGACAATGGAAGCAGCATTTGCGGTTGCACACCTGCACACCTGTATTCCAAACAGCTACCCTAAAGACAGAGGACATTGTTAACACAGGCACCTTTGAATGCATTATTTAGGGTCTTTGAAAAATACCCACGATGCTCCCTAAATTAAATTGTGGGTGTTTAAGCCCTGGCAGGACACTTCATGTCTGTGTGGATCACGATCAAACCGAACAATAACAGTCTCTTTTTACTGAGATGGGAGGGAGGGCGAGGAGAGTTTGGACACATGTTTATTTTTCCAGCCATGAGGAGTGCCTCCATAATGGCCTCATTTGATCTCTGGTCTATGTTCCAAATTGCACCCTATTCTTTACATAGTGCTTTATGGGCCGTGGTCTGTAGTAGTACACTAAATAAGTAATATGGTGCCATTTGAAATGCAGAGAAAAGAACCATTACCGCACTGCTTCTGAGTGGAACCATATTTTTCTAAAATTGATTTTTAGTGGACCGTCTCGTAATTTAAATCGACGTTGCTGCTATTAACAAATAAACTGTAGCACAATTAAAGACAGTGGTCATTTAGGATATAGATATAAAGGGACAATTGCTCGTACATCTTTGTCTCATTTTCAGACTAGCTCTACAGAAGTTGTCATATTTTTTTCCGGTGAACATGACAGGTTGTCATTTATCAGCTACGTGCCAAAATGTGTCTCCCCTACAAAAAATCTATTAGCTAATTAATTCTCTGGCAATCTTGTCTAAATTCGATTTGTAAGATGATAGCTATTATTTCATAAGCGTAACAACTATCAATCAGATGATCATTCAAGTCTTTAACAAAGAACATTTCATTAAGCTCTTTTAGACATTTGCACAAATCCACATCACATTTTGACCCATGCTTACATTCCAGAGCTGCTTTAACTCATCCACATCTGTAGGCTTCAGCTGTTGATTCATCTAATCCTGACACAATTTAGTTTAGATCTGGCCATCGATTAGGCCATACCATGAAGATATATGTGGTTCCACTGGAAGCGTGTGGTTAGAGTTGTTTTACACAACCAGGAATAAGTGTGGGAATCTGTATTGAATCTGTTGCATCAGAAAAATGCATCACACAACATATTCCCTTTATGAGGACCTTTATCGGATGGGAGCGGCCTGAGGTCACAGAGAGGTCATGTCAGCACTGTTTTTTTTTTCGGTACTAAGGCTTCTCCGTCATATAGGAAAAATACATTGTCAGCTCTTCCAGGTGCCATGGCAGGTCAGGTTGGCACGTAAGTGACTAGAGAGGGGGAATAACTCAATGTAGGAGAGGTGTGGTGTAGAAGAGGGGCAGATGCTGTGGGTGTTTTGTGATAGATCAAATGTCTCTTTTATTATTGTTATTATGATTTCAGCCATGGTGGATTGGGGATTGTGTGGGATGAGAAAGAAGCTTGGCAGAACAAGAAAAAAGGATGGGGGAGTCAGGAATCTGAACATTTCATGTAAAGGGAGTGACAACACTGCTAATGTGCGCTCTCGGTCACATCTTTAATCATTGTCTTGTCCTAGAAGACAACCTAAATATGAACATATCTTCTTTGCTGGGAAGAGTAACAGCAGCTAAACTATCACTGAGAACGACTATCGGTTATCTTGGTTATAGCGCAGAACGGAACCCTAAACTGCAATGCCAGGGTTGTGTGTTCAAATCCCATGGGGGACCAGTAGATGATGAGATGTGTTCACATCAAACTGTAAGTCGTTCTGGATAAGCGTTCTAGATATGTTGGTTGTTTCTTTAACCAAAGATTGCTTATTCAATTAAATAACACACAGTATGATGCAGTATTTATTTTCTTAATCTATGTATTGCTAGCCGCCCCGGGAATGCTGGTGCTTTTTTGCTGAGCCACACAGGACCGGTTGCCTATTCCACGTATAACCGTGTGTCTTCTCCCAACAGATGTTTGACTGGATCAGTCACAATAAGGAAGTGTTCCTTCAGAGCCATACAGAGATTGGAGTGGGCTACCAGCACGCCGTGGACCTCCAGACGCAACACAATCACTTTGCCATGAATTCTATGGTACGTGGCACGTGAGAACCATTTTGGCTCTGTGAGGACTCAGGAATGTGAGGATTGCAGTGTCTGAGGACCTTCTCTGCTGTCTGGTAATACAAATGGTGTCAGCGGTCTTTGAGTCACGCCTTGGGGATTTCACTTTGGCTGAGCACCAGTTGAATTAGTAGTACAGACAAGCTGAGGGTCTAGGGAGGGGTCGAAGGGATACTTATTTACTGGATTCAGTTCTCTATTAGGGTTGTTAAAACCCCCCCAAATAAATGTTCTTCCTCGTTTGACAGCTATCATTAATAATAATAAGCCCAACTAGGGGCTAGGGTGCCATTTTGATATAATAAGTATGCACAGATTTGCTCTGACAGAATGGACACTGGATTTATTTAATAT
This sequence comes from Dallia pectoralis, assembly GCA_029465975.1. Lineage (NCBI taxonomy): Eukaryota > Metazoa > Chordata > Actinopteri > Esociformes > Umbridae > Dallia > Dallia pectoralis. Next base: position 16,098,647 of record CM055731.1, on the reverse strand, counting down.
ACTATTGGGATAAGAAGCCATTTCTGTAGGAAAACCTGTACTCGTCTCAAGCCATCTCTCCTCAGCTCGTAAGTGTCAGAGACCAGGCATGTACATTTACGCAGACAGACACAGAACAGTCCTTTCATGTCAGTTGTGTGTGAGTATATGCTCTACATACTAACACTAATAGTACCATTATAATTCCTATAATTACTACCACTAAGATCTCTGCTGTAACTATCTCTCTGCCCGGCTGTGAGCCCTCGCGTTCCCCGGTCAATAGCCATTTTTGTGTCAAACCTTTTCTAGAGACTAATTGGTGGTCACTGAGCACGTGATTGGTCAGGTAGATCTGTATGTTTTACATTTGATATTCTGAACATTTTTGTTCTGTTTTAAGGCCAAATAGCAATTCAGGTAATTCAGTTTTTCCAATTTCTTAATTTTTTCCATACTTTATTTCTCACACACTTTCTGTCTTGCTCTCTTTTCACCCTGTCTCTCTGTTTCTTTCGGTTTCCCTCTCTCTGCTCATAAAGACTCCTGACTACTTCACGTGCTTTGGCACAGTGGTCTTAGCGTGTAGCGAACATGTCTGTGCCTAGTTCATTAAACCGTGCTTCACACCAACAAGCCGTTAGTTTTGATGGCTTCATTAGCATTAGGATAATAAAGCCTGCGGTGACGGAATTGTGTGATTCTGATGAATGACTCGCCCTAATGCCACATGAAATAACTCCCATAATGGATGGATGGAGACGTGTTGAGATGGTGGGAATCAGAATCAGAATCGGGTTTATTCGGTTTTATTCGCCAAGTCTCTTGACCCCTAGCTGCAGCGTTAGAACACACATTCTCGGACGTGCACAAAACAGTGCAAACAGGGCAAAACACACAACACGAACAGTCAAGAGACCCTGCCTATTCGGCGTTTATTTTACATAAAAGATGCATTGAGTCGTCAGATTGATTGTGAAATAAATACTGTAAATCATGAATTAAATGAAACAGATTATAATAGATAATGTGCCCCTCTTGTGCCCTGGTGCAGAATGCCTACGTGAACATAAACCGGATCATGTCCGTGGCGTCGCGGCTGTCTGAAGCGGGCCACTACGCCTCACAGCAGATCAAACAGATCTCGGCCCAACTGGACCAGGAGTGGAAGAGCTTCGCCGCCGCCCTGGACGAACGCAGCACAATCTTGGCCATGTCGGCAGTCTTCCACCAGAAGTCAGAGCAGGTGACGTTCGGCTGAAACGCCCGGTTGTTGAAGCCCTGAAGCCGTACTACTATTTATTTACTGTTGTTGTAGACTGAGAACACATTCCCGCTGACAGAAACAAACTGGGGTCTAGCTACAGGGGGAGACGAGCGGATGAACACGCCAATTTGAAGCAGGAGACTAGGTAGTCATTTAGTATCCTGGCCATATTGGGAGTCTTGCACACATAACCTTTGTGTTAACGGCACAATTTCAGGTTGTTAGGGAGATTTCCATGACAACTCCAGGTATGACCGTCTCTCGAGTCAAACCTGAACCCACTGGCAAAGTGAGAGAGACTGACATGTTTCTGCGTTTCTCTGGTTGCTGCTGTGTAGAGGTAGTGCGGATAGACGTTTCCGTGGCAGCAGGGCTGGGGTGTGTGGGGCCGCAGGTGTGCCAGTCGTCTGTATCTGTGTTGCTTTACAGAGGTGAAAGGCTGGGTCTATTGGCAGGTGGCTGCTGGAAATACAGGCAACTGTCAGAAAGCACTTAGCAACTGATCCAGGGTTACCTCAGCCCCTGGCAACTCCCTGCCTGCTTCACTCCCTCCCTTCCTTCGCGCATACCCTCCCTCCCTCCTCCAAACTCTGCCTTCCTCCTGGCATACCCTCCCTCCCCCAAACCCTGCCTTCCTCTTGGCATATCTTCCCTCTCTCTTTTCCCCAAACCCTGCCTCCCTCCCTCGCTTCATGAAGTCACTCTCAGGGCTCTGTTGTAGATCTACCAAGACAAGTGTCTGAGAAGAGAGAAATATATGCACTCACAACTGATTAGACTCAAATGTCACGCTAGGTGTATGAACGTCTCGGTCCTGTTGCGTTAATGTGACTTCTGGTCCTCCCGTGTCCACATAGTTCCTGGCAGGTGTGGAGGCCTGGTGTAAGATGTGCAGTGAGGGGGGGCTGCCTTCAGAGATGCAGGACTTAGAGCTGGCCATCCACCATCACCAGACTCTCTATGAACAGGTGACCCAGGCCTACACAGAGGTGAGATACCTTCTCTATACACCACCAGAAGCACACCACACACATTACCTCAGATACCTCAGATCTTGTGACATGCTAATGTTGCTAGCGGCTGCTCTCTGTGTTGTCATTTTGTACATTTCAAGACATACATTAGCATAGTTGTTCTTTATTTACTTGCCTGGTTTAACAAAAGCACAGACTGGCATTAAATGAGGCAGTTAAATGTCATATTTTGGCTCATGGTATCAAGCATCATGTACAAAGTGACCTGCAAAAGGTTTTGTGTTTGGTTGGCCGTCACCATAATCCCATTGTATGTATTTGAGAACTTCACTGCTCCATGTGCACTAAAAGTTAAATACATAAATACATAAAATACACAATGGTTTTTCAAAAACGTCATAACTTAGATTTATCTAAACATTGTTAGAAGCAGTCTGAACATGCTTTACAATGTACATTGAAGTATTATCATTATGAAAACTAATGAACACATTTACCTTTAACTCTGTTCAGTAGATGCCTTTCCTCTCCACTGACTCTGTCCTTGTCTGATATACTTTAGTGTCGTCTCCAACAAGGTAGCTATAAATGGCTCCGGTTTGGACCCGAAAAAGATTTGTGGTTCGGTTCCATATGGGTGCCGTCGAGAAAGGGACAGAAAGAGATAACCCATACCGGTGCATCTGAAAAGCACATATAATTCTGTGTTTTTCACCGAAAATTTGATTACTGTTCAAACCAGCTTGTTATAGTATAGTACAGAAACAGCTGCAACAGGCCTGGGCAGGATTCAATAAGAAAACAGATGATTAGGTGGTCTAGGGTTGTCCAGAATTATGACAACAAAAAAACAAGGAAGTAACCTACAACTTACGTATGTGATGCTTGTTGTCACGGTGATGCTGGAAGGTAGGGATTGGACGAATGAACACGATGCTCCCAAGCTCTGTTCGTTTTTTTCCGAGCTTTACTGTGTCGATGCGGTGTACCCGAAGCTCACTTTAAACTACAATGACACGTGACCAATGGCGTTCGAAGCTTCGGACGTCACAAAATCACCTTCGAGTTTCAGTCTTTTTCGAAAGGCTGTTTCGAAACTGCGTGCTTAAAAGGCTAAGAAAATCTGTTCACTTGGACGGCTGTCAGTAGGAGTTGGAGACAAGCATGTGAATAGAAATTAGAGAGAAGTATTTGAGAGAGCAAGTTAATCAAGAGAGTCATAAAATAGACCTAGTTATTTAAGAGTATTTATAAAACAGTATTTAGAGGGAGAATATTGTAGAATATAGGGTAGCTAGTTATTTGACAGTCATACAAAAGAGTACCTCAATGCGAAGTTGAAAAATATTTATTTTTCATAATTTAGTAATGTATTTATTATGTTGTGTTGTTGTGGTTCATACGATTTTGTTGAACAAAAAACTTTTTTCGTTATCAATTTTTATTGTCTTTGTTAATCAATCATTATTCACATTACCTCCAATGCAATGATAACGATTGAGGAAAGGGCTGGTGGCCACGAACCCCTTGAAAAACAATGTGCTGCTCCGGGTTATACAACTCATCTAAATGAAACATGTCATATGACATTTTGTTCAGCAGATACCCCTGCTATGCACTGTGTTGGAAAGCTTAGAGTGATTAAGCAGTTTCGAAACAAAGCCTCAGTGGTTCAGAAAGCCTCGGTTTCCCATCCCCACTGAAAGGCAGACGCAAATGCTGAGTTTCGGTAAAACATATTTGCTTTATTTAAAACTCAAAACTAAACAGAATAACAAATGGAAGACAGCAATCAGACGCAGAGCATGCAACTCAAAATAATCAAAGACAAAATGGATTCACCGAACACAAACTTAAATAGGCTCCCCAATTAGGGCAACACAGGGCAGCTACCACTAATTAGGGAGCAAACTTGAAACACATTCAGTATACTAGAGGACTGTCATGCCCTGGTAGGCCTCTAGAGCCAACATGAAGAGGGCTAGATGTGAAGACCCTGACACTTGTGATATAACGACTTTCTCTGCCTTCAGGTCAGTCAGGATGGAAAGGCCCTGCTAGATGTTCTCCAGAGACCACTTAGCCCGGGGAACTCAGAGTCTCTGACAGCCACAGCCAACTATTCCAAGGCGGTCCACTGTATTTTGGACGTAGTACACGAGGTGCTTCACCACCAGCGACGCCTGGAAAGCATCTGGCAGCACCGCAAGGTCCGCCTGCACCAAAGGCTACAGCTCTGTGTCTTCCAACAGGACGTCCAACAGGTGACTAGAAGCTCACAAACACACCCCTTTTTCATACAGATTTCTACCTGCATTTGATCATCCGGTCCTGGCCGGACATTTTCTTTGAATCCAAAAATGTAAACTTCAAGTAAATCTTCATTCAGGAAACCATCCAACAGAAAATACAAAAACCTTTACAAATGTGTATTTGTTTAAAATTCACCTGATTATTTATTTCCTCTTTGTGAAACAGAATGTTGTTACGCCAAAACTGTGTCAAATGTTTCAAATGAATATGCGAAAATTGTCAGCGCGCACACACACAGAACGGCAAAGTATGTCAGACACATGTGAGACCACTAATTACGCTGTGGTGTAAAACGATTGTAGATAATGAAGCAGCCTTTATACAAGCTTTCTGCCACCATAGTTGCCACCACAATGAGCATTTTTAGAGATATATTTCTTTATAGTGTACAGTTTAAACTGTCAATTTAACGTCACCTTCCGAAATAACGTGGAAACACTTCTGTGACCGCTACCCCACCCACCACCCGTGGTTTCTGAGTGCTAATTACGTTCAGCGTGTATTGGAGGGGAATTAGAGGTGACGAAGCATCTCCGAAAACACCAGCAACAGCAATTGTTTGACCAAGAGTGCCATGTTAGTTAAGGAGGCTAATAAGCTGTGCCCACACGAATGTGTTGAAATTTACAGCTTAACCCTGGAAAGCTGGTGTTTCTCTTTATATTGCGTGATATCATTACACTTGTTTCTAAATAAACAAGTACGCTTGTTGAATATAAATTACGTTGTTTTGTGCCCATTTCACAGGTTGCTGTTACTTACTGCAGCAAATGCATCATATCTCATAGCACATTTGACTTCAGGCGAAAATAAAATCAATTTTTCAAATAAGATGTGTGAAGATAACAAAGATTTTTCAACGGTCTAGGGACTGAGGGATGTGAACCTTTCCTGAGAAATCAAAGATTCATAATCACCTGGGATCTTGCCCAGAAGTGAGGTTAATATCTTCTGCATTTAGTGTAGTTGAGAAAGAGAGCTGTAGGCTGCTGATGTGTCCCAAATATCAAGCATTTACCTTCAAAGCACATTACTTATATCCAGAGCTCTGGCCAAAAGTGCACTATATAGGGAATAGGGTCACTTTTATGACAGTACATGAATTTCTGTCCAGAAACAAAAGAAAGGGCTTTATCAAGAGTGCTATCGTGACAGACCCTGGACCAGCTAATATTCCAACAGCAGACATGAGCCAAGTCTGCAGGCCACATCAAGAAGTGTGTGTGTGTGTGTGTGTGTGTGTGTGTGTGTTAGTGTGTTTGTTAGTGTGTTTGTTAGTGTGTGTGTGTGTGTGTGCGCGGCTCGCTCATGTGCCTGTGTCTGTGTCTGACTGCCAATTATGTCAAGTCAGTGAGATCCAAAGACTTTGTAGAGAAATGGTTGTAACCCTGAATAGATGCGTTGTCATTAATTTCAAGAGAAGAAAGAAGGGAGCTACAGTGGGATACCTTTTATTTCAATTCGATATGCTTCATTGTGTTTACCCTGTTTGGTGTTCAACCCTGCATCGCTGCACAAGTTTATTCAACAGCAGGGAAGCACTCTCAAATTAATCTAGTTTCACCTGAGAAGCACGACTCCTTCAGTCGGCGTGTCTGTGGAACATCTCAACAGCGTCAGTACCAAGCTAAAGCAAGGCCAGATTCAAGGAAAATAACGTGCCAGTAGATACAGTAAATACTGTCAATTTTTCAGACAGCTTAGTGAACATCGTAAAACTGTCATGGAGTCACGCTGATGATTTCCCGGTGGAAACGGGAAGACACGTCGGTGTGACGGTGACAGCTAACACAACATCGCGTCCCGGATCCAGAGAACCATTTTTAGCTATCGAGCTAGTAAATCCATTTGCGGTTTACCAACACGATGGCCCAGTTTCTATACTTTCACCTGAGGGAACCACACCGGGGTAGCGTATTGATATGCACATCATGCCAATGAGCTGGTGTAATGAGCTGGTGTAATGAGCGTCATTATGTACATGACTTGCACTTATTGCTTTCAACACCCACAAACCGATTGCGATCTCTCCCTTTCTTACCCACTCAAGGCTGGTGCATCGGTGACGGCGAAATTCTATCCGGCTTTAACTAAGACAAAGTTGATCTGCGTAAATTATTGTGAACGACTCAATGGCACTCAGTGAGAATAAGCTGAGAAGATCCCTTAAGTCCCATCGTTTCTGCAATGCTTCTGTCTCGGACTTGGTTGACGGGCTTCTTTTTTGGAGGCTTTCAGACCGCCATAATCTTCGCCGTTGGCACAGGCTCTCTAACCCCTATTTGGGTTGGACAGGGTCGGCTTTAGCTTTGTCTCTCTCCGCTTCCTCCCCCCTCAAATGCCGTTTCTCTTTTTTGTTTTCCGTCTTTGATGTTAAATTGAGGGGCTGCCTATTTTGGAGATAAGCAAACGTGAGCCTTTGTTCTGGGCTTAGCCGCAGACTTGGTGAAGCCTCCATCAGGATTGGGGGTTATCGGCGGAGCATATGACTGGCTGCCACTGCTCACATCCAGGCAGCAGGCGGTGTTAATGGGACACATTTCAGGCCTCTGACTCATAGAGAAAACCTGCAGCGCGTCCAAAATGACAGTCCGCCCCGCACACTATGTCAGGACTAGGGTGCCATTTTGGACTCTCGACTCCCAACTGCTAGGGGCCCTATGGGATATATTTGGGATGGGGGTAAGTAGAGCGCTGCTATCCAAGGCCATCTGTCCTACAGGGAGCCATGGATCTGCGGGTGAATTTAGGAGGAGGAGGGGATACCTGGGGCTGGCTCCATCACTGTCCTCCCTCCACTATTAGGCTGATCTGAAGACATTCCGTTCATTACTCAGAACGCAATAACACACGAGTGGGTGTGGTTAATGACCAGTGTGCTGAGGCTTAGCACTGTGTCCAGGCATTCTGTGGTTCATTTGGTACAGCTCTTAGCCAGTGTATGTTGGCCATAAACCACAAACCTCAGAGATGTTGTTGAAATGAGTATATTGGTCAGTAGAAACTGAAGTAAATGGTTTTGTTTTTCTTTCAACAGCTTAGTCAGCCCACCGCATGCTCAAAATCAATAGAAGTTATATCTAAAATACCATAGAAATCAACGATATATTTTGTTGTGTTTTTGTCAACACAAAACAAAGATGCACATCTGCTGCTGTTTCCTCTGGCTTATATTTTCAGGGTGAGGAACCATTATACATCAAGTTATCATAAAGTGACATTGTCCTTTAATTAGTGATACACATGTCGTCAGACTGTATCAGAGCTACAACCATGTGTTCCAGTTCAAGTACAGTACTGCAGAATGCTGAACAATACTACGTGTATTTATGCAGTAATACTGCCGTCACCATGCATAGCTCGACTGTGGCACGTGGCTGCTCCTTTGCAATTACAGCTTCCAAACTACCACAGCTGACCGCGGCCAATGCTTCCTGGATGCAGTCTCAAAATTACAATGCCTCTTTGCAATGGGGCCGCATAACGTAGACGAATGCCAACGCTGAGTCAAACCAAGAAAACAAGTCAGTCAACAGAAATACCAAAGTACATCACACTTACTATTTATGAGCTCTTAATTCCACGCCATGGATATTGGAATGACGGATATTTTGTCTTGCAGTCTGTTTTGTAGGTTATATAAAATCTTCCCCTATGGGGTTGCAGTTAGTAATTTGCAAGATTACATAGGCCGGAAAAATGTCATGTATACCAACATTTACTACGTTTTATAGCGTGGACATAGCTCACCGGGCTCTACAGACCCAAAAGGAAGTCTAGAAACATTCAAAATGGGTTTGATTACCGAACTTTGATATTAATTTACATGTCCAAAACATGAGGTTGAAAGAATTGTCTTTCAGCTCCAACTAAGGAAAGTCACTGCACCATTTATTCTCAAAATTTGTCTTATGTACAAGCAACATTCATTGCTCTGTACAATGACAAAGTCTTGATCCCGTTACAGTTGACTGACATCTGAGTCTATTGGCACATCACTTTTAAATATTGCTAAATGCAATTGACAGTTTCTTCACTGTTATTCAGTAAGTGACCCATCGTCGATACATTGGGGTCTTTCCGAACACTGTGTATCAATTTTTCCCTGTCTACTGTACTGTAGGAGTGGATACACACTTTACAGTGTTTAAAGAACAATTCTCGTCTGTTGATTTGTAGGCATACCACTTTCCAACCAGAATGTAAATGACTCATCTTCAAAACAGGACAAAAATGCAAGGGGTTTGACTCATGGGTGCAAACGAGGAGAACGGCACATTTTTGCACATCAATTCAGTGGCAGCCTTCCAAAGGCCTTACATATACTTCCATAAGCCTTACATATACTTCCAAACGCCTTACAGATGACTTATTCATCTCTTACGAGACAAAGTTTAAAACGAGTGCGCCGCATAACTAAACTGTTTGGGACAGCGTTACACAACTATGATGAGAAATAGAACAGTGAAAGCCAAAAGGAACGTCTGGCAACGTCGTCTGTGAATTTTTTTGATCCCTCCTGAGGCGTTTAGGTCATATGTGTTTCCCCCGCAACAAATAACGGATTTAGACATGGGCGACTTACTTTTCCATGGACCTCCAGTTTTAATTTAAAACAATAGTTGTTTGGTTTCTCCTTTTTACTTCGGTGGTTTGGTTCAGTGCATCTTTTCCATGAAACAGTCTCCTGGGGTTTTACACAGTGTACTTCACATCTCTGCTTTCCAGAGTTTTAGTCTCTCCAGCTTCACCCCGTCTCCTACAGTATATAGTCTACTAGTTTACACCCAAGCTCTATTCAGGGCAGATAGGATGTTGCTGGGCAGGAAACTGAATCCATTAATTCCAGTCCCACTTCCTCATCAATGTAGCAAAACCACATTATGGTGTCGGGTGACGGTTCAGTCTCCTATTCCCTACGTAGTGCACAATAATTGACTACGGCTGGCGCATTATAATGTATAGGGTGCCATTTGGTACACGGCCATGGAATCAAGATGTGACGTCTTGTCAAAGTCATGGCATCCTCAGACAGCTTACTTCATCCCCAGCCACTGGATGTCATCTGTTCTGGATGTCATCTATTCTGGGCCCTTCCCATCTTTGTGGGATTGAGCCTGGCTACTTTTAGACTCCAATCAGGCGAGGGAAAACACGAGTTTTATTTACAGCCACCGACATGTTTATTAAACATCACCCCCCCCCACACACACACACACACACACAAGCCTTTTCCTCTATACACACAACCAGAATGACCCCTCTCTACTATATACGCACACAAACAGACGGGTGGGCAAAGCTCAATGAGTAGGAGGCAACTCTAAAGGACAAGACAGGCTGGCATGGAGTGAGACACGACAGGCTGGCATAAAGTGAGACAGGACAGGATGGCATGAAGTGAGACACGACAGGCTGGCATAAAGTGAGACAGGACAGGATGGCATGATGTGAGACACGACAGGCTGGCATAAAGTGAGACAGGACAGGATGGCATGAAGTGAGACACGACAGGCTGGCATAAAGTGAGACAGGACAGGATGGCATGAAGTGAGACACGACAGGCTGGCATAAAGTGAGACAGGACAAGACGGCATAAAGTGAGACATGACAGGCTGGCATTATGTGAGACAGGACAGGCTGGCATGGGTTTTCCATTACCTTAAATAACCTCCATCGCAAGCAACGTTTTTTTTAATGATTCAATATTGCTGCTTGCTTGGTCGTCAGCTAGTTTGCTTCTCCATTTGTTCTCTGCTTGTGTGAGGCGCTCATTCAACTGACAATCATGTAAGTGTGGCGCTGGCCAGAGCTACCGGAGGGAACTGCAGAAGCGCGGTCTGTCCTGGAATTCTGTTCTCACTCTACGGGTGCCGTTAGACAGTATGCAACACTAAAAGTGGTTCAGTGAGATGGCAACAGTGAAATATTAAGTAGAGCCAGAGATGGGTAACAAGCGCGCCAATAGAAGCTGCTCTGTTTCAGCCAGACGTTGTTCATTCATTCCCATTTGGAAACCGCAGAAATCCACACGTATGATCTGCTGTTATGACCTCCCATATGGTCACAACATTTAGTATGGTACATTTTGGCTGCAATTACATCTATTATGTTTAGTCACGCGACCTTTTCAATGCGGCTCAAGGGATAAGCTCTGCTCATTTTTCTGTGCAGTTTTTTGGACTCCACTTACACTGTGCGTTTAGCTGCAGGACCGCCGTCAAGATATTACATCCGGTATTCCCAGTCAAATTAAAAAATGCTAGCAAGAAACACTATATTCACTCAACCTCTGTCTCCTTCCTCTGTTTAGTTCAGATGTGTGGGCAGACAGTGTGACGGTGGTGTCAGGTAACCTGGCTGTGTCTCTGTGCCTCTGGATAGGTGATGGACTGGATAGAGAACCACGGAGAGGCCTTCCTCAGTAAACACACGGGTGTAGGCAAGTCCCTCCATCGGGCCAGAGCTCTGCAGAAACGACACGACGACTTCGAGGAGGTGGCACAGGTGAGACTGCAACTCTGTGGTCCACGTGACCAAGTACACCCCTTGGAAATTACTAGTTTTTTTACTTATTTGGATTGTAAACATGTTTATTGATGAATTTTATTTTTGTATATATATATTATTTTTCCCATATGAAATTTTAACCCGCTGCATCAAAACCGGCGCAGATAATTAGAAAAACATGAGTGTAAGCTCTAGACAGCTGGGAGTGAAGATAACGTGTGCATGTGTCCATATATGTAAGAGGAAATACAACTTTGCATGCCAATGCTTACTTTTTCTACATCACTGTATGTCCCTGCCAATATGTTGACAGAATGCATAATATTGTGTAATTGATACATTTCTTATGTGAATCTCCCACAAAAGCTATTGAGCTATTTTGTTTTCTTGGGGTACAATTATACTTGATTAGCACCCTGTGGGCTATTGCCTTTTTGTCTCGCCTGAGGTCATAACAAGACAGGGTCAATGGAAGCTACGATATTACCGTAAACTGTATTCAGCTACAGGCTTATTTTCATAGGATCAGATGGTCACTGTTCCAGAGTATCGCTATAATAATAATAATATTAAAATAGGCACAAAGTGAGATTGTGTGTGACCATAAGAATAATTGCATACTTTGATTGAACTGAGACACTATCAGATAATCTCTTGTGTTTTATTAATGGATATCCTTGGAACCACATTTCCTAAATACAGCTCGTTTTGCAGTGATGAATCGTCAGGAAATGAATACAAAACAAAACATTTGAGACTTCATACCCGTGATGTATTCCAATCTTAGTCATTTTGCCGTAAGTGTTTTTATGGACTTGGCATGCCAGGAAGTTTTTTGCAGCCCATTTTAGCAGCGGTCCATATGAGCAGAGGCCAAAAGAAAAGCAAGAACAAGCTGGACAAAGTCCAGTGTGGAAATACTCTCACATTTCATCACAGTGTAATTCTATGAAGAAAAATGCCTTGCTTTAAAAGCCTTGTTCTATTAAACGCCACAAAAATGTTTTTTTTAAAGGATTTCTCAGCTGACCCTGTAGGATATCCTTTAAATAAAAAGGTTTTGGCAACATTATTTCCTATGGGCTCCAATTAGAAATAGTGCACTGTGTAGGAATTAGGAAGCGATTTGGGATGCAAGCTGATAGCCTGTCGAGACTTTGATCTGAATATCAGACGGTACAACGTTTATCAAGTTTTAATACAAATACCTTCTCTCCGGAGAAATGTTCAAGGGATGAGGATGTAGAAATCTCTACTTATGTACGATGGATCAGATAAATAAATGAAATGAAGCACCTTATTGGAATATTCAGAGCTCATTAAGATATGTCGTTTTCCTATTAAAACCCAAGTCAAAACATCCATTTCTTAGGGTTGTTCTAATTCCGAAGTCAAGTGCTGGCCAGACACATATAAACATCAGTGTACACATTGGCGCTCACAGAATAAGTTGAATTGATGTTGAAATAATATCACATCCAGCGGTGTGACTGAAAAGACCCTCAAGGTCACTATAAATCATCCTTATGACCCCGCACTGAAATGAAATCAGAGTTATTAGCTCACCTCTCTCTATTCTTCTCTTACCAGTCCACCAACAAAACGCTTAAACCACAACTTGTTCTCATATAATATTCTAGAGTTGAGGAGTGATAATTGTTAGCGGTATTTGCTAGCGACAACTATGACTCGCCAACGGCCAATACCTTTATGACCGTCTCCACGGGGCGATCGGGAAAAATTATTACCGTAATAAAAGTAGCTCAATTTTGCTTAGGACTTCATGTTCACAACTTCCCTACATAATTATTTACCAATTATGTTGAAAAATCATATCCTGCCAAAAGACTAGAAAGTGGTAGAGGAAGAGAGAGTGAGAATCAGAAAGAGGAAGCGACCGAAAAAGTGACGGAGCCAGACAGAAAGAGAAATGCAGTATAGTCCAGCCAACTCTGCTGAATGCAGTTATTGATCCCACTCTGGAGGGCTAACAGAATACATACAGACGAGCAATGAGTTCTCCTGATGGTATGGAAGCTGTGAGCTGACTGAGCCAGGCCCGCTACTCCAGCCGCTGTGTGGAATCCACTCGGTATGGCCACATCCCAGATGGCGCCCAGTTCTAGGCAAGAGGCCTTACCATTCCAATTCACCGTACGAGAGAGCAGGTCCCTTCATTCGCCGATGACTTGTCGAAATGCAACTGTGGGGGTTTAATCCAGCTTGATGCGCCAATGAATATGTTGATCCTCTCTCTATTCCTTGACAAATGAGATTTAGGCAGCTCTAACACAGACTCAGATACAGGATAAGTGTGTGGTAATGTGTTCTAGCGATCCTTGGAGAAAGTGGAAATCTGTAATACCTGATGGCACAGGACAGGCTAATCAACGCAACACAGGAAAATCTCCCTCACACAATCAATCAGCGGCTTGCGTTAAACCCTGTCTCGTTAAGGAGAAAAACAACATGTATTAAAGCCATTTCGAGAGCAAAAAGGTATTTATTTTCATGTTGACAAAAAAAGGCTTAGCTACTGGGTCTCATGGAAGATCGGACCCACAGGATTGTCTAAAGGATACTGGACCTTAGGCCCAAAGAGACAGAGCTGGAAGGAAGAAACCGGTCCGGTGTTAAATCTTCCCCGGGGGCAGGGAATGGTCCACATCGGCCCCTCAATGTGCAAAACAAATCCCCTGTCTGGTTTATGTTCGTATAGGGCTCAGAATGCGTCCCAAATGCTGCCTTATTATCATTGTAGTTCACTACTTCTCACTAGAACCATGTGTCCGGTTCAAAAGCGTTGAACCACAAGTTCTGACTCACTGTACAGTCCCATTCCATCCAGGTCAGTGCTGGCCCACTGGCTGCTACTGTACTGTCTAGGTCACCGCTGTCTTGTCCGTCCAGGGACAACGCTTGCACAGAGCAGACTGTGTTCATGGCCTACTTTACTTCTGGGTAATTTAGCAGATGCCCTCTGACAGATTGCAGTTTAGATGACCACTTGCTTGTGCTGTAGCCGTCTGAATGAGTTTCTTCCCTGGGTACCAGAACACATACACCAACGCGGACAAGCTCCTGGAGGCGGCAGAACAGCTGGCCCAGACGGGGGAATGTGACCCGGAGGAGATCTACAAGGCAGCGCGCCATCTGGAGGTCAGGATTCAGGACTTTGTGCGGCGTGTGGAGCAGAGGAAACTGCTGCTGGACATGTCTGTCTCCTTTCACACCCACACCAAGGAGGTAAGGCGACCTTTGACCCTTGACCTGCATTATGGTTCCTTTTTTGTATGACTAGAATGCAATGGTCAGTTGTTTTTGTATGACTTGAATGCCATGGTCAGTTGTTTGTGTATGACTTGAATGCCGTGGTCAGTTGTTTTTGTGTTACTTGAATGCCATGGTCAGTTGTTTTTGTATTACTTGAATGCCATGGTCAGTTGTTTTTGTATTACTTGAATGCCGTTGTCAGTTGTTTTGGTATTCTTGAATGCCATGGTCAGTTGTTTTTGTGTGACTTGAATGCCGTGGTCAGTTATTTGTGTATGACTTGAATGCCGTGGTCAGTTGTTTGTGTGTTACTTAAATGCCGTGGTCAGTTATTTGTGTATGACTTGAATGCCGTGGTCAGTTGTTTGTGTGTTACTTAAATGCCGTGGTCAGTTATTTGTGTATTACTTAAATGCCGTGGTCAGTTATTTGTGTATGACTTGAATGCCATGGTCAGTTGTTTTTGTGTGACTTGAATGCCGTGGTCAGTTATTTGTGTATGACTTGAATGCCGTGGTCAGTTGTTTGTGTGTTACTTAAATGCCTTGGTGAGTTGTTCTTGTATTACTTGAATGCCATGGTGAGTTGTTCTTGTATTACTTGAATGCCATGGTCAGTTGTTTTTGTATTACTTGAATGCCGTGGTCAGTTGTTTTTGTATTACTTGAATGCCATGGTCAGTTGTTTTTGTATTACTTGAATGCCATGGTCAGTTGTTTTTGTATTACTTGAATGCCATGGTCAGTTGTTTTTGTATTACTTGAATGCCATGGTCAGTTGTTTTTGTATTACTTGAATGCCATGGTCAGTTGTTTTTGTATTACTTGAATGCCATGGTCGGTTGTTTTTGTATTACTTGAATGCCATGGTCAGTTGTTTGTGTATTACTTGAATGCCGTGGTCAGTTGTTTTTGTATTACTTGAATGCCGTGGTCAGTTGTTTTTGTATTACTTGAATGCCGTGGTCAGTTGTTTTTGTATTACTTGAATGCCGTGGTCAGTTGTTTTTGTATTACTTGAATGCCGTGGTCAGTTGTTTTTGTATTACTTGAATGCCGTGGTCAGTTGTTTTTGTATTACTTGAATGCCGTGGTCAGTTGTTTGTGTATTACTTGAATGCCATGGTCAGTTGTTTTTGTATTACTTGAATGCCATGGTCAGTTGTTCTTGTATTACTTGAATGCCATGGTCAGTTGTTCTTGTATTACTTGAATGCCGTGGTCAGTTGTTTGTGTATTACTTGAATGCCATGGTCAGTTGTTCTTGTATTACTTGAATGCCATGGTCAGTTGTTCTTGTATTACTTGAATGCCGTGGTCAGTTGTTTTTGTATTACTTGAATGCCATGGTCAGTTGTTTTTGTATTACTTGAATGCCGTGGTCAGTTGTTTGTGTATTACTTGAATGCCATGGTCAGTTGTTCTTGTATTACTTGAATGCCATGGTCAGTTGTTCTTGTATTACTTGAATGCCGTGGTCAGTTGTTTTTGTATTACTTGAATGCCATGGTCAGTTGTTTTTGTATTACTTGAATGCCGTGGTCAGTTGTTTTTGTATTACTTGAATGCCATGGTCAGTTGTTTTTGTATTACTTGAATGCCGTGGTCAGTTGTTTTTGTATTACTTGAATGCCGTGGTCAGTTGTTTTTGTATTACTTGAATGCCATAGTCAGTTGTTTTTGTATTACTTGAATGCCATGGTCAGTTGTTTGTGTATTACTTGAATGCCATGGTCAGTTGTTTTTGTATTACTTGAATGCCGTGGTCAGTTGTTTTTGTATTACTTGAATGCCGTGGTCAGGTCAAATGGAGGTGGTCTTTTTACATCCCCACTGATCTGCATGACCAGCTAAAAGGACCTCATTTAACAGTGTTCTGGAGTTTAGTATGGTTGCAAAACTCCCAGGTTTTCCAGTAATCTCAGTTAAGCAATTTCCTCAATCATGGGTTGTGAAGCTGGGAAATCGTTTCATATTTTTATCAGAGAAAACCATGATATTTTGGGGAAGTTAATAGAATGTTTAAAGGACGGTTCTTGTTCTGTTTAAATTGGCGTGATATTATGTGTTCTTTAGGGACAGGCAGACAGGGCCAGACAGGCAGACAGGGACAGGCAGACAGGTACAGACAGGCAGACAGGTACAGACAGGCAGACAGGGACAGGCAGACAGGGACAGACAGACAGGGCCAGACAGACAGGGCAAGACAGGCAGACAGGTACAGACAGACATACAGGGACAGACATACAGGGACAGACAGACAGGGACAGACAGACAGACAGGGCCAGGCAGACAGGGACAGACATACAGGGACAGACAAACAGACAGGTACAGGCAGGCAGGTACAGGCAGGCAGGTACAGGCAGGCAGGGACAGACATACACGTACAGACATACAGGGACAGACAGACAGGGACAGACATACAGGTACAGACATACAGGGACAGACAGACAGGTACAGACATACAGGGACAGACATACAGGGACAGATAGACAGGGACAGACAGACAGGGACAGGCATACAGGGACAGACATACAGGTACAGACATACAGGGACAGACATACAGGTACAGACATACAGGGACAGACATACAGGTACAGACATACAGGTACAGACATACAGGTACAGACAGACAGGGACAGACATACCGGGACAGACAGACAGGGACAGACAGACAGGGACAGACATACAGGGACAGACAGACAGGGACAGACATACAGGGACAGACATACAGGGACAGACATACAGGGACAGACAGACAGGGACAGACAGGGACAGACAGACAGGGACAGACATACAGGGACAGACATACAGCGACAGACATACAGGGACAGACAGACAGGGACAGACAGACAGGGACAGACAGGGACAGACAGACAGGGACAGACATACAGGGACAGACAGACAGGGACAGACAGACAGGGACAGACAGGGACAGACAGGGACAGACATACAGGGACAGACATACAGGTACAGACATACAGGGACAGACATACAGGTACAGACATACAGCGACAGACATACAGGGACAGACAGACAGGGACAGACATACAGGGACAGACAGACAGGGACAGACATACAGGGACAGACAGACATACAGGGACAGACAGACAGGGACAGACATACAGGGACAGACAGGGACAGACATACAGGGACAGACATACAGGGACAGACAGACAGGGACAGACAGACAGGGACAGACATACAGGGACAGACATACAGGTACAGACATACAGGGACAGACAGACAGGGACAGACAGGGACAGACAGACAGGGACAGACAGACATACAGGGACAGACATACAGGGACAGACAGGGACAGACAGACATACAGGGACAGACATACAGGGACAGACAGACAGGGCTTGCATACCAATCATTCAGAGGATCACACACAGATCACTCAGGTATGCAGAGAGTCGTTGCTCTAGTTACCCTGGTCCATGCCTGATCCATGCCAGATGTGAGAGAACCGCCAAGAGTGAACTGGAACCTTTAGGAAGGAGAGTGTCTGAGTCCGTCCCAACTGGCAGCCTTAATATAGCATCACATTGGCCCCTCTCATTCGCTGTAGTCTGCAGCATATAAAGGGTACGAGGTGCCTTGAGTAGTCGTCTTTGTCCGCGCTAGAGCAGCTGTCACACGTTCTCTCTGTATTCTTGTCTTCCTCTCTCTCTCTCTGTCTGTCTCTCTCTCTCTTCCACCTTTTCGCTGTCTCTTCTTCCTCTTACTATCTTTTTCTGTCCACAAGATGGAGGGAGGTGCAAGATAACCCTTCTCTCCCACAGCTTCTCTGCGGCACTATGTGTTCTGCGTCCTCAACGTCACCCTGTTCTCTATGAAGTGCACTGGTGTACACCTGGGACGTTTGGGACTCGGGATCAGCTTGGGGGATGTTTATTTGGTTAAGCTCTCCTAATGGAGTCATTATTTGTGAGCCACGCACACACACACACAAACACGTGTGCACACACACACACACGTGTGCACACGCAAGAACACACGCAAACACACTAACTATACATGCAAGCACCAACAGTTGTTAACCTTAAAAAAGAATATTCTCTGTAACCCCTTCTACATACACACACTCACACTATTTGCGTGCTAGTTCTTGTGACGTACGAGACGAGGTGGGAATGTGGTTGTAGGAGTCACAGCTGCTCCGTACTGCATTAAACGGACCCGGTGACTGGGAAGAATTATTGCTCCGAGTATGTTAGCGGCTCAGTCTCACTAATGGGAAAGCAACCACAAAATCGGACTGAGGAAATAAATGTAGGCCTACAGCACTCAAAGGGGAAATCCACCTTGTACTGTTTCGAACAGCTCGCTCCCATGTCTTTGGAAAGACTCGCTTCTAGCAGAGCACCAGAACGCAGCAATTAGATAGAAGAAGGAGGGCTTTCGTCTGTTGTGCTCTGTGGTGCGGGGAGACATTTTTCAAACATTCTGGATAGTAGTCTAGATGAACTGGACCCTTGTCCCTTTATAGTGCTCTAACCAGAGCCCTGGGCTTCAATCAAAGCTAGTGCGAATTGTTAGGAGTAGGGTGTCATTAGGGAGGCATGCTGTTCTACCGTTGGGTTGCAGGGCGGCTGGCTGAGTGTTCGGTCGGGATGCAGCATCAGAGGAAAGCAACCAGAGGCCAGATTCAGATATCACAGGGAGGACTGTCAAATAGGATGCCCTTTTCCCTACTGACCCTGTGGAAACAGAGAGCACTGCAAATGTCGTATGGGCAGCTTGGGATGTATTGGGATTGGGAAATGGGCGGGAAATGGGCAGTGGTCTATTCTGAGTGCTAACCTTCAATGTTACCAATGGCCCCCTGTTCAATAAAAAAGCAAAAGGAAAAAAGAAATGGCGTCTAAATATAGGTGGTATGATTGACAATAAAAAGTATAGCACAATATATGTAGACACTGTTTTAGCCCTATGAGCAAATAAACAGTGAGAACTTCAGTGAGGAATTCTACACATGACTTTAGGGTGAATTAAGACGATATCTGAACCCGTATGTTGAATTGAAAGTCACATGATAATGCTACACACATTATGGTGGACATCTGTTTATATAATGTGTCTGGGTTACTAGTGTATTTTGTCACAGTATTGACAAACCCAGCACTTAAACTTTAGCCTGACCGTGTATCTTCCCCTAACCTCTCAATTTCACGCTAACATCTGTGTGTAAGCGTGTTCGTACATTATATTCTATTAAAGCATTAGTAACCGGGGATTACAACGATTGTCCCCAATTTCCCGTTAATCCCCGTTTCTTAATTCAGGTTAATAGTGAAATCAGGCGTTAAGCGCTGTGTGTTTGTGTGCATGTGTGTTTATTGACCAGTGCGGTACAGCACAGCTAGGATCCAGCTACAGCAGGGAGTCACACAGGGAATCGTGGTTAATTCCCGAGTGTGCTAACATAAGCCACAGGGAGCTGTTACCATGGGAACCACAGAGATGGCCAGGCACTCTCTACTTCAGGAATGTTGTTAACCCTTTGCGGCACAGAGAGCGGTTGAGAATGCGCTTGGTTCTCGCAGGAAACAAGTTTCTAGTGTCCATGTCCCTACGGGCAAGGATATTTTAATTATCTTGGACCAATAATCGGTTGGAGATTTTATCTGTTTTATTGACTGTTTAATATCGTGTGTTGCTTTGTTGTTTGCTTTTTTATTAAATGAGATACAACACTTAAACAGTCTCTCCATCTTGAGAATCTTCTAACATCTTTTAATAAAATATCTTATCTATTGGAAAACTCTTAGCAATACGTTACTTTATGGACGTTTTAATAGCTGCCTATAGGGAAAAAGGGAGATTTTTGTGAGAGACAATACGGTGTACAGAGACATACCACGTACAGAGACATACCACGTACAGAGACAATACAACGTACAGAGACAATACAACGTACAGAGACATACCACGTACAGAGACATACCACGTACAGAGACATACCACGTACAGAGACATACCACGTACAGAGACATACCACGTACAGAGACATACCACGTACAGAGACATACCACGTACAGAGACACACCACGTACAGAGACACACCACGTACAGAGACACACCACGTACAGAGACACACCACGTACAGAGACATTACCACGTACAGAGACATTACCACCTACAGAGACATTACCACGTACAGAGACATACCACGTACAGAGACATACCACGTACAGAGACATACCACGTACAGAGACATACCACGTACAGAGACATTACCACCTACAGAGACATTACCACCTACAGAGACATACCACGTACAGAGACATACCACGTACAGAGACATTACCACCTACAGAGACATACCACGTACAGAGACATACCACGTACAGAGACATTCACACGTACAGAGACATTCACACGTACAGAGACATTAACACGTACAGAGACATTAACACGTACAGAGACATTAACACGTACAGAGACATTAACACGTACAGAGACATTAACACGTACAGAGACATTAACACGTACAGAGACATTAACACGTACAGAGACATTAACACGTACAGAGACATTAACACGTACAGAGACATTACCACGTACAGAGACAATACCACGTACATAGCATGAATGGTAGAGTAGCAGCATGATTACCATGACATCATGGAATAGGTATGTGGTTTGAGTAACCACAGTAACACCAGTAACACCAGTAACAGCAGTAACACCAGTAACAGCAGTAACACCAGTAACAGCAGTAATCGCAGTAACAGCAGTAACAGCAGTAACAGCAGAAAACTTATCAAAAAATTCCCTACCCTTTTCCTGATAAAGTGCACAGACATTGATTCGCCCTGGGCAAAAATATAGTCCCATTTGGGGTCAAAGTATTGCCAGGCCCGCTGTTAAACTCTGGGACTTATTTCCCCCCCGGAGTTCAATATCTCCTGCCAATTGACTGTGATTAAGCTATATGTGTTGGGTGTTGTCTATTTTAAGTTCTCTTACGTCTGTAAACCTTTTCAGTTTATATATAAAGTCTATCCAACTTGACAAATTGATGTCTTTTTCAGCTGAGTTGGTTGAACAGTTTGCTAAATGCAGAGATCGAAACGAGTATGGATTTTTTTCTAAATTCCCCACCGTTAAACAATTAGTCAAAACAGAGAGATGCTGTTTGCTCCTACTGGCCCTCATTTATCATTCTTGCGTAGAAACGGGCGTATATGTTGGCGTAAGATTATGCTTACACTCCTCTCACCACCTGATTTATGAAGCTGTGCGTACCTTTGAAATCCAGGTGTACGCAATACCTGCCCTTGATAAATGCCGCGGCTGAAAACGAGCGTCATTAGAATAACACGCCCCTATATATTCAAGTCTCCGCCTCCCCCACGCCCTCATTTTACGCCACGGACACACGGAAGACGGCAAAGAAGAGAAACTTATTCGACGTGGATGATCAAATGACCTATCACAATGCATTATTTTACAGCACGTGTTTTGAAACAATTAGCATTTAATTTCGTTTTACGTCACATGTATTGGGGTGTACAATATTGATGATGATGTGATGTGGAGTACCATTCATTCACATTAATAATTGCATGACAATTTGTAATATTCTTATTATTATTATTATTTTTTTTATTAATGACGCTTATTGTTATTTAGAATGTCATTATTATTATTTGTATTATTATTATTATTTAAAAGAAGAAGAATGTCATTTTTATTATTTTGTCAGTCTGAATTATTTTTTGGTCGAAAGCCTTTCATTACTGAACCCATATTTTTCCCAGAACATATCAGACAACGAGGGTGCATGCCCCTGTTCTCTTTTTTTCTGCCCTCTGATCTCCTTCTCCTGAGTCCTGCTCTGTGCGCTGCTCCGTCTCCGTCTCCACGCGTGTTCTCCGCATCCATCGCCGTCTGGATCATTTCTCGTGCGCGCTGCTTTATTTCTGCATCCAAGTAATGGTCTTTATAACGCGGATCAAGTACAGTCGTGAGGAAGTGCAGAGGATCCGAATAGATCACAACATTTCGTCCGTATTGTTTCGGTGCTAAAAGTATTTCGGTGCATCCCTAATACATATGCTTACAAATCAAATGCTTTGGTAAAGTCACACAAATTAAACATTGAAGCCCATGTTGCACAAAAATAAACACTGAAGTTTATAATTACTATGTTGTTGTTTTTTTTACAGTGGGCCATAATATATCATATCTTTTAGTTTGTCAGTGCGTTTTGTGGTAGGAATTGTTTTTCTGCGCATTTCCGCACTAACTCAAAACGTGCGTATATATGTACACCACCTCCTGAGCTGGCGTAGGATTTGAGCGTGCGGTACGCCAACGTCCATATTGATAAATCTCAAAGTCACCGTGGTTTTGGGTGTACGCCAGGTGTACGCTGGAAATTTGGTGTACGCACTTTCGATAAATGAGGGCCACTGTGTGTATCGTGCATATCCATGGGAAAAACCTACAAGTTCTTTATCTACATAGTGAATCTGTTACAACTCCTCTATAACTTAAGGGGAATACAGCAGTGCCTATTGTGTTACACTTGCAGTCTGCTTCAAACGGTCTAATCATGGTCAATCTGTTCACATCCGATTCGCCCCCCAGCTGTGGACATGGATGGAAGATCTGCAGAAGGAGCTGCTGGAGGAGGTGTGCTCCGATTCTGTGGACTCGGTCCAGGAGCTCATCAAGCAGTTCCAGCAGCAGCAGACAGCCACCCTGGAGGCCACGCTCAACGTCATCAAGGAGGGAGAGGACCTCATCCAACAGCTCAGGTCAGCATCGCGCCAGATTCTCCAGCTAACTCTTGCGGTTGAGGGTTGGGGAGTGGAACCTGATCCTATATCTGTTGCTATGGGAAACATCCAATAATGTGGTACAGGGAGCTTCACCAAGTAGCGGTGAAAGGTTCTGATCCGAAATCAGTACCATGGGCCTGTTTTAATGATTCATCTCAAACTAATGGTGCTGATCTAGGGTCAGTTTTAGCTTTTCTATCAGACAATATTGCATGAACAAGGGGGACCTGATCCTACAAAAGTATTACTCGTACTTAGAGGTTATTTAAATATACAAGTTAAATCCTGTACTGTCAATAGCAATGGAAATTGAATGTATTTTATTATCATAATTATAATGCACTGGCTTGTTTTATGAGCTGCTGGTTCCTGTGTGGGATTCTGGGTCAAGTGCGAGAGACGGGTTATATACTGCAGCTCCGATACTAGACTGTGATAGAGGTTATATTGCTAATCTGCCCCAGGGGCCGTCACTGTTAGTGCGTTTACACTGAGACCAACTGGCTCTATGTTCTGATAGGTTTGATGTTTTTTTACAAAGTCACCACTCTTTACATCCCTTGCACTTCCCATTTCACAGATGATGCTCTCTCTCTCTCTCTCTCTCTCTCTCTCTCTCTGTATCTCACTTTCACTCTGTCTTTCTCACTCTGCCTCTATCTCTCAAGTCAATGCACTTCATTGACATGGAAAGCGATCGCCTTATTGCAAAATGTAAACACAAGCAATAGAAATGCCAATTCATCCCCCTCTCTGGTACTCCCTCCACCCCACTCCAGGGACGCTGCCATGTCCACCAACAAGATGCCCCACAACAGCTCCATCGCCCACATCGAAGGAGTCCTGCAGCAGTTAGACGAGGCCCAGGGCCAGATGGAGGAGCTGTTTCACGAGAGGAAGATCAAGTTGGACATATTCCTGCAGCTACGCATCTTTGAGCAGTACACCATCGAGGTGAGGGGGGGGGGCAGATCCTGGGGGGGCAGATCCTGGGGGCAGATCCTGGGGGCAGATCCTGGGGGGACAGATCCTGGGGGCCAGATCCTGGGGGCCAGATCCTGGGGGCAGATCCTGGGGGACAGACTGGGGGACAGATCCTGGGGGACAGACTGGGGGACAGATCCTGGGGGGCAGATCCTGGGGGCAATTTTAAAAAGAAGGGCTCCAGCGGCCAGTGTGAGGTTGTGTGCTTTTACTCATCCATTAGTGCGTGTGCTTTTGTGTGTGTGTGTGTGTGTGTCCCAGGTGCATCTGGGCTCACACTAATCCTATAATAATGGATCCTATCATTGGGTCTGCTGAGGCCTGATGTCAGGTGTCTTTAATACAGAGCTGTGACAGTAGTGTCTGTCAGTAGTGTCTGTCAGTAGTGTCTGTCAGTAGTGTCTGTCAGTAGTGTCTGTCAGTAGTGTCTGTCAGTAGTGTCTGTCAGTAGTGTCTGTCAGTAGTGTCTGTCAGTAGTGTCTGTCAATAGTGTCTGTCAGTAGTGTCTGTCAGTAGTGTCTGTCAGTAGTGTCTGTCAGTAGTGTCTGTCAGTAGTGTCTGTCAGTAGTGTCTGTCAGTAGTGTCTGTCAGTAGTGTGTTGAGGGCCCGGGTTTCAGTGAACAGCTGTGAGAAGCACCTATGTGTTCTAGGTGTGATGTGTCATGGGTCACTTATGGGTCTATCTAAACTGGGCTATTTGTACAATATGCCAGTAAAGCACACCACAACGACGGAGCAAACACCTACTGTTGATATTACATTGATCGTGGGTTCACACCAGTGTAGATGAACTAAACCGAGGAGAATCCGAGTTCTGAACCGGTTTGGTGTGTAAACCACCTGAAAGTTGAATAACCCTCTCATAATGGCCATTCACTCCAGCCTTCATTATGACGTGTCTTTCCCTCTAAATGTCGATCAGCTGTAAGTGCCGTGTCCCAGGAGTCAACAAGGTTATGGTCCGACACATTCGCCCCTGCCTCCTTTAGGTGACGGCAGAGCTGGACGCGTGGAACGAGGACCTCCTGCGTCAGGTGAACGACTTTAACTCGGAGGACCTGACCCTGGCAGAACAGCGTCTCCAGCGCCACACGGAGCGCAAGCTGGCTATGAACAACATGACCTTCGAGGTGATGCAGCAAGGACAGGATCTGCATCAGTACATCATGGAGGTCCAGGCCTCAGGTGAGATGGTCGGAGGGGGGTTCAGAGGCTAAAGGAGACAGAGAGAGTACAGGCCAGGGCTGGTCACCAAGGGAGAAAGGCTTATCTTGGTTTGTATAATAATTTCCACAGCGTTTGAATCTACACCGGCATGTTTGAGATTTGAAACGTGGAACTGTGGCCGTCAGTCATTGTAAAGCCGAGTGATATGGAGAAACATTTACCGTATATGGAATACAGTCCCAACAGATGTGTCTCCACGTTTGCAAAACTCCAGGGGGCTCTAGTGAAAATGCACTCTATTGATATCTACACGTTCACATAACAAGATGATCTAGTGTCTCGAGTCTTCTTCAATACTTTTCAGAAACTAGAGCATAATGTAACAAGCCCTTAAGGTTATTATAAACATGTGGTTTTAATTCTGAATGCTAATTGGGTGATAGCTTTGGTTTATAGGAATAAGGCATTTAGTGATTTGTCGTGTGCTCCTCAATGTGTCCTGCTTCAGTAAAGCTCTTAAACGCGGTTAATTGGCCATGTTTCGCGTCTCCTCGTGCACTATTAGCTAACTATATGCTATTTTACATGTTTTTGACAATGCATATTCTTTACATTTTTGCTACAATATATATTTTTGGAATAACTTTGGATTCCTCGGGGGGGGGAGAAGGGGAGGAGACGGAGGGAGTGAGAGAAGGTTGGACGGAGGGAAGGAGAGGTGGAGGAAGGAGACGAAGGGGAGGAGACGGAGGGAGGGAGAGAAGGAGGAATTGAGAGGAGGACAGGGTATGTGGTATCAGACATGAAAAAAGGCTTGGTCTTATCTGGCCAGCTGTGGAGTTCACCAGTAGAGTCAGAAATTCTGTTCCTCCTCCCCCTCAGCACAATCCGCTAACACTTTTCAATGCACTGCACACAGCTTAACACCTGGCATGAACACATCCCAAATGGCACCCTCTTGCCTGTATAGTTCACTGCTTCTGACAAGAGCCACTGGCCTGACGGCAGTCTACTGAATATGGCGTAAGTGCCATTTGGGTGGCTGGGGGTCCCCATACCCATGTCCTCCATGGACAGTGTGGACTGTGACACCACCCTCATATGTGGCCAATGGACACTTAAGCCCTCCACCGGTGTGGGCGGGACTTCACTATATTTCCCCACTGTTAAACGTCATTGGTCAGTGTGTTGTGGTGTCACAGTTTCTACTAAACACTGCAGACGTTTTGATGGAAAGGGTGTTTGGAGTGAAGCTCCGCCCCCACTCTGTTTTCACTGCAGTACAGTACTTTTAAGTGTGTGCCCTATGTTGGAAATAAGGTGGCATTTGGAACACATGGGTTTACTTTTCACATCCGATAGACATGATAGCCATGTGGTTTGGGAGTGATTACTGTAAGCATACAATCAGACATTGAAGTTGAATGTTGATTTTTTTAAGTAGGGTGGTTTAATTCCTGGAGGAAGAACGTGATTGATTTTGACGAGCACATATTGGAGAAGGGCTAGTGGACTAGCCCCACCTAGTGGTTTGGTGTTTAACACGTTGGTTGTCACAGTTCAGCCACGACTTGCACAGCACCATGGGAAACCACTTCTGTCGCAACCTATTCTATATTTATTACTGTGATATTTTTCACCGATGATATCTAAATGATGATATCTAAATTATTATATCTAAATCATCTCTCAACAGGAGCACTGTGTTCGGTTCAATCGGTAAATTCAATACGTTTTGCCGGCTTTAGCCTTCAGGGATGAGGTGTAGCCCGCCCTACACCAGTCCCCCCTGACTGAAAGCAAAACCAATCCAGGAAAAGGAACAAAACTCAGAACCATACAGGCGGGTGGCAGAAGGCTACAGAACATTCCATACAGACAATTGTATAGCTAAATGTCTGTGACGTAACTGAGACTGTATGGCTTGTAACTGAGACTGTATGGCTTTACGTGGTAATGACCTTGGCGCAGTAATGACTGTGGCGTGCTGATGATCGTGGCGTGGTAATGACTGTGGCATGGTGATGATCGTGGCGTGGTAATGATCGTGGCGTGGTAATGACTGTGGCGTGGTAATGATCGTGGCGTGGTAATGACCGTGGCGTGGTAATGACCGTGGCGTGGTAATGACCGTGGCGTGGTAATGACCGTGGCGTGGTAATGACCGTGGCGTGGTAATGACCGTGGCGTGGTAATGACCGTGGCGTGGTAATGACTGTGGCGTGGTAATGACCATGGCGTGGTAATGACCGTGGCGTGGTAATGACCGTGGCGTGGTAATGACCGTGGCGTGGTAATGACTGTGGCGTGGTAATGACCGTGGCGTGGTAATGACTGTGGTATTAACGGTAGTGTTGGTGTGGTGTAGGTATCGAGCTGACCGGGGAGAAGGAGGTGGACTTGGCCACGCAGGTTCAGGAGCTTCTGGAGTTTCTCCACGAGAAGCAGCACGAGCTGGATGTCAGCGCTGACCAGACCCAGAAGAGGCTTCAGGAGTGTCTGCAGCTTCGCCACCTGCAGTCGGAGGTCAAACAGGTGAGTCGGAGGTCACGCCCTCACAATGTTAAGGCAGACACTCTGAATAAGGGTGAACTGGGCTGTGGAGGCTCACACAACCCATAACACACACATCCATCTAGCAGGACACACCCTGCATCAAGCAGCCTGTATGACATCAAGCGATGATGGTTCAATATATCATCAATGTCTGGCTGGTGTCGGCAGCTTTCTAAAGACAGCTTTTAACACGACTCGTACACGTTCCAACCTGACCACTCGTAGGACCACTCATAGGACCACTCGTAGGAACACTCGTAGAAACACTCGTAGGACCACTCGTAGGACCACTCGTAGGGCCACTCGTAGCATGTCAGTACACTCGTAGGACCACGCGTAGGACCACTCGTAGGGCCACTCGTCGGACCACTCGTAGGATCACTCGTAGCATGTCAGTACACTAGTAGGGCCACTCGTAGGATCACTAGTAGGACCACCCGTAGGACCACCCGTAGGACCACTCGTAGGACCACTCGTAGGATCACTCGTAGCACCACTCGTAGGACCACTCGTAGGAACACTCGTAGGACCACCCGTAGGACCACTCGTAGGACCACTCGTAGAACCACTCGTAGGACCACTCATAGGACCAATCGTAGGAACACTCGTAGGACCACTCGTAGGAACACTCGTAGGACCACTCGTAGGAACACTCGTAGGACCACCCGTAGGAACACTCGTAGGGCCACTCGTAGGGCCACTCGTAGGAACACTCGTAGGACCACTCGTAGGACCACCCGTAGGACCACTCGTAGGACCACTCGTAGGATCACTCGTAGCATGTCAGTACACTAGTAGGACCACTCCTAGGACCACTCGTAGGACCACTCGTAGCATGTCAGCACACTCGTAGTACCACTCGTAGGACCACTCGTAGGACCACTCGTAGCATGTCAATACACTCGTAAAACACTAAACAAGAAATGCCTTTACAGTCTACCTGGATACATGCAGTTATGTTGTTTTATTAATGTTCAGACATGCTAGTAAAGTATTGTCTGTTTCACTCTGAGCGAGTGTCCAAAATGCAACTCTACCGTAACATAGTACACTACTGTTCACCAGGGCCTGTAGGGTACACATTTTAGAGAATAGGGTGCCATTTGTCAACTGGACGGAGTATCTCTCTGAGGACACTTAACTCAGAATGTCATTATAACAGAGTGCCTTCCAAACTGACTTAGATTAATAAAATATGCCTGGATCGTTTTCTCAGAGTGGACACACCTCGGCCATCCGCATACCATATCAATCGTTAAAGTCAATGGAAAAAACGCTATTCAATTATTTACCCTGAATTTCAATCCAAAGGAATATGTATTGGTTCATATTCCCAGACACAACAGCTCTCAACCGAATTTCTTTCTTTAATAATGAATGATGTTCGTTGCAGTGATGGTGACATACATTCTATTCTACACAGCTAAAGCTGCTTCTCAGTTTTTCCTGGGTTTTCCCCCTCCACTTAATGTAGTCTGTTCATCCCTGTTCGCTTGAACTTGAAGAATAAAAAACATCATGGGTGCGTATCTTTCAGAGCACCAAAATGTAAGACTGAACATGTTATGAAAAGCTACGTCTTCATTTGGGAATGTGAAAAGTCAATAGTTTGTAATGAGGACTCTTAATTCTATTCAGGATAGCTGCTGGCTTCCCTCACACTATCACCAGTATCTTCCCTCACACTATGACCAGTATCTTCCCTCACACTATGACCAGTATATTCCCTCACACTATCACCAGTATATTCCCTCACACTATCACCAGTATCTTCCCTCACACTATCACCCGTATCTTCCCTCACACTATCACCAGTATCTTCCCTCACACTATCACCAGTATCTTCCCTCACACTATCACCAGTATCTTCCCTCACACTATCACCAGTATCTTCCCTCACACTTTAGCAGTATGCCCCACCCATGTTCTACACTAATCTCATTTAGGCTGTCATAATTGAGGTTCAAACATTGTAACCGTAGACCCAAGAGTGAGGCAGTTGCTCTTTGCATAATGTGTTCTGGTGGACAGCAGGAAATAAACCTGATTGTTGAACAGAATCCCTTACGAGGCCTCTGGGATTGTGCCCAGTTCAGGTACTGTGGAAGAGAAAGGAATAGGGAGGTGGGAAGAGGAGGAGGTCGATGGAGGAGAGGTAGGGAGGGGGCAAGATTAGGAGGTGGATGGAGGAGAGGTAGGGAGGGGGCAAGATGAGGAGGTGGATGGAGGAGAGGTAGGGAGGGGGCAAGATGAGGAGGTGGATGGAGGAGAGGTAGGGAGGGGGCAAGATGAGGAGGTGGATGGAGGAGAGGTAGGGAGGGGGCAAGATGAGGAGGTGGATGGAGGAGAGGTAGGGAGGGGGCAAGATGAGGAGGTGGATGGAGGAGAGGTAGGGAGGGGGCAAGATGAGGAGGTGGATGGAGGAGAGGTAGGGAGGGGGCAAGATGAGGAGGTGGATGGAGGAGAGGTAGGGAGGGGGCA
This sequence comes from Dallia pectoralis, assembly GCA_029465975.1. NCBI lineage: Eukaryota > Metazoa > Chordata > Actinopteri > Esociformes > Umbridae > Dallia > Dallia pectoralis. The sequence goes on along the minus strand of CM055731.1, from coordinate 16,068,346 downwards.
AGATGAGGAGAGCGGTGGAGGTGGGATAGGGAGGGGGAGATGAAGAGGTGGATGGAGGAGAGGTAGGGAGGGGGCAAGATGAAGATGAGGGTGGTGTAGAACAGGTAGACATGTGAGGGGCAAAAGTGAAGAGGAGCCAAACTGAGAAATGAGAGATAATAGTTAGAGGAAGTGGCACATAAAAAGACAGAGAAAGAAGGAGGATAGATAAAAGACTAAAGTGATGGTGGTGCTGATTAGCCATGTGTTCAGTGGTGTCCTGACCGACCCAGCTGGTCTCTGGAGTTGTCAGAAAAAGGAAACAGTCCATATGTTTCAAATCCCTCATGGGATTCCTACATGAAGGGAACATATGTAATAACTAATAGTTAATATGGCGTTGGGGATAATGCCACAACAAATCCTGGTTTATCCCCTTTGTTTGTGTTGAACTCTGCCGCCGAGCTTCGCTTTCATAAGATGAACTATTCTAAAGCTCTCTGCCTCTAGTTCAATCTAATCCTTGATTGCATTAGATTTGCATTACATAAGTATGGCTTTGGACATTAAGTCTGACACAGCCCGTCCCTGCTGACGTTTTCAGCTGCTGCTTGAAGGGACCCGTGTCTGAATATTCAAATATATCATAACCTTTTTTCTACTCTCTTAAGTTACGTGAAAATCCACAGTTCTTTTAGCCACATTGACCATATTTTCCAGGGAGCTGATGTTAGCCCAGACCAGTGGTGACTTGGCTGTATGCTTTAAAGTCTGGTCTTTTCTCATCTGACCCAGAATACTGTACTGTATGCAGTAAAGTCTGGTCTCTACTGTAACCCAGAATACTGTACTGTCTACTGTAAAGTCTGGTCTCTACTGTAACCCAGAATACTGTACTGTATGATGTAAAGTCTGTTCTCTTCTGTAACCCAGAGTACTGTACTGTAAGATGTAAAGTCTGGTCTCTTCTGTGACCCAGATTACTGTACTGTAAGATATAAAGTCTGGTCTCTACTGTAACTCAGAGTACTATATTGTATACTGTAAAGTCTGGTCTCTACTGTAACCCAGAGTACTGTATTGTATACTGTAAAGTCTGGTCTCTTCTGTAACCCAGAGTACTGTTCTGTATGATGTAAAGTCTGGTCTCTTCTGTAACCCAGTGTACTGTTCTGTATGATGTAAAGTCTGGTCTCTTCTGTGACCCAGTGTACTGTATTGTTTACTGTAGTTCCGGCCCAAACTCCTGTACTTTATACTGTAAACAGTCTCCTTTGTCTGTCTCCTCCAGGTTCTGGGTTGGATCCGGAATGGTGAGTCCATGCTTAATGCCAGCATGGTAAATGCCAGCTCTCTGTCAGAGGCCGAGCAGCTCCAGAGGGAGCACGAACAGTTCCAGCTGGCCATAGAGGTAACGCCCCCCGGCCCCCCTCGCCAAACTGCCGCATGCGCTGTCATGAAACCGTACACATACTCGGCGTAAATCCATATCCGCTTCCAAACACACACACACTCTGGCACATAGACAGCCTCTGTGGACACCACACACGCTCACACAACCACACCACAATCTGGGAGAACAGTGCCGTGATTGTTTTCTTTTGGCTCTTTAAATAGCTGCTGTTCTGAGCGTGACTCCAATTGCTAACGCGCTCCGGATGGGGCCGCATGGTAACGTCCAGTATCAGCACACGCAGAACACTGGTGACCCGACACACATTCTACCATGTCTCTGATCCACTGGCATGTTACAGCTCATCTCCAGGAAAACCACCGTAGAGTGCGTGTGTCCGTGTGTGTGTGTGCGTGTGTGCGTGTGTGTGCGTGTGTGTGTGTGCGTGTGTGTGTGCGTGTGTGTGTGTGTGTGTGTGTGTGTGTGTGTGCGCGTGTGCGTGCGCGTGTGTGTGTGCTTAACCCTGTCCAGCACTGGTCTGGAATCCATTTGGGAGAATGAAAATGAGCCCTTTAAGAACCTATTTGCTAACTTTTATTAAATCATTGTACGGGATGTAAAGGTAGTTTTCTAATGTAATCACCATCCCTTCCTCCCTGGGGGGGACTTAATATGTATGTATTTACCCCAGAAAACCTCTACAATGTTATGTTTCTCCCCAGACATCAGGTTTCTATTGGGAGCTATAGAGAAAAATGCAACAAATACCACCCCACCAGTTTTTATGAGATATCTGTGGACCAGTGCTCTGGGGAGCGTCACAAATGACAAACTTTCCTCATACGTTAGTGCACCACTTTGACCAGAACCTTATGGGCCTCAGTCAAACATTGTAATGGGTGCCATATAAGCTGCACTCCTGCTCCAGACAATGGTGAAAATGGAGGAAAAGTCTAGGAAAACCTTTGGTAACAGGAGTCCCAACGAGAAGAAATTCCATATTTGTTAGCTAATGGAAGGTAGTCTGTTCAATGAATGTTTGGAAAGGGCTTTTCAGTTCAGTTATGTTTATTTACCTCAGGGACAATTCTAAAATGTTTCCTTCATGAAATGACACAAATCATAATGTTTTTGATTGAAAGTACTAACTTAAATGCTAAATTACTTTTTTAAGTGCACGTAATACTGAATTACTGTTGCCTGTGTCTTTTTTGGTGGTTCTGTATTGGCCTTCTCTGGTGGATTTAAAGTTGTAAATCAGGCCTGGATCTGGCAGGGACAGGACAACATGGTAATTTGCCTGTCGACGTTTAATTCTTTAAGATTGAGTGCAGTTGTAAAAACGCATTCTGTGTCTCTCAAATTGTGATTTACCTTTTCCTTTGAGATGCTGCTCAGCAAGTAGCAAAAAAGGCCACTTCACCATTACCAAATCTTTCTTTTTTGAGAACACGCGAAATCAGACTGAGGAGACGTTCCAAATTGTACCCTGCTCCCTGTGTTGTTAACGACTTCAGATCAAAACTAGTGGGCCACTGTCAGAATAGTGCACTGCACAGTTCTATTGAGTTGATGCTTAGAAATGAGTCACGCTGAGGGTCTATTGGAATATAATTGCATTTACTCTTAGACTGGAAGTATCTTTTGAACGAGTGCCTAACGGAATGTCACTGAACTCTTTGCCTCTCCAAAATCAACATTAAATCACTATTTATTGGAAAGTTTTAATCACATGGCTGGCAGTAATATTCACTGGAGACAAGGGCTCCCAAAATGCTTTGCAAGCACTGGGCTAAATTCAACGGCATAAATGTTGTTTAAAAAGAACAGGTAACATCAAGTTTTCAACTTTTCGTGGTTCAAGTCACAGTCGTCGAAACATCACCGTGGGACCAATTACAAACGCATTCGATGTATCAAGTCTTGGCACGCACTCAGTTAGTCAGTTAAAATTCTTCAGGTTTAAACACTGTACAACTAAATGAGCCCACGATCACGCTACGCTGACCGTGACCCTAAACCAGCACTCTCCCTCTCTGCTCAGTCCCTGTTCCATGCCAACTCCCTCCAGAAGACCCACCAGAGTGCCCTGCAAGTGCAGCAGAAGGCAGAGGTCATGCTACAGGCAGGCCACTTCGACCCGGATGGCATACGGGCCTGCGCTGAGAAGGTGGCAATGCACTGGCAGCAGCTCATGTTGAAGATGGAGGACCGACTCAAGCTGGTCAACGCCTCTGTTGCCTTTTACAAGACCTCTGAGCAGGTGTGTGCCCAGATCAACGGCTTGGCCATTCTCTATACATTATGTTCAACGGTGGAGATAGTCTTGATGGTTGAGTTTCCTGTGTCGCTTTTCTGTTGTGCAGGGTTTTATGTACCATTAGTCTTGATGTTCAGCCTGTATCTGGGAAAAAATATTGCAGACAATGTCGATACTAAACAGGGCAATAATCGTGAATCATGTGGCCGTCTCAGGTATGCAGCGTGTTGGAGAGTCTGGAGCAGGAGTACCGGCGGGATGAGGACTGGTGTGGGGGACACGACAAGCTGGGATCCACCGCCGAGACGGACCACGTCATCCCACTTATCAGCAAACACCTGGAGCAGAAGGAGGCCTTCCTCAAGGTATAGCAGCAGAGTGTTCTCTGTTGACTCTAACGCTGACTCCTCCGTCTGTGACTCCTTCGTCTGTGACTCCTCCGTCTGTGACTCCTTCATCTGTGACTCCTCCACCTGTGACTCCTCCCGCTGTATAGGTACATTGCGATTATCAGCAGAGAAAACCAGCCCATTGGTGTTACACAGAAATGTAGCTCATCCGTTTAGATAACGTAGCAATCAAACAATTGACGTAACGAGCAAGTTCATCTGTTTTAACAGTTACTCACAACGACTGGGTCAATCATTAAATCTGCTTTTTTTATCGCCCGGCATTATATGCTGCAAACATACATGACATGGTGTATTTATCTAGATAGCCTACGGCCATATTAAAGGACAGGACAGCCGTGATAATGAAAAATAGCTAGGAATGTTAACGCCATTTCACATATGACAATGGAGCTGGCCAGCTGACCAACATCATACAGATGTTTTCTTCCAAGAACCAACAATAAAATGAACCCTTCCTAATAAAGGAGATGCACCACCAGTGCACTACGTTACACCACACTTCATATGACGCCGTGTCCTAAGATGGGGGAGGGTCATGGATTTGCTGATGCTCCTCCATCTGCTGCATATTCATACGCAACGTCTAACTCTCTTTACTTGTAGTAAACACGTTTGTATTCTGCAGCAAGAAGCAAAGCAAGAAAACCTATTGAGTTCTAGCAGGACGTGCTGCGAATGCCAGTTTATTTGTTGTCAATATAAAACAAATAACCGGCTTGACATTGATTTATCTACATCGGCTTCTGATATCCAGTACACACACACATTGGATTATTGCAGTGATGCTGTTTGACGGGGTTTGCTGTTGTGCCACAGGCTTGCACGTTGGCCAGGAGAAATGCCGAGGTGTTCCTGAAGTACATCCACAGGAACAACGTGGGAATACCTGGCGCTTCCGGACATGCCCGAGGACCCGAGCAGCAGGTCAAAGGTCAGTCTCAACCACACGGTTGAGCATGACTCTTTATACTAGTCTGTGAAGTCTTGTCACGCTCTTCTTCTGAAAGTTGGCCTATTTTAACATTTAGTTGGACATAAAACTAGGTATGGCTTTGTTAGAAATTCTATTAAAATAAATAGCAGGCAGTAGGAAAAGTCATCAGGCTCTGGGTGTAGTACAGGCAGATGTGATGCACATAGGCACATTCATCTGGCTTAAACTGTACATCTGGCTTAAACAGTACATATGGGTTTAACTTTACATCTAGCTTAAACAGTAGATATGGCTTAAACTGTACATCGGGCTTAAACAGTAGATATGGCTTAAACTGTACATCTGGCTTAAACAGTAGATATGGCTTAAACTGTACATCGGGCTTAAACAGTAGATATGGCTTAACCAGTACATATTGCTTAAACTGTACATATGGCTTAAACTGTACATATGGCTTAAACTGTACATATGGCTTAAACTGTACATATGGCTTAAACAGTACATCTGGCTTAAACAGTACATCTGGCTTAAACAGTACATATGGCTTAAACAGTACATATGGCTTAACCAGTACATATGGCTTAAACAGTACATATGGATTAAACAGTACATATGTTCTAAACAGTACATCTTGTCTAAGTCTAAAGGCATTACATTTTTTGTCAGGCTTTTTGAAATGCTGAAAGAGGCCTGACCAAACCTTTTATTTCTGACCTTTGGAACAACAGAAAGGCCAGAGATTGGAGGGACTGACCAGGCAAATATCTTAAAAACATCTCAGACATATACGACTGAAGGTCTGTTTTATAAATCAATAAAGCAATTTCAGAATTGATTCTAAGACCAACAGGCTATTCAGGGACTTAGAAAAAAGTGTTATGTGTGCTCTCCTTTTGGTATTTGTTTGCACTCCAGCTGCTACATGGGGAATTATAATTAGTTAATGTGTGTTGGGCGGGGAGCACGCTTGTTATAAAAGCATGTATTAGTCTCTTGGTGTCAGCCTAACAGGTAAATTGACACACATGGTAATGTTTCAGAAGTGATAAAAGGCACACTGAATGTGGACCACAAAATGAAGGTTGGATTTTAAAATCACAATTAGCCTGGTATTTGAATCCTAATGCAGAGAAGGCAAAAGAAAATGTACTGTAAATCACAGGAAGAATTGGCAGAGGCAAATATACATTTTTATTTTAAAGTATTAAGCTACTTGGATGAGTGGTAAAATGGGTGGGATGAGTGGTACAATGGATGGGATGAGTGGTAAAATGGATGGGATGAGTGGTAAAATGGATGATATGAGTGGTAAAATGGATGAGATGAGTGGTACAATGGATGGGATGAGTGGTAAAATGGATAGGATGAGTGGTACAATGGATAGGATGAGTGGTAAAATGGATAGGATGAGTAGTACAATGGATGGGATGAGTGGTAAAATGGATAGGATGAGTGGTACAATGGATAGGATGAGTGGTAAAATGGATGGGATGAGTGGTAAAATGGATAGAATGAGTGGTACAATGGATAGGATGAGTGGTAAAATGGATGGGATGAGTGGTAAAATGGATAGGATGAGTGGTACAATGGATAGGATGAGTGGTACAATGGATAGGATGAGTGGTAAAATGGATGGGATGAGTGGTAAAATGGATGGGATGAGTGGTAAAATGGATAGGATGAGTGGTAAAATGGATAGGATGAGTGGTAAAATGGATGGGATGAGTGGTAAAATGGATGGGATGAGTGGTAAAATGGATGGGATGAGTGGTAAAATGGATGGGATGAGTGGTAAAATGGATGGGATGAGTGGTACAATGGATGAGATGAGTGGTAAAATGGATGGGATGAGTGGTAAAATGGATGGGATGAGTGGTAAAATGGATGGGATGAGTGGTAAAATGGATGGGTAGGATGGGATGAGTTGTACAGTGAAAAACTGTTCAAGGGGGAAGCAGATGAAGGGGAATAAAAAGAACAGAGGCATTAGAAATGACTCAAGAAACTCCCTGGCCTCCTCTGCTCCAGCCATCCTCAACGAGCTGCTTCAGAGGGAGAACCGGGTCCTGCACTTTTGGACCATGAAGAAACGGCGACTGGACCAGTGCCAGCAGTATGTGGTGTTTGAACGCAGCGCCAAACAGGTGAGTGCCTCTAAAACGCATGTCGACAGCTCCAGAACATCTGGACATCTGGACCAGGCCAAGCCATAAGTACGGTCCTCAGTTTGCTTTTAATGGCCAGCAAAGCCACCGATGACAGATGTCAAACACGCAGAGAGGTAGCAGTTCCCCTTGTCTATCTCTCCTCACAGGCCTTAGACTGGATCCAGGAAACTGGAGAGTACTACCTCTCCACTCACACCTCCCCTGGAGAGAGCGGCGAGAGGAGTCAGGAACTGCTGAGGGAGTACGAAGAATTCAGAGTCTCCGCCAAGGTATGGACGTGGGGAGCAGATCTGGGAGCAGATCTAGGCTGCCTCACAAATAGCACCCTATTCCAATATAAGTGCAGTACGTTTGACCGCATGAATGGAAATCAGTTGGCTATTTCGGAGTCCTGGAGCTACTGTCGGGAGTCTGCTCCGACTGTCTCTATGCCTGACGTCAGACTCCGCATGTGGTCTCAGCCAAACATCTCCGTTACATGCAGCCTGGTGAGCCCATGGGCTCTAAGAGGTGAAGGCAGTGTCACATCTCTGCACTCGCTCCAGCTTCAGACGTTGAGTGGGGAGTGCAGAGACTGTGATGATTGAAAGACACGTGTGCAGACCCCCCTCCCCCACACACACCCATCACACACCCTCACCCATCACACACCCTCACCCATCACACGTCTCTCTCTCTCCCTGCCGGCCCGCAGCAAACAAAGGAGAAGGTGAAGCTCCTCATTCAGCTGGCGGACAGCTTCGTGGAGAAGGGCCATGTGCACGTCACCGAGCTGAAGAAGTGGGTCACCACGGTGGACAAGCGCTACCGTGACTTCTCCCTCCGTATGGGGAAGTACCGTTCCAGCCTGGAGAAGACACTGGGCATCAGCTCCGAGGTAACCCCCGCCCCAAATGCTGTACGACAGCCAGGTCTCAGGTTAGTAGGCACGGCGAACTATGAGACGTTCTGTCACATTCCTCGCTGATGCTCCCCTTAAACATTCTCGGGTTCACCTGCTGCCGTTGTCATAGCAACCTTAGAGGTCACCTCCCGGTAACAAAAAATACATTTGTTGAAGGGGAAAGGCTTCCGGCGGGCCAATTAAAGCATAACGGTGCATTTATCAAGTCAGCGTTGATCTCTTATTCACTTCAAAGGAGGCCCGTTTGATAAGTCTATTTGATGTTTGAGCGCTGAGTCAGGCTATGTTGAAAGAGATATGAAGCCTGAGATTGCGTCCCAAATGGCTAACTATTCCCTATGTTCCACCTCCATGGGTCCCTGCTCAAATGCAGCGTCTCACAAAGGGAACAGGGTGGCATTTGGGACCTGTTATGACAGTTTTCCCCCCGTATCTGATAGGATAATAAGGACTTGGAGCTCGACATCATCCCAGCCAGCCTGACTGATCCAGGGGAGGTGAAGCTCCGCGACCCCAACCATGAGGTCAACGAGGAGAAGAGGAAGTCGGCCAGGAAGAAGGAGTGAGTACACCGCATCGACTCCGACACAGGGAGGGTGTTCGTGTTGTTCAGCAGTCTATGGCTCTATACGGTTTATTTAACCTGCCCTGGTAGTGCACGTTCCATCTCACTTTGTGCCGGACATTTTCTTTCATGAATATCAATTCTAACACTGTTCTGACACACAGACACATTCCATGTGAAGTACTTGCTAAGTATCGTCTTTGGTAGTTTTGGAAAACGGCTAGTGGTTAGTACCAAAAGTAACTCTGTTCCCCATTAGGCCCCCATCACTATATAGGGAACAGGGTTTGGAATGTAGACTTTAGATTATTGATGCACGGTGATATGGATTGCATGTGTGTGTTTTTACCCAGGTTCATTATGGCCGAACTCCTTCAGACTGAGAAGGCGTATGTCAGGGACTTGCATGAGTGTTTAGAGGTAAGCCTTTTCTTCGGGTTTCCCTTGGAACTGAAACGTGTTCTCCTTTATAGGATTGTTTTGGACTAGGTTCCTCTAGACAGGATCCTTGGTTAATACGTATTATTTTAAATACATTACAGTTAATACAGTTAAACTTACAATTGTACATAAACGAAAATGCAAAATCAGAGCCACAAGTGTAAAGAACAAGCGCCATGTGGGCGAGGCACAGCAGGTGAGCACTTTTCTGAAGTAGCCGCTATAAGCAGCTGTGCCTGGAAGAGAAGAATAGAGCGAGGAGGGGGGAGGGGTTTAGGGGGGGGGGTCATTGTACAAGACATGATATGATGTGTAATGTTCCGTGTCCTCTTTGCCCTGTCTAGACGTACCTGTGGGAAATGACCAGTGGGGTGGAGGAGATCCCATCTGGCATCGTCAACAAGGAGCACATCATATTTGGCAACATTCAGGAGATTTATGATTTTCATAACAGGTAGGGTTCTCTTTCAAATAAACAATGCGCCCCAAATTGCACCCTGTTCCATATATAGTGCGCTTTAATTAAGGGCATTTTTGAACAGCGCTACTGCCGTAATGTGTCAAATGCTAGTTCACATAGGATAATAGGGTGCCATTTGGGACATGTTCTTAATTTGAAAGAGGTCCCTACTTGTTAAATCATGGGTTTTGTTTTTGCTTTTCAGACGCAACAGTTAAATCGGGTCATATTTTAATGTGTTTGTGGTTGATTAAAGGCGGATTTGTAACCTTTTTTGTGCGGTCAAATTGCAGCATTTTCCTCAAAGAGCTAGTTAACTATGAACAGCTACCAGAAGATGTGGGACACTGTTTCGTCACATGGGTAAGACCTCTTCAGCTATCCACATTGGTACAATCGAGAACAAGTAAAAATCGAGAAATGTGAAAAAAGTTTCCTCATCAATTCAATCAAGTACAGGTCCCTCCCAAATTCAGTTTTTCACAATTCGGTTTTATTTGGTACCCACTGACAACAACCCACCAAAGTGTACTTTCTATTATATTGAAGAGTTAAATGGTTATGTTTTTTACTTTTTGCTGCAATTAAAGGCAGATGTACAATGCCATTAAAATGTGCACTTTGCAAAGCATTGGCAGGGAGCGTTGCATACTGTAATGGAACATATGAAATGCATGTATTATAGAATAAAACTTGATGCTCCCATTTGGTTTTGCAGGCTGATAAATTCCACATGTACGTCAGTTATTGTAAAAATAAACCGGATTCCAGCCAACTCATCTTGGAGCATGCTGGGAGCTTCTTCGATGTAAGCGTATGAATATATTTTCCCCAAAGATTTAGCACATCCATAAAGTGTGAGAAAAGAGTGCTGATTATGTACCACTAGGTTTAGCCGTTCTCCACCTGTAGGTGGAGCCAATGAGCCATTCATAAAAAAACATCCATCATTTCTTATGATGTCATTGATGTTGTTTGCAGGAAATCCAGCAGCGCCACGGATTGGCTAACTCCATCTCCTCCTACCTTATTAAGCCTGTGCAGAGGATCACTAAGTACCAGCTTCTCCTCAAGGTATGGAACACGTCGGAGGAAATAGTCCGACTCCCAAATGGCACACCATTATTGTATATAAGTGCTGTGAAGTGGGCCCTTGTCAAAGACCGTTCACAACATAGGAAATGGGTTGCCATTTGGGACATCACACTACTAAGACGGAAACCTGATTACCTTTGCACTTCCCTCAGGAAATATTGAACATCAAAGCCATCAGAAACGACCCCCCCAGTCTCATCAGTATGTTTACTTGGGTTTCTCATACGCTCAGTCTCGTTAATTAATTCCCATGAGAAGGCCAATTCCCATGCCTATATGTTGGGTTCTCAGCTCTGTGTTATATGTCCATATTAGCACTTTCTAATGATGCGAGTACCAGGCGTCGGTCTATCCATCTTTTAGACATTATCACACGGTAACTTGGTAACCGGCTTTGTGCATTATGTTCAACAAGGGCTAAAGGGGCGAATGCATTGTAGCGCATATGTAGCAAATCAGTGCCATTTTGGATGCAGACAATATCTCATTTTAAATCAAAATCTTTTTTTTTTGCCGTGACTTATATAGTTCCAGACACGTCTTCTGAAATGACTGTCTGGCCCTCCGATAGGCTTTCCGGTAAAATGATACTCAGCTGGAAATATGAATGTCCTTTGTTTAACATGTATGCCAGGAACTCAGAACTGGCAACTCTATCCGTGCGCCCCGGAACTGATGGAAACTGTCTGACCATCATCTTTCAGGAGCTTCTGACCTGCTGTGAGGAGGGGAAGGGGGAGATCAAGGACGGCCTGGAGGTCATGCTGAGTGTCCCTAAGAGGGCCAATGACGCCATGCATGTGAGCATGTTGGAAGGTGAGAGGCACACGCGGATAATCATGGGTTTACAGCTGGGATAGAATTCACAGTTTTCCCAGAAATCCTGATTGGCAGGTTCCAACCTGTCCGCTTATTCCGTCCTGAGAATGTTCTGTCTGAGGATTGGATGGAAGATAATGACCCATGCGTCTTCCTCCTTGTGTGTCTTCCTCACTTGTGTCTTCCTCGCGTGCGTTTTCCTCACGTTTCTGTCTTCCTCACGTTTTTGTCTTCCTCACGTTTTTGTCTTCCTCACGTTTCTGTCTTCCTCACGTTTCTGTCTTCCTCACGTTTCTGTCTTCCTCACGTTTCTGTCTTCTTCACGTTTCTGTCGTCCTCGCGTGTGTCGTCCTCGCGTGTGTCTTCCTTGCGTTTGTCTTCATCGTGTGTGTCTTACTCACAGGTTTTGATGAGAATCTGGATGTGCAGGGAGAACTCTTCATCCAGGACTCGTTCCAGGTGTGGGATCCTAAGTCCCTGATCCGGAAAGGGAGGGACCGCCACCTGTTTCTGTTTGAGATCTCGCTGGTGTTCAGCAAAGAGATCAAAGACTCCACCGGTCGCACGAAATATGTCTACAAGAACAAACTGCTGGTAAGATTCATACAGAGTCATATCATATCCTAATACGTGATGCAGTCAGCATTTTAGTCTGAGCTCAGTTTAAAACGAGGCCAGTAGCACTAGCCTCACATCTGAGAAATCCAAAGGAATCTATCAATCAAGACTGATCCCAGGTGGCGATTTGGAGTTCTAGCTATAAGGGAATTCCTCTCCAGATAGTGCCTGTGTTTTAAGTCCGCTGTGTCGTCCAGCTGGCCAAGCTGTGAAGCTCATCATACTAAAACACGGTGATGCCTTACATCTCTCCCAGGGAGCGGGATCAGAAGGGCAGTTGTTTTAAGGGAGTGGAGATGTTCCACTCTGTAAGCCTGCAGGTTAGCTGTCTCGTTCCTTTTGATCTGCATCCAGCGTCCTCCTTTCTGGCCGACGCGCAAAACGTCCACCTTGCGTTGGGGCCGTGGCTGGCAAAGTGTTCCTGCTCTTGCAGTGTTACGTTTGGTATGATCTTCGCACGTTTTTTTAGGCTTTGTGCTTTTAACCAAGAACTTCCACCAAACCGTTTGCGAAATGTCTGAAATGTCGCTTGAGTGTGAATGATATGTGACCGCAGATCGTATACGTACATATTGGTGACGCTTGCCAGCTTGTAATCATAGACTACAGTACAGTTGGGGTGTTGTGCAACAAACGAGGGAGAGAGTGCAATGAGTCTGGAGTTAAACACATGTAACCCTGAGCAGATGGAGTGGTCTCGGGACGGTATTAAGCCTTCCCTCTAACAATAAATGATGAATGCCTATGTGCGTGTCCAATAGCAGCTGTCCCAGGGCGCGTCACAAATTGCACCCCATTCCCCTTATAGTTCACTACATTTTGACTAGGGTTCACCGGCTCTGGTCACAAGCAGTGCACTGCACGGGTCGAATGACCCGGATCACAGTGACATGGAGGAAATTTGCCTCCCTTACGAGTGTATTCTAATCTGCTCGTCGGATACGGAACGTTGGCGTAATTGCTTTTTAAATGGTATTCGAATCAAACGCATTTGGCCTGGTTCCAAGTGGAAAAGCAGCTGAACGCCGGCGCAAAGGATCTGAAATCGTTTTGTTGTTCGTCTACAGACGTCGGAGCTGGGCCTAACCGAGCACATAGAAGGGGACCCCTGTAAGTTTGCCCTGTGGGCTGGAAGGACCCCCTCGTCGGACAACAAAACCGTCCTCAAGGTAGGTCCGGCCTAATGGTTAACTATGAACATCTACTATATGGTGTGGGTCCCAGGGTTAACGTTCTTGGCTTTAGAACCATTTTTATGTCACTACAATTTCACAGTGACTGTGGGTCCGTAACGCGCCTTAACCTAAAAAACAGACGGGTTCCAGCTGTTTCGATATCGCTCCGCTCAGGAAGTACACTTCACTTCCAATTGTCTTGTTTTCTGGACATTTGGAAACGTTCTCTGGAATTGGAGTGAAGGTTTTGAGTTTCCGTGTGTGTCGTGAACAGGATGTGATGTACACAGTGTGTGATGCAGTCTGTCTCAACACTCCCCCAGGCGTCCAGCATTGAAGCCAAGCAGGAGTGGATCAAGAACATTCGCGAGGTCATCCAGGAGAGGATTATTCACCTCAAGGGGGCGCTGAAGGAGCCCATCCGTATGCCCAAAACTCCAGCCAAGCCACGTAACAACAGCAAGAGGTGAGCAGACCCTGAAACCTTCTCAGGGTTACGTTTCCCCTGGCTACAATACAATGTAGGATCAGCTTGTTAAATCAGGAGCAACTAATTCCTAGACTTTGATGTCGTCTCTCAGCCAAGGCAGGAACCCACATAACAGTTGATGGCAATAATTTCACTCTCATAGGGGACTCTCATATATGGCTTGCTATTTAATTTCATTAGCTTTTTATGAATTGTATGGTAGAAGATTTGATCCATCCCATTTAAAGAGCACATATGAAGACAGACAAATGTAAACATTTGTGTGTGTGTTTAGGGATGCTGGTGATGATGCTGACAGCCAGGGTGATGGCAGCAGCCAGCCAGACACCATCTCCATTGCCTCCCGAACCTCCCAGAACACGGTGGACAGTGATAAGGTAAGAAGACGTATACTGTAACACCTGGGGAATCTCAACTCAGCCCTGGCCAGGCCCATAAAACTCTCCATGGAGAAGGATAGAGAAAGCATCTCAATGTGATTCAAGGGCAATGCCGTCAAGGCGAACAATGTTTTGTAATAGTCACCTGTTCCTGCTTCTCAGTCGGCTGATCCCTCCTGATGATTCAGTTGGAGGTATTGGACATTTGAAGTTTGAGGACCCATCCAGTTGACTACAGGAAAATGTTAAGGGGCCCTTCGGCCACTAGAGGACTCTATCATTCTTTATGACTATTCATTGTGAGCGACCAACATCAGCACTGATTATTAATGAGCCTTGAACTTTTACATAGTTCCAGAAGACAGTCGGCAAAAAAGACTTAATATATTTGTATGTTTCTATCTAATATAATATTGAGCAAAAGTGTGAAACATAAAGAAAACTGGGCTGACATTGCTTCTCCCTAGCTCCGCCCCCCTGTCGATCACATGAACACCAAGTGATTGAGAAACAGGGTTTCCCTGGGACCTCTTGTGTTCCCAGCAGGGGCCGTGACCTACCATTAGTGCTGAGGCTACGTGTGTGAATGCCACCACCTAAGAGAGAAACACAATCATGCGACACTATGAAAAGCGTTTTCAGTTTTTGCGCGGGCTTGTGCCGTCACGCAACATATGAAGGACCGTATGAAATTAAAGTAAGGATAAATTCTATTGATTCCACGTTTGCTCTGAAGATAAAACAAAAACGCTGGTGTGAGAGTTTGGTCAAATTGTCTGTGTTGGCGGTAGTGACTGCGTCAACAATTATCTGCAGGGTCTTACCTGAAGTTGTCGTTTAGAATCTCTGTTCAACTGACGATGTTTAAACTGAAACGTATAGCTCAGCTGAATGAATACACCCATAGCATGTGCCTGTATTTGGCTGGTTTGGTTGTCTCTGCTGTCTTTTGGAGGGGTTCCTGTCTTAGGACCCCCTGGCCCCTTCTGTGGAAAATCACCAATGCAGCTGGATCCTCTTGTAACCCCTCAGATCACCTGTTTCACCCTCAGATCTAGAGGGGGGTCAGAAAAAGAGAGGCTGCGTCCCAAACCTCTCCAATTACACATGTCCCACATTTGACCAGCGCTTTTTGGACTCACACATTTTGCCATTGAGGATGCAGACAGAGAAGCTTGACCCGGTACGCTGTGACGACCAGTTTTTTTTTCTTCTCACAGAACGCCCACTTGTCCAAGCTAAATGTCACTGTCACACAGGCAGAGAGATGTGTCTCATGAAATGGTGGCCCTGAGTAACAAATGATGGGTCCACCCTGGTTGGGTTTGTGATGAACGGTTTGTTTGCAAGGCAATGTTTACGGAACACCCCACTACATGCTTGTGGTGAATGAGACCCGTCTTGGCTTTCTGTCCTGCGTTCTTCCACGAACTCTCGCTTTTTTTAATCTTTGGGACACCACAGGTATTCTGGCGTTGGCAGATCGAATTGACGTTTTTCTCTCAACTACAGAATAATATTTTTTGTCTTATTCGGACTTGGTACCACTTGTTGAATGGTGTCTGTCGTTTAGCTCTTTGTGTAGTTGATTGACTGCTCTATAATGTCGTTCTCTGCCATGAATAGACGAAACCAGGCTGTTGCGAGAATTTCCTAAAGTCACAAAAAACCTAACGTGATCTAATTTTAGCCGCCGGGCCTCGCCGAGACTGGGTTGTTTTCCTCCTTGTTATACGCTAAGCTGTGCCAATTGTTCCACAGGCTGTTTGTGTCTCACTAAATGACTCCCTGGGGTTTTTTGAGGTCCTTCCAAGCTCGTCCAGCGCGGTCGTCTGGTCCAGGCTGACAGTTTGCCACTCCGCATAGACGCAGACAGACGCAGACTTCATGCTTCCATCCACCCGCCCACCCGATGCCAAGGATTTGTTTTCTTCTTGCTTGGAAGTCGGACTGCTAGGCAGCATCCAGGAAGAAACTCTGTTTAGTGCCCTTGATTGTTAAACGGTCCGCAGCCTAGTCTCTGCCGTCAGTTTCCAACTTATTGCACGTTGCTGACATTGCATAGAAGAACCAAAAAGCAAAATGTCTCTGACGTCTCTTTGTTCACCTGCTTTGTCCATCAGCTGGACCAATACAACCCGAAGTTTACGTGGCTTTAATTGGGTCTTCATGCCGTACATCTGTTTGGACTTTATTAAAGCGAGGCTGTGTCTTGTTTCGTTACTGTAAGTTGACTAAATCCCCCCTTACTGCCACACGTTCCCCACATAATGAGGCCATTCTCCCCCTAGCACTGTTACATCCGTAAGTCATAAGGCTAGACTCGTGCTCCTGTGACGGGAGACAGTCTCCCTTTGCTTCTTTATTTCCTCTATCCAGTGTAAATCTGTCCTCCGCATTTTTACAATATATTTCTTCCACTTTATATATTTCACTCGCTATCTGCTACTGTCTCAAGGACGAAAGTACGATGGTAGGCCAATTTGGGCTGTGCTACAGGGAGGTGCGCCAAACATTGACACACACACACATACACACACACACAGAACGTACATGATGACAGCAGCTTGGGCTGATCAAGTGTTCCACAGGCTTCCTGAGTGGTAGAGAGAGACGGTTCTTAAGAACACACCCTACGTGCCTCCCTGGCTGCCTGTCTTAGCCAATCGGAGGCCAGAGCTTGAACTGAGCTTAAAACTGCAGAGCAAACAGAGTAAGATCAGAGCAAAGAGTCACCATGCCAAAGTGGATGAACTTTAAACTTTTCAAGGAGAGCAGTCGTGTAAGTAACCACACCTTTAGATTTTAATTTATATCACATGTTAATCCCAACTGTATATTACAGCATGCATAACCTCTCCACGCGTTCACCACAGTAGAGAAGAATATGTTACTTCTTAAACACATGGTGCATGGGGATATGTTTACCGTCTTCAGACGAAGCAGCGCTGGGATGTAAGAAAGCGTACCAAAGTAGAAGCTTATTGCTGTGTTGAACGGGAGTTTCCTCCCTGATGTCCCAGTCGGAGAGCCGATTATTGGTTAAACTGTGACTGCTGGCTGACAGACCACTGGGACGGTCCACACAGGAAGGAGGCTATTAAAACTGCCTTGATAAGACTGTAATCACTGACTGGTCGAGGCGCACTGAATACACAACAACATAACTTCACAGTGAATATTGGCTTCCTAGTAACATGATTAAAATAATGACTGACATTATGTTTATTTAGGGCCGGCTACAGACACGGTTCCCAAAAACACGGTTCCTTCTTTTTTATGGCATTAAATTGATGTGTGCTTGATTGGACTTGCCCGGTGCAATGGAATCGATAGAAAAGGCCCAACACACCTGTTACTGTGTGCAGGCTAACACATACGGTTGGAGTGTGTGTATTGTATGTGTGTGTTAGGATGTTTATACCATCTGTGGCTCCGTCTGTCTGTCTGTTAGAATATTCATATCGTCTCTCTGTCTGTTTGTTAGGATGTTTGTTCCGTCTCTCTGTCTGTCTGTTAGGATGCTTGTACCGTCTGTCTATTTTAGGATATTTATACTGTCTATTAGTATATTCATACCGTCTCTCTGTCTGTCAGGATGTACAAACCGTTTCTCTGTATGTCTGTTAGTATGTTCGTATTATCTGTCTGTTAGTATGTTCGTATTATCTGTCTGTTAGTATGTGCGTATTATCTGTCTGTTAGTATGTTCGTATTATCTGTCTGTTAGTATGTTCGTATTATCTGTCTGTTAGTATGTTCGTATTATCTGTCTGTTAGTATGTTCGTATTGTCTGTCTGTTAGTATGTTCGTATTGTCTGTCTGTTAGTATGTTCGTATTGTCTGTCTGTTAGTATGTTCGTATTGTCTGTCTGTTAGTATGTTCGTATTGTCTGTCTGTTAGTATGTTCGTATTGTCTGTCTTTTAGTATGTTCGTATTGTCTGTCTGTTAGTATGTTCGTATTGTCTGTCTGTTAGTATGTTCGTATTGTCTGTCTGTTAGTATGTTCGTATTGTCTGTCTGTTAGTATGTTCGTATTGTCTGTCTGTTAGTATGTTCGTATTGTCTGTCTATTAACATAGTATGTTCGTATTGTCTGTCTATTAACATAGTATGTTCGTATTGTCTGTCTATTACCATAGTATGTTCGTATTATATGTCTATTACCATAGTATGTTCGTATTATCTGTCGGTTAGTATGTTCATATTATCTGTCTATTGGAACATGAATATTAAGTGCTGTTGATATGACTGCATTCAGCTTGTGTGTATCTTATGACTGAAACACAAGGGATGGCTGTGTTTGTTAAGGCAGGGCGCGGCTTGCTTTCTGGTCATACAATTAAGTCAATACAACGTATGCTTGAGTATTATCGAAGGACTGAATCATATA
Source organism: Dallia pectoralis (assembly GCA_029465975.1). NCBI lineage: Eukaryota > Metazoa > Chordata > Actinopteri > Esociformes > Umbridae > Dallia > Dallia pectoralis. The sequence continues at coordinate 16,049,856 of CM055731.1, read as the reverse complement.
GAACTGACATTTCCTTTAGTGGATGGCCTCGCAAATGTGATGTCCTTATAGGCCAAGCAGTGATATATAACTTGTTCTTCACAGACACCTTTTGTCAGAATCATAATCCAAAAAGGTTAAATAAACCCAGGCAGAAGAAAACACTTTTTGGGGCCAATGGGGCATCTTAACTAGGGTGGCATTTAATTAGACGACAACCAGCAGGAAATCATCCGAGACAGACTGTAACAGACTGCCTGCGTGTATCCAAATAAAACCCCTTGCTTTTATCCGGCTTCTCTGCGCCGTTTGATAATGACCACGACCGCCGAGGCCAAACTCCGTCTGACGTGTGTGTGTGTGTACCCTGTACCCTCTCGCATGGCCGCATCTCCGCCTAGCCCGCAGATCGCCTGGCAACGGCAGAGGTGACCTGAGATCTGATACCGTACAGATGGTGTCCCAAATGTCCTACGTAGGGCACTGCCTTTTCGACCGGGGCCCCGTTCCTGGGCAAAATGAGACGGACGAATCCTGCCACGTCCGCTACCCGGCTGCAGCTTAGACCCGACAGCTGCTGACATTTCATGAACCTCATCGTTCAGGAGAAGAGAGCTTTGTCGTATCCAGCCTCTTAATCCGTCGCAAATGACAGCATATTGCATGTATAGTGAACGGGGTGTGTTCACTGTTGTCAGGCTTTAAAGGGTAGACGTGGAGATGGTTAAATGGAAGTCACTGTTTTAAACCTCCGTCCGAGTTCAAAATGACTTAGTTCGATTAAGCGATCGAGGTTCTCAGCAAATAGGGAGCCTTTTGGAAATGAATGGTTTCTGCTCCGTGGCTTTGTTCAAGATTACTGCATTTGTTGTCACACAGTTGCACACAAAGCTTCAAAGGTGTTTTGTTGAGCCTATAATTTTTCGGATTTTCCACCAAAAAAGCATCCTTCTGTAAAGACGTAACTTGGTCCAGCAAATACCTTTTTTATTAACAAGATTTAGTGACTACACAGTAGTATTTGAGCCACACACCGACCCAGAGAGATGTTGATGCTTACTTTGTCAAATGGCAGACAAATTGGAACGTCACCGGCGGTTATAATATTTGTTGTCATCCTCTCCTATCTCAAAACCCTCTAATTGTCTTGTTTTCACATGAAAGCCCTATGATGGTGAAATGTTTGGCCCAGTTAAGCCTCATCTCTGGATACTCGGATGCTCTACCATTTCCTGTTCCCCTTAGATGGCACGCCTTTGACATCCACGATGGGAAATAATTGCTGTTTAGACCAGACATGTTTTCTCTTATTCTCTGTGTCTCTCTATCCTTTCCTGTCTGCTTTATAACAATCCCAACCAAGATATTCTCTCCTCAGTGTGTTATTTAAGCCTAATGCAACTACTGTGGTAACTTGACATGGAGCACGCATTTTCACAGTCCCTCTGTTCTCTTGACTCGGCTCATTTTATGAGCTTTCCAGACAGTTGGTTTTCGTCGCCCTTGTGTACGCCAAAAGAGGTTTGCTCGTATTTCTTATCTGCGACCGAATCGTGTGGGAGGTATTATGAATATAATGCTTTAACTACATCCCGTGGGACTCTAATTCCTAATATGGTGTGTCGAGTCAGAGGTAGTGCAGCAGGTAGGGAATAGGGAACCGTGTGGGACACAACCCTTGTTTTATGGAGCGCAACCTAAAAACAGGGCAGACCGACCATTGTTGTGGAAGATTCATCACTGACATCCGTACAGTGTCACCCCCCGTGTGTTATCCATGGCCGAATACAAAGCTCTATTTTTCCAGCTGGCCTTGCTCCTTAGGGTTATTTTGGATGCTTATTTAGACCATATTAATGGATTTCATTGTCCCACGTAATGAATGAAATTAGGATTGGCCAATATTATTAATCTGTTTTTATTAAGTCTGTTGCACAACAGCCATGAACCCATAAACTATTCTCCCACCGTTAAGCAGTGTGTTTTGTATGAGTCCGCTCTGTTTATTCGCACGCTGTGATCTCACTTTACTGCGCGCTACCAATCATATTTTGTGATAATTAGGCTGAGTTACTACCAGTTGTTTTTCGACTAATTGGACATAGTTAATCATGGGGAGATCTGTCGTGCTTGCCAGTATAAAACAAACCGATGGATCAAGGTGGCTCCTACGAGCCCACTGAAGTACAACTACGGGATGTAGCGATGGGAATTTATCACGTTGTCGCTATAGTAATGAGAGATTCTTCTGTTTTGTTGTCGTACAATAACCTCCTTTGAGTACAGTGTTACCGTAGGACACGCCATTCCATGAGAAGTCAGTTGCCAGATGTTTGGTTGGCTTGGACACACAGGGTGGTTGTTGTTGGATTTCAGAGGGAGTGTCGAACAAAGCATCCCCACGCGTTTCGTCGACAGTGGCCGGATTCCGTCAGCTGCTGATTCCAGATGCTCCAGTGGATGCTTTTTCCGACGCTCGTCTTGGGTCAGCGTTTGCTTTACAGTGGTGGAGAGGAAAAGAAGAGGCTCCGGCTGACACCTCGAGGACTCTACCGCTGCTCTCAGGGTCTTTGGCCAATAGTGCACTACTTCTTACTATGGCCCATAGAGCTCTGGTCTAAAGTAGAGGGGGTTTTCGATGCTCATTGGGACATAATCATTGGACTTTGTCCTGCTCATCACCGGTTGTGAGCTGTCATAATGATAGAGATACCTGAAATGTAGGTCACATGACTTATGTCTCTTATCTGGTCTTATCATGGGTCAGCCTGTTGTGAGATGATACGAAATGTTTCAGATTTAGTAGTTTTCTTGCAGAATTATCATAAAACATGTTTGGGTTGTCTATATAGGTTAAGCCTAATTCTGAACTAAAGACCCGTTTTAAAGATGTTGCATTTTTTTTTTAAGCCAGGCTGGGCTATTGTATGTGAAAATCTGGCCATCGTGTTTTTAACAATGCACAAGCATAGGCCTTAAAACCATTAGACATGTCTGTGTTACAGACTTCATCTGGCAGTGATTTTAATAGGCTGTTTCTGCCTCCCCTGTCATTATGTACACTTCATGATTATCCGTAGTCCAAAACGTAACACTCACCAGAGGTGAATTCTGAGGTGCCCAAGTGACCGACCACAAGTGGTCAATATGACCGCGTCGAGACAAGGCAGTCCTGTCTGACATACACCACAGGTGGTGGGCCATTAGGTAGTTAACCGAACCCTCAGTCACGACCGGGATTCACACACACCTGACCACAATGATGCTGCTCTATTACTGGGAGGTGACTCGGACTACCTCATCACAGGGGTCAGTGTTATCATCCATTTGAAATCTCCTTCCGTCTGAAAGGTGACACCCCTGTGTGTCAAGACCGAATTATGAACATGTTTACACGGCAGTGTATTCTCTTACCGAAACAACCTGCTGCGTACCAGAACCGTAGTTTAGAAACCCCAGCGGTTCTGTTTTTTCTTAATTGAGATCACTTTCTGCACAGTGTGTGGCTGTTGTTTCTGTTTTAACGAGCCGAGCTGAGACCTGGTCAGAATGGTGTGAATACATGTTACGGTGGAGGGATAACCAGATCATGCCAGAAAGCTCCGGGTGGTCTGTGTTGATGTCTCCTGGAGGAGTCCCGGGTCGGAGGTTCCTTCAGAGCCTGTTGTGAAACGTTCCACCCATAGACTCTGTTGTTCAGCTCTTGTAAAGTGGTTGCCTGGTAAGTTGTTGCTGTTCCTAAGAGGTCAGCTTTGACTTGAACCACAAATGACCTAAAACACTTCGCCACAATGGAATGTGGTTGCCAGTTAAATGGGGTTTTGACTGAAGGAGTGAAATACGTGTTGTAATCAGAAACCTGTTTGTTGAGAACAAAACGAGAAGACATCAGCGCTCACGGGTCCTGGTTATTTGCTAAGTCACTTCAGGCCCGGTTGGGTGGAACCACCTTTTTTGCCTCCATCAGCTTTAATGTTCAACACAGTGTGTTTAGAGGTGGCTGTCTTGTAAACATACATGCTATCTACTATATGTTGTAACTTGTATCTGAACTCTGGGACCCCAGCCTCATCCTTCTGACTGTGTCGCTAAGAGAAAATACTCCTACAAATGTGTTACCCAAATAGCTCCTATTCTATCCTTTGTTTCTGGTCAAAAGAGTGGACAAAATATGGAATATGATGTCATGTTGTCCTGAGCTGAGAAAGTGTTGAGTTCATTCGAGCTCACAGACCGTTTTTCTTTTCTCAATGTGCGAGATGGGAGATGGGAGATTTACACATGAAATGAGCTCCTAGCTAAACTCTGATTTTATAACCGGAGAGGATCTTCATCAGCCAGAAAACATTAATGATCGCAAGAGACTAATTTTCTCATAACTGCGAGCTTGTGTTTCTTAATGACTCTCATCCATCAAACTGGTGAAAGGTTTTGTCATGAAGAGTTTATCATTGTGTCTCCATGGACACCCTTCCCATTACAGTGCCCTACTTTCTGATCAGAGTGCCATTAAGGCCCTGATCAACAGTAGTGAACTAGGCCTGTAGAGAATAGCGTGCTGTAATTTAATCACCAAGCCACTAGGGGCTATTGGCCTGTATGAGTTTCTTTCTTCCAGTTACAGACTACACTACACTACAAAACATTTGGCTCATATGCTGTTAGTTAGACCAATGCGTGTGTGGCCACAACAGCGATGACCCGCGGAGGCATGGACTCTGTTAGACCCCTGAAGATGTCTTGTAGAGTCACCTTTGTCTGGCTGTAACAATTTGGCCCTTGTTAATGGTGCTAGGTCGTTTCTCCAGCATCCTACACGTTGGCTGAGAGAACAGATTTTTTCGCTTTACGTTTTATCTACTCAGTCCTTGACATGTGTTCTTGCTCTTAATAGATGATCAATGTTATTGTGTGAGTGGTCATAATGTATCGTCTCATCAGTGGATATTGTCACAGTCCTAATAAAATGCGGTATAGTAATTCGCTAGTCTTGCCTGGCAGCATCTGATTTCCTCTGTGCAGGTGGAGTGAACCCGACTAGTCTTTCAGTGGGTTTAAATATCATGGCCAGGCTCTTCCACCTGGAGGAACTACAATGATGTCTGATACTGATAATGAATGATAATTCATTTTTAAGTCCCTGTGAACTGGACCCATTCTGGAGATTTGGTGTGTCACAGTTTTTGAACAGCTTTTGATAGAGTCACCGTAAGCAAAATGTTACCAAAACAGCTAGCTGCACAACAGTCGGTAATGTTTAGTACTGTTTAAAATGTGGTACAGATAATAATTTAAGAGCTGGTTCTTGTGTACTATCCTGTAGTGTGTACTCTTCACAGCTAGGTGGCAGAGGCGAGCAGTGATCAGGGTCATAAAGGCCATTGGCTGCTCGTGAATTAATTTACAGATGTTTAAGCCATGCAGCCTTTCTGTGGTTAAATATGCACCAGTCGTACTGAGATCAGTTTCAATCATCTTTAATACTAGACTACTGTTGTTTCTCCCTGGTCTGTCTAAATACAGATGCATTTTTTGTAAAGGCTACCTGATACTTGGTAATACACACATGTTTTTTTTTATTCGTAAACATATGAACATAGAATTTATTAAAATAAATTAACCACAAAAATATGAGCCTTTATACCTTTCTTGCGGATGGAATGTTTTTATGTCTACTTTTCTATACTCAAACTCAATGTTCTCCTCTCCTCTGTTCCCTTCTCTTGCCTCTGTTCCCTTCTCTCTCCTCTTTCCATTTATCCTCATCCTCTTGTCTTTCCCTGTGTCTCACTCAGCTCTCCGGAGGCTGTGAGTTGACGGTGGTGCTCCAGGATTTCACGGCTGGTTGTTCCAGTGAGCTCAGCATCCAGACGGGTCAGACGGTGGAGCTGCTGGAGAGGCCCAGTGACCGGCCCGGCTGGTACCTGGTGAAAACCACCGACCGTAGCCCACCTCAAGAGGGTCTGGTTCCCAGCTCAGCCCTCTGCGTCTCCCACTCCCGCAGCAGTGTTGAGATAGAGTGCTTCTTCCCCACGGGGAAAGGTGAGAACAAACTTTTATTAATTTCAAATTGTAATTGTTGTAAGAAACATATTTGCTGCAAGGATGCACTTCGGTTAAGGGTCAGTTGGAGAAAAAAAAGCAATGCTTCGTTCTTACAATGGCTTTGAAACAAAAAAAGATTTGGCTGTTTTATTTGCAAACATGCTTATATTGTTGATGTCATATTAATGTGACGTAGCTGCAGCACACCTCCTATGAGCGTTTCACCTGCTACCACCGCTGCCTTATTACATAAAACTTGGAAGCATTTCTGTAGTCAATACAATGTCCCATTCCCACCAACAGGGGGAGGCGATGTTTGTCACCAGAATTAGGTGCATGTTAGCATGTTAGCCATCCAACAGCTTTGGGAAAATGTGGCCTCTGAAGTGCATTTGACATTGTTCCTGTGTACAAACGTCTGCGTCCACTTGGACCACTTACAGTGTTTTTGGGTTTAATGATGATGGCGTTGCTCTGAAATGGTGTTCAGCTCCTCGACCGCTGCTTGGTTGTAAGACCGTTGCTAATGCCTCTCGCTCGCTGCTAATCAGGACCAATGGAAAAGCTCTTCACGAATAGCGGATGCGCTAGTATCCTATGTTATTTATCGGTAGTTGGAAATGAAAACGAACACTTTGTGAACCACTTCTAGGTACGACGTGAGAGTACGAATCAGTCACTTGTTATGTGTTTTAATTTGTGTATTTTATTTGTTGGAAAGGGGTTGTTTAGACAGCCCTGGTTTGACTTCACAGGTAAGGATGAAACGTCACGGTTTCGTTGGAGGTGATCTGTGAATTGACTGAAACATAGAGGTGATTCCATTGTTCTAATGAAACTGTCAATTTGAAAACACCCAGCATACCACAGAAGTCATTGAACTGCAAGGTCATCACAGTGTCACATCTAACCCAACAATGAGTGCCTTTATGCTCTTTTGTACATATCCTGTCCATAGCAACGTAGCGCAGAAGCACAGTGGGCAGCTCCTGTCATTTCTCCTAGTTATTAGTTGCCACAATGCCAATGTGTTGACAATTTATCCTTCTTTAGTTTATATTTGTAACAGAGTTTGTGTTTTGCAGGAATACGTGTTGTGAATTTAGCAGCTGTTTTGATTCGCTTTATAGTGGATCTCCGATTGGCGCTCTTGTTATTGTCCATATGAGCTTCCTTTGTCTCCTAGCTGTCATTTCCTTTGTTTTATGAATTAGGACCCCAAATATCCCCTTAACTTCGTTCCTATTCTGAGATGTTGTGAACGTTTGCATCCTGTGCCACTTGTTGAACTACGGAGAGACCAAAGGAGGATTTAGAAAGGCTCTTTCCATTTTGGAAAAAGTTCCAGTGGTGTTGATCGATGATCATATGGTTAAATACAACATGGTCATTTTGTGTTAATCTGATTTCAAACGGTAGTTATTGATTTGCTTGATTCCAAGCCTGACATTGACATTGATTTGCTTTGTTCCAAGACAAAACCATTTCACTCTCTGGAAGTTTTAAATACCAAAGATATGATACTGTTTAAAAAGCAAAAAATACATATTCCACATTCTCCTCCCCCAGTGTTCTCTATTTAAAAATATCCTCCTTCCAGTTGATAATGACATATTGTTACAAAAAGGAAAATATTTTGTTTATGGGGATGTGGCTGACCCTCTGCCACATGCTGTTAAGCCAGAGTGTTCCAGGGATGGGGGTGAAATGGCACCCTGTTTCCTACATAGTGCACTTATTTTCACCCTGTAGGTCCTACATAGTGCACTTCTTTATACAGTGTAGGTCCTACATAGTGCACTTCTTTATACAGTGTAGGTCCTACATAGTGCAGTTATTTTCACTCTGTATGTCCCGTGTGCTATTTGGGGAATAAGTTGCTATTTTTGTTTCTTATTGGTATATCTACATAAACTTTGCCTTTGAAAAAAATGAAACAATGAAGCTTGTAAATATTTATAATATGCAATCTGTTACATTCCGGGAGCTTTCCCTGTGCCGCATTTACTTTTCCAACACACAGAGGCACTTCTTACCCCTGCCGCCTCATTCGTAACTGTATTTAGTATTTTCTCTAACTATCATCTATATCGTAGACCTATTTTATTCTGAAGTCATTGATTACAAATCATTTTGCGTTGGCATTTGTGTATTTCCTGGGCACCTTATGTGTGCTGCGTATGCTGCGTACCACCAGGTATTCAAACCGGGTCACAATGGCATAGCTCCATAGCGATGCAGTGGCTTGGATTGTTCTGTCGCTCTGGAGACCAGTCCTTTTCCAGCTGCTTGCCGAAATGCTTCTGCCTCGTCAGACCAGATATGTCCGACTTGACAAACAAAATGTTTTTTCTATGATAAGCTTCGTGTGTTTCGTGAAAACAGGAACAATAACATAGTTTCCAGTGCGTTCCGGTATCTTGGCGACGCCATCTATGGCTGTTGAAAGTTGGAGGGTTGTGGCAAGATCTGTAATAATGGGTGTAATTGTCACTGTCACGTGATGACATGTCAGAAATGATCCTGTAACTCTAAACAGATACTCTGCATACATTTGTGCTTAGTAGATGGTCAGATCTTTTGAAGGCCAACTGAGCGGTGTCTCTGCCATGAGTCTGCATGCTTGCTTTCCATGTCCTGTCAGGTTAGCAACAGTATCACGCTATGTTCGACTCATTTGCCTATCCCAGCATACTGCCGGGTAAGACTTTCCTCAAAGAAGAGCTGGTCTTGTTTTTTTTCACAGCGGCATGCAAAATGTAATGAGAGCTCTGTTACGGTTTCAGTCATAACATATGGAAATAGACGAGGCTAAACGTTTTCCAGTTGTCTGCGCACCTGCAGTAAAGCAACATAGAGCTTGAGGAAATGACTTGGCATGGTATGATTACATCTGAGACTGACATGTGAGAAACTGACACTTATTTTAATAGTCAATTCTATCACTGTCACATTGAGGCCATATTCCCTTTTCAAACGAGACTGTCGTTATGCAAAATCCCTGCAACATATTGGTTTACTTCCCAGTTTCTCCCTGAAAGAGTGGCAGGGGGACTCTCTGGCTGTCTTCTTATCTGTGGCTTGGAGATTTCTTGAAGTGACTTCTTGCTCCGACTGCATTCTTTAAGAAGGACATTGTGAAGACGACATTCTAAAGAGGGTAAATAAGAACAGGCTGTGATGCCCTTGCTGTTGTACTGAGAACTGGGACACTGCGGGTTGGGGGACTGTGATGGTTACGCAGTGGACGGTGTGTCTGGGCTGCCTTCTGTTGGGGATACAGGGGGTGGCTTCCATATGCCGGCCTATCCCCCATGTAGTGCCCTACTTATGACGAGGGCCCAGAAGGCTACTGTAGAAACCGGGGCACTTTTTGGACTGCGTGTACAGAGATAGGACAACGCTTCAGGGCTGGCCCATGCTGAACACCACACCCTGATGGGGCAGGGGGTTGGGAGGTGCGGCCGGTTTTTTACACCCTACACCCTATTTTATACCTGAAATACTGAATTGTTCAGTCAAGTTGCACTAGTGAACAGATCCAGGGTCATTTTTATACTTTCTCGTTCTGCAAAATGGCTACAACCAGACATCTAGGCAAGTCAACCTAGAGATTGGATGGTTTGCTGTTAATCCAATTGAGAAAGTGCTTTTACGTGGTGGTCACTCCGCTATCCAGAGCCATTACAGCCGGTAAGCATATAACCTATTTAAACTTAAGCTTTTCATTCCTCTGCATTCTAATGAGTAAAATCTCTGCTCATATCAGCTTCTATGGAATGTGAGTTTTGACAGTACCCGTGCAGCCTTAACCTTGTGGAAACGCTGAGAGGTTAATACAGCGTGTCCAGATGGCTTCGGCTCGTGTACATCAACAATCTGAGTGTCTTTTAAGTTTGCTCGTACCACTCAGTGGGGCTTTTGTCAAAGTGACTCGTAACTCGAGGCGACTCCCAGTAACTCACGCTGCTTTCTGTGAATCTGTGGCAGTGCTGTGTGCCTGTGAGGGCAGGGTGTCCCCTCCCACAGCCCCTCCCCCCTCGTCCAACCCCTCCGTAGTAGAACAGGCTGAACTTGAAGCTGCTAGCGGCTGGTTGTCTGGGCTGCAGACCGGTGCGTGTCAGATATTTCTTGCTTCCCTCTCCATTGCACTTCCCAGAGACATGTGTGTCTTCTAGCAGGACAGGATGTTCTGTGGGAGATGTTGTCCGTCCGGTTGTGGTTGGATCGCGTCTACGTGTTGCGGCTGCTGTTACACTGGGACAGGTGCGTACCTTATAACCAGCCCAGGTTACTGACTGTGTGAAGTACGTGGGCTAGTGTTGCATGGTAATGACTTGGATGTGTTCACCTGTTTGCTGATGTTTGGGGGTGATTTAAACATCCCAGGAGGGGTATTGCTGAACGCGGTCCCTCACGTTACAAGAGGAGACATTTCTCTCTTTTCTGTAGGGTTTCAGTAAAGTGTTCTTTGCCTTCTTTATGCTAAGTTCTGGCTAATATATCCTGTACCACTCACTCCAACTGGTGTGACAGCTCCTGTCTGACCAAAAGAAATCTCTCCTGCTGTTTACGTTCCATCGCTGTCGGGCTGTTTACTTGTCTCTCTCTCTGTGTAACATAGACAGGGGGGGGCAAAGGTCGTCTCTAGTGCGCACTAATGTGACTTAGTACTGTAGTCATTATCTATTAACTCCGGAAGTTACTCTGGACTGTCTATGATACGAGAGTTATTGTAGCTGCTGCATTAGTGAACACTCTCTGACAGTTGCACTGGCATTAACAACTGTTTCACGCAATTTAATTTTTTTTTTTTATTATTGGAAGACAATGCTTGAGTGACAGACAGATGGAGTTAGGGCCATTTGTTTTTTTCTGGATCAGAAGAAACATTATTCATAGCTGGTCGTCGTTGTTGTCACTATGTAAAGCGTCATTTGCGAACATTTAATTCCTAACTTTGAATTGCACTAGGCGTGGCGGTTCAAATGTCATTGGTTTGGAAACTTTATTATTCTTATGTTGTGAAAAATAGGGAGGGAAGTGTGTCTTCGCTCTAACCTAGATTCTTGTCTACGGTCGATTGTAACACCGCTTTGAAGACCAAATTAGCCCCAAATCCTCTTTCATCTGGCACATTACAACATGCTTCATTTGAAGATTGCTTTGGGGGTTATGGTGTCCTGTCTGAATGTGGATGGGATGCTTCTCATATCAGTAACGCCCCACATGCTCTCGAATAGGGATGCTTTTCATTTCCAACCGTCTGAGTTATTACCGCTCCTGTTGTTTTGTCATCTAGCTTGTTCAGCAAATGCCCTGCCTGCTTATACTGTGTAAAGCATTTAGGAGGTAGGCGGTAGGTTAATTAAGATGCAGAAATGAACTTGTTTGTGAATAGAAATACCTAACACCCAATGTGGTGTCAGTCAGTAAAAATCTGGAAAATCTTGTTTGGTCGCTCGCAGAGATCTCACCTTCGCTGTCTTTATTTACTGGACATGTGATGACAGTGAAGGAGGATTATGAAATAACAAAACAAACACCATGGATGACAAATAGTTTCTGCTGAATGCTTTATCTGCTTAAAGGACATACCAGTCACAGAGTGTGGTCCAACTGGCACCCTGTTTACTTCAAAGTGCAATAGTTCTGGAAAGGCCTACCTGGTCAAATGTAGTGCACTTGTCTTTCTATTTCTATTCTAATGAATGGCCAAGTGTGCCAAACTTTTGACTGTTACAGTTTAGGAAATGCGGTTGTAATTGCGATAAATCAAGGGTTTCTTGAAGTTTCCGAATAATAATATCCAGTTATAACACCGGGGTCCCAGAATAATAATATCCAGTTATAACACCGGGGTCCCAGAATAATAATATCCAGTTATAACACCGGGGTCTCAGAATAATAATATCCAGTTATAACACCGGGGTCTCAGTATAATAATATCCAGTTATAACACCGGTGACTCAGAATAATAATATCCAGTTATAACACCGGGGTCTCAGTATAATAATATCCAGTTATAACACCGGTGACTCAGAATAATAATATCCAGTTATAACACCGGGGTCCCAGAATAATAATATCCAGTTATAACACCGGGGTCCCAGAATAATAATATCCAGTTATAACACCGGGGTCTCAGAATAATAATATCCAGTTATAACACCGGGGTCTCAGAATAATAATATCCAGTTATAACACCGGGGTCTCAGAATAATAATATCCAGTTATAACACCGGGGTCCCAGAATAATAATATCCAGTTATAACACCGGGGTCCCAGAATAATAATATCCAGTTATAACACCGGGGTCTCAGAATAATAATATCCAGTTATAACACCGGGGTCCCAGAATAATATAATCCAGTTATAACACCGGGGTCTCAGAATAATAATATCCAGTTATAACACCGGGGTCTCAGAATAATAATATCCAGTTATAACACCGGGGTCCCAGAATAATAATATCCAGTTATAACACCGGTGTCCCAGAATAATAATATCCAGTTATAACACCGGGGTCTCAGAATAATAATATCCAGTTATAACACCGGGGTCCCAGAATAATAATATCCAGTTATAACACCGGGGTCTCAGAATAATAATATCCAGTTATAACACCGGGGCCTCAGAATAATGATATCCAGTTATAACACATGTGATTTCCGGGGCCTCAGAATAATAATATCCAGTTATAACACCGGGGCCTCAGAATAATGATATCCAGTTATAACACATGTGATTTCCGGGGCCTCAGAATAATAATATCCAGTTATAACACCGGGGCCTCAGAATAATGATATCCAGTTATAACACATGTGATTTCCGGGGCCTCAGAATAATAATATCCAGTTATAACACCGGGGCCTCAGAATAATGATATCCACTTATAACACATGTGATTTCCGGGGCCGTATGTATATAACGGTCTAGATGCAGAAGCTGACCAAACTCAGCCCTCTATGCCACTTGATACACTCTTAGGTTCTATCCTTTCTCCTTCTCTTCTTCCTCCTCAAGGCTGGGCCACCCTGTACTCTGACTGTTGTGCCTGACAGACCTGCCCGTCTGCCTGTTTCCTAAGTGGGGTTGCTAGGCCGCCCATAGTACTCAACAGAAAACATCTCAGGCATTTTTACAGCTCTCACGCTCCAGCGACTGACCTGCTCCAATACCTGCTTTCCTGTCGTCACTAAGGACGAATCCCGTCTCAGAAACCCATTCGAGTCGTCAAGATGGACACCGCGCGCCAGTGGAGAGCGTTTCTCCGGGAGTTGTCGAGAAAAGGGGGGGAAATCACGCTGTGTTTTTTTCTCTCCCTTGCGCATTCCACAGCTGAGACTAGGGATTTGGGTCAAGGTCATTCTGCATATTTTCCATTGTCTGAAACTGGCTGAAGACTTGGTTCGCACGAGTAAATCACTTTGGTCAATTTGGTCAATGTTATAAGTTGCACATCCAGGTTGTTCCAAGTGTCCAAACATCAATACATCCTCAATGTACAGTGGTAGTTGTACACAACGTATTTATGTAGAAAAAAGAAATGCAGAGGGCTCTACATTCACTGGCAGAAAAGTTCACAAACACATACATACAACACTTGATGAAATCATGATATAAATCCATTAATAATGACTGGGCAGTTTTTCTATAGGACTCTAAAACAATTATTATGTTTCTAGTGTAACCAGAAGGTGTGTGATTTATGCTGATGTTGCAGTGAGAGAGTACAGCGAAGGCCAATATTTTCCCTGTCAGTGCGCCTGTAACGCTGTCAAGATTGGAAATAAGGACTTTTAAAAGGACCACGTGGTGCCAAAAACTGTAATGGTACGCTATTGCATACGTAGTTCATCAATAGTAAATACAGCCCTACAGGCATCCCTATGGCCAATGATTTGAAGTAGTGTACTATAAACGGATTAGGATGCCATTTGGGACAAGGCCTGTGAAGACACAGAGCGTTGCTCAATGTCCAGCTAGGAGAGTCTACTCTAGCCCAATGGCCAGCCAGGAGAGCGTGGCCCAATGACCAGCCAGGAGAGCGTGGCCCAATGGCCAGCCAGGAGAGCGTGGCCGTCATGTGTGCTGTCACAAAGCCTGCTATCACAGTGTTGTCAGAGACGACCAGTAAAACCACACCCACCATATAGCGCCCTGTTTTTCACCACTGCTTTTGAATGACTTGTAGAATTAAAAGACGTCGTCTTCTTGATCTAATTGCTTTTAATATTGTTCCTGGTTAAATGGGTTTAAACTGGGTTTATAATGTTTTCCAAAGTTGTGGTCCGTATTTGTTTGAAGAGGAGTTGTGATATTTATTAGCAGAGACCGTAGCAGCATTATGCTAGACATCAGCTCTCTCCTCTCTCTTTTTCTCTCTCTCCCTCTCTCTCTCTTTCTTAAAAACAAAGGCCCATGGTGAAGGCCTGTCTGTAAGAGCAGTGTTCATGTTATCAAAGAGCCCTTTCATCAGTTGACTCCACATGGAGAGGGAGATGCTGTGTGGGCTGGATCACCTCTAATACACGGCCTGTTCCTTGTTACTACATCCTGCCTGTCCCCTCTTTCTCACATTTTCTCCCTCTTTTTCCTCGTTCTCTCTGTCAACTTTAATTCCAAAGAGGCTTTATTGGCACGGGAGACTTGTGTTTACATTGCCAATGTAAGAGGACAAAAAGTTTGCTATAATAAATACATACAGTGAAAACAACTAATAACTAACAGAAATAAATTTTGTGTGCACCGTAACTGGCTGTTCTTTGAGATACAGGTTCTGGAGTTCTGATATGACTAAACAGGCAGCTATGAGCTGCTTTTTTAATATCTAACTAACTACAGGTGTTATCAGATTGATTCTCCACAAGGTCACTTTCGAATGACGCAGCTACTATACTCATCCACCAAAATACTTCATACAAATGTAGTCCACTTAGAGACATTTTAGACCAATCTAAGAAGAATGGGGCATTCAATCTTAAGTGGCTGCTCCGGACATTACATTTTTTATGCACGTTGTTGGGCATTTTTCGAAAGGATGGCCTGCTGTCTTCTGGTATTTCTGACCAGAGTGAGGTTGTCTTCTGTTCAGCAAACACAGTTGGTACAACCATTTGCAGGCAGATCGCGATGCCACTGTCTGCTGTACTGTTTCTCCATGTGTACATTTATCATTCAGAACTTGGCTTGTCAATGTTTCTTTTACTACCTAATCCTAGAACACGATAAGACAGTCAGTGCAACGTCTGCAGGCGGAACCATTTTACGCCTTCTGTTGGACGATGAGCAGGAGATTCTTTAATTATGTGGCTTGAATGTTTTCGGGTCCATGCTCCGTCAACTTGATGAGGAACCCAGAACGAGTCCATTCAGTGTGTGTGTAACCGGGAGTGTTTTTTTTAGGGTCTTACAGAACTCCCTGAAACATACTGGCTCTAAAGCAGCACAGACCGGATCAGATTTTTGTCGTTGTTTGACCTGGCTCTCCTGGTATATGAAGCCTTGGCCCCTGCCCGCGTAGCGCAAAAACATGTCCACCCTTACATCTAAATAATATTGCCAAACCATTTCCTTTTGTATTAAACTATTTCTGGTCTCATTGTAGGACATCCACGTCAATAGCAAGTGATACAATACCTGAGTTTTGTAGTATAGCTGTTCGGTGTGTTATATCCTGCTGAACTTACTGCTTGAACGTACGTGGTGACCGGCCTTACTTGTGAGAGACCTGATTCAACGTAGCAGGCAGCTAATAGAGCCACGTGCGTTAGATTTGGGTACATGTAAAACTCCAGGAACAGGATTGGAGAGAGTTGGGTCGAAGAACCCAAAGGTTACTGGTCTGAATCCATAAGCCATTATGTATGTAGTGTCGAGCGAGGCTTATTAGTCGAATCGCTTCAAGGTTTTGACTGTTGTCTTTGAGAGTTTCTTAGGAGGAGTTGGGGACATGTGGAAAACACTTGTGTACTGGTAACCGAACACAAAAGCACCCACAGACTGAGACAGCAAAGGTCATTTTGTTGTGAACAAACAAACGTGCCGTGTGCTTTTGACTTTAATGGACAAAGAACCAAAGAAATGATTCAAAATAAAAAGAAATGTACATCAGGGCACAGAATTTCAACTAGATACACAAGGCTAAACCGAAATAATTGGGGAGCGAAGCCATGCAATTAATGCTGCTGTTTATTAACGGCACAAATTAGAAAAACGTACCATATCAAATATTATCCACCAAACATATTGCATGACTCGTAGCAGAAAGCATTTGGATAAAAAAAACGCTGAAATCGCAGGACTTCTTAGAAGTCCGAGTAAAAGCACAGGAAGAGGCGTGCTGATGATTGCGTTGAAGGTAGCACACACGTTACGTGACAAGGTCACGTCGATACAAAGAACCGGCATTCCTCATGCAATAACTGGCATTCCTCATGCAATAACTGGCATTCCTCATGCAATAACCAGCATTCCTTATGCATTCCTATCACACTCAGCTGATGTGTAATTCAAAAGGCCCGTAAGGGACGGCAAGGTGTGTGAATGACAGCAGGCTGTCTCGGCGGAATCCTAAAAATGCAGTTTGTCTCGTGTCATTTCAGAGCACTACTCAGTCAGCGGGCCCGAGGGATCCAAAACTGAGTCCGTGGTCAACCTGCAACCACAGGCGTCCCTGAGCTCCATCCAGTCCAGCTCGCCGGGACCCAAGCGTTCGGGCAACACACTAAAGAAGTGGCTGACCAGCCCCGTGCGACGCCTGAGCCACGGGAGCAGCGTCAAGAAGTTCCCCAGCAAGCCCAAGAAAAGGGATGGCCGCAAGAGCATTGACCTGGGGCCGCCAGAGGTGGAATCTGGAGAGGTAGTTTCGTTAGTTCAGCTTAGATCCACAGTATTTTTCACCGGGTCGGATGGGAAATTCACTCTGTTTGGAGTAGTTGAACATTTCACCCTTCTGTTCATATCGAATTCATTTTCATACAATATTATGTGTGCACTAGTCACCATCTGAATTGGTGTCCGATTTTTCTCCAGACTGTCTTTCGAATAAAGACTATGGAAACCTAAAAAGTACTTTCCATCTTAAAATATAGGATCGCCAAATAGAACTGCAAGGATCAATGTGTTTCAGTCTCGTCTTCAACTGCACTGATAACAAATGTGTGCACTGTGCTTACTGCTCTTGAGCGCAAGCTAACATTAGCCACTGTTGTTCCATGTGCTAGATGTATTCCAGAGCTGTCACTCCAGGTTAGATTCTCACTAAACAGCAAGCTCTTGATTAGTTTTCAGTTAAGTTCATTCAGGGCTACAGCAACACTCTGGTTTCTCCTTTTAGCATATTCAGTAATCCCAAGCAGCTCTGCACATTAAAACTGCAGCTTGGTAATCAGTCACTTCCCCGTTATTTAGACGGATAGTGCAATGTTGTGCTGGAAATCGGGAAATCGGTGGGACTGTGATCAGGGCCCTGTCCCAAATGGCATCATGTTCCCTATATAGGGCACTAGTCCTGGTCCACAGTTGTGCACGGCACTTCCTCCTGGCTGTGTGACGCCCAGTGTGATGTAGAGACAAAGGGGTGGCACTGTGAAGGAGCAGGGTACTCCTCATGACCCCCCCCCTCCCCCGGGACAATGGCTCACATTAACATCCCTGCTCTCCTACTGTACCCCGCCTCTGCCTACAGAGGACCAGAAAGGAGGGCACCCTGTCCAAGTCTTCCTCCGAAATGCAGAGCGGAGGAGAGGAGGAGCCAGAGGACGACTCCCACACACCCCTGCCGCCCCCCATGGAGATCATCAAGGACCCGTCGTCCCAGGAGGAGAAGGTAAGGGCCTGGCACAGCCGTCTCTCTTCGACACGACCCCGAGCGCCCTTTCTGTTGGAGCACTCAAATCTAGTAATGTTAACAAAACATAGTGGCCCACATGGAGACTATGGTGCCCTTTGTAACTCAAGCATAGCGTGTGTTTCATTTGGTAGACGTGGCGTGCCCTATACAGACAGCGCATTAGCCACAGTCGATCTGCTGTGTCAATCAGCGCAGTCTCCTAAGGGTGGTGGTACAGAGTCATTCTTGGATGCTTGGATGATTTGGCATTTTGAAATAAAAATATGTTGTCTATCAATGGCGGGGAAATGAAAGAGGAGTTTGTTTTGCCCGCCAGGTGGGATGTATCCAAATGCCGTGACGTCACATGAAAACTATAAATCTTTCGTAGCTACTTCGCCGTTGTGACTGAGTGCTTACCTAACCTCTGTCTCTATTCCCTTCCTCATATTCCTCCTTCCTGCTTTTAACACACCCTTCCTTCCTCCTTCCCTGCCATATAAACCTTGCCATGCAGTCCTCTGCGTTGCTTACAGCCCGTCAGGGTTCTGCCGACGTCCCCAGCGCCGCGGAGCTTGTCAGTGCAATAGAAAAGTTGGTCAAAACTAAGATGGTAAGTGCGGAAGGTGACGCAACTACCAATGGACATTGAGCAACCTGCATTATCTATACACTCACCCTGCACACTGATACATCTCTTAATTAACGCCCTCACTTCCTGCTAAAGTCCCCCGCTTGTTCTCACTTCCTTTCTTAAAGGCCACCCTGCCTCGTTAGGTGAGTTCACCATGTAGTACACTACTTTTACTAGTCGAAAGTAGTCTGCATTATAGGGAACGTGGCGACATTTGGGACACGGGAGTGTCTTGCACGGGAGTGTTGGAAAAGATGAAGCTGCAAGACAGATCGTAAAAAACATTTTCAAGCATCTTCAGTAGCTTCCCTGTTAGTAGTAACACAGGTTATAATGTCTTGTTCTATTCACGAACAACTCTTAACGTTGTATATCTGGAGTACACTTGATGTGAGTGTTATAATGTTTAGGCCTAGCGTGGGGTTTGGCAGTTCATGTCCGTCAATTCCTCTCTCCTTCGCCATGGCTTACCTCTGACCTCGAAATTGGTTCTCCAGGTTTGAATTTGTTCCTTTCTCTCATCAGAATCTGGAGCCAGGTGCCTACCCCAGCTTCGCCGCTTTGACCCCTCCAGAGCAGACCAGCCCGGCCCTTCCCAGGAACCCTGAACTGGAGCAGAAAGCCAAAGCTCTACGTGGACGCATGTAAGAGACATGTAGCTTAGCCTCTAGTTCACTCTCATCTCGCTCTTTTCCATCATGGACATAACAACCAAAGCACGAATGCTTTAATGTCCTTGAAGAGGAGTGTTCGCGAGCACCCATGGGGAGAAGTTGAATAATTGAGACGTTGCCTTGTTCATGTGGCACACACACACACACACTCGGCCACTTGGCTGTTTTCTGTCCCTAGTTTGTACTGTTGCTTCATCCTGAGGGGGGTCCATTCTGCAGAGCAATGCCTCCTCTGTGTATTTGGGTCATTAAACACAGGTTTTCTCTTCCTCAGGTTTGTCCTCAATGAGCTGGTACAGACCGAGAAGGACTATGTCAAGGACTTGGGGATCGTAGTGGAGGTGAGTGCTTGCCAGTCTCACCCTGACAGGGGGGCGTCCTAAAAACACAGAGGGAGCATGACGAACACAGCGCTGTCCCAGTAACAGTGGAGAACGTGTTCCGTCACTGCTACCTCATTCCCAATTCAGCGCACTACTTGGGCCCCGGTTAAAAGTAGTGCACTACACTGTGATTATGGTCCTGTTGGGGACACTTCCGTTCTGTGTGGGGTTTAAATTGTGGCCGTAGTGTTCCCGTTGTCCTCCTACTTTTATTGGTTCCTTGAGGAATTATGTCACGGAAAGACTACATGACTATTTCCACTGACTCCATAGAAAACGCGTTTGTTTCATACATAGTGAGATAAAAGTTTTTCTCAAACCCAGCACTGCCTCCCGAATGCCACTCTAGTAGCTACAAGGAGAAATATATGTTTTATCATTAAGTAGTGCACGAGATTAGGGATTATGGTGCTTTTTGAGATGTATTCCATGATTGCCACGATCTTCATTAATCCCACACATTTATGCTCCGCGTGCTTTACTTGCCACATTGATAATCGGACGTTCATGTTTTCTGTGATGAGTCACCTGAACTCCACGGCCATAACTCGGTCTGATGTTGCTTCCTCCTCAGGGATTCATGAAGACGATAGAGGAGAAAGGCATCCCTGAAGATATGAAAGGGAAAGACAAGATCGTGTTTGGAAATATTCACCAGATCTACGACTGGCACAGAGAGTACGTTCTGTTTCCAGTCTTCTGACTTCGGTTGTTGCTCCGAGGCAAAATGCTCGAAGAGTTGTGAGCTCATTTTGACCACAGCTGAATAGCCTCTGTTTTAAAAAAAATGCCTGCGCTATTTGGGAGTCAATAGGTATTTATAATATTGGGGAGATTTCAGACACAGATAATGTTTTATCATTTAGTCTAGAAATCCTGTTTCCTCGCCACATCGACGCTGTTATTGTTTGCCGTATTGCACAACAGAGTGACGAGAGATACATTTTCCTCCCACAGTTTTTTTGTCGGCGAACTGGAGAAATGTCTTGAAGACAACGACCACCTTCCAGAGCTTTTCATTAAACATGTACGTGAACGGGTCTCGTTTGTTTTACTGCATGATGGTGCAACTTCAGCGAGTGAGATACTAATGCTATACTCTTTATATTCAGGAAAGGCGACTGCACATGTATGTCATTTACTGCCAGAACAAACCAAAGTCTGAATTCATTGTCGCAGAGTATGACTCGTTCTTCGAGGTGAGCTATACTCTCGAAACTTCCCTGAGATATGCCCTTTATGTTTTTAGAGGCCTTATTCTAATGGAATCTTATTTTACCTCAGGGAGTACAGCAAGAGATTGGCTCAAGACTGGGCATCAGTGACTTTCTCATAAAGCCAATTCAGAGAATCACCAAGTATCAGCTACTTCTTAAGGTAAGGCTACATTGTTTTACTTCAACACACAAGGAATGATGTGGCATATCTTATATAGATACACCGACTCCTTGGAATGTATTGACCCCATATTGTGTCTTATGGAGTTGGGACACGTTCTAATAGAATACAATAAACTGAGATGTTAGGGGTAAACATTGTATTCACATATTTTCTATAAGCATGCAAGAACACATTTGTTTGGAAACAATAACAACATTACTTTCTATATTGGAGGAAGATTTAGGTCATGGGATTATGTTGCATTTGTCATTTTTGGTTTCAAATTATCTATGTATTTTTCTCAGGATTTCTTGAAGTATCATTCAAAAGCAGGACTAGATTGTCAGGAGATGGAGGTAACAGCAGCAATTTATTTTTGTCTTGTTATGCATGTTTCGGGCCCAACCTTTTTTCCGGGAGCTTTCTCAAAATACTTGTTTTTCGAAGAAATCCTGTTTGGAATATTGAACCAAAGAATTCCTGAAATGCTCCTGATACTAGAATTCTTCCAACTCCGGTTTCTGGCAAGCTTAAGCTTTGTTATATTGTGTGCCCACCATCATTGATGCATCTGCTCACCCCGTTCTCGCATTTTTTTCATTCACAGAAAGCCGTTAGTTTGATGTCCCAGGTCCCAAAGCTGTGTAATGACATGATGAATCTTGGCAGACTACAAGGCTATGAGGTACTTTTAATGTAATTTGATTCATTGGCTGGAATATTCCACACAGTTACAACTGTCACTGTCTCTTAGAAAGTCAAGTATTCCACATTTAAAGATTGTGAAAGTGGTGGTGTTGAGTCAAGATGGGTCCCGGAAAGTTATGTAGTACTTTTTATTTTATGCGTCAGTATGTCATCAAACCACTCACTTCCAAACTTTAAATGTCATAGCTAACTGAGGCAAGATAGCATCTTTCACACCCAGGCAAAAATGTGTTTGAAAATATAATTTATTAGTCACAAAAATTCCAGACTATCTTTCAAGTAGCGCTGCAGACCATACGTTTGATATGTCATGATATATATAATAAGACAGTTTCAGTCCATGTTGAGCGTGAAGGAACTTTCTAATTATGCTTTAATAGATAAATTGCTTAGTGAATTTGACTAAATCAAATCTCTTACTGATAAAATACGTAAGTGTGGACATTAAAGCACTGCGTCTAGGTCTACTTTCCAAAGGGCACTTGGGTCCTAATGCACTACTTTTAACCAGAGTCCTATGGGCCCATGTCAAAAGTATTGCACTAAATAGGCAATAGGGTGCCATTTGAGACGTTGGCCAGGTGGTCCAGTACAGGCAGCCGCTGTTGGCTTGATGAGCCGTGTTGGTTCACCGGCTAATGCTTCGCTGTTGACGGACTGACTGCTTTATTCTCCAGTGTTGATAGACGCTGATCCTGTGTGTGTGTTTGGTCCCTCAGGGTAAACTGACCAGCCAGGGTAAACTGCTTCAGCAGGAGACATTCTTTGTGACTGAGCAGGACACGGGCGTGCTGTCACGCAGTAAGGAGCGCAGGGTCTTCCTGTTTGAGCAGATTGTCATATTAAGTGAGCTCCTCCGCAAGGGCTCGTCCACGCCCGGCTACCAGTTTAAAAAGAGTATCAAGGTGAGGCTTGTAAAAGGCTGTTTATGCTTTTAGGAATGTATTCACTGTGACCTTGCTAAATGTGTTCATTAAAAAAATATATGTTTTGCCTTTTTTCTTCTACATGTCATATGGTACCAGACAAATGGAGACCATTTCCCAGTTTTGCCTTGATTGTCAGTTGTGAAGCGATGGCTTAGCGTGTTTGTGTTTCATTGTGACAGGTGAGCTACCTGGAGTTGGTAGAGCACGTGGACAACGATCCATGCAAATTTGGTTTATCGTGTCGAGGCTCTGCCGAGCGTTTCACCCTACAGGCGCCAAACATTGAAATCAAACAGGTCTGGGTTCAGCACATCAGCCAAGTCTTAGATGCCCAAAGCAACTTCCTTTCAGGTGAGAACTTCCTGGATAGATTTAAAAAATGTTTCCCAAATTCCCTGATGTTTTTTCAGACAATCTAGGACAATCTGAATGTCATGCTAATTCAACCTGATTTAGGTAATCTCACTCTGGAAATCATGGAAAGTTTCGGGGAAGAGTTCATTTTTTGTTACTATTGCTAAACAAAAAAAATCTCTTTGATAATTATAGCCAAAACAAGCCCTGTTTGCTCTTTAATATGCACACAGAACACAAACGTAAAACAATGATTAAATTATCAAATTAAAACAACAATGATTGTATAGTAATTAATTTAATCAGATATTTAATCTGCTATATCTAATGTTAATGTGACTTACATCCACAGCTTTGCAGTCTCCTATTGAGTACCAGAAGGAGAAAGGTGGTTCCCACTCCCTTACCAGAAACCAGACAGGCAGCCGGCCCTCCAGTACAAACAGCAGGCCCCTTTCCTCCTCCTCAGTGGGGGCAGAGAAGCCACCCCTGGCTGGACGGACCACAACCCCTCTTAAGCTATCTACCTCCAACGGCAGCCCTTGCTTTGACTCCCCCAGGGTGAGTCATGTTCCACTTGGTACGGTCTACTCTTTTTATTTTATTGTTTTTAACAGTACAGAGCCACCTGCGAGTACACGGTCCTCTAGCAGTGTAGGACGGAAGCTGGAAATAGGCAGGTGTGACATTACGCTATTAATAGATGTCACGGTTGGCCCAGTTGAACAACATATATATATACAGAAGGCATCCTGTACAAACTTGCCCAGAACTACCAAAGTAAGCATTTTAGTTTGTGATGACTCATGGCTAAGTGGAAGGATCTATATTTAACTGGCCACATTGTCTGTCTCAGGGTTGTGTTTATTCTCTGGCTTAACAAAATCCGCCTTCCTCTTCCTCCCCCTCGTCCCCTCCCACCTCCCTTCACCTCCTCCCACCTCCCCAAGCAGCATGACGGCGTCGGCTGTAACGGCGTGTCGTCCACCATGACGGTGACCCAGGACTACAGTGCACTGAAGGAGAACGAGATCTGTGTAATCCAGGGCGAGACGGTGCAGATCATGGCCACCAACCAGCAGAATATGTACCTAGTGTACCGGCCTGCCAACAGCCAGTCTCCTGCAGCCGAGGGCTGGGTCCCAGGCCACATCCTGGGACCCCTCAGTAAAACGCTCAAAGACAGTGCTGCTGATGCGAGCATCAAGTAAGTGTCCCTAAGCTGCCCCCACCCACCCCACAACGGAGCTGCTCAGATTGGATGAGGTGAAAGTTGAGTCAGTTCCAATCCCCACCCTCCACCCCTGTTTATGGGAACTAACAGTTGGACTACATACAGGGGTCAAATGGTCTGGCCCGGTCTTTTGTTAATATATTATAGGCTTATTGAGATGTTCTTTGAAAAGCGGTAATGGACATTAGAGAATCGTGACTTCATGTAGAGAAGATGCACCAAGAAAATCTTACATCAATGTGGAACTGACTGGTCTGGACTATTATTTCTGTTTCTAACACCGTTTTTTCTTTACACGTTTTGGAGGGAAAAAACAAAGGCCTTTTCAATGGATCGAGGCCTATTTCTCCAACTGGAGAAAGTTTATGTTATTGTCTATGGCAATATGTACAGATTGTTATTTTTTTCTTTTTTTGTAAAGATTTCAGTTCTTTTTAATTTGATTTATTGTTTATTATTATCAGATATGTTGGCAGTTTCCTGTAAAGAGTTAAATGGGTTTGTTTACTGATGCGCTCTCCCCAGTACATTCCTGTATAAAGTATTTTGCACTATTTAAGAGCATCGATATTAATGAAGTCAGGTTGTGCAATATAATGATCGGCACAATGTTCATCATTGTACTCGTAGTGTAACCAATCATTTTAAATGTATTTTAAATATGTAAAGTAAATGTTTGACATGACCTTGAGATCGCGAGGCAACATAAGTTGAAGTTGTTTTTGCGATGGAAGTGTACGCCAGTGAAATTTAAATATTGGTAAATGCCACGAGTCTGAATTCGAACTGCCTTCCTTTGCCGAGCGTGACTCTTACAGCGTTAGAGCTAGATTCCATTCTTATCTCACATTGAGCATAAAATGATAGTGTAACCAGTTTTATGTTTATTTCAGTTTGTAAAAAAAAAAAAATCAAGTTTCATTGTGGCTTGCCATCTATTTCCTCCTACCGATGGACCATTTCTAAATTGTGGGCTTTATTAAAGTGATAATTCTTCTCATTGAAATGTCCTGGTGGTAAATAAATTCACAAACACAACACACTGGGTGGGATCTAGATCATTGTTCCACAGGAGCAATGAGCTTATTAGCATTTGAACAGCACTCTAGTTTATGCACTTTTCATATGATTTGTTTCTGTTTTTTTGTTCTCTGTTTTGTTAATGTAGTCTGATGTAGTTCAGAGTGTTCAGATGAAGTACATCTTTTTATTTTCTACTAACCACACTGGTCCTGGACAAACGTTGCTTGTGTACAAAGCAGCATGATTACGAATCTAATGACCAAGCAGATTAGCCAGATCTCGTCTGGCCATTAATCTATGCTGCTTTGACACATTGTCTTTCCACGATGCTGTAAGACAATCAGGGTACGCTAACATGTTGAGCGGTCACAATTCCAGCCGTTTCCAAATTGTTTTTCATGCACTTCAAATACACAATGATGCAAATGTCAACGTCAGCTTAAATTGTTTTTGAAAAACGAGGGGCCATCTCTTGTGTCTTTTTCCTCTGCTTTTTCGAGATCTTAATCTCACACTTTGATTTCTCTTTCGCTTGAATAAAGTTGGCCAGCACCTACACCACCCCCTCCTCTTCTCTCGCTGTGTGTGTAAGCCTGGATTTGACTGGTCCATTTTTTGGTACAACAGGAAATCTCTTTCATGGAATACCCTGCGCTCAAGAAAGCGTGCAGAAAAGGATAGCACCAGCAAGGGTGAGACAAAAGTTGAGAATGGACTTCGTAAGCCCAAGGAGATTCTCAGCACCAAGGTCACTGTAAAAGTGAGTAAGCGTGCTCGCTGTTGAGATGCTGTTAATCCCTGTTGTGTCGTTGCCGTAATATTCTCCAACACTGAAACCCTGCAATAATCCAATCTAACAGCCCCACCCGGTTTTAATTTGGTTCGACTCCCCCTTATGCATGGCACTAATGAGTCAAGTGACTTTATCTGTGGAAAGTTTGGTTCTGGTTCAGTTAACTTTTGAATTTTTGTTCTAATGACCGTTTTGTGTGTATATTAATAATACCGTCATTAACATATAAGGACTGCGGTCGAGATCTGAGTCCTGGTTCTCATTAAACTCTCAGACGTATCACCAGGAGCCCATTGAGCTATCGCCTGAATAAAATAAAAATAATTAACCCTACGAATCACCGAAAGATTGTTTGAAAAACACACTGAACGATGCTTTCACACATTGTTTGTCTGGATACATTTTATATACTTGTACACTAGCGCTGCATTTTTATGTAACTTCTTGTTAATTTTATATAACGATGTGTGAAGTCTGCCGCTCCTTAATTTGAAGCATGATGTAGAATGAGTTTTTGTTTGTAATATATTGCTATTAGATACATGTCCCTTTATGTTCGTTTTGTGCTCGCTATGGTTTGATTCTTTTTTTTTTACTTTCACTTCTACTTACACTTTAAATAATCTGCAAAGGTCACATCAAATAGTGTCATCGTTTTGTCATGCATACCATTTTGTGTTGGACTGCATTTTTCCAGTATGAGTAGCTGTCTCTTTAGCCGACATTACATATCATGTATTTCCAAAGCACATATGGAGGACAGAGTGGGGAATGCAAGTTCCAGGCTACGACCAGGCTACATGGTTTTATGTATTGACTCTGAAATGTCACATGGCTTATTTCATTAATTTTCCAGCTCAAACTATCAGGTCCATATGGATGGGTTTACTTCATCACACTCATTCCCAAGAAATTCTTCTTTGCAGATACCCTGCTTTATTTTCTTAAATCCATGTCCTCCCACTTACAATATATGCTGGATTGGACCTCCAGCCCTTAACCCCAAGGGCTCTGTTGGTTGCATTGATGATGTATCTATCAAGTACTGAACAGTGCTAAAACGTGATAAACATACACACTCCAACAGTCTGGGCCAGGCTGGGTCGAATAAAATTCAGCGAAAGATGGATGATGTCTTTAGCAGCGCACTCCCTATTATTTACTTACTAGATATAGAATCAGCCCATACCCAGCAACGTGTAACCAACCCTGACCTCTAGCTTGGGATCACTGGGTCTTTGTAACCACTCTAACTTTGCTTTCTCTCACCCCACACTACAGGAGTCTAACAGCTCAGAGGAGTCAGATTGCGATGATGAACTCCCCAAAACTAGCATGGAGGTAGTAACACACGTCAGTCTGTCATCATTGCATGCTGCCCAAATGACTTGCTGTAGCTCAGTCTGCATTCTAGCGAGAAGAAACCACACAGAGCCTCTTCATGGGATTTCCACTTTGATAGGAGTGTTCGCCAAAATGCCAGGTTTCAAAAGTCCCATTATCTGCACACGCTCCGTTTCTTAGAATTGAAATCATCTAATTTGGGCATCTCTGTTGACGTCAATAATTCTGAAATGTCGACCGCTGGCAATTTTGAAATAGTGCTAATAAGAGTTTCATCCTAAACAAAAACCAACAGGGCTATTTGGTTTCGTTCTGCATATGAGACTTGTATTTCTGGTTCTGGACCGTGGGCGGAGTGTTTAATTAGATCTAAAGTTATGCAGGTTTGGTCCCTGAATGAGAAGCCAGTTGTTCCTAGGAGTGGTTGATAAGAGGGCAACTGGACACCTATCTCTGATCTGAAGATCAAATCCCATTGGTCCGTGACATTGATCTGTGTAAGATTCCTTATAAGGAATGTGATGTTTAACAGGTGTCCTTATGTGATGATGACAGATCCACACTTACGGTAAGCGTAGGGCTGTTAACGCAGTAGCCTGCTTAATGTTCCATTGTGCCCTAATATCATTATAACCCGTTGGTCATTTGTAACATCCAGTTGTCACATTCATCCCTGCTCTCCTCCGTAACCACAACCTCTGAAGCGCCATAGGTACTCAATGTGTGCGTTCAATACTGTAAGTTGCTCTGGATAAGCCTTGTAGTTAAATGACAAAAACACATACAGCTGCTGGTCATATAATTAGAATATCATCAAAAAGTTGATTTATTTCAGTAATTCCAAATTACTCAAAATGTGTATTTCATTTAATTGTGATGATCAAAACTGACAACTAATGAAAATACCAAATTCAGTATCTCCGAATGGAATTACTGAAATAAACCAACTTTTTGATAATATTCTAATTATATGACCAGCACCTGTATATATTACACAAACAAAATAGCAAAATATATGCACACTTGTACATCAACAACTCCCTTTGGATCAAAGTTTCAGCTAGATTACACGCAATATGTTATTTAGTTTGCCCCGACTTCCTCATAGGTAAAGTTCTGGGTCATGATAATTAAAAAGCATTCTTCTGAAAGTTGTGAATTCAGCAGCTTTGTTCTTTATAGGTTTTTTTTACGAGACGCCCAGACTTTGATAGCAATACCATAAACGTTTTACTATAGCTGTTAAATTATATCCCTAAACTGTTGTTGGCCATATTATGTACAGCCGAAGCACCTTGTCCCAACACTTGTGTTGCCGTCTGGTTTATGTGGAGATTTGTGGCAACCTAGTGGTGGCAATTTGAATTGCATCTCTCCCATTCATGGTAACGTGTCTGAACGGGAGGAGGCATGTTATAACTCCTGACCACAAATCTCAACATAAACCAGACAAGCTGCACCGGCTACACATAATATGTTAATAAAATGTAATATGCATTTTGTTCAGGTGGACTTAGCACTATTGGTTCAGGGTGGTAATAGGAAGTATGATAGTTTAAAAATATATCACGGTTTTCAGATATGTATGTACTATTCATGTTTTACAGTTTCAATTGACAAAACATCATAATTCATACACGGACATTCATGTTGCCATACCTTTCCTTTGCAGATAATCAATCCTAATTTTATACAAGAAGGTAAGATGAACTATCAGTCTATTTTGATTTAGTTACTGAAGTTACCTCAATAATCATTTGATTACTGATGTTTGATGGCATAATCCCAGAAGATACCTTATTCCCTCTAACACATCACATATTGGCTCTGGTATAAAGTAGGGCACCGTATGAGGTTATAGTGTACCATTAGCTGTGTGAATGCTGTATTGGTTGGTTCTGGTTTAAAGTAGGGCACCGTATGAGGTTATAGTGTACCATTAGCTGTGTGAATACTGTATTGGTTGGTTCTGGTTTAAAGTAGGACACCATATCAGGTTATAGTGTACCATTAGCTGTGTGAATACTGTATTGGTTGGTTCCGGTTTAAAGTAGGACACCATATCAGGTTATAGTGTACCATTAGGTGTGTGAATACTGTATTGGTTGGTTCCGGTTTAAAGTAGGACACCATATCAGGTTATAGTGTACCATTAGGTGTGTGAATACTGTATTGGTTGGTTCCGGTTTAAAGTAGGACACCATATCAGGTTATAGTGTACCATTAGGTGTGTGAATACTGTATTGGTTGGTTCCGGTTTAAAGTAGGACACCATATCAGGTTATAGTGTACCATTAGCTGTGTGAATACTGTATTGGTTGACTCTGGTTTAAAGTAGGACATCGTATCAGGTTATAGTGTACCATTAGGTGTGTGAATACTGTATTGGTTGGTTCTGGTTTAAAGTAGGACACCATATCAGGTTATAGTGTACCATTAGCTGTGTGAATACTGTATTGGTTGGTTCTGGTTTATAGTAGGACACCATATCAGGTTATAGTGTACAATTAGGTGTGTGAATACTGTATTGGTTGGTTCCGGTTTAAAGTAGGACACCATATCAGGTTATAGTGTACCATTAGCTGTGTGAATACTGTATTGGTTGACTCTGGTTTAAAGTAGGACATCGTATCAGGTTATAGTGTACCATTAGCTGTGTGAATACTGTATTGGTTGGTTCTGGTTTAAAGTAGGACCCCATATCAGGTTATAGTGTACCATTAGGTGTGTGAATACTGTATTGATTGGTTCCGGTTTAAAGTAGGACACCATATCAGGTTATAGTGTACCATTAGGTGTGTGAATGCTGTATTGGTTGGTTCCGGTTTAAAGTAGGACACCATATCAGGTTATAGTGTACCATTAGCTGTGTGAATACTGTATTGGTTGGTTCTGGTTTAAAGTAGGACACCATATCAGGTTATAGTGTACCATTAGGTGTGTGAATACTGTATTGGTTGGTTCTGGTTTAAAGTAGGACACCATATCAGGTTATAGTGTACCATTAGCTGTGTGTGAATACTGTATTGGTTGACAAAGGTTTAAAGTAGGACATCATATCAGGTTATAGTGTACCATTAGCCGTTTGAATACTGTATTGTGGTTGGCTGATCCTGTCGTCGATAAATGGATCCAGTGGCTCCGGAGTTCCTGATCTCCCTGGCTGATGTCACATGTGCGTTTGGGGAGACCGTTGTCCTGTGCTGTAAAGTGTGTGGACGTCCCAAACCCAAGATCACGCTGAAGGGCCCTGACCAGAACCCGGTGGTGAACAGCAGCAGGTTCTCTATAAACATAAGGTAAAGGAGCTTCAGAATATGGACTGCTGACTGACATCGTCCCATCGGCAAATAAGAAGACCTTAGCTGATGACAGTGGACGATGTCTGATTATGATTGAGTTTAATGTGTGATGAAAGAGTAATGAAGGGCTGAATAACTTAAAAAACAGTTCAGTTATTTTTTGTAATGAAGTTTTCTTTGTTTCCCTATTACAAGAGGGGGAATACATTTTAACAGAAGCAAAATAATAATAATTTTTAAAACATTTGTATCGGCCTCAGCCAACTTGTTATTTAAACATCAGCATCTGCCTAGAATTTCCCAATCTGTGCATCCCTGCAGCTAATGTATAAATGAAAGTGCATGAAGGATGAATGCTACTTTGCACCTTGCCTCAAGATATGTAAGAGCAGGAAGTGAGATACACTTGACAGGGCAGATGGACATCTTCCTGTTGGATGAATTGAACTGTTTTGTCGGGCGTAATTGCTTACACTAAACCCACAGTAAATGTATTGTGTGCTCCCTAATGCCTTCGTTCCCTATAATGGGCACTGCATTTGACAAGGCTTAGTCAGCAACAATGTCCCATATAAGTGTCAGTGCCATTTTATGAGGCATTCATTGGTAGACGGAACACAAGAATAACAAGGGCTTTACATGGAACCCTGTAAAAGAGATCATCAAAAGCAGAGCATGTTTATTTTCTGAAAATACATTTCGTGTTCTATTCTCGGCGGACGATTACGCCTCCTCACCTCTTGTCCGTCCTTGTCTCCAGGGATACGGGCGACATTCTGCTGAAGATCTGTAATCTGATGCCCCAGGACACGGGCATTTACAGCTGTGTGGCCGTGAACGACCATGGCACTGCCTCGTCCTCCGCTACCATAAAAGTACAAGGTAGGATGATGTGGGGAGAATGGATGGAGCCAAAGAGGGATGAGGTCTGGCACAAGGGATGGACGATGGTTAGACGGTGGAGTCACGTATGGACGGTGGAGCGGGGGATGGACGACAGGCGATGGGCGGATGATGGAAGGATGAATGTATTAATAATTGAATGGCGGATGATTGGATATGGGGACAGGAAGACGTGACGGGCTCTTCTTTGGCTGTTGAGCCTGATGTTTGGCTGATATTTCAGGTATCCCAGCAGCCCCTGGTAGGCCGGTGGCCCAGGAGGCCAGTAGCAACGCGGTGATCGTCCACTGGCTCCCCCCAGCCAGCTCTGCCAACTGTGCCGTGTCCAGCTACACCCTGGAGTATAGACAGGAAGGTACCGTAAACCTCTACTGGGTCGGCCAGATCTCCAGTCAGCTTTCCCACCCACAATCCATACCTAGATCACAAGTGGGGAAAAACTATTCCTGACGTCAGGGTGTAAAAGCAATTTATACCCGCGTATCTTCTGCGGTACAAATTGCAAACACAGGAAGACACCTGCGACCTTTGCACTATGACCTATCACCCTAACTAACCTCTGCTGGTCTTCTCTGCAGATTCCCTGGTGTGGCAACAGTCTCTGGTTTCCACGGTAGATGTTTGTGTCAAAATTGAAGATCTCATCCCTGGGGGGCACTATCAGTTCCGGGTCAGTGCCAGTAATCCCTGGGGGGTCAGTCCACCCAGTGAGCCCTCCAACATGGTGACCCTGTCCAGTGGCAGTAAGTCTAGACCTCCCCCTAGTGGCCAGCTAGTGTGCTGCTGTTAGCTTAAGCCCTGTGGTCAAAAGAAAGGCATCATACAACGAATAGTTGTCCAATCATTCATATCACCATCGACTGCAGTCACGGCGAGTTCAGAGGTCATTGATGTATTTAGCTACCAAGTAAATATTGACAAATACAATTTTCCATTTGTATCATCTCTATTTGCAGCGACTACATATGACGGAACAGGCATTCTGTGGAAAGACAACTTTGAATCAACTTTCACAGAAATTTGTGAAATCGGACGGTAAAGTCATGTTATTTAATTCTAATATTGTTTAAGTAACTGACCATGAATATTTAAAAAAAATAAAAATAGTTTTAGATTTGTTTTTGATAGGTAGAACAAAGGCCTTTTGCAGATGTTGTATAACTTAAACCCCTAACCATCCAGTTCCTTCTGTTCTGTTTCCAGGGGACGGTTCTCCGTAGTGAGGAAATGTCTGAACAAGGCCACTAAGAAGGAGGTGGCGGTGAAGTCCATCGCTAAGAAGATGCAGAAAAAGGAGCAGGTTGCCCACGAGGCGGACATCCTGCGCCACGTCCAGCACCCTCAGCTGGTGGTTCTGACCGACATCTATGAGTCCCCGGCTTCCCTAATGCTCGTCTTCGAGCTGTAAGAATCTTCTGTATCTTTAGGCTTTTTTCAATCTTAAGGTTTCCATGTGTTTTTCCCCTTATCCTCTTACCGATTTCTTTAACTCTTAATCAAATGGCATTGAAGAAGAAACTCTATTTCCAAATGTCTCCTTCGTCATCAATAGCACAGTTTTTTCAACAACAGGGTTGCCCCTGGTAAAAAAAAATCTGCACTCTATTGAGAACAGGGTGCCATTTTGGAGTCTTGCACATTCTGTCGTTCCGTGTTGTCTGATTCTGTTTGCTGCTTCTCAGGCTGGAAGGCGGGAGACTGCTGGAATACCTGGTGGCCCACGATGAGCTGATGGAGGAGAAGGTCGCCTTCTTCATGAAAGACACCTTAGATGCCCTGCAACACCTCCACACCTGCAGAGTGGCCCATCTAGACCTGAAGGTGAACACTAATCACAGCTCGGTCTCCACTTTACAATAGAAGTTTGTCACATATTCACAGATCTCTAAACTCATGTCATGAGGGTACTACCTCCCTCTACCTCATTGCTTGTATTTAATGGGGCAATTCATGCTTTTTCGGACCGGAAAGTGTGATAGGTAGAGGCGAGTTGTTGATTAAAGAGCTGTATGTCATATTCTAATCCATGCTTCAGCAGTACATGTGCACCGAAGAACGCAGCGTGGAACATTGGACCATCGTTGGCAACAACTGACATTTTGAGATCCAATAACATGCGACTATTTCTCAGTGAAATGCAACTTCACCCTGATCTCCGTCATACCCATTCATAAAGGTTTACCTGTCTTGTGTGCCCCCAGCCTGAGAACATCCTGGTGGATCTCCACGTGCCTGTTCCTTGTATCAAGCTCATTGACTTTGGAGATGCTGTCCAGATGTCTGGTCATCGATATGTCCACCTTCTCCTGGGGAATCCGGAGTTTGCGGCTCCGGAGCTGATACAGGGTACCCCTGTGTCCTTGAGCACAGACGTGTGGAGTGCCGGTGTCCTGGCCTACGTCCTGCTGAGCGGTGTCTCGCCCTTCCTGGATGAGAGCCTGGAGGAGACGTGCGTCAACATCTGCAAGCTGGACTTCTGCTTCCCGGAGGACTACTTCCAGGGGGTGAGCCAGGCAGCCAAGGACTTTATCAGCTCCACCCTGCAGCAGGACCCCCGGAAAAGGCCCAGCGCATCCACCTGCCTCCAGCACCCGTGGGTGAGCGCCCACAGTGGAGAATACTCCAAGACCCCGCTGGACACTGGTCGCCTGGCCTCCTTCATCGACAGGCGGCGACAACTGCATGACGTACGGCCCGTGACCAACATCAAGGGGCTGGTGACTAGCAGCATGGGACACACTCTGTGAAGACCCTATTTGGACCGTATGACACACAACACACAGGAGGAAAACACAGGGGTTAGTAGTACTACAGGACTCTGACATCACCACACATTTCCCCAATGAAGACATGCCCTTGGGATGTAGAATAATAACCTGTCAACTGACATGTAAATCCGCTTACAACGGTAAAGATGCTACAGTAGACAAGACGTGTTTAGGAGCTGTTGTATATGCTGTCGTTGAGTCAATGTGTCGTTAATGATAACATTTCCATACATCATCCTTGGAAATGTACTTGCACTCAGAGAAAGATCTATGAATGGTAGTGCGGTGTAGCTGTTGTTGAATGTAATTTATCATAGAATGTGGTCCAGCCTTGATATGGTGCTGTTGTATTTGAAGAAATATTCAGCATTGGTTCTTATATAGTACGCATCGAGTATGCTTTATGTGTAGATACATAGTATGATAGATATTTTTTCAATGGTGCAGTGATATATAAATGAAAACATTTAACAAGATAGACTAACTTATTGTTATTTAAGAGAACAGCCATTGGTCTCAGGTTTAGTCGTATTTGAATGTTTAAAACTTACTTTAGGGGGGACTGGCTGTACATTTCCATCCGTATACATGTAAACAGTGTTGCATATTTCTGCTCTCAAACCCTAATTGTTTACAAGATATCCGAAGTATACACATTTGATGAGTATGACATTTCTAGTACCCGAAATGTGCTCATTGCGGATGTCTAATTTTGCATTGAGCACTCGTGGGTCTAAAATGCTAATTGAGCACTTCCTGTTATTTAATTATTCCTATAGTCCCCGGTACCGTAGGTTTTGAAAAACCCAACGAGCCTTAAATATTTATTTGGTATATTGTTTTGTTATTTAATTTATTATACATTTTGGTGACTTGATAGACTTTAAATGTATTTATTTATTTTTCTGAAAGAGGCCCCAGAGACGTATTGTTCTTGTACACACATGCTACACTTCTACAGTCACTAATGACAGGTCCCAAATAGGAAACTATTCTCTATAGTGCACTTATTTTGACTAGGGCCCATAACACTGGTTAAACCTAGTGACATTTCTGTCAAATTGATTGACAATTGTGTTGCAAATTAAACTTGTAAAGTAGCTTAGTATAGACTGGTCTCACCAAAAATGATTGTGAAAATTCTTTTTTTGTCAAGAACTCAAAGTATTATGCTGTGATTTGTTGCATACCTGCAGACAATGCAAAGGAAAACTAACATACATAAAACAGTGTTCACAGCTAATCAATCACAAAGCTGATGAGCTCTACTCTAATGCTTCAAACTAACTAACAGGAAATCTGGTTCTTCATGTATGGAAGATACAATAAAACTACAGTTATTATCAGAGACTGAGTGGTAACATTTTTATAATTCTAAAGCATCTTGTGCTTTCTTCTTCAAAAACCATGTGTATGTCATGCTAGATGCTAGCACATCATTGTACATAAGTCTGTGTGTATAAATGACATATACCAGACATCCTTTCTTACACATATGGGCTGTTTGTTACTGAATGTTTAAATAAAAAAGCTTATTTCTAAAAAAGAATGTGCCACTTGTTTTTCCTGCTAATTCTATTTTAAGTTATTATTTTAAATGTGTAGGATATGATTTATGAAAGATATGCTTGTTTCAATACAAATATTTCACTTTCATTAGAAACATATTTTCCAACTGAAACATTCCTTGCTCTACATCATCCAAAGTTGCAAATAAACACAATGTTCATACTGTTCACAATGACGTCATTTGCGAATACATAAGTGGAGCAAGAATTGAAACTATTAATGAATTATACTTTAGATTGGATCTAGTGGAACTATTGATCACTTAAAAGAAATGTAAAGGCATTTAACCAGTTACAATTACAAGAATGTGCATGAAATTGATAGAAGATATAAAACGAAAATAGTCATCATAAAAGTTAACATTCTGTGGATTAATTTGTGGCAAATGAATGTATTCGTCCAATTCTTGTAAGGTTTCAACCTTAAAAGTACAACATACCAATGAGACAACTGATTAAATTGCAACACTTATCAATAAAGATAACAGACCTTAAAAGACCACTATGTCTCTGCAAAATATCATTGAACAAACATTCATATATATTTCAAAAATGTCCTGACGCAGAGGTTTAGATTTCAGTGCATTGTGGTAACATTTGAGATGAGGAAGCAACGATAAGACTTTCGGGATTTTTACTTATCCATCAAAATTAAAGTGCATGGTTAAATGCCATATGTAGTATATTTAATATATATTAAGTTGGAGCTTTGCAGAGCGTATATTATGAAAATATACGTTAAACTTAATATTTCCTTCGGTAAAAAAATATAAACTGAAGAGAATTACTAATTAAATATTCCATTTTATAATATAAATATGTCATGGGGGACTTGTGTAAGACTTGATAGGATTTCACTCTGCCTATACTATTTGACACAATGGAAATGAGGGAATTTTAAATAAATATTTGCTAATTTTTAGAGATGTGTTCCTCATAAATCAAGGATACATTTTATTGTACATATCAACTAATTCTTCGGCGACTTTTATTTAGAAATAATCCAATATTCTATGACCCGGAAGAATCAACGAGGTTTACCGAGGTTCAAAAGACTTAGGACCTGAACGTAAGACTATGCTGTCCACTGATAGTAAAATGGGAAACGAATGCCATGAAAGTTTAATCTTAAAGCTGCATGATGTTCAAGCCGTGAAATTCGGGAAGTTCACGCTCAAGAGTGGAATAACCTCGCCGATTTATTTTGATCTCAGAGTTATTGTTTCCCATCCGTCTCTGATGAATCAGGTAAACACGTGTGAGCGACGCGTTCATAATAAAAACGTTTATAGGTTTTTTTTTTGAAATTTAAATGAACACCAACACCTTTAACATTTGTATGTTATGTGGTTTTGTTGGAGTTTCTAACTGTTTATTTGGTTGTTTTTCATTTAGGTTTCAAGTCTTCTTTATCAGCGCGCCAAAGATCAAGGGTTAAAGTACCAGTCGATATGTGGTGTCCCGTACACCGCTTTGCCTCTTGCTACAATCATCTGCGCAAACCACGAGCTGCCAATGCTCATCCGAAGAAAGGAAGCCAAAGACTATGGTGCGATTTCACTACTGGTCATACTGGCTATTGCTTTGAATGCTTAATTTCACCAGTTCCGTTAAAATGAAAATGCTCTCTTGATTGTAGGAACTAAGAAGATAATTGAGGGGACCATTCACCCTGGAGACACGTGTCTGATCATTGAGGATGTGGTGACTAGTGGTAGCAGTGTCATGGAGACTGCTCTGGTGCTTCAGGCGGAGGGTTTAAAGGTTACTGATGCCATTGTGTTAATGGACAGGGAGCAGGGGGGCAGTGCCATGCTGGCTAAGAGAGGCATCGAGCTCCACTCCATCATTTCCATCTCCGGACTTCTCAGTGTCCTTCTCCAGGCCGAGCGTATTGACACTTCCATGGCAGAGCGTGTGCGCAGGTTTATCCAGGAGAACAATACCTACGAGCCCTCCAGAGACGAGGAGGACAATGGCTCGTCTGATGCCAAAAAGGTTTGCAAGCGGAAGGAGCTGAGCTACGGCGACAGGGCCCAGCTTCCGAGCACACACCCTCTGGCCGCCCAGCTCCTTACGCTTATGGAGGAGAAGAAGACCAACCTGTGTGTGTCGGCGGACCTGACGGCCTGTGAGGAGCTGCTTCAGTTGGCAGACCTGCTGGGGCCACACATATGCCTGCTGAAAACCCATGTTGACATCCTGCAGGACTTCAGTCCGGCCTTTACCAAGTCCCTCGTGGACCTGGCCCTCAAACACAACTTCCTTATCTTCGAGGACCGCAAATTTGCCGACATCGGGAACACGGTCAAGCACCAGTACGAAGGTGATCAGCTGGTTGCACTATTGCAGTAGGGTGGTCTAAAATCCTAATTGTCCACCAACCGTGGGCGTGATGCTAAATGTTAAAGATGCTTTTTCAATTATTGGAAACACTACGAATTGGTTGGATTTTTTATTTATTTAAAATTTTTAACATTGAAACATTAACATTTTGCATAGACAAAGCACACCTGATTCCCAAATCAAGTGCTTGACCCTCTGACATTGTAAGCACACAAAAAACAGAACCCATTTGGCCGATTTGCACTTTAACCACTGAAAGATTCATTTTTAATCTGAGTTCATACCAATGAATACTTGGGAGATTTTTCTCTTGACCTGGGTTTCTTTTTCCCTTCTGTATTGTTCAGGTGGACTATTTCAGATCTCCTCGTGGTCCCACATAGTGAATGCCCATGCAGTCCCAGGTCCAGGAGTGGTCAAGGGGCTGAGCGAGGTGGGCCACCCATTGAATCGTGGGTGTCTCCTCATTGCTCAAATGAGCTCCCAGGGTTCCCTAGCAACAGGGGACTACACTCAGGCTGTGGTAAGTGATCTGTTCTAGCCTTCTAGTTCCTTTTTTGTCAGATGCTGTTGCTACAGATGATTTATAATTCTGTCTTTCTGCTAGGTGAAAATGGCAGAAGAACACTCTGACTTTGTTTTTGGTTTCATCTCTGGCTCGAGGATCAGCAGTAAGCCTGAGTTCCTGCACATGACTCCAGGGGTACAGATGCTGTCAGGAGGTAGTAACAGATTTCCCTCCCGTTAACCCTATCTCACTGTCTAATGTACTGTCTGATAGGGTATACACTCTGTCCGATGTTCTGTCTTAGAGGGTATTACCAACACAACATTATTAACTCATATCTCTCCCTGCCACTTGATGGTGCTATTGTCCAGGAAATTAAAAAAAAAACATTTTGTGTTCTTCACGGTATCAATACTAATAGGCAATGGGCACATAATTTAAAGTTAATCTCCAAATTGTATTCACGCATATGTTGTGGACCGATGCAGTGGTTTCAGTAGGATGTGGGATTATGGATAAAAACATTTAGCAATTTGAAAAAGCTTTTAGTAAATGCACATATCTAATCAATATTTACAAAGTTTAACGTCTGCTAAATTACTGAAATGCGAAAACCAAAAACGGCCATTGTACATTACTATGTGTTAGCTTTGTGCCGGACCTGCTTATACCTCATCCTGTATTATCTGTATATTGACTCTCCACTTGATCCTGTATTGCCTTGTGTCTTGTTGCGCCCTCTGCTATTTGCACTCTAGTGTTCTGTGTATTTATTTTGTAAATGTATGTTGTCCTGCACATTTTTCGTCTTATCTTGGCCAGGTTGCCGTTGCAAATGAGAATTTGTTCTCAATCAGCCTCCCTGGTTAAAGAAAGTGAAATAAAAAAATAGCCATTATGAACCCCAAATCTAAGAGGTTGTTGGCCGATATTAATTTGAACTTAGACTGTGGTGGACGCTTTAGTCAAATAATGCTGAGCTTTAGACATCTGCCTTAAAATAAATGTTTTTCACATCAACAACTAATTTCCACAGTGCACTGTACATTAATTACGTCCCTCCCTGTTTCAGGTGACTGTCTAGGGCAGCAGTACTCCAGGCCTGACGATGTCATATTTAATAAAGGCTCTGACATCATTATTGTTGGTCGTGGTATCCTGGGAGCCTCTGACATGGTGAAAGCTGCTGCTGAGTACAGAGAGGCTGGCTGGAACGCCTATTTGAAGAGACTTAATAATTCATGCTTATGAAAAATGGTATGGCCATTGGGTTGTGATAAGAAGTAGTTAACATGATTGTATGAGCTCAGTTTGGTGCGTCATGACAAAGGGTCTTAAATGATTTCAATAAAGTGTCAGTTATTTTGAAGTGTTGGTTTTATTTTAGTCATTATAGTGGATTTTGTGTGGATTGATGGCAAGAAAAAAATTGATTAATAAGATAAACTGAGTCAATCCCAAAAATTTTTTTACATCAGCTGTTGTCACAAAGTGCTTATACAAGGTCAGTCTGAAGCCCCAAAGAGCAAGCTACTCAGGGTTGGTGCACAGTGCTCTTCTGGCTGTGCCTATAGTGAACAGTTTATGAGAACAACTGTAAAAAAAAAAAAAAAAAAATGCACAAGGGCTGTGGCCAGAGTCCATAAAACATAATCCAGGTCATGCAAACATAAAGGTTGGTTGTCATTGCAAGATATTAATAACGGTAGTGAGATTCAAGAATAAATAACCGGTCTGGAGGAGAAATTATGTAAAGAAATGTAGTACAAACAGATGTTTTAGACTGCCGAAAATACTTCACACATTCAAACCTTCTTTGGTCTGCCCAGCAGTATCAGTGCAAAGGTGACATGAGGGTTTAGGGACCGGTGTAAAAGTACAATCAGACTGGCATTTAATGATCTGATATGAGCCAAAACTTTGACAACATACAGTTGAAGTTCATCATCCCCTAAATTGGGCTCATGTCAAGGTCGGAGTAGATTGGATGGTAAGCAAACGATGAGTTCCTGTAGTCCATGAGTTGGATGCAGTAAGAATGGGCAGGAGTAAAGACCAGAGCGCCTGTGATACAGCATGGCATGTGTGGGGTGCTCCTGGTCAGCAGTGGTTAGTACCTACCGACAGTGGTCCATGGAGTGACCAACCACAAACTGGCGACCGGGCTAATCCACGTGCAAGAGCCACAAAGCTGTCCCATCTGGTCTGAACCGACAGAAGGTCAATTGTGGCACAAATCACAGATATTTGTAACGATGTTTCGGAAGGAATGTGTCAAAGTGCATTACACCCTGCTGTGTATGTGGCTGCACAGGCACAGACTGGTCAGAATGCCCATTATGACACAAATCCACCGCTAAAAGCACCTGCAATGGGCACGCAAGGAACCTTGAATCAGCGGAAGAAGGCTGCTTGAGTGTATTTGATTTCTATTGATAGTCTATTGTTCTAGTTGGAGTAGGTCAAAATGAAATAGACTAATTGGGGTAGCTAGTTAACTGTAAGCTAAGAAGGTTTATGGGTATAATTTCCGTTTGGCATTAGAAAACTGGAGAAGTTAATATTATAATGAGATAAAAGTAGCCTAATGGATGGCCAAGCAAAAACTCCATAATTTAAATGTTCAGGGATAATTTTTCATGAACATTGCCTTAAGATCTTAACATTTTGCACCTATAGATAATTCTTAATATCTTAAAGCCTTTATTTTGTCAGGAATTATATTATTTAATGGACCAACAATACAATATGTTTACAATACATTTTAAGCAATTAACATTTATAGTACTTTAAAATACCTAAATATCAGTAATATTTGTACAGAAAATGTGTGTAAACATGTATAGGTTACCGTATCTAGAGCAGTGAGTGCATTGACCGACATTTCACACTGTAGATGCTGGAATCATATACACACTCCTACCGATGCAATGCTCTTACCATAGTTTCTCGTTTGTATAATTGCTCATACCTTCCCGTTTGTATACTTGCTCATACCTTCTCGTTTGTATAATTGCTCATACCTTCCACTATTCCGTTGCCGATATTCCATATTCCGGAGTATACTTTGTACTGTTTGTTATATTTGTGAAATAACATATACCTTTTTTGGAATGACAATATGATGACTTTGTGATGACCTAATTTGCAAGCTACAAGTTATGGAAATATGCGTAAATTACATGGGCGTATAGGAACAGAGCCGGCACCAAACGGGCAGGTGGGGTTTTCTTTTCCTTCCCAACAGGTGAAGGACCCCACCTTTCAAAAGCCCAATTTCCAAAGGCGAACACAAAGGTCAGCAAATCCTCCGATTGGAGGCAGCGCACCCAGGTTGTTTTAGAGAGAGACTGGCTGGCATAATAGAGAGGAGCTAAGGTAATCTACTTTACCCTCCCCTACTCTTGTGTCAATATTGGATCTGAGCAACGCACCGTGCGACAGGTGTCCTCTGGAGAATCATCTGTCTCCGTCTATAAAACCCATCTGAGAAAAAAACGAGTGTGTCAGGGAGTGAAGCTAAATGGAAGGACGGCTTAAAATGTCCCGAGTATATATAGGCCACCTACAACCGGCCACGCATTCTGTGTCCCCTACACGACGCGAGACAGAATGCCCAGGTGTTCACGACAGTGCGTTATTTCCGACCAAATGTATACAATGGTAAGTTTTATGTTGGATATGGTATGCTTGATGACATTTTAAATTATAAATGTTTTATATAGTGATCAATACTAACCATTGCACCTTTTTTACAGCTTTATGGTGCACGGTGCGTCTCTTGGAGAGCACACATATGGTGATGCTCTAGTAGTCAACAGCTGCTTTTCAATGACAGGATCGTCATATTTGGACTTATGTTCTGTATTTGCCTCACGTTGAGCCACACGCACAATACCTGAAGACGAAGTTTTGTTCGTTCGGCTCGCGTTAAGCAAGTGCAGGTTTTCTTCACGACTGCAAGAGCAAGTTCATATGGTGACATATCGGTCGTTGTCGCGATATGCTTCTATCGTGTCTTTCGAATTAGACAATTCGTGTTGACCATAGTTATTTTGGTTAATATTGTGTATTTATATAGGCCTATGGTGACTTTGGAAAAAACACTGGATTTTGCTCAGAAATACAAAATTCGATTCGAACTTTTGCCAAATCGATACGTTTTATCAGTAGGCCTTATTTACTCGAGATGTTTATGTTCCTATTTAAATATATGTTGATATTGTCTGCTGACTGAACCTTTGGTATCACCCAGGAGGCTGTATGCTTCTCACAGTGGAATGTGTTAGTAGTTATCAGA
This sequence comes from Dallia pectoralis, assembly GCA_029465975.1. NCBI lineage: Eukaryota > Metazoa > Chordata > Actinopteri > Esociformes > Umbridae > Dallia > Dallia pectoralis. Next base: position 16,006,845 of record CM055731.1, on the reverse strand, counting down.
CGTTTAATGTAATTAAATGTAATTCTTTGCAGACATGCTGTAGTGATGGAAACGCCACCATTAGTCTACGTCATAGTGCGCACGGTAATCAGGGAGTTTTTCTTAATGGGTGTTGAGTTAATCAATAACCAGCAAGAGAGCCGGAGTCTGATGAGGACCATCTGTTGTTTGGATCCTAATAGCTGTTTGGAATCTGCACCTCTGCATGCATAGACTATTATACTGCTTCGTAAAAACGAACTTTAAAAGGAACGCTTCAGCTACTCAGATAAATGGAAAGTGCCGCAGATAACGTGGTCGTTATTAAAATAAACCCAATTGAGGGGCTTCATGCACTATAGCTCTGTAATTGTTTTGTACACAATTCAGACGGTCTTCCAGTTACCCCTCAGGCAGTATCAACTGTAACGTGTTTTGCACGCACGCATGCACACGCACGCACGCACGAACATGTACGCACGCACGCACACTCCATGAGATGATTGAATGTTATTCCACCATTTTAGCGGAAGAACCCAGATCAACTTTTGGTTAAAGATTACATTATTCATTATTTATTTCGCGTACGTGTACACTGTTTGGAAATGTTAAGCTGGGGAAATGGTCTTATAAATAATACTCTATTATATTTAGTCATATTGATGATGATGTATACTGACTTCCGCATTTAATTGAATGATAACAGCGTTTTAAATGTATGTGGTGCACTATTAATTACTTATAATTCATAGGTTAGAATTGGATGTCTGAAGGCCTTCTTTGTGTAACAACCTATGTAGGCTACCTTATATTGTTCCATAAAGCATAACTGCACAAATACGTTTGCAAATCTTGTAGAATTAATCAATGGCAGTATGGTAAAGACAACCCAATCATCTTTATCTGTCTATTTGAACAAGCTCCAGTAAATATTTGCTTTTACACAAGGCTAAGGATACTTTCCCACCTGTATCCGGGTCACCTTCCTCTGACAGTTCATGTTGCAGTTACACCCTAAACCTTAAGAGCAGTTTTTTAGTCTCTATAAAATGTCAGACGTATACAAATGCTCAGGTAATACAATGAACTCCTTAATTCAGTCTGTTCAGCTATAAAATCAGTTTTTATCGTCCTTGCAATATGCTATTTATGATCCAACACAGTATACTGGGGTTTCCGAGTGATTCTTTTTGGCTTGCATCTATCATAACATTTATACTATGTGTGTCTGGTGGAAAAAAGCCTGATTGCATTAGTGGTGCCTGTTTAACCGCTACCTGTTGCCTATGTGGAGGATAAATGTTGCCCATGGGCTGTGTGCTGTTTCGAATGACAGTTACGGAGGGTTATAATGAAACATGCAAATAGCCGGGGGTTGTTTCCTCTGCAGCTGCCAGACTTTACCTGAGTAGTAAGCACGGAGATGAGGATAGGAGGGGCAACACCTCTCTGGATGCATCCTAACTCCAAACTCTATTCCCTATTTATTGCACTGTATTTTTCCTATATGTATAGGGAATAGGGTGCCATTTGGAAAGCGCCCTCTAATACGTCCTCGGGTGATGCTTGCCTGTTGTGGTCGACTCGGACGCAGAGCCATTCACCGAGCAGATGTCACCTGCATGAGCTGTCAGGGCCTGCTGAAAATGTGTTCTTGGGTGGATTAGTTTCTATAGCAGCAGAACACGGAGAACACACATGGAACAGGTCATTTTTTGGTGGTCTGCATCTGCTTACTGACTATTCAAAATATTACTAACGCACACTGAAGTAGAAAACATGGCCCACCCATTAACAGTCATACGGTCAATCTCGGAATTGTGTTTAATTCAACACTGTAAAGCATTTTCTGATTTAAGCGGTCAACCAAGTTACATTGTAGGAGTCACTTGTCATTCAAGAAAACATACTACATGTTTGCACATAGTGAGATCACTCCCTGAGCATGTATGCAAAGCAAATATTTCCAAGTTAAATTAACTGGACTACCCATGTGATCTCAAGATGTGTATGTAAATGAACTTGTTTGTAGTATATATCCGACTTCTGTCCAAAGTGCATATTGCAGTAGCCTAATCCCTCATGGACATAAACATAGCTTGTGAAATAACACGGCGCATTAGTTTTGGCGCTGCTGATAAATCAGATGTTTGGGGTATATGCTACTATCGTCATTTCAACCTTCTGAAGAGAGGAGATGGAGCTTCTGACATCCAAAGAGAGAGGGGTGGAGCTCTTTGTTTTGTTTTTGTTAGACAGAAAACGTAATTGTATGTGACCGCAGCAGGTGCTCTAAACTTCAGATCTATGATAATCTAATTAAATCATCATAGATTCACGTTTCAGTGAATTACACATTATGTGTACAACGATTAGGCCTATTGTAATATAACCCATAGATACATACAGACACATAACAGGATGTACTGTAATGGTGCATCATTTTCTTACGGATTGAATCCACAGTAGGCCTACCCTCAGAAGTTATTCAGACCCCTTCGCTACATTTTTTACATAAAGGGTCACAGCTCAAACCTAAAGCTAGGGTCCACGTTTAATCAGCCTGACCGATCGGAATAGATAATATGTCTGAAACGATATCCGAGAGAATACTTTTTTCAAATGCGCTCCTCTGTCTCATACGCAGCCGCAGTTGCATGAAAGCTTTCTGCTTGTAGTCAGGCTGAATGTCCGGTCCGCGGTATTTTTTGATTGGTTAAACCTCACAAGTCAGTAGCCAATCAACACTGTATGCCGTATTTGTAAGAGACGTGGAAAAGAGGAACGCAGAGATGCATGGCTGAGAGGCAGGTTTCTCAAAGATAACAGAGTTATCGGTTAATATGCGTCGTATTAAGGTAGCATGCGTATTTTGGAATAAAGAGGATAACAACCAAATCGTATTAATTATACATTTACAGAACCAAGCAAACAAGGGCTTTTGATAGTTTTTATCAGACACAAAAATTATTTGTTTTAAAAAAAGATTTCTAGCAGAATAATATTACACAGCCTCAATAATTGTTATCGCAAAAATATTCACATCAGTTCACATTTCACAATTTATATTCCAAAGGTTTCCTAAACACAATGATTCCATACTTTCATGAGCAATATCCCTTAAAATCGACCTGTGCGATTATATATCACCTGAGAATACAGCAGCATATTATACTACCACTGTAGAGAAGTTAACGATTGAAAGTAGAGTGTTGAGTCGTCAGGGCTCTAGTATCTGTGTCAGATGCAAAATAGGGAGAGCCACATTTCCCTGTAAAATTAGGCCTCTGATGAAGTGACAAATCTAATCTCTCCTGTAGGGTGGGGTAGGGTCAAAGTTCAGCGGCTGGGCATCTGCTCTGTCACCATGTATCTCTGGCCACCTGCCTCACAGCAAACAAGGACACAGGTAAGCCAGAACAATGACCCGGTCCCACTCAAAGGGGCCACTGTGCACACAAGCAATGAAGCATTTAGCAACAAGTGTGGCCACACAAAGACGGCAGAATAAGGTGTAAACCCAGCAACAAACATGACAGCAGTCTTGAGTGTTTTAAGATTACAGTGTAACACACATCTCTAACTATTTCATCATTACCCACTTCAATTATCATATAGCTCGCATCCTAAATTGTATCACGTATGGTACTTATTTGTTAAGGGCTCTGATGAAAAGTATAGCAGTTAGTGAGGGTCTGGGTGAAATAGTGTACTATGTTGAATACGGTGCTATTTAGAATGTTAAGAAAAACTAGAGTATTTATGTGGAACCACGTCACCTCACCTGACCAACTGTTTCTGTGATATGTCACTTTGTGTGGTATTATCACATTTAGCAGGCTATTCAAATCAGAAATTGTAGTGAATTGTTCTGCCACCAGATGTCACTACAGACAGGTAGTATTTCAGTTCACTTAAATCAAATGTTATCAGTTATGCTGTTATAAGAATTCAGAGCAAAAAGGAAATAATGCAATATCAAAACACCCTCTAAAAATATGATCCACATTCATAAGTCACTTATCCACGTGAATGAAAAGATTCACAGATCCATATTCCACTTAGCATCCGCCACACAAAGGAATTGAAACAATTAAGGCTCACTGACAGGTCCGTTTCTGGCAAATACTGAGAGCAAAGTAGAATCTGCATTAAACGTGCATGATAGCTCAGCGCTGCTAAAAACATGTTTAAACATTTTCGTTTGAATTACAAAGTTATACATTTCTAATGCTTTCTTTTCCGTATGACGTACACGATGAAGCGATATAGATACTTCCCAGTCTTATCTTCCATTGGCAGGTAGAAGATAGAAGCCGCTGTAATTCTGGACTGATGGAGGCAATGGTGTATCCAGCGTTGGGGCTAATCTCTCAGAATGCTGCCATTATCCCCAGTTTCCAATCAAACTGTCGTGTCAGTGTGTTACTATTGTGGCCAGCCTTCAGACAGTCACCGGCTCTGGGGGCCATTTTGATGAGTCAGTCGATTTAAGCTTCTGACAATGGGCCTCTGGAGCCTCTACAATAGTGTGGACTAATACACGCTTTCAGCCGGGCCGCTGCTGAGTGTGCAAGGCTTGTGCGAAAGCGCCAGCAAGCGAGGGGCTTGGCAGTATAAATACACAAGTGAGGGCCTAGGATTCAACATTGTCACCCAGGATCTGTCCCACTTTAGTACTGTCTGTAAGTATTTACACTACCAGGTAGAACGTGAACATGCGATTCCTGGGCATTGGTGTGTCAACCGGTGGGGTGGTTTGGTTACCTCCAATGGGAGATATAGTGCAAACGGAACAGCTCATTCAAGCGGAGCTATTTTCGGTGGCCGACTCTTTGCTCAGGAATCTGTGTTCACTTTCACGTGGAGCTGCCAGTAACCCCCAGAAGTAAGCGTTCCGTTTCAATTTGTGGTCTTCTTCCTTGTCCCCATTTTGGTAGAGAGCAACCCCGCGTTGGAAAAAGCAACCATGAACACTCAGCAGATGGAGCAGATGGGACAGTTCAAAATCACTGTCTGGGAGGAGGAGAACTTCCAGGGCAAGCGTTGTGAGTTCATGCAGGAGTGTCAGAGCATCATGGAGAGGGGATTCCACAAAATCCGCTCCATCAAGGTTGAAAATGGACCGTAAGTTTCTCTTGGGATTTCTATGCTAGCCTGCATCAGAACAGCTGTTATACACCATTAGAAGAATAGTACTAGATTACATTCATGGCAAATGTTTCATTTTTTAATGGTTAGTTAGATCACAGGGTTTAAGGTAACAGCGACAAAGGTTTGAATATTCAATCAGTTAGTGACCACATCTTCTTGGAGGCTAATCAAAAATAAGGTTCATTCTTATTTATCACTTTGTAGTTGTGCTGTATTTTTGCCAAGCTAGTAGAGATTCTAACTTTTTCATTTTAATTGATGTACAACTACAATTATATGTACATTTTACACGTCACTACCATCATCATTTCTATTGATTGATGGTAGATAGATTTTTTTAACACATGATATTCTGACTATAAAAGTGGACATATCATAATGACTGTTATTTAAAATAAAATAATCTTACCAATTTCAGTGCATTGTATATACTCATGCTTTGGAACTATAATGTCATAGCTGATCTCAATAATTGAAAACCTTGATTAGTGTGCTCGGTTAGCCTAACGGTGTAGCTTGTTGATTGGTTTCTTACAGTCAGTCAAAGCCAGGCTACTGTTGTTATCTTTAATAAGTTCCAGCTGTCTGCTTTGTGTTCTTTTGGAGCGGCTGACTGATTATCTGATAATGGCCCAAAGGCGCACCATGTGATGTTTGCTTTGGTCCCTTTGTCTTCTGATCAACAAAGCTTTCTGTGCCACGGGCATTGTGCTACCGCTAACTAGGCTGACACAACATTTTCTCTCTCCCCTCCTGGATTCTCCTGTCTGTTTCTCTCTGCCTAACCTGCATGTAGCTGGGTAGGATATGAGTATCCCGAGTTCCAGGGCCAGCAGTTTATCCTTGAGAAGGGAGACTACCCCCGTTACGAGGCTTGGAGCGGAAACTGCAGTTACAGAACGGAGCACATGCTTTCCTTCAGACCTATTAAGTGTGCCGTACGTTCTCTTATACACAAGGACAAAAACAATCTAAAGTGCATTCAGTGATGAAGCAGAGGAATACTGACATGTTTGAATTGAGCGTTAATAAATTCACACGTAATATAAAATGGGATATTACCAGACTATAGCCTGGTAAAGGGGTGACTTTCGGATCCATCTATTTAGTGTTTTCTCCCAAATATGAATGAACAATATCAAAACGAATGAAGGCTCCTATGTTTTTCTCCAACAGAACCACAGTGACAGCAAAGTGACTCTGTACGAGAGTGAGGACTTCCAGGGACGCAAGTTTGAGATGTGTGACGACTACCCCTCCCTACAGGCAATGGGCTGGTGCAGCAAGGAGGTTCCCTCTATGAAAGTCAACTCCGGAGCGTAAGACTCTCCTCATCTTCTCCTTTAAAAACACTCTAGGCTCCTGATTATGTTGTCTACATTTACAAGTACATTGAATGTCCACAAAATAACAGAAATTACTTATTGGCATTACTTCACAAGACAATTGGTACACTGGGATATCCTAGTAACATATGACTGCATCAGAAATGTTTTGGGTGATAAAGTGCCAAGTAATTAATAAGTCCCCATTTATTCACAGCTGGGTGGCCTATCAGTTCCCCGGTTACCGTGGCTACCAGTACATCCTGGAGAGAGACAGACGCCAGGGAGAGTACAGATGCTACAATGAGTACAGCACCCAGGCTCACACATGCCAGGTCCAGTCTATCCGCAGAATCCAGCACCACTAAGTCCACCCGACACTTTACACCATGCGGCGATCCTGTACTGACCATGCTATGACATGTATTCAAATAGGCAATAAAGGCTTTATTCAAACTATGGAAACAGAGTGCTTGTGGCGATTCCTTGCTTTTTGTTTTGGATGGCCTCCTTTTGACCCGGGACCTCGAGCTATACCTGTTCAACAGCCTGTGGGAGATTGTTAACAACTCATCGCCACAGTGGCTATAGCTACATGTTCCAACACAAGTGAAGCCCGTATTAATGACATGACCGATGCATCATTAGCCTACATAACCTATGGCAAAGGCCACCTTTCTGTTAGGATAGGATATGTATTGTCTTGTCAGATTGTATCATATTTCCAATAAACAAGAGCATGAGATAATCACTGTTTCCACTATCTGTTATTTCAATGTTGTGTTGCGTTGTATTGTAGGCAACTACAAGGCCTAAGCAGAAGCCAAAAATAAAGTTTGGGGACTTATATGAATGCTGTTGGCCACCCACATTGATTGACAGTTGTGCCAGCCAATGTTCAACAGGTGACCAGTCACCTCAGCGGTCAATGTTGCAAAGCAAGTATTTGGACCTGACAATTCTTTTTATAGTCCCCCGATCTGAGGGCTCCAAAAGTAGTTGGCCAGATTGATATTATCAACAATACTGTAGTTATGTTTGCATATAGTTTGTTGGCAATGACTCAAGCCTGCAACTCATATCACTAGATGCTGTTTATGTTATTTGGTGATGATAGACCTGTGCTTTAGTCATCTTCATTTCCTGTTTGTTTGGGGCTCATTTGGTCCTCTGTCTTGAATTCAGCAACTGAAAAAAACGATGTTGTATTTAGATTGTGTATTTAGAAGTGTGATATAATAACTTGTAATAATTAAGAACTTTTTGTCAATGAAAAACTACTTGGTTTATATCATAGCATTTGAGGTCATTATCCTGCTGTATGATGAATCACTGTCCAATCAGATTGTAAGCATTTAGTCGTTTTTTGAGCAGACAAGTGTTTGCTGTAGCCTACATTCTAAAATACATTATACTGCTGACGTCAGAGGGCGCACCCTATAATAATTAAGACAAGTAATTCTGGTTTTATCTTATTTGTTTGTGATGGCCAAATTGACGTGCATTGTCACACAGTATTTACTTACAGATGTATAAACAATGCACTGTAAATTTTAAAAGGTGTGCTATATTATAGAACTCGCTGCTTTGGCCAAACGCGTCACCAACTAATGCCTAATAGGAAATGAACACGGTAGTTCCAGGATGACAACTAATCGTCCTCATCCACGACGATATTACATTTTAACCAGGTTGCTTCAATTTGTTGTGGATGATTCGATTTGTTACGTGATTGGTTAAACACATTTGCATAAACTTATCATCATCCCGCACTCTTGCTAGTCCAACTGTTCTACGCGCGACCCTGCCCCATAGTACAACTTACCCGTTTTTCCAGCGATGAGCTGATGTCTAGTTAATCATTAGCATAACTGAAAGTTAGTAACCTGTTGCCCAAACATGATTGGCTGACAATGCGTGTACATCAAGCATGCCTGCTGCGAGTACCGCCTACTTGTGTAGAAGGGGCTTAAAATGAAGTAGCCTATTCTCTCCTTTATGCCCCGATTTACATTACAATCTTTGAACTATCAACAAAACTCGAAAACCATAAGAAATAATATTTAATTATGCTTTATGTCCAAACTGTCCTGAGACAATTAAGGTAATTTGCAGATGACTAAGAACTGTCCAAGGTTCTGACCATTTTAGGATCAATTGAATTAGTCTGGTTCTCCATTACAGGCTGCCTGTGAGAATAGCATGATGCAACATCTGACAGGCCACAGAGCTTAATGTATTAATGTATTCTTTAACCTGATCACGTTTTTAAGTAAACCAGCCTACATCCTGCTATGAATCCGTTGACTGGTTTGTTTGCTAATTCGTCTCACTGTTCAGGTTCAGGTCATTCAAATCCGCGTTACACACCCACATACCGGTAGCTGACACTTGCTCATGAACCGCAGAGGCCGGCCAAGACACAGTCCCACACCCAGACCAGGATCTTTTAATAAATGTTCAACTATACACACCTTTCTCAAATACACTTGTATGTTCTGGCTGATTAAAACAGCCGCTCGGTGCCGCAGCGCTATAAGCCTGGTGTTTCAAACGGTGAGGGGAAGCAGTAGGTCACTGTGGTTTGTGTTTATATTTACGAAAACACGGTAAGTCCGACAATAAATAAGACTAGATAGACATTGTTTTGTAAAGGCTATACACTGCAGGACAAGTTAGGAATTATGTAAATAATAGAATGGAGGACACAATTGGATAGTTACCATTCTTACCACTCCTGCCTAAACTTTTGATCATATTGTGAAATACTTCTATTATCCCTTGTTTCTTTGCTTGATTATTTTCGAATCAATAAGTGTAATATACAGTGTTAGTCTATTGGTAGTATTCTCTTTTCCGTTCCTGTAAAAATAGGTGAAACTATCGTAACATGACTGACATGATGGTGAAATATAATCTTTAATAACAACGTTGTGATATATATATATATATATATATATAATTTACTAGAATATGGGGCAACCCTATTTAATTGAAGCCTTTGGAAAATTATCTAGCTTTCGAGGCTTGTTTTAAGTTGCCTGCGACCTGTTTAAAGACTCAGGCAGCTAAAGCAAGTCTGGGACGCCAGAGGAAACTCTTCTGAACACATGCAACAGCCGCACCACCCACAGAACTGGAGGTGGTGGCGTGGTGGGGATGGTGGAGGGATATTCTACATAAGTCATACAATTGCCTTTAGGTCTTATGTAAGTTGCCTGTGGCAACTACCCATGATATCCGCGCGCCTTACCTGCCTGAATGCAATTATTATAAAAATATGTAGCTTGATCATTAAGATAAAGGCACATGTGAAATCCAATTCAGCGTGAGCACTTTGTGTTGGTATTGTGATTGAACGTGTCATGTTTAACATTTATTTGAGTTGTGATTTATAGGAACGCCTAGGAAGTCTATTGATTTTGTGTACAGGGTTTACAGTGGAAAACTTTAAATGTAGGACTATGCAAAACAAAACGGTGGTTGCTTACAAAATTGATTTAATTTGTTGTTCATTTTGAAGTCAAGTTTAAGCCTATATGCCAATTAATAAAGTTTTTTAACAATGTTTGATTGTAGCCGTCTTGCATTTTTACTGCATTTTACAGGTCTTAGCCTAGTATTTAGCATAGTAATGCTGTTTTAATGCTGGGCTAGCAGTGTTCCCGGGATAATATATAGGCTTGTAAGTATAGTAGCTATATAGTATATATTATATATCACTGATAATACATTGTTGATTGTACTAATGTCATGATTGTTTTGTATATTGTTGTGTTTATTATAAGAATGATGCTACACGATAAATAGCATTTAATCGACGTGGTCAAGTGAAGTACCACTTTTGGCGTGGACATGATTGATTGCTTTTACAATGAATTGTGCTATTATTGCAATAGCCTACATCAATAAACATAATAAAAACATGCTTTAAGAAATACAATATCGTTACACTTCGACTGTATGCCTTACACCCAAAAACAGAAGGTCGGGGATAAAATGTTCTTGTTTTCACAGGTGCAATGATCCGTGTTTTGAAGGTAAATATTTTCCTACGTGAAATAGGCCTTAGTGTTTGCAAAGAGGTAAAGAGGCGGAAAAGAGAAAGGCTCTGAACTGGTTTCCATGTCAAACACTTAAATTCTCCATAGAAACTCTGATCTTAACGCGGAAACTTTATTAAACCTTGATGGTGGATTGATAAGGCCGAATTTCTCTCGCCTTCGTTTTATTGTGGAGACCAGGGAGAGATGACAGAGGTAAATTGCTCTTTTAATTAAAGCAATGCACCAGAGGAAATTGCTGTCTGAATATTGTCTCAGAGATGGGGGTTCGTGACAGTTGCCTGGAAACTTCAATCTGCCCCACATTTATTCCAGATCACAGTTATGAGATAAAGTTTAATAAAAATCTTTGCCCGAATGAAATCCAACCCTTTCTTGAACAACAGCTACAATGAGACAGAACTGCGGAGGAAACCTTATGTTTAACATGTATCTCTCAGGTTCGTGCTTTTGTACGTACAATTCAAAATAGTAGGCTATTACTTTTTTATTCAGAAGAAGGAAATGTGATCTTTAGTCCTCGGGTAGTGAGGTGGCTTGCAGCAGACTATACGAGTGCTCTGCCTTTTCAATCTGAAAGCCGTCTCCTCTTTTGTCGGAAATCGGATATCCTCTTTCCTGAACGCGTTTCCTGGCTTCAGCCAAGAAGCTTGGAGGGAGAAATCACAAATAGCTAGAAGAAAACAGAGACATTAGTTGGAGACTCGATTAAAGGCTACAACCATAAACTTTAAATGCTCTTTTATATTACTTCAATCCAAGACAAATATTTAAACCATAGAACAAAGCATCGCTTTGCGTTTAACAAAGAGTTTAAATTCTAATATAATTGTGTTTATTATACAATTTTAAAGTATAGTGCTACTTAACGGACGGACTTCTTCTATTGTAGATCCTACAGAAAATCTGTTAAAAGAAAGCAAAGGTGCATCCTGGAGTCCCATAAATACAGGAGTACAGAAAGGTACGTTTTTTAAAAAATGTTTTTGTGTACATTATATGCATTCCAAATCCAGTAGCCTATATTCCGAATGTTTTGTGCGTTTTTATTAATTAATTCAAGAAATAGTTAAAACCTTTATTCCAGACCCCAGCTTAGCCGTCCGCACTGTCATTGATTTGATTAAAGAGAAATAATAAGATGAAAGAAACCGATAACACAATCTAAAAAACGGTGCTGTCGAACTCCACCCCTTTTTATTCATGGTGTGAAAGCATTGTTATTGAATTATGTTTGTTAAATAAATATGTGTATTTTTGTTTTCTACTTGCTAAAAACAAAGACAGTGAATAAAGGCGAGCACTGTTTCGTGCATATGATAAAAGTATCAAGTATTAATTTAATGCATAATTGGCCATTTCGTTTAAAATCAAATTAGATTGGAAAATCCCTTTCACATTATTTTGCCTTTCACATTAATACGCATGTCACCCTTATTTTCAATTATTAATTTAATGTGTTATTTTCACTAGGTAGTGGGCAGATTCAACTATGGCAGTTTCTTCTCGAGCTCCTGTCAGACAGCACCAACATGTCCTGTATTGCCTGGGAAGGGACTAACGGAGAATTCAAGCTTATTGACCCGGATGAGGTGGCCAGGCGCTGGGGCGAGCGCAAAAGCAAGCCTAACATGAACTATGACAAACTGAGTCGTGCACTGCGCTACTATTACGACAAAAACATAATGACAAAAGTGCACGGAAAGCGATATGCATACAAGTTTGACTTTCACGGATTGGCTCAGGTGTGTCACCCCTCAACAACAGAACAAGCTCTTTATAAATTTCAAAGTAATTTCGCCCCTATTCCCTTTTCAGGGATTTCCAAACTTAACCTTGTTGGTCCAGGCGTCGGTCCGTCCGGGTTTTCATACTGGCCGGGGTCGACATCGACTCTGTACCACAGCCACAACCTCCAACCCCCTGGACCATTTGGGGCTGTGTCAGCCTCACACATCAGCTGTGTCAACAACATCAACAACCTGAATAATATCAATAACCACTACAATTGACTCGTGTATTAATCAACCACAAGATTAACTATCAAATCATAATTCTCGAAGAAAAGACATTATAACATTATTTTTCGGATTCATTCAAACTCGCTATACTCAATGACGTTATGTAAAAAAATATTAATCACTTGCGCACTATCCTAATTCTGAAAATAAAAATTATATCTGTGAGGGGGTAAGCTTGGTAGTAGTTTTTGATTTTTATAACGTATTGAAGACTTTTCTGAGAATAAATAACTGAATATTGTCACATTTCTTAAATATTATGTTAAAGGATAAATCATTTTGGGCAAATAATACAATTAAATTACGTATTTCAGATAATATTTCAAACTTTATATTTAATTTAATCTATTACGTGACATAAAACATAAAACTGTGCTCTGTCAGTAATAAAAATACAAAAAATTTGCACACATCGCTGTTCTAGACGCCAGACATTATATCTTAACGTGCCCCAGGTGTATGAAAGAGCCAGACATGTCATGGCTACTAGCTCCACCAAGTGGCTGTTAATTACCAATGAAATACAGATTTGATCTTAGATAAGCTTGTCAGTACTGCTGTCAGAAGTACCTCTAGAGCTTGTCGTGTAACCCTAAAACATTATGTAGCCTATGTAACGTTGTATCGACAACATGTCAACAATAGGTTCCCAGATTATGTTTTTAATTGCTTTCTTTATGTTGTCAACAGGTGAGCCTATATTGGCAGCTCCATTACAAAGTGCCTCCTTTAGTGCCGACACATATTTTCACAGTTTCGACCTTCTTACGCACAAAACGTAAACGATTGATATGTTAACCTGTTCACCAGAATAAATTGTCTTTTAAGTCGCCATTATGAAATGCTATTTTAAATCATTTTGTAATAATCAGACAAGCAGGCTAATTTATTATTCAATGTATTAATTTATTAATTTATAACGGCTTCAGGCTAGTTAATAATAACTTTATATTAAACGATGTCCTCTTGCCCAATTGCATGCACTGTAGATTGTTTTGTAACACTACAGGTATTTATTTCATTACTTTTTATTTTGTTCTGTCGTTGGTTGAAGCATACTGTGGCCAAAATGAAACATACCATTTAATAAATCCACGGTTATTTGTAAATTGATGTTTAATGCAATTTCTGTCTGGCTATTTGATCAACTGTAAAATGACGGTGACCCATGTCCAATCTAACAACACTGTAAATATATATATATATATATATATATATATGGTAATTACTATTCATCCGGTCTGAGCTCCTATACTGTTCACACCTATGACGTCGAAGCTACAGATTAAACAGAAATAAATTAAACTGAAGAACCGCTAGATAGGTGTCGTCCACACACTACGCCTATATGCATACAACATTGCTTCACTGGGTGTTTTAAATTTAGTACAACCTGATCTTTTTTTTTGAGTTCGTAGCGATACCCTGTTTAGAGTGAGATCCATTTTGTTTTAAATTAAATGTAAGCTCATTTAAAATAAATCAACATTTCTCTGGACATTATTATTGGACACAGATTGTTATGATGGGCTCTGGTCAACACGTTAGCCTATAGGGTTAGGGTATAAACTAAGCATAACATGAATCATTCATTCGAATCTTTTCCTGACCTTTGCATGTACTATCTGATTACAACAAATCGCCAGCATCAAGGGCGCAGGTTAAGCCTGTTTACAGTGTAATCAGGATGAAGGACTGGCTTCTGATCCAGGTATAAATGCGTACAATATTACCAATTTAATAAAGCCTGTTAGCATGTTAAAAGGTTGTCACCATCTAAGCGGAAACATTCTGCGAATGTGTGATTCTGACTTTATCATGAACCATTTATCATGACTTTATTCGCACTTGTGGTCTGTTGTTGTGTAGCAAATGATACCCCATTCTGTGATGCACCAATTCGATCAATGGCCATTAGATACAACCTACCTGTGTCCAACGCCATCATCCATATTTCTAAACATACACACAAAACGGGGTTTTAACCTTAAAATAGGATTGCACTTGGATCATGTTTGTTAACGTAAACCAGTCAACAGTTCCTTATGTAACGCAGAGTGCATCTGTTGTATGCAGAGGCGTAGCGCCCCCGTGTGGCAAAAAACAATAGTTTCCTAATGAACCGCATGTCCTAAGAGATCATCCGATTGTTCAGCAAAAAAGTGAGCAACAACATGTGTTAGGTGTTTTGGAAAATCACCTTCTGTGATAATTTTGTTAACTAATTAATATGGATATGTAATACGCTTTAGGGCTAAAGCCACATTCGGGTTGTGCCATGATGCAAACAGGTGAAGATGATTTAAACGCACATTGTGATCTGGCTGTGTTCAGATTATATAGGTGTAAAGTAACTCATTTGGGGGCGGGCTATATTGGAATTTAGACTACTCAGTTGGCAGATATGAAATGTACATTTGGATGTGAGGTTTGTGGTGGAAATTCCATATTACAAGTATATATATATTTTAATTCTAAGTATAAAAGTAACTTAGTGAAGCCACTGTGTTGTGCAAGCACCGTAATTAAGCATACATATTATTTCATACATGTACTATTGTCAGATATATTGCATTTCTTCTTGTAACCTGTTATGTAAATTACAATTGAATATTTACTGGTCTCATATAGTCTTTTAAAGGCCAAAGAAAAATAAAAAACACCACTGTCTGTGGAGCTGGTTTGGTAATATTCTGTGAAGAAGCTGATAAGAGCACAGCAGTGTGTATGTGACCTGAATATCAACAGAACCACCCTGGACAACGTCTTCAATTGATGGCAGGCAGGGAGGCACCGGAGAACCCAGATGCATTTCAAATCCCCTTCCTCCCCTCACAGTGAGTACACATTGCCAGCACAACAGAGGCCCAGGCATGAGCTCATTCTCTCTTCCTGTTGTCACACTGTCACATACTTAAAGAATGGGTCCCTACAGCAATGAAATAAACACACGAAATGCATAGTTACTGAATAAAACGGTTATACGTCAAAACCAGTGTAAACATGAATCTTTAGGTTTAGTACTATATTTAGATTAGATCAGACACTGTAGTTACACAGCAGTGATAATTTGTGTGTGTCTGTACATTTAGGAGATAGCCCTGGGATCTCCTTTAGAGCTGGGCATTTGCATAGAAAATCCCCCTTGGCGAGTCACCACAGTAATGTGTTCCTAAAGACGGAGTCCACCTTGGAGTTAATCTACATTATCTGCGCTAAGTTGAGTCGAGCATCCCTCGTCTTACATAATAAACAAGAGGTTGGAACACATTTTCCCTGATCAGGGCTTACACTATCAACGCACTAATCAATACGATCCATGCTTTTTCTTTCGGTGTGACATTATCTCAACTTTCAGTTCGCCTTAAATTAACTTTACCATTGATTTTTAACATTAGTTGCATATTTTAAAAATGAACACATTTTCAAATGTTAGTATATTGCATCGGAGTCAAATGATTGAATTTGGTGGATCAGATTTTTGTGAGGATGAAGGTGTTGTACAGTGAGAGTTGGTGTGCTCAGACAGTTTTGTTTACCTGATCCAGTCACTGACAAAACTGTAGCCAGTGTAAGGTATGTAAGAGCTTATTGAAATTCTCCCAGTCATGCCAGTTCGGCCAGCTCTATGTAACAGCATCATTGAAGACAGAGAGAGAGAGATCCTTTTGTTGAACTGTGACCCGGTTCTTCTTAAAGCTGAAATGCACATTTTCAGGGATTGATTTCTTCTAAGGCCGTCCATGCGACAAAACATGTACACCTCCATGACTGCTTTGAATACAGGGTCTGCTATATTACAGATAAAAAATGTAACTGTATTGAAATACTACCCATGTAGTGAGCCTGAGCAGGCCCTTTTCATTGAGAAAAAAGCCTTCTGCATGTGTCCGCTCTCGTCTTCTTCCCAAACGCAAAATGTAGATATGTATGTGATTCCATTATGTGAAATCACTTGGCTAACCTGCTTCAGCCTTCATCAGCAGCATCAACACTACGCAACCTGGATTCAACTGCGGCATATCATTTTGACCGCAGACACCTAAAACAAGGTGGCATAACAGGAAACAGACACAAGTGGGTAGGTTTGACCAAATTCAAGGATAATTGTCCCAGTCATTTATTGTTTCCTTTTAACAAGTATTAGTAATGTTATATATTCAGCAGGAATATACAGTTCCGACAGGAGCACACTTTTTACTGTAAATATGTGACCTTTGTCAGCGGTGAACATAACCGTGTTCTCGGCCACCATTCACAAAGTTGTTCATCCTCACCCACCATGTAGTCTTCTACCTAAACTCATTCACGGTAAAACAGGCTTAGCTGGATTAAGATCCCGTTGCCACATATAGCCACGTCTGAGGGATCCCAGTTGCATGCAAATAGGTATAATCTTCATTGAGAGATTAGGAGAGTGAAAAAACCGAGACCATAATCTCTTATGTTCCTTTTACGCTTTTAGAGTTCGACTTTATTAAGGACGTTCCACCAACACGGTTAAAAAAACAACATTATAATGGATTTGACCACAATCAACTCAACATCCACAATAAAATGCAGTCACCTAAATACGATTCTCATTATGTAGTCACCTCAATACGATTCTCATTATGTAGTCACCTCAATACGATTCTCATTATGTAGTCACCTCAATATGATTCTCATTATGTAGTCACCTCAATACGATTCTCATTATGTAGTCACCTCAATACGATTCTCATTATGTAGTCACCTCAATATGACTCTCATTATGTAGTCACCTCATTATGATTCTCATTATGTAGTCACCTCATTATGATTCTCATTATGTAATCACCTCATTATGATTGTCATTATGTAGTCACCTCAATATGATTCTCATTATGTAGTCACCTCAATATGATTCTCATTATGTAGTCACCTCATTATGATTCTCATTATGTAGTCACCTCATTATGATTGTCATTATGTAGTCACCTCAATATGATTCTCATTATGTAGTCACCTCATTATGATTGTCATTATGTAGTCACCTCATTATGATTCTCATTATGTAGTCACCTCATTATGATTCTCATTATGTAGTCACCTCATTATGATTCTCATTATGTAGTCACCTCATTATGATTCTCATTATGTAGTCACCTCATTATGATTCTCATTATGTAATCACCTCATTATGATTCTCATTATGTAGTCACCTCAATATGATTCTCATTATGTAGTCACCTCAATATGATTCTCATTATGTAGTCACCTCATTATGATTGTCATTATGTAGTCACCTCATTATGATTCTCATTATGTAGTCACCTCATTATGATTCTCATTATGTAGTCACCTCATTATGATTCTCATTATGTAGTCACCTCATTATGATTCTCATTATGTAGTCACCTCATTATGATTCTCATTATGTAGTCACCTCAATATGATTCTCATTATGTAGTCACCTCAATATGATTCTCATTATGTAGTCACCTCAATATGATTCTCATTATGTAGTCACCTCATTATGATTCTCATTATGTAGTCACCTCATTATGATTGTCATTATGTAGTCACCTCATTATGATTGTCATTATGTAGTCACCTCATTATGATTCTCATTATGTAGTCACCTCATTATGATTCTCATTATGTAGTCACCTCATTATGATTCTCATTATGTAATCACCTCATTATGATTGTCATTATGTAGTCACCTCAATATGATTCTCATTATGTAGTCACCTCAATATGATTCTCATTATGTAGTCACCTCATTATGATTCTCATTATGTAGTCACCTCATTATGATTCTCATTATGTAGTCACCTCATTATTATTCTCATTATGTAGTCACCTCATTATGATTCTCATTATGTAATCACCTCATTATGATTGTCATTATGTAGTCACCTCATTATGATTCTCATTATGTAGTCACCTCATTATGATTCTCATTATGTAGTCACCTCATTATGATTCTCATTATGTAGTCACCTCATTATGATTCTCATTATGTAATCACCTCATTATGATTGTCATTATGTAGTCACCTCATTATGATTCTCATTATGTAGTCACCTCATTATGATTCTCATTATGTAGTCACCTCATTATGATTCTCATTTTGTAGTCACCTCATTATGATTCTCATTATGTAGTCACCTCATTATGATTCTCATTTTCTGTTATTAGGTAGTCACCTCATTATGATTCTTATTATGTACTCACCTAAACATGAATTTCATTATGGTGATGAGTAATGTAGTATATTTCTTTGATGGTTATTTCAGTAACAACTAATTTGAATGACCACAACCTCCAGTTCACAAGAAATGCAGCATTATTAGACCAAAACCAGCAAACGGATATTTCCGCAAAGCTTTTCCCTTTATCCTTCACAACCTGCCCTGTCCAATAAAGTATGAAATAAATGCCTGTTATTTTTGTTGTTGTTTAACTAATACGTTATGATATGAGCAATAATTGATTTACGCGATTGCTTAAGAAGCCTTGAAAAACCCCATGCAAAATAGGCTATGGTGTATGCATGGTTCATCTCACACTCAGACACTGTGAATGACTGTTCTTTGATCAACAGTGAGACTGCAGTGTTCTGGTTCAGCCCACACATGATGTGTAAATGCGGCCTAGTCATTCAGTAATCCACTGGTTACTATGGAGACAGGGGGGAGGAGATGAATGTGCTGCCAGCAAGCCACCAGTCCAGAACCCTATTGCCTATTTACCGCACTACTTTTGACAAGATAGGGACTCTGATCAAAAGTAGTGCACTTTAAGGAATTGGTCTTGATTTGGGACACTGGATTATAACCACCTATGGGACAGTAGAACAGTCTGCAACCTGCACCATTGTAACATTACAGCAAATTCTTACAAATCAAATGGATCAGATCACCTTTTATTCACAAACTGAGATTTCCTCATTTTAAATTTCTGCTTCTTTTATAATTGTGAGCCTCATATTATCATGCACATTCACAGAGTTCTTCGAGGTTTAGCAATTATTCATTGTAAATGGCAACAAGTCTACATGGAAGAATATTCAACACAAGGGCAAGCACTATTTCTCTCCCCTTACTGTCGTTTTATTCATATAAACACATACAAATACAGACACGGGAATGTCCCTCCAAAGTTGCATTATTATTAAAGGTATGGACATGTATTCACAGTTCACTAATGTATTGTGCAATTTGTTGTCGACATGTTTGCAAATGGATCTCCAGAAATTAGAAATATTCCCAAAGTAGTTGATTGTTCAAAGCCTGCAGATACATTGTCTGTGAAACCTCTGTATGATTCAACATGCAATGCAAATATGCACCAGTAGATTAGCTAACGGTGAACACAATGGCTGGTCACAAGTCAAGGAAGAGGACATCTTCTCTGGTAGTCCAGTCCCTTGAAGAGCAATACTTTTACCATTACACTAAATGTAGCAATAAAGGAAATGCTTCCCTGTTATTGATTGCTGACTCATTTAAATGAATACTAATAGATTATATTGCAACTCACCAGCTGCTTTTTTTCAGACTGTGCAAATAGCTGCAAATCTACTCTGTTACAGAGCAACAGAAGAAGAAGTGACACCAATAATGCTGAAAAGCAACTGCGAGGTCCTGTAACTGATGTACATTTCCAAGTTTACAAATAGGGCTAAATAAATATATAAACCAGGTCAACCATTTTTTTTAAGTTGCTTTAACCAGCAGTCACATAAACAAAACACTATTCATGCAAATCTGCTGATAATGTTTGATGTAAACCAGTTTTAAATGTACGGATTTTTGGCACAAATGACAGAAAAAAAACATTTTACTTGCAGACATACATTCCATATTCCCAAAGCACTGGCATTGCCTTCAATATGAGGATGCGTAATGACATCCAGTACCTTGGAGAGCTCCGCCTTTCCGCCCATAACATAAACACTATGGCTCTAACCACATTGGCTACATGCCCAAGTGTTGTTTCTATGTATTTATTCTGCACACGTTTACATGGAGATAGGCCTCGATGTGAAATCCTTCAGCATGCATTTATTGACCAGTGGTTCCGAAAGGGTACAACAGCATAGTCATTCATGATTTCAATAGGTTGTTGCATTGTTTAAATGTAAAAGGACAATGTCTGGAGAACGAATAGATATTGCATTGACCCGCAGTGACCTTCACTTTTAACGGTCCAAGTCTTTGTCCTTTGACTCGCCTTCATCTTTCAGCTCTTGAAATACCTGCGTGAAAAAGTGCGGGTCTGCATTCAACTGCAACATTTTGCCACTCGTGTTGTTGATGATGTCCATGGAACTATCCCAAAAGTCCTCCTCCTTGGCCATGACCATGAATGGTTTCAACGGGTAAGATATCTCGCAGCCCATATACGAGTAGGACAGAAAGAGACAGAGCAGGAAGACACCCTGGAGTTCGACTGCTCGGTCAAGATCTTTAGGTATCGATTCCTTACAGAGGAAGTAGACGAACACCAGGTTGGCCGGTGTAATGAACCCCTGTTCCTGCCAGCCTTGGAGGAGCAGGGTTCGATCGACAGTTCGGAACCACTGGATGACCTCATCGCAAGTGACGTTCACTTTGGAGCATCTCCGGCGCACAAAGTCTCCCAGGCAGCGTAACAGTTCCCCGGTGGACGCCTGGATGATCACCCGCCGCGGTGAGAGCAGACTCTCCTGGCTCAGTTGCTTCTGGGCAGGTACGAGCTTCACACTCGCACAGGGGATATGGGGAGGAGATGGAAACAGGCTATGGGACGGAAGCGTCGGCACCGGTAGAGCGAGTGTCTTATTATCCCTGACTGTTGGCTGGGATTTCTGATTTTCACTATTTAACCGGTCGACAGGCTTGTCGTTGACCCGCGCAACGTTTGGGTTCACTTTCTTGCTGTTTTTCTTCTTGGTCGAGTCGGAAACCACTCTCTTAAATGTGAAGGCCGAGACAAGCATGGATGGTTTCTTTACGCTCTCCGTTTTGATTGCCAGGGCACCCTCTTTTTTGCTATCCAAAATAGCCCCCTTGTTTGAGGTTGTGGATATGGACAGCACCGTTCCCATGCTTGCGGCGTGGTATCTTCTCTCGTTGGTTCGGTCCGGAAAGCCGGTGTCTCTCGACAGCGGAGAAGTTGCTGTAGTAGTCAAGTCTGAGCAGTCAGATATACATCCATGGACCATCTGAGTGGATATTGTTGCCTGAAACTCCAGGAGCCGAATCTCGCCTCTCCAATAGCTTCCTCTACAGAACACACTTCATATAACAAACACTAACAGACCCAAAAACTGTTACACTCCGAGAATGATTCGGACAATCTAAAGCATTATAGGGATTATTCTGTGAACGACGATAAGCCGTTCAAGACTGAAGATTTAGCCAATCCCCATAAACCGGAGAAGACTGCTTTCTGGTCGGACCAATGAGAAGGATAATAGATGACCACGTTACGTTTGATTGGATAGCAATTTTTAGAACACACATCCATTGATACTCAAGTGTTCGAATTGGTTCAGATTGATTCTCTATGTATTGTAGGCTACTTAATCAAATGAATTAATTACACTCCACATATCTGGACCTACCCTGCACAAGTAATAATGAGTCAATTGAGCGAACGAGTGAGGTGAGGTAACATTTTAAAGGAATGTAGGACTAAAATGAATGGATCTCATTTATAAAAGGAACTCAAAGATCTGGACAATTTTGAATGAGGAATGATCTAAGATTGCTTTTAATGTATTCTCCCAGTCTCTGCAATTAAACTTGCAAGCGGTGGGTGCACTAAGCACTGAACACGAGGATCCCAATGAAATAATATCAGTTCATAACTTTTTGGTTAATAGGTATTGTTGATTTACCTTAAATCATTGGTAAAGTGCAATATTTTAGCAAAATAAGAATATACAGTAGCTCATTACTTTTATTGTTCACTATATAAAACCTTTTTTCTCTCTGAAACACATTGACAACCTTGTCCTACACACTGCTACCTTATATATTATAATTGCCATTTGCACAATGCATAATGTGTGTACTTCTGATACCTCATGCCCTACACACTGCTACCTTGTTTATTGTATTTTCCATTTGCACAATACGTACTGTTTGTAGTCTCCATTTGCCACTTGCACAGATGCATTCTGGTTGCCTAACCGAACAGCACAACTGTACATTTACTTATCCATGTTAATTGCACATCCTTACACATTGGCACATTGACACACTGCTCTGCATAGTATTTTTGCACTGCTCTTTCTGAACTTTCTGGTTGAATTCAAACTGCATTTTGTTGTACTGTACTTGTTTAATCCAATAGAGTTAAATGTGTAAGAGTGGCCACTCTTCTTTCCACAATATCTTGGAGTGTCTCTGTAAGAGTGTGTGCCCATTTAGCCAACATAATATTTATACGGTCAGGCACGGATGTTGGACTAGAAGGCCTTGCTCGCAATTGTCGTTCAAATTCACCCCAAAGGTGTTCAATAGGGTTGAGGTCAGGGCTCTATGCAGGCCACACATCCACACTAACAATGTCTTTACGTACCCTGCTTTGTGCAGAGGTACTCATGTTGATACAGGAAAGTGTCTTCCCAAACTGTTTCCACAAAGTGAGAAGCACCCAATTGTCTAAAATGTCTAAAAAGACTCTTCACTATGGTGTCTAGCCCAAACCCTGAAAAACAGCCCCAGACCAATATCCCTCCCCACCAAACTTTACAGTGGGCACTATGTAGTCTGGTAGGTAGCCATTCCCATCAACCACACTCATGTATATGTCTATTAGACCACCAGATAGTGAAGTGTGATTTATCATGCCAGATGACAATTATGCCCTGCTCCAGAATCCAGTGGCAGTGTGGTTTAAACCACTCCAGTGGCACGCTCTGTGAGTTTGTGTGGACTTCCACTTCATGGCTTGAATGTTGTTGATTCCAGATGCTTTCATTTCGCAATTATAACACTAACAGTTGATGGGGCAGATCAAATAGATCTATGCAAGAACAACAAAATAAGCAGTCTGTCGATATACAGTCTACGAGGGAGTGGCCAGCATAGTCACTGGATCGCAAACCCTATTGAGCTGTTTCAGGAGCAGCTTGACTGTATGGTGCATAAGAAGTGCCCATCATGCCAATCCAGCTTGTGGGAGGTGCTACAGGAAGCGTGGGGTGAAATCTCTTCAGATTACCTCACACGTCACCATTTGACAAATAGAATGCCAAAGGTCTGTCAGGCTCAAGCTAAATAAAGTCCTGGGAACATTTTCAATCTATGCCTTAAATCCTTATGACCACCGTATCACTATGTGCTTCCAATTGATTCATTTAACCTCTCTCTCGTCACTCCTGTAAAAAAGGTAATAGCATTTATGCAAGCAAAAATGCATGTACGTTGCTCTGGATGAGAGTGTTAGCTTCATTAATACAATGCAATGTCAATTCACATGGAATTAGCTTTATATATATGTCAACATTTCAATACGCCATATTCAGAAAGTAAACAAATTTACAATCCTGACGTGGCAGTTCAGCGGAGAAATGTCATCAATAATAACAAGATAAGAGACTGATCACGGAAAACAGGAAGTGTTTGGTTACAGTTATTAAAGCTAAGGTGCCGCAGTCACTTATTAAGTGTAATTACACTGTGTTGTAATGGCTCACTCAGATTTGACTCTTTCCGTCTAAGCTGTTGTGTGGCTCTAGGAACACCTTGCCATAGGATAACGGATAAATCTCTCTGGGCAATTGGCCTGGGAATCCTCTAGCAACCCATATACGTACTAGATCCTATTAGCTAGAATACTGGACTCTTGGCCAAACACGTCTAGACTTGACAAACAGCACTGGCTTACGTGACCTCAGTGTTATTTTCCTGGAGATTTTTAATAGAAACTGTCCGTAAACATACAACCCCAATGTCAAATCAAGTTTATTGTGTAATCTACTGTAGGTTCATTCTAGCGACCTGTTAAAACGTTCAATTGGATTTACATTTGTTTTATATACATAGTTATATAATATAGGTCATACAAAAATATTTATGGTGCTGGTAAGCCACATGGACAATGCACACATGTCAAAGTGGACATTGTCTGGTGAAATTCCTTAACCTCATCTTGCTCCTTGAGCTCAGCTAGAGGTTAATGGTTCTTTTTACTAAACACATTTTCAATAATTTCCGAAGTATACGCGAAGGCTGAGTGTGTGATCCGAGCTCAGTGAGATCTAGGCTGGAACTGCCTCATATCGGACGAACGACAGTGAATGAACAAGGAGGTTGATGGTAGAGTGAAATGCAGGGTTAGTGAAATATAGAACGGGAGAGGGAATACTGAAGAAAACAGAGATGGGGTGGAGATGGAGAGGGACACAGTGAAGGATATCTCCTTCCATTTCATTTCTACTTCACGCCCCCAACGAAGGGAATGAGTTAGAGTGACTGAATTTGGGTCAGTGAAAGAAAAAGTGAGACTTCACATCACGTACCGTTTGTTCATTCTTGTTGATTGGAGGAAAAGTGATGGTGGAAAACAATTTTCTTGTGTGAAATTCCTGTTAGGCACCGGTAAGCACCACATCACTGAAACAACTCTTCAATAATTATTTCCGTTGTATTATTGATAAAATGTAATCTGATCAAATGTGGTGGTGTGATGATTTTAAGATTTACATATTACTTTTAAGGCAGTTCATGGTCTGGCCGAAGTCTAGGCTGAAAAGTTAAGGGGGCCGGGCGTTTGCTCTACACGTCCTAAGACTTTAGATCAGCTTACTACAAAATGTGAGATCTGCTACTTTAGTGCTTTATTCTATTGTAAATAGGGTACTTTGTTTATTCGGTTGTTGTTATTTTTTTATTGACGCTTATTATTTGTCTATTGTAATTACCATTGCAGTTTTTTGGCTTAGTGCTTTTGTGCTTTGTCGAGTAAAGTGCTTTAACAGAGTTGAGTTCCACACATATGCGTTACATTCTACCACCTTGTGGTCATTCAGTGCAAGTGCATTTGTGTTATATGTAAAAACACATATTGTTATTTATATTTGCAGTTTGTACGAGGATATAACAATATTATTTTATGTTTATTGGATAGATTGAAAAATTATCGGTCCTTTAAAGAAAAAAATATTGGTACAAATATTTCATCTGGCAATATACCCTGTAGGCGACCCATTCACGTTCGAGCTGTGCCGACCCTACACGACTTCAAGTCACTGCTAAACACAATCTTAGCTTGACGTCTGATCTCTTTTACTGTGCTGCTGTTTTTTTTCTTTCCTTTTTTGCTACACATTTTGCATGTGTTTATTTGATTTATTTCCTATCATGATCAGCACTTTGGTCAACCATGTTTGTTTTAAATGTGCTATACCAATGAACTTATCCAGAACTGTGGACATCCAAGGGCATTTTGCATTCGTGTAGATCATTGTTCAAAGATACTGAATCGGGAGTGACTGATGTCACCACTATTGATACTCACCTCCAAAAATACTTTGACAAAGCTCCGCTGAACATTCTAAAGGCAAACACCAGGGAGCAGCCAAGTACTGTTTGTCTGTGGTACTGTGAACATGCTCTAACAGTGAATATCTGCCATGGAGGCACCTTGTTGACCAATTCTGTCAGCAACAGTCTTCCCACTAGCATTTAATTAGCCGGTACGGTGAAATGATCGACCCTTGGGCCTTTATCAGGGTAATATTGCCCATATTGACAGAATCCTCCTGTCAACCAAACAGCCACTGCCAGCTGTCTAGTCACAGAATCGTTTGAACAACCTGTCTATACCGAATACGCCTAGAGAAAAGCTATTTTCATGCTAAACATTTAACTTAATTCTGCTTCATTCAAAGATTGAATGCAATTTATATGGCGAGACTAGTGCCTACAAAGCTTGGAAAACGTTTACTGATAATTTGTTATATCCGCAAGTCCTTCAGTTACTTAATTTGAATGGAAAGAGTACCAAGCAATAAAAACATATATCTAATTGGACTACAACACTGAAATAATTCACCAGTCATTTCCCCTAAAAGATGAAACCTCTCACTTACCTACTCTCCCGTTCCCTGTACAAGAAGAAAGTATGACTGTTGTCGTGGGGCACATCAAAAGCAAACAGAGGGATCAAGTGTCCTGCCTTATCTAGGCCTTGTCCATCAGGGCCTTCAGCAGAGGCTTAGCAGAGCACTGTGGCCAGAGACAGGTGGCAGAAGGGGAGGGAGACAGGCATGCAGGCCAGATCACAGATCTATCCACGGGAGACTGCCTACTGCCGCAGCTGGCCATCTACTACCTGATAAGAAATAGCAGCAGAACACAGAGCCAGGACATGAGAAACACACACACACACACACACACACACACACATATGCGCACACACACTCCCATAAAATCAGACATACCGAGCATTCACATTTGTTCTCTATTCCCATCCTTGAAAAGGAGGTATTGTTTGGTTCGTCATTGATGACTATAAAGCAACGCAAGAACTGAGGAGAGCTACAGTGTTGAGAATTTCAGACTGATAGAAAAGTCCAACCAGTCTGCCTATCTGTCAAGGTCAAAGGCCAGACTCACCAGTTTAATGGTGCCCGGAGAAGTGAATATACTCTAATTTGACGCTTGTTGGAAACAGCTAAGACATGTAGGTGTGTGAGGCACCTAGCACTGTTGTTAGGTTTTTTAATTTTTTAATTTAACCTTTCTTTAACCAGGTAGGCCGATTGAGAACAAATTCTCATTTACAACGGCGACCTGGCCAAGATAAGGCGAAAAACGTGCAGGACAACATACAGTTTCACAAATACACGCAACACAAGTGCAAATAGCAGTGGGACACAGTAAGGAATACAGGTTCAAGATTATACAGGATGAGATATATGAAGTACAGTAGAGCAGCATAGATACAGCGATAAATAAATATATATAAATAAATAATAAATACAGAAGGTAAATGTCGTTTCTACAACATTGTTGTTGTCTGGTTTGGAAAACGTTTGCGTGTAACCCCAACACTGTGCACACGGCTTAACTTAAAAATGGGTAAATATGTAATACACACAAGCCTGTGCAACTGAAACAATTGACATTTTCGTAAAGCGCTAAATGTCTTTGGGTCAATATAAATGACCTTTAGATTATTTCTTTTTTAATCTTCTGAGATATTGATTGAATTGAGCCTCAACAACCTGACAAGGGATAAAACTGATCAAAGAATCATCTGATGTAAACCTGTGTTGAATTTTCCAATGACTTAACATTGAAATGAAATTAAGTACCAGTACCATGGGTTAGCAGATTATCAAAGTCTGTCAATGGAAAGCGACACGACGTGAAATAAAGAAGTATTTTGGGTTTGGACAACAGTCATCGATGCGGGTAGCTGCAATGGTCCTTCCCTGGGCTCACCACTTTACAACACTAGTGGATCATGAACATGTAGCTAGCTCCTAGCTTCTGTTGTAATGTAAACGATAGCAGCACTAACGTTAGCAGACTCAGTGGTCTGTTTCTTTATTCAGCATAAAGGTTTCAGTTTTGCTAACATAATTGTGAAAAGGGTTTTCTAAGTATCAATTATCCTTTTGAAACTATAAACTTGGATTAGCAACACAAAGTGCCATTGGAACAAAAGTGATGGTTGCCCGAGTTACCGTTGGTTTTTCTATAGGATTGAGGTCAGGGCTTTGTGATGGCCACTCCAATACTTTGGCTTTGTTGTCCTTAAGCTATTTTCCGACAACTTTGGAAGTATGCGTGTTGTCATTGTCCATTTGGAAGACCTTTTTTGCGTCCAAACTTTTACTTCCTGACTGATGTTCTGAGATGTAACTCCAGTATATTCACATAATTTTTTTCTCCATGATGCCATGTGAAGTGCACCAGTCACTCCTGCATCAAAGCACACCCACAACATGTTGCTGCCACCCTGTGTGGACGATGTTCTTCGGTTTGCCGACTCCCCCTTTCATTCCAAACATAACAATGGTCATTATGGCCTAACAGTTTGATTTTTGATTCATCAGACCCTTTCTGGTTTTGTCAAGACAGGACTTGGTTTACTGTGAATATAAATAATAGTGTACCTGTTTGCTTCCGCATTTTCATAAGGTTCTTTGCTGTTGTTGTTCTAAAATTGATTTGTACTGTTTGCTCCAAAGTATGTTCTTCTTTAGCAGACAGAACCTGTCTCCTTCCGAAGCAGTATGATGGCTGCGTGGTCCCAAAGCGTTTTAACGTGCACACTATTGTTTGTGCAAATAAATGTGGTATCTTCAGGCGTTTAGAAATTTCTGCAAGGATAATCTAGACTTGTGGAGGTATTTTTCAGAAGTTGTTGATGATTTCTTGATTTTTTTCCCAGGATGACAAGGAAAGAAGCACTGCGTTTGAAGGTAGGACTTGAAATGCATCCAAAGGTACACCTTTTTACGTATACCTCCAAATGTAATGACTTTACAGTAAATGTAAGAGTATGTTAACGTCCAACTTCAACTGTGGAATGTGGAATTTTGTATATTTGGTGAGTTTGTTGGAGTAAGTTGAGGCTTTTCTTTTGATCTTAAATTATTTAGATTTTTCCTATGCATTTATATGTTAAAGGAAAATCCTATTTAGAGTAAAAAACATTTTATTTTGCTGTGTTCTTTCTTTTTTAAATAACAACTATAGTGAAGATGACTGCAAGCATATTATTTTACTTGACTGACAGGTGCATTCTGTCACAGTAGATACTTTTTTTGATTTGGCCAGAAGAATATCACAATTTTGTCAGACTCTCCAATTTAAAGGCAACCCATGAATTCTTCAGTTAATATTGCACATTTGTAGGTATTTATTTTAAAATAAAGATTACGTCTTCATTATTACCTGTTACCAATACATTTTTGAATGTTCAATAAGATTTAAATTTTGAACAATAACTGAGTCACAATTATTATGGCTTATTTGGAAAATCTAAACTGATTTAGAATAATAACACTTATTGCAGCCATAAGTCTTAACACCTTTTCCAAAATGTTTAAAGAAAAATAATTATGAAAACTAACGCTTTACGCAATAAAATGCGTAAGATATGTACAGTACACATAGTTGAGGACAGCACAGTGAAATGACAATGCTATCAGAGGCATGAGATGTACCAGATGTCAATAGATTTTCAAAGATAAAGCCAACAACTTATATCCATGATTTCAATATATACTTCCTGACTTTTGGTCACATGACAGGTCAAGGGAAATATCCTAAGGTTCAGAACCTGCTCCTTAAAGCAATACACACACACACACATTCAATATATCTGCAACTGCAACAGAACACTGTCGGGTAAATATTTTCCTGCGTTGTAATGCAGAGCGCTACCACAAATGACTAGCAGATGGCGCTCTTACCTACCCACAATGCCTCTGTGCCCTGTGAGTGTTGACTGGTGTGTATCAGTAGATGGTGCTGGCGGTGAGAGCCAGAACAAACACACAAATCCCTGATAACATTTAACAAGAAGTGAATCATGAAAGGAAGAGCCCGGCAGATAAATACATTGCACACAACTCCTGTTGTCATCGGCGTTCTCTTTGATGTCCCGCCCCTGTTACTCAACCCCTTCTCGTTCTGGCCTCCCAAAATAAACCGTTACCCTCCCTGGGTCTGGGAATCGCACCCGGTTGTCCGAATATTCTCGACGCTAGATTTCCGGGTGCGTTCACAGGATCATCGTCCGGTTGCCTGTTGTTTTTTTTATGACGGCATTATATGACAGAACGGGGGCCTGTCTTGACCTTGTGTTCACAGTGCGGACATTCCTTCACTGCAGGCTCCACATTATAGCACCTTTGATGTTCGGCGATGTTATATTATCTAGAGAGCTGCCAGAACGTCCTTCTGAGCGAAGAAACTCATGTGGTAGCCTACTTGCTTCTCTGTATTGTCACTGGGGTATTCACAGGTGTTTGCCTCTTGGCTTCAAAACAGCAGTTCAGGGATATATCTTGGCTATTTGCATAGAAAAAAACAAACAATACTTCATAAACAAATTATGGCATCAAAGAAACTGTCTATATACACATAATAGATTATATTGATTTTAAGTAGTCCAGACCCAGATGTGGTAAAGCCGTGGCACATGAGTCATTGAGAGGACAGAGTTGAGAAGGCTGGTACATACAACATATCTGGGTCTCTATGAGCGCCGGTCGAAAGTAGTGAACTATGTAGGGACTAGGTCGGCATTTGGAACATCCAAGTAGCTAGTAAGGCCGACTGGTAGGTATGTACCCATTGACAGGCACAGGTAGAGGTCTGTTATCACTGCCTTTCTTCCACCCCTCCCACCGGCCCTCACACTGCTCTGCCACCTTCTCCCACATTGAGAGGGACCTCTTGTTCCCCGGACCTCGCAGCAAGCCCTACGCCGCTCCAGCCATCTGTGCCAAAATCAACAGCACATGTTGGAAAGACCTAGAAGCTCTAAGCAGCAACGCTCAATTCGGTTCCAGGCAGGGGATGATGTAATTCTATCCCACTACCACAACACAATGACTCGTCAAATTATACAGAAAAACCACAGAGCAAGAAGGATCCCCTTTGGAAGTTATAAGGTCACCGTTTTTCTTGTGTGGAAAAGCATCCTTCAGAGGCCTGAGGTCTCCAGGGAGACGTTCCACCTGCTGCCAAACCCTAAAGTCAATATTAACATGAGAAAATTATTATACGATATAGGAACAGTTCTGCTCCCTGATCTGGCGCTATGAGCGAGAAAATATCTGCGTAGAGAACACGTATCCCCTCTTAGAACAATACTTGAGCTTCAAGGTTACAGATACAGATTGAAAATGTACAAAAAAAATTCCATAGACTGCGTAAAAGTCACCATTAGAAAACATTTCCCCCTGCCCCAATGTCACTCTATGAGTCGACCTCTTCATTTAAACCCACAAAGGTAAACTTATTTTACCAACAGAGGGCAACAAAGGACACCAAATCCTCCCTCTCTTTGCGGTGGACAGAGGTCTTTGTCTGCCTCCCCCTCCATAACATTGACTCCCAAGTCCTCCTGGTGAATTACCTAAGTCTTCACCCCGACAGAACGAAGTCATCCAAAGAAAATAAACAGATTCTATTCCTATTACGGGAATAGCGGTTATGACATTCACATTCATCAGCTTGGATTCTTCCAACAGGTGTTCAAAAGGCATAATAGCAAATGCTGTGTTAATTAGATTTTTATGTACCATGTGAAAAGGCTAAGTGGCCATTTTAACGATCCAGAAAATTAAAACGAATCCCCGAAGAGTATTAGCTGAACGCGGTTAAACGCTTGGCTTCTTATTTAAATATCCGACGTCGGGTTGATGGGTTACACTGCTACTGTTAATATTGCAGTTGTTATTTCTGTGGGGCCCACACAACCATTAAGGGCTTAGTCCTCGGCCCCCATCTACTCAGCCGCTATCATCCCACATCAGCCTGCCATTGAAGTGGTTTCACACGACATGACGGGGGAACTCTGGCTCAAAGTGACCAGCCAGGCAGGGACATCTGAAAGCCATTTCCCAGCAATAAACGGGAGAGACTGAGCTCAAAACATTGCTTGTTTCCACGGTATCGGCTCAAACATTTGCCTTGTGCGCACACGCACACACACACACGCACACGCACACACACACACACACACGCACACGCACACGCACACACACACACACACACACACACACACACACACACACACACACACACACACACACACACACACACACACACACACACACACACACACACACACACACACACACACACACACACGTACACCCGCACACATCAAACACAAACACTGACAGAACATTTCCAACTGTATTTGTTTACAGGAACAGCTATGTCAGAGGTAGAGAACTGTGTGGTCACGGATCGGATGATGAGGCCGCCCGATGACAGTGGATAATGTGTGGATGACGTCACACCAGCCGCACTGGTACTGGTGGGGTAGTAACGTGTGTGAGGAAGAGGCTACAGAAGTGCAGGTTCAAATCCAGCTTAAAATGCTCCTGGTATCTGATATGTGTGCGTGCCAGTTCACATTCGCATGCTCATCGGACTTCAAAAACACAATAACAGAAAAGGTAGGTATTTTGTTGGTGGGTCGGCAGACTTGATCGCTATCTACAATTACAATCAAACCTATTTAATTCAATGAAACGCACCGCTATAATTCCAAAACCAAACAAATGGCTCCAGTACGTTTACTCTTGTGTGTGGTTTGGTTGGGTTCGTTGGAGTGATCATGGAGTCGAATACATACTTTTGGCATGCGGTCAGCATTGGTTTTGGAGCACTCTGTTCCACCTGTGGTTTACCATTCACAAACATCTCGTCAGGACCAACTGACAGGAAACTTTCGATTCCCACCAAGAATATCAGTTATACGTGTATTTTCGAAACAAAGCCATAACAATGAGTTTGACAACAATAGGTTGACCGGCACAAAAAATGTCGCGCGAGAGTAAACAGTGCTAAGTTGAACTGTTTGATGATTCTGAAAAATCACCTACCTGTTATGTTTATTCATTTATTATTTTTAAGAAGTGAAGAGGAGAATACGTAACAGCAAGAGGCCCAATGCATCATGGGCCGTTCAGTCGCATCCCAACCACATCAGCAACACGCGGACAGAACACAAGAGGATGTCCGTTGTTTCTTCAGAGGAGCACCGATAGGCCTTCGAGCAACTCCGCTTTAACTCGTTGTCAAGGAAAACATTATCGGAGGGAGAGGCATTCCATCACCTTTAACCTTTTGTAACTTGGCAAAATAGAAGTATCAGCTTCGTTTCCTTCCTCTGGTAGATACAATGGAATAGACAAGCACGATATCAATGTATGGGAGAAGATCAAACTCTCATATAAACATTCCCTGGAAACTGAAGAGTTGGCAGCCAAACTAGTAAAAAGTTACAATCTGGATATTTCAGATTTATGCATTTCTGGTGCAGCCATACATTAAAAGAACACACAGTAGTTCATAGTAGACCAAGTATGTTATTAATTATCATTCTAGAAGATACCAGAATGCTAATGTTGCTCAAGATCATGTGAAGAAATAAGCCAAAGGAAGAAGACACCCAGCCAGGAATGACATAGCAGACAACTGGTTCAGAGTAAACTCTGCGAGACCTCTGGTAAGTCATATGAAACAGATTTGACTGAGTTGCTCTGAGAAGACCTAGAGAGGCCAGCTGATGTCTCTAAAAGAGAGAGAGAGAGAGAGAGCAACATTTGCCGGTGGATTGGAGAAACGTCAAAAGCTAATAAGTAAACCTGAGCTATTTCAGTTCATCTCTAGGGCAGGAGGCCTAAAGCTCATTACCTGCATTAGGCTGGAGGTCGTTGCCAGGTAGTCAGACGCCTGTCTCCATTGGAATAATCTAGCTGTCTATAATGCTATTGGATAAAGCATCAGGATGATTTATAATACAGTGGCAAAGTGATAGAAACAACACAGTTGAGAATTTAAATGATTTAATTTAGATTTGAATTATTTCTTAATGTACTACTGAAGAGATAATCTGTAAACGGCAACATTCACGCTATGCTCTATTTCCACTTATGCAATGGGTTCTTTAATTAATGGTTACGCTAGGTCTGTAGCAGTTAAGAAATTAAAACCCATCTTGGTTAATTTGATGATTATATGTGCAAAATTAGCTATTAATCTCTAAGTTTGAAAGTGAGTGTTCTTTGTGATAGAATCTAACATTTTATAGCAACAATTATCCATTTATGTTTAATACTTAAAGACTGCTGAATCCTGACTTGCTGTGAGATTAAACACAGCTCATGAGAGATCACAAATTCTATTTTTCAAAAATTAACTGTGGTCTAATCTGCTGCCTTCAGTATACTGATGTAACGTGGGTTTGATTCTGGTCTACTGCTATGCCAACACACTGTATAAATTCAATTCATTGGGTATTATTTGGAAGGACTGTCACGGGTGGTGGACTAGGTCCCCACACTGGGGGTTTTAGTGGGGTGCACACTTTAAAATCCGGTTTAATTGTTTTGATTATGCACACCAGGTTTCATTTGGGCTAACCAGCGGGTCTATTTAGTTCACTGAGTTGTGCTTCACTTCCCTTAGCATTATTTTTTTTAAGTCAGTGTTGAATATATGTGAGTGCTATCTGTGATATGTATACCTTTTTTTAAATTTAATTCATTAGTAGACGCTATAGAACACACTTTATTTTCATTACAGTGTTTAGTTATTCTCTAGTTTGTTGTCTTCGTGTTTGTTTTATGCTTTTAATAAATTTACTCACAAACGAGTTACCACATTCTGCATCTGGTTCTTCATGCACCACATCCCCAAGCAAAGCACGACAAGGGCACACACCTGTCTATATCAGGTGGACACTGCAAGTCAAAGCCAAAACCAGCCATGAGGTAGAAGGAATTGTCTGTAGAACTCAAGAGTCTGTAATGTATCAGGGCAGAGATCTAGGGAAGGGTGTAGGTCGATAAAGAAATAAATACATTTAATCAATTTTCAAATTTGACTGTAGTGTAAAAACAAACACATCTGAATGGTCCTGAATACCTTCTGGATGCACTGTATTCTTAGATTTCTACATTTTGAGGCTTTGGTTAGTTAGAGCGACGTCAAATGTACAGCCGGACTTCACTGTTACCAATCAGCTCGACCTGCTTTGTCTTCCTGACAAAAGAGACCCCAGGGCTGATCCCACTCTCCAGTGGAGACCGCTCCCCAATGCCTGTAAAAGGGGTCATCTTTGAAGAAGGCCAATTTTGAGCGAAGCAATGTGAGCCAAACGGGTTTGGGGAACGAGCACAGCATAAATCACACTTTAAAAAGTTTTAGCTGAGAAAGATTCTCCGGCACTGCACAGCCTGTGTGTGACCATGTAAAAAGACAACAAGGTGACATACGTTGGACAGGGGCTGCCAGAGCACACCGTTAGGTGTTAATGGAATGGAATAGTGTTCAAAAATAAATTATTGCGTCCCTGTGTTGACCACAAGGGTTTCTAGCATTTGCCAAAGCATTAGGTCCTACTGTCATTTGGCAATGATGCTTAACAAAGAGCTCATAAATATGGTTCAGAGACTTTATGAACATTACACTGTATTTTACACTACATTCTCTCCATAGAATCCCACAACTCACATTTAAAGTATTTTGATTAGAAAATCTCCCAAATGGTACCCTATTTCCTTATTATTGTACACTAGTAAGTGGCCTAAATCATATGTAGTGCACTAACTGTGTCGTTTGGGATCTTGGTGCTGGAGAATCTACAATCTAGGGGGAAAAAGCCTTCACTGGAGACACACTGATCATCTCAGCTCAGCTGAGTTCCTCAAAAGCTTGGTATTTTGTTTTTTTCATAGAGATCTTTTGTACTTGAGGTCTCAATCAAAAAGCCAGAAATTTAGTTAACAATGTTACTAGACTTACTCAGATAACAGATACCTTGTTGCCTGAGTGATTCAGCCACCCTACTCCTGTGTGCTTCCCGTAGTGGCCTGTAGGTGGAGTATATCCCCAGTCTCAGACGACACCACTGCCACAGCTGGTCACACACCTGTTGGCCAGATGTCTTAGTGAGAGGAGAAAATGAGCTTGCTTGACGTTAATAGTTTTCGTGGGACTTTTTTTTTCAACAGTTTTTCTTATGCTGACCAGTGACACTATTTATGTTTCCTCAGCCAAAACGTGTTTGAAAAAGCGTCGATTAACTTGGAATCAGATGAGGCATAGGATATCTCCAGACAGCAGGAGGCATCGGAGAAACATAGCCATGTCACCCATGCCTTAGGCAACACGGTTGTGCCATATCTTACTTAGTTTTGTGATTTGATAATTTTTTTATATGATTCTGCTAATAAATGCATGCAAACAGCGCGATGTATTTACTGTAGAATTATTTTTTGTGTGGACTCAATGGAATGGCTGGGAACATGTCAGTGCTCTGTTTTATGTAATGTAGCATACATTAGTGATTCAGAGGTAAAAAACAACATGCATTTCAGTTCTGACTTGCAAGTGAAACTACACACTATATCTCCTTCCATCCGAAGAAGCTTCAACAATCCAATGTCTTGGGTAACAATATGGTGCCTTCAATCGTGTCTTTCTGCAGGTAAAGTGTGTTTTGGTTATAGTTGGATGCAGAGTAAAGAAGGGACTTGGCTCAATTATCCCCTGTGTTCTGAGTAAATCTGCCTACACATAGAACTGGCTTTCAAGGCAGGCCTGCTAATCCCCGTCCTGTCAGCTGGAAAATGAGAGAGAACCAGAGAGAGAGAGGGAGAGAAGGAGGGAGAAAGAGAGGCAGAGAGAGAGAGAGCGAGAGAGAAAGAAAAGAGGTAACAAGATGCATTTCATTTATGTTTGTTCAATATTGAACATTAACCATTTTAATGTATAAAAATGCATGTGTAATTGTTTTATTTGGGACTACACTAACATTTTGTTTAATATGATGTTGGACCTCCATTTTCCACCAAAATGGCGCCGACCCACCAAGGCATGGACTCTGAAGGTGTCTTGTGGTATCTGGCACTAATAGTTAGTAACAGACCCCTGAAGGTGTCCTGTGGTATCTGGCACTAATAGTTAGTAACAGACCCCTGAAGGTGTCCTGTGGTATCTGGCACTAATAGTTAGTAACAGACCCCTGAAGGTGTCCTGTGGTATTTGGCACCAATAGTTTAGTATCAGACCCCTGAAGGTGTCCTGTGGTATCTGGCACCAATAGTTTAGTAACAGACCCCTGAAGGTGTCCTGTGGTATCTGGCACCAATAGTTTAGTAACAGACCCCTGAAGGTGTCCTGTGGTATCTGGCACCAATAGTTTAGTAACAGACCCCTGAAGGTGTCCTGTGGTATCTGGCACTAATAGTTTAGTAACAGACCCCTGAAGGTGTCCTGTGGTATCTGGCACCAATAGTTTAGTAACAGACCCCTGAAGGTGTCCTGTGGTATCTGGCACCAATAGTTAGTAACAGACCCCTGAAGGTGTCCTATGGTATCTGGCACCAATAGTTTAGTATCAGACCCCTGAAGGTGTCCTATGGTATCTGGCACCAATAGTTTAGTATCAGACCCCTGAAGGTGTCCTGTGTTATCTGGCACCAATAGTTTAGTATCAGACCCCTGAAGGTGTCCTGTGGTATCTGGCACTAATAGTTAGTAACAGACCCCTGAAGGTGTCCTGTGGTATCTGGCACTAATAGTTAGTAACAGACCCCTGAAGGTGTCCTGTGGTATCTGGCACTAATAGTTAGTAACAGACCCCTGAAGGTGTCCTGTGGTATCTGGCACTGATAGTTAGTAACAGACCCCTGAAGGTGTCCTGTGGTATCTGGCACTAATAGTTAGTAACAGACCCCTGAAGGTGTCCTGTGGTATCTGGCACTAATAGTTAGTAACAGACCCCTGAAGGTGTCCTGTGGTATCTGGCACTAATAGTTAGTAAGTTAGTAACAGACCCCTGAAGGTGTCCTGTGGTATCTGGCACCAAGAGATTAGCAGCAGATTCTTCAAGTCCTGTAACTTGCAATGTGGAGCCGCTGTGGATCAGACTTGTTGGTCCAGAACATCCCACAGATGATCAATATGATTGAGATCAGGGGAATTAGGAGGCCAGGGCGACACATTGAACTCTTCATTATGTTCCACAAACTATTCCCAAAATACGGTGTGCATTACGGCAGGGTGCATCATCCTACTGACCAAGGCCACTGCCAACGGGGGAACACGGTTGCCATGAAGGGGTGTACCTGGTCTGCATGAATGTTCAGGAAGGTGGCCTGTGTCAAATTGACATCCACATAAATACTCAGGGTTTCCCAGCAGACCAGACCATCAAACTCCCTCCCTCCACCGGCTTGTTGTCTTCCCACAGAGCAAACAGCAAACGGCGCTTCTGGCGTTGGACGTGTCATCACGGGCACTCTGACCGGCCGTCGTCTACACAGTCCCATATGCAGCAGGGTGTGTGTGATCTAACACGTTCCTGCCGTAACAGTCAATAACACTCTCTGTGACTTGTGCCAGGGTCGACCTTCTGTCGGCTAAGACGTATTCGCAAGTGCTGCTTATTGTTACTGTTCAATTATTGTCATAATTGTGTGTGCTGCATTGACAACATTGATCTTGTTATTCATGCCATAGAGCATATTTCATTTATTTTAAAAACAAGGGACAGAGAGTGAAGCAGGATTAAAACTAGAGAAGGGAGAGAGGTCAGGAACTCATACAGGGGAACCATGCATTATAGTATTATATCGGAAATCCAAATCGGAAATGGACACACTTCTGTGATCAACGTCAGTGACGAATTCCATCTCAACCTCACGCAAAAATGCCTCTTCCATATTTTGACTTTTGGAAGACAAAAACCAGAGCAGTGGCTTCTGGAAGTATTTCTGCAGATGGTGAACTGAACATGTGCATGTTTTCTAGTGTATTTTCGGATTTCACTAGAGTCTAAGATATTAAATGCACAAATGAATGAGTGCATGGCAGTTTTTATTTATGCAGCCACAACATGGCACACACATAAAGAGCAGAAATGTCCAAACGAAAGTATAGGTCTTTAATATTTGTGAAGGAAGCCACAGAAAGGGCGTTCCCGTTGGAGCGAGTGGTGGCTAAAGTCTATAGATTCTTTGATCCCAGAGCGGTATTCCCTGAAAACGCTGAAGGTTCCGTTCCCCGGAGAGTTCAAATGCTCCGGGTCGTCTGCTGGAAGCATTACAGTCAAGTCAGCAATGGACGGGCCCCGATTCTCCTCAGCTGCACGCTGCTCTACCCCTCAGGAACCGCGCAGGAACCGCACAGGAACCGCTCGGAAACCACTCTGGGACCTCGGCATGTGT
The DNA here is from genome assembly GCA_029465975.1 of Dallia pectoralis. NCBI lineage: Eukaryota > Metazoa > Chordata > Actinopteri > Esociformes > Umbridae > Dallia > Dallia pectoralis. The sequence continues at coordinate 15,967,400 of CM055731.1, read as the reverse complement.
CATAGCCACAGTTTAGAGAGCTGTGTTGTGAAACAGATATACGATACCATAGTACTTACAAAGTTATTTTTGGAAATGGGAGGAAGTGCTGGGCCTGCTGCCGTTGGGAATATCTCTTATGCGTTAGATGGGAAAAGGTGAATGGTCGTTTTCAAACACTAAGATGGTGTGGTCAGCAGGCTTAGGTATCGCCTCTGATTATCTTATAGGGTCAGAAGTAAGGTTAGGTTTGGGAGACTCTGTGCTAGCATGAAAAGAATAAACATCTTTTTAGTCACCCCACCAGCCAAATGAAGTCAAGCTGTCGAGAGTCTGTTCTGTTGCTATGATCTTAATGGTTCCAATGAGAAAATAAAGCAGAACAAAACAATGGTGGAAGGAATTACAGAGGTTTAGAACACAAAAGGAAACAGAAAACATTCAGCTGGAAAATGTAATGGTCCTATTACATTTTATGACAGCGAGAAAAAGGACAACACAAGGCAGTACCCAATCACACAATTCTTGGTTTAGTGCACTTGTTTACGACTAGGGGGTGAAAACGGGGTCTACTGAGATACAGGAGACATCAAGATAGGGTGCTATTTTGCGCCTACACTATGGGAAAAGAATGAAAAATAGACAGTGTGAGACAAGCATTTAGGTTGTACAGCAAATATTACGAACGATCACCACGGATTACAGCGGAATCAACATTGTAAAGAGGATGCAATCATACTTCCGATTTATCAGCCACTGCCTCGAAAAAGCGATCTTAGGCTGGCGGTACTGGCAAGGTGGTTTGCCCATCTGCATTTTTGGGACTGTGTACTCATCCGTCCGTCCAACCACAGCAGGGTTTTAACTGATGGCGGCGGACGAGGTCCCGGCGTTCCCATCCACCCGTCCTGATGCACATTACACCACTGCCATGTGTGAAGTAGGAAAAGAAGAACCACATCACGGCCCGACCCGCCTAGTTAACCCGCAGTTCCGCAGTCATATAGGAATCCACCAGACCCCTCCTTAGTAGCGGCGACCATAATGTACACAGAGACCGGCCCGAAATGTGGAGCCACGCAGGTCAGTCACACTGGATCAGAGACCGGCCCGAAATGTGGAGCCACGCAGGACAGTCACACTGGATCAGAGACCGGCCCGAAATGTGGAGCCACGCAGGTCAGTCACACTGGTTCAGAGACCGGCCCGAAATGTGGAGCCACGCAGGTCAGTCACACTGAATCTGTTCACTACACATTTCCTGCATCATGCTACGGCTGTGATGTGGGCTGGTGGGAAAATTCCCATTTACAATTTAAACACGAGAATGCATTTTACTTCATTTAGGGGAGCTGTGTTATTACAGGGGTGATAATACAGATATGCTATATATTAATATACAGTGTTTACCTATATATTATACATTAGATATGCTATATATTAATATACAGTGTTTACCTATATATTATACATTAGATATGCTATATATTAATATACAGTGTTTACCTATATATTATACATTAGATATGCTATATATTAATATACAGTGTTTACCTATATATTATACATTAGATATGCTATATATTAATATACAGTGTTTACCTATATATTATACATTAGATATGCTATATATTAATATACAGTGTTTACCTATATATTATACATTAGATATGCTATATATTAATATACAGTGTTTACCTATATATTATACATTAGATATGCTATATATTAATATACAGTGTTTACCTATATATTATACATTAGATATGCTATATATTAATATACAGTGTTTACCTATATTGTACTGTATGGTCTGATGCAGTAACCCGTGTAATAGTGATGTATTAGTTGTTGAAAGGTGTTTCCAGCACATTCTAAATATAACACCTGAAACACAGTCCTTTAATGGATGACTTTTCATGGACTGTTTGCCGATGTTGTGGTGTGAAGAACCACATCAGCATCCCGAATGACAACATTATTTATTACGTTTGTTAATTCTAACTCGGTACATCGCATCACTATTCCTTCCGTAGAGCGCTACTTTAGACCGTGGTCAAAATCAGTAAGCTGTTTGAAATATAGCTTTTTTTCCTGAGACAGAGACAACCACAAATACCTCACTCTCCCACCCTCTCAGCAATGTGACACAGTGTTTGTTTCTCTGTGACAATCATTACTGTTGCTGTGGTCTGTCCTAAAACCATGCTGTGTTAATCCCATGCATAGAAATACAGCACTGTAAAAATGTTGGGTTGCTTCCCCAGTAAATGGGTTACAGCTGTTGAGTTGTTTCGTTGGGTTATTTTCTGCCTGTTGGTTGGTTGGTTGAGCAGTAACGTAACCTGTTAGTCACAAGTCAATGGGCACATGCTATATGCTAATGATACAAAGCAAGAAGCAAGACTGGTTGTTTAATCTGTGCAACATTTATAGAGGTATTTTCCGGGGTTTAATGAACTCTCAAGGTCAATTTCAACCCTGTTAGTGTTAACGAACTGCTGTTATCACACCACTCACTATTAGATTTCCCATCATGCTCAGTAGCATTATAACATTATTACCATCTGTAGTGTAATTTGTAATTTTTTCAATATACTCTAGATCTGCTGTACGTACATGACATTAATTTAAATGAAAATGCTCTTACCTTCTGAGGCATGTAAACGTGCCACTTTGACCCAGTGTTATGTTTAGGAAACAATGGTTCTCTAGTGTAGGATGGAACCAAGCCGTGTTGATTTGTATCCCCATAAACAAGAAACACATATTCCATGGTACATTTTCCTAAATGAGGAAACTCTGTGATAATTTAGTAGCTGTTGTAGTTTTATAACAGTATATATTCTTTTTCTTTCAGTAAATTATTGGGTGGAGCAAATCTGGTCAGTCCAATAAAAATAGAATGACAGAAACTCATGTTTAATTCGGATCTCTAAATCACATTAGGCGTTGACAAAAACATTTTCCCTATGAACAAAACATGACATTTTATAACCATGGTGAACTGGTTATGAATTATCTCTGTCAATTTCCCTTTTTTGCCCATAATAAATGTAGTAGATAACATGAATGAATTTGTACTGTGTGTTAATAGTGACGTCATAAGGCATAAACATGCCGGTGCCTCTTTGGTATCTGGTTGCACGACTCAATAGATGAGGCATTGATATTATTCGAAGTATGGCCACGCAACCTGATTCAGCCTCAGGCAGATACTAATGGTGTCTGACCAGGGGGCATGAACATAATCATAGTTATTACAAAAAGTTATTTGTTTAACGCATATGGACCACATCTGTTTAAAAGAAATTAACCAGTTCATTACAGTGTGACAGGTATTCCAAAAAAGACATGTGAGGGTACACATACACATATCTTGTGTGTTTTGTTTATTAATGAGACATTTGCCAATAATTATGGATTTGTCAATATATTGAGTACCTGAGATATCAGGCAATCCATAAATAATATACATAATAAATATATTCTTATATTGCATTGGCCTGACTGAAAATATAATTGTTTTTAAAGCAATATTTAAAAGAAGCAAAAATGCAGAGGGAAATGTTTGCGGCTTTTACATGTTTAAATGTTCCGCGATTCTAAGCAGTTGGCTGCGTTTGTAAGCCTCGGGGCTCCATTAATTGAAACCAAATATCTGGTCTGGGAACCTCTGTAGGTTAGGGATATCAATGCCGGCTCCATGGATGCTCAGTCGGTATCTAACCCTGACTCATATCTCATATGTGATTCATGCAGGTCTGTCCGGATTGCATGCGCACGCTGCATTGGCAAATTGGCACCAGAATGTATGCAGAGTGTGGCTGGATGGATTCTCATCTGGATACAATTGGGCCATTACAGCTAACTTACTGTCTGTAGCGTGGGGACGGTAAATACCCGGCCGATTGCGACTGAAATACCCACCACCCCCAAAGTCAAACCAATCACTGAAGCCACACAAGTCGTGACTTCGGGAAATGTGGTCCTTTCCAAGCTGGTCCAAATTTGACCTCTGACCTCGGTCTTTGATTGTTTCTGGTGTTTGTGACTAATGCAGAGGCACACAAACAGTTACTGTAACAGAGCTCAGGCTTTCCCGTAATACTCTAATTGGAAAAACATTCATCCACTTTTAACTACATTAGATCTATGCAAACTCAGCGATTACTAGAAAAGTCATTAAAGACATTATAACAATTCTCAAAAATCACATCAGACAACTATTGTTCTCCAAAGACTTCTTCACCAGTTTTATTGTAGTTTGAAGATTCCTACTAAAACTTGACCTCAACTACTTGCCTCAAAAAGCCTGCTATTCTCCCTAAAGACAATCACTTTTCAATTATTAATCCAAAGTTGATTATGAGCTAATACTTTTCTTCTTTTTTTCTTTTGTGTTTTAGACTTCACTCTGTTCAGTTTTAACCAACTTGTGGGTTGTCTAAACTCAATCTGTCTTGAGTGTTTAAGTCACAGATGACATTTGAGTTAATTTGTCATTACCTCATCACAAGCCACTTGAGGTCTCTGTCATTTCCCCCCAAAGGATCGTATATATCCTGCCTTTAGTGACTCAATAGACCACTTATTTTCCCCTTATCCACTGAGGTGACAAGCGTTCATCCTTTGACCCATGGGATTAACAGCACCCTGTTATTTAGCTTCGGGTTGCCCTATCCCTCAATCTCACACAGGGCAGGTCCAAGTCACCCTTATTAAACCTTAGCTTGTGGTCATAATTTAGCCTGAAATCAAAGGCTGACTGCACACAAGCTAATTGAGTCCTCTGCATAGTCTTTGATAATTCACTTCTGAAAAAATGCTGGACCAGTAATTGTCTTGAGTTTACAGTTTGCCCCCGTCATGTTACTCTGTAATCTGGATATGCAAATTGGAGGGGATGTCATGATGGATGGGAACAAATCAAAACATTGTGTGAGACCGGAGCTAATTGTGTGGTCTGATTCTGTCAGTGTGGCCTGCAGGTGTCTTTATCAGAAAGTTTAGTCAAACTAAAACCTGGCATCCAAACTGTTTCTAAATATTTGATGTCGTCAAATAAAAAGATTGGAATGGATCAGCATAAGAAAGACAGGCTGGTTACTGAGTTTGGGCAGCTTATTTCACTGAAACAGGAACATAAACCTGCCCCAAAGCTGTTCCCTGGTGGATCTAGATTGTTAGATTGTTGTGCTGCACTATAGATTGACACAGGAAATAGATTTCTGGTATTCTGTCAGCAATGAGTGATATTGGTGTTGGTACTAGAAACAGAAAGCTGCAGTACAGAAATAGTTAACTCTTTATATATTATACATATTACTTTCCATTCACATACATATCTATATCTATATCTAATATTTTATCTGATTATATTTCGTTGGATAGGCCAGTGACTTTGCCCCCCAAATTACATTGGGAAGAGGACATCCCAGTGGAGATGACAGTCCGTCTGGCAAAAAGAGCGAGAGTGGATTGTATCCAAGCCTTTCCGTTCTGCTTCACACCCCTGGGCCAGAATACATTTAATTATAGAACTTGTCTTTAGTAGACACTTAAAGGCTTGCACTGAGTCTCCGTCTTTAACCTTTATCGCCAGATCATCGCAAAGTAACGGAGCTCTATTGGAGAAAGCCCTTCCCCCAGCTGTTTGTTTAGAAATTCTACAATTAGAAGGCCAGCAACCTTTAAATATAACCTTGGGTTATGTGTAGATATGTATGACTGGACCAATCCAGCGAGGAAAAGAGGAGCCCATGTAATCCTCTATTGGTTAACAATAAAACCTTAAAATCAACCCTAGCCAGGGTTAACAGGCAGACAGGCAGACAGTGTAAAGGCTAATACTGGAGTAATGTAATCTGCTTTTTTCTAGCAGCCGTTTTCAACACTAATTGAGGTTTATTTATTTACTCATCAGGGTAACTGGAGAGCATTGCAGTAACCTAATAGTAGTAACAAAGCATGGATTTATTTTTTGCATCAAATTTTGATAAATAGCCACTCCAAAGAAAGACCTCATATTCTCATTGACACGTGTAGCTTGTTGTTCTTGTCCAATCCCAATGTCATCAAACCGGAACAATAACGTAAACTCACATTTAATTCACATGTAATTCATTATATAGTATGGAGTTGGAAGGATCAGGACAGTACGCGAACAAGTATTTAGACAAAACAGGACAGGAATGAAAATGTTCACCCATGTTAAACATCTAGTCCGCATCCTCACTAACTACCAGCAATTGCCCAAACTAGGTTTAATTAGTACCTTGCCTGTGCCATGAGGAGGACTGGATGGTTTTCTTTCCTTCCATTCCACTTCCAGTAGCTGGGCTGCTGTCCTGCAGTTTACAATATGAAGTACAAAAGCTACTCTATTAGTGGAAACCCCAATTACTTTAAAAAGTGATTTTTAAATAATGAAATGTTATTCGTTTGTCTTTTCTGTACAACAATCCCAAACAGTTAGCATGTGTTTTAATATCCTTGTATTCTCAGAAATAAAACAGTGTCTTTATGCCTCTTATCCATAAAAGCACTTGCTGTGTCACATACGTATTTATCACCAGATACTTAAGTCACTTAAGCATTTTAAACTCAATCGTAGGCATCATGACAGCTTGTTGGAACATGGACATTTCAGGGATATCACTACTTATTTATTTGAATAGCTACATGAACGCTAAGATTTCATTTTTTTGAGGAACCTCCTTTGAAAAAATGGTCTTCCAAAATGGTAAATGCTGCGCTTTTATATAGCACTTTTATCCAAAGCGCTTTACAGATCCTGCGTCACATTCACCCATTCATTCACTGACGACTACCATGCAAGGCGACGGAACAGCTGTTGCTCATGGACACCTCGACAGTTTTCCCAGGAGTAACCGGGGATCGAACCACCAACCGAAAGAAGCTAAAGCCAAAGAAACTGTAAAATACTAAAGCTAACTAAATAGTTACTTTGCAAAAGCTTCTCAATACAATCTACTTTGTAAAAATTACCAAACTACACATTGCAAGATCAAAACTGTTTACCTTAATTTTTAACACAATCTGTTATTTACCATATTCAACAAAAAAGCTCACCTGATGCAAAAAATAACTATTGCTTACTTATTGCCAGGAAAGTGATGTGTTTCTGCACCGATTTACATCACAACAGGACAAATTGAGTAACTATCGTCTTTAGTAACTATCGAAATTACTGGTATTACCACAAAGCTGGAGCAAAATAAAACAGGGCAATCTGTGTATTTGTGTAAATCCTGGATACAAAGTTCCCTGAGCATGTGTGCCAAAAAGAAGCATATGAACATGTGCCTTAGAACTACTGTGTGGTTATGAATATTATTGCACATGCAGATCTTGGACATATCACACTCGTCGACCATTCCGTCTTCCCATTGATCTGGCTCTCAGCGAAGGACCTCTGAACATATGATAGATATTATAGCCCGTTTTCTCAATTTAGCAGTGCCGGCCTCAAACCTGAGAGCATCTGAACTCGTAGAGAAACCACAGAGCCCTATGACCGGATTGCATCCATCATCCTCGTGTTTCCAAATATGAAGAAATCATTGACCTCAGGGCCAGATGTGCTCGCAGCCAGGCAAAGCTCAGAGCTCACAGTTTAAATGAAGCAACAGATGAAGACAATGACGCAGACACTGGGCATGATTAGCTAACGGTTAGCATTGAACCATTAGAGTTTACTAAGTATGTTGCCAAATTATATGATTTAAATCATTTATCTGGATTAATAACTTTGTTTACTTAATAATAATAATAATAAGAGCTGTATTAGATGATTTGACAGTAGAACATTTCTGAGGCTTGTTGCGGCACGTCTGCTAACACAAGGACATTTATTTTGTTGAGACACCACCTTCTGATTAACTATTACTCATCACATTAAACGATTCACTTGAGTCACAGGCTAATACTGTTGATTTATGATCCTAGATCCTATTTAGCGATTAGATAATATATGCATTAGTCATGGAGGCCCAGATAAAGATCAATTTGCTGACTGGTTCTATGAGAAAAAGATTTGTATCATAAGAGACGCCATCGATTCTTGGCCGCAAGTGAAGAGAAACATGAAAAAATGATACATGCATGAGTTGAACAAGAAAGAATGTAGGGAAACATTCCCAGCAAACGAACACATGGAATTTCTTGACTATTTAATCATAACATTAGACATTTCTAGTCACATGACTGTTCATTGTCATCTAATTACACCTCATCAGATTAATTTCTATAGATTTTAATCCAAGCCATGTATAGTTAAATACAATGACGAGCCGAAACATTAGGTTAAGCGAATTACGTTGATCACCTCATAACAAGGGAACTTGTTAAGGTCTGGGCTGATTAGATGACAAGCGAAAAACAGTTCTCGTCGTCAACGTGTTGGATGCAGGAGACATGTCATGAGCTGAGACCATGAGAGACACTTTGAAAAATGTAACGGCCAGATGGCTGACTGTGATATGGCATTTTGTGGGACAGCGTAGCCGCAGAGCAGTCAGAGTGCCCATGATGACCCCATGATGACCCCAGGGTGACCCCTCGATGACCCCATGATAATCCCATGATGACCCCTGTACACCATTGAAAGTGTAAACAATGGGCATACAAGTGTCAGAACTGGACCTTGGCGCCATGGAATTAAATCGGCAGGTCCAAGAAGTGATGCCACCAGGATCCACGGTCTCCTGGGACAACTCTGGGTCAGGGCATTTATGTGAATGTCATTTTCACTCATGGCTCCAACTTAAACACTGAGACCAGGTATTCCCCCTTGGTGGCGATGGTATTCCCTGATGGCAGTGAGCTCATTTAGCAGATAATGCTCCATGCCACACTGGACGCATTGGCTGGAAATGGTTTGATGGACGTGATGAAGTGTTCAAGGTGTCGCCGTGGCCTCCAAATTTCCCAAATCTCAATCCGATTGAGCATCTGTGGAATGTGCTGAACCAACAAAACTGATCCAAGACATACACACACATATATATATATATACAGATATATTGTCTAATATCTCATAATACATTACGGTTGTAGATGTGCTTGACACATTAACTTTGATATACAGCACAACTGGCTAGCATATTTGCTTGCATTCCTTGAAGGTTAACGGCTGTTCTTAGACCTATTCTTGCAGCTAGCTATCACCTGGGGCACATTTTTTTTTACAGGGTATAACTTTCTTCATGCCGCTCTGTAGCTTCGTCACGACCGCAGTGTAAACTGCTGATGCGCAAACTCTGACGTTGACAGTACCTCTGAAACATTACCGTGCAGAACTTCTCATTAACATACTGATAGCTAAGTGCCATGACATAAGTGGCTATGGGATGAAAGGCAGGAAACAATGACACGTCTTCAGATGATGCCTTCTGATTTGCGGAGCTGAATGTTTAACCAGCGGGAATCTGCACACTGTGTACTGTAACTCCTAGGATAGGATTACTCTCTCTCTCTAGACCTCCCCTCATTCTCTTTCCTGCCCTCCCCTTCTCTTTCGCCCTCCTTTCCTCTCTCTCTCTCTCTCTCTCTCTCTCGATTTGGAAAGTCCCTCTGTTCGGGAGCGATGGAGTAGAGACACGCCACATGCAGCTGCATGACCACATGAGAGAGCTCGCTGGAGAAATAAGGAGATAATGAGAACCTCAGCGCTGTCAGCCGCGACCAGCTGCTGCAGACAGATTAAAGACCTGCCTTTATTGCTCGTCTAACTGATGTGCCCAGCACTGCCGCTCCCCTCTGCTCCACGCAGGGTACCTCTGTGTCCCCATGCTGGCTGGGTACCTCTCTCTGCCCAGTGTCCCCATGCTGGCTGGGTACTTCTCTCTGCCCAGTGTCCCCATGCTGGCTGGGTACTTCTCTCTGCCCTGTGTCCCCATGCTGGCTGGGTACCTCTCTCTGCCCTGTGTCCCCATGCTGGCTGGGTACCTCTCTCTGCCCAGTGTCCCCATGCTGGCTGGGTACCTCTCTCTCCCCTGTGTCCCCATGCTGGCTGGGTACCTCTCTCTGCCCAGTGTCCCCATGCTGGCTGGGTACCTCTCTCTCCCCTGTGTCCCCATGCTGGCTGGGTACCTCTCTCTGCCCTGTGTCCCCATGCTGGCTGGGTACCTCTCTCTGCCCCGTGTCCCCATGCTGGCGGAGTACCTCTCTATGCCCTGTGTCCCCATGCTGACTGGGTACCGCTCTCTGCCACGTGTGCCCATGTGACTTTAACTACCACTCCTGACTCATTGTCTCCAATATTGTGGTCTTCCATTCTAGACCTTAGCTTTAAGGTTGAGGCCTACACTCATTAATCGGAAGTATACTTTTTTCTTTTTATTCTCTTATACAATACACACATAAACAACATAATACATAGTCCAGAATTTTTTTATTGCTTTACCTGCCTGTACATTTTAATAATTGGTTTAATAATAAACTGTTTGCATTTTTTTGTCACGGTTGTAGTAGATTGTGTTCCACACGGGGTGTTTAATGGGAAGCACTTCCTGGGTATTGTTCTGATTAGTAGCACAGCTGTTTCGGTTTAGCTAAACACCGGGCATAAGTTTGCAATTAATCAGTGGGTTATTTAAGTTCCCAGGTTAGTGTCATTGGTGCTTGGTATTGTTTCAAGTTACGTCGTTTATGTTGGGTGAGTGTCATAATTATTATCTACCGCTGTTTGATGTTCTTTGTAGTAAGTTGCTTGTATGCACATCTTTATCTTCCATTCGTTCGTTGTTATGTGTTTGTTTTCCATGATATTGGAATAAATTCCACAAACGTGATCACTTGTTTCTGCATCTGGCTCATTTCCCTACACCTGAGTTACATGATCTTGTTTTTATAAATGTTCTATTTAAAGAAACTACTTGCAATTATGACTGTAAAATATCAACAGGTATTGTTCACAGAAGTGCAATTACACCATCACTTAAAACCCTAGAGAGCTGTATAGAGATTTTCACCTAAAAGCACAATGACAACACCAGCATCAAACCTTGGCTGTTAAGAGAATACGGACGACAGGCACACCGGCAGGTTAAGTGTTTCTTGTGGGATTCCTGAAGTTCTCACACAAATCATCAGCGTTGCTGCTGATCAAAATCATCAAAGGTGATGCAGCAATTTAAAGGTGTGATGTGGTGTTCGGCCACCACATCACATTTCACAGAGCGCTCTTTTTTGTTGGCTCAGGGCTTTTTCTCTCTCTTGTTTTGGTTTCATGCACGCAGCATGTCATTACTGCCTCTGTCTTACTGAACTCACAAAGTATGCGCAGTGAGTGACACTTGTCTTCATTTGAATCCACTAACATGGCAACCACTCTTCAAAAAGAGAAAAAGGCTGGTGGATTCTGGTAGAAGATTGGACAATATAGCTTCCTCTGGCGCACATTTGCTGTGTAATATATGAAACACACTATTGCTTCTAAACTGATTCAAAGAAAGTTTCACTTCTGTGACGATTGCCAACAGCTACACCTGTATCCTGGGATGAATTCAGGAACAGGAGCTTTTCTCGCCTCAGATGCATTGATGTTATTACATAATACAGCTGACTCCACAGCTCCTCTGTGTTAAATGTCAACTGAAGCCATGCGAATACCATCAGTCAGATGGCTCAGAAACCTCTGAGGTGCTTAGAAGTGGTTTCGTCACGTCAAGATGAAGAGTATCAACGTGACACAAACTGGTCAGAGTGCCTGCAAGGTATCCCTTTATTGTTTCTGTTGCTCTACTGAGCTGTGTAAGAGAACACCCTGACGTCGCGACCCGTATAAAAGCTGTCCCTTCCAGATTTCCACCCCTGCATTGTTTCTAAAAGGCGAGTCACTATCTCGGCAGATCGCGCAAGAAAAATGACACATCAGAAAAGGCCACCTCATCAAGTTCTCCACGCCCCTCCTCCCACCAGACTTTATTTGAAAGGGTATATCTTAAAGGATTTCAAATAATTAGTGGGTTTAAATGGATGGCTGCTAACCAGGCATGTGGACCACGCATACACATGTCAGATTAAAGGCAATACCATCCACGTTGTGTTTGTTGCAAGTGAATGTCTGAAACACACACACACACACATCAGCGGACAGGTTTCAACATTTTGGAAACAGTGAACCTTTGGCACACACCCCACAGACATGTTTCATTCTGTCTCCAAAGTAATTTCCCGCGCTGGTTAATCTTATCTGATTACCATTCTGACATATCAAATTAAAACAAGAGTGTGTGAGTGTGTTGTAGGAGAGGACAGGCTAGCGTCGACACGGTATCGTTTATCGTCAGCTCCACAGGGGCACCTGCTACATGTGAGGCGTGGACGCCGAAAGTGGAGCACATTCCTATCCAGGCTTTCGACGGTTAACTACAGGGACAGCTAATGTACGCCGATGATTCAACATGTCCTCAGCACACTTGTATAGTGTACCACAAGCAGCACTAGACATATTTCCTGGGCAGAATCCGCAGGGTAGAAGGAAAACATTTCTGGAATGATCTCTGAGCAGGGATCTACAGGTCTGTGCAGAACATATTTAACTTTTGTTTAGGATAGCCGGAATGGCAAAGAGCTTTGTCTATTTCTGAACAAAGAGTTGTTACAAATTCATCAAGCTTCATTTAGCTCAGTGCCATCTCACAAATCGATGTTTCGGTGATACCGTTCTGTCGCTGGAGGATTTTCTGTTCCCGCGATACATGCTCCCAGCTTCGCCTTTCTGAGATCCTCTGAATATTCTTCCAAATCACTGTATCGCAATGCAACCTTTTTTTCACCTTGACAATTCGGGTCATAACTGCCTCTAAAGTCGTCAATGTGCTTGGCCTTTACAATTATCGCCCGTTCAGATGGGTCTATAAAACTTTACTATCCGCAGGTCTGTGATTAAATATTAGGTGAACATAAACCGTTGCTTGTGGGTTGGTGCGGGTCAGCAACTGAAAAAAAAAGCAGAAAAAGGGAAGGAAGAAAATGCCAAACAGCCTAAGATTAAAGGGTATCGTTGCTTGTGCGTTTTATGTTATTAATGCCGAAATTGCTAATTATACTCTTTAGAACTTTTGAAGGCTTGGTTGATGATGCAGCAATTTAACTCATTTAGGGTAGATATCTTTGATCAAAGCTGTAGAACCCAGGGTCAGCGGGGGGAGAGTGCCGGGGCTTGGGAGGTAATTCCAGGGGCAAAGGCAGGAACATTTGATTTCCATGATGACAAAGTGTAAACATTTTCAAACGCAACATCTAAAATACTCCTAAAGGCTTCTTAGGAGCATATTACACCGACGGTCACAGCTGTGTGTGTTCGGGAAAATGCGAGACAGATTACCAAAATATGCATCCTAGCACAGATAAAATTCTCTTTTTAATGGCATTTTAAGGACATTCCTATGTTGAAAGCTAATCATGGATTTGCTCTACTAAAATCAACCCAAAACAACAAGCAGTCCTCGACTAGATTAACCCATTTGGATTTTTTGTGGCAACACAATAAAATGTGGAAAAGTCCTAAGGCGTGAAAACTTTTTAGAGACACTATAAGATCTATGACATTATTTCATTTTTTGTTACGCCATCACTTACTTGGGGATCTTTTCCAAATCACTCCAGAGTTCCAAGACATTAGGCAAGTTTCAAACATGCTCTCTTTAAATAAATAACCCCTATCTGACGGAGTGTTCCCAAATCTTTGCACGACGTCCATTAGATCATCTTCAGCCCCTGCGCCGTGGGGCCTAAGGACATAATGTCCTATAAAAGATGCAACAGGTAACTTAAGGAGCATTTTTTAACAGAACTCGTTAAGTATTTAAGAGCAGAGAACAGATTTGATCTAATGACAGATGGGAGGTGGAGTGGGGCTGCTGGAGGAGGAGTGGGGCTGCCGAAGGAGGAGTGGGGCTGCTGGAGGAGGAGTGGGGCTGCTGGAGGAGGAGTGGGGCTGCTGGAGGAGGAGTGGGGCTGCTGAAGGAGGAGTGGGGCTGCTGGAGGAGGAGTGGGGCTGCTGGAGGAGGAGTGGGGCTGCTGAAGGAGGAGTGGGGCTGCTGGAGGAGGAGTGGGGCTGCTGGAGGAGGAGTGGGGCTGCTGGAGGAGGAGTGGGGCTGCTGGAGGAGGAGTGGGGCTGCTGGAGGAGGAGTGGGGCTGCTGGAGGAGGAGTGGGGCTGCTGGAGGTGGAGTGGAGCTGCTGAAGGTGGAGTGGGGCTGCTGGAGGTGGAGTGGGGCTGCTGGAGGAGGAGTGGAGCTGCTGGAGGTGGAGTGGGGCTGCTGGAGGTGGAGTGGAGCTGCTGGAGGTGGAGTGGAGCTGCTGGAGGAGGAGTGGAGCTGCTGGAGGTGGAGTGGAGCTGCTGGAGGAGGAGTGGAGCTGCTGGAGGTGGAGTGGAGCTGCTGGAGGAGGAGTGGAGCTGCTGGAGGAGGAGTGGAGCTGCTGGAGGTGGAGTGGAGCTGCTGGAGGTGGAGTGGAGCTGCTGGAGGAGGAGTGGAGCTGCTGGAGGTGGAGTGGAGCTGCTGGAGGAGGAGTGGAGCTGCTGGAGGTGGAGTGGAGCTGCTGGAGGAGGAGTGGAGCTGCTGGAGGTGGAGTGGAGCTGCTGGAGGTGGAATGGGGCTGCTGGAGGTGGGGTAGGGCTGCTGGAGGTGGGGTAGGGCTGCTGCAGGTGGGGTAGAGCTGCTGGGAGGTGGAGTGGAGCTGCTGGAGGTGGAGTGGAGCTGCTGGAGGTGGAGTGGGTCCACTCTAGGTCCAAGGTTCTCCCTCATGAGGACCTAACTGGACGAAGGGTTCCTTGCTCCTATCCATTTATATAACTTTTGTAGAGGAAATATTTAACCCCGCTGATCAATATTTTAGTTGATTGCTCCTTGTGTCATTCCCATCTCCTGCCTTGTGAAGACGTGGCCATAGAGCCTATGTTAGTGTAAAATGGGAGCAGTCACTAGGGGGACCGCGCTTTAAAACTCCCACACCGCAGAGCCTTCAAGAAAATGGAACCAAATCCACTTGTGGTGTCGACTTAGGTCGCCCGGAACATGTTTCGAATGTTGTTAAAAGCATGTACTTGATGGCCTCCCCTCAATATTTCATGAATACGACCCACGAATGATCATACTGTCCTCATCATGCAGATCCAGATCGTTAAAAAGTAATCAGGATCAAACTGTAGTGTTAGCCCAGATCAAGCATCTGTAAAGAAGCTGACAGAACGAACCTGACAGAATGAAGCTGACAGAATGAGCACAATGTCCTATGAGACGACGTGGAGTTTCAGAGGAAATGAGTTGAATCAAAACTCACAACTTTGATCCAGCACCGGGCTTGGGTGTACTGCTTATGGACCCATCACTTTTAAGGTGAATTTAGCTTATTGTGTGTTATGGAATCAGGATAGTAGATGGATAGCATTTGGTCATTTTAACTAACTATGCCAACCATGCCTAGTTTGTACAAAATACAATGGCCTGGAACTGATCGATTCCAATCCACGTCAGGACATTCCAGTAGGTTTGCAAAATATGGATACATTCCAAGTTATACTGAATACATGTTTCTATATGTCTTGTTAATCCCTTCCCATTTTTCTACCTGAAAGTCACGTCATGGAGGTTTGCAGAATGATCTGATTATCCTATTTAATTAAAGCCAGACTTAAGATAACATTGCTATTAGCAATTTTATTATGATAATAGTATCTGTTCCGTTTAAGTTTTTCGGGCTTCAACAAGAGAACTTAAAAGGAACAGACTTCTGTTCTCAACGAACTTGAAAACGGAACATGAAAACAGAACAACCTACAAAGGAACAGAATCTAAAAAATGACCTACAAGAGAAATGAGGCAATAAGAACGTTAACGGGACGGTGATCGGGAATACAAAACAATAAACACATCTGAGGGAGAAGGGAGTTGGGTCTGACTGCCAGGTGGACAGGTGTACTCTTATTTAGTCTAGTTATTAATACCAACACTTGGGTTCTTTACACAAGTGCATTGTAAACGATTGATGTATAACATAAAGTCTGTCTTTTAAAGCGATTTTACAGACTGCTCATATGAATGCATGTCAGTGAATATCATCGCCAATAAAGAGTCAAGAACCTGTGGGGGACATTTCTACAAACTATGCCAGAGCTGAATTACTTGGAAAGAAAATCTTAAAGAAGATTGTGATGTTTTCACAGAAGCAGGATAATAGTCCAGAGTATTATCACATTAACCTCAGAACAAATGAAATAACGACGGCGCATCAAAGTGATGCATCAGAGTGTGATATGTGGAGGACGAGCGCCTTGATGGGATTACGCCTCTATGTGGGAGTTCTCATTTGATCTGACCTGAGCTGTTTAGGTGCTGCCCATCTATTGGCTGCGCTGCTTCATTAACCACCGGTCAGCTACTGGAGAATCCAGTCCATGATCACCTGCACGCACATCAGGCCCCATTCAGCCTTTGGAACATCCCCCGCTCAAGTGTTACATCTATGTTGGGAGAGATAGAGGGAGAGATAGAGGTAGAGATAGAGGGAGGGAGTGGGGAGAGATAGAGAGAGATAGAGAGATAGAGGGAGAGATAGAGGGAGAGACAGAGGGAGGGAGTGGGGAGAGATAGAGAGAGATAGAGGGAGAGATAGAGGGAGATAGAGAGAGAGATAGAGGGAGGGAGTGGGGAGAGATAGAGAGAGAGATAGAGAGAGATAGAGGGAGAGACAGAGGGAGGGAGTGGGGAGAGATAGAGAGAGATAGAGGGAGAGATAGAGGGAGGGAGTGGGGAGAGATAGAGGGAGAGATAGAGGGAGGGAGTGGGGAAAGGTAGAGAGAGATAGAGGGAGAGAGAGGGACATAAGCATCTGGGTAGTTCAAAGCCCTCGATGCCAGGGTTAGGGTTCGTTATTGCATGAATATGTGGAGATTCCCGTTCCATTTCCGTTGTTTAGTGTCAACCGTGCGGTCCAGCCGAAAGTTTAATAAGTGCAGTGTGTGTATTGATAGTGTGTGCGTGTTGACAGTGTGTATATTGACAGGACTTCAGTCGCAGCATTGTAAGTCATCATGTTTGTGAGGGTTCCCCCAAGAAAACAAACTTTTGTTTGTCCTGAATCCGTGACTAATTAGAACGCGGTACGCTTTTGCTGCATATTTAATACCTGCCACTTAGCTTTCAAACAAATGTGACTGATTGAGATTACTTGAACTACAACACAATACAGTAACCTAAATGCAGAGGTGTGGACTCAAGTCATGTGACTTGGACTCGAGTCAGACTCGAGTCATGAATTTGATGACTTCAGACTCGACTCGACAAAATGTACAAAGACTTGCAACTCGACTTGGACTTGAACATCAATGACTCGTGACTTCACTTGGACTTGCGCCTTTTGACTCGAGAAGACTCGCTACTTCCCATGAAAACTGGGGAAGAAAATGTTCACACGGCCGCGCCGCTCTCAGTTTATCTGCATCTGTGAAAAAAATGCATGCAGAGAGCACGCGCGCTGCCTGCACGACATCCAATCACTGTAGTCCCACGTTGTTTTGATTTGACATCCAATCACTGTAGTCCCACGTTGTTTTGGTTGGACATCCAATCACTGTAGTCCCACATTGTTTTGATTGGACAGCATCTAAGCAGGCACATTGCAAGACAACTAATGAAGCGCAAGCAACAACACGCCAGTTGGCAAAATGATACCGAATATAGTTTCGTTTGGCTATAAAAATTACGAGGTAGTCGACAAAAAAATAGTTGCAATTTGCAAAACATGTGGGTCGAAGATTACAGACGGAGCTGCGCACGGGCACGCTCACACGCACGTCTCTATGGAGTCATTCCAATTATATTATCAGGTTGGTCCAGTTTTTCAGAAGTGATAATTTTGAGGAGTGAGGATTTTATTAATGACATGTTTAAAAAAGTTCAGGCTAAAAGGACCCATGTCTATTTGAAAGTTAAACTGTTTTGCAATATGAGGTTAGGGCTGGACAATAATTCAATATCAATATATATATCGCGGTAAAAAAAATCAATAACGGTGATATGATTTCTAAACACATTTTCGATATTTCAATATTTTTGCTGATCTCCAACACGGCAAGTTTAAGCTACAAAATGAGCGCCCATGACCGCAATTCAAACGTGACTGAACGAGCTTCCATAAGTGAGGAGAAAGCAGACAGTTGATATGAGAGGAAAGACTAATTCAGTGGTATGGAAGTGGTTCAGCTTTCTGAGATCTGATAAACTTCAGGTTTGAGCGTGATGCTAAATGTGCCGGAGAATGAGAGGCTCAAAAGCGCATAAAGCCAACATAGGAGCTTGGATTTTCCGCGTTGACTGGCCCATGACGTCATGTTGGACATGCGCTTTTGAGCACTCTCATTCTCCGAGCATGTTGCAACATGCGCGTTCATGAGCTTCTCTCTCGTGTCTCTTAAACCGACGGTCACGTAGCGAACTCATGAACTCACCTCTTCATTGTCTAACATGTTCACTAACTTTAAACGATATGTTTATAAGAACAAGTTTTGTTGCAAGAAGTTTTGTGTAAAGAATAATATAATCAGCCTATGTTATTGTTTAAAGTTAACTATATTAATAAGGTCAGTCTCAGAGTCCAATTGTTTATTTGACTTTGTATAAAGGTTAAAATCAAATAAAAGGTGAACTTTAATTTATTTGTACCGTTTTATTTCTAAAATGTTATTTAGTTTTATAGGAGGAGGCTCAAAAGACTTGGCAAATGTATTTTTCAGAAGATTGTATACAGACATCCGTTGTGGGTGTTCATGGCATTTTTTCTGAGGCTTTTATATTGTTCATATCGATATCGGAATTATATCGTATCGACCGAAATTAAGAAATATATCGTGATATAAATATTTGCCATATCGTCCAGCCCTAAGGTCAATACAATACAGGACTGAAGTTGCTGTGCATTGTTCTAGTGCAATATGCTGTTGAAATACAAGCATTTTTTGTGAAATTAAATTTTCTGTTTTTTACTGTATTTGATTAATGTCATTGTATAAAAAGAGGTTTAAATTAATACAAATCTTACAGACATACATGATTTGTATACATTTTATTTCTGTGGTAAGATGACTTGAAATGACTCAAAACTAAAATGGTAGGACTTTGGACTCGACTTGAGACTTGTTGGCTTTGACTTGTGACTCGACTCGGGACTTGCCTCATCTTTGACTCGACTTGACTCGGGACTCGAGGGCAAAGACTTGAGACTTACTTGTGACTTGCATAACAATGACTTTGTCCCACCTCTGCCTAAATGTAATGGCTAACATATGGTCAACATAACGAGAAAAAACGTCACCCTTTTAGAGGGGGCTTTGTTTGGAGTGTGAAGGGCTGCTACTGCAACTGGTCTACATTGGTGCTGTTACTCTTAATTGGCAGCAGCAGGATAAATACTAAAGTGTACAAAAACATCTTCGCTCTGATACAACCAAACGCTGCTCAACTCAATACAAATACTCAATACAAATATAAACTATTCTTAACACATTTCAAGGCCAGGATGTGAGGAGTTCTTAACTGACAATGTCAATCTTCTAAACAGAATCCAATTGACTTCACATGCACCGAAACATTGTCACAACATTGTCCAAATACAAATCGACTTTTCTGTAGATACGAACCGTACATACACTTTTATAACAATGTTTGACATTGGCGATGTCATTTGTAGAACTGCCTTAAACTCTCTACTGAAAAAGAAATGTGTTATACTGAAACCTTTACGGATTAGTCTGCTGGCCGTCGTTAAACACCTGGCGTTTATCTCACTGGTACCAACTCATTTACAAGTCTCTACGCAAGCAGACTACGCAAGTACATTGCCTTAGTCACCCCTGAGAGCCTGCATCACTTTTCAATTACAAAAAACACTAGAACTCAAAAACTTTTGTCAGATCACTGTACGTGTTAACTGTCATCTGGTTTTCATCCACTCCCTCTTTTTTACTTTTGCCATGCCCATTTTGCTCAGTAGATCATTTTCACCTGTACTGCTGTCATACCTGTTTACATTCTTTGAATTATTCTATTACCACGCTTATACAATTTGTGCACATTAATGTCCTACCTGCCGGATACACTTTTACTCATTACATTCTGTATATAGACACTCCTTCGTATTTTAAATGGTTGTTATTGCCATATCAATGCTGCTCAACTGACCTTCTAATATCAATATTTTTTTCGGTATATTGACTTTCTACTTGATCCTGTATTGCCATGTAGAATACCACTCCTTTTTGCACTCTTGTACTCTGTTTATTTGTTGTGTAAATGTATGTTGTTGTAACGTTTTCGCTCGGTAGCAGGTAGTGGACACAAGCTCAGAGTTTACGATTGCAGAGACTTTATTAATTGTCAGGCAGACGGGACTTTAACAGAACTTCAAACTATAAAATAACAAATGCACCGTTTATATACACCGTACCTTTACGCAGATAGCCTCCGTACTTGAACAATAACATGCAAACTTGCAAGCAATGACCCGACACTGGCTGACATACAAGAACTAAACTAAATACCAGAACTAATGAGCATAACAGAAAACAGGTGCGGACAAACACTGGTGACTTAGATCGTCCTTGATTTTCTCCGGTTCTCACAGTTGTCGTGCACGTTTCTTGCCTTATCTTGACCAGGTCGTCATAGCAAATAAGCCATGGACCTCAAACGGCCTATCTGGTTTTGTAATAAAAATACATTAAATTAAAAAAACGGAACGTTTTTGAATTTTATGAATACTGTATGCTGTATTATACTGTAAGAGGCCGTGTGCCTGCCCCTGTGCCCCTGTGCTCCTGTGCCCCTCTGCCCCTGTGCCCTTGTGCCCCTCTGCCCATGTGCCTGCAAAGGGCCCATAGAGACACATGAAAATATTTTGTAAACCTTCCCAGAAGAGTGACGGCTGTTTTATAGCTACCAACAATGGACACACATCATTTAGGAATGGGATGTCCAACAAGCTTATTATGTATGTAGGCACTATATTAGCTGTTATGTGTGTCCTGTGCATGCAACTGGACAGCCAAATACATCCTACCTTGAAAAAGCTGATTTGGGGGTGAGGCTTGAAACCTAACATGCTACAATGAGCGATGTAATCGGAACAAAGAAACTGGTGACATGGTCATTAAAAACCCTAATGTTCTGCAAGAATAAAATAGGTCTTAGCACGCTCGTCTGTGGCACGCTAAACTTCATGTCATCCCGGATTGCAAACCCCACTGGTTCCCTCCCTGACAAGTCATACTTCCAAGAGTGGTGCTGTATAATCCCAGAGGCTATATCTTGGCAAAAACTATAGTAGGCAGTGATTACAGTGACTGTATCAAAAGCATTCGGTATATCAGGCAGCACCATTCCACATAAGTTACCAGTATCAATCTCATTCCTCCTGTGGTCCATGTGGTTCGTTAAGTATTTGAGACATGAGTCAGTACAATGGGTATGCTGATCACCGAGACCTTTCTGTAGATGAACATGCAAGATAGCAAGAATCAGAGAACACTATTACCTTGTGACCTCAGCAGTAGCCAAGGTACGGTCTCCATATTAGGACCTCCTAAGTTTCAGCAGCGGTCCTAGTCTCACGTCTTTGATCGTGAAATAAATAAAAAAAGACTCATTACTCAAGTCAGTGAAAGACACTGGAAAAACAAGACGCATTTTTGTGAACAGCTAGTAAGTGTCAACATATTTTTTAGGCGATAGCTTCCACGCAGGCTACTTACTTAGCATCAAGTCTCTGTCAATCAAAGTTGTAGTTTACTGGAATTGTACAATGTCAGGTATTCAACAGTCTACCTCCAGTCACCGTTGCAGCTCGGCTCGAGTTCGGCTCACAAAACTTGTATTTTGGATGAGTAACAACAATTATAATTTCTATTAAAAAGTGCGCAAAATACCCCGCTATGCACAGTTTAATTTAAGAGCCATTTAACAGTGTAGCTAGCTTTATCTTCATTTTATAATGTATGGCTAATTGTGCTAAAGCCTAATTTCCACTAAGCTTGTTGTCTGAGCTTATATTTCATTGAATATTGTCACACTGGAAGGCTGTTAGAGACATTTGAAACTTATGTTTCAATCAACCTTTTTGTGTTTTAATGGGGCAATAGTATGGCTAGAAGTATGACAGAAGTTAATTCAATATATTTTGCTCCACATCAATTACTCTAAAATGAAGGATTTCGATAAGGACATTCTGACATTGCATTGACTGTAGGATTCGATCAGATGCAGTATATTGTATATTGATGTAGCACATTGATTGACCCTGAATGTCAAAATAGACAAAAGTGTTTCCCTTTTCAAAGATTGAAATATGCCAATATAGCAAGTCTGTTTCTTAAATAGTTAGCCTTCAGCAGAGCTTACTTTTGTCAAGCATGCACATGTGTGGTGTATTTGAGTTGTAGATGATCAACTTTCATCTGTACATCGAAAAACACGTTTGAAATGGTTATCTTGTATCTTTATTAGTATATTGTTTCAAATCCACATGGACAATGTTTATTAACAGGTAAAGTTATTACCTGTAGGTTATTACCTGTGGGTTATTACCTGTAGGTTGTTACCTGTATGTTATTACCTGTATGCTATTAACTGTAAGTTATTAACTGTAGGTTATTACCTGTAGGTTATTACCTGTGGGTTATTACCTGTAGGTTGTTACCTGTATGTTATTACCTGTATGCTATTAACTGTAAGTTATTAACTGTAGGTTATTACCTGTAGGTTATTACCTGTAGGTTATTACCTGTAGCTTGTTACCTGTATGTTATTACCTGTATGCTATTAACTGTAAGTTATTAACTGTAGGTTATTACCTGTAGGTTATTACCTGTAGCTTGTTACCTGTATGTTATTACCTGTATGCTATTAACTGTAAGTTATTACCTGTAGGTTGTTACCTGTATGTTGTTACCTTTAGGTTGTTACCTGTAGGTTATTACCTGTTTTGTGTTCAGCGAAAATCCCACTGCTTATTTTTTTATTCATTCAGGTTCAGGTGCTGTGTACAGGCTTCTCTTTCGTTTTGGTACCTTGCTTGTATAGACTGGTTTTCTTGGATCTACATTATATTATCCAAAAATAAATACACAAAGATAATTTATTTAAAATCAGGCCTTGGTAAGGCATTGCATGTTTTTCATCATCTAGCTCTCTTTCTTTTATGGCTACTTGCTTCTCAAGCAGTTCATACCACAAAATGCCACACTTGTTTGTTGAAAGTAAAGTTCTGGCTTTTTTGGTTGTTTACATTGTTGGTCACCTAAAATGTGCCCAATTCTAAATATATAGCCAGTGACAGAACTCAGGGGTTTTAATTAATGCCTAGACTAAAGTTCAGATTTCGTGCAGAGTTCTCTGATGTCATTTATTTAAAATGCTATTAACTTGTTATTACCCTGTCTGATAGAACAATGTTGGAAAGGGGGTTCTATTGATTGAGGGGGTTCTATTTATGTGCCATGAAAGAGCATGTGTCAACCATGGGTGCTGTGTGTTTTCATAGAATTACTGAAATAACAGAATGTTGTTCTGCGTTAGAGCTGTACAATACATGCACACAACAGCATAGAAAATCTTCAACCTAATGTTTGAAAAGGTTTAAAGCAACATTTGGGGAAACAAACTGCAGTCCAGGCATGATTGCTTGCAACAGTTAGGTCCAGGACAATCCATTTCTAGACCATTTTATTTTACTTATTCAGGATTGAAATATAAATGTCAGGATTTATTTTAGAATGAGAGACCAAACGATTTATCAGACACATGGTGAAAACCCTGTATTTACGGTGCTGCCTGTTTATATAAAGCAGTAATGATTAGGTTGCTACAATTTGGATGCTTCAAAAAATCACTGTCAACTACTTAAAGGCCCGGGGATATCTGTGTGGAGACTGCAAAGCTTAATGTCAAACGCTAACCCAGGGGTTGATGCACAACATGTTCTCACAGTTCCAACAACCCGGACCAAAATGCTCTGAAACCTATACCGAACGCCAAGCTATAAATAGACAAGCTCGCTTGTTTAGATAAGAATATGCCTGTATTACTGTGCACGTAAATCGTTTACATCTATAGTATAAAGCGTATGTCTCACATTGTTGTTCTTAGTAACTTTATCCTGCACTAGGGAACTGAGAAAAATCTATATCCGCTTGATGCGCAAAGGTTGGTTTCGGCCGTCACACAAAAACCATCTAGAAGACAAACCAGTAGCCATTATGGGCATCACTGGTAAATATGTAGAGTCGTGACAAATGTTATTATTACACTTTATTTGAAAAACAAATGAACTTTTATATTTTTTTCACCACATTAAAGTCCCTTTTATACTTTAACTCTTTATTGTTTTTGCAAAATATTAAGTTATCCACAAAATAAAATAACTTAGAAAAAAACATGACAATCACAAAACGGAAAATAATAACTTTGTAACAAAATGCATATTGCCTTTTCATCCCCTTAATACAAGTTCTCTGGAAAAAATGCAAGTGCAAACTACTAATATGCGTCCAAAAATATTCTGTGCCAATATACCAGTAACACAATTAAAAACAAAAAATACGGACACAATGTGCTGTAGCTTTGCTCATGAAAATAAATTACACGACTGACAAGGTCTTTGATGAAATGTATATGGAATGGATATATTATGTAATTTTCATAAGACAAAATACAAACAATAGACTTCTTGGCAAACAAGAATATAGACAACAACCATATGCCAGTATTTGCAGAGTTTTGTGGTTTGTACTTACATTAACCAGTTGTCAGTACAAACTCAAGTGGTGCTTTTTAAATAATTATAAAATCATTAAAATCTTTAGATAATGGTAGTGCTTTATTTCATTGACTATAACAGCAGTGTGAAGGCATGACTGTCGCTGACCAGAGTTTGCAACTACTAACTGCACCAAAAGCAGCACAGACCAGTTGGCCCAGTCTTTTTTATTGTATCAGCGTCCCAGGCATGACTCTCAGATCCACCATTTCCCTCTGTCTTTTTCTTCCATCCATTCTGTTAAAGGAGTCAGGTCTCAATTGATGCCTTGATCCTATGTCTTCACCACAACTCCATCCTTGAAAGAGAACACCCGCAACAGTCTACACTCTAGTTCTTTCTTTTTGTGTACGGGCAAATATGCATTGAGTGACGTGTTAGCGATTCGGCAGACTGAGATAAAGTAGGGGGGAATTCCAAACGGAGAGAAACGCACGTAAATCAACTTTGCTTAGGTTTTCATGCACTTCTCTCATTGGTGAGAGGCTACATACTTAATACACCTAATTTAGTTATTGACTTAAATCCCCAAAAATTGCATCATCTTACACCCGATGAAACAAGGTCAAGCCAACCAACAAGTTCCAAGAGGAACCATATCCACTTTCTTCTTTCCCAACCATATGAACACCATTCGTCATGCACTACTACTTACTAACTGATAAGAGCTAGGAGTGAAACAGGTTAGACACATCTGAATCAACAGAAATATATCAACAGGTTATTTCTGCCATAGTGATAATTATCAAATATCGTGTCATAATGCTAAATGCAGCACATTGCACAATAACAGTCACGCTTTTTTATGATGTACTTTGACTTTCTGTGTTTCCTATTTCTATAATAGTATATGTAGCTATGATCAGTATGAGCCATCTAAATACCTAGCAATCACATATATGACTGCCAATTTGATGTTAGTTCCCTTATTTTACAATGGGTACTACATTTACAAATGCTACAGGGTTGCTTTTGGCTGCAAAAGTTTGAGGACACATTAGCAGTTTGGTATCTAGGCATTCATTGATTCTATGCTTTCAAAAACATTGTTTTGTCCAAAATGTGAATGATTTCTAGTGAGTTGGGCCGAAAAAATGTCAAAGAAATATACAAAATAAAATAAAAAAGTAATCTTAGAAAGTCTTGTCGGGCTTATTCGGCTAAGAAACCATTATTTCAATCAGTTATGTTTACACAAAACAACATTTTGTTAGCTGGAAGATGCCCTACAAAATAATTTATTGTAAGAATTTACTCAGATTTTTTAAAGCATGTGGTAGCACGCCGGATTATCTCACCAAATGCTTAGCAAACACATGGCTCAAGGAAATGACTTGAAGTACAGCTCAACAGATGTAGACGTCATTCTGGGATTTCCAGTGTTTTTTCCAGTTCTTCAAAATCTTCAAAATTTCTGATAGGTCACATTAGTATCTCTCCAGATGTGTTCATTCTTAGCCACAAATTCAAGTTAATTTTATTTATTTAATTTGAATTTGTATTTATTGTAATATTTTCTAGTGTTTCTTAAACCTTACTTGAAACATGGAGGTATACTTGACAATGTAATCTGTGCAGACCACAGACCGGGCTAATCTCTATTCTATTCTCTCCTTATGTATAATGTGTGGAGACCCATTTTCAAATACTACAATGAGAACAAAATGTATCAAATATCACAATTGAACCACATTTTTGGGGGATTTTTTTTACGTTTGACGATGGAAATATGAGCATTTCTGCATTTAACTGATAGTCAACATTTCCATGTTGTAAGCAAACCACATTATTATGTTTTTTTTTAGCAAGTAATTTGCTAAGTCATCAAAGGTAATCTCAAAACGACTAGTCAACTAGCGAGTTCCTGAGAATCGGAAAAAAATTGCAAAAAGCAGTCAACTTAGCTATCCTGCAATATCGTGGCCAATAGAAAAATGGCTTTCCTGAAAAATGACAACCATATTTCCCTGCCACAATATTTTTAAGCAATCAGCAAAAAAGAAAGTCTACAAAAGATGATACTATTCATTTGGAGATCAGTAAGCAGGCTCAATCAACCAATATCAAAGGTTGAACATTTTGATAATACTGCTGTAGTTCAAAAGTGTGTAGGAAACACCTCCAATGACTCAGAATTATGCAGGGAGATAAACAAATGTGGTCTAGTGGTAGATTTTTGCTTTGAAGTTACGCCTAACTTAACGGGATGGCATTAGATACACATTTTGAAATCTTGATTGAATGATAGCCAGCAAGTGGGAAGGTTTTCAGCTTTTGAATTAAATGGATTCAGTGTGTGGAAGGTTGCCACACCTGTAAAGTGTGTTACATGCCTGCCAAAGCTAGATCCGTACAAATTAACTACTGACAAGTGCATAGGAATGGTGTACATTTCAAAGTCGGAATTTGCCCTGTTGTGGTTTGGCACATTTTGTAACCTAAACTATTACAAAACAATCCAAACTAGTCAACACGGAGCAGATATAACAGTCTTAAACAAATCTCTTTACCTCTATTCGCAGCTTTTTTGTATCTTCTTAAGTTACCGTAATCCCATGCAGTTGTGTTATGTCAGGGGATGACCAAATCAGCAATGCTTTCGGAAGCCTAGTTTAAATGAACGAGTGCTTAGTAATCAATATTATTCCATAGTTTTCAAGAGTTTTTAATCTAGTCTATTACCAATAACGAAAAACTTTCGGAATGGAAAGGCAGTGCAGATCCAGGGCGCTCTGAACTATGGTGGCAGGACACATGCTGTGGACACTGATTGTACACCTCATTAAACTGGTTATTTTCCAGTATTGTTTGTGTGTTCCATTCTACTAACGTAAATGGCAGTTCATTGCAGAAGGAAGGAGTCCATTGCAGAGGGAAGGGGTCCATTGCAGATGGAAGGGGTCCATTGCAGAGGGAAGGTGTCCATTGCAGAAGGAAGGGGTCCATTGCAGAGGGAAGGGGTCCATTGCAGATGGAAGGGGTTCATTGCAGAAGGAAGGGGTTCATTGCAGAGGGAAGGGGTCTATTGCAGATGGAAGGGGTCTATTGCAGAGGGAAGGGGTCTATTGCAGAGGGAAGGGGTCCATTGCATCGGGAAGGGGTCCATTGCATCGGGAAGGGGTCCATTGCATCGGGAAGGGGTCCATTGCAGATGGAAGGGGTCTATTGCAGATGGAAGGGGTCTATTGCAGAGGGAAGGGGTCCATTGCAGAGGGTAGGGGTCCATTGCAGAGGAAGGGGTCTATTGCAGAGGGAAGGGGTCTATTGCAGAGGGAAGGGGTCTATTGCAGAGGGAAGGGGTCTATTGCAGTCTTTCCCAGTTGTAAGAAAAAAAGTCAATTATTTAATTTCTGCATTTCTTCATTTGCAGACGCTGACCCATTCTGTTACCCGACACTCCTCACAGACCACGTAACAGCACCAGTGGAACTTGCAGTTGCACCGTTCACTGCGCGTCTGCTGCAAGATGTTGTGGCCTCGCCCGCAGCAGAGGCTTTCACAGTTATCCATCTCCGGACTCGTCTTGTTACAGATCCTCCCCTGCGTTCCGGCCGAATCGGACCGGAGGTCCCGCTCGCAGAAGTCCGGCGACTTCTCGAAGTAGACCAGCTCGTTGAGGTTGGCCCTCCTCCGGTGTGACGGGTGGTGGTGGTGCGGGTGGTGGTGAGGGTGGTCCAGCTGGCCCGTGTTCCTGTTGTGGGCTTTGATGAGGGTGGCTATGTGGAAACGCTCCTTGAGGAGCGAACCCACCACCCTGAACTCCGGTGTCACTTGCCAGCAGGTCTTCAGCTGGCAGCTCCCCGATGTACCGTGGCATTTGCATTTGCGTTTCATGTGGTCCACCACCATCTGCACAGAGAGAAGCAGAGCGTGTTAACATCCTCCATGTCAGTCTGTGGCAGGACGTGTTCGATTATCAAATTAGAGGCAGATCAATGGGATTAGACTGCTTTCTCGATCTGTCTGCTGAGACTTAACCCATAGAAGTGTGTGCGTGTGTGTGAGCGCCAATTTGTATGCATTATCTGTTTTTAACGATTCAACTATACCTTTGGGCACCGATCCTCATAAGTACAGTAATAGAAGGAACATTACACTTTCTGTGAACCTTTTTTATTCACCAGAAGAGCAATAATTATTAAGCCATGGTTAGGGTTTTGAGTTAAGTTTACAGGCAAACTTAGAAGTGTTAGTTGAGAGTGCATATGACTTTGTATGGGAATAAAATATAGTAAAACCGAGAGGTTTATTTTTGTGTTTGTTCGTCAGTGTGTCTGTGTGTCTGTGTGTGTTTGCATGTGTGTGCTTGCTTCATATCATATGTGTCAGCAACCAATAACGCATCCCAATCATCGCAGACATCCCACATGTGTTGGTACAGAAGTAGTAGACCACCGTTCCATGTTTTAGTGTGGAATAAGTGGCTGAAAGAAGCTGCACTGTAGTCGTGCTCTTTCATGACAGCGCCAAGTTCACATCCCCACTCTTAAGGAACCTCCTACACTCCCAGACCTCCCATTTGCTCAACAATGCACTCATCTGTCAGCTGGAGTTATAAACTTTTAGATCCAATTACCAACAGGAAAAGGGGCCACCCTCAGCCCTGACAGACGCTCCTACACCCACCCCTATCAACAGCAAAAGCACAAACACACACCTTTAGCACTCTCCAAGGCCGTCCTGGGACACACACACACACACACATATCAAGACGTTCTTGAGACTAACAAAGATACGTTGAGTTTAGTCTGTCAAAAGCCGGAGGATTATGTTTCTACTACGGCATGTGAGTGAGTCACAGACACATTTCTGATTTGAGCCGGGGTGAAACTGCGGCATTTCAAGAGCCGTCGTCTTCGCCTTTGTTTTCCGTGATCTGTTGAGGAGCGAGGAGATGCCAAAACGGGGTTTCCCTCAGCCTAAACGAGTCGAAACCCCCTCCTTTATTCAGCCGTGTGGGGAGCCATTTAACAGAACGTTCTGAAGCTTTGAACCGCGAGACTCAGCGGCAAATGATGCATGCTAACGTTCTGACTGATCGCCTTGGGTCTTAAGAAAACTCCCTCGCCCGATTGCATATCGTGAATAGATGATAAAGGTGCGCTCCTCCATGTACGGGATTCCCAACTAGATACTAGAGGTCATTTTGAACATTTGCCAAACGCAGATATACATTCTGGACGAGCATGGGTTCTTTAAAGCTTAAGTTTGCGTGCGATGTGTTTCCATTGGAAGGCCGCTAATAGGTGTTCCCCCTGAACAGAAAGAAAGTGCCTCTCTGTGTAAATGAGCAGTGGTAGAGTGATAGATGGACCCACTTGAGTCGTCCATTAGGAATGATAGCGAAGAGAAACAACCCTCTTCATCTTGCTAGGGTCAAAGCTAACAACTATCGATCAAAGCCCGCAATGGGACCACCATCACAAAACTGGGGAAACAATTTCAGGTCTTCTACAATTTGTTTTTACATCAGGGCGGGTTAACTCCCCGAACAGCAACCTTCTGGCTTTGTATACACTATATAATTACACATGATACCCCATTAACCCTTTCAGCAACACACCGGACATGACTTATGTCTACTGTAGTTGTATCTTTTTCTTTCAATTCCGTTAATAAGGGGTTCCTACGGTCGAACGGACACAATACAAAAGAGCAAATGAAGCAATGATAATGGATTTACATTTATTGTTTTTCGACTTAGCGTCCTGCTTTTATGATTCACCAAAATAACACAAGTCGCACGGACAGGGAGCATTAACAATTAAAAAACAAAGCCCTTTTTAAAAAAATTCTGTGCGGCTCCCAGGACATGAATGTAGAATAATCCCAAAAAGGCAAATTGAGTTTGATATCAAACCAACATTTGTTTAATAAAAATAACAAACCCTGTAAGCACAGGTGGGCAAAAGCAAAAGAGGTGATCAACTCCAGAGCTGTCACAGTGCAGCAAATGGAATCTGTTCAGTCTAGCCAAGACTGTCCCTGTCTGACATGATACGGTGATAATGACAATATGATGAGTCAGAGGTGTCTGATTTTTCCCTTTCCTCTATGCTGTGGCCCATGACGTGACCGGGGGGCAGAAGCTCAGTTGACATGGGTGCACTGGGAGGACAAATCTGTTAGATGCCAAGGAGAGCTGTCCTGGAAGTGAGAGACTGAAGAAATATGCTCATATGACAGTGATTTATGGTGCACTTTTTGTAAGCGGAACTGACTGACAGGGTGTTAAAATCCCAGGCCCAGAGGCTAGAAGGACTGATGGGCATTAGAAACTCCTCCGTGTCTTCGTCGACAATTCATTGACTTCTTGTCTGCGTCCCCAATGTTTCCCCTACTGCCTGCATTGTAGGCTACTGTGATTTGACCGGAGCCCAATGATAGTTGTTTATATAGGGTACAGGATGCCATGTGGCCGTAGCATTTAGAGGTGTGCCCAAGTGAAAGGATGCTGGATCAAATCCCTGACTGGACAAGATAAAAATAATATATTGTTTCTGCCCTTGAGCAATGCAGTTGTCTGTAATTGTACCATGGTTGTCATAAAAATAGCAAGATTATTAATAAATGCTGGTGTGAAAAAAAGAATACTTATTTACAGAAGTTTCCATGTGTTACAGTGTAATTGTCTCAGTTTGACTGCTACAGTATATATCCCCATAGGCCTTACACTGTCAGGCTAACAGGAAACTGTGTGCTACGTACTGTAAGTAGGCCTTATAAAATAACACTATATTAATTCAAAGGAAGCAAAGAAAAACCTGCTTTGAAGTAATTGCTCCCAAATTCAATGGGAGACCACTGCTGGAAACACACATCTGGGCCGTTTTAATTGGGGAAGAGTGAGACAGACTCTTCCATAAACCAGCCTCAGACTGAGATCAAATAAGGCACATTGGTAGCAGATTAGGACCACAGGCAATATTAGGTATGGCGCGGTTTGCAAAGCGCTCAAACGTTTCGCTAGAATGAATTTCCACTGACGGTTTACCTATGTTTTTTTTCCTAAACTGTGTTTCTTTTTTTCTGTCTATGTGCGCCAGCACCCGTGTACCCCGGCACCAGATCTCTGATGGACCATATCTCTGATGGACCATATCTCTGATGGACCATATCTCGGATGGACCATATCGCTGATGGACCATATCTCTGATGGACCATATCTCTGATGGACCATATCTCTGATGGAACATATCTCTGATGGACCATATCTCTGATGTACCATATCTCTGATGGACCATATCTCTGATGGAACATATCGCTGATGGACCATATCTCTGATGGAACATATCTCTGATGGAACATATCTCTGATGGAACATATCTCTGATGGACCATATCTCTGATGGACCATATCTCTGATGGAACATATCTCTGATGGACCATATCTCTGATGTACCATATCGCTGATGGACCATATCGCTGATGGACCATATCTCTGATGGACCATATCTCTGATGGACCATATCTCTGATGGACCATATCTCTGATGGACCATATCTCTGATGGAACATATCTCTGATGGACCATATCTCTGATGGACCATATCTCTGATGGAACATATCTCTGATGGACCATATCTCTGATGTACCATATCGCTGATGGACCATATCGCTGATGGACCATATCTCTGATGGACCATATCTCTGATGGACCATATCTCTGATGGACCATATCTCTGATGGACCATATCTCTGATGGAACATATCTCTGATGGACCATATCTCTGATGGAACATATCTCTGATGGACCATATCTCTGATGTACCATATCGCTGATGGACCATATCGCTGATGGACCATATCTCTGATGGACCATATCTCTGATGGACCATATCTCTGATGGACCATATCTCTGATGGAACATATCTTTGATGGACCATATCTCTGATGGACCATATCTCTGATGTACCATATCTTTGATGGACCATATCTCTGATGGACCATATCTCTGATGTACCATATCTTTGATGGACCATATCTTTGATGTACCATATCTTTGATGGACCACAACTCTGATGGACCATATCTCTGATGGAACATATCGCTGATGGACCATATCTCTGATGGAACATATCTCTGATGGACCATATCTCTGATGGACCATATCGCTGATGGACCATATCTCTGATGGACCATATCGCTGACAGAGCCAAGGTTAGGCAGGCATTGCCTGTGAATATGGGTGCACAATATATCATGGCCTACCCCATTATCCAGGTACTCTGTGACTTGCCGAGGCTAAGAACAGGTCTCAGCCACGGTATATCGGTCATATGCCACAACCCCCTTGTGCCGTATTGCTTTAGTATAGCGCTGCTGTGAAAGTCAAAGAAATACCACATGACTGCGTCCCAAAATAGCCTCTATTGTTAACAATGTGATACAGCTTATTTCCAGGACTCCGAATGAAAATAAATGCACCACACATGGGACAGGTTTTATTAGCCAATGCCCATTCCTATATCAAATGTTTTGTCTATTTAATATTGTTACCGTTCTTTATTCCCCCTTCATCCTTAGTGTATCATAAAATGGGATTTATCAGTCTATTAAAATGTCCTGAGCTCAATGCCTTAAGTGTCTGGCTTGTTGATTGTTATTGGCTTACAGTCAATCTTCTATGGGAGTTCTTCTACGCAGAACAGTAAGCAGCGTTTAAACAGTGTTTATAGAGGTTTGGTTCTTGGTGTTACTGAATAAAATAGGTATTTATGTTGATCAACCTACACAGTATACACCATGATGATAGAGCAAAAACTGATTTTTTTTATTTAGCATTTTTTAAATATCACATTCACAAAAGTAATTGAAATCTTTGCATTGACACACATGTAATTGAGCTCTACATCATTTGGAAAGGTCAACACCAGTGTCACGATTGGTGTGGTGGCGTTGCTACACGGACATATTTCGGTGATGCACTTCCTTGTTTCACTTCCGTGTTTACGTTTGTCTCACGGCTGTTTGCACTTATAATCAATGGGATATAAGAGGGTCGCGAGCAGTGCACTCGTTGCTTCGCATTGTTCTATGTCACATTGTTTGTAGAGGTGAGTGTTTTTGTAACACGTTAGAATTGTTGTTTGAAGGTGCTTGTTTTAAGTCGCTATATGCGCATTTTCCTTTCATTCGACCAGTACGTGTTTTTGTCGCCGTTTACGGTTTGTTTTGAGTTTGCTGTCCTGTAATAAACCTGATCGAAACGGATATACGGCTCCTGCACATGGCTTCATCCACACTACACCCGACGAGTCGTGACAGAATGCGAAGACCACAAAGAAGCCAGCGGAGCCAGCAGACGGTGAGTGGATTCCTCGGGGGGGCAAGCTATAGCGCCCCGAAGGATGAAGCTCACCGTCGCACCACGGAGCAGTGGGACTGGGGTAAGCCGGAGACGCCCGAAGAGGAGTATAGGCGCCTCCGTGCTTACTTCGGGTATGAGCCACCGATGCAGCTATCAGGGCCGATTACATCGGGTCCGCGGTCCCTCCCGGAGGAAGGCAAGAGGGCACCCCGAAGGCGTCCCAAGAAGGTTTTTGGGGGGGAGCTAAGGAGGTGTTCCGGGAGGACCGCGGAGAGAGCACCCACGGTCCTGGTGCTGCAGGAACGGCCACCCACTGCTCCGGGGCTGCAGACAGGGGGAGGGAAACCCCTGGAGCTACAGCCACTACCCCCGCCGTGGGAAGACCCTTTTCTGCCGCCGACGACAGGGACAGAAAAACCCCCGGAGGGGTTGGATGATCAGCCCTCGGCTGTTATTAGGACGTGGTGGAGGACATGGCTGGAGCTACAGCCACAAACCCCGCAGTGGGAAGACCCTTTTCGGCCACCGACATCAGGGACAGAAAAACCCCCGGAGGGGTTGGATGATCAGCCCTCGGCTGTTATTAGGACGTGGTGGAGGACATGGCTGGATTTCCAAGAGCCAGCGCCTGAGATGGTCGCCACCACGCCTGCGCCCGAGATGGTCGCCACCATGCCAGCGCCCAAGATGGCTCCCGCCGTCACGCCAGCGCTCAAGATGGCTGCCGTCGTCCCGCCAGCGCTCAAGATGGCTGTTGCTGTCACGCCAGCGCTCAAGATGGCTGCCGTCGTCCCGCCAGCGCCCAAGATGGCTGCCACCGTCACGCCAGCGTCCACGATGGCTCCCGCCGTCCCGCCAGCGCTCAAGAGGGCTGGTGCCGTCACGCCAGCGTCCACGATGGCTCCCGCCGTCCCGCCAGCGCTCAAGATGGCTGTTGCCGCCACGCCAGCGCTCAAGATGGCTGCCGTCGTCCCGCCGGCGCTCAAGATGGCTGTTGCCGTCCCGCCAGCGCTCAAGATGGCTGTTGCCGTCACGCCAGCGCTCAAGATGGCTGTCGCCGTCACGCCAGCGCTCAAGATGGCTGCCGTCGTCCCGCCGGCGCTCAAGATGGCTGTTGCCGTCACGCCAGCGCCCACGATGGCTCCCGCCGTTCCGCCAGCGCTCAAGATGGCTGTTGCCGCCACGCCAGCGCTCAAGATGGCTGCCGTCGTCCCGCCGGCGCTCAAGATGGCTGTTGCCGTCACGCCAGCGCCCACGATGGCTCCCGCCGTCACGCCAGCGTCCAAGATGGCTACCGTCGTCCCGCCAGCGCCCAAGATGGCTGCCGCCGTCACGCCAGCGTCCACGATGGCTCCCGCCGTCCCGCCAGCGCTCAAGATGGCTGTTGCCGTCACGCCAGCGCTCAAGATGGCTGCCGTCGTCCCGCCGGCGCTCAAGATGGCTGCCGCCGTCACGCCAGCGTCCACGATGGCTCCCGCCGTCCCGCCAGCGCCCAAGATGGCTGCCGTCGTCCCGCCGGCGCTCAAGATGGCTGTTGCCGTCACGCCAGCGCCCACGATGGCTCCCGCCGTCACGCCAGCGCTCAAGATGGCTGTGGCTGTCACGCCAGCGCCCAAGATGGCTGCCGTCGTTCCGCCAGCGCCCAAGATGGCTGCCACCGTCACGCCAGTGTCCACAATGGCTGCCGCATCGCCGCCCACAATGGCTGCCGCATCGCCGCCCACACTGGCTGCCGCACGCCGCCCACACTGGCTGCCGCATCGCCGCCCACAATGGCTGCCGCTTCGCCGCCCACAATGGCTGCCGCATCGCCGCCCACACTGGCTGCCGCATCGCCGCCCACAATGGCTGCCGCATCGCCGCCCACAATGGCTGCCGCATCGCCGCCCACAATGGCTGCCGCATCGCCGCCCACAATGGCTGCCGCATCGCCGACCACGAAGGCCGCGCCACGACGCGCTCACGATGGCCGCCGCCACGACGACGCTCACGATGGCCGCCGCCACGACTACGCTCACGATGGCCGCCGCCACGACTACGCTCACGATGGCCGCCGTCACGACTACGCTCACGATGGCCGCCGCCACGACTACGCTCACGATGGCCGCCGCCACGACTACGCTCACGATGGCCGCCGCCACGACTACGCTCACGATGGCCGCCGCCACGACGACGCTCACGATGGCCGCCGCCACGACGACGCTCACGATGGCCGCCGCCACGACTACGCTCCCGATGGCCGCCGCCACGACTACGCTCCCGATGGCCGCCGCCACGACTACGCTCCCGATGGCCGCCGCCACGACGACGCTCACGATGGCCGCCGCCACGACTACGCTCACGATGGCCGCCGCCACGACTACGCTCACGATGGCCGCCGCCACGACTACGCTCACGATGGCCGCCGCCACGACTACGCTCACGATGGCCGCCGCCACGACTACGCTCACGATGGCCGCCGCCACGACACCGCCCACGATGGCCTCCGCCACCACGTCGCCCACGACGGCGGACTCTGAGCCGCACAAGATGGCGGACTCTGGGCCGCACAAGATGGCGGACTCTGGGCCGCACAAGATGGCGGACTCTCAGCCGCACTAGATGGCGGTCTCTCTGCCGCACTAGATGGCGGTCTCTCTGCCGCACTAGATGGCGGCCTCTCAGCCGCACTAGATGGCGGCCTCTCAGCCACCGAGGCCTTTTCAGGGCTGGACCTGCGGTCCTGGACTGACCCTTTTGGGTTTGACTGCGGGTTCTCTCCCTGTTGCTCCCTTGTTTTGGTTTTGTGTTTCCGTTCGGCTATCTGGGGAGCTAGCCTTTTAGTGGGGGATACTGTCACGATTGGTGTGGTGGCGTTGCTACACGGACATATTTCGGTGATGCACTTCCTTGTTTCACTTCCGTGTTTACGTTTGTCTCACGGCTGTTTGCACTTATAATCAATGGGATATAAGAGGGTCGCGAGCAGTGCACTCGTTGCTTCGCATTGTTCTATGTCACATTGTTTGTAGAGGTGAGTGTTTTTGTAACACGTTAGAATTGTTGTTTGAAGGTGCTTGTTTTAAGTCGCTATATGCGCATTTTCCTTTCATTCGACCAGTACGTGTTTTTGTCGCCGTTTACGGTTTGTTTTGAGTTTGCTGTCCTGTAATAAACCTGATCGAAACGGATATACGGCTCCTGCACATGGCTTCATCCACACTACACCCGACGAGTCGTGACAACCAGACTATATCATGTTCCATATTTGACACAGATCTGATGAAACGTAAGATTGAACTCGGCCGAAATGTGTCACACTTGGAGGAAACCAGATACTGCTCATCACCTTATCAATTCCATGCTTATTGTGACGCTGAGTGGGGCAGCATATTGTTATGGGGATGTTTTTCAGCAGCAGAGGCTAGATCGGATTGAGACGAAGATTTACAGAGCAAGGTATTGACAGATCCTTGATGGGAACATGCTCCAGAGCTTCCCCGTTCGAACAGAACAATGACACAAAGCACACAGCCAAGGCAACGCAGAAGTGGGTTTGGGACGGAGTTTGAATGTCCTTGAGTGGCCCGGCCAGAGCCCAGACATGAACCCAATCAAACATCTCTGGAGACGCCTGACAATGGCTGACGAAGCATTAAAGGACCTGTTGAGTTGAATAATAGAAACTCCACAAAATAGGTGTGTCAAGATAGAATCGTTGCAGACAAGACGGGCTCAAATCACTGCCAAAGGTGTGTGAATTAGTTTTTTTTATGAATTTGCAAAACTTTCTTAATACATATTTCGCCTTTGCCATTATGGATTTTGTTTTAGACTGATGAGGAAAAAATATATTTAATACATTTTAAAATACGGCTGTAACAAAACAAGGTGTAAGAAGGAAAAAGGAATACTTATATACATTATATACATATATATGTATACACTTATTGAATATAAATTACAAAATATTTATATAATAATATTTAGAGTTGAAGCTAGGCCACGCCCCCTTCTGTCAATCCATTCAAAGTAATTACAGCTATCATGAGACAAAAGCCAAAACGTATTTATGAACATAGACAAATCTACTCACATTAAGTTGCAGGATTAAGTCAGTGGTGCAAACCAAACACAAACCACGAAAGAACTGTTTGGACGCAACTAAAACTGAACTATAACTCTATTTCCAAGTAACAACCACAACGAGAATCTTCTGCTACACTGCAATCATGTGAATGTTACTCTCAGTTAATTACACACAGTCACAGATCCAATTTGGACCCTCTAATAAAATGTTATTACATATAAGAGCTTCCACCTGCTGTGCCTTAACAGGGTTGAAGGGGAACCGGGATTTATTTTGCTGGTATCCCTCTGAGACCTAAGGCCACGATGGAGAAAAGAAATGGAACACTAGCCTAAATGCTACCACGACGGAACAACAGGGGCCTGAATAAGCAGCCACATCATCAATGTGCAATAAGAGCTGCGTGACATATCAGAGAAAGACATGGGGAGAAAAAAACGAAAGACGGGGAGCGGGTGAAAGACAGAGCGAGAAAGAAAATAAACAACTGTTAATGTATCTACTGAACATGAACATTTTATGGGAAGGAACTGACTAGCCGTCCAAAATTTCCCGTGTTATTGACAGCCCCTGCAAACAGTTAACCAGGCAGCGGCGGCCTCCTATCCATGTTGCAATCAATCACATAACATAGTTACACACGACACGCCGCTAAATGCACGACACACCATACATTTAGAAAAAAAAAATTGTTTAAAATAAACCTGTGGAAAATAGTTGGAACGAGAATGTTACACATTGGTGAAGAAATTAACCTTTTCGATGATTTTTCTTTCCCCTGATAAAGTGTTCTGAAATCTGCATTTGGGGGGGGGGGGAAGGAAGGGCGAATCTCTTTCTACTTTCCGCCGCGTTTGATGTCTAAAATCTTTCGCTGGGTTTAAACATCTGTTTCCAAACAGCCAGCAGACACTAATTAGAGCTTTTAACAAGACTGAACGTCGTGAGAACCAGAGGGTGGGCATGAGGCGACATGTACAGCCCCTCTAAAACCGCCACATTCCACTAGAAAACACAGTGTTTTATCAGGGGGGAGGGGCTGGGGGAGGAGGTGGAGGAGGTGGCCAGGCATTACTTCAGACCTTTTTGATTTCGAGGGGGCTTTCTGCTCTGTTTGAAGTTATCAAGGCTGCCGTGGTGCTGCCTTATTCTACTGATATGCCAATTGGTAAGCTGATTGAAACCACAGACCCCCCCCCCCACACACTTGTCTCTACACTCCACCTCACTATATTACATTTAATATATTACACGTCTCAAAGCTTAAAAATCATTAAAGTGTTTATACGCCCGGTGCATTGTGCAAGCTGATCTGAGAGACAGATAGAAAACGCACACAAACCCCATTTAATAACACAACTCTGGTCCACAGGCCAGGTGACTGTATGTTTTTTATTATTATTATTAAGAGCGATTGTAATGAGAGCATACATTTTCTTGCGTGAACCTTTATCTAGACGCAGGCCCACAACCCTGCAGGTACGAGTGTAACCCAGTCCTCTTATTGGCTGAACCACTGAGGACAAATAAATAAACAGTGCATCAACGTCAATTAGATTAAATAAAGATAATATTGTGCGACCTGTTAGAAGGTCGGAAATCTGATGTTGTGTCTGTAATTTTGGTTTTAAATTGTTTCAGTTGCCTGTCTGTAATTTAAACATACTTTTTACAGTGTTTCACCGTAGCAGCGGGTATGTCTCAAGCATTAGCTATTAATGCCAAACAGGCATCTTGGAAAAACAATGCATAAATGTGCCCAATCTATGAATTTTTCCTCAGACTTTGCAACCTGGTTGTCAAATAGATCAAAACCTGTTATCTTGTTGTGCCTCTATTTCTCCTGTGATATATCTTTGTCATACTAAACACCGCAACTTCCTAAACCGAAAGACTGTAACGTGTCATTGGTTGTGTCATTCAACAAAGAAGAGTATTCAACGCGACGTCATACTAAAACATAGAAAAATATATATTGCCGTTGTATTTTGACTTGGAAATGATTCACCCAGAAAAATGGCAGCATGCTGTATATCAGCTCACTGTTCAGGATGTGACTGAACCTAGTAAATCGTCCAAAAAGCGAACGATTTCATGGCTCATTGCGCCGACGCTATGGACACACTCGTGGGACACCAATAATGGCTTTATCGCACTACGTTCTGCACATGAAAAGCAAGACAATCTTCTCTCTTTCTATCCCTCTATCTGCTCCTCTCATTTTCCATGGCTGTTTTTCTCTCTGTCCCTGTTTCTCCGTGCTGACTAACTCCACGTGTATGTTTTGTCTGAATAATCAAGGAAACCAAAAGTGATGAAAAGATAAAAAACCGAATTACTCAGGAGGAAGCGTCAAACAATGAGCAATGTACTGCCGCTTTAACAGTGCTGCTTACGCACAACCAGATGAACAACAAGTGGTAATAGTGCTGTACTAGTTGTATTAGAAAAAAAACTATACCATTAATACAGTATCTGTGCAGTACAGTAATAGTTGCCGCAATAGTTGTAGTATTAGTAGTAGTAAAAGTGGTAGAAGTAGTATCATCTGAGAAATCTTATATAGAGTTGAAGAATGCTGTAAGCTTTCCTCGTAGGCACCTGCACCAAACTATTCCACTGTTTGTCACACAACCAAACCATCTTCCAACCTGAAAATCAGATGGGTCAACATGTGTGACAGCATGCATACTAACCTCATGACCTCAGTTAGCTTCTCAGGTGCCTCAGGGAGCAATGCTTCCCCCTCCCCAAACCATTTTGTGTCACCCATGGGCCTTCCCAGCCACTTGTCATCTGGTGGCACATATGTAGTAGTAGAA
The DNA here is from genome assembly GCA_029465975.1 of Dallia pectoralis. Lineage (NCBI taxonomy): Eukaryota > Metazoa > Chordata > Actinopteri > Esociformes > Umbridae > Dallia > Dallia pectoralis. The sequence continues at coordinate 15,926,384 of CM055731.1, read as the reverse complement.
CAAGTAGTAGTAGTAGTTGTAGTAGTAGTATTAGCAGTAGTATTAGTAGTACTAATAGCAGTAGTAGTAGTAGTAGAACAAGTAATTAGTAGTAGTGGTGATAGTGACAATAGTATTATTAGTAGAAGTAATAGTAGCATTGTAGTAGTAATACTAGTGGGGGTGGTAGTAGTAGTTTAATTTTATAAGACTGTTTGCATTTAAGAAAATGTACCCAGTACAGCCAGAAGATGACTGGCCACCGCTAAGAGCCTGGTTCCTCTCTAGGTTTTTTTTCTAAATTTGACCCACCAGGGAGTTTTTCCTAGCTGCTGTGTATCAACTTGTTGATGCGTGCTCTGTCGGGTTTCAGGCTGGGTGCTTGTTAAAGCAGTTTGTGACAACTTGTTTGTAAAGAGGGCTTTAAAAAATCAATGTGATTGATTGATTTATAGCAGCAGTGGTGGTGGTACTAGTAGTGTTGGATGCAGGAGTAGTAAGGAATGTGGCAGTTGTACCAGTTTTACCTGTGTTGGTGTAGAAGTAGTAATGGTGCTGGTAGTGGTATAATAATACTAATAAAAAGCAGTTATAGTGGTAATGGTAGTAATTGTGCTGGTAGTGGTATAATAATAATAATGAATAGCAGTTATAGTGGTAATGGTAGTAATGGTGTTGGTAGTGGTATAATAATAATAATAATGAATAGCAATTATAATGGTAATGTAGTAATGGTGCTGGTAGTGGTATAATAATAATAATGAATAGCAGTTATAGTGGTAATGGTAGTAATGGTGCTGGTAGTGGTATAATAATAATAAATAGCAGTTATAATGGTAATGGTAGTAATGGTGCTGTTAGTGGTATAAAATAATGATAATAATGAATAGCAGTTATAGTGGTAATGGTAGTAATGGTGCTGGTAGTAGTATAATAATAATAATAATGAATAGCAATTATAATGGTAATGTAGTAATGGTTCTGGTAGTGGTATAATAATAATAATGAATAACAGTTATAGTGGTAATGGTAGTAATGGTGCTGGTAGTGGTATAATAATAATAATAATGAATAGCAATTATAATGGTAATGTAGTAATGGTGCTGGTAGTGGTATAATAATAATAATGAATAGCAGTTATAGTGGTAATGGTAGTAATGGTGCTGGTAGTGGTATAATAATAATAAATAGCAGTTATAATGGTAATGGTAGTAATGGTGCTGTTAGTGGTATAAAATAATGATAATAATGAATAGCAGTTATAGTGGTAATGGTAGTAATGGTGCTGGTAGTAGTATAATAATAATAATAATGAATAGCAATTATAATGGTAATGTAGTAATGGTTCTGGTAGTGGTATAATAATAATAATGAATAACAGTTATAGTGGTAATGGTAGTAATGGTGCTGGTAGTGGTATAATAATAATAATTAATAGCAGTTATAGTGGTATGGTAGTAATGGTGATGGTAGTGGTATAAAAATAATGACAATAATGAATAGCAGTTATAGTGGTAATGGCAGCAATGGTGGTGGTAGGGGTTGTGGCAGTAATAATAGGAATAGTAGAAGTTGTTGACTTTGTTGTCAGAGCTCTATTCCAAAATACATATTATTAACTATGTGGGCACTTCCTCATCACCACATATACAATATAATGAATTTAACCCTGAAGCAATATCCCTGCTACTGCCTGTGAACTCTGAAGCAACATAAATCTATCATCCAAATAACACCAGACCAATAATAATACCATGGCAACGCTAAACATCAATACATAAAATTCACTTCACTTCATTTGACAGCGAAAACACTCACGTGTCGCTGCACAAATGTTATTCAACTGATCACTTATGATAACATCAACCAAAGAAAACTAGTTTAAAGGATAATTATTTCGGACCACTGTTATATGGCAATCATAACAAACAAGTATCCATATGCTGAAGTAAGACATCACCTGGAACACGTATTAAAGAGCATGCAGAAGAAGCAAGCATTATTGATCATGGGTCGTGGCTATGACAGCCAGCATACGGGGGCGTCTTGTTGTAAAACCACTGTTTAAAAGCAAACAGTCGTCAATTTCCTCTGTTGATGTCTGAAAATAACATGCTGCCACTACGAGCACATTACAAAACACATACACAGCTGCTTCCATGGATATTATTGTAGGCTACAACTGCCTGATTACATTACTAAGAATAAAGGAGGGGGAAGCCTGACTCAAAGACCACACACGCAAGGCTATTGCATTGTGGAGATCTCAGTGAGTCATTTGTCGTGAAATGTTACTACCTGACTTTGAAGCCAATAAAATGAGTGCATGTGCCCCTAAATTAGATTATTGATAGGATAGTCATACGTTATGCCATGCTTTGCCGAATCTTCTTTCCTTCCACCACAAGGACTGAACACCTCACAAAAACAACCGAACCATCGGATTGGTCCCAGAAACAAAATTGTTCGCTCCATGTCAAAACACAGCGACATTATTTGTCATTGGCTACAGAGGCTACAACAACTACTCTGATTGGTAAGAGATATCTGATATGTTTGTTTTGTCCAATGCCCGTCAGTTAATAACAGTTGAACAACTGCAGTGGAAGGCACATCAGACTGAAATATGTATTTAACATATTGGTCATACAAGGACTAGAGCAGTACTATTTTCAGTCTGAACCTACTTTAATAATAGTGTGTCTAATCCATCCATCTAATCCAAAATTAAAAAAAAAAAATCTCTCAGATTTCAATCTATTCCCTTTAAAGGGCAGTTCTTCAAACCAAAGCCCCCCCCCCACACACACACACCAAAGAGACATTTACAACAGTAAACCCATTGCCCTCCACCACCACTCACAACTCCTCAAACAGACACCGTTAGTAGCGGAAAAGCCTCCTCTCACCTGCCTGCCTACTCTGTTGTTGTGCAGCCTCATTCTGGTGTGGATGTCCCTGTACGTCTCACGCGAGTCCAGGAAGTCCCTGGAGAACTTCTCCCCAAAGTCCACATCTGGACTGCAGCCTCCCCACTCCCATGAGTCCTGAGGTCCGTGCAGGTCTGCTGGGTAGTGTTCCATGACTCCGTGCACCATGCCCTTCCCGCGGTGGATAGCCTCCAACTGCAGGCGGTTCAGTTTGATGCGGAAAGCCTCCTCGTCCCCTCGCCGCTTCTCGTCGCAGCCGCACGCTTTCAGCTTCCCCATGGAGCAGGCGTTGGACACGGCGTGGACCACGCCAGCCGCCGCGATGGCATACGCGAAGGCACTCTCTCTGAAGCCTGCGAGGGGATTAGGAATAAAAACGGGACAGGTTTATGGTGGGAATGCAATTCCACTGTGGACCTTTTGACGGTTCAGTAGATTCATCAAGGTGAAGCTGGGGAGAAGCCCAGCGAGCCCTGATGTGCGCCAACATCGAGAGACTGCACTGCCAGTACAAACCCCCAGCCCTGCCTCAGAACTCACAAAGCAGATGCAAAGCCAAGCAACATCTGGGACAACAGCAATTAAGCCCCAAACACTTGCCTGTCTCCGGGCACAGGGCCTCAATGCGAACAGACCCCCACCATCCAGCACGCTCTATCCTTTCAACACAAGGATCTGACAAGGGATTATAAGCAGGTCTGGAAGTAGGCTGGTGGTGCAGCAGCAGCCAACATGACTGTCGTATCTGTAATCGCCTTTCAAGGTCTCCCTTCACTGAGCTCTCCAGCGTGTTTACAATTAACCTGGCTACTGTTGGCAGACGTTTGATCTACCTGCCTAATGAAATGCAGGCTCACAGTGTCTCTGCTGTAATCAGCCCAGCACGGGGCACTCTGTCATGCCACGTATGTCACCGGTAACGAAGTCAGACAGATGGGGTAGAAGTAGAGAAATTAACTGTTCTAGGCTTAAGTCAATGTACAGAAAAAATTAATCACAGATTTCAGAAAATTCTTGGGGAGTTAGGAGTACTGAGAATGTTTTGCCAGTATCATATTCTACAGATGTTTATTAAATGCGCGTGTCTGAGGTGTTTTTCCTGTTGTTAAGTCCTATCTGTTTCAGCAATATAATGGGCCTGGAGTATCTCTTTTCAGTGTTACTCAAGAAAATAACGTTGTAAATCCTTATTCACACAATCAAGGAACAAGCATTATACAGTATCTGCAGTATACACCGATGAGCCGAAATATCATGAGTACTCACAAGTAAAGAAAATAACGTTGTTTATCTCCAAACACGGACACATATTAAGGTCTGGCTAAATGTTAAGCAAACCCTCATTATCGTAGTAAACATTTTAAATGCTCGAGACCTGGGTGGAAGTATAGATTTGATCAAAATGCAATGGCCAGATGACTGGGTGAGAGCATCTCTGAATTGGCAATGCTCCCAGTCAGCAGTGCTGAGTACCTACCGATGGTGGTCAGAGGAGAGCAATACACAAACTGGCGATAGGGTTTTGGGCGCCCAGGCCACATCAATGTGTGAGGGCAAAGGAGGCTATCCCGACCGAAGGGAACCGACAGAAGGTCTACCGTGGTCAGAGAAAATGTTACTGATGATGACAGCATGCAGTTATTTGCTCCCTGCTCTGTATGATCTTAGACGTGCCCCAAATGGATCCATTTTTAAAGGCATTTTTTATTTTTAGATCTATTTACGAGAGTATGACTGACTGAGCATGTAAACTTTGCCACACTGTAAAGTTCATTTTCAGTTCATTTTACTTCGTTTTTATTTTATTTTTATTTTCTATTCCTCATCGAATTGCCCATTTGATGTTTTTATTTGTTTGTATTCTACTACATGGCCTACATTAACCTGTAATGTGCCAGTCAACAGGTTGCTATGAATATAAAATGCATGCATTTTATCATTTATATATATTTTTTACTTTGTAAAGCACATTGAATTGCTTCTATGTATAAACTGTGCTATATAAATAAACTTAAACTTGCTTGCTATGAAGCTGCGTAGCCACAAACCGGTCAGAGTGCACATGATGACCCCGATCTACAGTTCAAATCACCTACTGTGATGGCGCGAGCGTCTGAACTGACTCAGGGAGAAGGTTGCCTCATCCGATAAGTCCCATTTTCTTTCACTTCACATGGCCGTGTACACGGGTGCTGTATACACAGGAAAGTAATGGCACCAGGATGCACTGTGGGTAGACGACAGGCAGGTGGAGAGAGGGTGATGCTCGGGGCAGTGTTCTGCTGGGAAACCCCTGGTCCAGGGATTCCTGTGGACGTCTATTACTATAAATATGAAGGCTGTAGCTGATGTATCTGCTGAAGATCTTAGTTGTGGTGTGAATGCTAATCTGGATGACATCTGTCATTTGCAAGTTAAAAGAAAGCAATCTAGCTGCATCCACAACTTGATGTCCTGCTCACAACTACAATGGAGTAAAGTGACATTGGCAGTGGTTGTGGAGACATACAGCTTAGGGTTGCCAGCCAAATTGGAAGTTCAGTCAGTGTTTGGTCAAAATGTTTCTAGCATGCAGATACAGAGCATTAGTTCAAGGACCCGGCCTTATGGGATGCCTGTTGAATTCATATGGCAAATAGCATCAAAATGAAAGTGATCATAATGACAGGACCTGAAACAGCAGAGTCTGACATGTCTAAATCGTTTTCCATGTGGTCCAGCACAAATACGTAGCTGACCATGTAATGAGATGTTGATGATTTAAATAAAGATATACACCAGGGCAGTGTTGACAATAGCAGTGGAATATTGACTTCAAGTGCTTAGTCTATTTGTCATAATTATGTTTTGATGTGCCAGTACTTCACAATTAAAAAGTTTAGTATAAAATGTGTTTAGCTACATATCGGAAGTGGGAAATGCCATTTGGACTCATAGAAAATGCTTAAGTTTGAAGTACTAAAATGATCATGATCCCACTCCCAGTTAAATGCTGATTGGGGCTTATGTCATTAGACCTTTAAAATCCGCCTCACCCGACCTCACCTCTATCTCGATATGACCACCTTAGATAAAGACGAAGCACATCATTTCAAATGTACACCATTAAATCATTCATTAGTCAGCAATCTTCTGAAACCTACACAGGACAAAAATAATGTTCAGGAGAATTTCTAACGTCAATCCTAAGAGTTCTGAAAATCAATGAAACCATGAGAGACATGTTCCATTGATCAACCCCTAAACACACATGCGCACATGCGCACATAAACACGGCAGTGTTTCCCTCTCTCGCCATCCTCCCATGATTCCAGAGGGGCCCGGGGATGGCACTTAGATTTAGCCCAGAGAAACCGACATGAAAATGCTGTTTTAGATTTCCTCCCAAGCAGGCTGAGGCGAGAGACCTGGAACAAATCAATCTTACAAATAATTTAAAAGTGAGAGGCACGCCCGACTGAACTGATGGCTAAGGAAGTGGGAAAATGAATTAAAGATTAAAGAAAACTGTCACTGTGTGTTACAGAAACCAACTGAACAGGTTTATGCTTTTGCCACTGAGAGTTGAGAAAGTGCTGAGAGCAAATTCACAGCACTTGCACTTAACAGAGAGTAAAAGCATTAGCCGGCCCAGAGAAGGCTCGCTTCCGTTTCAGACTGGCTTTCTATATTTATTTAAAGTAAAAAAATACAGCCTTATGAAGAAGTCTGAAGAAATCTGCAAGCAGATACATGTTTGAGGTGAAATGGAAATGACATGAGTCTCCTGTTGTCAACTGTAGATATCCAAACAAACCATTAGACAGGGCATAAAATGCATAATATGCTACATGTTTACAACCTGCTCATACATCCAATGACTCATTATAGATTTGCAGCCTTTTGTCGTCTGCTATTGTGCTACTGTATTTCTTATTTGATTCCTTGTGATGTTACCCAAGTAAAACACAATGTAAGACAATAGAAAATATGTTATGTGTGGCAAAAGTGTTACAAAAGGGTCAATTCGCAGGGATATCTTATTCATCTTTGTACATAGCATGTAAAAACTAAGTTGAAAGCATTTTATAATAAAATATTTTGAGTTTTTGTGCTTTAGTTAAAACACATAACAATATTCAAATTGGAGAAGTTCTGATTATGGCAATAACGCTTTGGATCAGTCAATGATAAAGTGAATGAGCGAAGGTGAGCATTCAAAAAAGGTGAGATAGGGTGGCCTTTGGGAGGTGTCTGGTTTATTCTGTATACTGTCTGTAAGGTGACTCACCTCGTTTGAAAACCACACTATCATACGGGATCTTGTTCCTTGTTTCCAGGCTAGAGCAGTTCCACCTATGCCCTCTGAACTGGTGCTGGCACTCATGTATGGCGATCTGAATGCCTTGGATGGCGGACGCAGTGACATCTGGGTTCCTCTTGCACACATCCAGTTGCCTGCTGTTCAGACCCGGAAGGGTCAGGCATACAGTGTTGGCGTTGAGAATTGGATCAATATTGGGGATTTTCAGCCCGAGAATCTCATTTGAATCTACCCTGGAACACAGAAGGCTTGATGTTAAAGGAGGCATATATTGTAGTGCACGACTGACTCTTCTCTAGTGTGGAAATCAGGTGTGACTGTCATTCATATTGACAAAAGTCAGGTGTTTTAAAGCCATTCTCTGGTGAGGGGTCGTTGTTGCGATTTGGTTCTGACTCTGTTGATTCTTTTAAAGTTTACTTTGAAGGTCTAACATTGGTACTATATTGAGGAGATACAATTGTTTTACTGATTATTTTCTGTGCATTTTTTTGTACAAATGCCTGCACATGCACACGTGCACAAACACGCCAATCAATCTAATAGCGAGTTTAGTAACTCCAATTCCTGTTCTGCAATCACTGATATCAAAGAAACACGATTGCATTCACATTTCCACGGGTAAAGTAACAGATTGCATTTGTACAATTCAACTGACCATTTCTCGCAGCACTCTGTGACATAACAAACCATATATATCTCGTAATCTGATATTGAATGAAAGGGCACATGTCACAGTGTTAGATGCAACGCTATGTGAGCGAGAATAAAAAACACACGTGAGCCAGAAGTTTGGAATCATTTCTCAGTAAATAAAAAATAGAGTTTCAACCAGACTAGAAAGTACTTGGAGGAATCGGAGTATGTCAATTTAGTCTATGCATACAAATGTAATAATAGTCTTAAAATCAATGTTGTCTTAGGCTATTACAAAATCCAAAACAGCCTAGATTCAGCATCCTGTCCCAACTCCCAACATGGAGAATGTTTTATCAGATTACATCCCCTACATGATTGCAATATGCAGCACATTATCATGCAAATAGACTCCTTTATGACAGTAAAGTTAGGCATCATGTCAATATATTAGGCAGCTATATGCAATAATAACGATCTGACCAGCTATTAAATTTGCACGAATATAATTTGCACGAAAAATTATTGTATAGTAGGCCTACTAATTGAACATAATTATTTGAAAATGTCCAACAATAAACCAGGCTGGCACAGCGGTTTTACAAACATGACTAAACTGGGTAAATGTATAGTTAATAAAATATATAAACATTTTAATAAAACCACAGTAGTATAATATACCAACTGTATTGATGAATTGTGATACACATTTTATATGAAAACTGTCACAATCAATTCTGAATCGAATAACTTCAGAAAGTGAATAACTGTATCGTAAAAGTATCTGATATCACATGTACTTATCTACTATAACATTATATATACTCTATAATGTTCAGGTTAAATATGAATAAGTAATTCAAACGTTTCTCAACTCACCTTTGGATTAAAAGAGTTAGATGTGATAGCACACATAGGCAGCAGAATGAGAAATCCATAGAGAGAAAATAAATGTTTATGACAAGTTATTAAGTTCCCCCTAAATCTGACAGCCTTGTCATATGTGTCCACTCCGGCGATCTGATTTGAAACTTGATAAAAGACCGACAAAAAGTGCTGAATGTCTGTATACCCGCTGCAGGAAAAGTCATGCAAAGACCTTCAAGTTGCTTTAGACTTGTGACTCAATAGGCTCTATAATGATAATAAGTTGGCAGATATGCCTGAACACTCTTGCATGCAATCTTATGTCTATGCGCTATAGTGCGACAGCTCCTCCAACAGATTTCACTGGATTACATCCGAATGCATATAGTGTGGTGGGATGGCGTACTATCTAGAGTCTCGTTTACTTGTGATGTTTTGCCTACACTGATATTATTCTAAACTACACCACTTAGCACTTTGCCAGCCCACTTTTACGTCACCGAGAGTAAAGAGTACCCGGCAATAAGTATCTTGATAGTTTTTTTCTGACCCCCAGCTATAGTCTCTGAGTAGGACAGTTTGTGACAGCAAATGCTTTGTGCTGTTTTCTTATGACGATGACAGCCAACAAGTTATATTCAATTGTTCCATCTGGTGGTGTGTGATGGGTTTCTGCCAAGCAGATCTGTTAACTGGACACACAGAGACACATATAGAGCCTGTTGGCATAGAAGTGATGCTGGAACATCCTTTTTCATCCTAAGTCAAGTAGACTTTGTGAATTTTGAGAATGAAACTATAGTAATTTTACTCATAAGAGTGAAGGCATTTGGTTTCTTCTGGTCATTTCAGTTATAACGTATACTGTCATTTACAGTACCCTGTCTAGAGACCATGGCTACTTATCATGTATTGTATCTATGGGCTTATAGTTGATCATAGACAGAGCATTATTAATAAGTACTGTTTTTCATCCCTGTCAGTTAGTATCACATGTCCACCTATTCTTACCAGGTATTATTGTCTTGAACTAGTTATACTGGTGTGTGTGCGCCTCATTAGACATTTACCACAGGTCTCTGTTCAGGAGTAGCCTCTTGTGTTCAAACTCTCACATTAACTTTGACTGAAAGTTTGGACAGCTACAACACTCACAATTTAAAATAATACAGAAAATAGAACAGTGCGTAACACCAAATGTTTTTCCCAGATTGAATCTCAGTTCCTGTATTGTGGTAATTCTGTACTTGTTTATTACATTTGCACTGCATGCACAGGATATGAAACGCATTAAGGAGAGAAGAGTTCCAACACATTTGAGTGAATGTATGCAGTACTAACGCTACACTTGGCGCTGACAGTTCAAAAGTTCATGCCAAGTTCATGTTTCATGGAGAGTTTTGAAAAGGAATGAGAAAAAAGCAGAGGTTAGACAATTACTGGGCCCTCTTGAAGTAACAATCTCACAGGCCAACAGGCGAATACTTCAGAGTACAGCATGCGAAACTTCAAGACGAACGATTTAGAAAATACAACGTTAGCTTTGCCCGTACAGAGAGCTGGGTAGTCAGTTAACACAAGGTCGGCGGTTTGAATCAATGTGAGGGTAAGGGAAGACAGTTAAGTGGTATTATATGTAGCTGAAATGTTTTGAAAAAATATTGTATATGTAATAATGGTAAAATAATATATGCAACCTGTATTAAAAACATAAACATTTCTAAAAGGTTTATTAAGACTACACAGATAACTGACGCATGGTGCAACATCATTTTAGGATTACTTGTTGTTCCCTTTCTATCGGTGTTGCAATCTTCTTGGAGAGAGAACTATATGGTTTTAATCAATTAACCAGTTATTGTGGGACTGAAAATATTCTGAGGATGAGTGGAAAAATATTTTGGACAGTCTTAAAGACTCACAGAAGGTACACTCATTTGTCACGGTGAGCAGGGTTTGAAGTATGTGTAATATTTAAGCTTTTGAAAAAATGGGTTATGTTTTGTTTTGATTTCAGCATAGTGAGACTGGTGTTTATGCAATGATCTACAGTTTAATCTAGAAAGGACATGCTGGTGGTCAAGCTTTTATATGACAGTCACACTATATGCTGGTGGTCAAGCTTTTATATGACAGTCACACTATATGCTGGTAGTCAAGCTATTATATGACAGTCACACTATATGCTGGTGGTCAAGCTTTTATATGACAGTCACACTATATGCTGGTAGTCAAGCTTTTATATGACAGTCACACTATATGCTGGTGGTCAAGCTTTTATATGACAGTCACATTATATGCTGGTGGTCAAGCTTTTATATGAAGTGCACACTATATGCTGGTGGTCAAGCTTTTATATGAAGTACTAAGTACTATTTTAAAATGTCCGGTCACACAAATTTCCTAGGTGGCAAAGGTCATAATGGAACAGTAACAAGCCCCTGACCTGGCAAACCATGCAACCCCATCATTTTCATGCAGTTAATTCCCTTCTGTTGGCAGATATATATTATGTATTTTTAGGACACAGTAGCATGCAGCACTCTGCTCTCTGATGTCCAATATGTACTGGATAATAGCAAAGGAGAATACTTGTGCAGTCCTTTACAAAGTATCCAGTGGCATATCAACATTAAGAGTGTTATTTTTAAACTCTAGATGTTGTTACTACTTCTAGTATTATGTTTTCAGGTAAATTAAGTTCCTACCAAATTCCATTTATGTCCGTGAGACATGTTTGTGGCACTCGTCCATTTCAAGTTTATGAACCATACCAAGTGAGCCTAAATGCTGACAGTTGTCACAGTCGGCGCCTGGCACAACATGGGGCAGAGGAAAAAACATTAATTTCATCCAAAAATGGGAGTGGCTGACGGCCTCTAAACGGGCTGGGGTGGGCAGATGGCCTCTTATCAGGGCTGGGGTGGGCAGATGGCCTCTAAACAAAGCTGGGGTGGGCAGATGGCCTCTAAACAGGGCTGGGGTTGGGCAGATGGCCTCTATACAGGGCTGGGGTGGGCAGATGGCCTCTAAACAGGGCTGGGGTGGGCAGATGGCCTCTAAACGAGGCTTGGGTGGGCTGATGGACTCTAAACAGTACAGGGGTGGGCAGATGGCCTCTAAACAGGGTTGGAAGGACAGGTGGCTTCTAAACAGGGCTGGGGTGGACAGATGGCCTCTAAACAGGGCTGGGGTGGGCAGATGGCCTCTAAACAGGGCTGGGGTGGGCAGATGGCCTCTGAACAAGGCTGTGGTGGGCAGATGGCCTCTAAACAGGGCTGGGGTGGGCAGATGGCCTCTAAACAGGGCTGGGGTGGGCAGATGGCCTCTAAACAGGGCTGGGGTGGGCAGATGGCCTCTAAACAGGGCTGGGGTGGGCAGATGGCCTCTAAACGAGGCTTGGGTGGGCTGATGGACTCTAAACAGTACAGGGGTGGGCAGATGGCCTCTAAACAGGGCTGGGGTGGGCGCACGGCAAAGGGCTCATCACCTACAGCAGACTGGCACCAGAGCTGACAAGGCATCTAGCTAGTGAGTAGGAGGCTTGCCAGCCAGCAGGCCAATGAGTGACAGTAGGGGTACTCCTCCTCGGAGTCTGAATCCAGCCAGCATCCATACCGACCTGAACCAGAACAATAATTTAAGCTTCAATATATATATATATATATATATATATATATATATATATTATTTGTTCATAAATGGGCAATTAGGCATGTCTCCAATAAACCCTCATCATAGAGGGTTAAAACATCAGTTATCTACTCCTCTCATAATCAGAGAAGGATTCAGACCAGGGACTTAAGTACAATTAACTACTAGTTAGAAACCCAAAAACAAAAAGATTTCTGGCTTTTAGGATATGAACGACAGAGCCCTGTGGCAACGTGAAATTGAACCACGAGTGGGTACTCGTTTGATGAAGTCCAAAGGATCAAACATTTCTGTGAGAAACAATTATGTCTCTATCAAGTTATGGGAGGTAACAAGAAGAGTACGGATATATGCAAATAATAAAGTACATCAACAAATGTTATAAATTCACACCCGTTACAGTGTTAATGCTCCCACATTGACCCAGTATAAGTGGGTACATTAACAAACGTTATAAATTCACACCGGTTACAGTGTTCGTGCTCCCACTATTCAACACGTTCAGTCTTGATTTAACCCAGTATAAGTTGTTACGTTAACAAACAAATATAAATTCACACTGGTTACAGTGTTAATGCTCCCACTTTGACCCAGTATAAGTGGGTACATTAACAAACGTTATGAATTCACACCGGTTAGAGTGTCCATACTCCCACTTTTCAACACTCAGTTCAGTGTTTATCTGAGCCAGTATAGGTTGCAGTGCTCATGTGACATTTTGTTTTTCTCCTGTTTCTATTGAAAGATATAATCTTGCAACCCTATTCCATTTATAGTGCAAAACTTCAGTGTAGAGAATTAGTGCTGTGTAAATTATATTATGATTATAGTCATACTGTATGGGACTACTACGGTAGCTAGTACAGAGGCTTTGCATGCAGGAGTTACATTTTCTGGGTACATGTTGCATGGCCACGTTAAACCGGGAACAACGGTTATTGGGAGAACAGGCTCCCTCTTCTGGACAAGAGTAAAACATGACAAATGCAATCTGGAGCTTATTTTAAGCATACATTTTAACTTCTGTCTCCATTCTGTACAAATTTGCTTTTCATCCGAGTAAAGGCAGTAGGAAGAATTCCAATCAGAACATTCTTAATTTAGCACATTTATTACTTCCAGGTATTCAGAACGGGACGCAATGTTCGCTTGCTATTGTTATTGTGTAGTAACATGTGTGAGTGCAGTGCTGGTAATGCGACCAGAGATATTTGTACAAAACTTAGGAGGTAGGAGAACATTGAAACCTTCACTGTTTGATGGCGTATACGGCAATCTTTCTCCCTCTTCTGTGTATACATCTGTTTCTATACATGCATACAATAAATATGTATGTATATTTCTTTCATTGTTACAGACGGTGGACTCTATATATGTTTCTCTGTCTTTCCGCGGCGGACTGTCCTGAATCAACCATCTGGATCCTGTGTCACTGGCCTCCTGTGAACCCTCCATCAATGTCTTTTACTATCAAGACAAGGATCACAACAAAATACATATTGGCACTTTTACAACTTTAGGTGAACTGCACAGGAACTGCAGACAGAGTGGCTCGAGGCGTTATTGATAAACAGTCTGAGGAGAGAAATGGGCAAAGATAAAGATCAGAAAGATATGCTGATCACGGGATTCCCTCAGAATGAGCTCTTAAGTGGAGTGGTCTCAGGTCATGGAACTGAAGATAAGGATGAGTCTTGGGAAGCACCTGGTCCACCCAGTCACTGGAAAATTCCCAAACTGCACCCTATTTACAACTTAGTGCACTATTTGGACCGGGAGCCATTGTGTAAACACGTAGCCATTTTGGCGGGAAAGCACGTTCTAAAAACTACAGTTTCTGGTCATTGGCAATGAACAGAGAGTGGTTCTGAGTGGAGGATTTGAAAAGCCCACAACAGTCAAGAAGCTCACGAATCCAGATGTGTTGATGGTGCAAGTTAGTCGCCGCAATTAACCAGCTGTTCACACATTTCAAGTAGTCTTCCAAGCATGGCACACAGTTTCCCGTTTCATTTTCAAACACGCTGTTCAAACAGCACCATCTTGTGTTCAGAGATCATCATACCATCTTCTGAGCTGACCCGCAGTCAAGCGCAGTAGTGTCTGCTTTACCTTTATGGTCACAATGTACGTGGGAATATTGGGTCAGCTGGGGTAAAACCTGGAGTAGTACTCCTGCTCTGAGACACTCAAATCATGGACTGTCTTTAATTGTACCGTGTATAATAAACAGTTGACAAGTAGGTTGGCGCGTTGTGCATAAACGGGGAAATCAAAAATCAATATCCGACAGAGGCTCGAGATTAGAGAATTCCCACATGGAACGTTCGCAAACAACATTGTTTATTGCCACAGTCATGGAGTGACGATCCTCAGTCATGTTTTCTTTTGAAAAAGCATTGCCCAAGTCAACCTAAGACTGCAGGTTTCTCAAACACCCCCCACCCGACCAAGCAGCAATGTTTTCACTGTGAGCAATAACAACAAGGTCTATTTTACTACACAAAGAGAGCTAAATTTTATGTCCATCCAGCCAGAGTAATGATACACTGCAAGCAATTGTGCTAGGCATGTAACCTATTGCCACCGACCTAGGTGGGCTTCTCGTAGTCGGTCCACCAGGAAGACAACAGCTGAACTTCCATCTCCAGAGGCATGTCTCGCTCGTAAATGTCATTGCCTCATCCGAACCCTGTGCTTACACACCACCAGAACAGAGGTTTACACTGACGGTTATAATTAGACTGATTACAATCAGATCAAACCTCACACAGCGTTTTGAGCGGGTTTGGAGGGGAGAGGATCCCAGTGGAGATCTGAATCAGTTTACAAAGTTCACAGAACATTACAGAGTAAAGTTACCTGTAGCACTTAGCTCTCGCCCTCCATTATTCTTAGTCAGGCTGCTTGACAACAGAGAGATATCATCCTGATTGAAGGAGATAGCAGGAACAAATGTAAATCATGTTAACTAGTTTTCATATGTCCTCAACTCCTCATGTCAACAGTTAATCTGTGTCAACGTCTCAAATGCCATTACACTGCACTTTTCATCAGATCCCTGGTGACGTAGACCACCAGGAGTGCATTCACTGCACTTTTCATCAGATCCCTGGTGACGTAGACCACCAGGAGTACATTCACTGCACATTTCATCAGATCCCTGGTAACGTAGACCACCAGGAGTGCATTCACTGCACTTTTCATCAGATCCCTGGTGACGTAGACCACCAGGAGTGCATTCACTGCTCTTTTCATCAGATCCCTGGTGACGTAGACCACCAGGAGTACATTCACTGCACATTTAATCAAAT
Organism: Dallia pectoralis; assembly: GCA_029465975.1. Lineage (NCBI taxonomy): Eukaryota > Metazoa > Chordata > Actinopteri > Esociformes > Umbridae > Dallia > Dallia pectoralis. The sequence continues at coordinate 15,910,701 of CM055731.1, read as the reverse complement.
CCCTGGTAATGTTGACCACCAGGAGTACATTCACTGCACTTTTCATCAGATCCCTGGTGATGTAGACCACCAGGAGTACATTCACTGCACTTTTCATCAGATCCCTGGTGACGTAGACCACAAGGAGTACATTCACTGCACTTTTCATCAGATCCCTGGTGACGTAGACCACCAGGAGTACATTCACTGCACTTTTCATCAGATCCCTGGTGATGTAGACCACCAGGAGTACATTCACTGAACTTTTTATCAGATCCCTGGTGATGTGGACCACCAGGAGTACATTCACTGCACTTTTCATCAGATCCCTGGTGATGTGGACCACCAGGAGTACGATCACTGCACTTTTCATCAGATCCCTGGTGACGTAGACCACCAGGAGTACATTCACTGAACTTTTTATCAGATCCCTGGTGATGTAGACCACCAGGAGTACATTCACTGCACTTTTCATCAGATCCCCGGTGATGTAGACCACCAGGAGTACATTCACTGCACTTTATGATAATCAGACAACACCCCAGAAGAGACTCCTGTTGATCCAAGGAAATGACTGTCTGCCTTTTGACACACACTGTATATGAATCTACTGCGGCAGGCCTTCATTATGTGTCTGTGTGTTTTACAATCAGCAGGCAATGACAGACACATATAGACACACTGCATTCCTCTGTTTGCAAGGGGAGATATGTGGAGAGCAGGTAGGCAGCCAGAGTGAACAGCAGCCGTGTTAATACCAGGGCTTCTATACATCTGTCCCCTGGCTTTACCCACCCTGGCACTTTCCCTGTATGTGGCCTGCCTGCCTCTTTAACACTGTTGGCTCCACTACTACCAGAATTCCTGGAAAATATGAACTTGTATGGACTTGCAAGCCTCAAACTAATACAGACCCCCTCCCTACTCCGACGGCATAAAACAACTCCAAACAACACCTTTTTGCTGAGTGGCAAAACAATATAGCTGAAGCAGACGTGTTTAAAATCAAATTCAGCGATTGGCCATTGGGACCAGTGGTGAGGTGAAACCCTCAACCCTGACCAGTATGAAGTCAACCCATTAGAATAACACTTACACAAGGATTTTAGAGGAAAAAGTGACATAGGTTTCTACTACTTTATAAAAAAGGGTCCTTATATTACATATCTGCTTTGTCTTGGTCTCATACAGTTACATAATGAACTTCACATGAAATACATTTTTGAATAAACTTTAAGATGAGGAAATAAATTATTTAAAGACATCTCTACAAACATGTATGTAAATGGTTCAGTACAAAGAACAGTATGACACGGCACAAGTTATTATTATAGCTAGTGCAAGTATTGTTCCGTTTGCCAGCCTGCCCAATCATTTGTTTCCATTATCTACAAAAATCCTTTTCTTGATACTCTTCTGGTCATTACAACATTGGCTTCACACTGCTGGCTGTATAACATAACAGGCAACTCTAAACAAATTAAGATGTTGTAATGACCAAAGGTCTGCTTGTGGCTTGGCAGGAATTAAATAAAAATGATCAGGGTCACAATTATATAGATAACTTAACAGACTGCCTTGTCTCTCACTACACTACTGACATGAATACAAGAAACCAAAAATACTTCTTTCAAATCCATTTTATAGTAGAGAGAACTTTAGTAAGGACAGATACCTTTATTAAAATTTTGCTGTAACTTAAAATAAACAAAAATCTGAATATGAAATTACGCTGCCAATATGTCTCTGGGTCATTCAACCTGGCATGATGAAATCCCTTTTTTTAACATAGCACATCAGTTATGTCCATATCTCCAAATCTCCCTCAACACCAGATCCCTAGTCAGAAAGGCACAACAGCAGCTGTACTTTTTAAGGAAATGAAAGAAGGCCCACCAATCTACCAACATCCTGATAAACTTTTTCCTCTGCACGGGTCGAGAGCATTCTAACCAACTGTGCCACAGTCTGGTAAAACGGTTTCTCTGGGGAAATGAAAGAAGGCCCACCAATCTACCAACATCCTGATAAACTTTTTTCTCTGCACGGTTGAGAGCATTCTAACCAACTGTGCCACAGTCTGGTTCAACGGTTGCTCTGTGGCCGACCGGAAGTCCCTGCAGCGGGTGGTGAAAACCGCCCAGCGCATCATTGGTGCCCAGCTCCACGCCATCAAAGACATCCAGCACAAGCGCTGTTTGCGGAGAGCGTGTGTCATTATCAGGGACCTCTCACACTCAAGCCATAAACTGTTTGGTACCACTGCCATCAGGCAAGCGATACAGATCTATACTCACCCGCAGGCTCAGGAACAGTTGTCCCAACTGCTGTTAACATACTGAACTCTGAAACCCTTCGGTAACCTTGCATTCTCACTGCTATTTTATATACTTGATCTGCCATTTGCTTAATATATTCTGTTTGTACTCCCCATTGCTACCTCTTGCCCTACAGACTGCTAGCCTATTTATTATATTTTCCTTTTGCACAATGCTTACTGTTTACTATCCGTTTACCAGCTGCACAGATGTTCTCCGCTTGTATTGTTCTCTGCACATTTGCAATTTGCTACATTGTTGAACTGAATACCTGCACATTTTCTTATCCATGTCAATTGCACATACTCACACTGTTCTCCACATCTTTTCACACTGGTCTTTTGCGATTCTGGTTGGATGCCAACTGCATTTCGTTTGACTGTACTTGTACTGTGCAATGACAATAAAGTTTAATAAAAATAAATCTATGCTAGGAAACAACAATGGTTCCATTTTGACACGGGCTGTTTTAATGTAAACGCAGTAGCAGTGAAACACCTGGCAGCCCAAATCCAACATTTATAGAGGGGACCAGTCTTTCTATGGTGATACATTATCTCACATGTGTAATGAAACATTTGGTCTGGCGGGAAAGTGTCATTCACCTGCTAACCTTAGTAACCTATATGCAAAAATGTTTGATATTGTCATAGAACTCCTTCAGAATAGTCCAGATATAGCAGGTTTCTCTTCCTTTAGTAAAAAAAAAAAGAGTACGTAAATTAAACAAGACATCAAGTGGTGCTGATTCCACAGTAGTAGTTAGGTGACGCTGGGTTGCCGCAGTCATAATAACAATATTAAGTTTGAAGCCTCAGGCAAGGAATCTTCTGGTCATAAAACATGGTACTGACAATAAATTATCGCAACATCAGATCTCAACGCACTCTGTTTGCACAATGACTTCTTGTCTTCCCGGAAAGGTAAGTAGCAAAAATGTATCTAAAGAAAGGGTGGGAAAAAGTACACCTAAACCTTACATATTGGTGCAAGTAAACAGTCAAAATATTCAACAGGGTTTAGAACAACACATTTCGGTAATAATCACTAGTTGGCTAACAGAGTTAAGATCGAAGAATTTATTTCCCCAAACAAACAAGGAAAGAGATCAGATCTGCCTATTTGAGAGAAATAAATTGACTTTTAATATTAATTAACTTCAGCAAGTTGACTTATTGAAGAGTCAAATATATGGATTGGCTGTCCACGTTCTGATTGTAATGTGATTGAGACTGGTCATTATTTACATCATGACAATATGTAACAAATCTATATAGTAAGTAACAAATGCTTTAATTGAAAGTGCATACAAAAGCCCTGTATATTAAACAGATAAAAATAATATCATACTTTCTCAACACTGCACCTCATACACAAAAACTGTGTTTTTTTTGCTAACTTCTCCAACAAACAAAACCAAAATGTAACATATGGATAACATAGATATAGTTTACCATATCAAAGTGCTTTTCAGAGAGATGGTAGGTACGTTTATCACCAAATTTGAGTAGTCTTTACCTAAAATGTCCATAAATAATAGTTTTGGATGCCAGTTCAGCTTCTCCTTGATATTAACGCGGGTGGGTACGTCCTAAAAAATGCGCTACTCCACATTTTCCCTTTTTGATACATGTTGTGCTTAATGCAAACAAAAAACATTTATTCCATGTGCTTGGTGCACATCCATGTACCTATTTTATGAAGGAATATGGCTGGAGATTTATATCCTATTACCACAAGCACTGGCTTATTTTCCACAACTCAAAATTAATTTCATTTCTCTGACAACAATCACCAGTAACTAAACAGTTAGCTGACAATGAAAAGTGTTTCAACTGGTGAGTTGTTCCTTGAGGGTGTAGGCATTGGGCTTGAGGGTAGAGACAGTGGTTCTGTTATTTTCTGGGTCAATAGCTAAAGGCTTAAGGTGGGTCACTGCACAAACACGTTTGGGAACCACTGATTAAGGCGTAAAGACCTCTGTAGCAATGACAGAATAACGCCAAACTTTCCGATTGACTTCTGATTGAATGTAACTTCTAACGTTAGATCTGACATTTCAATTTCCACTGTAGAGTCCTGGACCAGTCATTGGGAAGTTCCTCCAGTGGATTTTTCAGAGAACAAACGTCTTTAAAGAGCCTCGGTTTTAGGATTGTAGTTCTCGACGCGGCAAGCATTGAAGCAGTGACCCTTCTGGACTGTTCCAAAGCTTTAGAAGAGACACCATAGCTGTCTGGCCATGACGATTCTAATTATGACACTAATCTCTCAGTCTGCTCCTGAACTACAGAAGCCTTATCTCAGTGCATCGTTCCCGTCAGGCAGAAGTGGCCGAGCCTTGATACCAACCCAGACCCTCGTCAGTGACGTCAGTGACAGAGACTCAGCTCTTTTCTCACCGAGCACTTCTTACACTGCACCACACAGCACCAGTGGAAGCGACAGAGGCAGTTCTCCTCGAACACCACCGTTTCGTCACGGTAACCGCGCTCGCAGCACAGCAGGTCACAGCCGCTCACGTCCATGGCTGTGCTGTTGCACATGCGGCCGCGCGTTCCCAGCGAGCCCGTCTTCCTGTTCGGCGAGCAGAAGTCGGGCGACTCGGCGGAGTAGATCAGGTCCTGCTTGTCCGGAGGCTTGATGTTCTGGCCCACGGGAATCAGGGTCTTGCCGTCATTGCCCCCCATCACCTTGGAGGCGCCGTTGAACCTCTCCAGCAGGCGATCGCCCACCTCACGAAAGTGAGGCATCTTTTTCCAGCACGTCCGGAGTGTGCAAGATCCGGACAGACCGTGGCATTTACATTCAGTCCTCATATAATTCCTCACCGCCTGTAGTTAGAACACAAAGATAGATGGGGGGTGGGGGGGGGATAAAACACGCTATTTCAGAAAGAATTCGCCTCTCCCTCTTGCCTCTGGCCTTCACTGAGCTTACAGGCCTTGACAACAGAACGGAGCAAAGATCATTCATTCGTACTCGGTGGTAATTAACCCATTCTGCATGCAAAGCTCGAAGCTCCGAATTCTTCCACCTCGCCCCGTTCTGCACGCGGGCGCGTTTCGCCTACTGATAGTTGTGTTCATAACCCAATCCTCCTTAAACAATAATCGGTCCAACTGAACGGCCGCTCCTCCCATTTACCTGTCTCTGACCCCTCGGAAAGGTTTCGGCTTGTGTGCCAGTGTAACATACTGTGATGAAGCAACACTGACAGGGGGGAAGCAAATGTTAGTCCCGAGGAATTCAATAACCTGTAATTAGATTCTACAAAGAGCAGACGACTCGCAGACTGTGCGCAATCTTCCTTTGTCCCGATCAACAAGCGGGCCATTGTGACTGCACTATTTCAGTTTGTCAACGTCCATGATGCGTTTAGTGAAATATTAGCGACTACTTGTCTCGAAAGCTTAAAAGCCAAATGTGCGTCACACACACACTCACATATGACACGCCCACACACATGTTTTCTGGTTAGAGACAACAGTTAAAATATCAGATTACTTTTTTAGAAAACTATAACTAGAGGCTGTCTTGGGTGATGCATGGAATGTATGATGGAATTCCAACCAATAAAAATGAGAGAAAGAAGAAGAACCAAGTGGGCGGGATCAAGAACATTTCCAAAGTATCCTAACTTGTCCTTTCGCTTAAATCAGCAGAGTTTAAGTAACATATTGGAGATGAGTGTGTTTGGAGTGAATGATAATGTTCTGGGGCGTCTGGGAAGCCTACTGGTCAATACCGGCTCTAAACCCAGATACGAGAAGAACCCTGCAGACGTGTCCCTGAGAAAGACAGTGAGCCCTAATTATTCCCAGGTTGTAGCTGCAAATAAGATGATATTGTTAGCATACTTATCTGATAACATAATAATAAAATGGAATCGAATTTTAACATTTGTTGCCTAAGCCTTTCAATCTGACCCACACTCTTCACATTATCTCCTCTCTCTCTATTATCTATAGTAAAGGATGAAAAGCATGCAGGAACAGTTCAGATGTGGCGAAACAAAAAGTCGTACCAGTCGCCCCGCTTCGTTGTTGTGTAGGTCGATCAACGTCCGGATGTCGCTCTTGCCTTTTTTCCTCTTGGCGTCCATGAACTGTTTGGACTTCTCATAGCCAAACTCCACATCGTCCCCGCAGCCGCCCCACTCCCACTTGACCCCTTCGCCCGAGTCAGTGGTGGCGATGGAGGAAGAGGAGGAGGACGAGGAAGACGAAGCCGGGCCAGGAGGAGCCCTACTTCTGGTCGCCTCACAGCCACACTGCAGGAGCTCCCCCATGCTGCACGCCTGCGTCACCGTGTGGGTCACGCCGGCCGCCGTGATGGCGTACACAAACGCCGTTTCCCGGATGTCTGGAAAACACACGGGACACACACACACAGACACACAGACCAGGAGACATCAGAGACGTTTGGTGACCCAGGTCACGCAGCATGGTGATAGCCCTGGTATCTCAGATAGACAGCTGCAGGTCTATTTCCGTAGCGCGGCTTACCACCTTGGCCCAGAGGGATGTACAGCTGCAATGGCAGAATGACCCCCCGGTCTTTATCAAAGAGACCAAAACACGGTTCTAATCTGTGTCGTCCTTTGCTACTTTGGACACGGCCCAAGCGTTAGCGAGTTCGGGCCGGTGTCGACGGCGTCTTTAATCGATGTGGCGCTCTTAGCATGCTAGATTACATCCAGAACGAATCGGGGATGGGTGGGCGGTTCTGGAGGGTCTGCGGGTCCATCGTGTGAATGGCTTTTACTTTCTGGAGCTGGAGGACTCGAGCGTGCAGTCACCGCTCAGCCCGGTGCCAACTCCATATCGCATGATTCTGCGGATGGGATTCATTAAATCCAGTGAAATGGAATCGGTGTCGTGCAAGGGCCCCTTCAGACCAGCACCGCTGGGATATTGATACCAGCTGCGAGGCCTCCTGACACGCCTGGTCTGTGTCTGCCGTCCCCTGGCGGCCCATCCTCGTACAGCCCGGCCCAGCCCAGCCCGGCCCCGGTCTGGTTCCCCCGGCCGGCTTGGGCCAGCACCTGAACACACCTCCGCCTGATTCCTTCTCGGGGGCCTCCGCACATTCTGATCTAAAATCGCCGCTCCCTGCCTGCGAGTGCTGTGGGCTCTGCGCAGGCTGTCACACACCAGCATGTCTCCCCAGGTTCGTCGGTGGTAATTTTATCCTTTCAGGTCAATTGAGTGTACATAATGGGAAAAGCTGATTTAATAACTTCTGTTGAGACCTGTTTACTGTTTGAGCAATGAAAAGGATGCAGATATAAAACCGCGGTAGACAACTAATGAGCCTCCGCAAGAATGTCTCAGTGGGTAACTGTCTAAACAAGTTACAGTAATAGTTGTTTCAGCTAATAGCTATGTCCCCCCAGGCACGCTTTTCTTCAGCTCTAGCTTGCTAATCTTTAGCGGCGACGCGCGCTGCAGTTCGATCACTGTGCACTGGATAGAGGAGATTAGATTAAATGAAACTATCCATTGCAAAAAGAAACTCTGAAAGTGCACCCGTCCCGTGTGCAACGTAACCAACCCTGACAACTGGAAGGAATGAAGAATGTCACATGACTAAGAGATAGGAGATCATGGAAAAGGATTGCACCTTTTTTGATTCGAACACCCTTTTATATTCTCCTCCGAGACACAAATTCCAAACAAATTTCTCCAGCAGCCTATGCCTGGGCCTGCCTGGCAGATCTCTCTGTGCCAAAAAGAGCTTTGCCAGGAATTAGCAAATATTTTTTTAATACTCCATCTTTGAGTGAATGACGCGTGGGGGCAGGTAAAACAGAACATTGAGAAACTCGGGGCCCGTTCTCTGAGGCGCTACATGTGACACAATCTAATGGGCGGGAATCTTTTTTTGATTGATTGACTTCGCAGCCGTGTGCTCTGGTCGTAGCAGTTGTAAAGAAGATGTAGCTTCATTGTTCTTCGGTCCATTTTTTATTCAATGCTGTCGTTTGACTTGACTTATTCTCGTGCGTATTTCGCTGCTATCTCAAGAGTCACAATATGGGGCCTCATGTCTGCTCTGTAACAGTACAAATACTCTGTAAACACTGGGCCTGATGTCTGCTCTGTAACAGTACAAATACACTGTAAACACTGGGCCTGGTGTCTGCTCTGTAACAGTACAAATACACTGTAAACACTGGGCCTGGTGTCTGCTCTGTAACAGTACAAATACACTGTAAACACTGGGCCTGATGTCTGCTCTGTAACAGTACAAATACACTGTAAACACTGGGCCTGATGTCTGCTCTGTAACAGTACAAATACACTGTAAACACTGGACCTGATGTCTGCTCTGTAACAGTACAAATACACTGTAAACACCGGGCCAGATGTCTGCTCTGTAACAGTACAAATACACTGTAAACACTGGGCCAGATGTCTGCTCTGTAACAGTACAAATACACTGTAAACACTGGGCCTGATATCTGCTCTGTAACAGTACAATACACTGTAAACACTGGGCCTGATGTCTGCTCTGTAACAGTACAAATACACTGTAAACACTGGGCCTGATGTCTGCTCTGTAACAGTACAATACACTGTAAACACTGGGCCTGATGTCTGCTCTGTAACAGTACAAATACACTGTAAACACTGGACCTGATGTCTGCTCTGTAACAGTACAAATACACTGTAAACACTGGACCTGATATCTGCTCTGTAACAGTACAAATACACTGTAAACACTGGACCTGATGTCTGCTCTGTAACAGTACAAATACACTGTAAACACTGGACCTGATATCTGCTCTGTAACAGTACAAATACACTGTAAACACTGGACCTGATGTCTGCTCTGTAACAGTACAAATACACTGTAAACACTGGACCTGATATCTGCTCTGTAACAGTACAAATACACTGTAAACACTGGTCCTGGTGTCTGCTCTGTAACAGTACAAATACACTGTAAACACTGGACCTGATGTCTGCTCTGTAACAGTACAAATACACTGTAAACACTGGGCCTGATATCTGCTCTGTAACAGTACAATACACTGTAAACACTGGGCCTGATGTCTGCTCTGTAACAGCACAAATACACTGTAAACAATGGGCCTGATATCTGCTCTGTAACAGTACAAATACACTGTAAACACTGGGCCTGATGTCTGCTCTGTAACAGTACAATACACTGTAAACACTGGGCCTGATGTCTGCTCTGTAACAGTACAAATACACTGTAAACACTGGGCCTGATATCTGCTCTGTAACAGTACAATACACTGTAAACACTGGGCCTGATGTCTGCTCTGTAACAGTTACACTGTAAACACTGGACCTGGTGTCTGCTCTGTAACAGTACAAATACACTGTAAACACTGGACCTGGTGTCTGCTCTGTAACAGTACAAATACACTGTAAACACTGGACCTGATATCTGCTCTGTAACAGTACAATACACTGTACACACTGGGCCTGATTTCTGCTCTGTAACAGTACAAATACACTTTAAACACTGGACCTAATGTCTGCTCTGTAACAGTACAATACACTGTAAACACTGGACCTGGTGTCTGCTCTGTAACAGTACAAATACACTGTAAATACTGGGTCTGGTGTCTGCTCTGTAACAGTACAAATACACTGTAAACACTGGGCCTAATGTTTGCTCTGTAACCGTTCTGGTCACTAGTCTTTTGATTGTTGTTTGCTCACAAACTAAAAGTAAGATGTGTCTCAACCAATTCACTCTCCCCCACACCGCGTATTCCCTAAGCATCAGACAGACACATACACTGTAAAATGACAAAAATTCCATGAATCCATGAAGCATAACCTTAAATAGCACAGCTTTTACGATAATCTGATAATTGACTCGTAAATTATGCACACTTACTCCACAATAATCCACATTGCACCATAAAATGATACATAGCACTGTATAGCAAAGCTTTTACTGTAATCTGGTAATTGAACTCATGCAGCTGCTTCGCTGATCTGGGTGGAAACATATTTCTTTCATCATGCAGAGTCCAAGGCAATATAATCCAGTCAAACAGTAAACTTTAAACCAGAGGAAAGTTCCATCCTGGTCTGATTGTATCTGGACATTGGCGTAGAACTGATATATGGTTTGATGCCTTAACGCAGAAGTGACAAAAATGATTGAACTATAGCGATATTTACCAACTCATAGACCAAACGAAACTATAGCAATATTTACCAACTCATAGACCAAACAAAACTATAGCTATATTTACCAACTCATATGCCAAACAAAACTATAGCGATATTTACCAACTCATAGACCAAACAAAACTATAGCGATATTTACCAACTCATAGACCAAACAAAACTATAGCGATATTTACCAACTCATAGACCAAACAAAACTATAGCGATATTTACCAACTCATAAACCAAACAAAACTATAGCGATATTTACCAACTCATAGACCAAACAAAACTATAGCGATATTTATCAATGCATAGATCAAACGAAACTATAGAGATATTTACCAATTCATAGACCAAACTAAACTATAGCGATATTTACCAACTCATAGACTAAACGAAACTATAGCGATATTTACAAAATTATAGACCAAACAAAACTATAGCGATATTTACCAACTCATAGACCAAACGAAACTATAGCAATATTTACCAACTCATAGACCAAACAAAACTATAGCGATATTTACCAACTCATAGACCAAACAAAACTATAGCGATATTTACCAACTCATAGACCAAACAAAACTATAGCGATATTTACCAACTCATAGAACAAACGAAACTATAGCGATATTTACCAACTCATAGAACAAACGAAACTATAGCGATATTTACCAACTCATAGACCAAACAAAACTATAGCGATATTTATCAATGCATAGATCAAACGAAACTACAGAGATATTTACCAATTCATAGACCAAACTAAACTATAGCGATATTTACCAACTCATAGACTAAACGAAACTATAGCGATATTTACAAAAGTATAGACCAAACAAAACTATAGCGATATTTACCAACTCATAGACCAAACAAAACTATAGCGATATTTACCAACTCATAGACCAAACGAAACTATAGAAATATTTACCAACTCATAGGCCAAACAAAACTATAGCGATATTTACCAACTCATAGAACAAACGAAACTATAGCGATATTTACCAACTCATAGAACAAACGAAACTATAGCGATATTTACCAACTCATAGAACAAACGAAACTATAGCGATATTTACCAACTCATAGACCAAACGATACTATAGCGATATTTACCAACTCGTAGGCCAAACGAAACTATAGCGATATTTACCAACTCATAGGCCAAATGTGGTTCACAGTGAGGCACTGACAGTTTGATTAGTGGTTAAAATGGTGTTACCTAATTGAGACTAGGTCATTCAATCCTATTTCTCTGACTCTGAAACTAGAAGAAAGGAAGAGCAATTCCACTTTGATAGTATCAGTGTCAGGACCTCATGTAGGATCAACCCTATGTGATTAACCCTTCGGGGCTAATTGGTGCTAACATAACAAAGATCAAGGCAATTACGGTAATAGATCACCGTAAAGAAATGTGATCTCCTCAGATTGTGGATAGTGCCCTGCTTTATGTGTCCGCCGTGGCATGAAAGAGTTGTTCAATGCATTTGTCGAATTGATCTCAAACTGCCAAAAATGTTATTGACTACAATTGTTCTCATCAGCCAGTGAGGACATTATGCAAAGTTAAATAAATAATCACAGTCCCAAATATAATCTGATTCCAACTCACTGGAGCCCTAAACACTATAAAAGGAATAGGGTGCCATTTGGGATGCAGTGTGTCACTTTGATAAGTAAGGAAAGCGACTGAAGGACCTACAATGCATGGGGGTTGTTTTCTCTTCGGGAGTTGCCGCCCCGACCAGACTACGCAAAGCTCCCAAATGATGATTGACAGAGAAGCAGACAGAAGCAGGAACATTTTGACAGCAGGAATAACGACCCGCATTCCTGAGGTGGCAGTGGCTCCTACATTCAGCCTGCAATATGATCACCCCAGTTGATCACAAACACATATTGTCTTTGACTGCGTCTAATTACTTCATTACAACCGCGAGACGTGTTTAGGCAGCCGGCAGGTCCCGCAGCACACCGCCCCTGACGTAGAAAAGCAAACACAACAACAGGTCCGGTTTTTATGATTGAATAGAGAAAGAAAATAGCCTCCAGTTATTTTCTCAAAGACAGAAAAATGTACGCTAGTTTGTGCGCCAGCCCGAGTCGACCGCGTGCATGTGAGGAAGTGAACCTGTCTTTACAGAGCTCCCTGTACTGACAAATGGTCATTAGAGGAGCATTTTGGTAATTGTGCCGAATGCTTCAAAACAGAAGAGCACTTAAGCCATACGTAGGGACAAGGAGGAATGTATGATTAATTGACGTTTTGCCAAAGTTACAAATTGTTACAAAGTTCTGCAACGTGCAGTTAAAGGAGTACCCAGGACCGTAGCTTACTCCTGACAGCCAAATCTCTTCACCTACAGTAATTCAGACTCAACTGAGGCTACAAAGATGCCATTCGAATCGGTCTGACTGGGAACAGATCGATAGGCAATAAGAGTGGTCGCAGGTCAATTCCATGTTGTAGCTGTACCAGAAGAGTCATGCCGATCCACAGGCACTCTGCCCTCTGCTGGCTAGAAGCAACAAGACTGGATGGTAACAAACCACAGTTAACAGGGAGATTATATGTGGTATATAATCTAGCCCTTTACAAGATATCATCTTAATACCCAAATCTTCATTCAATCCTCATTGAGCAACCAGAATTCTGTTAGAGCACCCGCAGAATACTTAGCTTCGCCACACGGAGATTACAGGCTTTGTCTAGGATGACTTGCAGTGAGTGTCTCGACTACACAGTGGGATGTTTCATTACGCATTTAGTGTTAAGAATTAGTCAGTGGTTCTCTGAAAGAGGTACGCTTTTAGGTGAAAGTATTAATTGATCACTGACGGAGGAGGGCCAGTCGTGTAAGCATCGTCAGCAGTTTGTTAGTTCTCTACGTTTTTGGAATATGAACGATGTACTCTTAAACGTTTTCAAACCACCGAGGCATTGTCATTAAACTATACACTGTATTGGATCTCAAAGGTAGCTTGTTGACAAAACACTTTGTTGTTGGTACACACAGAATATGGAGCATACATAGGAAAGTGATAAGGGACCAGACAGAATACAAAATGTCTGAAAATAATTGCATAGTAACGAGGCCCTACATTAGTTTTATTACTCACTTCAAAGGACAGGGGACAATGTGAGAGACGAATGGTTATGAAAAGCAATTTGCGGGGATGGGTGTGCAATTTGATGCGAAAGAAAAAAGCAGTCAAGGGTAAATCTGTGTAGTTAACATACAACAGCTGGCCTTGTTCTGCACCGCACTTGGGATCTGACCTGACGTTGAAGTGAGGCCAATGGCTGTGCACTCAAAGGTCGACGGGTCGCGTCTTAAGTGAGACACTGTTGGACCATGAGAAAGGCATTTGGACAATCATTTTCTGTCAGACTGTGTGAGCGTGGAGGTGAAAACGACACGAGGAAAGGTTCTTATTCGTTTGCGTATAGCGACAGGTCCTCACTCACCTTGTTGGAGGATTTTGCCAAAGTACTTGTTCTGACTGGTGCAGTTCCAGCGGCGAAAGCGAAACTGGTACTGGCACTCCCGTACCCCCAGCTTGGCACCCTTGGCGACCTCGTGCACGATCTCCGGCTGGGTCTGGCATAGCTCGGCCTGTTTGCCGGCTAGTCTTTTGGTCTTTCTGCAGATGCTGTTGGGGTCCATGTGCAGAGGACTTCCGACCGCCCTACGGAAGAATCACGGAACGCAGACGGTTACTATAAACCCTGTGTCAAACTAGGATGTTGTAACAATCTTACACACCATCTTACCTAGAAACGCCACTAAAGCTAAATATATGTGCTCTCTCAGGTGTGGAGAGAAACCGTAATGCTGCAGTGAATGATTAACAAACTAAAAACACGGGGAACGCTGCATCTTAATTACTGGGTCTCTTACATTGCGTTGACAGATGTTTGTTTTACAGTAAGGTCAGTTGTTAATTTCAATTCACCACGGTTGTACCACCACGGTCCTGAGGTCCAACACTATGAGCTCTTGCCAGGGCTTCCCGTGACAGTTGCAATGACCTAATGCGAGTACAGCCCTTTTCTCCACCTCCTCCTCCGTTCAATAACTTGGCGCCTGACTCCAGTTCAGCCAGTTTAATCTGTAAAGCTTGAGTCTGTTTTTATTTTCACGTGGGAGTAGAAGTGTGTGAAAATACCTCAATGCTTTTCATTTACCTCTGTCAGAGATAATCTTTCTGACTCATAACATTCAGCTGCCTCGTGGGTTTGTTTTGAGAAGTCATACTCTTGCCAATCTCTAGCATGGCGGTCTGATAACAGGGGTGAGATACAGAAAAGCTGCTCTTAAAATGTAATTCATCCCGTATCCGGTAAATCAATTACTTTATTAAAGCCATTAATATAAATCAATGTCTAAAACGTAACTGTATATCAGTGATTCAATCAAAACACCAATTATTTTTTACAGTTAGATGTACCTTTTTTGGACATAGCGTCATGGAAAAGCACAAATTGAACTGCCAACATAATGTATGCGTGTCCTTGAAAGACGTAAAAAATAGAACAACGGCTGCACAGATTAATTATAGCAGAATTCTTGAAAGCCTAATAATTCACGTTGTCCTCAAACTGGGGAGTGAGCAGCAACCGGATGCCTACAACGTGAGTTATCTACGCTGAAGTGTGAGAACCTGACTTTCTGTCCAGCCTTCAACTTCTCCTGGAATCTTGTTTTCCTTCTGCCAGCTATTGACTATGTATTGACAAGGTCTCCATGGAGACCGATCATGGTGGGGGGGGGCACATCCCCTAGCATGCTCCAGTGTTCCATGCTCCAGTGTTCCGTGCTCCAGTGTTCCGTGCTCCAGTGTTCCATGCTCCAGTGTTCCGTGCTCCAGTGTTACATGCTCCAGTGTTCCGTGCTCCAGTGTTCCGTGCTCCAGTGTTCCGTGCTCCAGTGTTCCGTGCTCGAGTGTTACATGCTCCAGTGTTCCGTGTTCCAGTGTTCCATGCTCCAGTGTTCCGAGCTCCACTCTTCCGTGCTCCACTCTTCCGTGCTCCAGTGTTCTGTGCTCCAGTGTTCCATGCTCCATTGTTCCGTGCTCCAGTGTTCCGTACTCCAGTGTTCCGTACTCCAGTGTTCCGTGCTCCATTGTTCCGTGTTCCAGTGTTCCATGCTCCAGTGTTCCGAGCTCCACTGTTCCGTGCTCCAGTGTTCCGTGCTCCACTGTTCCGTGCTCCAGTGTTCCGTGCTCCAGTGTTCCGTGCTCCAGTGTTCCGTGCTCCAGTGTTCCGTGCTCCAGTGTTCCATGCTCCAGTGTTCCGTGCTCCAGTGTTCCATGCTCCAGTGTTCCGTGCTCCAGTGTTCCGTACTCCAGTGTTCCGTACTCCAGTGTTCCGTGCTCCAGTGTTCCGTGCTCCATTGTTCCATGCTCCATTGTTCCATGCTCCATTGTTCCATGCTCCATTGTTCCGTGCTCCATTGTTCCGTGCTCCAGTGTTCCGTGCTCCATTGTTCCATGCTCCATTGTTCCGTGCTCCATTGTTCCATGCTCCATTGTTCCATGCTCCATTGTTCCATGCTCCATTGTTCCGTGCTCCATTGTTCCGTGCTCCATTGTTCCGTGCTCCATTGTTCCATGCTCCATTGTTCCATGCTCCATTGTTCCGTGCTCCATTGTTCCGTGCTCCAGTGTTCCATGCTCCATTGTTCCATGCTCCATTGTTCCATGCTCCATTGTTCCGTGCTCCATTGTTCCGTGCTCCAGTGTTCCGTGCTCCATTGTTCCATGCTCCATTGTTCCATGCTCCATTGTTCCATGCTCCATTGTTCCGTGCTCCATTGTTCCGTGCTCCAGTGTTCCGTGCTCCATTGTTCCATGCTCCATTGTTCCGTGCTCCATTGTTCCATGCTCCATTGTTCCATGCTCCATTGTTCCGTGCTCCATTGTTCCATGCTCCATTGTTCCATGCTCCATTGTTCCGTGCTCCATTGTTCCATGCTCCATTGTTCCGTGCTCCATTGTTCCGTGCTCCAGTGTTCCTACACAGATCCGACTCCAATGAATCCACATCCCTGCGTAATTAGCATGTTCAGATACAGCACTTAGCAGACACACCAAGTCTTTACAACCCCTGATTATGCGATGTGTCATGGCCATCAAACCTGTGGGAATCTGTGTGCCGGGATCACAGCTTTGAAACTGGCTCGTCGAGCTGCTCGCAAAAATCCGATCAGAATTTACAGCAGAAGGTGTAGACTCATAAAAAAGCACGAGCGGTTCTTCCCCAAGTCTTATGTCACTGACAGAGAAAAAAACTAAACCTGCTGGACCAATTCAAAGGGAACGCTGGAATATCACAAAAGAAACCAAATAAGCTTGTTCGCAGGCATGTGTGAAGCACGCAGGCCAGAGAATGTCTCCATCAATATGTATTTGAATACAATTGTCTGTTTTGAACACAAAACCTAAACCAACACTGACCTGAACAGGCCCCTAGATGGAACATGCATGATGCTATCAATGTCGAAACGATAGGAATCTTTATAAAAGCACAAAAAAGGAACTAAGTAAATCAGATTAGCACTTAATCTTCCACGCCATATGTCCTTGTTATTTCCCTCTATCTGTGACAGCGAAGCTCCTGGACACAAAAAGGCTGAATCAAAGTCTAACCATAACAGATGCAACAATGTACAGGCATCTACGCAATCCAGTTTGCCTATGTAAGCCTATAATATCAAGTAAATAATCAGCAACCACAATAGAGAGAAACTGACACATAATTAGTATGTGGATAATCACTACAAAAGTATGATCACGTGACATAGAAGCGATACACACGGCTTCCAGCTGCGTGTGGGTCTCGGATTACACGATAAACTTCACAGCAACACGGCGCCCATACGTGGGCTTTGTTTTACTTTGTAAATGACAGAATTTCATCCTCCTTAATCCAAGTATGCTGTATATGAAGTCAGTCACGACAACGTTGGAACGCTATCTAGAGAGTAACTTGTGTTCAGCTCTGCGCTCTGTGGCTCGTTGCTACGGCACAATCTTCTCTTGAACTCAACACTGAGTCAAGTGACTGGAACCGCGGTCCCGACCAACACAGGCGCAGTGCTGGAGACTATGGCGTTTGTCTTGCAAAACGTGGGACAATCAAAGATGTACCCATACACAGAGGACCCCTGATGCCCGAAAAATGATGCTTCATTGAGGGTTAGGATGTCCAGATGTCCAGGCCTCGATTCATTGAATCTTTATGTGATTGTGTCTTTACGGCCTCGATTGCAAATCATGCGATTTTCTAGAAGAAGGAAATATTGCTTTGAAATGGGAGTGAGAGCAATACTGATCTGATATTATAAAGTGCTTCTATGCAGGTGATGCAAAGCTGGAGATTGGCCTGTGACCCATTCAGTCTGGATGTGTGGGGATGGCACGCGCTCTCTGCACACCTGTGGACCACACTCCTGGCTGTCTGCCAGACTTTGACCCAGATTCACACAGGAGCGGGAGATTGCTTGTCCTGAAACTTGAAAAAGGCATTCCCCACTCACTGGAGTCACATGCTCTCCGTCCAAATGATTTGAGCCTAATCAAAGAAGCTCTGAAAGAAGAGGTTTATCTCAGGGACGTTTCATCTCCCCCACAAATGACATCCTGTCTGTTTGGTCTGGTCGACAACCGTTTGCTTTAAAAGACATGGGGCAGAGAGACAGGCGTGGGACAGCATGCCCAGCTCTCAACAGAAAGCATCTTTGTCTTGTCAACCAGCAGGACCTCCAGGTGTGCTCATCTGGGTGCTCCAATTTTGTCTTTGTGGACAGAGGTTCACAGTTCAATAGCACTAATAGCCTGACTTGGTCAAAAGTGGATGAGAGGAAAACTTTTTATTTATTTAGCTAAACGGATCACACATGGACATGTGAAATAAATATAATTTTATATATAATCTTTTAAATAAAAATATCAGACTCTCTATTTTAATGTCATACATTTCACAGTGCTTTGGAAAGAATGTATTTATGATGATATATCCAAGGGCTACCTTAAATTCCAACTCAGACCCTATACTATCTCATTTTTCACTAGAATACAGGGCAGACCTCAACGAGGTGCAGATGAGCCTTTCTCTTTCTAAGTCCTGACATTAGGGTCTTGCAATATGTAGACTTTCGGCACATTTCCTGTATTTGTCCGTCATCAAAATAAAGAATGTAATCATATATTGTGGTTGGCTAAGAAATGTCGAGAGAATTGTCACGGATTGATCAATATTACTTATTGAAATACGTTTGTATTAACAGTGTGTGTTCACAGGTTAATTCACAGAGATTCACAACCACTAATTAGATCATAACTGCAGATGAATTACTACCACATGGTTCACACTGCTGTCAATGGCATCAGACGTGTTACCATTACATTTGTCCAGACAAAACTATTTCCAAATAGGTTATAGCCTACGTCACATTTGTTGTATTTTAAAGTTATCTAAAATCATGCCAAGCAAGACATCAAAACATGGTTGTTCGTTAATAGCCAACATAATATCAGATGACTAAACACCTTATTCTGAAGAACATAACGTCCACTGGCAACTTCACAGGATGATGACTTACCACCACAACCCAATGATATTGACCGGACATAGAAGGATGAAAAACAGGGCAAGTTGTGTACGAGATAATGGAATCGGCATGATAAGAGGAGCCTATCCGTTAAAAAACGAAAGTCCAAAGGGGATCCCGAATTCAATTAGACGGCTGTTGTTTTCATGGGACGTCCTGCAGAGTTTGTAAGGGTCTGCAGGGTTCAGCACCCCGGCGACACACGCAGAAAGTCCCCTGGAGTCATCTGTGGATGCCTCACTGACGTGCCCGATTAGTCGGTCAGAGGAGAAAGGACATCCATGATTACAGTTGTCAACCTCTCCATAGTCGTCTCTTGGGTGAAAAAAAAACAAATGCAAAAGTCAAACACCAGAGGAAGGTGACAGGCACGTCCTGACTAAAACACACAATTCCAATAGCAATGTAATCTGGCAGCAAGGATACTAGAGCCCGGGGGGAAATGGAAGAAAAGTAAACCCAAGGACCCGGCAGATTCCGTGAGGACAATCAATGCCGCACGTTAATATAACTTATATACCGCAAAATAAATACAAATGCCTTGGTGACATCTGCCGGATTTGTGCTTTGCTCATGGATCCAAGTAGTCGGAGGTGATCAAATCCCAGGTAGGCGCACAATAGCACCAGGTTGTCTGCGCGCTGGTGCACTTTCTCCCCTCTCGAGTGGGAATGGTTTCTCCTTGGAGCAGAAATGCGCTCATCTCCCACCCGGTATGACGCGCTTCGGGCCAAGTTAAATCCTTACTGACACCCAGAAAACGCGATAATTAGTGTACAAAAACCGGTATGTGCACAGTGAAGGTATTTCAAAGTGGAATCGGAGAGAAAGGGGAACATTTTTCTATAGGCTACGCGTGTTTACAGTAAAGAAATCAGAGCTCCCTGGATGAGCTCGTCTCGGGTGTTCAGATACCTCTGTCATATTTGCCAATATCCGTGGGCAACGTGACACTGCATACTCTGTAGGACTTAAGTCGTTTTTATATATTCTATAGTAAGATTATAGACCGAAAAAACTGAATTTCATTGCAGATTTTAACAGCTGCGTAAAGGAAATAACATTTTCCCACACTTAATTTTCAGCTTGATAACACCGGATATGTTGTATTATAAGGCACATGCACATCTATAAATCTATATATGTTTTTATTTCGGTTGCCGTAGCCACTCAATGGGCAATAGATCTGTGCTGAAATGGTCATTTATGGATTATAAGAGCCTGTATGAAAACACCTGCTCTCGAAGTACATCTATGTTTACATACTATTGTAGTCATACCAGTCGGTATTAAATAATTAACTTTACTTTTACGACAATGAGAGACCTTGTGTCAATGTGTCATACATGTCTAATATGCATAATTGCCATCTAGTAAACTAACAATCTTTATTTAGACTGGCCATGGAATCCCAATTCAAATGTAGGGTTTTTAAAACCATCTATAAAGTTGTTTCATTGCTTTCAAACAAGTTGATATGTTAACTTTCACAGGTTGGAAAATTGAATAGCTTTATGTATAGCAATTCATATGTGCATCAAAAAGCAGAAAATCACACATAGGCTCTGTATTAAAAATGGATCAGAAAAGAAAAGTGTTTAATCGCCATGATATTGGATCAAAGATATGTTTATATGTTTTACCACTGTGCAGTTTCATTAACTTTGCAGATATAAGATAAATTCCAACTGTGTATTGCCTTAAAAAAAGAATGCTATAAACATTGCCTTTTCACTACATAATTAACAGAAGCATAATTGTAGGTATGACGACTACTCCACTTGTATTTGCCCTGCCTGTAAGGAACTGTTTGTTTAAAACACTGAGTCTTCATACTTGGCTTAAACTTTATGGACAATAAAGATCAAATTTCAAAGTACAGCAGGGTGTTGAACCTGGGGTCTTGGCTGAGTGTTCCTGGGAACAGCCCTTAGCAGACCTCGAGTAAGAGTTTATCCAACTTACTTGCTGGGTAAGCATGTGTACAATTTGTCAATATCTATCAGTTCTAGCATGTGCGCTATACTTTGAACCCCCATCTGGCCCGGCACACTTGCCATTTCAAACTGCCCTCACACACCATGCAACAGCTACCTGTCCCTCACAGGTTTGCACCTTCTGTTTGGTTTCCAGAGTTTCATGATTATACAATACCACACATTAGTCCTTTGTTTGCTTAATCCTTCAACTCACATGTGTGGGCAAAATGTCAGTCAATACATTTCTCCTGTTTCTCTCTGTTTATAAACCAAAATGATTAATATTCCCGTCATATTTTTTATGCTACGTTTAATGAAGGCGAAAACACACGACTGCTCTGTGTGAACACGTAATTATTGAAATCTGAAATTTTGGGGAATTTTAAACCTGTAATTTCTGCTAAGTTCATGAAATTCTTGAAAACAAAATAATATTATAAAATATATCATATGGTCATGTGATTTCACATTATCTGAAAACACTGTATGATAGAATTAATTTATTAGTTATGTCATATGACTCCCTGACAACAAAAAATGTGCAAAACAGACACCATGTTTTCAACTGAATCTATATAAACAAAATCACCCAGAAGAGAACAAAGAGAAAGTATTATTGTTTTATTACACATAGCCTACTGTCACCAAGGCCTGTTGGTGTGTACGCCTGTCACAATTTCGCTGGCTGACCTGTGACCTTTTGCAATCACTGCATGCTCCCCCATCACAAGCCTAACTCAGGTGCAGATTACGCTTTCCTTGCGTAAAAAAAACCTTTTTAATAAATTTTTTTGTGAATCTTTTTGGTGATCATGAGGTCATCCACTCAGCAGCAAATGGTCCCCTGAAAAACAGTCCAACTTATTGGAAAACTAATTAATTCCAGCAGTGATCTCCCAACTGCGTCACATTTAATACTCAATAATAACATCACTGTTCAACTTAACTTCATTAGATTACGTTTGTTCAAGTCGATGTGGATATTTCTCTGGGTTGTGTGTTACCCACTGTGTGTTTCTATCAGTTATACGATATGTACAGCTTATTTTACCTTACCACCTTGTTATTGGGCAGGCACCTTATACACATGGAGCTACAGACAGCAGTGTTCTTATCTTGGAATGGCAGACTATAAAAAACAATGAGTCGGATGCAGATAAGTGGAGCAGCTTATGAATTTTTTCCCCACTGAGTATGTCTTCATGACTGCAGTTGCACAGGCAAGCAAATACTTTAAACCAATCTGATCAACTGTGAAAAAGATCCAATGTCAACAGATCTGACGGATTGGTCAATTATTGAGAAAACCATCACAGTGTCTAAACGCAGCCGTAGTAGTAGTCTCCCTGCTAAAAATGCTTAAAGGGCTTTTGTTGTGTTGCACATTTTCAGGGAGATGGGCTGAGTAGATATCAGGGAGTACACAGATGGTTAGAAAGATAAACCCAGGTCATTCAAAGTGCTTACAATGAGAGAGAAAACTTCACACCCCATAGTGTGAAACTATGAGGGAAATGCATTATCAAGCATCTACAACAACGTATAGGTTATCTTTACTTTTTGTGCCTAACCATTTTCAATTTTTATTTATTTTTTGCACCCTCCACTCTGAAATGAGGTAGTGTATACACAACTACCTAAACAATACACAACTACCTAAACAACTCTGGCACATTCACTGTTTGGTTTGACTTGGAGATGTATCAGCCAATTTGCATTAAGGGCAACATGAAATGGTTCTCTGCATGTTAATGGTTTTTAAGTATATAGCGCCACCTTTTGGAAATCCCTGTAAATAACGCATCGGAGAGAAGAGAGCAAATTAGACTACTTCATTGAGAGTTTGAACAAGTATTTAATTAATTTATAATTTAATTTGGTACAACCTGGAAGAATTAATGCTCATTTGCGGCCATTTCATTTAATGACAGAGGTCTACCCACTTACTCCTAAACAATATAAACCAATAAAAACAGAGATTAAAATACCAGCCTATGTAAAGACAATGTATTGTTGCGTATGAAAAACTTACTAATAATTAGTTTGCCTGCTGGTGATCTGATGACCAAAGCACTTGTGCAATGCTTGATTGATTCAATGTTGTCATACCGTATCTTTGATGCAACTGGAATCCTCATGGCTAAAGCACTAGCTTAGACTATTGTGTTAGGGCCTACCATTAGTTTACAAGAGTTAAGCTATCGGGGAAATGTGAAAATATGTGTACAATTACATGCTTCATTCGGATGCATGTTGGTTCATGTTGTTTCTCAAACAGCTTTTGGGAGAGAAAGCAGAAGAGCAAGTACAACCTTCCCAAACCTTTTATTTTCCTGATCGTAAAAGTGAAGCACCAAACAGAAAACATAACCCATTCATTAGTGTTCAGTGTCAATTAAGGCAGCAATTGCAAAGGCAGGCTTTGCTTTATTTGGTCTTTTATTCTATCACATCATAGTTGTTCATTTGAGATCTTACCAAAACATCAGACTGTGTAAATGCTCTATGCAGTAGCTAGGCTATAATTTGTCTTGGCCAAAAAGAAATGTGCATGCCAGAATACATACCGGCTGAAAAAAATGTTTTGTTACAAAAACTTCAGAAATACATACCTAAAATTACAGTCTGCACATTTTCATTACAGACACTGGTTTGGTTAATACTTTTCAGCTTCCACAACTCTACATGTATCAGACAGAGACACACAACACACTGAAATTATATGTATTGTACCAAACAAAGCCCTCAGCAGTTGAATCACCCCCCATTGAATTTTACACACACACCTACCAACACACGTGCCAGCAAATGTATTATAAAATGTAATGTGCTAACTTAATAATAATAATTTGTGTTACCAAAGATAGAGACAAGTTAGTAATTGCAGTTATTGGATGTCAGGTTTAAACATCGCTGCACTTTTTATCTTGCAACAAATGCTATTGTTGAGAGGATTTGGTAATTTCCACTCTTTAAGAGTTTATAATAAATTCAGTTTAATATTTTTTCATATTTGAAGAAACTATTTAGCATTTAGACAGATACGGTACAGTATTACTATTTGAGCAGACACGGTATTTAAGCAGACATCTAACAGTATTTAAGATATACATTTTCAGAATAACGTTTTTCAATATTTCAGATAATCTCCTTTATTGGTTGCAGCGCAGTTGCACAATTGCTTAATTGCTTCTACAAAACATTCCGAATTAACTGTGTTCTTGAACCGTTTAACTGTTTTGATGGGCATGGTTAAACAACCCGGATTTTATTTATTTAAGTTTACGCAGGAACTACTGTGTCACCATGTGATTTTACAAGCACAATAAATAATTCAATGGACAGCATCCTATTGTATGTTTTACACGCAAATCTGCAAAGCGGTGCGTGACCACGTAACATGACTCTAGGTTGCCATCTAGTCGGGGAAATGCCGCCATCTAGTGGGGGAGTTGGCGCACGGCTATAATAAGGCTTTTCGGAAGCAAAAAGTCTACTGTACAACAGCCTATTTTAACCAAAATTGAAGAAAAAAAAACAGAATACTATTGTGAAATATTGAAACGTGTTCGAGTAAAGGTGTTTTCATTTAAACTCGAATGCATTAATTCAGTAGTGAAAGGGTGGAAGCGTCTGCTTTCAGGCGTCTCTGACGCGTTTTTTAATCAGGGGGAGGAGCTAGAGACCATTGACACGTACGAATCCTGCACTAATTTCTACGAATGAGGCTGCATCTTTTAGTAGGAAATTATGCCCATTTTTAAATATAGCCAGCAGCTAAATGGTTCACTTTGACCTAATGCATATATATATCTAAATCATCTCGGATTAGGGCGGGTTAAGGCTTGGCTGTAGGACCGACGTAGGCGACGGTCAAAATGAGATTTTCTATGTTTATTTCTCTGCTCAGGCCGATCGGGCCGGTAATTGTCGGCATTTCTTTGGGGTTTACCTTGAGTTTACTTAGTGTAAATTGGGTGGAGGAATCGTGTGTGGTCGACGGCAAAGCGAGCGATGAAATAAGTTCGATCCAAGATGGGAATTCGAAAGGAGCGAGGAGACCAAACTCCATATCGAGCCCAAATGATGTGGACCCGGATGAGAATTATGAGCCGAGAATAGTGCCATATAAACCAGTCCAACAGAGTCAACCAAAGAAAGTGTTTAGGTAAGAGTTAAACGTGTGATCGATATCCGATGAGATCAAATGCACTTTTATAAATATCCCACACATACACGGTACTTTCATTTTTATTTTTGTATTTTACTCTAGAGGTAGTGCTCGGCATTTTCCAAGATAACTCCAGTTGGTGTTACCATTATTCCCTGAATAACTCGCAACCCTGTGTTGCCATTTGCATACAGTAGAGGCATATGCATTAGTTATGTGCATGGTTTTTAATTTCACGTTATTTTTCGTGACATAATCCTTTTTAAACCATAAGGCCTTTAAGACCAAGTTAAACGTCAGCCAACGATTCATGAACAATAAGCCAAATGGGATTTTAAAGGAGCTAAGCAGACTGAGACGCTGATTACATTGAATATAAGTCAGATTCTGATTCTTTACTTTGTCCATCAGCATTTTTAAAAGGCCAACATTCCTGCAATGTCTACATCATTTTAAATACTTTGCCCTATCTATGGCCTTCAGTCTCTTGTTATCAAAGTACAATACTTCTGTCCATTAAAAACTATTGAAAAGTTGAGTTGATATGGACTGCCCAGTCCTTAATTAAAGAATATATTGGATTTGATTGTGCATGCTTAACATTACCCAAGAACGAGTATATTTGAGAAGTCTCTGGACAAATTATGTAATTGTCGGGACTGATTATAACTCATTACCTTGTATTAACTTCTTTATGCTATAATAGGACTTGGACCGCTTCATCCCTAGAAGGGTTTGAGGCCACTAAAGTATTCCACCACTGCCTTTGGCAACAGCTCTCTCATATAACATGAACAACAGCTGAATTTAGGCTAGAATTTTTTTTCCTCATGAAGCTAACAACAGTGTTTTGTAACATTGTTTTGTTGGATCTAAATAAAAAGTCTGCATATGTACACACACTTCATAATTTGATGCCTATTCTGCTACTAGTGTCTTGGAGATGCAGGCCATTTAGCTTCTATACATTTTATGTCATCATGGCCTGCCAGTTCGATTTTGGGTGCATTCCCCTTGATCAGCAGATCTATAGTAAAGCATCAGCTTGTGGAACAACCACTAGCTTGTGGAACAACCACTAGCTTGTGGAACAACCACTAGCTTGTGGAACAACCACTAGCTTGTGGAACAACCACTAGCTTGTGGAACAACCACTAGCTTGTGGAACAACCACTAGCTTGTGGAACAAACACCAGCTTGTGGAACAAATACTTTCATAATTCATTCGTGAATACATGACAAGCCACAGTACAGATTAAGTACATGAATGAAAGCAGTTGGGTGTTGTTGTGTTAGTAGCTGTATTGTAGCTAGGCTTTTGGATACTTGTTTTTAGTGTTAAAAAGTTGCATACAAATTGAAAATGGGTCCACTCAGTATTTGAACGTGTGTGTTTTCCAGGGCCAAGTACATCGACACAGAGTTGGGGATCCGGGAGCCCCTCTTTGTGGGCATCTTGACGTCCAAAAACACCATTAACACACTGGGCGTGGCAGTGAACCGCACCATTAGCCACCACCTGGACACCGTGGTCTTCTTCACGGGCACGCGGAACCGCAAAGTCCCCCACGGCATGTTCGTGGTCACCCACGGCGACGAGAGGCTCATATGGAACATGTTCCAGACTGTCAAGTACATCCTGGAGCATTACGTCAACGAGTACGACTGGTTCTACCTGGCCCAGGATGACACGTACACGCAGGCCGACCGGATCAAGCACCTGGTGGCCCATCTGAGCATGGACCGGGAGCTTTACATGGGCAGTCCTGAGGAGTTTATCGGCGGGGAAATGGAGGGACGCTACTGCTACGGCGGGTTTGGGTACCTGCTGTCCCGTACCCTGCTGCTGCGACTTCAACCCTTCCTGGAGAATTGTCGGAATGACATCCTGAGTGCCAGGCCGGACGAGTGGCTGGGCAGGTGCGTCATCGATTATGCCAAATCCCACTGCGTGGATGAACACGAGGTAAGCTACGTATTATTAGTGTCCTAGGTTGCACAAAGCCTGGTTGTTAGAGCACAAACCAGTAATGAATAGGCTGCTGGTTCGTATTCCACAGTCTGTAATATAACGTCTGTACAATCCTGGAGCAAAGCGCTAAAATGTAACTTGTTTACATTTTTAAACCAAGAGAAGAGTTCCACCAGTTGACGTATGTATTGAGCGGAGGCATGCTTTGCATTGAAACCACACGTCAGTTGTCGTTCACTGGGAATATTAAGTCTGAATTTGAGCCCTCAAACTTACACAGCTCCTTAAATGTAAATTAATCTGCTAGTTTAATAACCTGGTTCCTGCTTAGTGAAAGCCCCCTCCCGCCACACACACACACACACACACATTTGTATTTCTATTCTTGCGAGGACCTGTTCTCTACTCTAATCCAATACGTTATGACGAACATTAATAGCTAAACTTAACCTAGCCCTTATTCCTAATCCTAAACGTATTCATATTATGTACATTTGAAAAAGTAATTCTAATACTAAACCCAATTGTAGGTGTCACCCAAAACCTAACTTTCTAAGCTGGAAATAGATTTTTTCCTGAAAGGAAAAACCCAATAAAACCTTGTGGCGACTGGTTTGTGAAGAATCTATAAAATACGGCATGTTGCGCCTTAGTGGTGCTTCGACATATGTCAGTGTTTTAGAAGTGCATTCTCTGTAGAGAACACAAGTTGTCTATCTTCACACTGTGTGGTCCCTGAGGTACTTGTCCTCAGCTGTAACAGGGAGCTTCCCCTCTCCACTTCTGCACTGACAGTTCAGGCTCCCAGTAGAGCCCTGTCACAGTCACTCTGTTGTCCAAGTGACAGATAATAGACTGGGTAGCTAAATATATTGATGTAGCCCTATACCGAGGTTATTCAACTCTGGACCTCGAAGGGACTTCCACTCTTATTTTAAAACCCATAATCAGGCTCTTATTAACACCTGGGGTGCCAGCTGGGAGCAATTCATAACGAGGTTGACCAAAACCTGCAGGCTCTGTTAGGGGAGTAGTTCAATCACCCTGTTCTACACTGCTGTGGTTCTCAAACCTTTCCTGTGGACCACTAGACAACCCCCAGTTATCTTGTAGCTGAATCAGGTAGTCAAGAGCTTGATAATCAGTAGACGGGTAGATATAGCTGTCTGAGCTTTAAAATATACCTGGTTTTATCAGAGGAGTTAACCGCCAATATCAGAAGTTAGTGGTGAACAGTAACTTGCTGTACATTATGTCAGAGCCCACATATTCCAGGAATGTTTTGGATTATGTAACTGGATGTTTCTAAACTTTCTATGTCATTTTCAGATTCAGCACAGGGCTCGACATGAGCATTTTTTGGCCACATGTCCTTTGCTTAGTTTGTACAATTCATTCCGATTTTTACTTTTCCAATAGCATACAATGCTTGTCCAAAACAAAAGTTAATTTAAGTATTTTGATTAACTTGCATTTCTGCAATAATTACTTAAGGTCTGTATCAAATCGAACCGAGGTGAATTCTTAACAATTTTGGAACTAATTTACTCAAGATTACTAATTTCTCATTATCAGGGTGGGAATTTTGTATGTTTTGGGATAAGGCCACTTGACTTCAAGGGTCAAGAATTTAAGTGCCTTTTTTATGCTTTTTCTTTCTCCTGTTTGCTGGTTGAATTTACTGCCAGGCTGGAAGTGGTGTGGTTTGGCCCCTCCTTTGCTGTTTTCTATTGGTGTAGATATTTAGGCTTTTTCATTTGCATAAATGGCAGCTTAAAGGCAGATTTATTGCATCCAATCTGTTGTATAAAACAAAGACAATTTTGCTGCACTATTTGCAGCTTTTGTTCTGTCGCCAAAACGAATTCAGTTAAATATTACTTTAAATTTCCTCAATGAGCTTGACAAGCTGATTGGTTCATTCCCAGATGATGTCGCACCACCAATATTATTGTCCGACTCCAATCTCACAACGTTTGTCTGTGAGTCATGTCTTGACGTGACACTCAACTACTTGTTCTCTGCTAACATCAAGCCTGAGCCTCGCTCCTTCCGGTTTACGGTTTATGATCTACAGCAATTGTTGAGTACAAACTTACATCTCTCAATAAGAAGCACTATTACTTTTCCTGTCATTTCGCGTCTGGATTACTGCAACTTGCTCCTGGTGTGAGCAACCAAACACCCCCCCCCCTGCAACTCATTCAGAATGCATTCAAGCTTCCTATGTCTCCCATATCACTCAGATTTTTTGCGCTCAACACTGGCTTCCAGTTGAAGCTGGAATCCACTTGAAGGCTATGGCTCTTGTCTACGGAGCAACACGAGGAATGTTCAGGCAATGTTCAAACCCTACTTCCAAGTCTGCGCTCGTGGCTGTTCCGCCCCTTCAGGGCAGTTTCCAATCCTCATAAGTACTTAAAACAGTTCCACTGCCGTCACTTTTGTCTGTTGTCTTAACTTTGTTTTAAGTTTCTTAATGGTCTTATTTCTAGCGCTGGCCTTGTGATGACACATTCATTGAACTGGGTGGTTGCTTCATCTAGCCCTTTTCTGATGTGTGCACTTATTGTACGTCACTTTTGAAAACAGTGTCGGCTAAATGACTAAGTGCTTAATTTATGTAGGCAGCAAGGCCATGAATAAATGCTCAAACAAGCCTAAAACTAATGTGAGAAAAAATTCTGCTGCCCCTTTACGGCCAAGAAGTTGCTGCACTTTCCTCTGTTGGAGAATGCATCTGTCACTAGCTTGACTCCGACTAGACTTTGCTTGCAGTTGTGGTTTGAACTCTCACATTAAAATACCACAAAGCTCATAAATAAAAGGATTTGGTGTAATTTAAGGAAATATTTGCCAGCAGGGCTTATTTCACCCCCCTTTTTTCTGGTTGCCTACAGCAGTCCGGTTGCCACTGAGTGCTGTCGAATAAAATAAAATCCAGCGATTTAAATTAACGACAAAGTACTTTGAAAACAGCACTGGCAGGCCTTTTGTACAACCTGCACACTTTACTTCAGACAAGCTTTTGATGGGCAACGTTAGCTGTGTCTCTAGCTTTCGGAATCCGATGTTCGTGAATGCAAATTAGTCAAATTGCGGGCAGACACACACCACACACAGATCTTTTGACAAAAAATGACTTTAATAGATACCAACCTGGATCTGAATTTGTTCAGCCCATTCAATCTCTGTAATTGGTGTTAAAATTATGTATATTACTTTTCACAAGCGCAGCATGTCCGACTGTTTTTGTTGCTGACAAGCATTAATGACAAGCCCTGTCAGCAAATGCAGTACATGTAAAATGCACCTAAAATCAAGGTTATTTTGGGGAGTCAATCTTTCAAATGTCCTTGCCTTTGGCATTTTTAACGTCACTATAGTTCCATAACAGTTCTCTTTCAGCTGGTACCATGGCATGCGTATGCTATCCAAATCTGGTGTCAAAAAACGCATTGCAGTATAGCTCTCTCCATATAGGCCAATTCCCACGAGGGTTATGGGTAACTCTGTTAGTATGTGGTTCACATTCTGGCTCGTAGTCTGGCAGCGTTCACATTACATTGGAATTTGTTCCAACAAAGTCAGTGTTTGTACACCATTCCACCGCAAAACTCTTTTACAAACTCTGTGCTTGAAATTTTTTTTCTGCTGTATTCGATATTATCTCTAAGTGGGCTTCCATTTTGTCTTCTTTGGCCTGGCAATTGAGCAGGAGGAAACAATCTTTTTCAGAGGGTCTGTTTCACTGCTGGTTGGTCATCATGCCTCAGGGCCGGCAAATCTGTAGCCGGGCAATCTGAGGGAGAACCGGGGGAAAGTTCTAAAGAGCCACTGGGAGTGAGTTGTTTGGAACTCATGCCATTTATTTCTAAACGGAACCTTGTGGGAATAGCCCTTGTCATTCGGTTATGACGGATACTGACACGGTGATATGGGTTAACAGGTTTAGAAACGACCAATGAAACAGCCATTACGGAGTGGTTTTCTGTCAGGGAGTGTGAGAAGAACAAAGTGTTAAAGGGAGCCACTCTCAGGGCCAAACATCAGTCTATCACTGAAAGGTTGTTTCGTTGAGGAGTGATGATAAATTGCCTCATGGGAACTCAAGTTGTTCAGGTGCATTCTTCCCATTCGGCCCCATAAGCAGTGTGTGTCTTTACATAACAAGTATCCACCTTTAAAAAACAAGTATCCACCTTTAGAAAATCCAAATACTGCTTTGATTTGATCTTGATTTAAGTCGAACGGTGAAGATGGTAAAGTTAAGTTATTAAGGTATAAATATGTAGAATGTTGTCAATGTTCAGTTGACATCAGGTGACGGCGGTACTGAGTCGTGTGAAAAAGTGAACAAGAGCGTATATTTTGTGTGTCAATGATCAAGGATGTGTGCTCCTGTTGTGCTTCACTACCCTTCGGAAAGCCATATAACCGTGGTCAGGTGCAGTTGCCATACTAGTAGGCGATGCCTCCTGTGCATCTGTAGACGTTTCTGACGGTGCTCTGGGGTATGCCAGGTTCTTTCAGATGCCTGAGTTTAGAGTGAATTTGGACGGCTACCCTCTATAAGTGCAGGCAAATCCTAAACATTTTTTCATAACGTTCCTCATTTTTAATGAGCCCCTCTTCTCCACGCTGAGACACCCTCCACTCATACACTTCATCTAAATACATAGACAGAAAAGTGCTTCAAATCCAATTTTGAGTTAGCCGTTTCACCTGCGTTCATCTACAACTGGTAAATATTGAGGCCGGCTAACTCCGTGCTATCTGCTTGTTTTCAGGGGCTGCGATATGTCCGCTATGAGATGGGCAAGAACTCTGATCCGAGTAAGGAGGATAACGTGCAGTTTAAGAATGCCCTGACCGTCCATCCAGTGTCTGACCCGGAGCAGATGTACAGACTGCACAAGCACTTCACTCAGATTGAACTGCAGAGAACGTATGACGAGATTGAGAAGCTACAGGTAAACCGTCCGATTTTGAACGTTGCAAGACATGAAGCGCTGTAGGCTGATTTTTTCCAATAAGATAAATGTCCGGTGAATGACTCTGTTGTCTAGGTTTAACATAAGCAGCTTTTAATAGTAGCCGCTAAGCGTCACAGTCAGCTTATGGGATATTTCTATCTGTACGTCTCCCAATGTCTCCACAGAGAGAGATTAAGAACGTGAGCGAAGTAGCATTCGACGGCAACAGGAGCTCCCAGTGGCCAATTGGGATCAATCCGCCCTTTGAGCCGAAGTCTCGCTTCGAGGTCCTTCGATGGGACTACTTCACTGAGGAGCAGGTGTATTCCTGCATCGACAGCTCCCCAAAGTGCGAACTGCGCGGTGTCGATCGACTGGACGTTGCCGACGTCATTGAGATCGCAATGGGGGAGCTTAACAAGAAATACAAGCCCGTACTCCACCTGAAGAAACAGCAGCTGATCAATGGCTACCGGCGGTTTGACCCGACTCGGGGCATGGAGTACACTCTAGATTTGCAGCTGGAGGCGGTCAACCAGAAGGGCAGAAGTCGCTCTATCACCAAGAGGGTTCACCTAGTGCGTCCTCTGAGTCGCATTGAGATCATTCCCATGCCGTACGTCACAGAAGCCACCAGGGTTCACGTCATCCTGCCGCTGGCCTTTCAGGATCGGGGCTACGTCGGTAACTTCCTAGAAGTGTTTGCGGCGAGTTCGTTTGAGACCAGCGAAAATGCAATCTTGACGTTCCTGTTTATATACGACCCGTTAGAGGCCCAGCAAGTGAGCCAGAATGACATCTTTGCCAGTGTTAAAGCACAGATCAACGCCTACGAGCGCAAGTATCCAGCGGTGAAGATCCCATGGATAAGTGTCAAGACAGAAACCCCATCCCAAATCAAATTCATGGACATTATCTCGAAGAAGCACCCGGTGGACACCTTGTTCTTCCTCGCCAACGTCAACACCAACATCAACTCGGAGTTCCTCAACCGTTGCCGCATGAACTCCATCAACAACTGGCAGGTGTTTTTCCCGATCCACTTCCAGGACTATAACCCCGACATCGCCTTTCACAACCAGGAGCCGCCTCCAACCATGGACCTGGTGAAGGACGCTGGGCACTTTGACCGCAGTACGTTCGAGGAGGCGTGCTTCTACAACTCGGACTACATGGCGACGCGCACCCGAATGGCCTCCGACGTGCAAGAGAACGAGGAGATCCTGGAGACCTTGGACATCTACGACATGTTCGTCAAGTACTCCATTCTGCACGTGTTTCGAGCTGTGGAGCCAGCCTTACACCAAAAGTACCGCTACCAGGCCTGTAACCCACGACTCAGTGAAGACATCTACCACAGATGTGTCCAAAGTAACCTGGATGGCCTGGGGTCCCGCTCACAGCTCGCCATGCTGTTGTTTGAACAAGAGCAAGGAAATAGTACTTGATCACACCCACCTGAGAAACATGTGTGTGTTTATGTGTGTGCGTGTGTGTGTGTGTGTTTTTGCGTGTACCAGTGGGATTGTGTGCGCGATTGTGCGTGGATCATTGTGTTTTAAAAGAAATGCAGTAAATTCCCAAGAGGATTTTTTTTTTTACAAAATGTTTACAATAAAATGTGCTGCCGTACAAACAAATAATCCTGGAACCAAACATGTTCATGTTTTTGACATTTCAAACCTTTGATTTGGCGTTTGTGCTGGGATGCTTATCACATGTATTTTTTGCGCCTAATCTTTTTAGTTACTGTACCACAAACAGATATTAGATATGCTGAGTACCCCTGAGGTACCCCCTCATGTTAATTTCACTAGTAAGCATATGGTGTCATGAATGTGTTCAAGTATCCCCTGTGCAGAGGCGAAATACCCCAGGAGTCCTAGTACCACTGGTTGAGAACCACAGTTCTATATACAGATTTTTTTAAGAGTATGCTGTAAACCTGCACAGCTATTATTATTATTATTTTTTGCAGTTCAATAATCATTACTAAAACACATCTTAAAGGGGAATTTCAACATGGCTCAGCTAGTTCCTTGATTCTGGTGGTATCAATTTTGTATAATGTGATCAACAGAAAAATACAGACATGGGCCCATGATTGTAAATGTACTTTTTGATTTATGTGCACTAGAAATGTTGCTTACATTGACCCTTTTATGTCACCTGTAACCAATGACCTCTCTATGACCCCATTTATTGCAGCAAACACATTATTCCTTGGTTGGTGTCGCTGTAGAATTACCACAAGTTAAATTCCCCTTGCCTGTAATCCGCTTCAACATACTCAATCAAACAAGTATGGTTTAGTATCAGTTCCGTTCATGTACAAGCATGGATAAGCACCTCAACACAATCTCAGTCACGATGAGATACCAATGTGTTGTTTAAAGTTAGTTAGCTTGCTATGCAAAGGATGAAAACAAACAGAAAATGTGTTTTTAAAAAGCTGCTTTAGCGCAGGGACTCTCCAAAGCAGAAATCTCTGTCGTTCCAGACTTGGAGTTAGATTAGGGAAGAATGCTGACATCAAACAACAATCATTGTGACTATATACAAAATGACCCGTACCACCACATGTATTATATGGAGTATTTATTTCAGATGAAACTGAAGATGACAAGAATTATTGTTCTGATCTCGCTTGACACGCATTCTGATGTCACATTCTGACTGCCGCCATTCGGACAGACCTTCTGGTCAATATGCATCAATCAATCTCACTACTATATTAATTTTCCAACCACCTAAAGCTATAGTTTTACTTCCACTTAAAGGCACGTGCATAGATTGAGTGAATTTTGTATTATTCGAGTGGGTTTGTGTTTCTATGGGAGATTTTGGCAGCACATGATTGATTTATTTTTTCCCGTCATCTATGTTTGGATAGTGCACCTTTACTGATTGTGTACCTTTACTCTGGGTAATTATTTATAATTACCTTGTTTCTTTTGAGCAAAGGATTAGTTGTTTGTGCGCACACCACACTCCAATCTGTGACAGAAATTCAATGCACCATGAAACTGAATCCGTAAGTGTCCACAAGGTGAAATGCCCCTTTAATATGTTTGCCTTTAAACATGTCTGTTGGTCAGTTCTTTAGTATTTCCATGTTTCTTTATCATGTTAAGCAAGTGGAGATTCACATGTATGCATTTATTAATATTGGAGTCTCCTTTCACTACGCATTTCACCTTTTGTGTGATGTCATCTGAAACGGGGATTAACAAAGATGTTTGATGGTTGAAGGCACAGCACCAAACCTGCCTGCAGATGCATAGCATTTTCAAAAACAGATACAGATTTTATTTTTCCAAGGAAAAACGTACAATAGTCTGTTATTTAGAAGAGAGCATGTATACTTTATCCATTATATTTATTTATAGAATTATCTGTATGTCCCCCCCTCTAAAACCACCCCATGTCAGACACATTTGTCCAATGTTATATTTTGAGAGACAAAGTTTGGTCTGGACTAGTTAATAGTAGTTGCTTATGGGGTTTTGTTATACACTAAATGTAATCTCAATATTAAAGTACGTATTTGAAATAAGACTTATCAGAATATAGTTATTAAAGGCTAAAATTATTCTGGGCATAAGTGGTCTTATATGAGTTGGTATTGAACTTTGTTACATGATTGAAGTTACATTATATTTAAATTATGTTAACAAAAATAATATTGAAAACGCATAGATTAAAATAACATTCATATTGACATATGCCTAGAATATAAGCGTGATTATGTAAAGACAAGGTGCCACATTGTTGCCTTCAATACTTTATAGTTTGGCATCAAACTATTTATCATTTTACACACTTGATTCCCTCTCTGTATTGTGCAACCAGAGGCCTTTTGATTGCGTGCACAAGGTTTTAGAAACCACATTTTGAGATGTCAGTTTGAGTTAAATATGTGCAATACTGTCTAGATTATTAAGAAAGATTGATAACTGTCCAATTACTGGCAGTCATTTCATGTGTTGGAAATGTTGCAAGTGGAGTTCTAATTCTATTTTTAAAACACATACTAAGGTTCTATCTTTTGAAATCCTGAATGTGATGACCTATAACGACTCAACCTACATTTACTGCTTTTTGTCTGAATTATTAGACTGTGCATTTATAAAGATGCAATATAAATTGTATTCTACTGAGAGAAGCAGTACAGACACTGAATCGATCATGAAATTAATACATACTACAAAGATACAATCATATTCCCTTGTAGGTCTAGGTATTAAAATGTCATTTTCTTTTTGTAACGCTTATTATGTACAGGTCGATTTCACTAGAGAGCATATGAGATTACATTATGCAAGAATGCCGAAGCTCAAGAGTTTTTTATTTTACGTCTATCTGAGGTGTTTATGATAGTAATCTTATCATCATGACAAATGACCTGTTCGTAGATCTGTTTACACATGTTACACCATGTCTAGTGTTGAGTATTCTCTTTTTACTACTTGCGTAATTGCAAGTATTAGATTCAGTCAGAGTTCTATCAATCATTTTTTTTAACCAGTAATTTGAAGTCTAGTATGTTTCCATTGGTGGTTGAGACCAAAGCCATTACTCATCTAATTGAGAAACAGTGACAGGTAGGAAATGCAATCCATATCCCCCCTGTAAAGTAGCTGACCCAAGGCTATCCAGACCAATATGAATAGGTCCTGCGTACAGAACGCTGTAAATTGTTTTCGACCTAGATTTCATACAACCATTACAAAGATTAACAAGCCTATACCTTTTCCCGGCAGGGAATGGAACACAAAATACTAATTGATACATTTTTTGGTTACAATGTGTCCTTTACACAAAATATGTCATTATAATGCAGACCAATTCCTCAATGAACTGTGAATTATTGTAATTATCCAATAAACAATATTTAAGTATGTAAATGTTGTCTTAGTTTTTAAGACCTGTGATTTGTTGATTAACAAGCTATGAGAAACCTTGCCTGGCATTTGTGTCAACAAAGCCACTGTTGTCCTATAGGTGTCAGCAAAAGAGCATATTTGGCTGTCTATCGACCTCCCAAAAACTGAAATAGTTTCCACAACCAATCTGGTTCAGTAAAACCACAAAATTATGCTATAATACAGTACATATTACATGTATTCACAGGACCACCTTAAGTTTTGTAGATGGCCTAAGAAATGTTTAGTTTGGGGCAGCTGGGAGCTCTAAACAACCACTGTGCCTAATGGATGTAGCCAAGCTCTTGATACAGTGCGTGTATGCATATTGTCCAAATCCCATCTTTTAGTATAAAATATATTTTTGGGGAAAGAAACTGCGACATGGTGAGGAGTATTTATAGGCAGTGTATTTAAAAGGTCCCACACTTAGTACGCCGAGCATGCTGTGAAACTTCCCAACTACATGGTGGCTGGAAGCAAATTGTATGTCATTATTTTGTTCTTATTTTACATACAATCCTTTGACATTCCCTTTGCATGGGGAACAGTGAATATTCAAAATAATTCAGTATCCATGTTGTCTGAAATGAACGGTAATTCTCGGCGCTTCTAAAAATTAGGGCACTAGTTATGGTGTATGTGGCTGTTTTGGACAAATCTTGAGAAAGCCGAGTTCACACAATGTGTTTTAGAGGCAATGGTTCAGTCACCCTCAACCAGCCTGAACGTCTGAGAAATACTGGTGAATGTTTTTTTGTGTGGCAAACTGGCAAAGGTTACAATGAATATAAATAACATATGACAGTCAAGCTCCTTCGAGCTCAAGAACAAACCATGACAGATGATGTAGAACACATTTCATTTACCAATCTAAACTTTAATATTTCTTGTTCTTAACATTTATAAAATGTGTTCTAACAGAAGAAACGGTCACAATAGCAGACGTCTGTACAAAATCAGCATTCTACTGTGAATCGTAGTGAATTGTCAGTTTGTCCATTTGTCATACCTTTTGATAGAATGTAAATTAAAATTGTTCCTAGTTAAAGAAGTGTAGTTCCTGTTCATTTCAATATATACTTATTGAATAAATACTCAACCCTGGATGTCTGGCTGGCTGCATTGCCATCTCACCATAACCCTCTATTGCTGTCATTTGCGGAGCATTCAGATAAACAAAAGTCGCAATACACAACTGTTATTACAGAAAACTTGGTTTTGATTGGTGAATATACAATATGCAAACAGTATTGCCAAACACAATGTTTTGAAATTGTTCAAGCAGACATAGTGACACGTTACGAGCAGGGCGACACATTTAGAAATGGTAAATGTACAAAATGTTCTTACGAGTGACTGAAACGTGGTCAACTCCAGCTCGACGGGTACTGTTTATTTGCACCGTCATATATATAAATACGTTTTTTATTGTAATTTGTCCATACTACTAATATTACATACCAAAACCTTTTAACATTTCATGGACCCTTTTCACGGAGAGACCATTTGTGTCGGCTATACAATTAGCAAATCAATTCACTATACAGGAAGCCCTATTCATCACGGTACAAATACTTTGGGTCTTTCTGTATCCATAAATACTTGCCCGCCTATAGATAACTGTGTGTGAAGTAGAGCGTTACAGTAATAATTTGTCCTCACATTCAACAGCATCTCATCAGTATGTGTCACCTGTCGTCTTTAGTGGAGTAGATAGTGTTTTTGATGATAGAGGAGAAACTTGGTATGCATAGCCAGTACAAGCTACCATCAGAGACTGTGATTGGGAACCTTTGGAAATGTCATAGTGACACACGATTATGAATATTTAAAAGCCATGTATGGCCCATGATTACTTTATGGACGAGAGGGGATTCTTTGTACGCTGATGAATGTGTAATGTCATTGTGAAGTTGCCTAACAAAGCACAGCATAAAGCACTTGACTACGGCATGGTTACTGATATTAAGATCACAAACAAAATGGTTAAGAATCGATTGTGTTTAAACATGTTTCTATTTATGTGACCTTGAAAGCTGTAATGTGAGGTAAGAATGCCCAAGAATTACCCAGCAGAACGGTCAGAGGTACTATACACAGTGGATTTTAGTACTTAAAAAGGATTTCTTAGATGGGTCTTTTACTAAAGTTGGTTAATCCGGACATGTCAACTGTTTCAGTCCTGAATCAACCTTTACAGTAGCAAATTCAGCAATGCAATAAGTGTGTGCAGTAGAAATAAAACTGTCATTTTGTAAGACACTTCACGTTCAACAGCGCTTTCAGAATACTTAACTTGACCATTCTTTAAAGTAACTTCTCAGTTCTAGGTCATTTTAAAAGTTAATATTATGTTAACACAACAAGTAAAAAAAAATGTGCTGAAGAACGACGTTCTCCTGAGGAGTTTGAGCTGGCCAATCAAATATATAAAGAACGATGAGCTGACCAATCGGCAGTCTACCAACATTATCATGTTTATGACCTGTACACGCCCACACCATTCTGTTGTTGGGGTGCACGCGCTAACCATTACTACACAACAAACTGCTTTTTGACACACTTAACGGCCATTTTATGAAAGGAACCTATTCAATTGTAATATTGCAATATATACGTCATATATAATAGTTATCTGGAAACAGTACTGGGCAGTTACTTTGCTAGTAGTAGTCCACTGAATGTGCTCAGTAAAGCATATTGGAGTGCGCACACGCCTAACACAAGCCTGATAAGTGAGGCGCTCTCAACCTTTCCCACAGCACAGTGTATATAGAAATGGTTATTGGTTAGGCTCAACAGAATTCACCCTGTCATTTGTTGCTGCAGCTTTGAGCTGCACAGACAACGACTGGTGTCAGAGATGTCCACACAGGAAATTATTCGTCAATGTCAAGAGGATTCACAGCTTGTCGCTATTCATTCAGACTTTTTTCACGGCTGTCCTAATATGGACACCGTTCTTTTTGTAAGACCTTCGTCCGTACTTCGGTCGGTACGTTTAAAAAATAATTACAGTAATAATAATAACCGTGTATGCGGTGTGTCGCGTTGAGCAATGCATTTCCGGTCATTGTGTTTCCGACTGGTTTCGCTAAGTGAACTCGATAACGTCCATGTGATTGCCACGTGATCATAACAATAATTGGTATACTTTCTTTTAAATAATCTTCTCTAAAATATACAAATAAATTACAAAAATTATTGTTTGCGATTTAGAGGATATTTATCCATTTAAAACCGAGTCCTCTCTTTGTATTCAGGTTGGATGTATGTACAGAAGACACATGATGCTACGTTCCAATACACCTTCACCCAAGACCAGACATGATAAATAAGGGCCTATCATCAAACCCAGAGCTAAAAGATTCATGTGACTTTGTTTGACAAAATTCGAATATAATTGTAATATGAACAGTTGTATGACCTCTTCTTAATGCGTGCACTATAAAGAAAGCTAATTGTAACATCTAATTAATTAATTACATAACTTCCAATGATATGTTGATTTAAAACGGTCATGTAAATTTGTGCGTAAATCAATATGGTTGAGTGATAAATTCATCAAGATAACTCAGGATAACATGCAGTCTTTGTCTGGTTTCCATGTGGTGACCATGTACCAAAACAACGGCAGCTCTCCATTGGGTGAAGATGGAACGGTAAAAGTCTCCAGCTGGACAGTTAATGTGGCGTCCAATCTGTGCACGGTCAAGAGTTCTGTTAGCAGCACAGGTTTGGTGTTTGACTTTGGCTGTAGCGTTTTTTCACTGGTGACAACAAGTAAAGGAAAGAACTGAGATTACTAGGTCTGTTTTGACGCCCGCTCCAGTCCAGAGATGGCATCAATTGTTGTCATCAGGGTGGAAAGCTGCCCGCTGTTTCTAGCAGGCAAAGTCCTCAAACACACCATGAGGGTGTCCTTGGTGTCCATGTTGATGGGGAAGATGGTGGTTGGGTAAACTTGTATTTGCGTAGGCTCCTTCAGGATGACTTCTGGTCATGTCACTGGACTCCTGGTAGCCACAAAGACCACAACATTATAAAATATACTACATGGGCCAGGTTCCCAGACACTGATTACGTTTAGTCTTGGACAAAGGAGCACAGTCAATGTTGATTTTCTATTGAAAAAGCTCCAACGTCGTGGACTAAGTTTAATATTGTACGTGTTCCAGAAAACCGGCCATCAAAGATGTACATGCAACATTGGGTCAGATGACCAACATGACAATGCCTTTAATTGAACCAAAATGATAATACCTTTGATGCAATGGTTGAAATTAGTTTTTAACGTCTATGGAAAATTGATGATTTTGGATGATTTTATATGGACTCAAGGAGTAAATTGGTTGCTCATGAGAGAGGGACCTGGGAATAGACGTTGCCACTGAGGAGATGTAATCCTGTACAATGGGATAAAACATTCATCTTTTTAACAAGAGATTAAGATGATCTCTGTGAGAGATACTGTATGTGCAGTGATATTGCTTGTAGTAATGAAGATTGGTAGTGATAAAGATTGTAGTGCTTAAGAGATGGTAGTGATATTTTGATTTACAACCACAGTGCCAAGAATCTGTACAGCAGTTGTGCCGTTTGAGTGCGCATGGGGCCAGAGAAATGCGAACAAGCTTGTCTTTGAAAAGGCGTGTTTGCATCTCGGCTCGCACAGCATGCACAACGATGGCTAATATGCTACGTACTCACCTTCTATAGACAAATTGCTTACCTTATTGGCTTTTATATCCTGCAGATCCACAGTTGCAATTGTCGTTGTCTGTTGTTTCTTCTCCTTCTGTGGCCTGAGCAGACGCTGTAGCCTGTGCTTCATCACCTGGTTTCAGGAAACATTGAACGGAGGAATAGAGGGGGTGAGCAGAGTCAAATGGGTACATCTGACATGTCCCAGGGGTCACGGAGCACTGATGGATTTCCATTTCATTTTTGCTCTGATAACACAAGTGAAAACCTTAACACCAACATGCACCAGTGTTTTCCCTAGGATTGTTTTCAAGCAGCTGTGACAAAGTAAGTGTGTGTGGCTGGGGGTTGGGGTTTCTTGGATGAACCATTTCAGAGCATATAGATTTTCATTTATATGTCGTAAAAATTGTTTTAAATTTCCCACTTTCCCCTATATCCCCAAAATATGCTTAGTTATTCCACAACTAAAACAATTCCTTGCTATTGCTTCACACATTTGGGGGTTTATTTAGCAAAAGTATTTGGTTGATGAAGCACAAGTTGGGAGATGGTTGAAGAACTGTGTCATTTCTCACATTTAAATGTTTATGTCCATTCACTCTCTATACCTTATCGGTAATTAACTATACAACAATAACAGTCCCAAATATCTTTTGTGGATAAAATGGCAGGTCTTCATTTTGCCACTAGGTCCAGGGCTGATTTTGGGCTGCCTCTGATGCACTGTTCTGGCT
Organism: Dallia pectoralis; assembly: GCA_029465975.1. Classification (NCBI taxonomy): domain Eukaryota; kingdom Metazoa; phylum Chordata; class Actinopteri; order Esociformes; family Umbridae; genus Dallia; species Dallia pectoralis. The sequence continues at coordinate 15,868,154 of CM055731.1, read as the reverse complement.
AAAAAACGAAATGTTCACACCCAAAACATTTGTAAGCAAATCTGCAGTTCTCAACTTTGGTAGCACGACTATATGAACATAGGAAAAAAACACTGGTTACCTTGGGCCGGAGCTGTCTGTAGCACTAAACTGGCTAGTGGCTCCTCTATTCAACCACTATCCTAGCCAGTCACTGACCCAGACACAAAGAAACAAGAAAAATCCACAATGAAATAGCAATGGAGAGTGGGCATTCAATTTGTGATTCCGCTGATAGCACACCAGTACTCTTCCGGGATTAGGTTGCAGTGTTCCAAGTCATGGGAAATTTGAAATCTCATTTTCATGCCTCCCTTTCCCCTTTCTCAACCCCAGAACTACTAAGAAAACCAGAGGACCCTTACCTTTGATCCAATAGGTCTCGAAAAGGAGACATGGATTTAAGAGCACAGACCTTAAATCCTCCCTGTGTGCATGTTTACCCTGCTTGTGTGTGCTAGTGCACGAGTGGGCGGTGCCCCAGGGAGGGAGAGAGACGTGATAGGCTAGCCTATAGCATAATCACAGACCGCAGACCAACTAGATACCCAATTCAAAAACATAGCTTGTAGCATGGCTAGTAGTCGTGCTAGTTAAATATTTACTTCGATGGGAGCTAATGTGGTAAATAGGCAGTAGAATACCGACACCGAATACTTTGGTTGAAATATTCCAAATGGATGATTTTTTCCAACACATAAAACCCACATATTGTAATGTTGAATGCTCTAACAGTTCAGTTACCCTAGACTTCTATTGCACTCCGTGGCCCGGCCATTATGTACACACCGCTATGCATTAAAATGTATGGCTCCCGCAGACAGTCAGTCACTTGGTTACTTATTGGTCGTGTCATATAAAACAGGCGGTTATAAATGAAATCGGCTGCTGTCCGTTTTAATGTTAGAAGCGGTAAGACAAGTAACCCACGTGACTTCGGGCATGGCACCTCAAAGCCAAGCTGGCTGGTTCCAGTATCGAATGAACGTCTCTGGTTACGTATGTAACCTTAGTTCCCTGAGGGGAACGAGACGCTGCGTGAAAACGCTATGGGAACGCTCTGCGTGAGTGCGTCATGAAGCACATGTGTAATCAGTCCAATGGCGTGACGGAACGTCACAGACGGGTGACGTCGCGACCAGGAAGTCATAAAAGCACCCCTAATTACCGGCACCTTCAGTTTCTGATGGGCTGAAGCAAGTGCCAAGGGCATGCTGGGAGTATGGCACAGACACGCAGCGTCTCGTTCCCCTCAGGGAACTAAGGTTACATACGTAACCAGAGACGTTCCCTATCAGGGAACTTCGAGCTGCGTGAAAACGCTATGGGAACGCCACTACCCACTTCGCCATACGAGCAAGTGTCCGCCATGTGAAGTCAGAGCGCACATTCGGACGAAAGCACCTGCGCCCCTGGCGTGGAGCTAAAGTCAAGCTGGTAAAATCTCACGAACGTGTGCGGTGAGGACCAGCCTGCCGCAACACAGACGTCATGTAGAGACACTCTACCTGACAAAAGGGCTTTTAAAGCCGCCATACTCCTGGTCGAGTGGGCTCGAACAGCCAAGGGTGAAGGCTGACCAGCCGACTCGAAAGCAAGTGAGATGGCATCAACCACCCACTTGATCATCCTCTGCTTAGACCCAGGAACCCCTCTCTTGGGTGGTCCAAAGCACACGAACAAGTGTTCGGGCAGCCTCACAGGGCAGTTCTGTGGACATAGGCGTCTAAGGCCCTCAACGGGCAGAGGAGGTTATGCTTCTTCTGGTCCGACAAAAAAAGGAGGAGGGCAGAAGGCTTGCAGCACAATAGGCCCAACGATGTTATTTGGGACCTTGGGGACATACCCGGGTGAAGGTAGTAGAAACGCCTTGACCATCCCGGGTGAGAAGTCCAAGCAAGAGGGCGCCACCGACAGCGCTTGCATATCACCAATCCTCTTCAGAGAAGAGATGGCAAGTAAGAAGACCGCCTTGAGGGTCACGAACTTGTCAGGGACCCCCTCAATGGGCTCAAACGGAGCACGGGAGAGGCCTTCTAGTACAATGGCCAGGTCCCAGGATGGCACCCTCATGCCGGCTGCTGGCCTCAGCCTCCGGGCGCCACGAAGGAAGCGTGATACCAGTGGGTGTCTCCCCAGAGAAACCCCATTTAGAGGGACATGGCATGCGGACAAAGCCGTCACATACACCTTCAGTGTGGATGGGGGTAGACCTGTAGAGAAGCGTTGCTGCAGGAACTCCAGTACTGCAAACACTGGTGAGTTAACTGGGTCTGCCTGCCGCTCTCTACACCACGAGGTGAACAGTTTCCACCTGGCGGCATACGCCTTCCTTGTGGCTGGAGCTCTGGAGTGAAGGATGGTCTCAGCGACCTCAGTCGAGAGACCTGGAACTAAAAGGCGGGCCCCCTCAGAGGCCAGGCCCATAGTTTCCACAGCTCCGGGCGGGGGTGAACTGGATGACCTCATGCGCCTGGGAAAGCAGGTCCCTCCTGATCGGCATCTCCAGGGGAGAGCCGACGAGGAGAGATATTAGGTCCGCAAACCATACTCGGGCCGGCCAGTACGGTGCTACGAGCAGTAGACTGACCCGCTCCTGACGGATCCTCTCCAGAACTCCTGGGAGCAGAGCAACCGGGGGGAAAGTGTACAGGCGTGACCTCAGCCATGCCTGCACCATGGCATCCAGCCACAGTGGGGCTGGACGAGCCAGCGAAAACCACAGAGGACAGTGTGACGTCTCTCTGGACGCAAACAGGTCCACTTCGGCCCGACCGAAGTGCGACCAAAGGAGCTCCACCACCTCGGGATGGAGTCTCCACTCCCCGGGCCTAAGCCCCTGCCTCGACAGGGTGTCTGCCCCCTAACTTAGGTACCCCGGGATAAAAATGGCCCTTAAAGAAAGGAGCTTCCCGTGGGACCACAGAAGGACCTGGCGGGCCAGATTTTAAAGTGGGCGTGAGCGCAGACCCCCCTGGTGGTTGATGTAGAAAAACCACCGATGTGTTGTCCGACCGGACAAGGACATGATGACCCCTTAGGTCTGGGAGGAAGTGCTTCAGAGCCTGGTAAACTGCCAGCATCTCTAGCCAATTCATGTGCCATGATAGCTGATGGCCCCGCCAGAGCCCTTGAGCTGGGCGACCACTCATGATCGCCCCCCCAGCCGGTGAGGGAGGCATCCGTCGTTAGTGTAACACGACGACACGGAGCTCCCAACACGGGCCCTGGGTTAGGAACCAAGGCTTCCTCCACATGACCAGTGTGCGGAGACAACGCCGCGTAACAGTGATCATGCGGCACTGGTTTCCCCTCGGGGAGAACCCCTTGGTTCTGAGCCACCACTGTAACGGTCTCATGAACAGCAGGCCGCAAGGAAAAACGTTGGGCGCTGCTGCCAGCAGACCCAACAGTCTCTGAAACTGTTTCACAGTGAGTGACTGGCCTAGCCTCACCTGCTCGACGGCTGCAAGGATTGACGCCAAACGTGCAGGAGACAAATGTGCCCGCATCGTGGTCGAATCCCAGACTACGCCCAGGAAAGTGGTCACCTGTACCGGCGACAGCACACTCTTCCCGGCAATGAGCCTCAACCCCAGTTTGAAGATGTGAGCCAGAACGACATCTCGATGCCGAACCGCTAGATGCTCCTGACGGAGCCAGAATCAACCAATCGCCGATGTAAATGAGGATGCGTATGCCCTGGAGGCCAACGGCGCCAGGGCAGCGTCTATACATCTCGTGAACGTACGGGGAGAGAGTGCTAGGCCAAATGGAAGAACCCGATAATGGTACGCTTCGCCCCCAAAAGCGAACCTCAGGAACTTCCTGTGTTGTGGAAGGATGGAGATGTGGAAATAGGCGTCCTTCAGATCTATCGTGACAAACCAGTCCTCGGACCTGATCTGTGATACGATCTGGTTGAGAGTGAGCATTTTGAAGCTGAGTCTCCCGACCGTCTGATTCAACAGACGTAGGTCTAAAATAGGACGCCACCCCCCATCCTGCTTGGGAACAACGAAGTACCGGCTGTACCAGCCCGACTCCCTGCTGAGAGGAAGAACTCGTTCTACAGCCCCTTTTAGCAGGAGAGTCTGTACCTCCTGCTCCCGTACCAGAGCCTGCTCTGGGCCCACCACTGTGGGCAGGGCCCCATTGAAACGAGGCGGATGCGTCCTGAATTGGATGGCATACCCGCTCTCGATTATCCGCAGGACCCACTGAGATATATTCGGCAGGGTCTTCCACCCTGCCAGAAAATCTACTAGGGGTACCAGCCTCTCGAGGCTGGCCTCTGGAGTAACAGGTACTGCAGACACAGTGCCCTGTAACAGCGCACTGGCAGGGAACAACTGGTTCGACAGTACTGGGCCCCTCCTCGGAGGAGGCGAGCGCCCCTCGGGAAAACGCTCGCCAAGGCCACCCCGCTGAGGGCACCAGGAGAAGCTCACTACTCCCCTGGTGGGGACCCCCAGCGGTTTGACCCTGACAGGGTCTCTTAGACAAAGCCTTCTTGGGTGTAGCGACAGGCCTCGGAACTGTCCTACCCCTCGAAGGCCCTGCCTGTGAGCGTCGCCCCCCGGCCCACTCATCGTGTGGGGGCGCCCGAGTAGCGACACTCACTCTCTGCTGCGCCCGGTGTGCCGTGCTCGGCGCCGGGCGGGGCTGCCCCCGTCCGACAGCCCCGCGACGCGGCTACGACGGGGGAGAAATTTCTGGAAGGCAGCTGCCTGCCTTCTCTCCTCCTGAAACCTCTCGACGACCGAGCCAATAGCAGGGCCAAAGAGGCCGTCGGGGGAAAGAGGCGCGTCCAGAAGGAAGGCTTTCTCCCTACCTCTCATATCAGAGAGGCTTAGCCAGAGATGCCTCTCCGTAGCCACCAAGGCTGCCATAGCACGGCCCACTGATTTGGCCGTCTCCTTAGTGGCACGAAGTGACAAATCCGCCGCCTGACGAAGTTCTCGAACATCATCAGGACTTACAGTCTCCCCCTGAGCCCCGTCGCTAAGCAGCTCTGCCTGATATGCCTGTAGAATAGACATAGTATGCAGGCAGGAAGCTGCCTGACCCGCCGCCGAATAAGCTTTGCCCACCAGCGCCGAAGTAGTCTTCAACGCCTTGGAGGGCAATGCCGGTGTCCTCAGAGACGATGCCGCGGGAGATAAATGGCTAGCAAGTATCTACTCCGCGACCGGCATCGGTCCGTACCCATGAACATTAGCCTCGGCAACATTAGAGTACATATGAGTCCGCGGATTAAACACCCGGGACGACACCGGCTTATTCCAGGACCTCGACACCTCAGTGTGGAGGTCCGGGAAGAAAGGCAAACACCGGCGAGGAGGTAAAGCACGGGAGGGCAAGAATCGTTCATTCAACTTACTGGTTGAAGCAGACTCCTGCCTGTCAGCCGGCCACTCGATGTTGAGCTTCCCCACAGCTCGGGTGAGTACCTCCAGCAGCTCCTCGTTCGCGGGTGACTGAACCAACAATTCAGCCTCCGCCTCGAGGTTTTCAACCTCCATTTCCTCAGAACTGGACGGCTGAGAAAAAGGTGCATCCCCCAGGGCGGAAGAAACCCGCGCGGGTGCTTCCGGACCCCGAGCTGAGGCACTGGCTCTAGCAGACGAAGACCGAGAAATTGCAGAAGCCGTCTCGGAACCGCATGCTAGATCCGCTTGCGAACCCCACGACGTCAGTCGGCGCCGTGCCTCGGCAGCGGCGGGACCTGAACCGCGGGGAACGCGAACCGAGCCGCTTTCCTGAAAAAGCGCCAGGCGAGAGCGAAGTGTACGGATGGCGAGACGGTCGCAATGCTTACAGCTAGCCTCTTCCAAGGCTAGCTGGGCATGCTCCTCTCCCAAACAAACTACGCACAGAACATGTGTGTCCCGGCCCGTGAGAAAGCGGTTGCAGGGAGAAGCACACTGTCTGAAACGCCGCTCGGTTGCCATAATCGCGGTGAGCTCTTGTACATAAATGCCAAGAAAATTTCTGAATTAACAACGTAATAGCAGAAACCCGCGAGGACTGTCACAACATGCACTTGCTGAAGCAACAAAAAACTGAAGGTGCCGGTAATTAGGGGTGCTTTTATGACTTCCTGGTCGCGACGTCACCCGTCTGTGACGTTCCGTCACGCCATTGGACTGATTACACATGTGCTTCATGACGCACTCACGCAGAGCGTTCCCATAGCGTTTTCACGCAGCTCGAAGTTCCCTGATAGGGAACTGCCGCTCTCCTGGGTGTTTAACACACAACACTGTCTATCTATGGTCTGTTAAACAACGTCCAGTACTGTTGATGAAAGAGTTAGGAAGTTCAGAAGTTGGGAAAGTTTAGAACGGCAAGAATTGTGCAAGTTTACAGGTGGGGACATAAACAGGCAAATAGTGGTGCTGTAACCCAGTGGTGTGCAGCCTGACATCTGGAGAATCACGGCTAGATGGTCCGGGTAATAGATCTGCACTTGTGGCAGACATCCACAGAGTATCCATCAGAGACACTGGATAATTCAGGAGTGGTGACATTTCTTTATAGTCCTGTATATTTGGGTGGCCTGGGCAGGCCTGGGCAGCTTTTGTTCACCACATGAATGTGCCTCTGTATTCAGGGTGTTTAGCGAGTGATTCGGCCCAAGCCAGGACTAGATAGGTGTACCTAATGAATTGGCCGTTGAGTGTATGTTAGGATTGTCTAAAACTCTTGTGGAATGTTCATGTAAAACCGAGAATAAACTGAACATGCATAGGGTCGTACAATTTCCAACAATGAACTTGAGAAATCTCAGGTAGGATCTGGTAGGAGGACCATAGCTGACAGCTCCCACCCCACTCGCCAAATTCTCCAGAGATAATGTTCCTCAGGCAGGTGGTGACGGCACAGGTCAGTCATGACCAAAAATGTCTAACACCCAAACTGTTCCTGTCCTCGTGTCTCACAGAAAGAATATGCCCATGGTCACCACATTATGCTATACTGAAACTGTAAATGTCTGAATTTGTTATACCTGAATGTCATACTCTACTCACCTCATAACTTATTGTCTTATAAGCTCACCGCCCATTGCATTACATGTCCAAACGTAGAGACATTAAGTATTCTGCTATTTGTTATACTATATATGTTATACTATATATTTTATACTATATATATACTGTATACGTTATACTATAGTTGATGAAAGTGATGCTGATTCTGGCTGGAAATAAGTGTTGCCACCCCAAACATGGTTGACCTTTTCTGGACTTAAGGCACATGCATTAGACAAGAAAATTTAAAATTGTTGAGAATGTACCTCGTAAACATAATCCAATATTTCTAAGAATGTCAGAATACTGGCTCCAATGAACAATCCCATCTGGCCTCCAATGTCACCTGAAAGGAAGTAAATATAATATTATAGATGCATCCTGTTATAGTCCCAGATAATGCCAAAGATAACGCGCACAATAATTTTCAAAACATTTGAGCAAAATGTTTATTACCACTAAAGGACCAATGTCCGGTAGTTCAGCAAACACATTAAATACCAATCAATATTGACCAAATTATAAGCCATGACAGAAGAATTAAACCCACCTAGTAAACCTGCAACATCGTATGCTTTTTTCTGTTCAATAGTTTCATAGTTCAGAGCCTCGAAGAAGATATCCAAAACCAGAAAGTTGTCTCTAGAGATTAAAAAAAGAAATACTGCACATGTTTATTCCACATGGCTATAGCCATCATTATTGACCTACTTACAAAAACAATGCAAAATATATAATTTCCTTTAACATTAAGCAACGTCCTATTGCATCGTACCTCAAAACACATACTATGCTCTGTCATTTTTACTAATGCAATCAATTCTCATGATGACACTTTCGCTCATTTGAATTGCCTAAAGGCACAAAAGTTAATGGTACTCGGATTATAGAGCCATAAACATTTTAACAACGTGAGAATCCCCGTCTTTGTCCCTAAAGGCGCTATATTCCCTTTATGGTGCACATTTCTTGATTAAATGGCATAGGGTTCTTGTTAAAAGTAATAAACTATAGAACAGAGGGTTCCATATGGGAGTCAGACCAGGGTCTTACTAGCCCCTGAGGGTGGCTCCATGTTCCAGCGCTCCATCGTACCTTATGTATTCTTCAGTTTTGTCGTATTTCCTGGACAGATAGCGAGCAGAGCCCTTGCTTGGTATCTTGACCATAGAGAGCTCCTTGCCGTAGCGGGTCAGGTTACACGGTGTCTCGCAAGGACAAGTGTCCCCGGTGCTTTTCTGAAGCAGGGCTGGAAAAACACAGAGTGTGTTATAGATTGGGTCTGGATATAGCCTTGAACCCCTTAGCAGTCAGTGTGTTAAAGACTGGGTCTGGATATAGCCTCGAACACAGGACAGAGTGTTATATTCTGGGTCTGGATATAGCCTTGAACACTTAGCAGTGTGTTAGCTTGGCTCTGTAATATAGCCTGTATCAGTAAGCTAGTCTAAAGCCAGGTGATCCTCAATGAGCTATAGATTCCAGTGATGAATGCACGCCTGCCATGCACAAAGGGCCGTCTTTGTACTCCTGAGCACTTGTCCACAAATGGGATGCAGGTGTATTTCAGTTAGCAGGTCTGAAGGAAAATTCCATCACTTAAAACCTTATGTTATCTCCTGCAAGTATTTACAGGAAGATAATAATTAATGTGTTAGGAAATTACCTTAAAACATATTTAATTTTATCTGAGATCATGGCTATCCGTGAAAAGGTTATAATAGCAAATCTTGAAATAGACGATGAAGCACGGCATACTCAAACCAATTCCCTTTTCACCACGCATATTCTAGTCTGTATATCAGGTTCACGGCTATGACCTGATTAACGGTTATTCAACTGCAGTCAGTTAGGTGTTATAACTCTTTTAAGTAGGTTATATGTATACAGGGGGCACAAAAACAAGTTATTTCATTTCACAAGGGGTGAATTTATTCCGATTGCTTGAGCAGAAAGTGCAGGTAACATAAATATGAGCCATTCTCGTCAGATATCTAGATTTAGTGCAGCCACCCATTAAATGGGCTTGGATTCCTTTTCTAAAGCAAGATAATTAAATTTCTGGCTTATTAGGCTTGAAGAGCATAATTGTACTGATACATCTCTCATCATACAATAATGCGTCTTTTTTATGATCATTATAATACCATAGAGACAAGGTCTGTATGAAGATATCCCAGGTCTAGCCAGTGGGGAGAAAGCCTTGCAAAATTGAGTAGTTTCATTGTGGAACGAGCAATGTATTGTAAAAGCTCAGAGAATCAAGTTGACTGATCGGGAAGTAGGTAATTTCATTTTGACCCCAAGCAGTCCCACCCATACGTTTTTCCTTCTGACTATGAAAAACTGTGAATCGTTATTTAGAGTTTTTCAAATTTAGATTTCACTGTCCTTTTACTGAGGGCCTGTAATAATACAAAATGAAAACATGTCTTACCAAGGGCCTTGTCAACACACTTGATGTTACTGGGAGTGCAGATATCGGCAGTTCCTGGGTTACAAAACACAAAATGAGTTTGATTAATCCAGAACAAAATGTCCGGTGTCTGTATTTTTGCCAACGTGTAAAACTCAGATTCATAACGGAACGTGAGCTTATCATTGATCTGCGAATCCAAGCAGACGTGAGAAGGGTAGCACCACTTGCACAATGTCTCTGTGGCGCCTGGCATCCTGCTCTGATTGCATTGAGAATATGAAGCAGCACAGCCCCACCCCAAAGGCATATTCAGAGTCCTTAAAAAACAATCAATGATTCCCCTTCTCACTGCCAAACACAGCACAGGGGCCACCGGTGATAGGAGCTCATCAGGTCAATTAATGGTGGAAAATATGTACGGCGAGCGGACAAATACATTGTCTTTGCGTTAATGTTCTGGGAACAGACGCCTTTTCAATTTGCATTAGAGGGAAGATTGATTTGGGGACATTAACGTCAGGGGGGTTGAGTGGCGGTGGGCTGGGGGGGTGTTGAACAGAAGATGATGATTACAGTAGAAGGTCTGCACAGGGAATCTTTCACCACACTCTCAACGGTGTGTCTCTTAAGAACACATGTGTCTCAAACTCAGAGCACATTTTTGTCCTTAAAACAAAAGTATACACTACTTTACAGAATTTCAGTGACCATATATTACATCTCCCACAATGCTAGTCGATTTTGTGTGACACGCTTCATGCAGAAATGTGGGTTTCTCAACCTGATACAATAATGGGATTTATGTTACAATAACACAAGGCATATGTGCGTAGATATTTTTACAAATTTATGTAAAGTCATGAACAATATGTGTTCACTTGAATACATAATAATCAAATGCAGAGACAGTTTTATCAACAACATATTAAGAAGTAGTTACATTCATGCAGTCTTACGGTTATAACCGGTCCTTTGAGGGCCGGCATAATGCTGATGTGACCCCGGGTGAATATACGTTTGACATAGAGGCTGCCCAATACACAGAAGAAGCAGATTGTCAGAGCACCCCTGGACCTGACTACACACTAACTAAGTGTGATTATATGGGTGCGGGGGGTAATGGGTTTAGTGTGTGTTCGGGGGCAGGGGGATATACACTGGCCTACCTGGCATGTGCACCATCCTGCAGTTACACTCCCGCAGCACCTCTCTGGTCTCACACCGTAGGCGGCAGGCGCTGATGCTGTAACTGTCGTATCCAGGGATCATCTGGTCACTGGTGGACCGGCAGTTTCCCCACGGCTGGGGCAGGTAGGTCAGCTAAGCACAGAGTGATCGATTAGTGTGTGTGTGTGTGTGTGTGTACACGGGACTCCGGGGACGGTGGTGTGGGGGTGCTGTGGTAATCCAGGAGAAGGAGGGCATACCCTTTGCTCCTGACATGAAACGAAGGTCTGGAATCCCGGGGAGACTCCGAAGCCCAGCTGGTGGATGTAGGGCGGCTCGTCCTGACTGTGGATCTGCACCCGGATCCCAGCCTCTAACGACGTCTCGTCTGCGCGGTGTGGAAGACGCGGGCCCGGCCAGTGCAAAGAGACACAGAAATGATTGCATGCAGCTCTTGTGTCCGTATACCCTATTCAGGTGAATTGACGCTGTCAATAATCAAAGAATTATCCCTTATGTTAATCCTTTTAAAAAATATATATTTGGGAAATTACTGTATAAATAAATCGCCCTGTGAAGAAACAATCAACAACATTCAGTTCAGGAATGGAATAGAATTTATGATAAATGAGATCCAGCACCAGCATGTCGTACTTGTCTCTTTCCAGATTGGGAGATACTCGTCTTGTTGAATATCCAGCATAATCTCCAGTCCGTTCCCCATTCCGCCTTGCTTTGATTTCCTGGACGTCGACTTGTTCCCGTTGAACGTGTAGCATTTTCCATATCTCGTGTAGACCTACAGGAGAACAATAGCACAATCTGAAATATCCCGATAAACCGAGCACTTCCCGTCTCTGATATTACAGATTCATACCGTTTTGGTGTACGGACCGTATACAATACATGATATTATGCCAGGTAAATAACCCAGGAGATGGCTATCCTATCTAGTGATGGGTTAGCCATATAGACTATCCACAGTCTGGATCCTGTTATACCATAAAACACACATCGACACAAAATGGTATAATTTAAAGAATGTAATGTAGAGATGCACGCTGAAATACTTGAATATAACAAGACGCAAATAATATGAATAGCATGTACTGAGCAAACAGACGTTTCGATCCATTCAGGATGTTCAATTTGCAAAATAGTCACACAAACGTAAGCGCTGCTTTTGATCCACGGCGATAAGAGACTGGGAAAAATAAAACGGAGATAAAAAACGGAATCAATCGAAATTGAGGCGCCACGTCCTTCAGAGGCTTAGCTTGACAGCGGCCTTTATCTCAATACAGGCAAAAGTGAACACAAGTCTATTATTTTTACTTGACACCGGTAACCTTTTTGTGCAATAGAACAAAAGAATGAAAGATGAGAAAATGAGATGACAAACAAGATCAGCCAACAAGACCGGCCGATTGACAGTAAAATAACAATAGTGCAAAATGGAGTACGTTTCGTAAATATCACGCCTGTTTTTACTTTACTATCAACACACACTTAACATTACAGCGCCTTTCTTAACGTCCCAAGGATTCTCAGAAATGCCAATTGGAAAATGCCCCAGAAAAAAGGAGATCGGCAGGGAATCAGGAAATCCTTCACCGGGGATTACCATCATTTCAGAATTAACAGCATTTTCCCACCCTAAACACAGGATTTAGAATGAGTGGTGTGATGAAGGAATCAGGAATAAACATGAAAACACAGGAGCATTTATTTAGAGATCCCGGGTGTGCTTTGATCCCAGCTAATTACAGACAAATCAAAGCCACGGTTTAGCTATAAACCTGCAAACTGTCATCGAGCCTCGGCAGCTGGCTCTTGTGCAACATCCACAACAGTTTTTTAGCCCAGTTTTGTTGTTCAAATGTAATATACAACACTGTTTGTCAAAATGTTTCAAAATGACACTATTATTCAATGAATGAGTACTATACACTGATGTGCCGCCCTACAAGCCTTGTCGTTTCAGAGATGCTTTGACCCAGTCCTCGGGCCATTACAAAGTGGCCCCTGGTCACAGTTCCTCAGGTATTTACTCCTGCCCATTTCTCCTGCGTCCAACACATTGACCAGAGAAACGGACTGTCTGCTTGCCTTCCGCTGATGGTGCAACCAGACTTCTTCTGCTGACATCTGCTGTTAGTGTGAGTTGTTTTAGTTTGTGAAATACTGACAGGGAGCCTGCTTCAATTAAATACTTAAGTCCCTGCCGCTGCACACCATTTGTTCCTGTAGACTATAGGGATTCAAGTTTACAAATGCAATAAAAACAATATGTATTGCCTTTCACAAGTTTGGGGTAAAAAGAAAGCATTAAAATAACATCAAATTGATCAGAAATACAGTGTAGACATTGTTCATGTTGTAAATGATCATTGTAGCTGGAAACAGCAGATTTTAGATGGAATATCTATATGGGCGTACAGTGTCCCATTATCAGCAACCATCAGTCCTGTGTTTTTATGGCACGTGGGGTTTGCTAATCCAAGTTCATCATTTCAAAAGGCTAATTGACCATTAGAAAACACTTTAGCGAACGTGTTAGCAGAACTAAAAACGGTTGTGCTGATTAAAGATGGAATAAAACCTCTAGATGGGTTGAGTATCTGAAGCATCAGTAATTGTAAAACAGAAACAGATGTCTCACAGGCCCACATGGAAAAAACCTATATGAGGATATATGTGCATATATGTAACCTATATGTTACCTATATGCACATATATGCTGCATATATGCACATATATGATAATATATATGCTGCATATATGCACATATATGATAATATATATGCTGCATATATGCGCATATATGACACATATATGCACATATATGATAATATATGCTGCATATATGCGCATATATGCCACATATCGTCAAAATTGAGGTGCATATATGTGCATATATCCCTTACGGAAAAAAGTATATTAAAGTATACTATGTATACTACAAAATGGATAGTACACTTTTAGTTCACTTTTGATATACTTTTAAGAAGTATGCTTAGAAAAAAGTATATTCAAGTATACTATAAGTATACTACAAAATGGGTAGTACACTTTTAGTTTACTTATGATATACTTTCAAAAGTACATTTAGAAAATAGTTAACTTACTTGAACTTTTAAGTACACTACCAAATCGAAAAACGTTTTTACACATTTCTTCTGGAGATGTACGTTTTCTTTTATTATACAGCAAAAACAGTCTAAATATTTTTTAAGTAGATTACAAGTAATTTTTTTAGATCCATCTTGTATATTCTAATACTCATGTCTATGAAATGCATTGCACATTAAATATTTTTTGTTACTGAAGCTGAAATCATAATTACTGCCAAACATTTTGAAGCCCTATATTCATATACTATACTAATAATAATCAATTGGAGTATTAATAAAAATGTCTATGAACTAATGCCGCCTTTGCTGTATGTATTTTGAGGAACATTTATAAGTCTGATATGAATGAAAGCACCGGACAGACAGGACATTAACATATATTTGAACATATTTTACATGCATTAACTGAGAAAAATGTCCAATGAAGCATCAGAAGAAGGCGGATGTAGACGGAGCTGATTAGCGACGTCACTTCCTGTTCCTTGCGCGCGAGCAAAATATCATATGTTGAACCGGAGATATTGCAGCATGTTTCAGTCTCCATAAACTACGCTTTAAACTCGAGAATCAGGTGTAAGGATTCCAAAAAGGACAAAGTACAGATGGAATGAACAGGTGAGTTTGAGCTAAATTCTAACTTTATCTAGGCCTATATGAGATAACAGCTAACTAGCTACTTGGCTATGGTTAATGCTCACATCAACATTAGCTAGATAGCTATTTACGTCTGAGCCATGTAAGAAGACAACACGTAACTAGCCCTTGTTAACAATTACTTATCTTTATCTGCATCTTTTGTTTTTCAGGTAACTGGTAGCTATAGTTACTAATTAGGCAAGGTTGCTAGGTAGCTTGTTTGTAAGAGGCAGGGAACAAAAAATGAACATGTACTTTATCCTAATAAGCCATGTAGCTACTAGTTTGCTGATAATTTTTTTTCTCTTGATGCTGTGTGTTATAAATTCTAACACGCTGGGTGTTTATAAGATGTTGCATTTAACGGCTATAGTATAAATTAAACGATGTACATTACCCTTTCTCATTTCTTCAGGCTTCAGAGGAAGTTAATGCCAATGCAGAATACTCTGTATCTGATCCCAACAGCAAAGAGGGAGACATACCCAATCTCAGTAATGAAGAGGATGATGACATACACAATCCCAACAGCATGGAGGACAATGTACCCGATCCCAGCAGTGAAGAGGAAGACGTAACTGATCCCAGCAGTGAAGAGGAAGACGTACACAATACGAACAGTGAATGGGGCGACAATTCATCTGCCTTGGTATGTTTCACTCAAGTGTGTATTTGGAATCCTAATTTAATATTGCGCAATTTCACAAATTCCGATAAAAGGTTAAATATATTAATCATGTTTGCTTGTTGTCTTGTGTTTTTTTATAGGGCATGCTAGGGAGAAATTTGAAGAAATAACAGTGCAAGATGTCCAGAGGATCTTGCACAAGAAGTGCAACAATGAATGCTTCAGACAAGTAAAGGCAGAAAAGATGTGAGCATGCATTTCATGTACAAAAATGAAGCATATTGGTAAATAAAATAACCATGTTTATTTTAACATTTAGAGTTCAAAATAGTTCTACAATGTATATATCAACATTTTAAGTGTTCATAGCTGGTGTATCCCCCTTTAATGTAGCTTTGACAATATTATCTCATGAAAATATTTATGAAAACACACACATTGTGTGTCTTGCCTCAAGATTTATTTTGGTATTTTGAATATGTACTGTATTTCCTTTATTTTAAAGATGTTAATTACACTTGAAGACAAAAGTATATTCTAAAGTTTCAAGTGGAACTCCTACCAGACACATGGCACTGATTGTTAGAGTATTGTTTAAGGTTCACTTGACAAACATGGCTTGTACAGTTATACTATGTGTTTAAATCTATTAGTAAATCATAGTAAATTAACATTTATTAGGTTTACTTCTTGAAGTACTTACATGAGTTGAAAGTGCACTTGAAAGTATTCAAATGTATACTTAAGTACTTCTAGAAGTGTAGTTCATGAACGGAAAGTGCACTACACAGGTTACTTTAAAGTATTTAAAAGTATACTTAAAATAAACTAAGTGTACTCTAAAGTGTACTAAATAAACTAAAAAGTGGGCCAATTTAGTCTACTTAGTATAAAAATAGTATATAAATAAGTACTTTAGTACCTTAATAATAGTATACTTTTTAAACTTAAGTATACTCACAAAAATGAACTTAAAGTATACTTTTGTTTCGTAAGGATACAAGCCATATAGGTCTCCTGTATTGCTTCTTTATATCCACAAATAAGACCTATATGTACATACAAGATGTCTCCAATCGCAGCTGTACTATAAGCACTTTGGGTTCCTGATGAAGTCCGTTGAAGTATTGCGCTCTTACTCGTTGTATTACGGTAACAGATTTGTTTTGGTGTTTGTGTATTAAGTGTAATACGTCTTTGACGTAGTGACTTAGTCGACTGCAGCAGCTGAAGATCTGTGAGCACGTTTGAGTTGTTCCGAATGATTCTGAAAATAAAGATAGCCTGTTTATTTCCAATTCACGCATTTACCGTTGAGCGCAACATAAGTTCAACACTGTCTTAGTATGTTTGTCTACATTGAAGAAGTGGCCGGCAGCCAGCCGTGGGCAGATAGGCACATCTATAATTCGAAGCTCACGCAGCTGAGAGGATTAACAAGTTAAATCGTTTTTTTAATGTTCAGTTTTTTGTCTTGTTTTTGTTCTATTTGATTGTTCTTAAGTAAATAAATAATGTACATTTCTACATTTTGGGCTTTTATTTATGTTGCATAGTAGCTATGGATTTCAATAATTTAACATATAGGTGCATATATGTTAGGTGCATATAGGTGCATATATGTTAGGTGCATATAGGTGCATATATGCACCTAACATATAGGTGCATATATGCACATATAGGTGCATATATGCACATATATGTACATATAATATAGGAAAACGGCCAATTTTATATATGTCACATATATTAAAAACATATATCAAAACCTATATTAAAACATATATGTTTATATAGGTTCTTTCCATGTGGGGGTCCTCAACTGGCAACTTCATTAAATAGATCCAGCAAAACATAAGTCTCAACATCAACAGTGAAGGGGCAACTCCGGGGTGCTGGCCTTCTGAGAGTTGCAAAAAAGCCATATCTGAGACTGGCCAATAAAACGAAAGGATTTAGATGGACAAAATAACACAGAAAATGGGATAAAGGTTAAGGGCAGCATGGTATCTGCCAATCAAGCCAATCCAACTTGTGGGAGGTGCTTCAGGAAGCATGGATTTGAAATCTCTTCAGATAATCTCGACAAATTAACAAACCAAAAAAAGGCTGTAATTCTTTGACCAAAGTAAAGGACACAATTCATACTTTAATTAAAAATCATTAATTCTACCTTTGTCAACTACTATATTTTCTTTTCATTTTGCTGTATTTCCGTATATTTCATCAATGTTTTCCAAAAAATCAAGTGACCCCCATGTGACCCCAAACCTTTGATCGGTAGTGTAACGCTAGCGAGAAAGAATAGACAGTATCGGTATTTTGCTCTAAAACTTTGGCTCTTGTGAGAACGCTGGGGTTTTTACAAATGATGTCCCCAGAGAGCAGGGGAAGTTTTCCCATCATCGCAGCCTGGTAATGGTTGTTGGCAGAGCCTCCATGATTCATTTGTCAGCTTTAGACTCTCGCTCTCAAACAGCCTGTGTGATTGATGGAGCATCAACTTCGGGTTATATTTCACACCAAATTTAGCCAAGGTAACAGGACTGACTTTGTCAATTCCAACAAAGAACATGGCATTATGGCTAAAAAACAAACATCTTGTACCATATACTGCTTGGAAACACGCCAACAGAGCTTTAGAAGTATTACTTAAAATTATAGTTGAACATATTTTACAGTAAATAACATTTCGGACTAGTGTTCTTAGTAAACCAATGAATAAATTCAATAGAAGATTTCCTCAAAAATCAGCTGATAAAAAAATACCAAAATGAGTGCGCTGAATTCTGCACCAAATGGACATATAGTAACATGCATCAGATAAAATAGTGGGAGGAAAGTTAGGTGAAATAATGTACTGGCAGACCAACTCGAAATCAGCTGTAGGGAAGCTGTTTCGGCCATCTATTGTTTCCAATGGAACTGGCTCACAACAAACTTGTGCAACTGTCCAAATTCTTAAAAACTTGAAAATTAAAAAAGAGTGTTCTCATCACATGCTTAGAGCAATCTTTATCAGAAATACAAATATGTTTGTACAGATTCCTTGGCCATCACCAAGCCCAACAGCTGGAGCGTTACATATTATTCACATTAAAATGCAACCCAGGTCTGTAGCAGCAATTTGCCTTGGAAAGATGCCTAAGACCACATAATTTGCATACATCTCTCCTATTCTAGCGCCCAACTTAATTGGACTCATTGCCATCCATTAACAGCCGTTTGGCAGCGTTGTCTTGTCAAATTGCCTTGTTTCTCCCCACGTCTCTCCATTTGAAATACATTAGGAGGCTCACCACTGGCTGCTTGTAATTCCTGAGCCCTAAAACAGCATCTTTATGACAGCAATCTGACAGTTCCCCTCGTGCGCGCCTTTAACATTACCCACAGGGAACGCTTCGGCGCTCCTCGCGAGGACAACCATTTTGTGGCGCGCGGCTCCGTGTCAGCGACCCGGACTCGTTGTGTATGGATAAGGACGAGCAAAACGATTGGAATTCATTTCAGAGGGTGGTGAATCACACCACATGGCTGATTGGCAGTTGAGTCCCATTAAGGCCGGCTCACGCGGGTTTAAGGTTGAGATAGAACGTTTCCCGGTTTTAATGGCTTCATTACAGTCCTCTGGCGGTGCAGTGCTAGAGATCACACAGTGGAATGCATCCATAAAATATTTACATAAGAGCAGGAAAACTTTCAGGCGTATTTTGTCGGTTGGTTTATTGCTCTTATGAGTGATTCCTGACCAGTTCTTGCCAAGGTTTGTTGGATTTTTACATACTTAAATCCACAGAATGGCCTGTTAGATAAAGCATTGTTCACAAGAAGTATGTTGCACATGTGTATCTAAAACATATTTTTGAAAAATAACTTGTAATTTGTCATTTGTAATTTGGACTTCCCCAGAAAACCTTTAAGATTCAGTCATGTTTAAAATACATACAGGTCCAAATATTAAGACCTGCAGTGGATATAAAAAGTCTACACACCCCTGTTAAAATGCCAGTTTTTTTGTATAAAAAATAGACAAAGATAAGTCATGTCAGTACTGTTTCAATGTTAATGTGACCTTTAACATGAACAATTCAATTGAAAAACAAACTGGAATCTTTGAGGGGGAAAAATACAAAAAATGTACAATAACCTGGTTGCATAAGTGTGCACACCCTAAAACTAATACTTTGTGGAAGCACCTTGTAATTGTATTACAGCACTCAGTCTGTTTGGGTAGGAGTCTATTAGCATTGCACTTCTTCTTTGCAAAAGCTCCAAATCTGTCAGATTGCGGGTCAGGTCTGGGCTTTGGCTGGGCCATTCCAAAACACTTTTCTTCAATTTTGGCAATGATATACTACTGTTACATACTGAACTCTGAAACCATTCAGTATCCTTGCACACACACTGCTACTTATTTATTTTATATTTCATTTGCACAATGTACTGTTGTACCCCCATTGCTACCTCTTGCCTACTCGCTGCTAATTTACTTACTTGATCTGCCATTTGCACAATACATCCTGTGGTACTCCTCTTGCTACCTCTTGTCCTGCACACTACTGGCTATTATATTTGCCTTTTGCACACTGCTTATCATTTGTACTATCCGTTTACCAGCTGCACAGATGTTCTCCGCTTGTATTGCCCTCTGCACATTTCTGCAATTTGCTACATTGTGTGAACTAAATACCTGCACCTTTACTTATACATGTCAATTGCACATCTTAACACTGTACTCCATGTCATCCAACTTCTGGTTAGAAGCAAACTGCCTTCCGTTGTACTGTACTTGTACTGTCCAATGACTATAAAATGGAATCTAATCTAATCCAATGAGATCCCTCTGATGCTTTGGAAGCTCTCTGCGGACCAGGGCTTTTGCTCTAGGAGGCAACAAAAAGAAGTCAGGAAAATCCTACTGGAACAGCTGATATTTAAACGATGGCAGTTGTGTAATGACATCTATTTAACGTGAGTTAATTCTGAACACAGCCACACCCCCACTTGAGCAACCAGGTTATTGTTAGTTTTTCTCTTTTCATCAAAGATTTCAGTTTGTTTTTTAATTGAATTGTTCACGTTATAGGTCACATTAATGTTGGAAAAAGTTCTTACATGAGGTATCTTTCTCTCATTTTTATACGTACAAAAAAGGGGTGTGTAGACCTTTTATATCAGCTGTATGTAGCATCATATCAGAATTATATTCTGAAACATATTGTGAGGATGTAGACTGTCACTTAATATTTACTTTTTCTTTTTTTCAATACAGTCCAGCACCAGCACCAGAATTGTACAGAGCAGAGTATGGACAAATATTTAAAATAAAAAGATTTGAAAACATATCAAACCCTGTTAAAGTCTGTTCAATATATCTAAGGATAACACCAAAAACCTATAGTGAATGAAAATGCAACGAAAGCAGAACAAAATCAGTTGGCGTGTGAGAAGAATCAGTCTTTTGGAGTGTCCGTTGAAGACAATTACACAGACTTGAGCCTACCAATCCCTAAACAACTATTAAGAACAAATCTAAATTTCTAAAATGTGATTACACATACCGTCTAATTGGAGTTTAAATGTTTTTTTTATGTTACTCTATTTAAAATGTATCTAATTAAAAGACACAAAATATTAAGACATCATAAAATCTGTAAGTATTGTAGTTTTAAAATGTAATTTTAGCCTGTGGTGCCAAGTGTAAAAGTGCCTAGTGTTAAAGTGCCTGGTGTAAAAGTGCCTGGTGTAAAAGTGCCTGGTGTAAGTGTCTGGTGTGAAAGTTCCTAGTCAAAAAGTACCTGGTGTAAAAGCGACCGGTGTAAAAGTGCCTGGTGTAAAGGTGCCTGTTGTAAAGGCGCCTGGTGTTAAATTGTAAGTGTGAATGGTAGAGAACAGACACGAATGAAAGTGTCTCTGTGTCCGAATGACATCGGTATCTAGGTGGAAGATAAATGAAAGAACTCTGAACAGGGACAGTTCTACCTCTACCTTCAGGTCACCCTTCATGGTTCCCTGGTTACATTTCTCAAATAAACCTGAATGAAAGCCATTAGGGACCATCAGTAGATACATGAAACATTACCAAAATAGGGTGAATGCTTTTAGGATCACAACATACTGGGAAACAAGAACTCTGATTTAGAGACCAGTGAAGTCCATAAAACTCTGGTCCAATATAGTGGACTGTGTGGTGAATGGGCCAGCATGTTGGATGCCCCTTAGACTCTCGTTGCTCAAAGACAAGGGCAACATGATTTAGGTAAACGGAGAAACAGAGATGAAAATATCCTCCAAGTTGCACGTCTCCATCCACTGTAGAATTTATGAAACCGTCTACATTCGTATTATTTTCGATTAACAGCGTGGTTAATCATCGACTATTGTATCGAGAGAACATAGGCTTTTACCTCACTATACATATTCAACCTCCCTTTATGAACGTAGAACATGAACGACACTCAGCAACAGTCATCCGTTTTAGGACACAAAAGCCCACCTCTGCCGAGAAATCAATTACGCCATAATGTTTTTCCCAGACCTGCTTGGTTTCTCATCTCTAAAAAAATACTACGAAGAAAAATAACCACTGGCAGTCTACTTCCAAGAAAGGCCACATTGTTAATCTCCAGGAAGGAGCAGGCACTCGCCCTCCATTCAGTCCTCGTGTTGGATTATGGCAAGCTAATGGAGCAGCACATGAGCACTCCACAAAGCCCGCATCCCAAATGGACCCCTAGTTGAGTTCTGTATTCTTTTTTCCCGGTGCACAACTTTTAACCGGGGCCCTGGGCTCTGGTCCAAAAATAGTGTGCCACGTACGGACGAGGGAGACAGATGGGAGGCCGCCGAAGGCTCAGACAGACGGGAGGAAATCTACCTTGACGGCGTTGACAGTGTTCCAACATCAAGCAGCCTACACGCACACGCACACATATGAGCCCATTTGGAAATGTGATTAGATATCACTAAGGTAAAGGAGATCTATTAATTTCTATGGCTGTGGAGGCACAGTTATATTCGCTCGGCTATTATTGGAAATGGAAATGAGTCCTGTGTTGCTCGTAAAAGCTCTGGGAAATGCCAGAATGTACTGTTGGAACACAGCGACGTTGCCCTCGGAGATGATCCCGATCGATCAGGTGAATGAATCTCCCCGTTTAAAGACATCCAAAGGCTTTTACAAATGTAGTGTTGGGTTAAAAGAGGCAGTTTTTAGTTAATTAACACCGTCAACGTGTTTTAGATGTCTTTCAAATGATCACTTTTGTTAGCTAGATTATGCATCATGTGTCTACGCCAACCATTTGTGACAGTTGACTTATGGGCTGTTTCTTGCCCGTGGCATCATAGTTCCAATCTCTGGCTCCTTTCTTCTTCCGCTTGGATGGACAGCATCACAGCACGGCTGAACGAACTGGAGCAGATCACGACAGCAGCACTGACTGCGTGCATTTATACGGTAGGTCACTACGGTCCTGACTAGTCTAAAATAATTCACCTTCATCTAAAATGTGCCCGGCTCGTTGGGTTAGTTTGCTGTTCTCTGTTCCTACCTCTGATTCTAATAGCTTACAGAGCACGAAGGAAAAGGGAGATACCTGCCCTGGGGAGAGTGCGCCGCAAACAGCCCTGCCTGAGGCATTTGTCTAACTGTCGAATTAGTTTTTCTGCTGCTCTTTAGATTTTTCTACTTTAATTAAGGCACCTCTCATTAACTTGGACCTTTATTTTCCCAGCTCTCAATCTTCAGCCTCCCTCTCTACTCAAGGTGCATTTGCAACCCCTCTGGTGCATTTGCAACCCCTCTGATGCATTTGCAACCCCTAATGTGCATTTAAAACCCCTCGGGTGCATTTGCAACCCCTAATGTGCATTTGCAACCCCTCTGATGCATTTGCAACCCCTCTGGTGCATTTGCAACCCCTAATGTGCATTTGCAACCCCTCTGATGCATTTGCAACCCCTCTGATGCATTTGCAACCCCTCTGGTGCATTTGCAACCCCTAATGTGCATTTGCAAGCCCTAATGTGCATTTGCAACCCCTCTGATGCATTTGCAACCCCTCTGGTGCATTTGCAACCCCTCTGGTGCATTTGCAACCCCTCTGATGCATTTGCAACCCCTCTGATGCATTTGCAACCCCTCTGGTGCATTTGCAAGCCCTAATGTGCATTTGCAACCCCTCTGATGCATTTGCAACCCCTCTGATGCATTTGCAACCACATCTGGCTCTCTGATGCATTTGCAACCCCTCTGATGCATTTCCTTTACACTTCTAAACTGCTCTCATCAATGCCACGGGGCAAACCTAGGTGCCACTTCTGCCTGGCAAATGATTCATTTTGGTATTCATCATAGCTTAGACAACTTCACAGTTGAAATTATGTCAGGGGAAACAGTGTTTGTTGAGGCAACCCCAGAAGCAGAAGACTGAAGCTTACGTAATGGAAGAAGAGACACTGTTACAACTCCAAATTAATCATCAGTTCAGTATCAAGGGGTGGTCAATGACCATCAGTGAGGCCTTACGGTCATTCCGCATGTATGGATTAAGGTCATTCGGGCAAATAACAACACCTGGGATTTGAACCCAGAAATACGGTAACATGTAGGCAGATATATAAGAAATAAAAATCACTCCGCTGCCAACCAGGATGTTACGTTAAAACTAAACGAGACCTGCAACACTGTCTTCATTCACAAGGTGGTGCTATAAGCGCAACATACCAGGTTCACATCATGCCTGTTCCACTGGGCTGAGTGGAACGAGGAATATGTGTTTACCCGAGATCTTGTAATATTGATGATCCTTCGGGCCGGCATGTTCAACGGTCTATTAATGGTCCACTGGTGTGTCTGAGCTGTATCTCTCCTCAGGCCTAAACATATGTTCCTAGAAGGAAGTCTGTGTAGTTGGATTAATAACAAATTGGCCATATAACTTCTGCAAACCTCCCCCGTGATTTCGGACCAGACTAGAGTTAAAAAGTGTGTGCACATCCCTTAAAAAAAGACAATTTAATTGAAGGAATTTTCTGCAATTTAATTGAGGAAAGAACACTGCCATACAGATGAAAGAGTTTTGTGCATCGATGAACACAAACTAAAAGAGAAAAAGGACGAGGGGACAACGTATGAGAAATCACTGGGCATACTGATCAATTTAACAGAAGGAACACATAAAAAAGGACGTTCGGGAAAAAATAGATCTTCCTTCAAAACCCCGAACGAGGATGAGACAGACACATGACAAAAACACACACATTAAAGACCCGGAACAAACATCCACCATCTGTCCCCGGTTCACACCTCCCTCCTCCTAATACCGCTCATAGATGGAGCACTTCCCATATGGGCATATTTAATTAAAATAAGTGAGATACTCTCAAATACATGAGAAATAAAAGAAAATCCATCCATGCAGGTCGCTTGTTCGAATCATTTCAACAATGCATAGAAAAAATCCATTATTTGGCCATTTCTTCAACGTCATCATAAAACCTTATATATCATATAACCTACCTAACCTACCAGAGATTTTTTTTTAAATAATTGTTTGGGGGATGATAGTCGGAGTAATCCTGTATTTCAAGCATGAATGATGCAAAGATGTGGCCAATATCTTCCTCCATGTCAACACATCAAAGATCCCAGTTGGTCTAGATATATGCTCTGCCATTAGCACCACGGCTGGATGCCATCCTCACAGGGGTTTGGCACCACGTCTGGATGCCATCCTCCCAGATGTTTGGCACGTGGACTCTGGAGCTGCCACATTGGGATCACGAGATACCAGGGTATTTTCTCAAGAGAACTGTGAAGCTCCAGAAACATCAAGGGCCAGTCTGTGGTGAGTCAATAACACCCCAGACGGCTCGCCATGTTCCCCAACTACTCCTGGTCAAGTTGGAGAAAGATCACTGCAAGCTCTTGGACGAATGACAAATGTATTAGTTATAATGTAAATACTTTGTGTTTTTGAAATTTTCTAAGACAAATAACTCTTAAGAGGGTGAATCAGGTGTTCAGGTAGACAGAACTTCCGGCATATTCTGAGCCCGGTGGCATCTCCATCCTGGTATTAATGTGGTTACCACAGATGGAGCAGGTGGGGCAGGACATTTCCATTTGAAGGAATTGCCTGGTATCCAGAGGTCTAAGCATGCACATTTGCTTTGATTTATTGGGCATTACAAATGTTATTCTGGTCTGGGAGGAAGATAAGACGTAAGTCACACTGATCATGGCCCCTAAATAAGTCGAGAGAGAGGCAAAATCACGTTGGACTGCAAAGGATCCACGGTTGTAGAGTTAACCAATCACAGAGACAGTAAGACCAGAGCAGTAAGATGGGCGTGGCAGCCCACCCATGTTATTCTCGTATCCTCACCTTTGGATAGTCTCCTCAGGCAAAATGCTCATTACATTTTCTGTCAATTACATTGAGAATTAGATTTGAGGAAGACCGATTTTTTTGTTGGCAGTGAAGATGCTCTCAAATTGCTCAAAAAACACAGTGAATGATCAAAACAAAACAGTTCCACAAGGCTACCTAATAAATATTTCTCATACAACGACAAATCCACTAATTAGCCGTCAGTCTCAGAGTGTGACTCGTTCAATGAATTTAGACAGATAAAGTTTCCGATATACAAAAGGAACAAACAGTGCTATAAATCTAAAACACTAGTCAAAATAAATATGCGTCCTCAATGGCACATTCTACCCGTATGACCAGAGCGGTACACAAACAACATACTATGGAGTAGATCTGGGCCCAGGATGTTCTTATTGCACGTGGAAAAATAACATCTCAGTCATACCTTACATATGTGCCATTTCATCCACACAGCGAAATAGCATGCAGCAGGATGTGTGCTAATGTGCTAATCAGGTGCACATATTCTGTGATTTAATAGGTTTAATGGACATAAACGGGAATATTTCACCTGTCATTTGGCTACCGTTATTTTGCTTGGGTACCATTAACCCGCCCTCCTCGGTTTGATTACTTAGCTCCTCGGTAAACCACAAGGTCAGGGAGAGTGAGATGCTGCTAGATGATGGAACTGTATTCATTGGGCGAACGAAGCCCAAAACGGCATAAAGTGCGCTCCCTGGAGCTCTGCCATTAAGTGGGTTCATGTCATATTTTTTGCATCTGTTACTGCTGCTAGTGAATGACAGCTTCTGTAACAGAGACGAGCAGGCCCGCGATATGAAGGAGACCTCACAAAGTTCCCCCTCAGTCCCGCTTCCTCTCTGCACTTTAGCATAATCGCATTGCTAGTCGGCACAGGGTGAAAACTATTGGTAGCTGACATAGTGTCTGACCAACAGGTAGCCTTAGAAACAATAAGTAATGCTGAACTGAAATGTTCGGTGAAAAAAATATTATCTTTGGGTTTGAAAGGTATATGCTTAAGCAAATAAAGCCACGCTGACAAAAACTGTCGCCGGAACGTGTCCGTCAGTTGTGAATGCTGCTGCCGGATTAATGAATGTTAATATTGAATAGGAACATACTTGTTAATGTGGGGTGTCCTTTATTTAATATACAGAATCTCACCCCTCACATTTTTGTTTGATTACACTCTGCTAAGAAATTGCAGTGTACTCGCCTTTTTTGCCAGCGGTTCAGACAGTAATAGCTGTGTTTTGAGTTATTTTGAGGGTACAGCAAATGTACACTGTTAAACATGCTGTAGACTCACTACTTTACATTGAAGCAAAGTGTCATTTCTTCAGTGTTGTCACATGAAAAGATATATTCGAATAATTACAACAATTCTGGGGTGTACTCACTTTGGTGAGATACTGCATACCAATTGGTATACCCCTCAGCTTCGGAGAGGTAATGAATAAGTCAGAAGACAGACACATTACTCTGGTTAATCTCAGTGTCACTTCAGCGCAGTTCACTCACCTACTCTAAATGGAGTATTAACAGCTGATCAGAATAGGATCAAATACGTCTATCAATCTGTGTGCGTGGGGATAAAGCAATCAATGTCAGTGGATCCATGTTCTGCCAGAAAGCCTTCATGCTGGGATGGAAACTCATCAGCTGAGCTCACCCAAAGGGGAATAGCAGACGTCTGATATCGATGTTTCAACAGTGTCTGGTGTCAAGAAACACCAGGATAAAAAAACGCTATGGCAACCCATTACCCACGTAACCATGCTTCCTTCCTTCGTCTGGTTTGAAGGGTCATTTATAAACACAGCCAAGTATGAAGAAAACAGGCGTAAGAGCTGGGAATGACCATCCATTATAGGCACACTATGTTCTCCGGGTCCGTTGTCCGTCCGCAAGCAGTGAAAGCTTCATGGGCCGTAACTGTATATTATCAAACTTTAGCAAATTACTTCTATAATTGAAAGAGAAAAGAGTAATGACAAGTGAAAGTTTCAAGTTACACAACTTTGTACTTTGGATGTAGAAATGTTGTACTTTGTTTTCTAAAACATCGATGGATAGAATTTTCTGGAAAAATTTACAATGGATACTATTTCTGTGCTGCGATTTTGGGCTGAATGTGTAATATGTCGTTAATTTAGGCATGATCTATAAGTAGAATTATTATTATTATCATTGAATATATACATTTTCAAAGACGTAAACACAGTAAACACAGAAACACTAATTCTGAAAATATAACAATAATTGTCATTCTTGGTATAAGAGAGTGGGACAATGAACGTATATTTTGGGTGGATTCCTCTGAAAGAAACACTCACTTGTACTCAGTGTAGGAGGAGTCACTGCAGTTAGAATTGTTTAAAAAACTTTGTATCGGCTTGTAATAATAGTCTAGAATGTTGCAAACTAATGCTATTTAAGCGGGCATATAAAACAGATGCTATCAATCAATGCTAAATAACCTGTGTACTCTCAATGCTAAATAACCTGTGCACTCTCAATGCTCTATAATATGTGCACACTCAATGCTAAATAACCTGTGCACTCTCAATGCTAAATAACCTGTGCACTCTCAATGCTAAATAACCTGTGCACTCTCAATGATAAATAACCTGTGCACTCTCAATGCTAAATAACCGGTGCACTCTCAATGCTAAATAACCTGTGCACAATCTCTGGTTGGCAAGAGCCATTGAGTTGCTTGCCAGAAGCAAAACTCGGACAAATTGCAATATTTTGCTGTCTTACATTTTTTTATGAAGTGGCACACAGCAATCAGTTTGTTCTCAGTGAATCTACGATATGACAGCATATCTATACTGATTAAATTACTAGGGTAAAAGCTACATGATTAAAACATACATTGTTTCTAAGGTATTTGGATTTTGCTTCTGCTACAACTTATTACGGTTACATATCATGGTAAAAGCAAATGTGAGTGGATCGAAAAGCGCTTTGAGTCCTTTTAAAAAGCAATAGCTGACTGATTGAGAAAACATTCCATAGCATCCTACACTGTAATGGGTTCTGTAATTCTGTATCTAGAAATCCAAAATCTTTACCACGAAGGATAACAATACATTAATTTGTGTTGTCCTTGGCACTGGCCAGTTCAGACAATACCAAAACGGTCGCCTGGCAACTGTGTCTGTAAACAGCTGAGAGGAAGAGCTGGAGTAGTGTAACCACTCTGAAATCCATGGAGCGGTGAGTGTCTAAAGTGACCATCCATGACATCAACTTTATACTTTGAACCCTGTCTAAGGCCTATACAGTCTCATTGTTTACAAAGAAGTCAAATAATATTTGTAGGTTCTGATAAGGTTAGACAAGTCAAGTAAGCTCACGAGGCGTATATATATTCTACTAGAAGTCCAAAAATGAATATAGCAAAAAGCCCCTATAAACAACGATAAACAATCACAAGTGCTGTTTAATGGCGGATTACCTCACTTTATGTTAGCCTTAAATATTCAAGTCAATGTTTATTAGAGTGTTAAAGCAGCAGTTCATTAGATAGTGGTTAAAATGCTTAAAGGAAAATCCTCCAAAACACATCATTTAAACAAATGTCATGTCTGAAGCAGATCTCAGATATCCTCATACCAATTACAACTACAATCAAAAGGTTATTCAGATTTGCAGCAGGTCATTAGAGGACTGGGATTCTATGGTTTTATACACTTGAATCAGTTGTCGCTGTTATTTAATCGTGTGAACAGTTAGTTTGCGACGTGGGACCTTTCATCTGCTATGAGATTTCTGATGGATGGTCTGAAGGTCAGTGGAAAACCAGAGTGCTCTTTTAATAAATAAACAAACCAGTCCAAAAGACAAGATGAGCATGTATGTTGGCTGTGCACAGTAGACCCCCTTATAGGTCTTGACAGACGTTGACAAACACTGTAAAATCTGAAGTAAAAATGAAGACCGAATTTCAATGAACAGATCCATGCGCACAGTAACCTTCCCATTGGACGGTCTTGTCCTATGAATGATGGCATGATTCACAGGCAATATCCTGACTCTAGGGAACA
This sequence comes from Dallia pectoralis, assembly GCA_029465975.1. NCBI lineage: Eukaryota > Metazoa > Chordata > Actinopteri > Esociformes > Umbridae > Dallia > Dallia pectoralis. Next base: position 15,838,657 of record CM055731.1, on the reverse strand, counting down.
AGTCAAATGTACTTACTATTACTGGGTTGTGTGGTTGTCCCACCTCGCTCAAGATGAATGCGCTTACTGTAAGTTGCTCTTGGCAAGAGTGTCTGCTCTGACTGAAATCTAAATGTAAATCAAGAGGATATACTGTAGTTGAACCTGAATATGACTATAGAATTCCACACACACTTTTAACCACGCTATTAATCAAGTATTTTCCCGAACTTTCCTTCTCTTTTTGTTATACAATTTTGAACAACCCACTAGCTTGTTTAACTTCAAGTCCGACCAAAAACCGTTTAAAACCAACATCAAAAAGAAGAGGTTCCTGTGATACTAGGGTGATGAAATTCAACATCGATGTGCCATGGAGCAAAATATTCAATTTGCTGGCAATCCTTTGTGATGCATTGACATCAAAGAGTAGGAACAATGTGGAAAAGTGACAAGGAAAAATAAAAATGGTCCGAACCCTTGTCTTCTTTCTTTGATTTATTTTTTACTGATATATCTTTCTTATCTCTTATCACCTGAAGTTATTGCAAAACACAAATCACTTGAGCATGGTGGTTGTGAAGTGTAGAACCCATCAAATTGGGGGTGACTAGTCCCCAATGTGGTGACCCTAATAGTTTGAACATGCTTTGGAAGGTCTATAAAGAACATAAACAGATAAATATGAGAGCTTGACCTGTCACAACTCCCAGTTTAATTAAAGACAAGTCCCCTGTTCAGTCATTTAATGTCTCCTTTATTAGAAAATGTTAAAAGTCTCATCCCCAGAGAGTCAAAGTCACAGGGAAACTGTGCACAATATGCTTTTAATTTCCCAGGAGACCACAGCGTGGTAACTATTTAACGAGGGGAGGTGTAGCTTCCCTGAATAAAAAATAAAAGGTACCACTTTTTCACCCTCTCTGTCACAAAATGTGTCCTTGTGTTAATGAAACATTTGATTTATCTGACACTCAATTGACATTGAATTATCATTCAACTCTGACCTGTCCTTCATCTCATTCATCATCATCATCACCATACTCAGATGTAGGACAGCAGGGGGACCAGAGGGTTTTGGGGTTGTAGGACTGAGCCATAGAAGACAAGCTGTAGTGTCAGGCATCAGCAGCCTGCCAGTAGTGTCAGGCATCAGCAGCCTGCCAGTAGTTTTAGGCATCAGCAGCCTGCCAGTAGTGTCAGGCATCAGCAGCCTGTCAGTAGTGCCAGGCATCAGCAGCCTGTCAGTAGTGTCAGGCATCAGTAGCCTGTCAGTAGTGTCAGGCATCAGCAGCCTGCCAGTAGTGCCAGGCATCAGCAGCCTGCCAGTAGTGTCAGGCATCAGCAGCCTGCCAGTAGTTTTAGGCATCAGCAGCCTGCCAGTAGTGTCAGGCATCAGCAGCCTGTCAGTAGTGCCAGGCATCAGCAGCCTGTCAGTAGTGTCAGGCATCAGTAGCCTGCCAGTAGTGTCAGGCATCAGCAGCCTGCCAGTAGTTTTAGGCATCAGCAGCCTGTCAGTAGTGTCAGGCATCAGCAGCCTGCCAGTAGTGTCAGGCATCAGCAGCCTGTAAGTAGTGTCAGGCATCAGCAGCCTGTCAGTAGTGTCAGGCATCAGCAGCCTGCCAGTAGTGTCAGGCATCAGCAGCCTGCCAGTAGTGCCAGGCATCAGCAGCCTGTCAGTAGTTTTAGGCATCAGCATGCCAGTAGTCAGGCATCAGCAGCCTGCCAGTAGTGTCAGGCATCAGCAGCCTGCCAGTAGTTTTAGGCATCAGCAGCCTGTCAGTAGTGTCAGGAATCAGCAGCCTGCCAGTAGTTTTAGGCATCAGCAGCCTGCCAGTAGTGCCAGGCCTCAGCACCCTGTCAGTAGTGTCAGGCATCAGCAGCCTGTCAGTAGTGTCAGGCATCAGCAGCCTGTCAGTAGTTTTAGGCATCAGCAGCCTGTCAGTAGTGTCAGGCATCAGCAGCCTGTCAGTAGTGTCAGGCATCAGCAGCCTGCCAGTAGTGTCAGGCATCAGCAGCCTGTCAGTAGTGTCAGGCATCAGCAGCCTGTCAGTAGTGTCAGGCATCAGCAGCCTGCCAGTAGTGTCAGGTATCAGCAGCCTGCCAGTAGTGCCAGGCATCAGCAGCCTGTCAGTAGTTTTAGGCATCAGCATGCCAGTAGTCAGGCATCAGCAGCCTGCCAGTAGTGTCAGGCATCAGCAGCCTACCAGTAGTTTTAGGCATCAGCAGCCTGTCAGTAGTGTCAGGCATCAGCAGCCTGCCAGTAGTTTTAGGCATCAGCAGCCTGCCAGTAGTGCCAGGCCTCAGCACCCTGTCAGTAGTGTCAGGCATCAGCACCCTGTCAGTAGTGTCAGGCATCAGCAGCCTGTCAGTAGTGTCAGGCATCAGCAGCCTGCCAGTAGTTTTAGGCATCCGCAGCCTGTCAGTAGTTTTAGGCATCAGCAGCCGGCCAGTAGATTTAGGCATCAGCAGCCTGCCAGTAGTTTTAGGCTTCAGCAGCCTGCCAGTAGCTTTAGGCATCAGCAGCCGGACAGTAGTTTTAGGCATCAGCAGCCTGCCAGTAGTTTTAGGCATCAGCAGCCTGCCAGTAGTGTCAGGCATCAGCAGCCTGCCAGTAGTTTTAGGCATCAGCAGCCTGCCAGTAGTGCCAGGCCTCAGCACCCTGTCAGTAGTGTCAGGCATCAACAGCCTGTCAGTAGTGTCAGGCATCAGCAGCCTGTCAGTAGTGTCAGGCATCAGCAGCCTGCCAGTAGTTTTAGGCATCCGCGGCCTGTCAGTAGTTTTAGGCATCAGCAGCCGGCCAGTAGATTTAGGCATCAGCAGCCTGCCAGTAGTTTTAGGCATCAGCAGCCTGCCAGTAGCTTTAGGCATCAGCAGCCGGACAGTAGTTTTAGGCATCAGCAGCCTGTCAGTAGTTTTAGGCATCAGCAGCCTGCCAGTAGTGTCAGGCATCAGCAGCCTGCCAGTAGTGCCAGGCCTCAGCACCCTGTCAGTAGTGTCAGGCATCAGCAGCCTGTCAGTAGTGTCAGGCATCAGCAGCCTGCCAGTAGTGTCAGGCATCAGCAGCCTGCCAGTAGTTTTAGGCATCAGCGGCCTGTCAGTAGTGTCAGGCATCAGCAGCCTGCCAGTAGTGTCAGGCATCAGCAGCCTGTCAGTTGTTTTAGGCATCAGCAGCCTGCCAGTAGTGTCAGGCATCAGCAGCCTGTCAGTAGTGTCAGGCATCAGCAGCCTGTCAGTAGTGTCAGGCATCAGCAGCCTGTCAGTAGTGTCAGGCATCAGCAACCTGCCAGTAGTGTCAGGCATCAGCAGCCTGCCAGTAGTGCCAGGCATCAGCAGCCTGTCAGTAGTTTTAGGCATCAGCATGCCAGTAGTCAGGCATCAGCAGCCTGCCAGTAGTGTCAGGCATCAGCAGCCTGTCAGTAGTGTCAGGCATCAGCAGCTTGCCAGTAGTTGTAGGCATCAGCAGCCTGCCAGTAGTGCCAGGCCTCAGCACCCTGTCAGTAGTGTCAGGCATTAGCAGCCTGTCAGTAGTGTCAGGCATCAGCAGCCTGCCAGTAGTGTCAGGCATCAGCAGCCTGTCAGTAGTGTCAGGCATCAGCAGCCTGTCAGTAGTGTCAGGCCTCAGCAGCCTGTCAGTAGTGTCAGGCATCAGCAGCCTGCCAGTAGTGTCAGGCATCAGCAGCCTGCCAGTAGTGCCAGGCATCAGCAGCCTGTCAGTAGTTTTAGGCATCAGCATGCCAGTAGTCAGGCATCAGCAGCCTGCCAGTAGTGTCAGGCATCAGCAGCCTGCCAGTAGTGCCAGGCATCAGCAGCCTGTCAGTAGTTTTAGGCATCAGCATGCCAGTAGTGTCAGGCATCAGCAGCCTGCCAGTAGTGTCAGGCATCAGCAGCCTGCCAGTAGTTTTAGGCATCAGCAGCCTGTCAGTAGTGTCAGGCATCAGCAGCCTGCCAGTAGTTTTAGGCATCAGCAGCCTGCCAGTAGTGCCAGGCCTCAGCACCCTGTCAGTAGTGTCAGGCATCAGCAGCCTGCCAGTAGTGTCAGACATCAGCAGCCTGCCAGTAGTGCCAGGCATCAGCAGCCTGTCAGTAGTTTTAGGAATCAGCATGCCAGTATTCAGGCATCAGCAGCCTGCCAGTAGTGTCAGGCATCAGCAGCCTGCCAGTAGTGCCAGGCATCAGCAGCCTGCCAGTAGTTTTAGGCATCAGCAGCCTGCCAGTAGTGTCAGGCATCAGCAGCCTGCCAGTAGTGCCAGGCCTCAGCACCCTGTCAGTAGTGTCAGGCATCAGCAGCCTGTCAGTAGTGTCAGGCATCAGCAGCCTGCCAGTAGTGTCAGGCATCAGCAGCCTGCCAGTAGTTTTAGGCATCAGCGGCCTGTCAGTAGTGTCAGGCATCAGCAGCCTGCCAGTAGTGTCAGGCATCAGCAGCCTGTCAGTTGTTTTAGGCATCAGCAGCCTGCCAGTAGTGTCAGGCATCAGCAGCCTGTCAGTAGTGTCAGGCATCAGCAGCCTGTCAGTAGTGTCAGGCATCAGCAGCCTGTCAGTAGTGTCAGGCATCAGCAACCTGCCAGTAGTGTCAGGCATCAGCAGCCTGCCAGTAGTGCCAGGCATCAGCAGCCTGTCAGTAGTTTTAGGCATCAGCATGCCAGTAGTCAGGCATCAGCAGCCTGCCAGTAGTGTCAGGCATCAGCAGCCTGTCAGTAGTGTCAGGCATCAGCAGCTTGCCAGTAGTTTTAGGCATCAGCAGCCTGCCAGTAGTGCCAGGCCTCAGCACCCTGTCAGTAGTGTCAGGCATTAGCAGCCTGTCAGTAGTGTCAGGCATCAGCAGCCTGCCAGTAGTGTCAGGCATCAGCAGCCTGTCAGTAGTGTCAGGCATCAGCAGCCTGTCAGTAGTGCCAGGCCTCAGCAGCCTGTCAGTAGTGTCAGGCATCAGCAGCCTGCCAGTAGTGTCAGGCATCAGCAGCCTGCCAGTAGTGCCAGGCATCAGCAGCCTGTCAGTAGTTTTTGGGCATCAGCATGCCAGTAGTCAGGCATCAGCAGCCTGCCAGTAGTGTCAGGCATCAGCAGCCTGCCAGTAGTGCCAGGCATCAGCAGCCTGTCAGTAGTTTTAGGCATCAGCATGCCAGTAGTGTCAGGCATCAGCAGCCTGCCAGTAGTGTCAGGCATCAGCAGCCTGCCAGTAGTTTTAGGCATCAGCAGCCTGTCAGTAGTGTCAGGCATCAGCAGCCTGCCAGTAGTTTTAGGCATCAGCAGCCTGCCAGTAGTGCCAGGCCTCAGCACCCTGTCAGTAGTGTCAGGCATCAGCAGCCTGCCAGTAGTGTCAGGCATCAGCAGCCTGCCAGTAGTGTCAGGCATCAGCAGCCTGTCAGTAGTGTCAGGCATCAGCAGCCTGTCAGTAGTGTCAGGCCTCAGCAGCCTGTCAGTAGTGTCAGGCATCAGCAGCCTGCCAGTAGTGTCAGGCATCAGCAGCCTGTCAGTAGTGTCAGGCATCAGCAGCCTGTCAGTAGTGTTAGGCATCAGCAGCCTGCCAGTAGTGTCAGGCATCAGCAGCCTGCCAGTAGTGCCAGGCATCAGCAGCCTGTCAGTTGTTTTAGGCATCAGCAGCCGGCCAGTAGATTTAGGCATCAGCAGCCTGCCAGTAGTTTTAGGCATCAGCAGCCTGCCAGTAGTTTTAGGCATCAGCAGCCTGCCAGTAGTTTTAGGCATCAGCAGCCTGCCAGTAGTTTTAGGCATCAGCAGCCTGCCAGTAGTGTCAGGCATCAGCAGCCTGTCAGTAGTGTCAGGCATCAGCAGCCTGTCAGTTGTTTTAGGCATCAGCAGCCTGTCAGTAGTGTCAGGCATCAGCAGCCTGTCAGTAGTGTCAGGCATCAGCAGCCTGTCAGTAGTGTCAGGCATCAGCAGCCTGCCAGTAGTGTCAGGCATCAGCAGCCTGCCAGTAGTGCCAGGCATCAGCAGCCTGTCAGTAGTTTTAGGCATCAGCATGCCAGTAGTCAGGCATCAGCAGCCTGCCAGTAGTGTCAGGCATCAGCAGCCTGCCAGTAGTTTTAGGCATCAGCAGCCTGTCAGTAGTGTCAGGCATCAGCAGCTTGCCAGTAGTTTTAGGCATCAGCAGCCTGCCAGTAGTGCCAGGCCTCAGCACCCTGTCAGTAGTGTCAGGCATCAGCAGCCTGTCAGTAGTGTCAGGCATCAGCAGCCTGGCAGTAGTGTCAGGCATCAGCAGCCTGTCAGTAGTGTCAGGCATCAGCAGCCTGTCAGTAGTGTCAGGCCTCAGCAGCCTGTCAGTAGTGTCAGGCATCAGCAGCCTGCCAGTAGTGTCAGGCATCAGCAGCCTGTCAGTAGTGTCAGGCATCAGCAGCCTGCCAGTAGTGTCAGGCATCAGCAGCCTGCCAGTAGTGCCAGGCATCAGCAGCCTGTCAGTTGTTTTAGGCATCAGCAGCCGGCCAGTAGATTTAGGCATCAGCAGCCTGCCAGTAGTTTTAGGCATCAGCAGCCTGCCAGTAGTTTTAGGCCTCAGCAGCCTGTCAGTAGTTTTAGGCATCAGCAGCCGGCCAGTAGATTTAGGCATCAGCAGCCTGCCAGTAGTTTTAGGCATCAGCAGCCTGCCAGTAGTTTTAGGCATCAGCAGCCTGCCATTAGTGTCAGGCATCAGCAGCCTGCCAGTAGTGTGAGGAATCAGCAGCCTGCCAGTAGTGTCATAGATCACCTGCACCATGGTCGTTTTCTACCTGTTCAGCAAGTAGGCAGCACATGTCCTTCAGACAAAGGGAGAGAAAACAGGCGGACTAAGAGACAGGCAGGCCTGTCCCTGGCCTCTGGAAACAACATGGCCTGTTCGGGATGTGGAGGGCCACTGCAGACGTTAACACATTGACAGACCCCATGTCTTTCAAACCTGCTACGGGCCCACATGGAGGACTGATGAGGTCACCAGGGCAGGTAGAATGTGAGAATATTTGAGGAACCTGGAGTAAGATGCAATATCACAGGGGAGACTTTAACCCGCTTCTGATCCCTGCTAACCAAACAGGCGGTGGGAAATTCACTTTAATTTTTTTTTTAACCCAACGAAATGTGATTAAGGACCGACGAAAATCTATAATGACAAATGTCCGTCTTCATGCGAGATCTCTTTTGTAAAGTAATCATGTCAGATTAATCTCATGATACATAATGCAAAAAAGTTCTTCTGTTGTGCATTGGAGGAGGGGACATATATACCCGGGACTTTCAGTAAGCCTGCTCTTTAAAGCAGCTGTTGAGTACGTGGCAGTCCTTAAGCACCCTCTTTGCCTTTCATATGAATATTGACGAATACAGTGTTCCTAATCTGTCGGTAATACACTGGATACCGATGATGACAGAAATCAATAGACTCTTTAAAGACACTCGGTAGGGCATTCTTTTATCCTTAAGGATCTTCAAACACTAACGTTAAAATATGTTGAGTGGTCTCTGGGGTGGCATTCACATTCCTGTCAGCGATGGTGGGATTAGGGCTAAGATTTAAAGCTTCTCCCAACTTTTGCAAGAAGCGGAGGCGAAACACTAAAGAAGGACGATTGTTACACTTTGCTTGTGCTGCGCGCCAAAACTGTGATAGTAAAAAGAAATGTTGCATATATGTAAAAACAAATCAATGATGAAAATGCCAGCTGAAAAGTAATCTGTCGTCCTTAATCACAGACATTTTTCAACATCAGCCAAGAAAATATAAAACTGCCTCCTGTGGAAAATAAAGTGTGTTTCCCGAATCACAACAATCTATAGCTGGCAATAACATGGAGAGTGAACACCTGCCTATTTCTCTGGGTCTGTTGAGACAACACTGGTGTGTGTGGTTATGCCAGAGTGTACGTCTGGTTTGTTTGTATATTGCTTAAGCCATCAATTACATGCCGATCCCCATCACACCTGGCTAATAGCAAGGTTCTGCGTGCAAGTGATGTACTGAAAGGGATTTGTAATGCTCAGTCAATTTGAACAATTACAGAGTACGAGCAACAGGGAGGAGTATAAAAGTGTGGCTTTGTGTCGGACTTGGAAACGTCTGTGACACAGTAATTGTATAATATAAACTGTTCAAATGTGTTTTCACTTTTCTATCAAATAATCGGTAGAAAAAATTGAGTTATTTTTTCATCACAGCTTTTCCTCAATTCTTCCTCAATCACCCTACACCTTACACCACAAGCACCTCTCAGAATTTTTTTTAAGATACAGGATGGCGGCATATTGCAAAACCTCAAAAGGTTTTAAAAATGGAGTTCTTAAAACGTCATCAAACCTAAACTATATGCCATTCAAACCCCAAAAGGGATTATTGTCACGATTCCTAGTCCACTGAGGACATCTAGGTATTGGGGTACTTTGAGGTTTGCACCTGTATCAGAAGTGGGTGATTGGCACAGCTGTTTTATATTATGTTTATGTTTGTTATAAAAGTAACTGGGTCTTGGTGCACGGTGTGGGATATTGTCTATATGTCACAGTACTTTGTGGATTGTTATGATGAGTATCATTACGTGTTTCTTTTGTTTTAAATATATAAGTCGCTAAAAAGCGCAATTTCATTTAAAAGCAGTATCCGTTTTCGCCATTTACGGTCTGTTTTCATTTAAAATTAAACTGTTTTTAAACTGAATATCATGCTCTGCGCCTGGCTTTCCTCTGCACTACACCTTAGTTGATTACAAAAGCAAATGCATACAGTACATCCATAACAAAACCGCAAAAAAACACAAATGCACTATAAGCTACAGACTTAGCAATTATTCTGTAAAAGAAATGTTACTAAATAATCCTCCTTAAAGCAAATGTAAAATTCGGGTTGAATTGGAATGTGAGTCATAGTATCACGATGCACCAGGCATTTACTGTGGAGACGTGTTGATGGTGACCCCTACACCCCTAGCACTGTTCTGCCTACTCAGGACAGCCTCACGGTTATCCAGAGTTTTGGTCATTTTTTATGTTTGCCTGGTAACATCCCAGCATATAAAAAGGCTACAAAAAACGAGAGCATAGATGACCTTTAACAATAAAGGTCTTTGTGTGCCTCGAATACGTGTTAGTGGTGTGAAGCTTGGCATAGGACCATGGAGATAAGGTGAATGGTGACAATATCGTCTGCGGACTGACGCGTTGCGTCCTGCCGGCAAGGTGGATCTATGATTGGTCAATAAAGTTGGTTTTAAAATTTTCTAACTAACTCAGACAAAGATCCACACCTGTCCAAAGTCATCCTGGTTGTGTTTCGCAGATCTTGTTTCCAACTGATGATTTAAGCATTTTACCATTGTTTTGCTTCCACAGGTTCGTTAACCGCCGTTCTAAAAACACTTTTATGCAATTTAGATAAGCTGTCACATACCGAGTCTTTAATGGAAAGATCAGAGAGTAATAAAGACAGAGTATGGGGTAGACATTTCCACTGTGTTTGCCTGAGTGATCCTCTTAACTCGGCTTACTAGACATTAGGGCTGCTTTGGTGTCAAAATGTCCCAGTCGGCTCCCTCCAAACATCCATCTCCAACTCCAACTCGGCTGTTTGTTGCTATTTTTAGGACGAAGCAAATGGAGGTAAAATACAAAACACGATCGACAAATGATGACACCTCACAACCAGGAGAGGATATATACGATTGGCACAGTGGAGCGTTTTGGTGTGTAATTGAATTGAAAAGGGAAAAAAAACGACAAAGCCGCTGGAGATCACACTCAACCCTCGAATTCTGAACCAAGTCACGAACCTGGTCGCCGTAAGAGCCATCCAAGTCAAATCCCAGTTGGTTGTATGTGCGTCTCTCTCTGTCACACGCAATCCAAATTCCCCCATCAATCGGAAGGCGGCAGACACGATCCCTGACAACTTTTCACATCAGCCAGGGATTAGAGGCTGAGGGGTTTACGCTGGCCTTGCCAGAATCGCGGATACAATTTTTTGATTCAGCAATTTAAACTAATTTCAAGGCTGGCTCCGCAGCAATTTTCTGGATCAATGGAACGTCAGAGCTCACTTGGTCACTAGCCCTGTTATCACAGGTACCTACAGCAATGGGCTGAGGGGGAGGCTATGCTAATCATTGAGCCTAGTGGGGTTTAAGGGGGGGATCTTGTTACCGGGCATTTTTGTCACTTTCTTGCCAGGTAAATATCCTAAACATTTAATCGAACAGTTTAGCTAGTCTAACTAAAAATTCACGGATGGAAACATTTCATCTAGAATAACTTCAAGTCATTATCATGCCGCAAGGTAACATTTTTGCTAATAAGAAAAGTAATTAAAATACTTTGCTGGTCGAAGCATCGACAATCTACACTTCACTTTAATTTCCACCTGTCACACAAGGAAATAACCATTAAGTACTCTTTATCTGGCAGGACCGTTTTTTGTCTTCAACTGTGTCTGCTGTCTTCAACTTCATGACATTTCTTCTAACCATCTGACACATATCAATAACCTTTTGGACAAGAAATTATTCATGTCACTTTTTATTGTATTAATGTTCATTTGTATGTATTGAATACAGTGCAGACTGTCAGATGTAATTAGATTGTATTTATATCCATACCATGAACCGTATAGGAAGTACAGACAATTCAGTCCTCCTATATAAAGAACCAAAAGTAATTGGAAAGGTGGCCGCTCAGTTTTTTCATGGGTACGTGTGTGTAGTTGTTAGTTGATGCACAAAAGAGCAAAAAACTTATGAAGAAGTGATTGAGGTGTGAAGTTTGCATTCAGAGTATGCTATTATTGAGGAGCATATTGCCAATGCCAGTTAAGCAGGCAAGTCTTGTGGCTAAATTAGAATAATTAGAAACAAAACCGAAACCATAGGTGTGTCAAATATACTGTTTAGTACAATTGCATAACCTCAGACGGTTTACACCACGATGAAAATGTGTAAGCCTCAAAGACAGAATGGCCATGTTACAGGGTTTTAAAAGGTACCTAAAAATGTAATAGTGTAGTGGTCTGGAATAAAGTCTTACGGACAGATGAGACACAGATGAACCTGTACCCGGAGCGGTAAAAAGACTAAAGTGAGGAGAAAGCAAAGAACAGCTCATGACCGAAAGCAGACCTCCGCATCTATAAAACATAGTGGAGGTTGTGTACTGGCATGGGTCTGTATGACTCCCAGTGGAACTGTCTGCTGGGTCTTTTTTGATGATGCGACTGCTGACAACAGTAAAGGACAAACTCTGAAGTGTACAAAAGAAGCGTCTTATCTGCTCAGATCCAGCAAAATGCCTCAAGACTCTTTTGCCAGCACTTTCCTGTGCGGTAGGACAATTATCCTAAACATACCACTTAAGCCACCTAATTGGTTCTCAGAGTCAAAATGTGAAATGTTCTTGACCGACCCAAGTCAAGCAACCAAGTCTGATTATGTCTATGAGTCGCAAATTTCAGGCAGTCGGCAAATGCAGAGGATTTGCAAGCAAGTACTAAAGATGATAACTTTATTTAAGATTATGTAAATCGGAAATACTTCTATTCAGTGTAGTTTTAAACAATCCAGCTTTTACAGCGTCTATGCACCTTTGAGCCAGACATGTAAATGGTTGTTGGTTAAAGGCTCCCTGGATCATCTCGGAATATATGTAAATATAAACCACACCATTTTATAGGACATGTTTAACATATTTTAGTGGCCATGAAACTAAGCCCACCGGAGGGCTTAAGACAGATACATTGGTGGAGTGTGGCTTTAGCTTGGAACCCCATGGGAGGGGTAAAATAAATAAATATCTACAAATCATTTCTGTTGTGTGACTTCAGGGTGGCACAGCTGAGGACAGCATTATCACAGCCACTATTTATTGGCGCTGTTGGCACCCCTATTTCTTTGAACACGAATAACTCAAATGGTCGACTGAATCTTCAAAGTTATTACATCTGGGAGAGCGGAAGGGAGAATAAATCTACAAAGATCGTTCCATTGTAATCTGTGGATTACTCTGCAGTGCCCTTCACATTTCCAATATCCCCATGCTTTCTCATGTAAAGTCCGGGACAAAGTGAGGGGGCAAAAAACTAATGATGCATTGAATTCTCCATTCTAACAAGACAAAGGAGCGTCGCTACTTTTTTGTTTAGCCAGTGTTGGTTCTGTTATATTTTTATGTTTCAATTACCAGAGAGGGAATGCCGTAAGGGTCTGAAAAGCAATTTCCCCCATGATGACATCTGTACAAAAGTATGGTGGCAAATGTATGGTGGCAAATGTTGAAGGAAAAAGGGTCCCAGATAAGAGGTGAAAAAAGGCAGCAGTGTTAGAAGAGAGAGGTTAATCCGCCTGTTTAATCTGTGGAGGTACACAGGTTGAAATTATCTGTCCCCCCTGCAGCTTCCGCACCGTCCTTCAGGACCCTGGTAGTTTGTCTCACTGAGTAGGTACTGAGGGGTGGCTGGTGGAGGGACCTAAAGGGAAACCAAGGACAGCAGCCAGAGAACAAACATCACTGCTGATGGTTCCTCCATCCAGCTCTGTAGGGGGCCGCGGAGTGAGAGCAGAGAGTACCACGCCATTGATGCTAACGGACGCCCAGGGTTTGGCCACTCAGTCGCTCCTTCCTTCCACTCTGAGTTTGTTTAACAGGGGTTTATTGACGGGCACTATGAATCAGGGCCATACACCCTACAGCTCTTTGGCCTGGTTCAGTGAGCTGAAAAAACACTCAGCAGCTGTCAACTACCACAAGGCCTATTTGAATGTGGGGGAATTCCCATGAACATACATTTTACTTGAATAAATATTTTCAAAGTTCAGTTTTTTTTGTTTAATGTAATGCCCACAGTGTTATTTGTCAAGCATTCAGGAAATCGAGCACAAAAACACAGCGGCACTGTTTTGTCGGCAAACCGACTTTGCCATTCTTTAGTTGAAATACAAAAATAATTTCAGTTATTATTAGATGGTCCCTCAGTCTATGGGCCAACACAAACAGAAATGCAGAGGTTCGGTTTTCTTTTAACTTCCAGGGAAAACCTTAGCTAACAAAAATCCACCGGTAGCTAAAAATCTATTGAAATAACAGGGGCATATTAGCATGGTTGCTTGTAATGGTTACATTACCTTTAGGTTACATTAAAGCAAATACATAGTGGATTTGACGTCATGATGAGAGTATTTGCAATGCATGTTCACACTCCACCATTACTGTCATTAATTTTAAAAACCAGGGGCTAAAATTAGCTCATTTTTGCAATGGCTGTTTGAAGAACATGTCAAGTAAAAATTTGCTATTTTTTCTGGACATCCTGTTGTTTTGGTAACCTAAATGTAATTTACAGTAATGCCATTGGTCAACAACTTTTTTGTATAGCAATAGACAAAAATGCTTAAATCACTTGTCTAAATGTCTATAATCCACATCAGAAATGTTTGAGGTGAATAATTGAAATTCAGTTTAGCATTAGGGTTAATATTATGTTTATGGTTAGGGTTAATATTAGGTTAAGGTTAGGGTTAATATTAGGTTTAAGGTTAGGGTTAATATTAGGGTTAATATTAGGTTTAATGTTAGGGTTAATATTAGGTTTAATGTTAGGGTTAATATTAGGTTTTAGGGTTAATATTAGGTTTAATGTTAGGGTTAATATTAGGTTTAAGGTTAGGGTTAATATTAGGTTTTAGGGTTAATATTAGGTTTAAGATTAGAGTTAATATTAGGTTTAAGGTTAGGGTTAATATTAGGGTTAATATTAGGTTTAATGTTAGGGTTAATATTAGGTTTAATGTTAGGGTTAATATTAGGTTTAAGGTTAGGGTTAATATTAGGTTTTAGGGTTAATATTAGGTTTAAGATTAGAGTTAATATTAGGTTTAATGTTACGGTTAATATTAGGTTTAAGAGTTAATATTAGGTTTAAGGTTAGGGTTAATATTAGGTTTAAGGTTAGGGTTAATATTAGATTTAAGGTTAGGGTTATGAGTTAGGGTCCCTTAACACCACAACCATGGTCAAAAAGGCGCAACAGCTCCTGTTCTTTTAAGGAAGCTCGAGAAGGCCCACATATCTAATAACATCATCCAAAACGGTCAAAAGCATTTTAACCCACTGTGCTACAGTCTGGTACAACGGTTGCTCTGCGGTTCCTGCAGTTGGTGCCCAGCTCCCTGCCATCAAAGACATCCAGCACAAGTTCTGTTAGCGGAGAGCGCGTGGCATTATCAGGGACTCCTCACATCCAAGCATTAAACTGTTTGCTCTCCTGCCATCAGGCAAGCGTTACTGATCTCTACTTATACACACCAGCAGGCTCAGGAACAGTTTCTTCTCTACTGCTGTTAACATACTGAACTCTGAAACCCTTCGGTAACCTTGCACTCACACTGCTACCTTATTTATTTTATCTGGCATTTGCTCAATGTACTGTACCCCCATTGCTACCTCTTGGCTACACGCTGCTAACGTATTTACTTGATCTGCCATTTGCACAATACATCCTCTTGCTACCTCGTGCCCTGCACACTACTGGCATATTTATTATATTTGCCTTTTGCACAATGCTTATCGTTTGTACTACCCGTTTACCAGCTGCACAGATGTTCTCCTCTGGTGTTGCCCTCGGCACATTTGCAGTTTGCTACATTGTGTGAACTAAACACCTGCACATTCACTTATCCATGTCAAGTGCACATCCTCACACTGTACCCCGTATCTATTTGCACAGTGAAAGCATGTCTCTGTATCCCTAACCTACAGTAACGATTAAAACATATCCAAATGAAAAACATTGGATTAATGGAAGCATAATGTATAAATGCAAGGCAACAGATGACATGGTTGAGGGACAAAGAGGGCTGCTACATCATGACCTTTGCACCAAATTAAATTCCATCATAAGGAGAAATTATTACTCAGATGGGTAAAAGAGACAGAATTTAAAAGGCGCCTTACGTCCAAGCAAACAGAACACCTTTTGAGTACAACTGGATCTTATAAGCCTTTACACCAGGTTAAGCCTTGGAACGCTTTTCGCAATATCAGATTATTGGCTGTATCGCCGACCTTCCCCAGTTTTCCCAAACTGCTTCAAAATGCCCAGCTAACCAAGCCAAATGAGCACGCAGTCGGACTCACTTCCTGTAAGGGCTGATACAAGATCACATCATAGACACCATACTGGACACATTACAATATTTGTTACGCTGCAACTGGGCCACAGATGATGCCATTGCCTCCACACTGCACACCGCCCTATCCCCGCTGGGCAGGAGTAACAACATGTGAGAGTGCTATATATTGACGACGACATGGCTTTCAACAGCATAACGCCCTGAAAGCTCTTCTGACAACTGGGAGGTTCTGGCCGATTGTGTCCGACCCGAGGTGGTTAGGGTAGGCAAAATCTCCTCCACTATACCGACCCAATATGGGGGCCACCAAAACGGGCTCAGCTCCCTGCTATACTCCCGGTTTCCCCATAACTGTAAGGCTGTGTAGGACAAGTAAATCATCAAGTATGCTACTGCCACGGCTGTGGTTGGCCCGATCCCAAACGCTGCTGAGCCGGCCAACACAAAGATGCCTCGGTTTCATCTGTACGCAGATCACTGAGGACCTGAAATGGTCCAACCACATCGTCCCTCTGGTGAAGGCCCAAAATAGCGCCTTCTGGACCTCACGCAGAAGGGAAATGGATGCATGTCCTCGTGAACCCTCTACAGATCTACCATCATACTTAATGGCTGCATCACTCTATGGTCAAGCATCTAACCTTTACTCTTATCAGTTCCGTTGAGTCCTTTTGCACACACACACACACACACACGCACACACACACACACGCACACACACACACACACACACACACACACACACACACACACACACACACAGACACACACACACACACACACTCTGGTACCTTATTTACACACTCACGATCACACATGCTCTCCATGGACACAAAAGCACTCTCAGTCAATTACACTTTACGCTCACACACACACACACACACACTCAGCCACCTATTCACCCACACAAACAAATACACTCAGCCCTGACGGCTGTCCAATGGACATTATGAACACTGGTCATATTGTTAGTTTTTCTAGTGGTAGAAACAAGGAAACAAAACGTGTTGGGATAAAATAGTATGTCAGCCGAAGACATCTAACAGCACCTAAACAACATTTGACTTCAAAGGGGTCAACCACAGTTTCATTATTTGACATAGTGTCTCGAAACTAGCTAAAAAGAGTTCACAATAGTCAAGAAATAAATGTGCCTGTAGGGGTAATAATTAAAGGAGGTGTTTGCAAAGAGAAAGGAGACATGGGTGCAAAGGAATATTGGCACGCATGTGAATAGTTAATGAGAGATGAGTCTCATCTGCCCATTATTCAATGCTCAGCCCACTGGCATATGTCTGTTCTGTCACACCATCGCAAAAATAAATACTTCAGTCATTTTGTACTTATTTTTGGAGGAAATGGTGTTATTTTAGAGACAATTTAATTATTTGAAGAAAGTCCACAAGTATTGTTGTGAACTGTATATCAAACCTATTATGAATTCAGGAATAATCAATGGCTATCATGTTTTTCTATTACTCATCAATGGAAAACTGTAACATAGAAACACAGTCAGAATATAAAGTCCCTTAAAAAATGATGGCAGCCAAGTACCCTTCAGTGTTGTGACACTAAAATATTGGCAACATTTATGGCACACAGAATTTGAAAGGTCATGCAGGAAATTATTAATCACTAAAATAAATATATATTGCATATAATATGAGACATCTACTAGAGAGAGCATTCAAACAAACCAGGTGCTCTCTCTGGGCTAAAAGCCAAATTTCCTCAATATTATATTTTGCAGATTACATCTCTAAAAGATACAAACTATAATCCACCATCTGGTCTTCTGATAAATTTTTTTTTAATAATTATTATTATGAAAATACTGTGGATATACTCAAATATTTCAGTTTGTTTTTCAATTGAATTGTTCATGACATGATATATCTTTCTCTAATTTTTTCACAGGGGTGTGTATACTTTTTATATCCACTGTATATGTTTTATGTTTGTATCCTACCTTGTTTTTGGTACTCTTATGAGAATTGTAGTCCTCTTTAGCACACCTAGCCGTTTCTTCTCACACCATTTACTCAACCAAAAATAATTTGTGGGCACCACCTTCCACCTACATACCTGCTTAGAAGAGAACTTGTTCAAAGGCCAAAGAGCTGTCAAGCGGTTGATCTAACGCAAGGAGTCGCTAAAGCATGATTCAATAAGGCAACAACTCTTTGTTAATGGAATGTGTTTATTCGTTTTTTTACTGAAGCAATTTGGAGGAGTTGTTCTAATAGATACCATTAATAATGTAGTGTATAATATAGTGTCCTGAAGAGAGGAATGAAACAATATATTACTATATTGTATTGTCTCATTTGCATAATTTGTTACAAAAAGTCTAACATTTAAATTAATAAATTAAACTACCAATGTTGCGGGTGCAGCAAAATTATTGCTTACTGAACAATACAGTCAGATAAATAAAGTTACCGGTACTCAAAGATCTAACATGAAACAATGCTAGACCACGTTAGACCACAAGTTTGATATTTTACCAATAAAAAAACATTATGAAATTGACAACACAAATGGGAGTGTGCATGTAAATCAATCCAAATGAACAACAACCCCCTTGTGAAGCCCCGCCCAGTGTGTTACAGTAGCATGTAGGGTGCACGTAGACAAAACCAAGAACACTCAACAAGCAGCAGACTTAATGACCATACAATTTCAACACCTCCTTTTGTTATCTTGACTGATCTGACCTTAAAAATAAGCATCAAGTTCGTGCTTTAGTCTTTCTAGTGACGTTCTTGCAACATGTTCATCCCAGTTTCAGATTGCTATAAACTGCATAAATATTAACAAACTTGTCCGCCGGTGATCATTTAATATACAGAATGTCATCACTTCGAGCCACAATCTATGTAAACTATGTCATTATTGAAAGGTATGGAAAATGTGTAGTAGTTTGGCCCCTACCTGACCCAGCTGAGCGGAGGGGAAAATAGAGATGATAGAAACATGATTGACAACCACTCCTTTTCCAGCGAGTAACTTCTTTTTTCAGTTCTGCCTAGTCCTATTATATAGACACAAGGCACCTGTCCTTTCGAACTCTACATTGATGTAGGAAATCGGTTACCTTTCCCGTTTCGCATCTCTGGCCTCCAGCTACAAAAACAATTACCAGAAAATCTATTTCTACATACAGCTACCTATTTCTGTATGAGTTTGTTAATGATAACATTCCGTTGACTTGGCCAGGTGCTAAAAACACAATCAGACATTTTGTTTATTTTAAAAGAAAATCTACTTTTGTTTTTTTGCCAAAATGGCAAATCGTTAACAGTCAACGACAAATAAATAAAATATCGTCCAGGCCCGCATTGCTGTTACTTGACTGAATGTTTCAAACACAATGGAAATGAAGACTGAGGTGTAGCGGTTTGCATAGAACTTAGTTTTAGAGAGCTTTTCAGTACCAGAGGTACATTACATTATTTACATCCTTAAATGGATTTAAAATAAAAAAATGTTTTTGGCTGGCTAAACTTGCGCTAGCCCTCGCCAAAACCAAACAATTGATTTAATATTTTGGTGAGGTAGTGAACCGGCTTACTTCAGGAGCCAGGAGAGATAATTGGGACGAAGCACGGGTATCTATTCTTCTGTATTCTCCTGAAGTAGTAGGGGATGATGATGTGCCGTGTTAATGCACAGCCGATGGGCTAATGACAGGTGTATTAAGTGATCATAGGATTTTAATGGGCACTTAGCCTCGACCCAGGAAGACAGAGTCAACACAGAGCTGCTGAATAGAACCCGAGCAGCTGTCACACTGCCAGAGGATGGAACTCACTCAAATGCTCCAGATTACAGTCTTAACTTTACTTTCCTATTCCACGCAAGCATACTTCAGCACACGACCTCAATGAAAAATGCAGTTGTCAACACAGACAACTCCTAGTAAATGATGCAACGTGACATTTGTTTGAAAAACAGATTTGGCATTTAAAATTCATTCTAGAACCACCAAATGCCATTGGCGTCATCAAGGACACAGAGACATTAGAGGTTGTGTATTTATTTATTTATAATAATATTTTAACCCCTCTTTTTCCACGTGAACATGGGGGAGGCGAGGGCACGGATGAGCCTGTCGAAAGCTGGTGATGATGATTAGATGGCCTTCATGGTAAGGCCAGATGGAATGGAATATGGCTGCATCCAGGTGTTTGTATCATGGTTGTGGAGCCAGGAGTCTAACATAGGTTGGCCTCAGCACCGCCCGGTGGTGGGTATGGTGCCTGCATAATCGTGTATCCTCCCAATACATATGCCAGTGAGCATTTCCAGATTGAGCACGCAGTGTGATAAAATACCAGAGCGGCTACGCTCGATGTGCATAAGCGGACGTGTTTCACCCTTGTCACTACCAGACTTGCCATATAGTGTTTGCCATGATACGAGACCAACTGCAAATTTCACACAAAAAAGATACATAATAATAAAATGTTAAAAGGCGTTGGAATATGGTCTGTTTTGATGTATTTGATCCGTCAAATTAACTGTTAACACTGTAATGGACCTACATCTAACCTTTAACCTTAAAATTCTCAAAACCAACATATTTTTTTTTTATCGAACACAGTCATTAAGGGTGCAATTCTATTTCCATATTTCAAATCGAACCACATAAGACCACGCTGTGACTGAAAATTAATTCCACGGAAAAAAGTATTGTGAGAGCACAGAGCAGAAAGAAATGATGCAGAAAAGCAGGTTCACAATAAACATTATTTCTTCTATGAATTGAGCACTCCCACATTTCTATTGATACATGGTGATGAATACATTGGCAGGAAGAAACACCGGTCGACAATCTACTTAAAGCTACAAGGCGCATTTAGGTGTTGATAATGAAAATGTAAAAAACCTGAGATAGAGAATGTTTTCTCCTGTCCGCAGTCGCATAAACTCATACTCAGAGGTGGTAGACGAAATATTCTAGACACATATTACTTTTCCCATTAAGCAAAATCTGTTATCACAAATGGAATCTCGGGATTAATTCTCAGAGGGACTCAGTTATACGCAGTTGCATTTAATGAAGATAAACAGACGGGCATTTCAAGACCCCAGCACAACTGTCTATACTTCATTAACAATGGAAATTAAAAGAGGAAATATCATTAGCACAGAATTGTATGTTTTACAGAACAGGCAGTAAACTACACATTTTTTTGTTTTTCCTGTCGCAAAAGAATTCCCCACCTGCTTCTCAGCAGGCTTGTAAGGCAAAGGTTGTAAAACACCACTGCACTT
This sequence comes from Dallia pectoralis, assembly GCA_029465975.1. NCBI lineage: Eukaryota > Metazoa > Chordata > Actinopteri > Esociformes > Umbridae > Dallia > Dallia pectoralis. Next base: position 15,818,309 of record CM055731.1, on the reverse strand, counting down.
GAATATCCCATCTGACTGTCTCACTGTAACAACTTGGCTCGTGTGTCATCTTGCACTGCTTCACTGGCAGTTCACTGGCAGACTGTGTTATGTGACCGTGATTAGCTACAGTACCGCGGATCTGTCCTTAAAGGTCTCGGCCGGGCCTCCGTGGGCAGTTGTCAGAAACAACAGAGCGGCGCCTCGAACTGCGCCCTATTTCCTTCATAATGCACTCCATTTAAAGTAGTGCAGTGTATGGAATAGGGTCGGTTAATGTAGCGCACTTCGCCAGGGGCACCAGGCTGCCATTTGGGATGATGCAGTCCGGCACTCTGTAGATGCCAGTGAGCTGTAGACCCGGCCTCAGAATCAGTTGTGAACAGCAGGAGTCCCACGGAGCAGTCCAATTAGCGGGGCCACGTTGTGACTTTCAGACGTCAATGTGCTTACTCCCCAGATCAATTCATTTCCCTTTCTCTTGGCCACTTCACACATTTCATCAAGCCAAATTTTAAATGCCAGTGGTTTCATTGATTTCCATTAGAGCAGCTCACATCTCTGGGCTGAGGCCATGGCAGGGGTGTTTTAGCATTCCACTTTAACACACTCCGCCGCCTCTGGATATCATTTGCCACGGGCCTCTCCTTCACCTTACTGAACACAGTATACGTTGTGTTTAATTGAACAGTTGAAAAGGTTCAAATCACATGAAAGACAAAGAGTAAAATAAAAGAAATCTAACAGTTTGAGGTAGGAAAATAAAGACCTGTGTTCATGTTCCATTCCCTCATTGACATTTTCTCACACTTCTGGTAAAGTCCCCCATTGAGGTTCCAGCTATACTCATTTCCTCTGTCTCGCCCCGGGGGGCTTATCCTAAGACCAGAAGACCTCTGGTTCAATCCCCTATCTGACAAGCTGTGGCACAGACAAGAAAAAGAAGCATCTCTGTTCCAGAACAGACACCAAGAGCAGGCTCGCGGTGCAGGGGACATACTCGAATGTCACCTCAGATCCCGTCACAAAAATCAGGAGAAAAGGTCAGCATCCTGGGGCTATTATTGAGAATCCCGTCCGTACAAGCAGAGCTGGAAACAACATAGGTGGGCTGAGGGTTCCCTGTTTGTACCAGAGTACACTACGTTTGACGCATACGACTACGTTAATTGTAGGGATGTAGGGGACACAGGGAGCACAGTCAGAGGCACCAGACTAATGTCTGTTCCAGGGAGGGAAACGTTTGTACGTGTGTGCACAGGCCACCCAAAGAGGGCCAGACCAGCCTCATCCGTTAATGAAATTGTCCAAGTGCTGGCCTTAATATAACCCTGCAGCACAATTGGCAAAACAAAAACGACGAAAGTTGCAAAATCAGAACGGGCGATTACCACGGCGTGGTCGAATGTCCGCTACAGCCATGACTGATCTGAGCGCTCTCTGATGCAATGACGTTTCTATGGCAACAGGCGCAAAGTTTTTTTATCAGGGTTAATGGATGAGATGGAGCACCACTCAGAATTCAACAGGTAATTGCTTGTAGAGTTGGCCTGAGAGAACCAGCCACGGCGAAGGGGCCCGTGTCGCACACATCTTTACGACAATTTCCCAATCGATGTCTATTTTGGACCATGTCTGAACATTTCCGGAGCCTCTAATACAAGTTAAGAGTTCACTGTATGGGGAATAGAAGGCAAGCACAGCGGTAGACGCCAGAAAGCAAGCATTAAGGTACACCTTATAGCCCCTTACCCATCGAGCAGTGGTTGACTTTTCTCTCATTTCTTCTATTAACATAAAACCCAACTCCCTGATGGATTCTTTTATCTCACTGGCACGTTCCGGCTGACCACTCAGTTAGAAGCCACCATGATGACACTAGAGTTGTGCACATCACGGGGAAACCTTTCATCGTTTTTTCTCAAACACCACAGCTCCACGCACACACATACAAATCCGCAGCTTCTCTACGACAACAGGGAAGACATTCCCGACATTCCAAATCGCATACAAATCCCTGAATTGTGCCCAACATCTAATCAGGAGCCGGTAGTTAAAAGCGTCGCACTACATGCGTAACAGTCTTGATGAAACGTAAGCTGACAGAGCGGCGTATTGTGGACATGCACATCCGCGGTACCAGCTCATTAAGGTGCACTGTGGCTCAGTGTGATCCCCCAGCCCTGCCGCATGCCTCCAAGTCCATCAGCGGTTGTTGTCGGGAGAATCACGCCGGTCGTGACGGAGAAGATCAATGAGCTGATGATAGAAATGAGCCCCCCTGCTGTAGCTGATAAACCACTATTGATTCCGCCATGAGAAACGGCAGAAGCGGGGCAAAAAAAAACGAATGCCTGTGTCGAGAGAAAGGGTTTCGGGTAGGGGCCAAGTGGAAGACAGTTTCATAGGTGGAAATCATACAATATCCTCGGGCACACTGATGACGGCCTACTGAGCAACACGTGAAACACATTGTGGAGAGAAAGGACCGACTGGAGTCTAAACTTCACGTGTATTACAGAGAAGGCCAATGAAAGTCCATGTGGAGATATTCGCGGTAGCTACATCTCAATACACCTGGTCAGGTGTGTGTGTTCTAACGCGCTGTTACCACCAACAGTGGATGTCGTTCCACCTGTACGCCGTTAGAAAGCAGTGGGTGGTGAATCAATGCACACACAGTATAAGCTGCATTACGCCCACGTTGTCACCGACCGAATGTAAATGTGAAGCGTAGAGTGATTCCCACAGAAACGTTATCTCTACCGGTGACCACCAGAAAACCTGTCACATGAAATGCCGTATTTGCCGTCACTGGTCTTGACACAGATTGGTTTCTCCAGTCTTGTCACTACGAACGGCACAAACATTGACACAAGAACCAGTGGGTTTTGTATCAATGTCTGTGGCGTTCTAGGGTGCTGCGGTGGTCTAAACCTTCAGTACCCAAGTCCGGTTGAAACTGGACTATTTTGAATCTGACCAACAGCTACTGCTTTATTCTCTATTCTCTATGGAAAAATATTTTCAGTCTCGCATTATTAATTTTACAGACAGAGAGATATCCCAGAATGTCAAACATGTTATAAAACTGAGTCAACCGATACGATTTTCATCAGGTCTGTCGTGAGTTTGAGGGGTAATCCCTCTTGATGAAAAAGTTGGATGTAAACAACGTTATTGAGCATAATATCAGTTGCACTATGCTTTTACTACTACATCTGTACTAGTAGATGCATACTACTACATCTGTACTAGTAGATGCATACTACTACATCTGTACTAGTAGATGCATACTACTACACCTGTACTAGTAGATGCATAGTACTACACCTGTACTAGTAGATGCATACTACTACACCTGTACAAGTAGATGCATACTACTACACCTGTACTAGTAGATGCATACTACTACATCTGTACTAGTAGATGCATACTACTACACCTGTACTGGTAGATGCATACTACTACATCTGTACTGGTAGATGCATACGACTACACCTGTACTAGTAGATGCATACTACTACACCTGTACTAGTAGATGCATACTACTACACCTGTACTAGTAGATGCATACTACTACACCTGTACTAATAGATGCATACTACAACATCTTTACTAGTAGATGCATACTACTACATTTGTACTACATTGGTATTTGAACATCTGTGAATCTAGCTGAAATACCACAAACATACAAAAATGGATGGGTGCTGTTTGATGACCACTACTGGTACTGCAATGGTTAAATGGAGAAATAACATTCTCCATATTTAGCAATATGTATGAGCATCTGGTGTGTTTTTGCACAGGAGTGGAAGAGCAACAGCAGGCTTAGACGGGTTGTGAACAGATGAACTGGTGGCCTTTGCAGTGTTCTACGGGACTTCAGCCATGTCCGCTAACATAGTACACTGACTCCCAGAAGACACCAGTCTGCTACCGCTGCGGGCTAATTTTAATTAGCACCAGTCAGTAGAGTACTCCTTTAAAATGGGTCATGCAAAAGTCAAAGTGTTACATTATAATTACCATACAAGTTGTAATAACATCTTGTCTTTGAAACTGTTGGCTACTGATCGCAGATTATACATGCTTTATTTCTTCTGTTATCTGCAATGCAGTGTTACAAATCCATCCTTTTTTATATAGGATGTCTATATATTTTTTATATATGTCACTGATGTGTTGAAATTAGTCTGTAATACAGGGGGACTGGAAAAAGTGGGTAGAACCAAACGGTCTTGTGAGTGATTTTTGGGGGACAAAAAGACACAATCATCAGACATCTAAATAAAAGGTTAAAATTATTTCCCTTTTAAAAAGATATATAAGGTGGTCATCTTGCCTACATTTGTGTAGGGCTGCACGATTATGGACAAAATAATAACCTTGATTATTTTGATCAATATTGAGATATATTTATTTATCATAATTATTCATATTTGTATTGACCTTTCACATTTAAATAAACAGACAACTGCTTTCATTTCATTGTGGTGCTACATTCCAGCAAATGTACAAATATTTGCATTAAGATAAAACTGGTTCTTAAAGTACATCATCTCCTAGCACAAAAAATACAGGTTAAGTAAAATTAAATATGCCATTACCGAATGCAACCAAATGTTGAAAAAAAATAAGGCCTATGCAGAAAATGTTGACGCTGGTCAAGGACGAGTATTCAGTGAGGTAACATTGGCGTCTCTGGCATCGTATGGATATTTAATTAAAGAAAAAATTGATAAATGGGAGAATGTTTCCGAGATCGTCGCTATCTCTGTGTGAGTGATACATGTCAAGCACAAAGTAATACAAACGAAATCGCTATTTACAAATTGACAAATCATTGTCAAGTTGGCAAAAATCTCACCCCACTCCAAGCTGGCGGCGTTTACACTAAAGAGAGCTCAGCAACAGCTCGTGGGAGATTTTGGGGTTTAGGTAGTTGTGCAACTAAGGTCAGGCTGTCACTATATGTTGCACGCGCAGCCAAATATTTCCCTGGTGGCAGCCTTAGGATGTTCAGGAAGCACTTGATTTGATATGCAGCGAAGGTTTTTATGAGCGGAGCACATATTTCAAACGTCAATATCGCAGTCGATCATGTTCAATTGTGGGAAGCCAAAACCGTAATCACGATCAGTCATTTCCACTGCCTAGATTCACTAAGCGACAGAAGAGTGTGCCCTGCTGCCATGTCTGGTCTCCAAGGAACACTACCGTTCAAACGTTCAGAAATGTCCTTGTTTACCATAAAAACATCTACGAAATGAGTTTGAATAGTAAACATAGCATAATTAATGGGAAATACCGTCATTGACACGGTTACAAATAATTATCTTTAATTAAAATAATAATGTTGTCCTGTTAACTTTGCTTTTGTCCATGAATCTTCCATTTGCTGCAATTACAGCCCTGAAAACCTTGGTCAATCTAGTTGTCAATATGTTTAAATAAAGAGATCTTAGCCTGTGTTTTCTGAAGCACCTTCTTCTTGTTGGATTGGCTTGATAGGCACTTCTTATGTGCCATACTGTCACGAGTGGTGTGGTGGCGTTGCTACACTTCCATTTCGGTGATCCACTTCCGTGTTTTTGTTCTCACTAGCTGTGATTACTTCCTCTTTCACGTGGTCACAGCTGTTAGTAATCTGTCACTTTATGTGGGGATAAAAGGGGTCGCTAGCAAGTCACTCCTTGCTTAGCATTGTTTGTTATATGTCACATGAGATTAGAGGTGAGTGTTATCTGGGGACAACCGTGGTGTGTGAATGTTTTATTATAAGACGCTATACGCGCACTATCATTTGCAGTTTGCACCAGTTAGTCCTTTTTCCGCCGTACTCGGTTTGTTTTATGTTCAGGTTGTATTTAATAAACCTGTCTGAACGGATCTAAGGCTCTGCACATGGCTTTCACCGCACTACGCCGCTCCATCCGTGACAGAATGCTAAGCCACCCAAGAAGCCCGCAGAGCCGGACGGTGAGTGGATTCCTCGGAGGGGCAAGCTATAGCGCTCCGAGGTATGAAGCTCACCGTCAACCCACGGAGCAGCAGGAGCAGCGCTACACCTGGCAGGGTGATTGGGGGTCCGACTCCCTCTCCTCGGATGATGAGGAGGCGGTCTACGAGCGAGTGGAGGAGGACTCCCTGGAAGACGCCCTGCTATGGGATCCCGTCCTCAGTCGACTAGTCCCCGCAACATCGGACGTCGGCTGGGGCGGGCAGAAGACACCGCCCACTGTTCCGGGGCTGCAGCCAGGGCCAGCAAGAGCCCTGGAGCTACAGCCACTACCCCCGCCGTGGGAAGACCCTTTTCTGCCGCCGACGTCAGGGACAGAAAAACCCCCGGAGGGGTTGGATGACCAGCCCACTGCCATTATTAGGACGTGGTGGAGGACATGGCTGGACTTACAGGAGCCAGCGCCTGAGATGGCCGCCGTCACGCCAGCGCCAAAGAAGGCTGTTGCCGTCACGCCAGCGCCCAAGATGGCTGCCGCCGTCACGCCAGCGTCCACGATGGCTCCTGCCGTCCCGCCAGCGCCCAAGATGGCTGCCGTCGTCCCGCCAGCGCCCAAGATGGCTGCCGTCGTCACGCCAGCGTCCACGATGGCTCCCGCCGTCACGCCCGCGCCCAAGATGGCTGTTGCCGTCACGCCAGCGCTCAAGATGGCTGCCGTCGTCACGCCGGCGCCCAAGCTGGCTGCCGTCGTCCCGCCAGCGCCCAAGATGGCTGCCACCGTCACGCCAGCGTCCACGATGGCTGCCGCCGTCACGCCAGCGTCCACGATGGTTCCCGCCGTCACGCCAGCGTTCAAGATGGCTGTTGCCGTCACGCCAGCGCTCAAGATGGCTGCCGCCGTCACGCCAGCGCCAAAGAAGGCTGTTGCCGTCACGCCAGCGCCCAAGATGGCTGCCGCCGTCCCGCCAGCGTCCACGATGGCTCCTGCCGTCCCGCCAGCGCCCAAGATGGCTGCCGTCGTCCCGCCAGCGCCCAAGATGGCTGCCGTCGTCACGCCCACGTCCACGATGGCCCCCGCCGTCACGCCAGCGTCCACGATGGCCCCCGCCGTCACGCCCGCGCCCAAGATGGCTGCCGCATCGCCGCCCACAATGGCTGCCGCATCGCCGCCCACAATGGCTGCCGCATCGCCGCCCACAATGGCTGCCGCATCGCCGCCCACAATGGCTGCCGCATCGCCGCCCACAATGGCTGCCGCATCGCCGCCCACAATGGCTGCCGCATCGCCGCCCACAATGGCTGCCGCATCGCCGCCCACAATGGCTGCCGCATCGCCGTCCACAATGGCTGCCGCATCGCCGCCCACGAAGGCCGCGCCACGACGACGCTCACGATGGCCGCCGCCACGACGACGCTCACGATGGCCGCCGCCACGACGACGCTCACGATGGCCGCCGCCACGACGACGCTCACGATGGCCGCCGCCACGACGACGCTCACGATGGCCGCCGCCACGACTACGCTCACGATGGCCGCCGCCACGACTACGCTCACGATGGCCGCCGCCACGACTACGCTCACGATGGCCGCCGCCACGACTACGCTCACGATGGCCGCCGCCACGACGACGCTCACGATGGCCGCCGCCACGACTACGCTCACGAGGGCCGCCGCCACGAGGTACGCCACGTCGCCAACGATGGCCTCCGCCACGTCGCCCACGATGGCCGCCGCCACGACGCACCCTGAGCCGCTCAAACTGGCGGCCTCTCAGCCGCTCGAGATGGCGGTCGGCTACCGTGGCCTATTCAGGACTGGACCCGTCCTGATGGACTAACCCATTGGGTTTAACTGTGGGTCCTGTCTTGTTGCTCCCTTGTGGTTTTTGTTGGTTCGTTCGGCTATCTGGGGAGCTAGCCTTTTAGTGGGGGATACTGTCACGAGTGGTGTGGTGGCGTTGCTACACTTCCATTTCGGTGATCCACTTCCGTGTTTTTGTTCTCACTAGCTATGATTACTTCCTCTTTCACGTGGTCACAGCTGTTAGTAATCTGTCACTTTATGTGGGGATAAAAGGGGTCGCTAGCAAGTCACTCCTTGCTTAGCATTGTTTGTTATATGTAACATGAGATTAGAGGTGAGTGTTATCTGGGGACAACCGTGGTGTGTGAATGTTTTATTATAAGACGCTATACGCGCACTATCATTTGCAGTTTGCACCAGTTAGTCCTTTTTCCGCCGTACTCGGTTTGTTTTATGTTCAGGTTGTATTTAATAAACCTGTCTGAACGGATCTAAGACTCTGCACATGGCTTTCACCGCACTACGCCGCTCCATCCGTGACACATACGGTCAAACTGCTGCCATAACCACTCAATACCTACACAGAAATAATTGTAGTTTACAATGATTTTATATTGAATTTGAAGTCCAGATTTAATAGGGTAATTACATGTCAACATTTGTGAAATTGGCCATGTAGGTCGCTACAGTTTGTTAGAATCTATTCGTGAAGATGAAATGTTATAATAATAGTAAATAACAAACAAATAATGTTATTTTAACATTCATTTTTGAATAAAAAGGTCAAATGCATTTTGGTACCTGACATGTATTTTGAATTTAGTTCATGTATTTGATATAAGTTTATCATTCCCTTTACATACATTTTGTACAATATATGTATTTTCCATATGGGTAGGGTTGATATCTGGTGACTGTCCAGACCACTCCGTTATAGACAGATAACCAGCTGGCTGCTTCTTCCTTAAATTGTTCTTGCATAGTTTGGAGCTGTGCTTTCAGCTATCGTCTTGTTCTAGAAGAAAATTGGCACCAAACAAGCGGTGTCAACCGGATTTGACATGGTGTTGCAAAATGAAGTGATAGCCTTCTTTCCTTAAATCTAAATTCCAAACGTCTTTCACACATGCAGATCAACCGGTAAGTTGGAGTAGAACAAGGGCTGACCAGTTGAACCAGAAACTGCACACGGTCTACGTCACTTGCAATAACGGAAAGCTTTTAGAAGAACAACGTTTCGGTACAAGGAACTTCATCAGGTTATTTTCATCACATTTAATCCCATTGCCTCCACCGCGCTTGACAGATGGCATCAACCACTCCTCCAGCATCTTTTCATTTGGTCTGCGTCTCACCGATGTTCTTCTTGTGATCGCCTCAAACTTCGATTTGTCTGTCCATAACACTTTTTCCAATCTTCATCTGTCTAGTTTCTGTGTTATTTTGCCTATCTTCATCTCTTCGTTTTATTGGCCAGTCTGAGACATGGCTTTTTCTGTGCCACTCTGCCTTTACTCTTTACTGTTGACTGATGGCCACTGATAATGGGCCTCTGTATGCTTTTGTAGATATTCAACGAAAAGCAGATTTCCGTTCCTCCCTCTGGTAAACCCAGAGACGGGAAGGACGTGTAGGTCATCCATCACGACTGCTCGGATCGGCGAAACAATAGACAAAAGATAATAAAGCATTAGTGCCCTCACCTTCATCGTTGTGGCATTTCGCTACGCCTCGCAGGTGGAAGCAGGTGCTCATCGAGGCCGTGTATCAACATCACGCCTGTAATCTGTGTAAATGGGTCAAAGGCCAGCGTGGTTTTGGACTGTTGAAGGGGGTATTACTCAGAGAAAGCCACTTAGGGGAATCGGTGGTTATGAACTCCGGAGACAACTGATCATTACCATGTCATTATTACCATGTCAGCAGGAAGCAAAACAGTCGTGCCCTCTATTCACAAGGACCTCTACAGAGCTCGTGTCCCGAATAGCCCTCCTTCCCTTTGTAGTACACTTTATGGGGAACAGGTCAAACCAGTTACGCTGAGTCATCCAAGAGGAGAGTCATCCAAGAGGAGATCACCGATCGCAGGTTGTATATCGCGGGACAGTGGCGTGCCGTTTAAATATGACGTTTTTAATCTCTGGTCCTTTGGATCAAGATAACACCTGTAAATCTGACCCCCTATTTTACACAGTGTCACTACATCACATAGATTTGTGTCTCTTTCCCTCGAACCAGCAACGAATTCTTGATAACTCGTTAGCGCTTGGTGGAAATTTACAGCACAAACATCAATGTGGGCGATCAATATAAAATGACTGCATATTAACGACACGTCACAGGCCGCGGGTTGTAATTTCAAGACTGCAAATACAGCTTGATTCTCGTCGGGGTTCACTCATGTCAACACAGCTGTAAAGGCAAGACTAAGAACAACTTAAATGTTTTGTGAAAAATAGCAACAAAAAGTCATCTATTAATCCCGTTTCTCTGGAGACTTTCAAAGCGTATTCATTTATTTCAATCTCATTCTAAATTGTTTAATCAGCCATGCACAACATAATTGAGTAATTATGAATGTGCCTGTGCTGAACAATTATTTTTTTTTGCACGGCACATTTTTCAATTTGTCAAAAAAAGAATTACGTGCAAACCTTTTGTCAATATCAATAAGATGCATTTGTTTTATTGTGCACTGTACAATTAACAACAATTGTAATGTTTCAATGGTCTTTATATATTTGTAAAATTTTCGGAAATATACACTCAGGAGTGTATTGACTTTTCAATTTTACAGCTTGAGCGAGAGAGCGTTGTTGCCGTACATAATGTCCTCACTGTGGTTCTCCAAATGCGTATAACAAGGTTGTCGGAACCTCATATCCTCACACACATGTGTCCAGGTGAAAATACCAGAGGGCTTAAGCCGCATTCTCTGCCAAATCTCAATATACCACGCTGTAGCTCACACACACACAAGCCACATATCTCAGTCATCTCTTACTGGCATCCACTGATGAGAGACATGTGCCAACTGTAACGCTGGAGTTTTGCCCTGATAGACAGCTTCTTATTTGATGTCAACCCACTCCAGGTTCAGCCGAGGATATCAAAAGGTTATAGGTCGCATGAGTCAAAAGGTTTACATGAACAGATATGTTTTATTCCCGTTGCGAGTTCCTTATTGATCCGCACATCGGACATGTTGGATATGCTGAGATGGGCATGCGGTTTCAAAGATGAGTAATAAGTAATATTCAATATCGACAAGCCTCCAGACATACTGCTAAGATTTTGAAGTCAGCCGAGTAGCAACTGTCTGAAAATGTTCTTTAACAAATATGACAAAACTTACATTGTTCAAATGTGTGAAAGAATGCAAAACAACTGTAATGAGCAAATAAGTGAGTGAGAAATCAAATCATCTGAAACAAATTTGTATTCCAAAAATATGTTTAGGATGTATGTTGTCACACAGCAAATGAATGTGACACTTAAGAATGACTATATCATTTAGAACACAATGATAATAATGATGTATACAATTAAATTTAATGAAAAACAAATATTCACAGAATAAAATTAAAGTTAGTAACATTTTAAAAGATCTCTAAAAGATTCTGCCCGTCGTTCAAAGTTATCGGCCCTACTGAGAAATTGTATAAATAAAATTGAATAAAAATTGGTTTTCCGGGACAAAATCTGCCTCCTGTTTGCACTGGGTTGTAAAAATGAAACTACAGAGATGTGGTGGTACAAAGATGATTCAGGAAGCAAAAATCTGGTTTTCAGATGCATCAAGTCTCCAAATCTACAATTAAATAAAACTTCAATACCAATGACATTGCATAGAACATCTGTTTTCTATGCTCCTCTATATCCAGCGTGCCAATTATTTTGGATGTGACTATATTTGCAACGTGTGATGCGCTCAGTTGGTTTGTTTAACACGAATCAAGTATGTGTGAAGTGGTGTGGAATGATCCGGAACACAGTTCAATCAGTTTGAATTGGTTATTGCCTGCATCGATCGTAGTCGTTTCCTTCAATGTTCTGCTCAAGGAGAAAATGTACAAAGGCAAATCTCTTTTTCTCACTGAACGAGTAAGTGCCCACCCAAGGACTCATTGATTCAGAAACAACAAAAGATCAGGCTCTAAGCTTTTGATAGCAAATAGCGGCAATAAAATTCATTACATTTGACTGTAAAGCTCAACTGAAAAACATTTGTACGAATTACAACATTAAAGTGTCATTCACGGATGGCAGGTTTACAATTACTGACAATGTCTTGTTTGGTGGCGTGTTTTTTGTGTAGTGTCTCATATAAAAGGAGGCAAGTGCAGGAAATGTACTCTTGACACACACAAGTAAACCAAGCCTCAGAGAGCCAAACATATTTACTGACTAGTGTACAAACACTAATTACATAGGCAATTAGTAACTTTGAGTTAAAGCAGGGGCTAAAAACAGTATTGCTCCTGGTAGTTATACGGTATCCGTGTATGTTGATAATCACCAAGACAATTTCGACAAATATTAACCTGTCAAAGAGCCTGATTCAACCCCAGATCCAGTGGATTCCAGGGGGACTAACTCCACATTTACATTATTAGGGTCAGGAACCGACAAACGGTATATAAATAACACCTGGGCTGACATGGGGCTGACATGATCCTGACTGAACTTCATAGAAGTGTATTACAAGCCGCACTTCATTGAACAAAACTGCTGTGTTACAGATGTGTTAATAACCGCTGACATGAGACATGACTATTTAAAATAAAAACACTCAACACTATTTTAGGTACAGCGTGACAAATTGTGTTTTGAGTATCACATTGTTATAAGGAACGCAAAACAAATAAAAAAGGGGGTATTTTTTGCCCATTGTATTTTCAGAGAGGCTGAAAACTCCCAATTTAGAGTTTGAATGTAAAGTCACTGTGCCTGGCTGAGTAAACCATGTCTCTGGTCTTTACCACAAATCCAGGGTTCTTTCAATTGGATCTGTTTAATACCTGCCAGCCCCCTATTGACGCAGCATTAGTCAAAGTAGAAATGTCCACATTTATATCCACACACCATCCCAGCCTGCAAATAAAGCGCTATTCTTCCAACTATTTAACCAAAAGGGATAAACAGTGTAGTTATTGGCATTCAGAGTTCTCAGCTGGTGATCTGTGGGAGCACTTCGCCTCAAATTCTTACTTACAAAAGGTTTCATACCTTACACGTCATCGATTCGTCGATTCTTGTACGGAACACTAACATTCCCAGTACAAAAAATACACATATGATTAGTGTTTTTATGGTTGCTTTTCACATTTCTGGCTGAAGACCAGCGTGGACGGTGCTGATCAGCCTAAAGCTGCTGTGGGAAACAGTGAGTGAGTGGTGAACCTACACATGTCCCACGGAGACCCAGGAGCCTTCATTAGCACGTTTGAGGGTGAGAGATACTGTACCGTTACAAAGTAAAAAGACTTCAAAGGGCGATTGAAAATGCTATCTCAAAAGCGGACGACTACTTTGGGCTGCTTCAGATGTGCTAATTAGGAATATCGATCCCATATCATAATGGCACGGTTTAAGGTAACAGTCAACACCTATTGAGTGCAAACACTGCAACCTCAACTTCGACGAAGGGCACTTTGAAATCGTTTTTACCTACCCGACCATGGGACACATTTCGGTGGCTCAAGCATAAACAATGACGGGAAAATATTCCTGAATAAGAACCTTACGTCGTCAGAAGTGGAGAAAACAAATGAGTCACTTGAACCCGGACATTCTTGTTGGAGAGATTGTCAGTGACTGGCTACTGCCGAAGTCTTTGAGGGTTCAAAAACGAGAGCTGCCAGCTAACTCGAGTGCCCAAGTGAGTGACAGTGCGGTGACAGGATACAAATGTGAACCTCCACCACACTGGGCATTCACATTACATCGCGGAACCCCGGGGCTGCACTTTGAATTGCTAATTTAGCTGTGATGGGGATGACAGGAAGGTGTTTTTTTCCCAGGGAGAACCAACGGGATGTACAAGCCTTCCTTCCACCCTTTACAAACTCATCCATTTAGTGTGTTTTCCACTTCCCCGCTGTTCCTAGACAGAATGGACAGTCCGCTACTTTCAACAACACTGATCAGCCGGTGTGAAGCCGGGCCCGGGATATTAGAGTGAAAATGATCAGTTAGGCCTGGAGAAATGGCTTACTGCGGGGAGACTTTGATTGACTTCCTTCGAGAGAGACAGTGCATTAGGACTCCATCGGGGCGGCCGGCTGGGTTTTACAAGGGCTGGCGAGAGGAATGGAGAAGCAAAGATAAGCGCAACGAGGTTGCTGTCGAATGTTCCCAAAGAGAATAACAAAACGGCGAAGATTGAGCGGTGTCTAGCTGCTTTCTGTTTGGCATGCACGGGGACTGGACAAACGTATTCATTTCCGTACTCCGTCTGCATTACTATTGTGATCTTGTTTTCTCAACAGGCATAAGAGAACAGGAGACGACTAGTTTACATTCTAATGCCAGGGGTTTGAGACAGATATCCAGAAGGACATTACAGGAAGTCCCGAGACAAGAGGTGTGGTGGTCCTCAAAACCCACAGGTGTATTCCATGTCAGTCACAGATCCTGACCTACCCCGGCTCTAAGGAGGCAGCATAGTGTCTCTCTCTCTTAACGTACATTCATACAATCGATACTGTGAAATCCTCTAACGGAACGACAGAGATAATCAGAGGAAAGGGTTTGTTCATTTGGAGAAAGTTGATTTTAACGAGAAACATGGATGATGAGTTATGAACAGCAAACACATTCAAGGAGTGTCAAATCCATCGTTGACGAAGATGTCTCATTTCGACGTGGACTTTTCCGATCGTGCCGGCTGCATTTGCGTGGAAATCAACCTGCGGTTTAAGTCACATGTCCCCGTGTTTCAACAGCAAACTACCAATGTTCTCCTTCTAACTCTCTGCTTATGTTTTTATGTCCCTTAAGGCTGAATATTTCCTTCATCTCTTGGCCATTTGTGTAGAATATCTTTAACATTTGCAGGTCTGGCGGCGTCCCTTGTGAGGCATGGAGCGAGCATACTCAATGTGGGTGCATTTCTTGACCTTTGAAAACGTGTCTTGTTATTTGGAAAATCAGTTGTTGTCTGTGGCAAATGTGATATTTCTTGTGCTATGAGAATCCAACATTACCGAATCGCAAGGACCCGAACTGATTATAATATTCCTGGATGGAATACAAAATCAGTTAGTTCAAGGTGGTTTCTACCTTTCTGCATTGATCCTTATTGACACAACAGGGCATTAAAGATTTGTTTTAGGGTGAGGGTCATAGAGTTTTCCTGTAAACGTTCATATTACATGTAAACATTGATATAATCCTTCTTCATGAGTCATCAGTGCATACGCAATGTAAAACCTGAGAAGCTTATTAAAGCCTATTTAAGTAATATTGAAGATATTTGTATTGCCTCCTTCGCAGTATTTTACCTCAACCCCCCTCAAAATTCCGCAATTGCCCAGTGGAAATAAGTATTCCTCTCAGCAGATAGGCTCTCCGTGGAGAAAACACTGCCCTGCATCTTCTAGATCTCATTACCAATGGAGATTATGGGACTGAGGTTGGGCATCTGTGGTTAAAAGGAATGGAGGAACCCTAGGATGGAGGAGAACGCTACACTGAGGAGATCTGACAGGAATTTAAAGTCTTCTAAGCATCTGCAGGCATGGTGGGAAAAACCAAACGGAATGCTAAATAATCAACTATCCACCCTCTTTCTAATCTCCATGACATTCCACGCCAAAGCAGATAAATAGCTTTAGACTGAACTTAATGCGTTCAGACCAAGCACAGCCAGCGTGCAGGCTCTAAAGTTCAGGCACAGCAGATTTACCACAAAACAACATGTCTAAGGTGACATGAGGAATTGAACTCTTTACATAGGGGAACACGCACGAACAAGAAGCGACATGTAACTGTCCAATAAGAAGAAACATCTGAGTAACATATTTACACAGCAAACAAGAGTATCCACACAGATGCAGTTTCTTTTTTTCATTTTGGCCATTAACTATAAAAATAAATATATATACTCATAGCCTCGTGATATTCAGATAAACGTTCACGCATAACATAAGCAAAAAGACTTAATTTCAATGTTTTCCATTTTTACTTCTAAACTTGTTATGAGCCTAAATGAATGGCCGCTATATACAATACTAAATTGTATTGAAAAAGTGTAGCCTGACATATGCAATATAAAAAACAGAATATAAACTAATGAATAATACAATGTTATCCAGAACATACCTTTCTGCTGTCACGTGCGTTAGCACCGCGGTAACATTCCTCTCACACCAGTTTCGACCTGGAGTTGAGCTGGACTGGTTAACATTCAAATCACGAGCTTGCTGGCTAGTTTTAAAAAAGAAATGTCAGGTCATTATAGATTGCAATTTTTGCCAGAGTAAAATGAATACATGAAAACTTTATTACCCTCAAGACAGTGTGAGAGGCGCGAAAGACACCTTCAGAATATTGCAGACTTTTTCCTGGTTCACTTGTCAGATCAGAATAGGGTTTTTCCCCCGGCTTCTTTTACAGGTTTCCGGGGCCCGTCATGTCCGGGTCAGCCTCTAATCACGGGAGGGCTTGATCAAAGTGCCAGGAGCGAGAGTGAGAACACAAGACCTAATTTCTCACAGCGTGCGGGATTAGTCCGCCCTCGCCCAGGAGCACTAGCATCTCTCTCTCACTCACCTGTCACCTCCAAAACCCCTAGCCACCTCCCCGAGCCACTGACAGCTCCTGAACCTGTTGTTATCGGAAAGATAGAGTACACAGCCAGAATCCAGACTCCATATACTTGGGCGAGATAGATGATCTGAGCAATGACAAATGGAGTCTGGATGGCAGTTAGGGACGTCTCCAAGGCGGCTGATCAAAAGATCTTAAAGTAAAGAGAGTGGGAAGAATTCTGGAGGAATATTTCTCATATGTCTCTTCATAGATCTCTCAGAAGAGCAGTTGCCAGTCTTTTATTCCTCTACAGTCTTTTGGGATTGTAGTTGAAATGTAGTTTAGACAAAATGTACAATTTGGCAAGCGAACCCTTAAATAATTGTAAATGATATGTGACCAATCTGTGGCAAAGTATTGGTGATAACTGACTCTACCAATATCAATAAAATGCAGTCTGTATTGATTGTTGCCAAAGTCATCACATTAAACATGTGGACAACAGCAGATATGTATAGAGATGTAAGCAATCTCTTTAGAGAGCCAGATCTATTTTCAATAGACATGTATACAGTACATCTCCAATTCTGCAGCCTTGTGGACAACAAACTCAGTCTAATCCATCCATAAATTACTATGACATTAATTTGAATGATTTGATTACAGTTTCCGGTGGAACCTGAATCCCGATTCGGTAAGCAAATAGCCAACCCAAAATGTATCCGTGTGACTGGCAGCTACCTCAGCGGAGATCCAGCGAAATGTCACCAGACATCCAACTGACTTTGTAAAATTCCAAGTTGCTAAATTCTGTTGAAGTGGTGCAACGAGACACCGTCTGTCTCTGAGGCAATCTAGCATTTCACTCCTGCCCTTCCTACACACACTCACAACGCCCTGAGACATCTGCCCTCCAAATCAGCCAGGATGGTGTGTTGCAGGCGTGGGGGAAGAAAAGCAGCGGCGTCTGAGGAGATCCACGTTCAAGTTGTATCAAATAGCAAAGCCATGTTTTTGCTCTTGACCTTAACAGTCAATTCTAACGATTAACCCGTTATCAAGCTTTGATTGTTTAAATACTATGTTTGCTGCTTGAGTGAAGACTAACACATTCAACCCTGCAGGGCTTCAGGACAGGGTTTGGGGACTGGAAGATATCCCACAAACAATGAAAACAAGACAAAGCTGCACCATTAGACTGTCTTATCAAAATAACTGCAGATGCAGTACTGTTTCCCTCAGCAACAACAAAATATGTTCACAAATGCGTATCTAAATTAGGTAGAGCGGATAAGTCCTTTAGAAGCCTCTTGTCGGCTGTAGTTTCTCGCTCTACTGAGCATTTAAACGTATCAGTGGGGGAGTGGAATCAAGGCTAATTGCATGTCATTTGCACAGCCAACACAGATTGGCCACAGTGGCCAGCAGCGGATTTTAGCGTTTGCCAAAGTATCTCCGCGGCAAACTGTCTCCGCAACATGTTCAATAAACTATTCTTGAAAGTAGCACTCCCTCTCCCTGCAGGGACTTTGATAATAATCTCTCACTCACAAGCGGTCCCATGGATTTCATTTCGTACCTTCCCACACTTAAAAAAGGTAGTGTTCACTCAAGTAGCTCGGCACAGTTTAGGGTTGGAGAACATATCGCAATCGTGTCTGATAGCGCGGTTCGCCACAGCAGAAACGTTTTTAGGAAACGTTCCCAGTGGAAGAGTTGTGGCGCCATCCATAGTCTAGGCGTGTTTATCCAGAGCTCCTGGGAGAGATCCTGCGTCCACAACCTCTTTCATATTCAGACGGAGAACTCTCCCAGTCCCTTGTTCGCTCCTCATTTCACACGGCTTTGTCCACAATCCCCATCGCTG
Organism: Dallia pectoralis; assembly: GCA_029465975.1. Classification (NCBI taxonomy): domain Eukaryota; kingdom Metazoa; phylum Chordata; class Actinopteri; order Esociformes; family Umbridae; genus Dallia; species Dallia pectoralis. The sequence goes on along the minus strand of CM055731.1, from coordinate 15,799,941 downwards.
TTAAGCGATGCTAATCCTCGTTCTGATGAGATGCAACATATTCCAGTGTTTGGTCGACGGAATGCTTTTATTTATTCAATTTCTATCTGTATGTACACGTTCCCTGTGTAAAGAGATCCCAAGTCTTCATCCCATATAACCTGAATAGTAATGCAAATGACCTTTTCCGCGTATCATTATACATGCCTGATACGATGGGCTGCTTTTTGATTTATTTTCCTTGGCGTCTAAACTGAATTTCCTCATCGGGATGTCTAATTAATCAAACAAAAGTACATGAAAACAAGTATTCATCATGTGGACGACTGAATTATTCATTGTGAGACGCATTTTTCGTTGGCCGTCCAATTCTAAAGCACACAATCTTCGCCAATCTTGATTGGTTTTTAATTTGTTTATTACAAGAGGTATTCACAAGCAAGCCCACTGTCCTAAAATAGCCGACAAACCTTACAGCCCTTTAAAGTGGAGTGTTGTCTGTCGGCAACATAGCATGTCACTTCAAACCCTTTGTTCGCCTGAATAAAAAACATTCCTAGCAATACGTTGTTCATAACAGTCGAAGTCACACAACGTAATATCCATTACATTAAACATGGGTGCCACAGTTTTCTCTACTTGTTGTTTGTTGTTTTGCACTTTACTAAGGTTTCTCGACTCTTGTCGACCTGCTGTCTGACAACCACATGAATGCTTAGAACGTTCCGATACAAGACGTCGTGTAGTTGAAGGGCCAACAGGGGGCTGGGCACTGCAGATTTAGAAAACATTATTTATATTCTTCTGTCACTTGCACACTGTCCTGACAGTGCTGGAGCCCCGTTGGTTTCTTATATTTCATTTATTTGGCACTGCCGTTGGCCATGTACTAGCCTGTTTTAGTCAATAAACTGTATACTCTGAGAATATTAAATCGGTTGTGGACCTTCTATTTAATATCTGGCATTAAATACATTTTAGATTAAAGAATAAAGACAAACATTACCATTAATACGTTCAGGGCAGTGCACAATTTGCCCAGCAGATAATAATGTTTAGCACTTTTTTCAATCTGTCACTTTGAGGTCATAAAAAAAGATATATATACATATAAATATATACACATACATATTTTTCATAATTCCGCATTAGAGAAATATGAAGGCAACGCCAGTTCGGTCCTGTGGCTGGCTTGTAATTTCTCTCCTGGGGAATCCAGTGTGCCATCGCTCTGTCTAACTCCGCTTGTAATGAAGTGAAGTACTGAGGGGCAGGAAATGAGACAGACGACGCCCCCCATTTGAAACACTCCAACGGCATATAGGCAGGCCTGCACACATGGTGGCTCCAATTTAGCTTCTGAACCAGCTGGCCTAGAACAGAAGTGGACAGCAAGGGACAAACGCAATCTCGCTGACCACTTGGTTTCCAACTGAGCTTGTTCAGTAGCACTCCGGAAAAGTGGACCTGTGTCACTTCCATTCACTTTCTGCCTTCATTCTCTCCTTTGTACTTTAACCGGAGTGTAAAATCAGTATATATAACTATGTATCCTACTCTGCCATTATCAATCTGGTGCTGTTGCGCTTCTTACCGAACAACTGAATAAGACCCAGTGCTCGCTTCAGAAAGTACAATAATTCCTATTATTGCATAGGTAATTTTGGAATAATATTGATTTACGAGCATTACTGTATTTTTGTTAGCCCTTCTTTGGCGCGAGCAGCCAACTATTTTTTCTCCAATACGGTGCGTTTCATTCTAGACAAAACTCCAACCACGAACAGTATCTCGTGGCCCATTGCAACACATCATCCCGGATGATCTTCGATGTGATCATTTACACGTGTGTTACCTTAACATGCTAATTCACTTTCAGTTAAGGGGCATTATAACAATTATAAGAGACGTAGAAATTGCCTCGAGGGGAGAACCTCCAATAAACTGATGAGACATCAGCGTCCCAGTATTCCCATCTCGGATAGAGTCGACGGTGAAGGTCAAAGAGGAAAGGAACAGAGCGTGGTTATTCGTAATTGAAGCGTCGTGACATTTATTTATTTATTACTTTCGAGATGTGTTTTGAAGCACGCTAGTACCGCTTCCTTACTTTAGACACAGGCACTATGCCAAAGGGCAAACTACCCCCCGCGAGAGTGCCCTTCCCAACGGCTCTGGGCCCCGGGGACCGAGTGCACTATGTAGGGAACGGGGTCCCATGTGGGACAGAGCCTCTGGGAGAATGTCAAGGACAAGCGTAAACATGGGCAGCAAGAGACGCCATAACACATTAATGGCCATATTTATTCTAAGTGATTCCCTTATCACAGTGTTTTCTAATGAAACGGATGAAATCGCAAATTTGAAAGGATCCTATCCGTTTGTTTCCTTCCCGAGGACATTAGGAGGAAAGGGGGAATTTGCGTTCTTCTTCCGGGAAAGCGTGTATATATCTTTAGGTGTGAACAACAACCGCGAACAGAGAACTCCAAGTAACGTTCAGCGTTCAAGCGCTCCGATCTGCCGTGCACGTGCAGGCGTGCACAATAACAATGGATGTGGTTACGGCTCATGGGGGGGGGGGGTTCGCTGTAAATGGGGGCGACGCCCAACTCAGAAGCCACCTGTCACGCTACAGCTGGGACAGGTCAGCCACACATCCGGAGATCGAGGTGGTGTTGTTTGTAAGTGGGCGGCTCTGGCACGGCACATCTCTGTGGTGGCGGCAGCAGCAGCGTCGTGACGCCAGGCATTCATTTCCTATTCGTTTTCGTTCGCTACACAGATTCAGCTGCTCAGCTGCACTGGCTGCCACTGCGGGCCCCCAGGGACTCGCGGTGAACTTCTTGAGGGTCACTTTGAGACGGTCTTTATAGTGCTCTGTTTTTTTTTTGTCGAGGACTCCGCTATCTACAGCTGTGTGCAGACACTGCTCCAATTATTCTGGAGTGCAGCCTAACAAACTCAGTGGACTGGATGAGTGATATTGACGTTAAAAGGTGAAAAATATGATGTGAGCAGCATCGCCAGTGAGCCAGCCGCTCGGCGAACCCGTTAGAATGTTTAACTGCGGAAAACTCTCCCATGTCCAACTATGTGGTTAACCCCTTCTACACTATCACCTCTAGTCCTCATAAAGAGTCTTTCAGTGATCTGGGGAGCCCGGAACACGAGGACAGTGTTTCTATTTACGACCTGAGGGGCTTCCCTCATGGGACACGTGTTAATCGGTGTCACAAGGTCCTCTCCTCGCTGGATCAATGTCAGCACAAATTTAAGATTGCTTTCCTGATGCGCGCCAAGTTATCTGTGATTCAACTTTAATAGGTTATTGAACGGAGACGGCATTTGGGGAGCAGGGCCGTATTTCAAGTTAATGACAATGAAACACACACAACCGTCTCATTAGCATACATTAGGATAAACACAATTAATCTTGACAATACTGTCAGAGCAGTGTGCCACAGCTAGAGTCACAGGAATTTCAGGGGATATTAAACGTGGCACGGGGAATGTTGCTTATCTGACTTGTCCGGGTAAAAACAACATTACAAACAGAATGCTGTGGGATAATTACTTTCAAAAATAGTATTCAGAGATGATTAGCAGATCAAATGAGATCCCCCCCATTGGGCGACACAAGGAAAATCACAATGAACAGGCTGACATTGACAGGTCCTAGTGCACGCACAACCCAGATTCTGAGTTCAATCTCAATCATTTCTGAACGTGATCACTGAACCAAGCGCGGCATCCTCCAAAACACTACGCCAGACGCCTTGCTCCATCAGCTGTCAAAACCTTGCATCCGCTCATGATCAACTCCATTAAATAACTGTCACTTTGAGCTCTAGAAGCTCCGCACATCAACCTCTAGATAGTATACGCGGGGATGTCTCCAAAATGAAACACTATTCCCTGTACAGAATAAAGCACTGCCGGGGCAGAACAGTGTACAGATCATGTAGCCCACCTCATGTAATAGATAATTTAGGTAATTTGGTTGTGTTTTAGTGCAATTAATTTCACTGTTCTGTATTTCCTTCGCCTCAGACGCTTCATAAGTGAAATATCCTAGCAGGACGACAAAATGAAAGGTGGCAAATCGAGCGCTGAGAGATAAATCAGTTGACATTTCTGTGCTCCTGAAGGTCGAGTGGTTTGTCAACATCACACCTCCACAACCTGTTAGGCTGGCACACGGGTAATTGTCTGTCTGGAAAGATTAGGCTGTATACAGAAATATAAATACAAATGTTCATGAAAATCATTGGGCCATAACTAATATATTATGTATATATATGTTTTATTATATGTACTAGAAAACATTGATTAAAAAACAAAAGTGGCTTTATATGTTATTCGTTTTATATATATATTTTGTTTTGAATAATACCCTTTCCCTTAACAATTACATACAGTTATATATAGTGACTGTACTGCATTTAAACATTTAATGCACACATTTGATCTCAGCTAGTTCTCATTAGATTGAAACACATTTAAAAGTGCTCAAGATAAAACAAAACAAATGGTGATTCCGTTTAAAATCTACGGTGTGATTTAAATATCTCTAGTTAAAGCAATAATTGATTTCTAATTAAATCAATTCCATGCTGCTGGACAGATTTCTAACTGATCAATTGTATGGATAGTGATTACATCAGCCGTTGAACCTATGTTAGAAGGCACCTAGACATAGTTAAAATTAAAACCAGGTAGTCATTGGACACTGCACACTATAACTGGACATTGCTCTTATTTGCACAACTGTATATACAATTACTGTTCTACATACTGCTCTTTGCACATTTTGGATATCTTCTCTCACATAGACATTGCTCCTGTGCACTACTCTGATATATATGACACATCCAATATGTATCTAATACTTATGCCACTAGTCATGGTCTCTTGTCGAACTGATCGTGTTGTGTGTTTTTTTTTTGCTGTATTTGCACTGTTCCTGAATGTTTAAAAATATGTATCCTTAATGCTGCAGCTATGGGTCAGAAAACATTCCTTGTAGGTGTTAACATACTTGGCAATAAACCTGATTCTGACACATACTCCAACACATCCATTTTGGACAAGACTGAATGTATAACCAAAACAATCATATTTACATTCAGTTACCCTTTAAGAACTCTCTAGCAAAATATTGCTAAGATAGCAAATGTACATCATCAGCATTAATTTTAGATAATCTTCTTTTAAACTTATTTGATACTAGTTGTTTACAAAGAAAACAAGTGAGTGAATTAATCTCATCTCATCTTCAACCGCTTATCCGGGGTCGGGTCGCGGGGGTAGCAGCTCAAGCAGGGGACCCCAAACTTCCCTTTCCCGGGCAACATTAGCCAGCTCTGACTGGGGAATCCCGAGGCGTTCCCAGGCCAGTGTGGAGAAATAATCTCTCCACCTAGTCCTGGGTCTTCCCCGAGGTCTCCTCCCAGCTGGACGTGCCTGGAACACCTCTCTAGGGAGGCGCCCAGGTGGCATTCGTACAAGATGCCCGAACCACCTCAACTGGCTCCTTTCTATGCAAAGGAGCAGCGGCTCTACTCCGAGTTCCTCTTGGATGACTGAGCTTCTCACCCTATCCCTAAGGGAGAGGCCAGCCACCTTTCTGAGAAAACCCATTTCGGCCGCTTGTACCCGCGATCTCGTTCTTTCGGTCATGACCCAGCTTTCATGACCATAGGTGAGGGTAGGAACAAAGATTGACCGGTAGATCGAGAGCTTTGCCTTTCGGCTCAGCTCTCTTTTCGTCACAACGGTGCGGTGAAGTGAATGCAACACCGCCCCTGCTGCTCCGATCCTCCGACCAATCTCCCGCTCCATTTTTCCCTCACTCGCGAACAAGACCCCGAGGTACTTCAACTCCTTCACTTGGAGTAAGGACTCATTCCCTACCCGGAGTAGGCACTCCACCGGTTTCCTGCTGAGAGTCATGGCCTCAGATTTAGAGGTGCTAACCCTCATCCCAGCCGCTTCACACTCGGCTGCGAACCGATCCAGTGAGTGCTGAAGGTCACCGACCGATGAGGCCATCAGGACCACATCATCCGCAAAAAGCAGTGATGTGACCATCAGCCCACCGAACGGAAACCCCTCCCCCCATGACTACGCCTTGATATCCTGTCCATGAATATTACAAACAGGATTGGTGACAAAGCGCAGCCCTGGCGGAGGCCAACCCCCACCGGGAACGAATCCGACTTACTGCCGAGGACACGGACACAGCTCATGCTTTGAGCGTACAGAGATTGGATGGCCCTGAGAAGAGACCCCCTCACCCCATACTCCCGCAGCACCTCCCACAAAAGATCCCGGGGTACCCGGTCATACGCCTTCTCCAGAGCCACAAAACACATGTAGACTGGATGGGCATACTCCCAGGCCCCCTCCAGGATCCTTGCGAGAGTAAAGAGCTGGTCCGTGGTTCCCCGGCCAGGACGAAAACCGCATTGTTCCTCTTCAATCTGAGGTTCGACTATTGGCCGAACCCTCCTTTCCAGCACTTTGGAGTACACTTTACCAGGGAGGCTGAGGAGTGTGATACCTCTGTAATTGGCACACACTCTCTGGTCCCCCTTTTTGAAGATGGGAACCACCACCCCGGTCTGCCACTCCTCTGGCACTGTCCCAGACTTCCATGCAATGTTGAAGAGGCGTGTCAACCAAGACAGCCCTTCCCCACCCAAAGCTTTTAGCATTTCTGGACGAATCTCATCAGTCCCTGGGGCTTTGCCACTGTGGAGTTGTTTGACTACCTCAGCGACTTCCCCCAGGGAAACTGACGATGACCCTCCATCAGCCTCCAGCTCTGCCTCTATACTAGAGGGCGTGTAGGTCGGATTCAGGAGCTCCTCAAAATGCTCTTTCCAGCGCCCGATCACATCATCAGTTGAGGTCAACAGCTTGGATGGTTCCCCGTTTTCCCCTTCTGAGGTGCCGAACGGTTTTCCAGAAGCATTTTGGTGCCGACCAAAAGTCCTTCTCCATAGCTTCTCCAAACTTCTCCCACACCCGCTGCCTTGCCTCTGACACGGCAGCGGCTGCAGCCCTTCGGGCCTGTCGGTACCCTGCAACTGCCTCCGGAGTCCCCAGGGATAGCATATCCCTGAAGGCCTCCTTCTTCAGTCGGACAGCTTCCCTGACCACCGTGGTCCACCACGGTGTTCTAGGGTTACCACCCCTTGAGGCACCTAGGACCTTGAGACCACAGCTCACCGCCGCAGCTTCAGCAATAGAAGCTTTGAACATTGCCCACTCAGGTTCAATGCCCCCAACCTCCACAGGGATGCCTGAAAAGCTCAGGTGTGAGTTGAAGATCTTTCGGACAGGGGCCTCCTCCAGACGTTCCCAGTTCACCCGCACTAGCCGTTTGGGCTTACCTGGTCTGTCCAAAGTCTTTGGACAGACCACCCTCTGATCATTGACCTTCGGCCTAGGGTGCTCTGGTACCATGTACACTTATGCGCCTCCTTATGTTCGAACATGGTGTTTGTTATAGACAATCCATGACTAGCACAGAAGTCCAATAACAAATTGTGAATTAATGCATTACACAAATTGCATTTAAATTGAAGTGTCATTTTGATCATGCTTGTCAATGTGAACAGGTCGTATATACCAAAACTCTCTGACGTGGAAAGAGAATTTAGTAGTCCTCTACAAGTCAGTGTTATGATCCGATAGATCACGACAGAATTTCACAGATGACAGTCCTGGGCGCGTTTCGTTTCTGTGGAGGTCGTACTTGGTTTACATCAATCTCTTGTGGCAAATATGCAGAGAAAAATGCAAAGCTTGCTCTGGAAAATAGATTTGTTTCAGTGAAATTCCACCCTGATAATTTATGCATCTTTTGAGCCAGGTCACACTTGAAAGATCAGCAAGACGACAAGCCAAATGTGTGACATTCTGTGTAATTCAGGGCCAATAGTCCAGCCAGGCCAATATACCAGACGCGGGCCGTGTCTCATGCAAAGACAGCTCTGGGGGTAGATAATCCACACAACCTTACGGCTCTTTCCTGTTGCTGAAAGGGATCACTGACATTTCCATTCAAATCGCTGCGACAATAGCTCCTACATTTGAAATGTCTTTGAAATTTCAACATATGCTGTCTGTTTCAAAGTAATTAAGTATCACTGGTGAAGGGAAAGGACAGGCACACATCCATTATCACTAACATTTCCCCTAATGCGTTTGACTACTCTAAAACAGAGGAAGGAAAAAAGCTCCCACGGCTCGTTCCTCTAAAGAAAAGACAAAGTATTTCCACTGCTGGTACATGAGTCTTGGTACTCATGTGTTGTTACTAATGTGTTGGTACTCATGTGTTGGTACTCATGTGTTTTTTACTTATGTACTGGTACTCATGTGTTGTTACTAATGTGTTGGTACTCATGTATTGGTACTCATGTGTTTTTTACTCATGTATTGGTACTCATGTGTTGTTACTCATGTGTTGTTACTCATGTGTTGGTACTCATGTGTTGTTACGCATGTGTTGTTACTCATGTGTTGTTACTCATGTGTTGGTACTCATGTGTTGTTACTAATGTGTTGGTACTCATGTATTGGTACTCATGTGTTTTTTACTCATGTGTTGGTACTCATGTGTTGTTACTCATGTGTTGGTACTCATGTGTTGGTACTCATGTATTGGTACTCATGTGTTTTTTACTCATGTGTTGGTACTCATGTGTTGGTACTCATGTGTTGGTACTCATGTGTTGTTACTCATGTGTTGTTACTCATGTGTTGGTACTCATGTGTTGGTACTCATGTGTTGTTACTAATGTGTTGGTACTCATTTGTTGGTACTCATGTGGTGTTACTCATGTGTTGGTATTCATGTGTTGGTAGTCATGTGTTGTTACTAATGTGTTGTTACTCATAGGTTGTTACTCATGTGTTGTTACTCATGTGTTGGTACTCATGTGTTGTTACGCATGTGTTGTTACTCATGTGTTGTTACTCATGTGTTGGTACTCATGTGTTGGTACTCATGTGTTGTTACTCATGTGTTGTTACTCATGTGTTGGTACTCATGTGTTGGTACTCATGTGTTGTTACTAATGTGTTGGTACTCATTTGTTGGTACTCATGTGGTGTTACTCATGTGTTGGTATTCATGTGTTGGTAGTCATGTGTTGTAACTAATGTGTTGTTACTCATAGGTTGTTACTCATGTGTTGTTACTCATGTGTTGTTACTCATGTGTTAGACTATTGGAGCATGCAGCACATGTAAATGAGGAAAGATATTGACAGATATTGAGTTTCAGCAGCAACAACTCTTTTTTCCACAAACAGGAATGTGGCCTTAGACTAATCTCAAACTGGAACCAGGCTCTGGTGGCATTAAGAAATGCGGCAGAGACTCAGACCAAAACAGAGAACCAGATAATTAGTCACACCAGGCTTAAGGAATGGGAGGCAATCTGGTTGAAGGATGTTTCAGTAACCAGGGAGAGGGAGGGCCGCGGAGTTAGAGGTTATTATCAATCCTGTTGAACCAAGCCCAGCCAGTAAAAAAACATCTGTGTATAAACAGACACACACACACACACACACAGCCAAAAATGTCTTACAAAAAACGCACACACCTGTGTATTTTCACACACATACCGAAAACATTAACATGAACCGAAGGCTTGGTGCACTACTTGTCAAAGGGAGACAAATGTTTAGAAGACTAGAATGGGGTTACCTGCACCCGAGCATTAGAGGCCTTTATTGGGGAATTAAAAGCCATTCATGGGCTCTCCAGTGTCTTTTTATATACAGCCTGACTGAGGTAACAGCTTTTAAATCTGCTCTGCATTGATATCGCGCCAAACGCTTAAAACCCACTGTGTTAATAATATACAGACGCCGGTTACAGATGGGACTTATCCGATTAGATGTTGATGATGTATGTCGAGTAAAGCACCCGCCCAATTTGACTGTAATTCATCTCTAGCGAGCGCTGCAAAGTGGAAAACGGGGATTATATACGTGGGAGAGGGCTGGAATGGGTTACACCCACCACAGTCACAGATCTATAGTCGGCGGAGAGTGAGATGGGATCAACTGTGGTATTCCTTTACGCGTGTAGGAGCACCATCGAGACAGACAGTGCATTAGAGATGGAAAAATGAACGCGAACAAACGGTCTCTGGGGCAGCTCACATACTAACCAAAGGCAGACTCCCGAAGAAGAAGGAGTACATCCTATGTCTCACGCTAAGCTGCGGGGAAGAGAGGCCCACAGTGGTGGAACCTCACGCTAATTGACAGGCTGTTTCGGATGGAGCTCCAGAAAGGCGGTCACTTTCACGGTCCCTGGTCCTCCATCTCTGTCAGGGGACTGTGGGGATGTGGGGGGGGGTCGGGAGGGAGGGTGGGTGGGTGGAGAAGAGCCAGATGCTGAAAGAACAGAGGGGGGTTGGGGGCTTGTGTCATTCAAACTGTGCTCGTGTTCACCGCTCACCCCAGAACCGGAGTGACGCGGCACCTTGGGAGCGTGGGCACAAGTAGGCCCAACACACAGCACCTGTTCATACCGTTCAGAGGACCACACAATCGCATTCAGAGAGGGCGTCGCGGTGTCTTTGTGAACTGGAGTTTTCTCCTGTAGGATGCTCACTGGAGCTTAGCAATATAACAGGCTGTAGTTTAATAGAAACCGGCACAAAGTGTCATTGTATGGACAAATCACTGATCTCCGGCTGTCAGTTGTCAGCCTCGACTGGGATTGTCAACGATGTAAGAAAGTACATGCCGGCCTAAGCATCTGGTGTACTATTGATCTGATTTATCCTTGTTTCAACACGTAGGGTCGGATCGAAAGAGATGAGGTGGAAGAGATCAAGGACAGTTGACCAGCCAGTTTCACATTGTTAAATATTCAATTATCTATAAAACACATCAGACTTTCAACAAAGACTTAACACACTGAAATTACATATTGCAACGGGGACTTTTAAGTGTGTCTGGAAAGCCACTTAGTTAACCCCATGAATATATGCTGCAGGGACCTGTCCTTGCTGAGAGCTAAATCTGATAATGCAGCAGCAAACAGAGACGAGCCGCAGAACCAAACCGAAATATCCTGTTAAAAAAGCCAAAGGGCTTTCTGCACATGCTGTGCAGCCTGATCTACAAGATAGCACAAAACAGAGAACAGAACAATTATTCTGAGGTAAAAACGGGGCTGGAATTATTATTTAACATTTTCAATTCATGCCGTGTCGAGTAGCTCTATCAGGGTCTAATTAATCAGTCAATAATACTGCATGATTCTTTAATTAAACTAATGGGGGAAATGGCATGAACTGCTAGTCAAACAATGTCAATCAACAAAGGTATTAGTAAAGGGTAAAATGTCTTCCTAATTCAGAATTGCATATGATCGCCTCTTAAAATAGATGAGATATTTGTTTTCAGCGTCATTACCCGGTCAGCAGATTGTTAGACACTTTAAGTGGACGTTCACTAATGTTTACACAACCGTTCAAAGGCTTGGGATCACTTTGAAATGTCCTTGCTAACGAAAGACACGCTTGTTTGTTTGTCCATTAAAATAATATCAACGTTTAGTATTTCTTCTGAAACTCGTCAGTCTATTCGTGTTCTGTGAAATTAAGGCTGAGCTTAAAATAAAATCAAAATAAAATATTAAGATGGAGATAAAAACGCAAACGCAGAGAAAGATTGGAAAACAGTGTTTTGGGTCAGACGAAACTTGGAGGTGTTTGGATTGCAAAGAAGAACACTTGCAAAGTTGCGTGGTATGAAAACATGCTAGAAGAATCCATGACACCATCGGTCAAGCATGGTGGAGGCAATGTGATGGTCTGGGGGTGCTTTTGTAGTGCTAAAATTGAAATTTGTATACAGTGTAAAGCGGATCTCGAAGAAGGAAGGCTATTACTCCATTTTGCTATTAATCACTGGTGCTATTTAGGTTGCTAGTCTAGTTAGTCACCTTGCTTGTTATTATTTCAATGTCACGTTCTATGTTTCAGTGAGTGTTGTGTTAGTTATAGCTGTTCTGCAATTTTTTTAGTAAGTTGTTTTATAGCACAGTTTTATTTTCCTTCAGTCTATGTTTTCTCCGTTCATGGCGTTACTTGTTTTACATTTCTAATAAATATACCACAAACGTAATTATCCGCTCTTCCTCGCTCATCCCTACACCAGCGTGGCAACCCTATGGTACTTCACTAGTGCCCATCAAGCCAATCCAACTTGTGGGGTGCAATACAGGAAGCACGCGGTGAAATCTCTTCAGATAATGTTAACAATTTGACAACTAAAATGCCAAAGCTGCAAGGCTGTAACTGCTCCAAATAAAATATTTTTGGTCAGAGTCACATTTTGAAGTACACAATAATTGTTGTAATGTTAGCATCTACAAACACATTACTACAGACTTGTTTACACTATGCTACATTTTCCCAGATGTCAAAGAAGACTTGAGACGCTAGATAATATTGTTGTGTAAATTTGCAGATATCGATAGCTCAAGATGCCACCTTCCAAGGTAGCATGCGGCAGATTATTTATAAAAATAAAATATATAAATTATATATAAATATAATATAAGGCTATCTATCAAAAAACGGAAGTAGAGCAAAACTTAGATCTTGCAACAGGACAATGATCCAAAACACACAAGCACAACTTCAAAAGAATGGCTTCAAAATAAGTAATGGCGTGTTGGACATATCAAAGCATAGATCTGAATCCTGTCAAAATCCTGTGGGGTACTCCCAAGATGGCCGTGCATGCATGCTCTTGATCGTGACACAGTGGAAGCACTACTTCAATGAAGACCAAAACTTTTTTTTTTTTAAAGACAACTGTTATTAGCTATAATTAGGTTACATTTATCATAAATTAGCTCACATAACCAGCCCAATATCACAAGAATTAGGTTCCCTGGGAACTATTGTAGGAACACGCGATTACATTACTAGTGAACGTATCTACCATGCATTTATGTTACATACTAGCCTGTGGAATTGAACCACTGCATACGGCTCAGCAGCCGAGCGCCCGACCCACTGCTCCACCAGGGTCGCTATTTTATGCTTGAGTCGTTATGCAATGTAATCGCGGTTCTTACAATTGTCCACAGGATATTAACCCTAACCCTAACATTACGAAACTAGCCCTAACCTTAACTCTAACCCTAACATTATGAAACTAGCCCTAACCTTAACCCCTACATTACGAAACTAACTCTAACCTTAACTCTAACCCTAACATTACGAAACTAGCCCTAACCTTAACCCTAACCCTAACATTAGGAAACTAACCCTAACGAAAACCTAGAGCGCGCGTGGCGTTTTGCCACTGTAAATTGTGTTTTGCAGGAGTAAGAAGACCCCAGGGTGGTACAGTGGGCAGAGGTTCGATTCCACCCGCATGATGTGGTTTTTTGCTTTTTATTACTAGTAACGTAATCTCGTGTTTCTACAATAGTTCCCAGCGAACGTAATTGCTGTGATATACGGTTGCAAATAGCAGTCCAAGTATAAAAAATACAACATTTTCTTAATCAAACGACTCAAAATATCCACAGAGAATGTCAACCTATTACTGTAACCTAACTCAACTATAAGTATGCAGGTCAATACAATAGTTTGTTCTGCTGTTTCAATGTATAGTTGTTGTCTTTCAAAAAATGGCAGACAGAAATAAACTTTCCATTGATTCGGAGGGACTATTGTTGGTTGTGATCAGGTCAGTGAATTAAAATTAACCAGAATCACAAGCTGAGAAAGCAGTATACGGATAGGAACCCCAAAAAGTAAGGTTGTACTACTACAACTGAAGAGAGTTTATTTCCACCTCCGACCGGCCACAAGACAGACAACAGGTAAGGTACATATAAAAACAATTAAATTCAACATTCTGACGAGCAGAGACAATACATGTTTCTCTTAAGTGCCATTTAAAGACAAAACATAGAGTGATCGTGGTAACAGTGATCGTGGTAGCAGGTGTAAAGACAAGTTGAATAGACAAATAAATAGAAGAATTTGGCTTGGGTGTACTTCAAAAGGGTGGGTGGTTTACTGTTTACAAAAATGGGGGAAGAGGTAAAATGCTGTAACCTGGCTGGAGCACTTTTACATAAACCAAGACTATAAACATATCTCGCTATGATTGGAATTCAAAGTAGAGACTAGGTTCTTTCTTTGTTTGAGTGGCTTGCTTTCTCTGGAGGTATGTAATTGACTGAAATATAAATGTAAAAATCTATTGACAATACACTGCTATGTTTCATCTACCTGTCAATCACCCACTGTAACGTGTGGTGATTGTTGGGTACTGCACCGCCTGGTTTCGGGTGTTCCACTTCCTGGTTTCTAGTTCACAGCTGGCTGTATGTTGTCATTAGTTCGGGCTATAAAGGTTTTCTAAGAAGTCACCTCGTTGCTTATCATTGTTTGTTACTACGTCACGTTGGTTTAGAGGTGAGTGTGAGGATACACAGATATCGCTGTTTTAGTTTATATTGAGAGTGTTTGTTTAAAGTCGCTATATGCGCACCTTTCATTTATACAGTATTGTGTTTTCGCCGTTACGGTTTGTTTTGTGTTTGGATTGCGGAATAAACCTGATTTGAACGGTTCCCACGACTCTGCAATGGCTTTCACCGCACTACGCCGCTCCATTCGTGACACCCACACTGTTGTTATCTACAGTGAAGCCAAACTGTTTCCAAACTGGAGATTAAATGATCTATATCATCTATATATAGACCAAAAGTCGCATTTTTCCCTTCACCTCAGATTTTTATGTACTCAAAAGGCATGCAATGCAGCTTATTATTTATATGAATAAAAAAACTAAATGTGTCTCTACCCAGCCTAGGTGGTCGCTCGTTCGATTTCCATGTTATTGTTCAAGCCCAATGGTTGTATTTGATTCATTTGAGTTAATACGGGCATTAGGCAGTCAGTCAGACACTGTTGGCAACAACAGCATGGTCTCTGGTCATGAATTTAACACATCATCTGGCTCATGAAGCAATCAAAATCACACAATAAAGTGTAACCTACACGCCGGAACATTTTACATAAAAGTGGAATTGTTCCAATCAAAAAGACTGATGATTTATTTATTTCATTCAGATATGACAAGATGACGCGCTATACAAGCTGTTCTTCCTTGGCTTACTAATGTTCGTCAAGTGAACAACTAATGCAATCACTGTGAATTTCAAACCGAAACAAGAGAGACAGTAGACTGGCTGCATTTAATTTGGTTGTGTCTGTTATTTGTACGTCGTCTGTCTGAATTAGTATGCTGATGCATGATTACACCAGAGTATAAAAAGGGCTGTCCGCCTCATCCTGACACGATCGTATGTGCTGGCACTATGGAGGTTGTTATTCAAAATATGCGCAGAGAAATAATGCCTTGATGGTTATTATAGAGGAAACCAAGTTTATTAATTAACCGTGCTACGATGATGGGGAATTTAATTCTTTAGGGAAGGAAACAAACATCCTGTCTCGCATGTGAAGTAGGCTACAATGTGCTAATGTACTTAATGAATAAAAGGCTATTCTGAAAACTCTGTGGTTACTAAGGCTATAACAGTGTATAATTACATAACTAATCGAGCAATTTAGAATAAACTGATATACAGTTGAGGTCTCACTTTCACCATTTCAGGGTATGCTAAAATGGTTTACGTATTATAATTATTTTACTGAGAAATGTACCATACGATCTTAAGATGAGCACACTAACTTGCTCTATAAAAGAGTATCTGATAAATGCAATAATTATTTGTACTTTTGCTATCACTTGCTATTATAGCATGAAATGTTGCAGCGTGTTGAAAACCACAGGTCTATGAAAGGTCACAATCTAAAAGCCAGACGAGGATCCATAAAGCTGCTATACGTATGGACGACAAGAACAGGTTTCAAACTGAGACTAATTTTCTTTGGCAATCATTTCACTCTATGGGGACCAGCATGTACAATAAATTGCTGTATCTATATCTTAGTGTGCCGCAGGCTCAAATGGATTCTCCTAATTCACTTTTTGCCTTTCCAATTATTGCATTTCAATGAATATGAACTTGAGAGTACTCAAGTGGCATGTGAGAGACAATCACTTCAATACAATAGAAAATATCATTTTTTATTATTTTTTATTAAAGAGTGACACAACGGTTTCAGGTAGAAATAGTGAAATGACAAAGACCTTCCAACGAGTCAGTTCATCAGTCACTTTCTCCCTCCTGAGAACAATCTCTGTCATTACCTAAACATTACATCGGCAAACCTCTGAACAGACCATCGAAAATGCGCTCTGTGCAAGAAGGCAATCCCAATATATTGAAATTAATGAGAGGAGGAATAATTAAGGCATATATATATATATATATATATATAGAGAGAGAGAGAGAGAGAGTGTGTGTATGTGTGTGTGTGTGTGTGTGTGTGTGTGTGTGTGTGCGTGTGCGTGTGCGTGCGCGTGCGTGCGCGTGCGTGTGCGTGTCTGTGTCTGTGTGTGCGTCTAATAGAATTCCACGTGTAATATCGATGTTTCTATTAGGTGTTTCTTTTCATATTCAGCCTTAGCTACACACTATCCTCCGAGGCATAAACACATGAACTTGTGAGGGTACTGCTGCTTGTAATAAACAAACACCGCTCCCGTCCTCGCCTGGCCTTAACTCTATTTTCCAAACCCAGACGGGCTGGCTCTTCCCACAGACTTTGCCTTTCAGTCGTGCCCCCCGTCCAATACAAATCATGGAGGTGACAGAAAAAAACAGCGACTTAAGGAACTTTCAACAGGATTAATCTGTGAAGTCACTCCCTATCCCAGGGAACTAAAGGAAGTATTCAACTGCTGACAGGGGACCACACCACTCCTGAATGTCCCACTAATGAATGTACTTAGAGAGAAGTGGCTGTCAATGTGTCAGAGGACATACTCATCAATTGAACTGAAAATAGCTTCAACTCGAGTGCAGCAACAAACTTATTTCAACTCAAGTATTTGGAAATGTTGAACTGTCTTCTGGATGCACTGGCATTGAGATTGTCCACCCAAAGAAATGCACAGAACTCCGTAAGTCTGGAGTAATAACTCTATACACGTGTGCTTCCTTAGAAGATCAATATACTACAGGGAGAAACCCGGTGTGAAACTGTGTAATCGCCACGATCACAGAGAATCCTTGGGTCTCAGGAAGGTGAGCATGTCAACGTGGAACACACCCTATTAACACCTGGCACTGGCACTTCATCACCACTAAAGCAATTGCATATTCCTGCATGGTCCTCCTGGAGAAAGGAAACATTTCATCTCCTATCAGGACTGTGGCATTAATAAATAGGGCCCAGCACACAGACACAGATGTGCACACACACACACACACGCGCACACACAAATACACACACACACACACACACACGACCTTCCTGACCGGATATGAGAGAAGCTGGAATGAAAATAGTTGCCTTCCTTTTAGTCAATCTGGCTAATGCAAAAATCATGTATGTCTGTCTCTAAATATTTTATTTTAACAGCAGCGAGATTGAAATACAACGTTGGTGGAACATTACTCCTTGCCTCCTGAAAGGTACAAGAGTCGAGAGAGAGAAAGAGAAAGAGAGAGAGCTAGACAGCCGTTCCACAATGCCATAGAGGGGGGAAGAGAGAGAGAGAGAGAGAGAGTGAGGGAGACAGAAGTTCAAGCTTTTAAAAGGGGATCATGTGGGCATGTACTCTGCCGAGCTGCTGGCATCGGAGGCAGCATTAAAACACAGCGTGTCTCCAGCTCAAATACCCAGGAGTGGCCTGCTTCCATCCCATTTAGGGGCTGCTGGAGCATGTGCTCGGCTGTTCCATGCGGACGCATTCTCAATCACTACCAAATCACGAGATAACTGTTGCTCCCCTCTACATGATGGGAGTAGTGAATACAGAGACACACAGGCTGTTTGCCATGTGCAGTATGTAAGCATGTCTTGTTAAATAGCACACGGCTCTTGAAGTAACACTATACCCAAGGAGAGTGTCAATTATACGACCTTTAACCTATACAGACAACTTTCTCTCATGCCTCCGGGTGTTTTGAGAGAACAGACAAAGTGCCCCAGCATGTCCCTAGGATATGTGTTTTATCCCAAATCAGAACACTCGTCTGTCAAACACTCAAGTTGTTCTGCACTGTTTTTATTTATTATGTTTTAGATGAGACAGCGCACCGAATGAGAGCAGGTTATTTCTCAGAACTGGGTCAGGTAGTTCGGGAAACTTTCCCCACTTACCACTGAGAAGTCCTCGGCGGAGCAGTTCTGCCCGCTGAAGTTGCAGCTCTTCAGCATCTCGTCCAGCTGATGTCCCGTACGGTTAAAGATGTCCTGCATGTCCGGCGCGGGGTAGTCCAAATCTGTCGGCTTGTGACCGTCCCTGTTCTTCGGCGGCAGACCTGTGAGATTTGCCAGGTGGTAGATGTCGGCGTCGGTGAGAGCCGAGAAGCGAAAGCGGTTGATGTTGCAAATGGTCACCGCAGGGAAGACCATCTCGGGGCTCGCCTCCTCGTTCAGGGCGGTGACATGGGGGTGCTCCAGGTACGAGATGGCACACTTGGCCGCCTGGTAAATAAACAGTGCCAGGGAGGCCAAAAAGGCGAGTGCCCAGAGGGTCTGTCGGATGCCCAGACGCCCCGACACGAATATGTGGTTAATCCCGTGGAGAGAGCTGGAGTTGGCGAAGCCGACCAGGTCACCGGCCGGAGGCGCGCAGCTCTCCTCGATCAGGCTCTCCTTGTCCCCGTCCTGCTTGCCTTTCTGCTTCTCATCCTCCTCTGCAAATTTGATTTTGCACACAAATTCGATCGGCATGTGGGCAGCCAGGTCTGCGTTTGGGGTTGTTTCGATGACAGCTCTGGTCCACTTGTCCAGTCGTCTTCCCTGACCGCTGTCCCCGGAACAGATAAAAACTCCGCAAAAGAGGGAAAAAAGGCACGATGGGGCAGAGTTGCTTCTGCTGCTGTTTAGAGTTGCTGCTGATGCTCTCGGTCACTGCTGCTATAGTGACTAAATAGTGACTAGTGCTGCTGTGCGGAGCTGCTCGCTCCTGGTTCCTCTGGATGGGTGCTTGTCTCACTACTTGATCAGCTCGCAGAGTCCTGCTTATCAGCAGTAATACAGCTGTCAAAAAGCAACCGGCACTCTGCGCTTCAGACCGACAGATGAAAATGCAGCATTTTGAGTCAAGCCCAAAAAAGGCAGGGGGCTACTTAGTAATTCATGAGAAGGCAGCACTGTGATTACCCCCCACCCCCCACACCCTCCTCCGCTGTGCGTCCCTGCGCTTTCCACAGGCAGCTCCAGTTTAATCCACCTGTTTGAAACCCAGTTTTACTTCTTCTTGACCGCTGTTGTGCGTTTGGGTGTCAGAGGTTGTTCTGCCTATAACATCCTGTCCCCAGAGAGAGAATATATGCCTAATTGAAACAGTAATGAGCCGCGAGAGACGTGGAAACAAGCGTCCATGGGGCGACTCCTGGCAATCAATCTACTGTTTGGAACTGAAAAAAGTGAAAGACCATATCGATCGGGTTGATGCATCTGTCAGAGATTAAGGAAGGCAGTGCGACCGTCCTTTCTTATCGGGAATTAATGGTAGCATCACGGGCTCCAGCACGAATTTGAATTAGTGGACGCGTCTGATCTGGGACCAGGATGACGCCGGAGATGTTGAAATAAAGTATCGATCTAGTACCCCGTTCCTTCACCCCCACTGCCTCGTCTCCTGTGCAGTTTGTTTTTCACGCTGACAATGGCCCTTTTACAGATTGCCCCCCAAAAGTGTGTAAATCGGAGGCACATAAGTGGGCTACCTAAAGCATGTTATTTCCCTTTAAATGTGATTTGTCATGCAGGTCACATCACCCGGGGCTGGGACCTTTGGAGGAAAGGGGCATATTTAAAGGTGACTTGAGCCGCTTTAAACAATCCTGCCAAGTCCTCTAAAGTGGAGACAGTGAGAGCAACAGGACTATTACAAATTCGATGAGGAACTGTAGAGACAACGAGTCTTCACTCAGCCTCATCTGTCTTTTTCCTATTTAAACTGGCTGGGGAAGGAATCATAAAGGAACAGTAGCATTTTTTCGTTGCTGTGACTGTAAACGGTGTTGTACTAGATTGCATGACATGTTGACCGTTTAGGGGATTTAGTAATAATCAAGAATTGGAAATACAAGAAAAATGTACGTGGTTTCTGCAAAAACAATTCCCAGTCAGAATTGACAAAGTGCAATCAAGTAATGCCTCACTGTGTATATGTATCCATTGATCATTATCATGGTAGTCACTCCAACAAGGGATGGTAGCATCTTACAAAAACATGGGATATTTCCTTCACTTCGTGGTGGGAAGTGATGGGTGCATGCTTTAACCAATCGTCTGGCAGTGACGTCCAGTTGACATGAAGTATTTTATATAGCGATTCCCTAAGGACACTGACAGAGCTGTGCTCGAGACCACCTAAAGCGAGACCGAGACGAGACCGAGACCGAAGGGGGCCGAGACCGAGACGAGACCAAGACCGAAGGGGGCCGAGACCGAGACGAGACCGAGACCGAAGGTGGCCGAGACCGAGACGAGACCGATACCAAAGGGGGCCGAGACCGAGACCAGTCATATCAACACTAAATAATATGACATGTTTTTGGTCCAATGACCAATGTAAAAAAAACACTTGACCAACAGCATCAGATCATCTACTGTGTTGTCATCCTGAATTAAATGAATTTTATTAAAAGAGTATGTAGGCCTATTTATTGTCTTATGTAAACATAAAATACGAAAATAAAACCATGATTTTAAAATGCACAGGCTATGATATTAAAATTTCCAAAAATCGAATAAATGAAAATCCATCAAACTGTATGTCCTATGTTGATGTAGTAAATGCTAACACATTTTATATCACAAGCGACTTGCAATCAAATGATTTGCGCATGATTGGCCGATAAACAAATCTATTTATAATTATTTATCCGTCCACAGGCACGCAGCTTCAGTTGTTTGTCTGCTTGAGCAGGACACGCAAACGAACCGGTTGCACTACGCACAGTGTTCATTATTGTTACGAGTGCACATGAGACAGCAGCAAACTAACCCGGTTGAACTGCGCACAGTGTTCATATAGATCAGACCAAAACCCTTCCAGTTTAATAAAGATCGGACCAAAACGGGTTCAGTTTCATATAGATCGGACCATAACCGTTCCAGTTTTATGCTCTTTCTGCCGTATGCCCCCCGGACTTATGTATGTCCCACGTCCTTCTGTGTGCATGAGTAATTTCATTTATCGCCCATTTGTAGTTAGCCTATTAATAATTATTGTTTATATTCGTTTAATTTCGATACAAAACAATATTTTGTTGAAGTCTCTGGTAGGCTATATGAATACACTGTGGTTCATTCGTTATTAATTATTGAGTGCAATAGGCGCATGACACATGAATGGGGCTGTATGTATTTGGCGGAATTCGTTCTGTTTATTTAGTGAAACATATTTCTTTATAAACGTACCTCTTTTTTTGTAGTTCAACCAAGCCAATCAGACTATTGTCTATATGTGTTCTCGTAGTATTTGTCTGTGTATCGCCCATTCAACCATTGCCATATAGGCTCAGTGAAGTGTGATCGGTGTCTGGGTACCGCAATTAGGGTACCAACGCCCAGCGGCGTGGGATTTTGGCGACAGGAAGGCAGTTTAGGTATCAAAAAACATGTAAATAGTAGTTTTATATATTGTTCGGTTTGTGATTTTGCAATTCTGAAAACGGGACAAGGTAAAATGCACGTATTTAGGAAAAGTCATGGAAGGACGTCGGCTGTAGCTTTTCAACATTATGTATGTATTTTAATTACTAACCGCTGTGTGTTTTCGGACAAATTATTTATTTGTGCTCAATGTACTGAATATAGGCAAAACGAATATAATGGCAGATTGTGCAGACATGATCGAGCATATGTTTAAGATTGAAGTATTTACGTGAATGGGTGCACGCTCTAGCGACGCCGGGGGTGGGCTTTTCTTCAAAAGTAGATAGCCATTGGCGGGATAAGCCACATCAGAAAAAAACAGTCTGACTCTGGACGAAATACAGCCAATGGAAATACAGCCTCTACATGTCATACTTAAATATTTTTCTAGAAAAAATTGTGGGCGATAATTTCTACGCTGGTCTCGGCTGGTCTCGGAAGAATTTACGAGTCCTTACTGTCCGAGACCGAGTCGAGACCGAGTCCAAATGTAACCGAGACCGAGACGAGACCGAGACCTTAAAAAAGTGGTCTCGAGACCGAGACCGGTCTAGAGTACTACAGCTCTGGACACTGAGGTTATTTGCAGCAGCCACACGGAGGGCTGAGTTGATCGTCATCCTGGGGGAGGGGTACAGCCCTTATTCATGCCTACATAAACACCACATCGCCGTCACATCTGGCAAATAGGAGCATACAGTGTTGGACTGCATTATATCTATCTTTACTTAGAAGAAAAATGTACCACTCAAAAAAATCCATGTTTGTGTCGACTAACCCCCCCGAGACTTGAATTAAAGATTATTTTTCATGTCTCACTAACCCAAATAATACACATATGTGGTAGACGAGCAGTTGCTAGCTCAGTGGCTGTTGGCATGCTTTGAGTGTGTGACGTCCTGAGTTCGAATCCCAGCGGTTCCCCAGGTTGCTGTTGCAAATGAGAAATTGTTCCCAATCGGCCTACCTGGTTAAATAAAGGTTAAATTAAAAACAACCGATATTTCACTGGATATTTTCTGTATAGGAGTGCCTAATGTTAACAACACAGATTTGGAATCCATATGTCAGATGGTTTCATGTCCAAGGCTAATCTGCAGACAGGTGAATACGCATCTCCAAGGCACGTGACTGCACTGGTTCATCGTCTTAACACCAGTCTACGCTCTCGCCTGTTCTGATAGATCGTAAAAACGACACGGATCACGTGTGCAGACGGCCAGCTGTCAAATGGAGAAATCGACACGTGTTGCGCGTGCGGACGCGTCCGTATCTGCCTCGGGTCGACAGCTCTAAACAGCAGGGCGTCAGTCAGGCCCATCCATAGCCGACATCTTTTTCCGAGGCCGGAATTGCTTGCAACGGCCCTGGATACCTATAAATGTACTTTTGGATTGCTCTATCTCTCATTCATGGTTCTTGCCTGCTGTGGTGAGACATTGTCGCCACAAGAACTTGGGGCATGCATGGTCTCAGACTGTGATTTCTCTCAATCTTTCTGATAAGACCTGAACAGATATCATAACCATATTGTAACTAAACCTTTGCTTTATGTATTCGTTCATTTTAATATGTTAATTAAACATTTGGATTTGAGAAAAAAATCACGACTCAAGTTATGGCAGTCGACTCCTTAATATTGCTTGATTGGATAAATCCCATCAATTTATATAGATATATTGTCTGAAAGGCATGCATTCATTTGCATAGACCTACATGGTCAATATACTTGACATATTTATATTAAATGCACATAAGCAATACAACGCCTGAAGACTCGTCTGTTCAGAATGGACTACCCCTAGCCATTCGCAGATCACACTTTCTCTATTTGCTCTCTGTTTTCTCTCTGTAAGTCGTTTGTTTGTGTTTCATATGATTTTTGAAAAGCAACTTTGGATCCTAGAAAAGCGCTATATAAATATATTTTGTATTATTATTATTATAGTAACTTATAGTATAGTAACTTAGAGTAAAGTTTTTAAACATGTGACCAATTATTTTGTTCTGTTATAAAAACATAAACTCATAATCTACATAGTTGGTTATATGTTATGAAAAGGTTTGGACGAGAAATAAAAGTGAAATCATGTTGCTTGAATAAGTATTCACCCCTGTACTGTGGAGGCTCCCAGTATACTGTAATGGGTTGTATTCCCAGGATGATTGAATATGACACCACAGAATTCCCAACACCAGCTCAGCTTACTGTACAACATAAGCCTTTAGCAGATAGCTGTGGTAGATTTGTTCTGATCGTCATCTCCCTGATCCGCTAACTAGTTAACAGGTCATATACGTTCTCTTTTACCTCATAGGGGCCCTGCCATTGAGACTGAAGTTTTTTTTTATTTAGTTTGGGAATGAGAAGGAGCACCTCTAGTGGCTGGGCGGTTGAACTGCACTACAGGGCTGGCTCTCCCAAACCTTATTGCAAGGTTGAAAATGTTCTGACAGGGTTGGCCAGACAGCAACTCAATAGGTGAAAGGCCAGTTGAAGCCTGGTGAACTTCATGAAGCCTGATAATGTTGCTGTTTTGGGGCAGTACATTGGCATGTATCACATGTATGTTCACCTGGCTGAATGTTATTCAAGTGACGTTTGGCAAACTATAGACGCTCGAGTTTGTAGTTTGATGATTGCAGTATTTTCTCATCTCAAACAATGTCTGGTTATGTATGTGGCGGCTGATCATAGTTTTGGATACTTTCTGACCGAAGATCCAACTAATATTTACAATTTGCCAATCTGTACTTCGCTAGGAAAAATAGTGTAAAACAGCATGAATTTTAACCGTAAAAAAGAAGTTATAGTTCTGTTCAGAGTAAAAAGGAAATTATTATTTGAAAAAGTAATTTCTGCTGATAAATGTGTGTTGTGGTTGCTTGTTGGCACTGTAAACAGGATAAATGCAGACGTGCTGTTTACTTGTGCTATCTGTTTTGTAGTTACTTATTATGGGGACATTGGATGCTGAACGAGGCAAACAAACAAGAAAATGAAGAGACCGATACAGGGGAACCAGATTATACCACAATAATCAGATCTGTTTGGTCTAGATTGTATTTAGGAGATCTTGTGTGTTTTTTATGCACTTTTAACATAGAAAACATTAGTAATTAGAACACTAAGTAGAAATATTGTGTATTACAGAAAAGGCCATACTAACTTTTGACAAAAAATACCTACATTGGCATTGTGTTGGCATGGAAAAAAATAATCAAAGATGCTACTACAAAATCTTGTTATTTCTTCTCTACAAAAAGCAAACTGCCAATTAATACTGTTTGGTCCCAGCAGTTCTCAGAGCATTTGGAAGCACACGTGCAGCGTGATTTGTTCATCCAAAAGCTGAATCTTCTCCAAAATGACTTGTCCAATTCCAGACACGGACGGAGAGTAGGACCCACTGGTGTGATGGGTACATCCATGTGTGAGCACAACAAGCCTCCAAAATAATCCTCAACAACCCAAAAGCATTGTTGTAATTTATGTAAAAGCAAGGACATACTGTTAAACATGGCCAGGATCAGGGCAGAAGTTATCCTCCTTCCGCCACGCTTTATAAAGTCTGCTAGCCCAGTGAGTGGAAGCAAACATGCAGTTAGATAAATAAAGTCAGGTAAAAAAAAAACGGTCACATAGTGCAGATATGTGAGTGTTTAAGGGAAGGCCAATGTCTCCATTCTACTTGAAGAATAGAGAAAACTTTTTCCAAATTGTAGTGTGTTGATTGTTTGATGACAACGTGTTCATCTTTTTCCTCTTTGCAACTCAATAATCATGCCGTATTATTTGTGAGGACTGCATTCCTTTTTTCAATGTGCAAATTCAAATGGAAATACAAGAACACTTACTTTACAATTTGTGTTTGAATAAGTCAGACCGAGAAGAGGTGTATATGAAATGTGTTTCAATAAATGTGTGATTTAAGAGGGAGAGTAGACAGCAGCAGATAGCCTGACGGTGGGAGGACCTGACCACTAACTGAAAGGTTGCTAGATAAAATCCCTGAATTGGCAAGGTGAAAAACCTGTGGTTCTACCCCTGAGCAAGGCAGTTTATCCTTGTTGCTCCCAGGTCGTTGATGCAGACGAGAAAGCAACAGCTATGCCATTATTCTAACTAAGCTTTTAAATCCAAAAAGCTCAGATGGCTATAAAAGCATCTACAGATTAATTGTCAGAAATCACTATTAAAGTCCATAGTGTAGGCAATTCTCCAATAATGGGTGAGGTAAATAACAGCAACACATTAATATCTTCTTTCAGTGAGTATCTCTCCAGCAAAAGCAATACATTCAAGGTATCTCAGGGATGACCACCAGCCAGTTCACTGGGTCAGTAAAACTAGAGGGCATAGCCCAAACCCTAAAATACAGCCCAAAAGCTTTATCTTCCCTCCACAATTGTTCCACATTTATATTTGAGTTATTCAGTCAGCACTCTTATCCTGAGTGACACACCAGAACCGAGTGTGTAAACTGACTGGCTTAAAGACAAACACCAGACTTTTCACCTTGCCAGCCAGTTACTGGTCAGATGCGTTAACCACTGACACTCCATTTGCGGTTTCTGCCTTGTGTGATGAGATGTACTGTTTCCCTTTTCTTTCCAAAGAGCAATGGGTCATGGCCTCAAGACACGATTTATCGTCCTCCACAGTGCTTTCTACAATGCCCTTTTACATGCCAGTAAAGCTATTAAAAAGATAAAAACATGACTGGGTTTTTCGGAAGCACACTTTCTTAATCAATGACTTGAGCGTCTTTAATTGGTCCGATTTTTCTACTAAAGACAAATATGTAATTAACATTTTAAAATGAATGATGACTGAAGGTAAGACATGGGTTAATATAATCCTACCCCACCAGCATTATCCTCTCACACGATAACAACATTTTACAACAGTATTGAAATGTTTTGAGAGTTCAAAAAGCTGTCACTTAAAATAGCAGGAAAGGATTGGACACATCCAGCTGTACTAGCAGCTCAGGAAGTTCTAGTATCCTTTTATCTGAGTGGAAAAGAAATTGTGCTACAATGAAAGGAACCAACTGCCACTCCCAGTAGTCCGACAAATCCCTGCCATGTGTTAAACCACAGTTTAGCATCTTTGTGCTTTTACTCATATTTTTCTTTATATTGAAATGCGAACACTACAAACCCTTCAGCGGCCATTGTTCAGGAACAAAGCATAAATGGAATCGAGGTTATTTTAGATTGGTAAGTCACTACAATCAAACATCTAAAGAAAATGTTTTTTTTGGCATTCAAATGTAATAGTTCTCCAGTGAAGTGTTTGGGTGAACCCTAAATACTGAGGTAAATACTTTATCTTATTACGTTTCATATCATGTTTTTGGAGCAGCCCTGTAAATGTCACACTCTGGCTTCAGGCATTGTAACACCCTGTAAAACACACTAGCTACACAAACTGTAAACACTTTTGTTTTAATCAAAATAAGACCTTACTTCGCTTTTAAAACATTTCAGTGGCCAGGGCACCCTAATTATTCAGTTTTTTGGTCATCAAATAGCGAAAACAAAAACATTTAAAGGATATGGAGTGACTCAAATATAATATACTTATTATATGCATATTATTAATCTGTCAATTAAAAACATATTGGGATGAAAAGCATGACACAATCATGTATGCAACATGCAAAATCAACAACATCTATCAACAATTTCTTCCA
Organism: Dallia pectoralis; assembly: GCA_029465975.1. Classification (NCBI taxonomy): domain Eukaryota; kingdom Metazoa; phylum Chordata; class Actinopteri; order Esociformes; family Umbridae; genus Dallia; species Dallia pectoralis. The sequence continues at coordinate 15,772,431 of CM055731.1, read as the reverse complement.
ACAACGGTGTCTTATGTTAGATGTTGCTTCCATTTTGCTGCTTCATTTACTGTGAATAATAATTAGTATTTTTTAAAGAAAATATATTTTCTTAAATCTCTGTTCCATGCACTTTTCCTGGGGGTAACACTTTTCCTCAGAGGCATTGCCATTCATTCCCATGAGTGCAACTATGAGATATGGATTTTGCGATTCCTTCAGACCCCTAGCTGTGCTACACAAGCAAAATAAATGTGAGACATTGAGGGCACGCAAAAGTTATTAAAGAGGTGAGTTAATAATTCTCTGAAAGTTCCTACAAGGCGGCCATTGAAAGCAGGTAAGGTGACTACTGACCAACTCAGCAGTAACATAAGCAGGTATCTGCACCAAACAGATGGATTCATTGAAATAAAAAATATTCATGTTTCCTGGTTTATGCTAATTTGTGGGAAATGGATGTATTGGAATTTACTATTCAAAAAATGAATTACATAGATCCCATGTTTGGGAGAATGAACACAAGATGCTTGTATAAAGTAGTTTATTAGGGTTTGTTAGACAGTATATGTTTTAGGCTACGCACTCATTAACAACATGCAGATCGTCAAGCTCAATTGTTAGTGATGCTGGGTGTACTTTATGATAGAGAGCAGTCATTTACTTTTTGACCGATGGCTTAATTGCATTTACTTTTGTAATTATATCAGGTACATATTACCCTGAGAATTGTACCAGAGGCTAACCAGTCTAGAAATGACATTTCTGCTTAACATCCAGTCACTCTTTTTATTAGATTGATAATGTAATACTCTTTTAATATCCATGGAAATACCGAAATGACTGCCCCAGACACCCTGTGCTGAAATTAGACACGGAGCAGATCAGGCGATTGGCCAGTGCCAATTCTGCTTGCATGGTATAGTGCCAGATTAAAGTCCACTGTTCTAGGGTCTAATGAGAGCTCTCCTTATTAAGGTATGGATACTCACTGTGTGTCTGAATGTAGCCCATTGCCCAAGGGAGAAAAAGAAAGAGGTGAAGCCAATGCAATAGCCTGAAGAATTGACATGCTCAGCACACATGAGCAGAAAGCTCAATGTTCATGTTTATTTAGCCCTAAGGAAAAAATAAATAAATAATATGAGATATATATATATATATATATAAAGCTGCAATGTCTTACTAATTTTTCATCTCTCCAGTGTTTCCGTCCAGAACATTTATAGTTGTGTGAATAACAAGAGGTCATGGATCGGAGGTCATGGATCGGGCACATTCATTGACATCCCTGGTAGCGCTGAGAGCAGTGCGTGCCTGGAGAACCACGGTTCAGCGTTACGCTGTCAGTGTATTGATGTCTATCAACTGCTTTCTGCTAAAGTGCAGTTTACATAAAATACTTCCGTCGGAACAACAGAATCCAAGGCCATTAAATTGAACAATATTGACAATGGCTCAAAAAGCAAAAAAATAGAAGTTGTTGACAATGTTATTGGTATCCAAGTATTGACAACCAAAATGGCAGAAGTCTGAATCGACGAAACGGACAGTGGAAGAGAAGTGCAAAACTCCCCAAGTGCGCAATTTCTAGCTTCTTGTAAATAATGAATGCATTTTCTTTTTAAGAGCTTCTTAATAAAAAATCCACTCCCTCTTCCAGAGCTCATGGGGGTGTCCGGTTTTCTGTGAAGGCTGGGGGTTCTCTGTGAAGGCTGGACGAAACTGTGATGCCTTGTGACACCAGGGGACCAAATCAACTGTCTGACCCCGATTTGTTTGCTCCCCGCAAACAGAATAACAGTCGCGTTCACAAACAATGGATGACAGAAGACATCAGGGCCGAGACAAATCGAAGGAGACCGGGGGAATACTGACTAATACAGCGTTTCCGGGTTTCACAATGCAAAGTTTCCACGGCGAATCCAAGTTTCACGAGTTGTATAATTAATAGCGAGGTGCTCCGAGCGATCTCGTCTTAATTGCTTACTTTGTAGATGGAGACATTGTGATTAAGTGGACTGAGAAGGTTATATTTCACGTAGGGCACCTCTCCCCCTGCCTTGATTATCTACCTGTTTATGTTTGATGTCTTGATGCAGAGCGGGGTTCCTCATTAGAGGACAGATGCTGGCTTGTTGTTGGGCTTGCAGGCTGTCAGTGCAGGACAGATGGGATGTGGAGGGAAGCCTGGGAGGGACCGCTGACCCCCTCCCCCTCCCCGTCAGCCTCATGAACACGACGGGCATCACGCTCCTAATCCTTACCGTGCTCCGACAGAGGCTCACCTGCCCTGCAGCAGGCCCCACAACAAGAGGGCATGTCCAGCCGCCAGCTGTGTACATCAGCAACACACGCACACACACCCCAGACAGGCTGGAGACCTCAGAGGCTCACTAGGATTTCACACACATGCACACGCTTACAAACGCCCGCGCACACATACACACATGCGCGCACACACACACACGCACGCACGCACGCACGCACGCACACACACACACACACACACACACACACACACACACACACACACACACACACACACACACACACACACACACACAGAACAGTCAGTTTGATGATAAAGATTCTGTTCTGTTTTTAGTTAGGGGTTGTGGTCGGGGGAAGAGGGAGGAGTGTTAAAAAGTCTCGCCGGCCGGGTCTGATCTCTAATCGAGTTATTTTGAGAGTTAGAATCGCTGTGTTTGTTTGTGCCGTCTTGGCACACAGTCTGGGAAAAACAGCTCATTAAATTGCCTACGACTACGGAACGCCAGTCAAATGAATGTTCGGCGCGAGGAAAAGGGAGAAAGGAAAAACAGCCCTAGAACAATACCGCATTAAATATGAATGACTTTGATTTTGTGATCGTGTAAGAATTTATCCAAACAGCAATGCTCGCTGCTAAGTGAAGACTATCGCTCTCATGTCTTGTGAGAAAAGTCGAGGTTGCATTTTGTTAAGAGATTCTTATCCTCCAGATGATAAAAGGAAAGCAGGCCTAAAGAAGTGAGTCCCTACGGGAGCAGCCCTGACGCAGGATATTAGAGGCAGAATAAATCATGTAATGTTGCTGTATCATCTCTGGCCTGATCAATCTTGGCCGATCAATGAGCCTGTCTGCAGTCATGATATCTGAGGGACAGGAGAGCAGTCAGCTGAGCTTCTCATTAGCATTGCGGAGTGATTGGCTAGCTGGAGGAGATAGGAAAGCAGGAAACACGGATAGACCAGCCGAGGGTGCAGACCGGGGGTAAACTGAATACATTCGGCAGAGAAAGAGTCACCCGATAATGGGATCCTCAAAAAGGCAATGAAAGACCGATCAATTTTACACAATTTGACGAGCCCTTGCATCAAACATCTGTCGGGCACCAATGTGTTGATGTTGGTTTAAGCTGTAAACCTTGATTACTTTTCAGAACGAGACACCAGTCAAGTTCAACTTGTGTTCAGTTGTTCCAAACAAAATTAGATTGACAGTACATTTGAGTCGTTCAGCCATTTTACAGGCCTTTATATTGTTTGTTGGTATGAGTGGTATTCTTTTTTGTTCCTAACAAAAACAGATGAAGAAAGTTACAACCTCTCCTGTCAGGTGTAGATCCATGTATTTTTGTTTGAATCAAAGGGAAATTGCAACCCAGTACGAAAATGCATTGTATCCAGTTGGCAACTGATTACTGTGATTTACATTGCAATACACGACTTTTATTCTCACAAGTCCTTTTCTTCCCAATCAGATGCCAAATCTCTCCTTGGGTGACATGTACGGTAATGCTCTGTACTTTTCTCCCTTACCGGATGATTTTGTTAGATTTTTGTGTATTTACAGTAACTGAAAAGGCATAGCTAAAATGGCAAAACCAAGTAACCTCTAAACGAGTCACAAAAGTGTGTCTGTGGATGCTCTTCACACTATGTGCAGACTGTAAGTGACATTTAAACTCTTCAAATCTACTAATCCTAACCTTCATCATAACCTTAACCCTTACCCTAAACTTAATCCATAACCTAAATGTAACCCTAACCTTATTCAGCTTCGTCGATTGTTTGTTCATAGTTTTATTATTATTATCAAATATAATATTCATTATTTAACAATTAAGACTGCCATGAGAAAGTGTTACCTAAACAAATAGTCCAAGGTTAATAAAGAGACAATATTTACAGAATTGTCAAGGCGTGAAAAAAGTTCTGAACCATACTGCATGCGAGCCCCCACAATTTTTGAATGCTCAAATGAAACAGATTTCTATTTGCGATCCTTAACACGCTGGTAATGATCACTTGTGATGATAGGCATACAATCAAAGAAATTACCTAGAAATGAATTGCCAAATACAAGCTAGATGTCTCATTAAGTGGACTGATAATCAGAGTTTACAATATTGTATTAGCTCAGATATAAAAAATAAAAAAAACTAGGCAACCAAAGGTTTTCAATAGAGTAAAAATAAATAAAAGCTTCATCCAAATACAAAATAATTGAGTCCTTGCGATTGACGCCAGTTTTAATTAAACCAGCAGGAGAACACATGATAGTGTTTGACCTTCGTTAGTGCTCCTGGCTTCAACCTCCAGATTGGGACGTTTAACTGTCGCTGTGGACAATTATCTTTCAGGTACATCCTGCTGTGTTGGATAATAACACCTGATTAGCCAAAGAGCAGAACACAGGGAGGATTTTCCCAATCTGTTGGACCTGCTGCACCAGCCGGGGTTATACAGCATTCTCAATCATTTTCACCATATCGCCTCCTCTCTCACCGACCCAGTGGGTTTCCCATGCTCTGTGCAGGACGCAAGGGTCTTAATCAAAGCGGTTGGTGGTTCATTTCTTTCAGAGAACGGATAGGTCAGGACATCAGTGGAGAGGGAGTGATATGGGCCCATCTGCCTCTTGGACCGAAACCACTCGCCCGAACATGAGTCGAGAAGGTACATTACAACCTTGCCAAAAGCTATTAAAATATGTGTGTTATGTACTGGGAAAATGCAAACTCTGAGGTGACTTTTATCTCTGCTAGATCTATAGACATACTGCCTTGTCAGAAAGATAATTGATCATTAACTTGATAATATAAAACGCTTACATACATAATAGCAATAGACACTCAAGCTTGAGGCACATGGGAATTCTGATTGGGCCTTTCTATTTTGTCCGTTATAAGCAAAATTTAATTGAAAGGAATGTTGTCTAGCAATTTACAATGTGTATTTGCATGGTAAACAAGGACATTTCTACGTGACCACAAACCTTTGAACGGCGGTGTACATGGTTCCAGAAGATACATTGATCTTTACATGTAAAGATTCGATTTGAGTGTGGTGTATCACAGACTGTTAAACATTTGTAGGTGGGTTGATGAGGTGCTCAGTCTCCACTATGGGACAGCTGGGCAGTTGCTACGGGCCACAGCACAAGCAAGGGAACTGTTCAGGTGGTAGGATTGACCTATACTGCCCGCATGCCGGCAAATTTTGGAACAGCGGTTGACAGGATTGAAAGGGACCAGCAAGGTCTTGCATGCATGCTTCCTTGCCCCGGAGTCATGTATAACCAGGACGGAGAATCATGATGGCAGCCGATGAACATTTCCGCAAATTCTGGACAATCTGTGTAACAGCTAAGCCCTCAATCTCAAGGGGAAGAGGTGGGAGCATTTCTGTTGAATTCGAGAAGCTTAACTTTTAGCTTAACATTTGTTAGCATAGTGTAGGAGACTTTGTGGGTCCATGTCAAAGAGATAAAAAGTCTACAAATTCTAAATCAATCAAATTTATTTCATAAAGGCCTTTTTACATGAAAGTGTTTTTACAAACATCCTGCCGGAATCCTACAAAGCACACATCTACAAGTTGAAACAAGTTGATACACTAGGATGGGTCTCATGGTTCGAATTTATGAAGAAACCTAGAGAGGAACCAATTATAAAATGCACTTTCTAAGTGCAAAGAGTCTTGCAGTCAGAAAGGGACAACCGGGAGGGTTGAGGGTTTGGCAGATTGCAGGCCGAAACTGTCAGGTAGCATCAGCTGCTCAGCCTGCAACACAATCAGGGGGATGGTTCCAACACATGTTTTCAGGGCTGATCGGTCCTACAGCGTGGCCAGCAGGAACGAGTCCTCCTTAATGGAAGTGGAAACAAGACACAGGGAAAGGTTCGACTCCCTAGTTCCCTACGTCCCCGGCACAATAGTATCTCATCTCATCTTCAACCGCTTATCCGGGGTCGGGTCGCGGGGGTAGCAGCTCTAGCAGGGGACCCCAAACTTCCCTTTCCACAATAGTATAGCAGCATAAATCTTAAAAATCAGACAGGAGGGTGGAGTGAAACTGTGACCCTGAACAGGTTAAACCATGGACAGGGCCCAACAAGCCGGATAACACCCACCCACTTCAACCAAGCATCAACCAAACGACACCAGTCAACCGCAACCACTCTGGAAGGTTTATTTTTGCTCACAGAGTTATTCGAACTGAGGGAACAAAAGAGACCAATAGTGAGCCAGTGACTCCAACTCCCCGGCAGGAATTGGGAGAGGACTTCCCAGGGGAGATGAGAACACGTCCAGCAAAGACAGCAGGGCAGAACGAATGAATTCCGAGCCTTCTGTTCACCTTCGTACCTTCGAAATACTCTTAACCAAATATGTACCTATTCTGCCTCACAGGAAGTCAGTGATCCACCACCATCTATATATGTTAAGCTAGGAGCATTTTTTTGTAGAACTTATTGGGAGATGGTTTTCAATGCAAAGCTAGAGTTCAGAAACAGTGCACTTGCACCCGTCTTGGGTTGTTTTTAATGTTGTAGGATGTAGTGGAGGCTATTATTGAATGTTGTCATGACCCAGGTGTAGTACAGGAAAAATGCCAGACGCAGAGTGTGTACGCAATCAAATATTTTATTTAAATTAAAATAAACCGTGAACTACTAGGCTATAGAAATGAAAATGTGCTACATGGCAACTTACAAAATACATAAAACAGCTAGGCAACAATTGTACTACCACACTCATCAAATAACCAACAACAATCCGTGACATAGGAACAATATCCAACCCTGTGTAACAAGACCCAGTGACTTAAATAACAAACATAATCACTGGATCCAAACCTTGTGTGCAGCTATTGCTATAAACTATAAACAGCTGTGTTCAGAAAGTAAATAGACCCCAAACCGAAACTTAAGGTGTGCACCCCACTAACAGTCTTGTATTGAACAAAAACTCACCACTTGTGAAAACAGTGTCCAATCAGTCAAGTATCCAGGTGATTGATGGGCAATTTGAAATGACATCTACAATACAACTGGTATTGTGTGTATATATATGCAAAATACATTTTCTGAACAATTTCGTTTGGATTCACTAATTTATAAATGTAGCTTTTTCTTGACCGTGTTATTCTGTTTAATAATTTTTTTTAAACACTCACACTCACCTTAATAATATTATGGTGACCCTGTGTTTTATGCTGCGCAATATTTATAAAAGTAAAAAACTGCAATATATTGCTTGCATAACTATTAATACAAGTGGAGCCACATTTTGCTGCAATATAAACTTTAAATGCAATGGTATGTATGCACTAGCTTTTCACAGTGTTGGAGTGATTTTGGCTTATTTGTCTTGGCAGATTTGCTTTAAGTTGTTCAGGTCGGTTGGACAAAGCAATTTTGGAACAGATTCACAATTGGATTGAGTTCAGGACTTGCACCTTTTTGTTCTTGAGTCACTCAAATGTTGCTTTGGCCTTCGGTAGGGTGAATATTCTGCTGAGGAAGAATTTTCTAAAAAAGTTGACTAATAGGGCATCAAAGCAATTAAAGGTTCAACTTTCTTGACAAAAAATGTGCACATTCACATTACCAGCCCAAGAATGAAGCAACCAACAACAAGAGTTGATACACGGTAACTACAAAAAACCTCCAAATAGGATCAAGACCAAGGAAGAAAACTAGAGAGGTAGTGGCTAGTCCAGCTAAAAAATGTAACCTGGCTAAGCCAGTTTTTTCTATCTTCTGCAATACAGCATCATGTCTTGTATCAATGTTTCGCTTATATTTGGCACAGGATTTTGCACATCCTCATTGTGACAGACCATACTTTCACCCAGTTTGGATACCGTGACAACTGGTGAGTGGGATCCTCTATTGTGTTGACATCTGGTGAACTGGGCTCAAGCTCATCGGCACTAAGGGGTTGTTTGCGGAGTACTAATCAAAATTTCAGCTTGACGTTTATGGTGTTGTACTTCTAAATCTTTAAGTAACTGTAGATTTCACTTTCCAGTTAAACAAATAGCTCAAGCTTTATGGTTGTTAGTAAATCTGCCTGTAGATCTTTGACTATATATGTCTCCAACAGTCCTCGTTGATTATAATTACACAGCACACGTTTCTTCATATTTCAGTCCATCACCTGCTGCTGTTTTTGTTCCCATTAATCAGTTTTTACATGATTTTCTCATTTGCCTTTAACCTTTTCACATGTGGTTTTGCCATCTCAATTGCCCACTCTAGCATGAGATGCAATGCCATTATCACTAACTGGACACCCCCAAAATAAAATAAATAAATAAAAGTACCTGAATCATTATTTTGCCCTGACAGCGTCTGTAGAGGGTGGATTGATGGACTTTAGTCTTGAATAATCAAAGGGCTCCTGGGGCAGGATGCTCAATAGGCTTGTTTGTGCAACTATCAGAGACCCTCACTCAGAGACCCTCACTCAGAGACCCTCACTCAGAGACCCTCACTCAGAGATCGTAACTTAGAGACACTCACTCAGAGACCCTCACTCAGAGACCCTCACTCAGAGATCGTAACTTAGAGACACTCACTCAGAGACCCTCACTCAGAGACCCTCACTCAGAGATCGTAAGCCAGAGACCCTCACTCAGAGACCCTCACTCAGAGACACTCACTCAGAGACCCTCACTCAGAGATCGTAAGCCAGAGACCCTCACTCAGAGACCCTCACTCAGAGACACTCACTCAGAGACCCTCACTCAGAGACACTCACTCAGAGACCCTCACTCAGAGACACTCACTCAGAGACCCTCACTCAGAGACACTCACTCAGAGACACTCACTCAGAGACACTCACTGCACCTTGCAAAAAAGACTTTTGACAAATCTAGGCTAAAAGCTATAGAAAATTATATTGATTTAAGTTTACTTCTGAAACAAATTTGTACAAACTAATTTGTCGAAAACAGGTACAGTAAATTATAAATGGTGTATCTATACAAACTTGTTAACATGTAAACCCCCCATGAGAAAGATGCTTTCCTTGTGAATTCTCACAGTTTTATTGGCTCTCGTTGAAACACTGTAGATCAGGATGCAATGATGAAGTTTTGCAAATAAGAAATAACACTAAAAGTGAGAACATGAACATGTTATACTGGTTAAGATGAAACGAAATAGTGTAGAGATCCGATTTTAACGCTGATAAATGTTAACCTTTGTCTCAATCGGAACAACGCAGTACCCTTTATGTAGATAATAATATTGAACAAAAGCAAAATATAGGTTAGCTCATGTGACATAATAATTCTCTGCACAGTATAGGAGCAAAGAATGAGTCACGAAATAGTGCCATCAATCACAGTAAAATGGCATATGCCATTGTGTGGAATCGGAACAATAGCCCAGACACACACTAAATGGCTTCAGTCACTCATCAATTACCCAGACACTGTGCGGAACGTTACAAAAGCTCCCTAATTACATTTAATCTTCATTCTAGATGTAAAACAGGGGGTTAACATAATATCACTTAACCAATCTTCATGGTTCAATGGCGTTAAATGACTGAATTAATGAAAGCCGGTCTGCTTCCCTAACACTTTCTGACTGGTCATTTTTCGCGAGACGAGGCATTCTCGAAAATCCAATTTTCTCTCCTTTTTCCAAAAAATCTTTACGTGTCACGTCTTATGTCTTGGAGATAATTTTTTCTGCCGTTTTGCCAGTTCTCTCTAAATCTTTTATAAATTGAATGCAGGTACAATGGTTGAATGGGTTAAATACTTTCTGCATTAGCTCGGCTATGATCCAAGGAGGTGAAAATTGACTAGATCTGAGTTAAGTTCTAGGATTTTAATAAGCCATTTGAATTTCTCTATAAAAGGTGGACCACAGCAAAACATTGACCATAAAGTGTCATAGGATGTTTTCACATATAGTTTAAAATAACTGATCTCAGTCCCCTTTAAAGCCGACTCTGGGTAGAAAAACTAAATAACTTGTTATTTTTTATTCACTGTGCCCTTGCTTGTGAATGAGGACATAACCCACTAGCCAGTTCACTTCAGCATTTTTGCAGTCTGAATACTCTTTACATTGCTATGTCACAATACCTTTTAACAACACACATTGCATAAATGCAAAGTGCAAATGCACAGTGCATAACCAATGCTACAGTAGCTATGTGAACCTGTGAGTGGGCAGCATGATACCGTATATTCAAAAGCATACATTTTGAAAGCTAGTAACTTGCACCAAGTAAAAAAATTACTAGATTAGGCCTATATATATTATTATATTATAATTACATACTAATTGTATTATTATTATATGTTATTATAGTATAAAACAGATAGACAAGTAATCTTTTTGTAAATGGCTTAATGGCAAGATTGTGTAGAAGAAATAACACTTTATATGGATACCCAGCTTTGAGCCGGACCTTAATACCAAACTGAAGCAACATTGGAGTGATGCAAGAACAAATGGGAATGTCCTACCAGTGATTCTGATTTGTACACCATCGGTAATTTGTCACAATGCAACCAGAACAACCTAAAGCAAAACAATTGGCAGAACAATGGGACAAAATCAGTGTGACATTCTGGGCAAAGCTAGTGCATACTAAAAGACTTGTGGCTCAGCCAAACTTGGATGTGTAGCTTTACGAAGATCTATGGCTAAACAATTGTCTGAGTTCTAGAGAGGCTTCTGGGGAGATTGGTATTGCCCTGTCATGGCCCGTGAAGTGTAAGAATACATATATAAACAGGTGTGTGCCTTTCTAAATCATGTCTAATCAATAAACCTTAGTAGACTGGATCTTGCCAACCACCCAGACGATGAATCCCTGAGAGCTTAGAGAAATAGGTTGGAAATGTAGGTTTATTTGCTTTCTTTCAGTTATGGATTTGTTATTAAAGGTTTCTGTTGCATTAACCTTTGGTTTGTTAAATAAAACACCCCTTGGTTTTGTACCACCTCCTGTCTCAGTGTGGTTGCGTTGCCCGCGCTCCAGAATATACCAATTATTCATCTATTATTTGGAGGTAGATTGGTTTTAAGATATTAAATGTTAAGCAAACCACAGTCTTGAGGGGTGATTATGAAAGTCCAGAATCTATGGCTTGAGCAGTTTGGCCCACAAAAAAACATGCATTAAGACATGTAGGGAACAGTTAGTGACAAGCTATATTACTAAAATGATGGTGACCTATACAATGGAAGGACAGGTTAAAAACCTCAACCCAGCTGACGCCAAGTATTAGTTGCTAGTAGATATTTTTTGTGAGTTTACATATTTAAATGGAAAAAGTTAATTTTATAAAGATAAAGTGAAAAGAGAAAATGTTATGACGGTTTTACCATCCTTGTAAACAATTCAGGCTAATTGCAAATAGGAAATCCAAAACTGACCTTTTAAACAAATAAATTAGGACAGATTTGTATCATCTTTGAAACAGTACGTGTTAATATAACTACCATAACAGAGGGAAACAAATCCATAGTGTTCAACAATTATAACTGTGTAAAACCAATCTTAAGCATATCTTGTTTTAGACATTTGCTCAGAGTCATGTTCAATCTCCCTAAAAACGTAGCGCATTTAAAAATATACACTTTTATTTCTCTTAAACTATTTAGAATTGTGTTGTTCTGGATATAGAGCCCTGTTCCACAAAGTGGTACCATATACAAACACATGACATACTTAGTTTATAATAAATCCAATAAAAGTTGCGATTTTGCATTCAAATGTAATGTCACTAATGCTGGTATCACAAATATGAACTGGACGCTGCACTAAATGCTTAAATGTCCTCATCAGATGGGCATATCAAAGTGATGGATGATCAGGAGATATTGGGTAATTGTAGTTCCTTGTAATTGTTCTGCTCAGGTAATGTTAGAAGAGGCTGAATGTCACATTCAAATGGGTAATTTTCATTCATAGGAGACTTAGATTTCGTTTTTGCTATTCTGTAAAGTACATTTAAAGAATGACCACGGGTACATTCACCCACAAACAGGATGGAGAGAGAATCCTGTGAAAGACCAAATGCTGTTTCAATAATAGACATCAAACTGTAGGCTTTCAAGATTGATGTTGTCAGTGTACCTTGTTATATTCAGACGATTACCTAGACAATGTTTACAAAGACCTTCTCAAGGAGAGGATGCAAAACCATTTCAGTAACATAAGGACATTCGATACAGAAAAGTATAGGTAACTGCCACCATAATGGATACACCAAACAAAACGTTCAGGACTAACATGAACTGCCAGAAAAGCTTCAATGCACCTTGGCATGGGTTCCAGATGGTCTGGGCATCCTTCTTCCCTGACAAATAACAAATAACGGTGGAAAATGCTGTCTGAGACTTTGTTCTACTCTAAGAGTTATATGAACATGTTTAAAACAACATATTCCCCCAGGCCGAAGATGATGGAACTGACAGCAGTCATATAATAACTCTCAAAGGACAACCATTTGAATCAATCTGAAACAAATCTGTGACATCCTTGACAGCAATGCAACAACCACCATTACAACAAAAAGTATTGTGTTACCAAGTATTAAATATGATTGGTATTTTCATTTGACCCTGTTCTCATAACATTATTATATGCACGCATAAATCAACCGACAGTTGTTTATCCAAATATTGCATTAAGAAGAGGTATTAAAATGTTTAATAAACACCTCGAACGTGATTACTTGCTCTGTCTGGATTACTCCTGCACTGCACCTTAGAGAAGACGTGACAATCTCCCTTATGTTTGACAAATGTCTGACAGCAGAAGACTCACTGCTCCACTGTTTTGTGTAAAATAATGTCCAGCCTATTATGTAATAAATGTGTCAGCTGTTCTTTTGCCTGATTACAAATTCTTCTGGTTGTTGATCATTGCTGCAGTGCTATGGTATTATAGATGTTCAAGACAATTTAACTAAACACTGTAACTAGGCAACTCAGGAACATTCAATGCTGTCTCTGTAAACAACTCCAATGTGTATTTGCCCTTTTGTTTCTGGTTATTGTCCTGCATTCATTTTTCAGGGTCTGTCAAATTGATTCCTATAGTTTTTTCCTGTGCCCCGATTCAATTGGCTATATAAAAACAAAATAAAAACAATTCATAGTCTTTTGCAATGACAAGCACATTCGTAACATGACACTGATGATTCCAATCCAATTCTGTAATACGGTGACATAACACTAGCAAGACTTCACTAAGGATGAATTAGATGTCATGTTTAACAAACTATGCAGATTCATTCTTGGATGGGAATATAAGACACAACATTATACAATGTAAGGAACCACTAAAGTGGCGGTTTAAAATAAAATACAACAGCATTGTAACCAATTGATTTTAAAATGCACTAACTGTACAAGACATCCTGACAAGGCACCTTTCGAAAACAGCAACATTTACAAAAACACCTAGAGATCGGAGTAAGATTTTTAAAGCAACTCAAGGCAAGTTTGTTTATATAGCACATTTCATTCACAGTGGCAATTCAAAGTGCTTTACATTATTATGCCGTTTTTCTATATATTTAAAGAGGCTTTCAGGAGGAGTCCCCTTTTCTGGTGATGGTAATTTTATGACAACTCCCAATTCAACACTTTATTAACTGCTAGCTAGAGTTAAAGGTTTGGTGAAATCTCTTCCCCAATTCAAACACAATAATTATTGGAAATTTTTCTTGAAACCTGCACAATCAACATGTCCCATCAAGAAGATGCAACACCATTTGCCATTTATTATAGAGACTTTGGAGATGAGTCTGGAATAAAGGACCCAGAGATGCATCTTTATGACGTTCCTACCAAGAAATGCAGGACTCAGCCGTGCAAACCACTTTACAGCAATGAGTCTGATGTCACTTGACCCACTTGTAGAAATTTCCATCAGGCTTTGTCATTTTTAGCCAGACTGACCACAAGTTTTGTGTCTAACTACCTTGGCAACAGGATCTGCCGGTTCACAGAGCTCAATTGTACGTGCAATGACTGGATGCAAGTTAAATAACTTGATGCTAAGAAGTGTACAGAGAGATCAAGGATAGAATGAAGGAACCTAGACATAAAATCATTAAAAATAATATTAGGTACACATATTTTGCTGCTCATTAAGCCAATCATGTGGCAACAACCCAATACATTTAGACATATAGACATTGTAAATATGGTGTATAGACAAAGCAGGTGTCATGAGAAATAATAAGTATTGGAGCTCTATTTAGATTACGCTGATCTACATGACTTTTTTTTAATGAAAACATGTAATTACTTGGGGTCTCTAATAAAATGTTGTTGATTAAATTATGCAATATTATCTATTGGGTAGTAATATGACTACACAATTGATGCTGAGTTTCTATTGCACAGACTGCTTTTTCTCTTGCTTCCCTTACTATAGTGAAGGTATTATTTCATTCATGCAAGTAGGTGTGAAGAAACATTTATTAAATTCAAGCCGAGCTAGTGGATAGAGAGATCATATATGTGAACGTAATGTCAATTGAAATGTACTGCAAAGCCGCAGACAAATAGACAGCACAATGTAAACCCACCCAATGATAGTATTCGGTCTTTTTATCCTATGTTACATCTTGTGGCCTTGTGTGTACTCCCCTGCGCTGTTCTATGTTAAAATGTGTTTACTGTTGCCTAATCCTTCCTCCATCATTTGCTGTGCCACAGTATTGACAGAAAATGAAAGATTAATGTGTTCTCTGGCCTTACCTACAGCGTAAACCTCTCCCATAATTCAACCTCCATAGCTTACAGCCAATTGTGCATGTGCAGTGAATAGTAATCTTATTCTTAAGGGCTAATGGCTTTGAAGTGGGCACTAGAGCTAAGAAAAGGGTGCAAAGAAGACCATCTACCAGGAGCATCACCAAACCCATTGCTTTTAGGGCTCAAGCCACACATATTTTTTGGTCAGCTCTGAGTGCTTTTGGTGTTAATAAAGTGCTTTGTTTTCACATTGCTGGCTTCATCTGAAATAAATGTGTGTGTGTCGCATCCTTCCAAAGTTTGTATCACATCCCACGAAGGTTGTATCACATTCGGGTGACGTCCTCTCCCTGCCTCAACTAAAATATTCTCCCTATCCCAAACGGGCATAAACAGATTTTTGATAAACCCTTAACTGATTTATATTTTTTTATTTGAAGATGCAAATATTGTCTTTATGGTTGTTTACAATATAATGGACTTCATAATTTTCCAACAATGTCACTCCAGGGAAAAATAATAACACATGTTAATATAGAAAATGCTTATTCATCTATTTAGCAAACCAAATGCTACACAGCAGACAGTGTAAGAAGCAACTATTTACTGTGGGCTCATTAGTCAATCACCCCGGCTGTAAGTTCATAGCAGCAGAATAACTAATTATGGATTAGATAATTACATTACCTTAGACAGTTGTGAAGTGGTCTTCTTTCTCCCATCATTTCATCCATCTGCATTGTGTCTATTCAGCCTGTGCATGACGTCTAGTTATACCAATTATGAGTGAGAGAAATTTGCTAGAGACATTAGACATCATTAACAAAGTAGTAGCGAATGAACGAATTCACATGAATGCGTGTTCTCTACAGCAGGACCATTAATAGATATAAATGTGAACTGCTGAGGGAACGTCCATGGTGTCTTAATGGAATAATTCTGCAGAATAAGTCCTCACCAGTGACAGGGGACTGTAACAGGACCGTGTGCAAACATTTCATGGAATGGCTCTCGGTTGAACAGGCAGGACACAGGCACTGCTTTTGAATAGATATTTTTTTATTTCAGTAAGACAGACACAATGTATGAGTGACTTCATATTCAGTTGTCTGTAGTGTAGATACACTTGGGTCAATAAAATTTATTATTCAACCACTCTGATATGTTAACAAAACTCGATTTGACAAGTTGGACATCTACTTTGTGCGTGACACAGTTATTTTTTCCAACAATTGTTCACCGACAGTTTATTTCATATAACTCACTATAATTTACTATATAACAATATAACAATTCTAGCGGTCTGAAGTTTACATACACTCAGTTGACTATGCATTTGAACAGCTTGGAGAATTCACAAAAATGATGTCATGGCTTTAGAATCTTCTGATTTGCTAATTGATATGATTTGTGTCAATTAGAGGAGTCTGTGGACGTATTTAAAAGCCTTCAAACACTGTCCTCCTTGCTTGACATTGTGGCAAAACAAAAGAAAAAATACTATTCACTTTAACCAGAATATTGAATGAAAACATTGCAAACTACTGCATTACATGTTATAGTAGCGAGAGAGCGTGAAAAGTTGTGAATCAATCATGCAGTAAGTATATATTTAGCTGAAGTCTGAACAATGACTAGAATGGACACTTACTTGCAACCATGCTATTTAACTTATAATGTAGCATAACGACAGAATTGTACATAACAGAATTGTAAACATTACATGCAGCTATGCAATGTCTACAGGACCTGAATAATTTAACCACTTGGAAAAGATGAGCAAAAAGGGCTATAAAGAAATGGCCTTGTTGTTTATTAGCTTCATTATGCACTAATATATGACAAATCAAACCGTAAATATAGGTAAAATGTACAATTATATGCCACCTCCAGGCCAACAAGATATTTCGGCATCCTGCCAAAAATGTATTTGCCCTCATCTGACCATTGAACCTGATTCCAATTCAAAGATCCAGCAAAGGGCTGCAAACTCCAGGTGTTGACATTTAGATACAGACGGAAAGCTTTCTTCTGCCAAGATGTCTAAATAGTTTCTTGGCAGACAGTGGGCTGGCAGAAACACCACCAACCTTCACCCTGATGGTCGCAAGATCGATTGCATTAAGCTGCAAACATTGTTTTTTCTTGTTGTTGTAGTGGAATTCGTCTGGACAGACATTTTTTCGTGGACATTTTTGTATTTGTAACGTTAACCCTAAGCAATAATCTTAACCCTAGAACCTCAGTACTTTGATAACCATTACCTAACCATAACCAGTAATTCATGTTTTTGATAGTCACAAAGCATCCACAATGGCATTTGCCCATACATAACACACATTGAGATAAAACATTACACATTTTAAGATGGTTAAATGTTCAGCACCAACATTACCACGTTAAACTCCAAAATTCAAATATATTATCATAAGAACTATGGAGATATGATACTGAATGTAATTCACACAGGGACATGGCACATGTACAGATGATTCACACTGTCACATTAGTTATAAGAATGTGTATATGCATGTGATTCCTATGATATGCTATTGGCAAAGGATTCTATTAGATTAGATTCAGCTTTATTGTCATTGGACAGTACACGTACAGTACAAAGAAATGCAGTTTGCTTCCAACCAGAAGTGCAATAGAGCAGTGTATTGCAAAGATATGGAGTACAGTGTGATGATGTGCAAAGTCACATGGATAGGTAAATGTGCAGGTATTCAGTTCAACAATGTAGCAAACTGCAAATGTACAGAGGGCAATACAAGAGAACATCGGTGCAAGTGGTAAATGGATAGTAAACAGTTAGCATTGTGCAAATGGCAAATATAAAAATAGGCTAGCAGTGTGTAGGGAAAGAGGTAGCAATGAGGAGTACAAACAGAATATAAGCAAATGGCAGATCAAGTATATAAAATAGCAGTGTGCATGCAAGGTTACCGAATGGTTTCAGAGTTCAGCATGTTAACAGCAGTTGGGAACCACTAGGTGCTTGATCTCCTCTCTGTAGGCTGCCTCATCATTGTCCCTTTTCATCCGCAAACTCTCTGATGGTATTGGAGCTGTGTACAGGGACACAGTCGTTGGTGATGAGGTTATACAAAAGTGGGCTGAGCACACAGCCCTGTAGGACACTGGTGTTCAGGGTCAGGGTGAAGACAGACTGAGGTCTGTTGGTTAGGAAGTCTAGAGTCCAGTTGCAAAGCTGTATTGTAATTCTTTTGAATTATAATGAATATCAATAAGACTATGAAAGCTGTATTGAAAAGCTGTATTGAACGAGCAGTATTACAATTTCTTTGAATAATAGTGAATATAAATAAGACTATGAATTAACACACCACCACACAATCAAACTTGCTCCACAATGCTTCAGGGTCCAAACCACAACATTTTGAGTCATCACCGGTCTAATGTCCATTTCTCATGTGATTTAGCCCAAGCAAACCATACCATAATATTGGTGTCCTTCAATAGTGTTTTCTTGCTGAAATGTAACCACGAAGACCTTGATTCATGTACTCTCTATTGATACTCTAAAAGCGTATCCTATGCAGCCGAGGTAACTCCGGGTCTTCCTTTCCTGTGGCGATCCTGGCGAACGCTTAATGATTTCCGCCGCTACAATTTAAAAGTTATTGAAACTCTCCTGATTGACTGGGGACACCTAGAACCCTAACATACCTGGTCCCCCAAAAGTGTGACTGATTAGTTCGCTCTTGCATCATTTTATATATATCTTTTTTTTAATTATTATTTTATTTTAACATTCATATTTTTCAATATGCATTCATTACTCATGAGTTCCATTGATCTGGTAGAACAACAAATGTTTAACATCCGGATTCAAATACCCATCTTTTAGGGACAGAGCTTCTTTTGTGTGCGCCAACAGAATTTTGTGCTATAAAATGACATTCCTTTACAGCAAAACTAAAGGCCAGTCATGCAATCTGCCCCGCAAGGCCCAGGATACTAAAATGAACATCCTAGACAAAACAAAACGACAACCGAGCAACAATGATTAGGGCACACAAGAGTCATGCTTCCATTGCCTTTGACCTGATACCTTATCAGGAGGATGAAGTGAAACGTCAAACTATAGCTCTGAAAGTCTCAAGTGCATTTTAAAAGTTTCTGGCTATGAAAAAAATTACTTGTGGGAATTCTAGAATCAGTGAAAATACTATTTTATTTCTGGGCCACTAAAGGATGTCATGATTGAGAAGCCTATGATTGATGAACACACAGGGATGATGTGGCTCACACACAACACATTAAACAGACAGTTGATGCCACGACAAAAACCTCTTGTACTCGTTCTTAGATCGATCAGACGGTTTCATTTCCGCATGTAAAGCAACAAATGGTAAACATTTTCAAAGGGGGTGGTGATTTTCTGGGTTTAAAAAAGGAGTGGCGGTCAGCTGTCCTAGGTCAGCGTTGTATCATTTATACACAGACATAAGTCCAGGTATGATTTACACAGACACGTTCTTCATCACTCTTCCTTAGATTGAGGAATACTTTATGACAACCTGTTGAAATGTTGAGTGCTTTTTCTCAGACTTCTCCAAAATCAAAGCATAGCATATACGCAGAGCAGATATTGGGACAGCATTCATCTTTTCTGTCAAGTATAACTGAATTAAACAAAACTCAACACATTTTTTAATACGTATCTCAATATCATAGTATAGACTTTTGTTTAAAATATATTGTGATATTTTGCACGTACTGCCCAGTACTAGATTAGCAGTGGCTGAGACAGACTTCTGTTAAGGTTGTTAAAATAAAGGCTGTTTGAGCCGAGGTTCCTTTTGGACATCAAACTGTTTTTCAACAGACCGGAAATCATTTTCTGTCATATTTTTTCTCTCAAAATGTTCACGTTATTTCACCAGGTAAGTATTCAAAGGACATATTATTCTTCATAGTTACAAAACATGTATACTTTAATTAAGGTTCTAGATAACTTTAAACTAAATGTAAAAATAACTTGACTATCGCCAGACTATGAGATATGTCTGAGCATCAGACCTACAAAAAACTAAATTATTGTTGCAACAGGTAACAGGTTTGGTGTCTTGGTTGAGAAATCTTTTACCCTCTCAAATGTTTGCCCTGATCATTATTAATAAATTATCTGAAAACATGCAAGCATCCACGTACAGAAATTAGGCCAACACTTCCATTTCACCTGAATATATGTCACATATGGTTGAGCTGGGAAGCGAGGGAGAGCACTTCTGTGTAGTGTGTTAATTTAGAGCACAGCTATTTTGGGTTTAGCTAAGCACCGGGCATAGGTTAATTCATCAGTGGACTATTTCACGTCCCTGGTTAGGTTCACGTGTGCTTGTTATTGATTTCCGTTACGTGGCGTCATGTGGGTGAGTGTTTTAAAAGTTGTGTTCATTGATTGTAAAAGTTTTAAGTCGCTTTATATAAGCACACTTTTCTTTCATGTCATGTATAGTTTATAGTTTTCCGTTCGTGTTATTTGGCTGTATTAATTTCTGTAATAAAACGCCATCCGAACATGGATATCTTGCTCTGCCTGGCTTTCTACTGTACTACACCTGTGAAACCGTGACAATATGTTGAAATTCCGTTTTTGTTCGCATAATCGTGTTATGTATAACTATGGTGTTATTTTGATTTCATTATGTGAAAGTATCATTCATGTAATTAGAGAACCACATTTTGGACTGAAATGTTCTTTTTTAAGAGTTATGATGGTATAAAATTATATAGTTGCCCATTTGTATGTATTGTACTTATTTTATAAGCCTTTTCTGGACGTTTTTCTTTTACAAAAGGTGCCATTAATTTCAGGGGTGACTGTATGAGTGCTCCAGGTAAGGTCTGCCTGTAATTTATGTGATTCAAAGTACACAGAGATGAATGGAACTCTGATTTGACCTTGCATTGACCATGAGACCCCAATCAAATTCCACAGAGCCGTTGAGTGTCGTGACCTACACAATCTCCTGGCAGGCTTCCACTGCCTCTCTATTCATCAGGGATACTTTCCCTCACTACTGTATCAGTTGTAGATGGAATTTATCCACAATCCACATCACTGAAGGAATAAGATAGAGGAATGTGCAACAATAATAGGAAAAGCAAAGACAGCAATGAGCATGTAAAGCGATTTCCTGCTGAATATTTCTGGCACACACACGGACCCATGCCCCCATTAGCAATTATGCACACATCTATGCACAAACGAGCACGGGTTATGACACCTTTCTGATTTGCGCAGCTAGAAGCCTTGAACTTAGGTACAGTCCATTACCTTAATATCCAATAGGAAATCCTACATTAAGACTGGATGTATTGTAATTGGCTTCCTGCATTGCAAGCCACTAGCATTACAGGAAAATACGCTGCTATGCCATCAGTGTGCAATCGCTTTAATCACAGGCTACGATAATTCCATAGAGATTTGAAAATGAAAACGAAGCCTAATGCCTTAAAGACATTGGCTATTAGTCTGTGTAGACCAATCATTTGTCATTTTGTATGGAATTAAATAGAATTATTTAATTTCAAATATTTTTCTTCATGAAAACATCTTATAGTGGTCAATGTTGCACATAGTGGACAGCTGTAGATTTGCTGTCATTAAGACAGATGATTTAATCTGATTGCATTTGCAACTCCACTCCCGTTTTGGCGTCTGTAGAAGTGGCGTTTTAAAAACCCAGGAACCACTACTAAAATGGTTTTCTTCATTCTTCATATCTTAAACTAAAGCAGCTATGCTAGTCTTACGTTTCACCTCGGCCAATGCTCTGTGTCTCAGACACAACCTCCAAAAAAATGCTGACTTAGTATTAACCTCCCTCTCCCATAGTGTTCAGCGGGGAATGATGCAAGAGTCACTGGCGTTGTATTTCTTTCTTTTGTCGACATTGACTTTGAAGACAGAACACCTAAATCCTGTCTCTGAAACAGTCCCTGCACTTTCTCATTAGCACACAAAGGAGCGCTAACAAAAGGCTGACCTTGGCACCGTGTTTTGAGGAAAACCTGTGATTTGAAAGTCAAGGTCTTAAAGGCAGATAAGCAGCAGTGAATTTTAATCCCCCCTCTGCTGAGTGGAGCATCTAGTGAAGGAACTGCCTTTCGCCCCTTCTCTTTGTAGTGGGGATTTCTCTTACGTCTGCTTTCCACTGCAGATCCCTGGGACTTCAGATCCATCTATTGTATGGTTGCATTGTGTCAGACTTAAGCCCCGATCCTGAATTGCCGTCCCACGACTAGAGAAGCATATTCCCGTCTGTCAGGAACAGAATTCACATTTTCCATGAGGCCTCAGATTATAAAACTTTCCAGAGGTTTTCTTTTCCTCTCACAACAGAAATCTCTTGGTCAGTTGTGGTTGAATCGCCAAAACCAATTAACTATGTCTGCCTTGTACTGATGCTCTTTTGAACAGGCAACTCTGCCCTGTGCAAATCCAGGCAAAATGTTTCCAAGGAAAAGGTAATGAACATTTACATTCCAGGAGTTTCAATGTTGTTGTTCTGACTGTATTTTATTATTAATTTTAATAACTTTCATGTGTATTATTAGCGGCTCCTTTTGTGGCCAGATCAAGTGGAAGAGACGGTTGTTTTCTCCTGTTGGAAAAAGGCTTAATGTGAAAATTAAAAAAGCATATTTCAGTCATACGAATTGGATAACATTTATTAAATAAACCTTTCGCATTTCTAATTTAAAATAAAAAATGAAATAATTCCAACAAATCAATACTTTTAGATGATGTTGTTAGCATTTTCCACTATGGGGTCTGCTTGGCTATTATAGTACTTCCGATTAAAAAAACTTGGTAAATCTCATCATTCATGGGTTTCCAAATAAATCACTATAAAAGTGGTGCTTTGCTGCCCTTTGATAGTGGTGCATTGCTGCCCTATGAAAGTGGTGCTTAGCTGGCCTATGAAAGTGGTGCTTAGCTGCCCTATGAAAGTGGTGCTCAGCTGGCCTATAAAAGTGGTGCTTTGCTGGCCTATGAAAGTTGTGCTTTGCTGGCCTATGAAAGTGGGGCTTTGCTGCCCTATGAAAGTGATGCTTTCTGGACTACACCTGAAACCATCATATTGTACTTGCATTGGGCACCCCAAAGACAGTTTTGCTTCAGCCCTCTATAGTGGTGACCATACTGTGACATTGGACCTGCATCCATTAGAACTCAGGGCTCGGACATGGTAGAGACCTGAGCATCTGAAGCGCAGGGACACTGAGGGCAGTGTAGAAATCCTCATTATTAATTGTCTCACATAAGAAAGCTTCTATTCACAGGTTTTTCTTCTCTGTCCCACCCTCTATTCCAGTACCAAAAGGTTCAAATCTTTCTGTGAGGTTGAGAAGTGATCTAGATATTTGTTTTGAAATTACAAAATTACAATAGGCACATGTGTTAAGTTTTTTTGCCAATTTGATTCACTTTTCTTAAAAAGATACCAATGTTATTTAAAATGTTTTCAATCAGTGCCACATCCCAAAGCCACATGGAAAATATCATTGTAAAATGTAGTTCTGTGACAGCTTCTTTGCTCCTTACTTTGGTGATGATGTAATCCGTATTCCTTTCAGGCGTGGGATATCTGCTTAAATTGCATGGAGATGTGGGATGATGCAAACCACAAGAACAGAGTGACAGACCAGCAGACACCTCCACGTACAACTAATCTGTCCTGTCATTATCCTGAGACAATACGGGAAACTGTAATACCCAGAAATGTAGGGTGCAGAAATATGTGGGCAAGCTCACGCTCATTGTGACAGAGGGGGCTAAAACGTTCATGCTTACTCTGCTAATCTTCATCATAGCCAGGGCTGTGAAGGGGGTGGGGGGTGTGGAGATGACGCTGGCATGTTTCTGCAGCCATGGGAAACACATGGATGCTTATAATACATTCCTCCGCCTCATTTTGACAAAGGGATCATCATAGTTTTGAGATTACGTAAAAGCATTTTTTTTCATACCCTAAAGTCGTGTACAGGGATCAGCCTGTTTTGACCTTTCTGCCAGATGGCATTTCAGTTAGAGGGACTGGAGCAATGTTGACAGTGCAAAGCCCCGGGTCCTGCAATTGGCATACTAGTCTTCCTCTCTGCACTGAGTTTGACTCCCAGATCCCTTGATGGATCTTCAGAGAAACTTGGTCATGTATCTTAAGTTAGTTTCTCTGAACATACATAAGCAGGTTTCTCAGACGCCAACACTAGAGATGTCTGTCCAATAGACCCCTACCGATTCATTGATTGAGCAATACAATCAGATATGAATCTTTCCCAATATATTTCTATCCCACCAATAAAGCAGTGATGTTCTTTGCATTGAGTACATCTCATCTCTCATCTCATCTTCAACCGCTTATCTGGGGTCGGGTCGCAGGAGCAGCAGCTCTAGCAGGGGGCATCAAACTTTCCTTTCCCTAGCCACATTAACCAGCTCTAGAGCCGTGTGGAGAGATAAACTCTCTAAGTAGTCCTGGGTCTTCCCGATGCCTCCTCCCAGCTGGGCGTGCCAGGAACACTTCCCTAGGGAGGCGCCCAGGGGGCAATCTTATCAGATGGCGGAACCACCTCAACTTTCTACGCAAAGGAGAAGGGGCTCTACTCCGGGTTCCTCACGAATGTCTAAGCTTCTCACCTTATCCCTGATGGAGAGGCCATCCACGTTCCTGAAAAAAACAATTTTGGATGCTTGTACGTGCAATCTTGTTCATTCGGTAATCACCCAGCCTTCGTGACCATAGGGATGGTAGGAACGAAGATTGACTGGTAGATTGAGAGCTTTGCCTTCTTACTCTGCTCTCTTTTCGTCACAACGGTGCAGTAAAGCAACATCGTTCCTGCTGCTCTTATTCGCGCTCCATTGTCCCCAATTTCGCGCTCCATTGTCCCCTTAAACGCGAACAAGACCCCAAAGTACTTAAACTCCTTCACTTGGGGTAAGGACTCACTCCCGACCCGATGTATGCAATCCATGGGTTTCTTGCTGAGGGTCATGGCCTCAGCTTTAGAGGTGCTAATCCTCATCCCAGCCGCTTCACACTTGGCTGCGAAGCGAGCCAGTGAGTGCGGATGGTCACTGACTGATGATGCCATTAGGTCCACATAATCTGCAAAAACCCGTGATGAGATCCACATACCAACGAACTTCAACCCCTCTTTACCATGACTACGCCTCAATATCCTATCCATGAATATTACGAACAGGATTGGTGACCAAGCGCAGCCCTGGCAGAGACCAACCCCCAACGAGAATGAATCCAACATTCTGCCGAGAACTCTTGCTCTTGCTTTGAGCGTTCAGAGATTGGATGGCCCTGCAAAGAGGCCCCCTCACCCCATACGCCTATAGCACCTCCCAAAATATCTCCCGGGTTACCCGGTCATACACCTTCTCCAGATCCACAAAGCACATGTAGACTGGATGGGAATGATCCCAGGCACCCTCCTTGTGAGAGTTAGGAGCTGGTCTGATGTTCCAGGACGAAATCCGCATTGGTTCTATTCAATCTGAAGTTTGAACCCTCGTATCCAGCACGTTGGAGTGCACTATGTACACTTTGTCCATATGCAACAGTCTTTTTGGAAACCCTAAATGGAGTTCTACACAGGGCTCCAGTAGGGCACTCCATTATTCTGCTGGGTGACTTCAACGCCCAGGTGGGCAACGATGGAGACACCTGGAGAGGCGTGATTGGGAGGAACGGCCTCCCTGATTAAAACCCGAGCGGTCATTTGTCAGCCGTGGTAGAGGCAAAACAGCGGGTCGTGGAGAAGTTCGGAGAAGCTATGGAGAAGACCTTCGGTCGGCACCAAGGTGTTTCTGGAAAACCGTTCGGCACCTCAGAAGGGAATAAAGGGGAACCACCCAAGCTGTGTACAGTAAGGATGGGACACTGTTGACATCAACTTAAAAGGTTATCGGGCAGTGGAAGGAGCATTTTGAGGCCGAGCTGGAGGCTGATGGACGGACTGATAAGTCCAGAAATGCAAAGATAATTTGGGTGGGGAGGGGCTGTCTTAGTTTACACATCTCTTCAACACTGCGTGGGAGCCTGGGACAGTGCCAAAGGAGTGGCAGATCGGGGTCGTGGTTCCCCTTACAGGGGTTTCACAATTCTCAGCCTCCCTGGTAAAGTCTACTCCAAAGTGCTGCATTAAGTAACCAAATACATGTTATTTACCATTGAGGGGCTTGAATGAGTTCACTGTTATCAACAAATAAGAAATGTTTTTTTTATTATGTTATCTGAACTTAATGAGTCTTTTTCCATTACTTCACAAAAATAATACATTTAATAAATGTGTACAATTTACTTTGTAAACACACATTGTGAGTAAACATGACATCATGGAATTTCCGGATGAGTATCTGCTTAATGTAGTAAAAAAGATTGAATGGGAGTAACACATTCAAACTCCGGGTGGTGAACAGAGTCCATGGAAATTGCATGCCTTTGATGATGAGAAATGTGTTTGTTCTGCCGAGTCCTTACCAGATTTGATGTTAATAACATTTCTGTCAGGCTATAAAACATTTCAATACTACATGTTTGATTAAAAAGCTACTATAGTTGAGGCTGATGCTAAAGTCTGTCTAAAGTATATTTTATGACACAATGATAACATCAAAGTTGTGTTGTACTAATTTGTGCATACTTTTGCAATCATTTAAATACCCTATCCAAATTAGTGGAATTTCGAAATCTCTAATTTGCCCATTTAACATTTTTAGTTCAACTGTTATTTAATCTGTGGATTGCATCTGAGTGATTAGAGAAACAATCCAGACATTGAATAAACATCTTTGTATCAGTGTACCCTACACATTTTCAACATGTTGAATATGCAGACAATTCTTATACAATATGTAACGAGTGAATAGAAAAAAATATGTCTCAAAACGTCAGTTTTTATAAGTGTATCAAGTCACTCCACTCTCCAGAGCGATTTAAGAGAAATAAGGCTTGATTGTGTTTTGCTCAGGGCCACACACACACACACTGAGATTCAAACAAGTTACTGTTCACTCTCTGGCATAACAGTCTGACCAGTAGGCTATCTGCCACCAGTAGGCTATCTGCCACCAGTAGGCTATCTGCAGTCATATGCATTATGCAGCCCAGTGGGTCAGTGCTGAAACGCCTTAGAGCCACCCAGCATTCCCTGCACCAATGAAAACATACACTACATTACATAACGCGTGTGATCTTTTTGGATATGAGTGCATTCTGTTAATTTCACTCTTAACAATGATGTTCAATACTCAGACAAAACGGTCACTGTTGCACTTTCTTTTTCAATTAACTCAAAAATAGATCGAAAATGACATAATTGACACTACAATTTATTTTACTGTAGTATAGTTATTTAGTTAGAAGCTAATATGCCTTAAATCTGGAAAACACAGAAATGACATCAACAGTATTATTGACATCCTAAAATCAATATTTTGTATCATAGCCTTTGGTCAAAACCGCAATCAAGTGCATCCTACCAGAGTTAAAATAATTGTATGGTGTGTGTGTGTGAAGATCAGTTTGAATATGTGTGATTATTGTTGAAAATCTTTTGCTGGAATATTGTGTGTGCCCTGTTCAGTGAGGCTGGTCACTGTGGTATAGGCCTGAACACCTTAATAACATTATTTGCACCGGAAACAGGAACTTCAAGGTCTCTGGAGAGAGACTTGTAGCCTTCAGATGGTCCATGCTTGGCTACAATACTGTGCTGAAACTCCCCCGACCACTTCTGTAGGTTTCTTTATTGTCAGCATGGTAATCGTGGTACCCACGGTGACAAAACACAAACAATGAGTCATTTACTCGATTCACACTGGTTGAGTGAAGTGCATATTGTAGACACCTGCAGCTCAGCACAGGTGAGTTCAATTTCAAGAATCACCTGCTCAAATTCCATTTATGTGTAGTTCTAGAATTCATTTGCGGATAGTACATTTCTTTATTATTCAGTTTTGTTGGTTGTGTGAACCAAACCCAAGTGATACACATGTGGATACAAAAATATTTGTTTAAAATAAATTTAAAAAAAATTCAATGAAGCCAATACTTGGGCCACAACTGTAAGCAAATATTAAATGCCATTCTGGAGAATAAATGACAGCACTTTCACTGAAGCTTACAGCACATCATTTTGAATGGGTTTAATGAGAAGGCATGGGGGAAGGCAATTAACATTTAAAAGTGTGGCCTGGCTCATTCGTAATGGAGATGCTGCCATGGCTCCTGTGTGCCTTGGCACTCTGCAAATATTTAGGTCCTGACTGAAATGCATGAAAGTAAATAGCCTTTTTCATCGTTATTCTTTCTCTCAAGACAGATCTACACCGAAGGCAGAGATTTATGTGATTGGTTTTGGTCTTTGATGAAGGCGAAGCTCCTTTTATTGGAAAGTACATGTAAAACTGACCGGCCAGAATGGGGCCTTTGACAAACAATTAAAAATGCAAACTTTGCACGGTCACCCTCCTCATCCTGTCTAACCTAGTTATGAAGGAACAAAAAAGGCTGTGAACATTTTTGGTTTATAATTGTGATCGTGCACTCGAAGAAATCCCATGAATACAACATTTAACCGATAAAATATGGTTCATTGTCATCCAGAAAAAAATATTTTATTCACAAACCTCTGAGCCACAATTATAGTAATTATACTCTGCATCCTGCCTTAGCCAAAAAGAACAGTAGCGCGTAGTCTCCCTCAATGTTTGATGACTTGAGACCATATACATAAACTCTATACCTTCTCGGTCTTCTCATGTGGACACTCCTCGGCACCTAACCCCACAGGTTTCCAATAGGATTTAGGTAAAGGGATTGTGATGACCATTAGATAACCATGGTGTGGATTTGGAGTCAATAATTGGCATGGATGTGCTCTTGACATTTCTTGTCATTTAAAAAATCCTTCTCACTATACGTGATGGTATAATTCACATGTGTCCTCTAATCAGGTGGGTTGATCACCTATCCCGTTGTTTGACATTTTCTTTATTATTGCCTAACAGGGGCACTTTCAGGTGTGTAGATATCTTTTCATAGCGATTTAAGTCAGTAATGTAGAGCCATGTAAGTCTGTGTCATCATGTATTGTATTTATTGTATTTTGTACATACCCTTTATCATGTATTGTATTTTGTACATACCCTTTGCAAACAGCGTTGGTTTAAATCAAGTTTCCCACAGAGGAAGTGTATTTGCTGTCCTACCCACGCCATTGTAAAGGACATCCTTAGGACTGCCCAATCAATCAGACTTCAGCAGTGAGAGGAAAGTTCCCAATCCTTGTCAGAGCGAGTCATTTCAGTACACTACATACCTCACACTCCTGACAAGCCATAATATTTCCCCACCAGACTACATAGCTAGCTACATAGACCGATGAGCCAAGACATAATGACCATCACAGGTACTGTTCTGCAGTTACGCAGCCCTACACACAGCAGGACGTGATGCACAGTGTGTTCGCGAAACATTCCTGCCGTCCCCGTCATTTAAATCTTATTTGACTTGTGACACATTAGGCCTTCTGTTGCCCTCACACATTGACAATGCCGGTTTGTGGTTTGTCCCTCCTCGAACCACTGTTGGTTGGTACTTACCACTGCTGACCGCAAGCACTGTATAAGCCTTGCCGTTTCAGAGATGCTCTGACCCAGTCATCCGTCCATAGCAATTTGGCCCCGGTCGAAGTCGCTCAGGTCTTTACCTCTGCCCGTTTCACCTTCAACCAACATGTTGACTATGAGAACTGATTGTTCGCTTACCATCGAATCTTCCCTGACATGTGCCCATGTTGAGAGATAATCAAAATTATTCGCTTTCCCTTTGAGTGTTCATGATGTTTTGGCTGTGTTCATGATGTAAAGCTATAGCACCACAAGCTTGGGTCTGTCATAAAGTTTTGCCTCTTTGTAGTTATTAATCATCATTCCCATATTTGTTCCTGCACTGTGTGTATGTGGAAGTGACAAACCCTGTTGCTGTACAAAAGATATATTCCAAAACCATCCAAATATGCAAGAAGTCAATGTGACATTCCTTGGCCAAAAGCAGGGGTATTTAACATTTAAAGAGGTCCAGTTTGATCAAATTACCTCAAGTGAATGTCCAAAACATCTAACTTCCATTGTGATTTAGTGCCAAACATTTTGATGTAACCTAGTACATTAAATTAATGTATGTATGTATTTAGTCAACAACTGACTCAAATAAAAACCTACAAGTCAATTATTATTATTTAATAATATTTAAACAATATTTATTGTACATTTTCAATTAACTTCATTCAACTTGAATTACAAATGTATTATATTATTATTTTTTTATGTTGAATATTGAATTATAAATAAGTACTCAAAACGCAAAACTACTACAAATAAAATACATTACAGAGCTTTTCAGCTATTGCACTTTAACAAACCCTCCACTTCCAATGCAATTGGAGTTCCCCGGACCACTAAACAAGTGCCGTAAAGGCTACAACAGTTGTGCCAGTTGAAATTAAAAATGTTCTGTATTAAATCTCAGCAATATATCGGATATAGGTCCTGGTCCGGGTTAAGACGGCGCCAGTGTCCGGAACAGGACCGCGGTCCGTCTATTAGTGATCTACAGGGTCATGGTCCCAGAATCTCAGGGGTTAAAATGTCTAGTTGTGGGAACCAAGGCAGAGTGGTGCATGCATCTCTAGAGAGATAAGCAATGGGGTTTGAAGCCATAGCTAGAAGTAATGCAGGAGACAGAGGAACAAAAGAACATTTACAAAGTGAGAGTGGGTGCTTTTAGTGCTATTTCGGGCCTTCTTGGATCCAGGTGAACGATATCAGGCTCTGGCTGGCTTGTCTGCTCTTCTCAGTCTCTATTCGCCCTTTCTTCCTAATAACAGAAAGAACTGTCAAATGAGGCCTTTTGTCAGAAGCAAGTCATTTGGTTATGAAATTTAAAATGAATAGTTTTCTTAAGAGTGCGCTTTAAAGCCAGGAAACAATTGTCTTCAAATGTATGGGGAGAATAAAGGAGAAACATGTTATTGACATTTCTATTTTTCAATGCAAATGTGAGTCATATTGGAGCTTATATATGTGCTTATATATGATCACTAAAGTTTTGAACGTTATCGTGCAGAAATTATTAACATCTTGCTCTGTGTACAATAAGTAAAAGCAAAACAAAAAAAGTACTCTAAGATTAGACTTTTTTCTGAAACCTTAGCAAAGCTGAATTATCACGGTGATTCACTTTAAATAATATCCTGCTTGTCCACATTTAAGTATTTACAAACCCACCAGCGGATAACAATGATCAAATACAAACTGTTCTTATTACTAACGGAAACATCATTTGGTTTATTTGCTTGTTTTGCTAGTCTCTGCTTGTCATACAAGAAGCGTCACTCAGATCCAGATAACCTTTATTGCATATCAGCCTTGAAAATCCTCCTTTATCAGGAGGGCAGAGGAAGACGCTGTTCTCTAGCACTGCCTCCATACCCCTCGGATGATGGGCGGACAGAAAGATCAGGGATAAAACAAGCCGACGCGAGAGGCAATATTTCCTCTGCGGCTGTAATATAATGGCTTCGGATCTTGGCCGTGATAGATTTTCCGGTGACGCTGTGCAAAGAAAATGTCCACACTATCAGGATTCCATCTCTAAGCGCAAACAACGCCAAGATAGGTCGGCACCTAGTTTATTTGTTTCACGTTTGTTCTCTATTCCCGGTGGGTAATAGTTTGCAGAGAAGTGTCATTGACTAAAACAGACAAACATTTAAGCTGAGAGCTGACCCGACTGTAAAATAGTCTCAGAAGCCGGTAGTATTGATTTAATGTCCTGGGTACACAAACAAAGGAGCATGGGAGAGTACCATCTTTATCTCCGCTTTCCATCGCTATTGTGACTGATACGCTTGCAGAGAAGCCCCGGGCTAACAGTTTTGTCCTCAACATACATGGCCCGGTCGCATTGTCCTACTCGTACGCCCCGCTTGCACACAGAACCGATATTTACAGTCTGGAACAAATGAACTGATGCTATCTGGCCCTGGTATACAGTGACTTCAACAAAAAGCAATTCAGAGGGACATTCGGTATTTATAAATGTCAACGTGAAAAAAAAGGGTTCTGGGTGATGAGATTTTTGTAATTTAAGGTCAACGTCCGTAATAAAACAAGTGTAGATTTTTCTGTTTGTTGTAGCCCTAAAATATAAGGTGAAACCCGAATAAAATATACAATGGAAGATGTTGTTTTCGTCTGAAAGGTTCCATTAAAGGAAGTTAGGAGAGATTTTAGAGTTTTTAGAGTTTGGTGACAGATGCTGGCTGGATATAAAATCAATCGTGGGAAGACGGCTGATTGATGTGCTACGGTCTCTGAGATCTGACAGGAAAGTCAAGTGAACATCAACAACAAGAACAACAAAAGGACACTTGAAATTTGCTGCAATTAGTCATAGAAAAGTAGCTGGTCATGCCGCTACCCGTGTAAAAATGAACACGATAACGTCTGGCCTCACTCAGAGAGTAGGCTTACCCACCCGATAACCTAACAATTGTCCCAATCCTCTGGGCTTGGAAACCTTGTCTAGTGCCCATCAAGATATCTGTTTGACCTCCTAAGAGCTGACAGGCACTTCCCATAATCCAGCAGTGGGAGGAACAACTCAATTTGCCAACAGGGACCACGAGGGAACTAATATAAATAAAGAAGCAGGATACCAGAGTGCTGGAGAGCATTGAATGAGACACCTGTTCTCACTTGAGTAACACGGTGACAGTTAAAAGGGGCGTCCTCCCTCGATAGAACAAGGTTGTTATATTGGGCACATCAAGACAGAGACAGTGACAGCTCTGGCCGCGACCGGGACCGCTCTCAGTGGCTCGGATGTTGTTTCACTTCACCAGTAAACAACACGGCTAATGAACCAGGCAACATGCTAGACGGGTTAATTGTTTTTTTCCGAATACACCGCGCTGATAGGTGAGGTAACATTGGTTCAGGTTTAACAGCCCATTCAAACGCACATTCACATTACACTATCATAGCAAATGGACTCGTGTAAAAATATCATGTTTCCCAGTAGCTCGGGCGGAGTTGGTGAAGGAAGAAAGAAATGGCTCACGTTAATGCATAATGAAAGGACTCCTCTCAGTTCACTAGAACTAATTGCACGTGAAATGATGTCGACTATTCACTTCTCAGCCAACATCGCCGCATGTGACATAAAATCTAATGATTGTTGATATGTGCCATTGACATACCTGAACACGCTGCCTGATTGACTTCTTTGCAGCTATTATATGAAATTACTCAATTAAACATGCTTATTAAAAAGGGCGGGCTGATTGATTAAGTAACAATTTTTCATTCATGCATTGTGAGATCCATTTGTTTACTGTAACATGTCTGATTCCCCGGTGATATGTGGAAGAATTAAACATCGACATTACTAAACGAAACAAAAAAACTCAAATCATTAATTAGTGCAAACAAAAGAGCAAGATAATCCATAGCGAGTGTTCGGTATAACCCCAGTTCCAGATAATTCATATTCAGCTCTAATATATTGTAATCAATTAAACTAGACAAACCGGTGCCTCACAAGAAAGGGCTCGTTTTAATTCGAGAGAAGGAGTGCCAGTGGGAATTACGACATGGCGTTTCACAACCGGCGGCAAATCTTTATGCACTGCCCACAACAATGTCTGTTTTGTTATTACCGCGAGGCAAACGACTCTGATTAATCGTAATATTCATGAGTGCGCGGCTGGCGACCGAGTGGGAGTGACCTTGACGTCTTCGCCGCCAACGTGCTTATGCATGCCCCAGAGTCTGGGAATATCACAGGGGACACACTACTGGAGATCTGGGCCAGAGAGATCGCATTTATCCGTCAAAGACCCACAGGCTAAATCAACACTTAGAAAGAACACCACACTGCTCTCTCTCTCTCTGAGGATGAAATTAGACATTAATGGGCCTTCTTAACCCAAAGTATAATCCTGAGTGACTAAGCCTGTTGCTTTTTTAAACTTCACACAGCGAGGGTTTCTATAATATCTGTGACTGGGAAACAAAGAAGGGAATAGTGCTAAAGACGTTTTGATAACATGTGCTGCATTCGTTTATGAGTGTTTTGTTTGAAATGCACCTCAATGATAGACAATTGTCGTATAAGCTTCCTTACTTCACCCTGGCTGCATAAGCATTAATGGAAGACAACATGCAGAACAGAGAATTAAGTTATTAAAAATAATTGATGTACAAGAACTTTCTCATTGTTTTAGAAAATTCATTTATGAAGTCAAGTGTTCATTCATGACATCCTGCGTCACTGGGGTATACATATGAGATGACACACTGGCAACATTTCCATTCATAAATATGGTGAAAGCCAGCAAACACACAAATGAAACAAAATGTGGCTGACCTTCACAAATCTACCAACGACTATAAAGGTAGCAATATGTCATTCTAACTAGAAAATATTAGAAAGTAAATGTGGTTATTGTAATGATTCAGTTTTTCACGTTATAGGTCTCATTAAAGGTGGAAAAAGTTCTGACTTGATTTGTCTTTGTCAAAAATTTTCACATCACAATAACCTGACATTTTAACAGGGGTGTGTAGACTTTTTATATCCACTGTATGTCTGCCAGCTTGTTAACCATAAATTTTGATAGTAAAAACATCAAAAACATGTTATTTTTTACTTGAAACTTGAGCGTTTCAAAAGCTACTGTGTAAAGGTCATTAAATGATACTTATACATGTTGCGTTAATTTATATGGGGCAGCATGTTTAAGAATTGCAGGTTCAGATTGCATAAATATGTCAAACTAGCGTAAAAAATATTGAAGGGGTAAATAATAAACCTTAATACTGAATGTGTTTTCATTGTGGGGGACAACCAATAATATTTGCTTCTGTTCGACTCTAAAGACGGGTGATCTGAAGAAGCAGTGGTAACATGAACTCTATGTGTTGATTCAGTTTTGAACGAACCACAGAAATTCTGACGATAGGTTTGTTGGAATCATATCCCATGCACACCTAGGTTTTAGAGCCCTTGGCCTTATCTGAGGATATAAAGATCAGGTGTGAAATGAGGAAAGATTCCTTTTAATAAAAGACCCAGCATCCACCAAGCTGTATTTAAGACTGGTGCCAGCAGGCATTTTGTACACTGTGAAATTTTAATTTGATCACAAGAAAGACTCAAACGGCATCCATTTAGAGTTACCTTTGCCGTTTCAGACCACTTCAAGGTATGTGCAAATAGGTTTTAACAGTTTAATTTGCCTCCTGTGCGCCATTCTAATAATTGTTTGCAATTTTGTGTCTCTGTCGAGGAATTGTCACTTTGTGCTTTGTAATGCTCTAATGACCATTTTTACGATCTGCTATCACAACAGTCATTGTCTTTAGTGTCACTGGCACAACAGAGACTTGAACTGCTCATTAATTGGGCAAGAAATGCATAAATATTCCGTTATTCAAGCACATTACACACCTCTGCCCAAAGCATTGTTTTAAAATGTACATTACATTTTAAACAAACTCCACCCAAATGGATTAGTGTGAGTTAGTGCAAGAAGAGACTCGTAATTGTTAGAAATCTATTTTTGTTTAAACATTAGACTTGTCAGTCCAGTGATTGATTAATTACAGGTCAGCTATTCTATTGTACCGAAAAGCGTTACTTTGGTCAGGTGCACGTTTAGAAACCTCACTCCTCAAATTTATGTGCAGAAAAGGAACATCCGGCTATATAAAAATTATAAAGGTTGGAAACTAAAATTTAAAAATATCCAATCTTACATGACCTTGCTCCTGTTAATCTATTATGGACAGGTAAATGAAATACTTCTAAATGCAAAGGTCTTGCTGGCGTATTGCGTAGGGCAACATTAAACGCAGTGTTGTACGGATTTGGACAAATTAAATTAATTGGTTTTGATTGACATTGTATTATGGGGTTGTCATTTTCTGCCGTTGTTCAATTGCCTCTTTCATTGAGTGTTTGGGTTTATGCAACGAACACGATTAGCTTTTGTCACCATATTGAGCTTGCCGGGATGTTTTTGGCAGACTGGCCACGATGATAAATTGCAGTGGTGAGCCAAAACATTATGATTACAAATAGCATTGATAATCGCCTAACAAGGGCACATGTCAAGGTCTGAGTAGATTAGATGGTAAGCAAACAATCAGTTGTAGTCAATGTAATGGATCCAGGAGAAATGGGCAGGGGAGAAGACCTGAGTGACTTTGACATGGGCCAAATTGCTATGACCAGATGAACGGGTCAGAGCATCTCTAAAACAACAAGGCTTGAGGTGTGCTCCCGGTCAGCAGTGGTTATAAACTACCGACAGTGGTCAGAGGAGGGACGAACCACAAACCAGCAATAGGGTGTTGTTGGGCAGATTAAAGCACAAGGGCAATGAATGCTATCCCGTCCAGTCAGAATCGACAGGCGCTCCACCATGGCAGAACATATTAATGACGGTTACCGGAGGAATGTGTCACCGCCTACAATGGGAACACAAGCGCCAGAACTGTACTTTGGCGCAGCGCAAAAACTTTGCGCTGATCAGTGTATATAACCAGCATTTTTTTTTTATTCGTCCCAGCAACATTTTTGCCTGAGTATTCAAGATGTGTCAAGGGTTTTATTTTAGCAAGTATGCTGTTTTAACTTCATACCTTGCAGTCACGGTCACTCACCTTTACATTGCATGCTGTGGTGAGTTTAGCTAAAAAGAACTACGGAAACGCAGATTATATTTCAGAATTTTGCTGACCTATTCTTTTGTCATGCCACCGAGCATATCGCTGTGGCCATAACATTAAACATGAAAAATATGTGTACATCTGCTAATATCGCCTTTATGAAATGCTTACTTGTTCTTTTCAATAGAAGGATAGGTAATTGGGACCACCATATATCAAATGTTGTTCTTTAAAGATATGAATCCAATGTTTATGCATAGATTAACTGAAAAGTAAATTACTGGGGTGTCACCTGGAAGGGCAGATGGAGATGGCCTTGTCTGTCACTGGTGCTACAGCCCACATCCATTACTCATGTATCAGTGGATCTCTGACAGAAAGGTTTAAGACATCAATTTGATATTGACATGACATACGTTTCCTGACAGTAACACAGCGTCCTGCTGGGTC
Source organism: Dallia pectoralis (assembly GCA_029465975.1). Classification (NCBI taxonomy): domain Eukaryota; kingdom Metazoa; phylum Chordata; class Actinopteri; order Esociformes; family Umbridae; genus Dallia; species Dallia pectoralis. Next base: position 15,735,183 of record CM055731.1, on the reverse strand, counting down.
GTTCTGGGCTTCGCATTCACCCAGTATGTTTGTTTGATGATAATAATGTTTTAAAGTTAGGGGAAATTAGTTAAGGATTACCTGGCTGCTACAGCAGATTTCAACAATGTTCTTACGTGTAAAGATGAAGCTTAAAGCTGCACTGTTCAGCTTTCATTTTTAATGCTCTGCCAGCCGCGCTCTCTTAAGTATTGACTGTTTTAAAGGCCTACTTTGAATAGCAAAGGTCAGCTGCTATACAACCACAGCCAGCTCTAACAGTATTTAATCAACGGTATGGGGAATATCAAACAGCATTTTACCAAATGGCGGCAATTACAATGACAGTCTACAGTCCCTGACAAAAGTCTTGTCGCTTGTGTACAAATTGACCTGAAGTGCCGCTGAAATATATTTCTTATCAAGATGTTTTTACAAGAAATGGCTCATTTTAATCCCAACAGCTTTTGTAATAATGTTTCAGTGCATAATTAAACTGTCAAAAAGTATTCTAATATTCACAGCTTGGTAAAGCCCATTGAGTCAATTTTTGCAAAGACATAAGTGTTGTCGCCTTGTCATATGAGCTTCACCTGTGACTAATAATGGATCAATTAGGTCTCAGGTGTGTATAAAAACAACCACAGTACACTGGACCTTCACATCAACTGCAACTAGACCTCTGCAAAAATGCCTAAGATTCACCCTGAGACTAAAGTTTTGATTATCAAGAGGCTGAAGACCAGATCCACTGCTGATGTGGCAGACACCTTCAATGTGTCTCAGCGTCAAGTACAGAGGATAAAAAAAACATCTGAAGACACTGGAGACGTTTTTGACAAGCCCAGGTCAGGCAGACCCCTCAAGACAACTGCTCGAGAGGACCGTTTGTTGGCTCGAAAATCCAAGGCCAGCCCATTTTCCACTGCAGCAGAGCTCCACGAGACCTGGTCACCTGAAGTCCCTGTTTCAACCAGAACAGTTTGTCGGATTCTGTCTCAAAATGGCCTCCATGGTCGAATCAGTGCCCAGAAGCCAGCCCTAAACAAAAGACAATTGAAAAACCGTGTTGCATTTCCAAGGCCCACAGCCTCCTAAAAGGATGGACGCTGGAAAAGTGGAAGAAGGTGGATTTTTCAAATGAATCTTCTGTTGAATTACACCACAGTCACCGCAAATATTGCAGGACACCTACTGGAGCCCGCATGGATCCGAGATTCACCCAGAAAACAATTTTGGTGGCGGAAAAATCATGGTCTGGGGTTACTTCCAGTATGGGGGTGTGCAAGAGATCTGCAGGGTGGAAGGCAACATCAATAGTCTAAAATACCAAGAAATCTTAGCTACCTCTTATATTCCCATCCATAAAATATGACAAATTCTGCAGCAGGATGTTGCACCATCACAAACTTCCATCTCCTCATCAAAGTTCCTCAAGGTGAAGAAGATCAAGATGCTCCAGGATTGGCCAGCCCAGTCACCAGACATAAACATCATTGAGCATATGTGGGGTAGGATGAAAGAGGAAGCATGGAAGACGAAACCAAAGTATATTGATGAACTCTGGGAGGCATGCAAGACTGCTTTCTTTGCTATTCCTGATGACTTCATCAATAAATTGTATGAATCCTTGCCAAACCGCATGGATGCAGTCCTTCAAGCTCATGGAAGTCATACAAGATATTCAATTTGGACCTCACAGCACCACTACTTAATTTGCTGACATATTTTTGTATTTGCAGTAAATGTGTTCAATTTCTGTATAGGCGACAAAACTTTTGTCTTGCCAAAATTTGACCTTTCTGTCTTGATTAAATGATACATCTTTTTTCAGTGAAACTAATTCATTTCTGTGCATTAAACATCATTTGGGAAGGTTTTAGCTTTTCATATGAGCTATTTCTAACACCAATTGATTAATTAAAAGTCTGGTTAATAGCAGGTGTTTCTAGAAAATAGATAAGCGACAAGACTTTTGTCAGGGACTGTATATGGTTTATGTCGCCTGCATACTTAGAGTGACTTCACAGTTGTGTATACATTTTCATGCTTTTTTGTACTCGACCCTCTCGGGAATCAGACACACTGGCATTGGTAGAATGCAATGCTCTGACAAATTAAGGACCATTGCCTCTCACCCCGGACACTCTCTGTTCAATCCACTCCCCTCCGGCAGAAGGCTTCGGTCCATCAGGACCAAAACCTCACGGCACAAGAACAGTTTCTTCCCATGTGCTACTGGCCTCCTCAACAAGGCCAGGGGTGCACACAAGCCTTGAACTATGACCCATCTCACTTAAGCCTCGAACTCTGACCCACTCCTTTTGCACATTGCCTGATTTGCACTACATTTTTTGCTCTATTGCACTGTTGTTTTTTGGTATCTTATTGTTATTTTTTTGTACATACTATCCCTCTGCCCCCTCATCCCTTTTATTTTAATTTATATTGTTCTATTCTTATGTTGCATGTAAGCACCTTCCTGCCACAGTAAATTCCTTGTCTGTTCACACATTCAATGGCGAATAAACACTTTTCTGATTCTGATTCTGATTCTAACTATCTTCAGTGGTGAGAGAATGTTTCTGAACTTTCAGTTTTTTTCTGGACTGTGAAACCTAAAATGTCAGCCCTAAAAATAGATAAAGTGAACCTGGTTGAGCAAAAAAACGAAATTAATAATGCCTTGAGCCGTTTCGCAATCTTTTATTTGAAGTACCTTCAGAAACCTTTTTACGTTGATGTGCAGGTTACCATGATTATGGATAATCATGAGATATTGAACGAGGTTTTCAATAATGATAATTCAGATGAACGCAGAAGTATCGGAAATCAGGTGTCGTCAAACATGCCAACACCAAATTATGGTGAGAAATTAACTAATGTTCCTTTTAGTAGATGTTTTTATTTGTAGTTCTATTTTTCAATGACAACCTGGCCCAGTGCATACAAATGTAATATCAGGGGTTGGATAATTTCGGGATTGGAGTCGTTGTCATTTATTCCATGGAATGTGTGTGCACACGGAGCTGAAGGAGGATGGGTGTTAAAGGGGCTGTTGGTGACAAAACACATGGGAGTTTGGTGAATTACCCATCATTCATTGAGAAGCTTTTCATCAGCAAGCCAGGTACATAACGTTTCCATAGTAGACGACAGGCAGGTTGGGTTATCTTTCCACGGTATAGCTGACAGCAAGTGGAGGATGCCTTGTTGTAGAAGAATCCAATTCTGGATTTCACTTTAGACTGAAGCTGGGTGATGCTTGTTGAATGTGTGTAAGCAGACAAGCCAAACACCAAGATACTTCTAGTGTCAATATACTGCTGCAACATTGTCCCATTCAGGGGGTGAACGCTTGAAGTGCAGAAAGGTGGAGGTAGGCTGTGATTGGAGAGCATGCACTTCATGTTATATATAACTGAATAGGTTGAGGACAAAGCCGGCATGCTGGATGTTATCTATGCAATGTTGTTGGGTGTGAAGCATGGAGGCCAGTTATATAGAGCATAGTGTATTCAACATGAAGGTGGAACCTTGGGGAACGCCCATAGATATCACCAGAGCTGTTTACAGCAGCATTTCAGAATCACATACTGTATACTTCATGGAAATCGTTTTTTGAACCAGGCTAGATGTGGTGAGTATTATCTCTTAGAGATGTGGTGATTATTAGAGCAGTGAGATGTGGTGAGTATTAGGGCAGTGAGATGTGGAGAGTATTATGTCTGAGAGATGTGGAGAGTATTAGGGCAGTGAGCTGTGGTGAGTATTGTGTCTGAGAGATGTGGAGAGTATTAGGGCAGTGAGATGTAGTGAGTATTATGTCTGAGAGATGTGGAGAGTATTAGGGCAGTGAGATGTAGTGAGTATTATGTCTGAGAGATGTGGAGAGTATTAGGTCAGTGAGATGTAGTGAGTATTATGTCTGAAAGATGTGGAGAGTATTAGGTCAGTGAGATGTAGTGAGTATTATGTCTGAGAGATGTGGAGAGTATTAGGTCAGTGAGATGTAGTGAGTATTATGTCTGAGAGATGTGGAGAGTATTAGGGCAGTGAGCTGTGGTAAGTATTATGTCTGAGAGATGTGGAGAGTATTAGGGCAGTGAGATGTGGAGAGTATTAGGCAGTGAGATGTGGTAAGTATTATGTCTGAGAGATGTGGAGAGTATTAGGGCAGTGAGATGTGGAGAGTATTATGTCTGAGAGATGTGGAGAGTAATTAGGGCAGTGAGATGTGGAGAGTATTATGTCTGAGAGATGTGGAGAGTAATTAGGGCAGTGAGATGTGGTGAGTATTATCTCTTAGAGATGTGGAGAGTATTAGGGCAGTGAGATGTGGAGAGTATTAGGGCAGTGAGATGTGGAGAGTATTAGGGCAGTGAGATGTGTTTGCCAATTGGAGCTGGATAAAAAGAGAAGGGTATAGCCAAATTCGCAAAAGTATAGAATTAGCTTGGCAATGGCAAATTATCAATGAAAACAGCAAATTCAATCAATTGTGGTTACTTATGGGTGAATTACTAGCCGTGGCACCAAGCAAACCAAACATGGTCATTGTGTCCATTTAACATATTGTTGGGGAGGCAGTATCTACGTTCACTATGAATTTGTGTTATTTCATGGACAGACCAATACAGAGCTAGAGATTGATGATCTGCAACAATGTTAAAATCGATTTTTTTTGGCTAATGTACATAGAGGTCCAGAAAATCTGGCTCTCACCAATATGTAGCTCCTTCACCTTGCTCTTAGAGATACCTGGCAGTACTGCCTGTCAATCAAATATGCCACAGCGACTGATTAGATCTGAAATGCAAAACAACGAGGGCGCTTTAAAGACCATGGCGACTGATGAGTTCCCAGCAGTTTTCCTGTCCTGCATCAACAACATCTTATTAGATATTCTTATAATGCACAACTGCATGCATGTGGATGGTGGCACACAGCGGGGGAGAGATCTTGCATATCCTGTTCCTCCTATTAGAATGCTTCCAGAAATCAAATTGATTATCCCGGTCTGTATTAGAGACACAGCGTTGGGGCTCTCTTCTCATGGAGGGGTGAATAAAAAGCAACCAGAAAAGAAAACGCAACCCGATTTCTTACATAGACGACAATTGCCCGAAGCCCTATTGAGAGGGAATGGTGTGCTGGTTGGGACAAACCTTCTGTCGCCAGATCGAGCGATCTTTGGCTCTGGCTTTCATGAATAGTGCCAGGGGGTTATTTATCAGAAGCATCCGAGGCATGACGTGAGATCCATGCCGAACAGCAGGTGATGCAGTTAACACACTGGTAAACTGGGTTGAATCTGGAATCGGAGCAGCTGCCCTTCAGCAATTACACTTATGAAGCCATAAATCACAACTAATGGTGCCTAGACTCTAGTGAAGAAACACAGACTTATGAACGGACCTTACAGTCATTAAGTCGGGGCTTTTCCGCTACACTGAATTAATTACATCGGTTATAGACTTTGATTATTGGAACAGCCGTTTCAAATTAAACGGGAAGTTGAAACATAATTTAAGTTAAGTTCACGAATGCATTGGTGCCTAGTCTTTGTATTCATAATTGAGTTGCCGTGCCGCCCTAATGGCAGCCTAGGCAGAACAGATAGCTCCTGTGCGTTTTGTACCGATTTCTTGGGTGAAGAAATATTTATGTAACATTATCTAAATAATTCTGAATAATAACATTTTCAAGTTGGTTTGGTTGTTTGCTTGGCTAGCTCTGACAAAAGAGAAGACAATTTGGTGGTTCAGGATGGAGAAATATCTGACAACAGAGATGACAGTGTGGAGGTTGAGGATGGAGGGATGTCTGACTACTGAGTTGAAAGTGTGGAGATTAAGGATGGAGAAATATCTGACTACAGAGATGACAGTGTGGAAGTTTAGGATGAAGAGATGTCTGACAACAGAGAAGACAGTGAGGAGGTTTAGGATGGAGAGATGTCTGACAACAGAGATGACAGTGGGGAGGTTTAGGATGGAGAGATGTCTGACAACAGAGAAGACAGTGAGGAGGTTTAGGATGGAGAGATGTCTGACAACAGAGATGACAGTGGGGAGGTTGAAGATGGAGAGATGTCTGACTACAGAGATGACAGTGTGGAGATTGAGGAAGGAGAGATGTCTGACTACAGAGATGACAGTGTGGAGATTGAGGATGGAGAGATGTCTGACAACAAAGATGACTGTGTGGAGATTGAGGATGGAGAGATGTCTGACTACAGAGATGACAGTGTGGAGATTGAGGATGGAGAGATGTCTGACTACAGAGTTGACAGTGTGGAGGTTGAGGATGGAGAGATGTCTGACTACAGAGTTGACAGTGTGGAGGTTGAGGATGGAGAGATGTCTAACAACAGAAAGGTCAGATCATATGGAAGACTATTCAGTCAGTTTTGTTTTCTGGTGCTGCATGCTGCATTTCAGTGGTAGATATCGTACACTACTAGTCCTGTTGTAGTCATCAATATTAGTTTTAAATATTAAGATGTTGTATTTCTTATTCATAATGTTTGTTCTTTACAGAGCGTTGAAATGCATGCAATAAAGAACTATATACAATATCTAATAAATTCATGTTATTATTCATCAAAAGAGAATTACTATGCTGCCCCTCTAAATGAATTTCGCTAGTTCGTATTTATTTTTACTTTCAGCTGGAAACAGAGCAGACCTTTCCCTTACATCTCACCAGTGAGTCCGTCCTTCCTTCCCAACTCTCCATCCACCTCATCTCTGGCAGAGATCAGACAAGGTGGGTGGTGCCCTGTGGAAAAGCCCCCAGTGCAACAGCTAGGTCCCAGACGCCCGCTTTGCCGTGCAGCACGTCTAATGGAGACAGGACCGTGCAAAGGTTAATCCTCTCAGACAAGAGGCAACAGCAACTCCGGAGTGACATGCCCTCCCCTTCATTGTGTTAGTCTACAACACACACAACGCCTCTGCAACCGGAGGCCATACCTGCTTCACCGTTGCACCGTGTTTGTCTGTCCAAATCGGCTCCTGGAGCTATTACGTTCTGTAATACCAACGCTGTGTCTGTCGCAGGTTTCATTTAGACGCCAGCAGCCACGTTGCCAGAATCGCCAGAATATGTTATATACTGCCGGCATATAGACACAGCAACTACAGCCGAGTGCCTGACAGAGGAAGCGCAGTTCTAGATCACGAAAGACAACGTAGAACGCTCAGCAGCGTTCTGCTTTCGCAAACATGGTTTATTTCACCCTCATGACCGCAGGGGCAGGTCAAGGTCTCGTGTTGTCAGTGTTTATTACGGGGGCCTGCGAAGCAGAGTGACAGCCGGGTGATCCTGGTGATGATGCCGCCTTATTGCTTTCCCCTGAACACCCCATGCATATTTATGACCCGCTGGCCCTTCCGTTTCCTTGACGCTTAGTAAAAAGATCTGTTTAACGCCCTGCCTGGCCGCTAAGCCAAGCCGTCCCGGGCACTAATCGCCCACGTTTGACAGCGGAAGCCAGAAAATGACTTCTAATTAGATTTAGTCAAATTGTTTTATTTGCTAATTGACATAATTACGAGTGAAATGGTCTAACCTATCGCCACGGAATCGCGACCATCCGTCGCCCCGTATACTGGTCCACAGCACTCCGGTAAGCAATTCACATTTAATAGAAATGGTCCTTGACCACCCATTGAATTCATTTGAACCAATTGGAAGGACAGATTGATTTGGAACGCGACACGAGTACGTATTAAATATTAACAGCCATCGGTTCCCCCTGGACGGAGCAAGGACTTTAAAGGGCAACTCGTAGGAGGTAATTCACTTGATTAATAAGCACCTCTCATTGCTAGCTGACATTTTTGTTCCTTTTCTCCATATTTTCTGATGATGCATCTTCTTTAATTTCTTTTCAGAGGAGGCAACTGGCGTATTGGTTAATTAAGACACTTTTATTTATTTTTCAGTAAAAAATGTTTAACGCAGACTTTGGTTGAGTTTGTTATGGGTCAGATCAAGGTGTACTGGTGTTATCTAGCATAGTTAAAAATCCACATAATGCGTTAGAGTTTAATTCTCAGAGACACAGAAAAGGTCAAGCTCAGGACATAAAACTTACTTACTGTACATTGAAAATTGATATTCTCTATTGTAATCACTTTTCATTCCATTGATTTGGCATAATGTTAATCTAAACTGACCACCACCGTATACAACAATATCCTTTAGCCGTGCAATAGACAACATCCATCTCCGAAAGCAATTTTTTATGCATTGCCTATGATCTTTCTTTTATCCATCTTAGGTGGACGTTGTTGTTTTCATCTTCATACTTGATCACAGGTGTAAATCAAATGTAGCATTTATCATTTGCATATCGACAACAGTTTCTCATGATGTCAATGGGTTTTTTCTCCAAGCCGCTACAGTAGAGTTCTGTAACAGAATGGAAAAATAATTAAAATGTGGTCTGCGGACGTTAACACCCCTCCACATCTATCTAGTCGGTCGGGGCGTCTTGGCTGTTCCTTCCTTATAAGCACCGAAGCTGAGATCCTGTCAGTTGTGAATGTATGCAGTGGATGAACTGGTTGGCCTTTGTGAGAGGGTTTAAGAACTGATATGAGACCAGCTACTGATTTGACAGTGACACACCCCAGACCCACACCAGTCAGTCCCTCTACAACAAACCCCATAAAGAGTCACGGTACGCAGATTTAATCATATTTTCCACACGTCAAACAATCTCCTGGCTAAGTATACAGTATTTGATTTGCGGAATATTATAATTTATTCGGGGTCACGCAGACCAATCAGGCACTCCGCCCTAGCCAACTATTCAACACGGGATGCAATTCGTTAAATACATTAAAACTCCAATTTAGTTGACAAAGTGGGAATAAATCATCCTGCCAACTCCGCTGAAAGAGGCCCTGATTATTCCACTGTGTGACGCAGAACGTAGGCACAAGGCAGCCACACACTCCCAACCAGTGATACATACACATATAAATATGATCACACATCTGCATATTATGTCGTATTCAGCGTGTTAGTCATCCACTTACGAAACCAAAAACTGCAGTCATTTATGTCGATTTAGAATCTGCTAAATTGAAGATAGAGTTTGTCGCACAGCAATACTCAGATTCATGCATCACACAGCCTGGTTTGTATGTTCACTAGTTCCTTGGTAGAGCCCAGTGTATTGGCATTGCCCGTTTTTCAGAGAATCTCTTTCTGTTCATAGCCCCACTGTTGGTTTATATCTCGCCTAAGAGTTTTACAGTCAAGTGGATAGCTTTGATTCTCAGCCTTTACAAGTGAAATGTCAGGTGGATACAGACACTGGGTTTACTATTAAGATTTAAACCGGTACATTTTGGTTATAGATTTGTCCCTTTAAAGGGGGTACGCCGGAGTAGGTTGTTCCTGATAGAAAAGTTTACGTGTATTTAAGGCATACAAACATGATTAATCGTTTAAAAGATTATGTATTTTTAAATGAGTACATTTGATCACATAACATGGGTTATATTTAAGTATTACATTGAGTACATATTTAAGTATTTCGTTGAGGACATTTGACCCCATGAAATGGGTTATATTAAACTTGTATGCACCAAAACAGGAGCAACTTATTATAAATGTACTGTTACTTGAAAGGGTACCGCCCTCCATAATGATTAGAAAATTGATTTTCAAATGAACTGGTTTTGTGTTAACATAGAGCCATTTGATATTATGGATTAGGGCTGCTTTGCTGCCATAATGATGGCAAGTTGCCCAGGACTTAAGTCAACCATGAATTCCATAATGTAGCAGATAATCTTACAGAGAAAGTAAGGCCATCTGTCAAAAAGCGGAAGCTAAACTATCTGGGTCTTGCAACAAAATAATAATGCCGAACACAAGCAAAGGGACTTAAGAATGGCAAAAAAATGAGGTTTATGGGATCCAATTGAAATCCTGTGGTCAAACTTGAGGACGGTGCCTCAAAGAAAGTATTATCTTTCAGTGATGTATATTAAATGTGAGTACCTATATCAAAGGTGTTAAAGTTAAGATAAAATATCCATGCATGTGAAAATAACATATTTTCTAGGGAGTACCTTTTCACAAGAGTGAAAGTTAAACTTTTCGAATAGGACCTATCTCCATCCAGATGAAACTGCTGGAGGTCTGCGAGTAAATATCATTTATCCACACCCACCAGAGGCAATTTAACTACACTGGTGGGTCATTTGTTTTCTGATTAAAAAGTGCCAACCCGTTAACAGTCTATATCGCAGCCCACCCTTGATTTTTACTTTTAAAAACAAACAGCATGATTTTCATATTAAGAAAAGTGGCTTCAGAATTGAGGCTTGATTTATGGGAAAACGAGGTGACGAACGTATAATGCTCAGGCACAAACAAACGTAATTTAGTTCCTTCTGTATTTTTCTTGTCGTTGGGTTACCCAAGGCTATTTTGAATGAGTCCAAGTCTTCTAACTGAATCTGCTGTTTATAGGCTGGGGTGGAAGAAAGAGAAAACGAGAAAAGCAATTGGCATCGTGCTTTGTGATTGGATGGAGAAAAGTAACCAGGGAAACAATGGTGCTTAAAGTATCCTAAATTGGTTTAAAGCGGTTTAACTGCAATGCGACTTGCAACATTGGTGAAGTAAACATGATCAATCAATGATGAGGTAAAGCTCAATATATCTGGACACTGTGCCCTCGGTTATTTCTGTATACCTCCGCCTTGGCCGGTGTATCCGTAACGTTGCAAGTGGCCTGCAAGAGTACTTTATGGAAATGTGCAAAATAATTATAGAAAGCGTTTCAAAGGTAACCTTATAAATAATGTAAATTCAGCGTTAAATGTCCCTGACAGCCTGTGCTGGCGCTGCAGAATGGCCTGCCCTGGGAAAGGCTGAGCTGGTCTGTCTGGTCATGAGCCTTCGTTGGAGTGCCATAAATTGACAGGGATGGGAGATGCCGACGAATAAATCGGAGGGCCCCGGTGACTAACATTCCCTGTTAATAACGTCATCTGAAAACAACTGAACCTGATGATAATTAAAAATATATAGGAACTTTTCATTTAAGATTATATACACATTCTTCAGATTTCCTTACTAACACTGTCCCGAACACACATTAAGCCAAGTTGACTGATAAAGACTCATTAGAATTGTCACTGGTTGCAAATCCCACTCTAAATTTTTTTTTAATTAATATTATTTTTAGAGTGATAAAATATGTGTCCCCTTTTAGACTTCAGCTATAAATCTACATTAAATGTGTCTTTATTTTCACCTACAACCAAAAAGTACTAGACGTAAAGAATGACAGAAATGTTGAAAATGTCAACTCCAGTTTGCAAAAAACCCGTCTTGAAGGACCTGTCAAAGCTCATCAGCACATCACCAAGAATGGGCAGGTGAGTGAAAAGTGGAGCTTGTCATCTCTGGGATCTGAACCAGCGAACCTTCAGTTACTGGTATTGCCAAAAATGCTATGTTTTGGTCTGTATCAAAAAGTCTGAAGAACATTGCAGGCCATCTGAACGTGAGGTCGAGCTGTAGCGCAGCTGGGTCACATATAAATATAGTAGCCCCAAATTGATAATGTCTTAAAAGCAACATATTCAAAGTTTTGGCCTAGTCAATATTCAGACCTAAACCCAACTGAGATGTTGTGGCAGGGCCTAAAATCACTTTGTGTACATGTACCTATACGCAAATTAACACAGACCTTTTTAATCTTCTCATATTCTCAATTAACAACAACAAATTGTATGGAGTCTCACTGGGGTTCTAATTATCCCAGTGAATTTAATTATCCATAGAATCTAATTGTTTAAATGTAATTGTATTGTTTTTATATTCAATACGGGACATAATTGGCCCTGTCACCAACATTCACCCAATCTGTGATAGGTAAAGGTCCCTATCCAATATTACATTCATATAAGAACGCTACCTAGATGTGGGCCGTTTTACCTTGAGATGGTTTGTGCCAAAAACAAGAAGGGACTCAATTATATTGACAAAAGCTCTAATGAATCTTCAATTACTTCAATTACTTAATTACTTCAAAAATGTTTAGAAATAAAGTGGTTGTTTGTTATGAAAATGTAGTTTGCAAATAGTTTCTATGCTGTAGATTATTTAATCTAAATGTTTAGAGAAATATATATTTTTTAATTTAGTACTCAAGTGACTGTTCAGTCCCTGGTGTCTAGCAGGGCTATCTTGTCATGCCGCACTTTAGCGACACCTTGTGGAAGGTCCTATGACTGCAGGCTCAATCATGGTTGTTGTCGGGGATTACATTGTCAGTGCATGTGCTTGAACAGAAACTTTCTGGTTGAGAAAACATATGTGCTAATTATCATAACGGCTTGGCGAGATGTGCTTGTAGGGAACGTCTCAATCTTTAACCAGCTAGACCTTTTGTGGTTGTTGCGATGAGGCTGTAACCGGACATCATGAAATAATTAGTTAATGTATTTTTTATACTTCCTAAACTAACTAATTGCATCTATAAAGGGCTGAATTTTGCACATTTGGATATCGTTTAGAAAATGCGATTGCCAGATCAGAATATTCGGGAGGAATACGCACAGTGGAGACACTGTCTGGATTCTCAATTGGCCTACCTGGTTAAATAAAGGTTAAATTTAAATTAAAAGATGATTATCAGGCAAAAGGACAGAATGTGAATGTTTATTTTACATTTTAACAACAAAAACTAACAGAACTCTCAGCACTCTCATGTCTAATGAGTTATGTAATGGGAATTTAATTGTGTGAAGAAAAACTGGAACTGCAGATAATTCTAAGCATGTCATCTGGGAAGTAGTATCATAGCGTGTGCATGTATGATAAATGTAGAGTCATGGCGTGTGCATGTATGATAAACGTAGAGTCATGGCGTATGCATGTATGATAGAGATAGTGTTATGGTGTGTGCATGTATGATAGAGATAGTGTTATGGTGTGTTCATATATGATAGAGATAGTGTTATGGTATGTGCATGTATGATAGAGATAGTGTTATAGCGTGTGCATGCATGATGCAGGTAGCACTGTGATAATTTCTAATGAAACACTGTGTAGAAGCTTGGCGAAGTAGTAGTAAAAAGTGACAAATAACGAATAATGCAAGCAGCTGAATGAATTCAGAAGTGTTCCCGAAGCATCTTAGTTATCAATATACAACAAAATTCCACCAGACTAGGCAGTATTTTTATCTGATTTGACATGCCTTTCAGTTGCTGAACAGGAGACTGTAGTCAGAAACTTCCCAAAACAAGCCACAGCTCCAAATGGCCGCAGTAAAGGCTTGGCACAGCATCACAAAGGATGCCAGCAGTACAGTGATGTCAACAGATCACAGACTCACTGCTGTTGCATACAATTATGAATGTTAAATTTGCTTTCGGTTAAATTGTCCCAATACTTATGCTTACGTGAAATCAGGGGTAAAAAATCATGGGTCATGAAAATGCAGTATTTTTTATTTGGACAAACATATACGTGTTGAAACAGAAACAAATACTGTTCTTGTAAGTGATAATCAACATGCGACAGGCTATGGTGAGGTGGTGGGTTTCACAAATGCATGCTAAGACAACCAGAAGAGTGCTGACCGAATGAGTAACCTGACAAAACTTAAATAGGCCTCAATATAACATAAGGAAATCCCGACTGTGGCCTAAGCGATCCCGACGTCATGCGATGCATTCCTGAGCCAGTGTCGACTTTATTTCAGGAACAAGAGTTTCTCGTCTTTTGGCAAACCCCATGATAATTATTTTGAAGTCCAAGTCCATAAGGCTTGGTGGCTGGTATGATGAGCATGAAATAGGATGTTGCCCTTTTTGAGGTAGTCTGCGATACGAGCTGTGACTAGAAAGGCTTGCTTTAGCCAGGGAATCCGCCGCCATATAGATTACAATGAGGGGGAAAACTACGGCCTAACCTGCAGCACATTCACACATACAAATACATTTTCAATTGCCAATAGAAAATCGCCGCCACCCTAAAATCTGTTTGTGTTAGTCTCTCAGATTCCCATGCATATAAATTATATATTTTTTCGACACACCATGCTACTCCTGCACCAGCAGGCTCAGGACCCGTTTCTTCCCTACTGCTGTTAACATACTGAACTCTGAAACCTTTCAGTAACCTTGCACTCACACTGCTACCTTATTTATTTTATCTGCTATTTGCTCAATGTACTGTTGTACCCCCATTGCTACCTCTTGGCTACACGCTGCTAACTTATTTACTTGATCTACCATTTGCACAATACATTCTGTTTGTACTCCCCATTGCTACCTCTTGCCCTACACACCGATAGCCTATTTATTGTATTTGCCTTTTGCACACTGCTTATCGTTTGTACTATCCGTTTACCAGCTGCACAGATGTTCACCGCTGCTGTGCCCTCTGCACATTTGCATCTATTTGCACTGCTCTTTTGCACTTCTCGTTGGATGCAAACTTCATTGTACTGTACGTGTACTGTCCAATGACAACACATTTGAATCTAATCTAATCAACACACTTTTTGGGGGATGTTGTTGTGTCAAGCGGGGTTACTCTGCTCACTTTCATTCTGAATATAATTTAATTTTAAAACACTCACACTCAAAATAAATTATTGCATGGTGACATTAGTGTTACAGTTGGAAATATCAAATAAGCAATAGGAAACTATGGAAACATGTTCTGGTTTGGTTATAGCTTGATAGAAACCTACTTACTAAATACATTTGCATCTAAAGGGAAGTGTGCAGATACAGGTCGCTGTTGCAAATGAGAATGTGTTGTTTTGATTCGGTACACCGGGTTTCATTTGGGCTAATCAGCGGCTCTATTAAGTTCACTGGGATATGAGTCTCTTTGCTTAGTATTGTTTCCATGTCACGTCGCTATACTCGGGTGAGAGATTGTATTCGGTCATAGCTGTTTATATTTTCTTTGTAAGTCGCACGAGTGGCGCAATTCGATTTCATCCGGTTTATGTTTTCTCCATTCGTGGTTTGTTTGACCGAGATCCTCTGCACCACACCAACCAGGACGTGTGACACCAGAGAACTCTTCTTCAGAAATCATTGTTTTTTTGATAATGAACAACTCAATCAAAGGTTATATTCAATTTATTTGAAGTAAAACAATCAAGCAATCAAATAACAGACATTTTTTAGCACATTTTTGTTCATGTTAGCTCATTTCTTTCCACATATATACTTTTAATGTTCTGTTTCATTACTACTGACCTAGTGAGAAAGCAATTCAACAAGCTCAGGTAAAATAACAAGATGTTCTGTTTTTTCCTCAAATAGATCACATGGAACACTTGGGACCACAGCACAGGGACATGTTTTCTCATCTAATCCATTTGTACAGTGTGTGTGCGTGCGCATGTGTGCGTGCGCGTGTGCGTGCGCGTGTGTGTGTGCGTGTGTTTGTGTGTGTGCGCATGTGTGCGTGCGTGCGGTCAGTTCGATTTGGGTAACAACAGTGTATTATGGAGACCCAGCTCCATGGTGGCTGACTGGTTGTCATGAAAGGCTTCTAGGTGAACCTGGGCTAATGGAGGAACGCAGCTTGAGTGGCTGTGTGTGATGAAAGTGGATGGATACATTAGTACCATTTGCTACAGCAGGATCACAGAGTCTGGCTCTGTTCAGAGGTCATCTGAAGAGAGACAGACCTGTAAAAATACACTTAGGTTAACATTGTTACATATGAGAGAAAATATTCAAATCAGAAGAAATAAAATGTGAATTTTCTGGTTTTGTTTAAAAAAATGAAAAAATGACTTTGCTGAACAAAATATGCCGGGAAAATAACAAAAATAAAATTTGGCCTGGAACTTACAACGTAAAGCAGTGCGAGCACGGTTATTCCCCCTAACACAAGAATAAATATTTTATGTATTCGAGTGAATTCTGATTGGCCCTAAATTATTTGTCTCCAACTAATCAAATATGCTTAAACAGGCTGTATTTCATTCAACCAGACATTCTGAATATTTAAAATCATTGTGTACATTGAGATTTCCTTTGAGACCGGAATGAAGCAGTGGCATTTTCCCGTTTCACCGGGGTTGCCTGAACGAGCCTCGATGTTTTGTGGTATATGAGCGTGTCCAAAAAAAACAAACAACAGAACAAAAGCAGTGAGAAAGAGTGGCTGGGAATATGCAACGCCGGCAATACCTCAGACTGTGGGCAGAGGAAGTCACTAATTGCTGTATGCCCAACAGAGACGTCTTATTTCGTCAACAATCACATCAAGGAAGAGTAAACAGTGGTGCCTCTGAAATGTAATTGTTGCAGAGTGCACAGCTCAACATCAGAGGAGATAATGGGAAGGGTTCGAGTGGCGTTTGACGCTCGACAAAAACCGAGGCGGTTTGTTTAGCAGTGCTCGTCAAACACACCCGAAATTTCGTTACCCGTCTGTCCGTCAGCTTTTTATTTATTCTATTGTTATGTCAGACGCAGCAACAAATATTGTACATCATGTCCTCATTTAAGTTGCCCATTTAGTAGAGATATATGCAGATGGGTCTCACTTGTGTCTACATATTAAAATGACATTAGTGATTGAGATTATACACTGTACAAATACACTTCCCTCATGAACATCCCTACAAAGGCAAAACTCATTCTGCTGGAGAGAGAAATGGGTTCAGCTGAATGCTTTTCCGGTACTCGAGAACATGAGTGCACGCTGTCATTTTAGGCTTCAGCTAAGTAGACTACACAGTGGTCCTCCTGGATCTGACAAAAGGGGTGTCTTTTATTAATTCGGACTTCAATAAAAGCATCTTGGAACACCGGGGTGAGGACTAACGAATATTTGGAGAGAGGGGGGGCAAGGACGGGAAAGCGATTACGTCTCGACTCTACTCTGAGATTTCAATGGAAAAAAGCCCAGGGCTCAGTCTTATCAACAGTAAATGTTTAATGGCATATAACGCATGGTGAAATAACGGAGAGCAGGCATGCAACCGGAATACAAACTCATTCCCAGGTGTAGGAAGCATGTCGTGCCAGAGTATCCGTGTGCCTGTACCCCCGTAGTATATCTATGGACATGACACACACACTACTTAACATGATGCCACGCCTCACAGAGGAACACTGCTTAGTATATCTGTGGACATGACACACACACTACTTAACATGATGCCACGCCTCACAGAGGAACACTGCGTAGTATATCTGTGGACATGACACACACACTACTTAACATGATGCCACGCCTCACAGAGGAACACTGCGTAGTATATCTATGGACATGACACACACACACTACTTAACATGATGCCACGCCTCACAGAGGAAACCTGAAATAATTCCTGAATTGACACTGTGAAAAAAGCATTTCTCTTTGAGTAAAGCTTCAAAGTATGGCATTTTCGGAACTCTAAATTGTGCGGTGCTGAATTGCCCACCTTGTCGCGAAAAAATAATTTGTTGGTAGGAATCTAATTGCTTTGGACAGTGGCCAAGATGAAGAGGCCTGTGAAACAGGTTTGTTATAAGTTGAGATCTGCCGTGGCAGAGGATCAAAAGGCAGACAGTGATTTATGTTGCTCCAGTGACATCAATGGCCGAGAAATATCGCTTTGGTCCAGTTGGTCAGTAGCTTGTTTATTTTTAACTGAAATAATGACAAGGGGCAACAAATGGCAAACTACACTGGTAAAATACTGTATTGAAGCATTGGAATAAACCTAGCAGCACAAACCTGAAGGTAAATATGCTGTTCAAGGTTAGGGAACTCAAAGTCTAATTTAATATTTCTGAACCTTTAATTACGTCAAAGCAGTAATATCCATGAAAGTTGTTAATGTTTTGCTGTTGATTTCCAGCAGGTCAGTTAAAAATGAAAAAAGATAGAGGTCCCGTCAACACAACTACAGATTTTGTTCTTTGTTTGTTATCATACACAGAAGAGACAGAACATTATGAACACAACAGGTGAAGCAATTAACGTTAAGTATCGTCTGCTAAAGGGCAAATGTCCAGATTCTGCTAGATTAAATGGCAAGTGAAGAATCTGATCCAAATGATGAGATGATGACCCCTGTTCACAGTCGTAAGTGCGTACAATGGCGAGTGTCAGAAATGGACTTAGGAGCAGTCGAGATGTTCTGGTTTGACATATATGTACACCGCGTTTCCTGGGGAAGTGATGGTACCTGGATGCACTGTGGACAGATAACAAGACGGTGGACGGCGTATGGTGCTCTGGGCATCTTTCTGCTGGGAACCCCTCCGTATTGGCGTTTATGTGGATGTCATGCTTCCTTCATGGCAATTGCATTCCCTGATGGCAGTGGCCTCTTTCATGCGCCCTGTCACAGGTTGTCCGAGAGATGTCGTCGCCCCGGCCTCCAATTTCCAATCTCAATCCGATTAAGCATCTGTGGGATGTTCTGGACCAACCAGTCCCATCCACGGCGGCTCCACCTCGCAGTTTACAGAACTTAAAGGATCTGCCTTGGTGGTTCGGCTCTGTTTTGGTGGCACGTGGAAAACCGACACCCTATTAAGCAGGTCTTAATGTTTTGACTCGTCAGTGTATGTTTCTCCTCCGGAATCACTAGTTGTACTTATCTGACGAAAGATGAATGAACACGAAAGCAATGCCTGTCAGAACGCGCTGCTCCAAATGCTAACGCTCAAGCATATGTCCCTGTATGCATCATTGCTCATGATGCAATCAGTAAAATTAAAAGGAAAGCAAATGAACACGATCAACGTGTCCTTAATCTGACAGGCCCATTCATCAGGCTGTGTCAGTTTCCTTCTCGTCACCACCAGCAGCCCCTTGATCTGCTCTGTTCTGTTCTGCTGCGCTGCTTTGATGGGAAAATGAAAGCATTGTTTAGAACCACTTCCGTAAGTGTTTCACGTTCTCGTAGGCAAAATTGTCACGCACGTGAACCTGTATTTTAGACACAAATGTCTTAGTTGTTCTCAAATTGAGATAACGTCCCATCAAGTGACCATGTGTGTTTGTTTTGCCACACAAATGACTTAATAGAGGATGTGCCACAACTATGCCAACGGGACACAGCAAAAATGTACAACTAAAGTAGATAATAGTCAAGAGGATCTTGTTAAAGTAACAGGGTACTCTTAAGGACATTTATTGTCCTATCATAAATGCCATCCTTCGGAATTGTTGCTTCTGTTTTCTGAAACCAAGACTAATTCCTTACTTTGAGATCCAACCCAGGTGACTCGCAGCTTCAAATAAACAATGGTTATCAAATAATTTACTCCTTATATTCTAATTAGGCATATTTACTTGGGCACTAATCATTTTCAATTTCACGCTATTTTAACTTGAAGTTAATTAAAACAAGTCTGTTCCTCTGCTCGGTGCCCATGCCACCTACCCCCACCTCCCCAATCTGCACCCCGAGACTCACCTGCAGCCTAGGTAATGACTAGCACAGCTCTACCCTGGACAGCTCAGAGGAAACCGCGTCAATACTTTAAATATCTACAAGGAAACATACAACATTAAATTAGCTAAATAATAATAGTGCATTCAGCAGGTAAGATCATTTGTTTGACTAATGAGGCACATTAGCTTTAAAAAGACACAAAAACAAAAGAAAAGAAAATGTTTCGAGGTTCCATAAAAGCCCACTTCTAACACCGGTTTTCTTCTACCGCTGAAGCATGACGATGTGTGAACAAACACTGGAAAATAATAGAACTCACTGGCATTCATAACAGCGTTTAATATTACCGGGTTAATTAATTTCACTCACGATCTTTATTACAGAATCATCAAATTATACTAAGTTTAAGAGAAACCGAAACGGTGAGGCCTTTTGGAAAATATTTTGATTATATGACCATTTCCGCTTGGTAGACCGTGACATTAGGTTTACATTAGGTGTGCACGTTAGAATATCGTAAAGAAAACCTTCCACGGGCGTATTTTCACCGTTCGTAAATAAAGTTTAGACGGATAGGCCAGGAGTGACACTATCAGTGTCCTGCTACCCGGGATACATTGTCAACCATAATTTAATGTGTGATTCATTTTTCACCCTTTGTGATCCCCAGTCAGACAGCTAGTAAAGCTCGGGTTTAGGCAGCATGGCCGTCTGAGATAACACGGCATGATTCAACAAGCAATCGCATTTTAATTCATTATCAAAGCACTGTGAAATGAAGAAAGAGAGAGAGAGAAAAGAAAACAGAGAGATAGAGTTTATGGTTACGGGTAAAATAAACTAAGCCCGTCTGCCTACCTAGCCCATAGTTGAACCTCCTAACCACAGGAGCTGAGCACAAACACTGTTTAACTATCAATATCTTACAATATCCCAACAACGTTACCGTTAATATGGACCATACATATTAAATGACACAATGGGACACCAGATATCCAAGCTAATTGGACTTAATATATTTAAGCAATAAGACACATGAGGTTGCCATATATGGCCGCGACACCACACAGAGAACTTTCACCGGGGCGCGTCGTGCCGCGGACAAACAAATATGGCCATTACGAACTGGTCACCGACGCAATTAGAGCAGCATAAAGCAGAGCGATGTCATACTCGCCGTAGACACTGACAAATAAATCCGGTGCTGTTCAATGTACTCTGGTGGTGTCAGTGTCTTCATTCACTTGTAACACACAACCCCCCCCTCTCTGAAGCAGGCTCGCATGGCGTACCGGCCAATGAGAGGCGACGGGTAGATGGGGTGTTTCACAGGGAGGGCACACTCTCTGATTGATGTTTTTATAAGTAAGACCGTGCACCGCGTTCCCCCTGGGCCGGGCCCGTGCTTCCTGGCATCAATCACGCATCATTTCCATTCCGGCGCTACCGCGTGACAGAAATACTGTAAAGGTGATCTATGTGTGTGTGTGTGTGTGCGTGTGTGCGTGCGTGTGTGTGCGCGCGTGTGTGTGTTAAGTAATTATTAAGTGTCCAGCTACACTAATAAATCATTGACACCTCCCCCTCAACACCCCCCGCCCCCACTTCCCCTTTCTTATATCCCCACCTCGTATAACATAGAAATAACAACTCAGAGCTGGCGGGTCTGTGTTGGTGCTGGTCCTCTCAGGTTATCCTGAGGGTTGTTTAAGGGAAGCTAGCCTACAGGTAAGCTGTCAGTGAGGCTGCGGGCCGGGTGGGGTCCGGCTGCGTATCTCTGGCTGGCCCCGAGGCCTTGGGCCGGTGGAGAGTTAATGAGAAGCCTGCCATCAATCAGAGACTGAAGGGACGGGAGATGACTGTAAATAAGGTAGTGATTACGAGGGACCGGTGACAGGCAGAGGCCGACGCGGCCCCCGGTCCCCGACTCTCCCGGAGCCATCCGGTTTAAACCCTTGTCAAGGTGACGGGGGTCGAGGCACATTGCGGGACCTTTATTGGAACCTGATGGAGAACCCAAGATGCACCCGTCTGTCGTCATGGTGAACGCCCCTCTGATGGATGATGCTGTGGGAACGGAGGGACGGAGACGGCACGGGGGAAGTCTGATGGCTTTTGAAAATGATGTCTTTTAAAAAGGCTTTCACTGATTTTTTACAAACAGCATTATGAAATTAGGCAGATGAAGCAGATGCAACAAAAACACTAAATATTTATCCCATTTGGCACTTTATATGAAGATCCTTTGATGACAGTCTCATGTCCTGTGCCCTGGCAGTCTCAATCCACAGGACAGAGACGCCAGCCAGGAGCAAAGAAAACCGCTAAGATACAGATTAGGCATGTTAGTCGGCAGGTATTTGTGCAGGTTAGCTACGGTTCTGTTTATTGCTTAGGCATATCCCAGAACACCGATCAACTCAGCAAATGACATTCTGCGTAAATGAGGAGATGTGTTTGTCAGTTCAGAAAGTCTTTATCAGTTCATACCATAACAAAAATACAATATTTGTTTATAGCATAAGATACTAGTACAGTTTATGAATAAGAATGTATTCAATAGCCTTTATGTTACCATGCCCAGGCAATTGTGGTGCAACCATGTCCAATATGTTCCTGCTACATGCCTGGAGACCGCTTACTCTACAACGGCATGCCTCAAGGCACAGTAATATCCAAGCAGTCACAAAATCAAGCGTTATATATTAAATATAATAATGTACGAAAAACACTTCCATCGTAATTATACATTGAACAAAATGTAAGATAAAGCATAGAGGTCGAATTAATTATTTAGCAGAGTAATTCTTAAGTGTTTAACCCTTTCCTAAATGATGTGTAACGTGATGGTGCTACTAGAACAAGTCGAGCAGCGGAGTGTTGTATAATTGACAGTCCGAAACAGTAGCACAGGGAAATGGTTAGAGGCACTGCGATAACTACTTACCTCACTGAATGCAAGGTAAGTGTGCCCATTTCAACCATGCCCTTAGCACAGACACATAAGAGGTGTGCAGTCCATCAAGCTGCCTCATACTAGCTACTCATATAGGATATATAGGTTCCTGTGTTGTTTGCAGTTTTGGCTCTAATAAGGGCTAGACATGAACTCAGCTCAGGGTAGCGACACCTGGCCTTCTCGGTTGGTCAAATCAAAGTTCAAAATTCCCTGCAGCTCATTAGGAACATTGTTGCGTACCCATGGACTAACATGCAAATCCTACACAGCAAATAAATACCAATGGAATATCATTTATATCAAAGTGGATGTGGAGAGTCTCTTCTAGTAGAGCATTGCAGAATCAGAATCGGGTTTATTCGCCACGTCTGTTTTTACACACACAAGGAATGTTTTCTGACCACCAGCTCCAGCGTTAGAACACATTCTCAGACGTGCACAAAACAGTGCTAACAGAGCAAAACACACAACACGAACAGTCTAGAGACCCTGCCTATTCGGCGTACATGTACTGGGTAAATATAGAAGCATATATGCAGCATAGATGAATCCTAACGACAGAATAGCCTCAACATTGTTTGTTTATTAGTGTTGAAACATTTTTTTCACTATTTGAAACAACCACTGAAAATGTAATATTCTGAAATGATTTAATTTGATGATAAAAACTTCTGGACATTGGACATTTACAATGATTGAGTGAGATAATGGAGATTGATTAACCACTGAGATAACAACATTATCCAGCGGGTCTATCGTCTCAGCTTACAGACCACTGGCCCAATCCTCAGAGGGGAAGACCCCGCCACTGGAACATGGAAAATAAATCGACTTCTGTTCAAATGTGACGAAGGGTGCCACAGAGTGCAACAGTAAATTGAATGAGCAGAATATAGGTGGAGTATGATACACTTTGAACATTGTTTGCTTAGTCTGTCTTTTTTCAGTAGACAAAAAACCCACAGCTCAGCAAACTATCGGATACGTCCCACCCGGATGGCATCAATAGGACATTTTCAGACTTGTTTCATATTTTATACTGTACAGTCAACAGAATCATTGTGCATGTCCTTCATCTTTGGCATAAGCAAATGTATTGAGAGTGTGCCAATTTAGACTTATCACTCCAACAGAATATTTTGTCTCCACCTTTCTGTGCACAACTTTGGATGTGTACTGGCTGTGCAGTAAACATGTACCATGAATATGTACTGGCTGTGCAGTAAACACGTACCATGAATATGTACTGGCTGTGCAGTAAACACGTACCATGAATATGTACTGGCTGTGCAGTAAACACGTACCATGAATATGTACTGGCTGTGCAGTAAACACGTACCATGAATATGTACTGGCTGTGCAGTAAACACGTACCATGTCTATAATATATACTGGCTGTGCAGTAAACACGTACCATGTCTATGATATGTACTGGCTGTGCAGTAAACACGTACCATGTCTATGATATGTACTGGCTGTGCTGTAAACACTTACCATGTCTATGATTTGTACTGACTGTGCAGTAAACACGTACCATGTCTATAATTTGTACTGACTGTGCAGTAAACACGTACCATGTCTATAATATATACTGGCTGTGCTGTAAACACTTACCATGTCTGTGATATGTACTGGCTGTGCAGTAAACACGTACCATGTCTATAATATATACTGGCTGTGCAGTAAACACGTACCATGTCTATAATATATACTGGCTGTGCAGTAAACACGTACCATGTCTATAATATATACTGGCTGTGCTGTAAACATGTACCATGTCTATAATATATACTGGCTGTGCAGTAAACACATACCATGTCTATAATATGTACTGGCTGTGCTGTAAACACGTACCATGTCTATAATATATACTGGCTGTGCAGTAAACACGTACCATGTCTATAATATATACTGGCTGTGCAGTAAACACGAACCATGTCTATAATATATACTGGCTGTGCAGTAAACACGTACCATGTCTATAATATATACTGGCTGTGCAGTAAACACGTACCATGTCTATAATATATACTGGCTGTGCAGTAAACATGTACCATGTCTATAATATATACTGGCTGTGCAGTAAACATGTACCATGTCTATAATATATACTGGCTGTGCTGTAAACACGTACCATGTCTATAATATATACTGGCTGTGCTGTAAACATATACCATGTCTATAATATGTACTGGCTGTGCTGTAAACACGTACCATGTCTATAATATGTACTGGCTGTGCAGTAAACACGTACCATGTCTATAATATATACTGGCTGTGCAGTAAACACGTACCATGTCTATAATATATACTGGCTGTGCTGTAAACACGTACCATGTCTATAATATATACTGGCTGTGCTGTAAACACGTACCATGTCTATAATATATACTGGCTGTGCTGTAAACATGTACCATGTCTATAATATGTACTGGCTGTGCTGTAAACACGTACCATGTCTATAATATATACTGGCTGTGCTGTAAACACGTACCATGTCTATAATATGTACTGGCTGTGCTGTAAACATGTACCATGTCTATAATATGTACTGGCTGTGCTGTAAACATGTACCATGTCTATAATATGTACTGGCTGTGCTGTAAACACGTACCATGTCTATAATATATACTGGCTGTGCTGTAAACATGTACCATGTCTATAATATGTACTGGCTGTGCTGTAAACATGTACCATGTCTATAATATATACTGGCTGTGCAGTAAACACGTACCATGTCTATAATATATACTGGCTGTGCTGTAAACACGTACCATGTCTATAATATATACTGGCTGTGCAGTAAACATGTACCATGTCTATAATATATACTGGCTGTGCAGTAAACACGTACCATGTCTATAATATATACTGGCTGTGCAGTAAACACGTACCATGTCTATAATATATACTGGCTACTGGTAAACACGTACCATGTCTATAATATATACTGGCTGTAGTAAACACGTACCATGTCTATAATATATACTGGCTGTGCAGTAAACATGTACCATGTCTATAATATATACTGGCTGTGCTGTAAACATGTACCATGTCTATAATATATACTGGCTGTGCTGTAAACATGTACCATGTCTATAATATACTGGCTGTGCTGTAAACATGTACCATGTCTATACCATGTCTATAATATGTACTGGCTGTGCTGTATACTGACTGTCTATAAGTAACTGTACCATGTCTGTACCATGTCTATACCATGTCTATAATATGTACTGGCTGTGCTGTAAACACGTACCATGTCTATAATATGTACTACTGTAAACACGTACCATGTCTATAATATATACTGGCTGTGCTGTAAACACGTACCATGTCTATAATATGTACTGGCTGTGCTGTAAACACGTACCATGTCTATAATATATACTGGCTGTGCTGTAAACATGTACCATGTCTATAATATGTACTGGCTGTGCTGTAAACACGTACCATGTCTATAATATATACTGGCTGTGCTGTAAACACGTACCATGTCTATAATATGTACTGGCTGTGCTGTAAACACGTACCATGTCTATAATATATACTGGCTGTGCTGTAAACATGTACCATGTCTATAATATGTACTGGCTGTGCTGTAAACATGTACCATGTCTATAATATGTACTGGCTGTGCTGTAAACACGTACCATGTCTTTTCACTCATTCCATAGTAAGGAAATGACTGTTAGGTGACACAGTGTTGCAGTTCATCCACCCAGTTTGAGACTGGTAGTGGAGAGGCAGGTGTTTTTACTCACACCTCAGGCTATGTATCGTATTCCTATGGTGAGAGGGACACGGGTTCAGCAGGATCCCAGCATGTCACACACACACACACACACACACACACACCGAGGCCCACTTCCGCCGGGGGGTTGCCTGATGAACCATGAAGACCAATATGACTGTGGCTCTGGAAGCGGCTAATCTCAGTGCAGCAAAGCCCTGCTGGGGATCCTGGACAATCTCTATATGCTGGCCTGTCATGCCTCCCTACCAGCCTGCTGTAGCATGACTCAAACACATCTTCATGAGCACCGAAGCCGGCCTCGCCTTGCGACCTCCGGATAACGATTGCGGCCTCAACTCGCTGCAGCAATTCCGCGGAAGTTTCTGGAGACTTTCAGATTGAGAAGGGTTGGTCAATGCACACCTGGTTAAGTTGCTGCAATTACGGTCACACAGTTCGTTGAAACAGGAAGTATTCGCGGACACAGGAGTGGGCCTTGATCGACGTCCTATCCATTGGGCCTAGGCGATATGCCCCAATCACGATTTGAACTCTCGACCTCTAAGGCGTAGCTGTAGCAAGAGGCTATCGACTGTCCCTCCTCTTAACCATTCCTCCATTTCTCTTCCACTCCATTGTGGTCCCACTACCCAGTTACATTGATCTTCTGAACTAGTGCCCTGATGCAAGATGTCACGGCCCCCTCCCCTCCACCTAGTATGAACTCCGGGTCAGTTGGGTCAGACTTGGGTCCAGAGAGACGAGGTGGAAGGCCGGGCCGGGGCAGAATAATTCCCGGCGGCTGATGGGTTTGGCTGAGACCACGTCCACTCTCCATCACCATGGCTGCGACGTTAATGACAGCGGCGGCGGTAATGGCGACACATGCAGACAGGATCCATACAGATAAGAGTGTGATAACACTGATGGAGCCTCTCAACGTCATTAGTGTCCATCACGTAGAATTACAGGGCGAAACCTCAAAGTCATATCTGTTGTTATCGGCATGGCAACCCCCCGTGTGTATTTCTGTGAAAATATAGCAGTGATTACGGCCATCGACCGGGTCAGGGAACCTGATGTATTGAACTCGGGTTTAGAGTGCTTAAGTGTAAAACATGCATGTCTTCTCTACCTGGACGCTTTTGTCGTTGTAACCAAGAAAGAACAAAACCCATCAACGCATCTCCGACTTTCACCTACTCTTTACCAAGGAACTCGTTTACTAAAAAACATTTGATATGTTTCAGCAGTCGAGACATTACACCGATAATTGTTGATTACACAAAATTTTAAATATTTACATTAGCAAGTGAATTTAGGCAAGAATAAACACATACGTTGCAATTAGATTTGACACATTCCAGCATAAACACTGCAAACGGCCACTTCCACAAGGTGTACTCATGTTCGATTATAATAAATAGAGAACAGGGAAAAGAACAGTGAATGTTCTGCCTGAGAAGCGGTAAAGGCATCATTCCTTAACTACTTACTGAACTAATTCCTAAACTCAGAGTCAACAGAGCAGTGTATAAGGTGAGCACCCTGTACTAAGATAGGAAGGAGAAAGCAAGAGAATCAGACTCGAATCTTAGCGAGTTTAACATTCCAGACATGCAGCTGCACTGAGATGAGAGGGAGGCTCAAAGGATTACATGGGAGCCGAAGAAAAAGACAGAGGAAGGTTAACGTTGGGGTTGATCTATGATTAGTCAAATGGCGTCTATTAGTCAAACGACAGATCAGTGGGTTCAATAATAATTTTCCAAATCAATTTAACGTGGATATGAATTCAACAGACTGCCAGACAGGCCTATAAGTCAGAAACCTCATTAGGCGTTGCTTTTGAGAGAGAGTGTCTGAGCAGTAGTTATTGCATTTAACCATAATAGAGGTTATGTGATAATGACTTATTAAACATTTGTTAGACGCGTAAAGTTTTCAAAAGCCACCCCCTGTAATTGCATGACAAAATACACACTTTGACTAGCAGACAAACTGAAATTAAACGGTGCCAGTGTGTGTTGAACTTTAAAACAGTAGTTTAATTTGTTAAACAGAATAATTGCGGATATACCTCCATTCGATCCAGGTATTATGGAGGATTACAGCGGCGCCTAAAGGCTAGACCTCGTATTCTTCATATGATATTCACATGAGGCTGTCACATATTAATAGATGGAGTCAGAGGATGGACTGGAGTTCATTAATTGTTCCTGTGACAAGATCAAAGACAGAACTCTAACACGATCAAATTGATTGAATCAAACAGACACTCTTATTCTGCAGCTGATAAGAACACATCTAAGATGAGCTATTTATAGTTAGAATAACACAGCTGCAACCAAAAGGTTGAAAAATCAGGTCATGGGTGCTGACTAATGGTTAATGGACAATGGGGGCAACACATTCATGTGCAACTCATTTGGGAATAAACCAGATGATGAATGTTTTTTTGTTCCTTTTTTCAGAAATTCTCTGATACCCATGCTGTGATTGAGGCACTCTTTCGTCACAACAACAACCATTAGACTCTGAGCGAGTGTGACCTCACTATTGGACTCTGAGCGAGTATGACAACACTATTGGACTCTGAGCGAGTGTGACATCACCATCTGACTCTGAGCGAGTATGACATCACTATTGGACTCTGGGCGAGTATGACATCACCATCGGACTCTAAGCGACTATGACATCACTATTGGACTCTGAGCGAGTGTGACATCACCATCGGACTCTGAGCGAGTATGACATCACTATTGGACTCTGAGCGAGTATGACATCACCATCGGACTCTGAGCGAGTATGACATCACTATTGGACTCTGAGCGAGTGTGACCTCACCATCGGACTCTAAGCGACTATGACATCACTATTGGACTCTGAGCGAGTGTGACCTCACCATCGGACTCTGAGCGAGTATGACATCACCATCGGACTCTGAGCGAGTATGACATCATTATTGGACTCTGAGCGAGTGTGACCTCACCATCGGACTCTAAGCGACTATGACATCACTATTGGACTCTGAGCGAGTGTGACATCACCATCGGACTCTGAGCGAGTATGACATCACTATTGGACTCTGAGCGAGTGTGACATCACCATCGGACTCTGAGCGAGTATGACATCACCATCGGCATTCTGAGGCAGGGGAAACAAGTTTGATTACTAACCCCCCAAACCTGGTGGCCAATTGCAATCAGTCTGTGTGACCCCTTGGTAAGAGGGTGAAACCTTTATTGGCCAAAATATCCTTTAGAGTACTAAAAGACAAGAGTTGAGAGCATAGAACATATAATGTGACACTGAGTCTAAAGACGGGCAGGACTTAAGGATCTTGGCAAGCAGATGAAATCGGTCTCAGAGAATGCTCTCTGAGAGATGCGGCTCTCATCTTCCAGCATAACCACTTGATACATGGTGACACGGCTTCCTAGAAACACATTAACTGCTTTTCCCTGTAGTTGATTTAGAGATAGCTGGGGTCTCCCTGAACTCAGGCGTTCCAGAGGCAGGCCTGAGAGCTACAGGTCCTCAGGGAGAACTTGGTGCAGTACATCTGCCTCCATTAGGCCTGGCAGGCTGGCTCTGAGATCAGCACCACACACACACACAGACACACACACACACACACACACACACACACACACACACACACACACAGACACACAGACAGACAGACAGAGACACACCATCCAGAACAAACTGCTAAGCACACACTCTGGGGTGGGTTGCAGACGGGTGGTGTCAGATCGTCTTGCTCTGCAAACAAGCTCCGGAAGACATCATCCTGCCAAAACACAGCTCATTAAATGCTATTAGCGAGTCGTTTCAGCAAATTGAATCCCCTCTCAACTTCTCTGGTTAGCAAACAGCTTTAGGGTCATAGCGAAAGATGAAGGGAAAAAAGCCAGGCAAATTAAGCGAAGGCACTCATCCTTATAGTGCACGTATAACAGACGGAAAGAGAAAGCGCGACGCCGTTGTTTCCCAGAGATCGGGTAATTATACGCTGAGGGCAGACCCGCGGGTTGGTTGATGCTTTATCAAATACATGTGGCCTTGGCGAAAGCATCACAAACAGCTGAGAGAGGAACACACCAAATAAACGAAATGAAACAGTTTGTCACGATTATGTAAGAGAAATGTACAGGCAAGTGTGCTCTGTGGAAAGAGAACAAATTGTTTGTGGCCCCTCAGAGTTTTTTTTATTTTTTTATTTTCTTCTCCAGATTACATTTTCTATATGATGACACACAACATTTTATTTATCAAATACTATATCTTAATAGGAGAGCTGTAAGACCTCAATGAAAGCATTTATGGCCAGAGCATATCACAAAGTTAAACAGGGGAAGGGAATCCTATGAACTGTGAGCTGGGGGAAAAGTAATTACACATCAGACAGACAAAATGCTACTTTGATACTAGAAAATTGGACACGGATGCCTTTCCCTTATTCTGCCGAAAGATATGAATAATCTCAGAATCTCCTGTCACCTCTAAGAAATTATAGGCATCCTTGATAAAGATGAGCAAATATAACTTTAAAAACATATATAGAGCTATAAGGTATTACATTATCTTACTTATTGCTTAAATAAAGGATTTGTATTCAAAGAAATATAAGAAAGACCGGTTATTGGCACTGTATCCGGAAATTGCTCAATTGGATAGAGACATGGGGACAGCAGATTGGGGCGATCAGAGTAAACTGAAGACTCTTTCATTTTCTTGGAACCAGCTTTGTGACATGGAGAACTGACCATTTGAATATGGCCATTCTGTTGGCTGTAAAAGGATGCACACAAAGGTCACCAACTGTGCACCCTTTAAATATTCCATTAAAAAAGGCGAATGCGTGCCAAAAAAAACACCACCAGCAGCCAATCCAGAACGATCGGCAGGTTTGGTAAAAGCAGTGGGACCAAACGTGGTTTTCATGCCATCCACTACGCACCACGTTGTGTGTTCCGAAATGCCCTTCTGCACACCACTGTGGAAACAGGTACTTATTTCACTGTGTGTTGCCTTTGGCACATTGAACAACTCGGCCAATGTTTTATTTTCATGCACCATTGTCTGCAATATGTGGTGCACTAGGGGTGACCAGGTCTGCTGTTTGAGATGCACCATGTCTGGCACAACCAATCTTACCATTGTAAAGGTATGTTAGAACCGATTCTCATTATTGGTTTAACAGCTAAAACACTTGACAATGTCTGCATGCTGTATCTTTTGAGGCGCTGCCACATAATTCGCTGTTTCGCTATATCTTTACCTACTAGCGGCCAAGAGTGCCTTTTATCCATGCATAGTACCGGTAGGTGCCAATATCAATTAAAACCACATAGCCAACAAGTTTCAAGTCCGGATAATGATATGCCAATGCCAACATGTAGATTATGTGTGACAGTTAACCATTTTCACAAATGCTCCATATAAGTTTACAGTATGTTCCTTTGGCTTTCACTTCATTTCTCTGTACAATATCATCATTTCCAATTCTTGATTAAGGCCCAGCAACTGCCAGCTGACTCTGGATATTCAAGCCTTGAGATTAATGTCCTTCAAAAGACCCCCATATCATTTTGGTTCTTATTCCCCTGTTCACTCAGGCAGAAGTCTAGACCAGAATCCTCCAGCGCCAAAGAAAACGCTTAATTGTGCTCACATGCGCCCAAGCAGCCACAAGGAGTCGCAAGAGAGCTAGACAACCATGTGCAGAAAAACTTTGGGGTATAAAACTTCTAAATGTAATAAGTACAAACATCTCTAAAGCATCGAAAACATTAACCATTTCCAATTTTTAAAAAAAGTATACGATCTTAAATGTTCACTTCAGGACTGCACTGAGAACTCTACACAAGAAATGATTAGCTAACTTCTTTTCACCAGATACAGTATATTATTACTAAACTAGCTGTAGCTAAAAATGAAGGTTCACCAAAGTTCACCAAATGTTAGGATCATTAAATGTATTTCACTTTAGCTAATAACAATGTAGCCATCTGTGTAAAATATATTTTATGCAGCCTAGAGTGCTTCAGTGTCCTGAGACGCTAACCTTCGCTGCACAAATTCTGCCGCGGCGTGGGCTGAAATCCGATTTACCGCACACTCAGCAAGAACTCTGCTCTATCTTTCAGCACTTTCCTGTCCATAATGCAATAAATATCAGAACAAAGTACACGTATTGACATAATGATGGGAAAGTTGTTTTCAACTAGCTCATGTGTTGACCGGCATCATGGCGGAGGCATCTTTAGACTGCTGTTAACAATAGCAACAGTGCAAACCCAGTGACAGATGGAATACAGAAATATGGAGAATTATTTGTTTTGTTTTGTAAGATGCGACTAGAGATTTTTCCGACGCACAAGGTAAGACAAATATCTTTCTGGGAACACTCTCAGCTAACCAGATCGAAGTTCTGACAGGACCAAAAAGCTTTTCAAACGATGTCTACCGTTAATGGGACTTGTGAAAGTTTTCCTAACCATTTTGGCCCATAGAAACGTGTTAAACAAACTGAATGTAGTAAGAAATACAACAACAACGTTAACAACTTTCTACAAATCTTGTGGGTTGTAAGAGCACAGAGACATCATTGATTGTGCATGTCCATCGTCCAGCTACCTTGATATCATAGCAACATATGAATTCACTTTTAGTGATTTATTGTTAATTGTATTTGGAAAAGGAATTACATGATTTAATCAAAAGTGAACTAAATGGCCCCTCATAACCGCTGAACCCATAGCAGAGCCTCAGAGGCCGTCAGACGTTCTCTTTCTTTTTGATGGACGTGATAACATGATGACAATCACAGGCTGGTTTCACAACCTGCCGTACGAAGCCTCCAGTCAGACGGCACCATCAATCAGGGTGACTTTGCAGTCAGACTAATGGAGACAAAACTGCAGATTAATACGGCTCAAGGTTTAGATAAAGGTCAATTTGGTAAAAGTATGCATCCGTTTGATGCAATTACCACCAGCGATCTGGCTGTACCTGCGGAATTAGGGTTGCCATGGATACCTGCCGAACTGCTGAAATGGGATTGTTTCCCTGCATGACAACATCTTGGATTTGTTCATTATATGCCCATACCGCCACTTACGCCAGATACAACATAAAGACACAGCCAATCGAGTGCAAAGAATCTAAACGTGAACCCGGTAAAAATGTGAACCCTAAACAAAAACACTATTCGCTTGACAGGAAATGTTTGCAGTTCCTAAAGCAGAAAGACAACAGTAGTTTGTTTAAAACAGCTGTATGTAAGCTTGCTTGATCGCTAAATTCAAATGTCACAGATCAGTTACCCTGGTGCAACGTATGACACGCCGATTTTGAGCAACCAATTCCAACAGTAAGGCCTCCGTTGGTTTGTCGCCGCCCACAATGAAATTGGAGAGAGGACAGACCCCCGACACCACACATCAATCTGCACAAAACGTCCAAGTAATGGGCACAATAAACCAACAAAAACGATCTGAGTGTAATCTGGCACATACATGCATGCACATCAACAATCATCAGTATCATAATGTCACAAATATGGTCCATGTCAGGGCAGCTGGTTGGTCAGGTGGTTATAATCCCACATAATCCCACACCCTGAGACAGTTAGCCCTAATAGTCCAATTTCCTGGTCACCGCTGCGAAACCGATTGGCTCATATTCGACTTGCCCGGGTAAATGAAGGTGCTTAAAATGTAAACTTAATTTGTTGCAAACCCCATTGTTTACATTTATTTGGATGATTTTGTTTTTAAATCATAAAAGCGTTGAAAGATCCACAGACAAAAACTCCCAAAACAGGTTGAATCCAGGCATTTTCCTTTTTATAGGCACGCCCATCAATCAAGTCGGGAGTTGATCAATACCCAACGCAAAGGAATCTGTGTACATAATGCCAGTAGCTCTGAGAATGCCACTAGCATGTGCACTAGCAAATAAAACACCGTGATCGTCTGTGCTTAATGTATTTCTGAGTATGAATCGTTTACATGGGTGAGAGACAGGAGGACTTCCATATGTCAATTAGAGTTGCTTGATGAACGCTGCATGACAATCAACATGAATAATCTGGAGACCAATTACTTGTCTACAGGCCACAAGGTTATGGAGAAACACAGTTCCCCCTACAGGCACTGAAACATCAGATGTGTCGGCAAAAACATGCTCTGCCTGTGTCCTCTAGGAGCCTCAGATAGCAATGAATACAGAGAAGGAAACTAACTAGCCTACTACACTTGGCAGTATCTCCGTATACAACCCAGGGGGAAGTAAAATAGCATTTAAACAAAATAAATAATCAAGTGTTGACCAACTACTATTAAACACTGCATAAATAATATTGACAAAAAACACCCAATAGGGAATGTTAATTTATTCCTGCTGTGGTTCTTGGAAAAACACAAACCTGCATCATCACTGTGACTAACTAGTATGTTATATTTAAGCCTTTATACAAATGTGAGGTTTCATGGTAAAGTAAAAACGGAGTTCAGAATTGACCAAAGTCAGAGTTGTTGTTAGTTTATCCTCTCTTGGTAAGTAAATGTTCTCATTTGTCATAGTATTGCTAGTGTACTATATCCAAGGTACTGGATGGCTTTGATGAACCAATGATTGACTAATATTGTATTTTGACTTATATATTAGCATGAGGCTATGAGGACAACACTGATTAAATATATTGTGTCTGGAACAACATCTTTAGACAGATATCTTTATACATTGACACCCTCTCCACAGTGAGCAGTTTTAATTAAACCCCCAACACTAGAGCAAAGGGTAAAGTCTTCACAACTTAACGCCTTGTCACTTGCCGCCCTGATGGTGGAGAAAAATAGTTTGGTTATTTAAGCCGACAGAGTGTTAATCTGCTGGTTGGATCTCTAATCTAATTGAGAGAGATTGTAAATATCAATACAGAGTAATGTACCCTTCCCACGAACCGAGACGGGAGATAAGGGCAAACGTTCAGTGCAACGTGAGATTGTTTCGATAAAAACAGCTATCTCAGATCATGCATCTACTTAATGTCGCAGTGCAATTCATTAGTTTGTCTACAGACGGTAAGTCTATAACAGGGCTTGGGAGCAACTTGTTATCTAAAGTAGTGCAAAAGCAACAGTATATGTTAACGAGGTAGATAATTACTTCTGAGATGACTTATCATACGGAATACACTTACTATGTATTGACAAAGGATGTCTGTGAAAATAACAATCGATTAAACCTTTAAAAATGTGAA
The DNA here is from genome assembly GCA_029465975.1 of Dallia pectoralis. Lineage (NCBI taxonomy): Eukaryota > Metazoa > Chordata > Actinopteri > Esociformes > Umbridae > Dallia > Dallia pectoralis. Next base: position 15,699,812 of record CM055731.1, on the reverse strand, counting down.
AATGTATTCCACCTCTGTGAGTAAGTCAGGGAGCGCATAGATGACACGGCAAATTTATTTGATGGTTCCATCTTCTAATACGTCGATATTGGCAAAGAAATCCAAAAGTAACAAAGTATTCTGATAACGTTAATGATTTTGTAAATCAGAAGTTCTGTTACTGATAAACATTTTAGACACCTGACTAGTAACTGGAAGAGTGACCTACATGTAAGAGATTACAACCCGAGTGAATAAATTGGTGAATTTGTCTGTTTGTCCAAATTAGCATCGTAGTGAAACTGAGAACGAAATGCTACATCCAGTCAGCAAGACATTTTAACAGCTTCCTTAAGCCCATATTTCAAGATGCATGTGCACTCATAAGACAGGTGGTCTAAAAACGATATGAACTGCTTTGGCAATACCAAAGTAGAAAAAGTGACTTCAAACGGAATATGCTTCAAGCTTTGATGTCTAGTTAGTCCCTTTATGGGTAAAAAGCCTTCCGCAAGAAAAATGTAATGCAAAAGGTAGCCTTGTTTCTGAAAACTCAACCGTAGCCCTGTATTGTTTTTTTTTTACGTGAAATCATTTCACATCTCACAACGGAGCACTAGTCAATAGAAACATCTCTGATTCAATAGATGTAGACCTGTATGCATATTATTTGGTTCATTGCCATTTTCCATAGACCATGCAGGCCTCAGGCCAAACCTCCACTGAAAGGATTAAGTTCAAAGGCAGAAAGAAAAATGACTGACTGACTTAGGGCCCTAAACTGTGGAATGGGCTTTCTGAAAGTGACAAGACTCCACCATGTCACAAGAACGGTGAGAGGAGTTGATAGCTCAGTGGCAGAGTGATTACTGAGTATGAATGATGTCCTGGGTTCAATCCCCAGTTTCTCCCAGGTCGCCGTTGCAAATGAGAACTTGTACTCAATCTGACTACCTGGTAAAATAAAAGTTAAACAATAAATACAAACAAGGTTTGTTGCACAGGTTGGTCTAGGTAACCGTACACCCGTAACTCCAGCTAAACGTACCACGGTATTCAAGAAGTACTTGGGATGCTTTAGTTTCAACTCGTCTTCACTCACATTCACTTGTTTATACCGCAAAAACAAGCCTACATCCTCCGAATCCAACAGTGCAGACAGTTACATTTGGTTGATGATGCAGAAGTTCACCACAGGGTCTGCGTAGCGACTCGGAAGCCGCATGCGTTCAATATGTTGAACTCTTACATACTTTTAACCGTACACGAACGTACGATACAACCGGAAACTTCAATTAGTAAACTCAATGTAAAATACACCAAGGCATTATATATTAAACATATATTATTTAGTATGGGAAATTACCAAATTGCGTACCAAATTACGATTACTCTATTAGACTGTCCATTAAATGTAAATGTGTCCAAAATGTACTAATTTGTGCGGTAAAATACTGGCTGCGAGGATAACTGTTCTGGTCATTCCACCCCGAGACCAACTTTGAGGAAAATAACGGCTGGGGGTAGCAACCAGAGCTTTGCTCTAAAAGAGCGGGGCTTTTAAAAAAAAGCGAAAACAGCAAAAAATGAGTTTCATCCATGTTGCGAGTGCCTTTCAAAGAGCATATGGATTGAATGCAGAAAATTGCAGACTATGCATGCAGAAAATATAGGTAAAGGAAATGTGTGACGCAGTCGGTGGGCACTATGTCTGCCGGAAATCTCACCCAGAACCGTTTCTACAGCCAAATAGTGCAAACTGATAGCAATAAAGCAGATCGTATGCTTTTGTTTCACATATTTTTTCTAATGATATTTGTTGGCAGTCCCAGTCAAATGGTGCGTTTTTGCCTACACACAACAATGCACAACAGATCAGAGCATTTTTTGTAAGTCACTCTTTTGCGAGTGTTTTGTTTATCAATAAATCAAGCTTCTCTTGCAGAAAATCCCCCACCACACAAAACCCCTGCTGTTTAATCCAGTGCCCTTACAAATGCAACAATTAGTACGACTGGGGTAGTTTGCGTGTGTGTGTTTCAACATTTAGAAATGGCAGCATTAGCGATGCAGAGTTCCCTTATTGCAGGGCAACAACACAAGGAGAGATTATTTTATCATGTATAAATTAAACACGTAAAAATATATTTAGTTTTTGTGTTCTCACGTCTACATTCCATCAGTGAGTGTTTTTTCTTTTCTCGTGGGCTACTTTTGCCGGGCCTATATTACAACCATCTTCATTCATTTGTTTAGAAGTGTTTGCCTTCATTTTCAGCTTTCTCAAATAAAAGCTATGGCCGAAGGAACTTTCAAGACCATAGAAATGTTCTAGTTTCTATGACAGTATGTCTGTTGTCATTGTCTTCCTCTATGATGTGCCACCCAATGAGTTTGGAGAAAAGTGTTTGTACTTAAGCAGACAGAACGTTTCTGTACACTTCAGAATGTATTCTGCCTCTGCCATCAGCAGTTACATCATCACTGAAGACAGTTTCATTGCCAGCCATACATGTCAAAGCAAAAACACCCCCTACACCATATTATTTCAAAGAAGAGTTGTGACAGTTTTTTTTCCCTCCACACTTTCCTCTTTCCATCAGTCGGGTAAAATGTGTTTCATCTGTCCACAATACTTTTTTCAGACCCACTGCAGACTTATTTGGGTACTTTTAAGGCCATCTCTATTTGAGGATAACTAGTGTTTTTGCACCTTGAATTGTAGCTCCTGACGTTCAGGTGGTCAAGTCGTTTGAGGATTAGGTAGTGGCTGTCACATCCACGCCTAGATCTTGGAGAGAATCCTTTGTGGTTCTAAATGCTTTTTGCTTCGAAATAAGCAATTTGTCAAATTCTGCAAAGTTATTCCTTAGTCTACTAAGCTGTTTGCTATTGCTGACCTCACCAGTGCATTCTTTCTTTAAAACAATTTTCAAAGCTGTCGTTTTTTGTAATTAAAGCCAAAGTGTGGCTATGTTTGTGACAATGTTTGTCAATGACACCTGTTTGGCCTTAAAGTTTACAGACATTGATAAAAAACACTTCAGAGGCTAATGCAAAAGTCTTGAATAAACACTGTACATTAACAGCTACATGCACAACACATTTAATGAGAAACCCTTCTCATGCCAATACTATATAATATTTCAGGGACCTGAAACAGGAGGACAATTTAAATTGTTGTCTTTTCTAAATGTTGAAACCAATATGTACACAAATACCCTCAAATGTAATAGTCTTAAATTGAGAATCGATACTTTAAAGTTATAAGTATAAAATACTTTTAAAAGTAAGTCTAAACATTTGGATTATGGAGCCAGAAGAAGAAAAGCAAATATTGAAATACATTTGAGCAAGATGTTTTGGGCATAGCTATAATAAAACATTAATACTGGTCTCCGTTTTGACAGTTTATTGCAAAAGTAATATATATTTTGGGGCGGGTTCAATAGATGTATTTCAAGCTCTATTTTGTCATTAATGGTTCAATTCTGAGTCTGAAACAGAGGCACCTTGCAAAGGAGCTCTTTTATTATCTCACGAGAGGAATGTTGGCAACAGAAAATGGTTAAGCGTTTGCTCCGTGTCTTGACAAATTAATTAGGATTCCTGTGGCACTTGAATAAACAGTACCACACTGAATATTTCTTAACAATTCTCCCTCCCTCAGAACTTTTCTCAGGCAAATAGTTGAGGCGGAGCAAAGGCTAAAATTGGGTTCAGATTTACCCTTTTTATCTGATCCAACTAACTGCAAAGTTGACATTTTACATCAAACAAGACTGAAGCGAAATGCATGGCCTTATGTATAACCCTCCCAGACCCAGGTGGGATCACGGTCGCTGGGCACGGATATCCGATCTATGTGAGCACAAAAACAGACAAAAGCTCAAGTGATCTTTAATGACACTATAATGCTGAAAATTCTTTATAAATCACATTTGCCACGCATTGTGGTTGCTTCAGGTCGGGTTCTATAAATAGCCTTAATCTCCTCCGCCTTCCCGCGCCTGTCTTTATTGGGCTTGAGCTCTTATTAAGGTTAACTTGCATGGGACCCATTACAATATGTTTAGAAATGGGGCCACACTGTTTCACATTCTAAATAGCTGGGAAAGCTGCATTTTCACGATTGAGTGTTCAGGTAAATTATACCCCTTCCAGGCAGGGTCAGAGGAAGTCCATTAAAACCGGCAAGTATCCCAGCCACCCCAGCAAGGCTACTGTCTGTTCTACCTGGCTTAGCATACCAGTGCTTTATGTGTAGGCCATCACATCCCCACACAGCTTCTACTTATGACTGTTAAACAAGACTACGAAATGATCAACAACAAATAGAATGTTCACGTGTACAGAAATACTCTAATTAACAGCAGATGTAAAAGGCGGTGTATTTTTATGACGTGAAGGAAAAGATATTCCGGGAAGTTCCCCTAGGTAATGTAATAAGTTATGGAAAGGCGATATTTTTATTTTACGGATCCATTTGGGTCTGATTTTCCAAAAATATCAAATTCAATTTAGCTGTTGGATTCGATGGAACTTATCGGATCTTTTATTTTATTTTATTCTTTCATTTATGTCTAAGTGTTGTCCTTGTCGGATGGAAATTTCCCAGATAGAAATACATTTGAATATTCCTTTCAGGATCCTATAAGACGTCTACAGGAGAGGAAACACACTAAGCATCAATGTTTCCAGTCAGCCAAATTACCACAATGAAAATCCAAAACATAGTGGATGTAAAAAGCTTTCTCTTTCGGTTGGATAAGTGCAGGAATCTATTCTAATGGGCTTTGTTCATAACGATTCAGATAAAAAGAAAAGTGCATCTGACATTTGTTTGAAAGCAAACTTTGTAAAATAACTTGCATGCAAGTTGTAGGCATTTTATAAAGTTGGCATTTATTTTGCCTTTGTGAGAGATTGTGGTTTTGAGGCACAACATTCACATACTGTAATAATGTGATATTAATATATTCTGCTCATACTAAGTATTTGCATGAATATACTAATACTTATATTTTTGTTGCCTGGAGACTAGCACTCAATAGGAAGATAATAAAAACATTTAACAATGAAGTTGAATACATAATCGAAATGCACGGTGAATAAGAATTCTCTTGTTGTTATGTAAAGGAAAATGTACAGCCAAGAGACAGCATGTACTCTCTGACTGCCATCTCTAACAGACTAACACCTTCCTAGCCAGCCTTCCAGTACCTAGGTAAACGCTGGCAGGCTAGAAGTTGTTCCGCCCAAAAAATTGCTATCATCTCTCCTGGCATTGCTCCTACTGCATCCACAAATACCGCCAAAGACCTCCTCACATCACGATTCTTGTCGATGCTTCACTTCAAGCATCAGTAAATGTGTTCGCATTGTGTGCATGAAGTTCACTGTACGCCAATGACAAAACCATTATGACGACCCGCAGGTGAAGCTAACGACGTTGATCATCTCCTAACCAGGCCACAACAACACATACCGGCGACAGGGTGCCGGGCGCCCAAAGCTCATCGACGTGCGAGGGCAATTTAGGCTATCCCGTCTGGTCTGAACCGACAGTAGGTCTACTGTGGTACATTTTAATTGTGTTTTTGGGAGGAATGTGTCACATTGCATCACGCCCTGCTGTGTAAGGCACTGCATAGCCGCACACTGGTCATGATGACCCCTGTCCACCAAAGTAAAAACTCCTACAATGGGCCCACGAGCGCCTGGGAGCAGTGGAAGGTCATCTGGTCTGATGTATCCTGTTTGCTTTGGCATCACATGGATGTCTGTGTTAGTGTGCACCATTTATCTGTGGAAGTGACGGCACCAGGATGTAGCGTAGCGGGGCGACAAGCTGGTGGAGGGGGTTTGATGCTCTGGGCAACGTTCTGCCGGGAAGCCTTGGGTCTGGGTATTCAATTTGACACATGCCACCTATCTAAACATTCTTGCAAACCAGGTACACCATTTCATGGCACGGGTAGTTCCTGTTGCCGGTGGCCTCTTTCAGCAGGATTATGCGCCCCGCCACACTGCACACATTGTTCGGGAACGGTGTGAGGAACATGATAAAGAGTTCAAGGTGTTTCCCTGGCCTCTTAATTCCCTGGCCCCCCTCCTTCCGAAACCCACCCAGATAGAAACCCAGCGCCCCTCCGTTCGGACTATGTTCTCTAAATGTGCGTACTAGTGCACGTGTGGGTTGTCGCCTGAGCAGGTGGTGCTAGAGTGGATGACAGCACCAGGTAGGACCCATTGCCTATACAATTATTAGATTAATGCCATCGCCTGTTGTGCTTCCAACTTCAACCAGAAAAACGAGTTGCCAATTAACTTCCACGTTTTTCATGTAGATCACCTGATGATCTAATGTTTGTATTAAGTTAGGCTAATTTTAAGCAACGCTGAGATGTCTATCAGTGCATTGGGGAATAAATATAAATCATGGATTTGGAGAGATATATTTGTTTATCATCTACTCCATAACTTCTATCAGATCCAGTTTATAATTAATCTGTGAAAGAATGCCAAAATCTTGCTGGTACAGCCACTTAAAACTTTCAAATGTATTGGGCATCATCTGAACTGGCTTACAATTATCTCCAATGCCTATCTATTTCGCTCTTCGCAAGTCCCAGCATTAACTCTCAACTTAGTCGTTCGGTGGCTGCTGCGGTTACAGGGTATTGGAAATGTCCAGGAGAGACACTAGTTCAATAGAATCCCTGCTCAAGCGTGGATAGCCTCAATACTGTGACGGATCATGATATCTGTGGGAACAAGACAGATGTCTGGGAATAAGTTGCAGCCATTATATCCGACAAAATGCTAACAGATGTCTTTATGAATCAGAAATATCTAGAAGATTGGTTCCTAATAACTGTTGGTATACAATACGTGTAGATTATTCTCTGTAGTCTCCACTCTCCTGATTGTATTGATCTAAGCCCTAAACTTTTTATTTGGTCAACTGAATTGCATAACTGGTACCACGAAAATAGATCTTATACCGGTACCACAAAAATGGATCCCCTGACTATGAGGTTTTATATGAACCTTAGAGTCATGGCCCAGAGTGTATGTATCTCAGGGCCCAGTTCATATTTGAATGTTGCTTTAACACGTTCTGTTGAGGGCTGATTGACAGATTAGAACTAGCCATGAAGACAAGATACCACAAGATACCACCCATATGGTTCACATCCTCAGTTCTCCTCAGCCATTCAGAAGCATTATCTAAGTTTGAGGTTTTATTTTATTTTTTAATTGGGGGCAGGCAAGACATTGGTCTGAAGGTTAACGGCCACCATCATTTGCTAAACACAGATTAAACTGTGTAGAATGGGATTATGACTGTAAAGTGATTTTTTTAACTGAGTTATGGGACATGAACACAGTGCATATAGTACAGGGACACTACATTCATTTATATGGCAATATATCCTTTAACCTGCTCTGAGGCAGGCCGACTCCACCTTAATGAAATTACTGAGCCGCGAGTCGAGAACCAATCAAATTAGATTCCCTCAATCTCTTCCAAAGTTATTATTATCGCTTTTTCTTTCTGAAATACAACTGGTTTCATTTTTAAACGTTCACAGAGACGTTTGAAAGTTCATAGAAATATTTTGGGATACAAAAATATGTACGAAAGATCAGTGTAGAGGAGGAAGGTGTTCTCTCCATTGATTGACACCAAAAAGCACATAAAGAAAAGCACAGCCATCTTAACTACAACCAATTATAGACTGCACATTTGCCCATTTCACACCATCAGTTTTTTATTTTGAAGATTCTAATACTGATTTCAGCAAACGTGTCAATGTGTCGCTGACTTGCCCATGGACTGGTTCAACACTGTCTCCATTTAGAGCTCATGCAGTGTAAGCAGTAGAAGTTAGCAATAACCGCTGTCATAACAGACACAAAGTAATGTGCCTGAACGGCTGCATAGACAAAGTTAGATACTTCAAAAAAGTACACGTAGATACGCATGTACGGCGGATTACTCTACTGGCAAAAATGTGCAGGAAATTATTCCATCATCGCCTATCTGGAAAAGTCAGAAGAGACAGAAAGACAAGCAAGCCCTTTGTCACGAACCAGGGTGGTGTAGTGCGGTTGAAGCCAATTGCAGAGCTTGATAATTCCAATTCGTGTAGTTTATTAAATAAAACAAGCACGACAACAAACGGTGGAACTAAATAGACACTGTGAGAAACAAAAGTGCGCTTACATAAAGCGACAACTACAAAACCCAACACAGCGACGAATCCACATAAACAAACACTCACCTACCAACAACGTGTGACATAGAACAATGAAGCGCAACGAGTGACATCTAGCAATCCCCTTTATAGCCCAGTGATTGCAAATCCCCAACAGCTGTAACCAACACAAACCAGGAAAGGGTGCACCCGAAACCAGACAGTGCAGTACACTTACTCACCACTCGTGACACCCTTTATTACCAGGGATATGAGGAATGGCGGTGGAGAATATCCGGTTGAGATAATTGCATCCCGTAGAGAATTAAAGATATTCTAATTTCTGGACACCGTGGGCACTTTCATTACTTCACTGTCACAGTAATGGACCCTGCAATGTGTTTACTCCAGTGAGTTCCAAGTGTATCACAACGCATCAAACGATTGGATGAAACAAACGAAACACACAGGAAGGGAAAAGAACACCACTGGACACATCTTATTTAATCAAGTGGTGTGTGGCCCATAAAAAAAAAATGTAAATACAATGTTCTTTATTTCCTCTTATTTAACCAGGGAAATCAATCAAAAACACATTGGGGGGGGGGGGGTGTTAACAGGAGAAGAGGAGAAATTAATAATCAACTGTCTTACGTAGGGACAGAACGGCATGGCACTTTTGGACACTAGTCAAGAGAAAATAAAAATATATTACACACATATATATATATTATATACATATATATATATATATATATATATATATATATATATATACACTGTCCAACTGGGTTGTCTAAGACCATTTTATTGAAATATAAATGTGACTCAAGCAAAAGATAGATGGACAGGTTGCCATTCCTATGGCATTCACTGATTAAACTGGAAGGGGACATTTGTGTACACTAACATATAAAGTGAACTAGAATTGTTTTCTAAAATCACCTCACAATTAAATGACAGACCACATTGCATGTTCATTAGAGACTGATAATGATTTTTTAATCTGTGTCAATTTGCGAGAGTTCCCTCATAATAATCAAAATTACCCAGATGAAGATGAGCAGAAATATTGGGATTTCTAACTCATTCTCCCTGATAAGCCCAGAAACCAAGTCATTTGTGTAATTAGTTTAAATTAGGAATTTCAACTAATTATTGCAATTTGCTCCATTATCATGCCCATGTCTATCACTGGTGAGAAAATATATAAAAATGTCTTTAACAACACTGAAAATCCCTCCTGCATTTAACTGACTCCCGACTGTGGCTAACAATAGAGTCCTTTTCGGAAGGCTGTTCAATAAGTCGGAAAGTCTATTGGTTCCTGAGGGCTTATTTAGTGTTCAACAGGGCAATTAAGCTACTTTTTGAACTATTGTATAATATGGCATCATTGCAAACACAAATTATCTTCCTTCCCCTATTCCAATGCACACTGACGAAGTAGTGATGCTGATTCTGACCATAGGGCAGAGGGCTAAGAAACTGCATTTGTCCAAAAGTTTCAAATGAAATGTAATTGCTTAACATGTTATACAAAGACTGCGGGATATACTAAGCCTATGTTTGTTCATTTAAAACAAGCAGTTGAGAGCCATCTTAAACAATAAAGAGCAATCTAACAACATTGTCCTCAAGCATGTAATAATTTCTTTCTTCTTACCTTATCAGCTAAGGCACCGGTTAAACACAGTCCTTGGAGCACCGAACAAAATTACTTTGAGGGCTTTGAGCCACCTGGAATGTTGCCATTATTTGTGAAACTAACAAGGACAAAAAGCCAACCTCCTGGGCTGACAGCACCTAAGGTTATGTAGTCTTAATCAGGTGGTCTTGAGAGCTCAAACAAGAGAGAACAAACAGTCTTAAGAGCTAATTGTATTTGGAAAGATGCCCAAAACATAAATAAATAAAATCCAGCATTTCAATATACTGCTGTGTTCAGGCACTAATCACAGGCATTCAGATTGAACTTCAAAGAGCCCTTATCACAGATAAGTAACCACAATACAACTTACATGGAGGTTTATTATCCTTGTAGCACACGCTGTATGTTTGTGGCATTATCACATCTCTCACAGTGAACTGACCATGCCTTATGCAAAGCCAGGACAGCAGATTCTCCCTTTCTAAACTCTTGACTATGGGCTGTAAAAAAAAAGGCTGAAACACCCAATTTAACTCTTAAAAACGTATGCTATTGTTATGCTATGAATTTTTGGTTGGTGAAGAATAAGGTACATTTATTTGATCAGCATATTTTAATGTAGGGCTAAGTGTGAATGTACAGTAACTAATGGGAGTAGCTAAAATGTAGCATTGTATCACATGAAATGGCTTTGGTGACATCAACAGGAGGCGGCAGCTTTAGGATCAGAATCCAAGTATATCCTATCCAGGTTCACTGGATTCAGATTAAGGAACAAATACTGGCCCTTATTGAGGGAAAAGTGAGTCTAACAAACACATTTAGGGGCAACACAACACAATATGTATATGCTACAGTCATGTTTGTTTTTGGTATTGACTTTGATGATCGCAACTTAAGAGTAAAGATATACTTTCAGTTTTGTAGTTACCACACTTTGCCATCTTTAGATACAATAACTGTGAGGCGTTTTGTATGAGACTTTGTTAAATATAATAATACAAAAATATAAAGTCTATTGTAAATAAAAAGTATATGTATATACTGTATATATAAATATATGTATTTACACACACAAGACATAATAATGTCCTGGGCCTACAGGCAGCTGTTTATAAAGTCATTAATACATAATTGACCTAATTTAGTGTGTTTAGTCAACAAACACTGTAGCCAGTGAGTCCTCTATATATAAATCACATAGGACACACAGTAGGGTTTCACAATGACAGACAAAAAAATCCAGTGTACACATCATTTTGCAAATACCAAAAATGCTGCTTGAAGCTCATGAATTTTAGTTCAATGTTTATAACAAGAATGGCAACCAAAAGGTCATATAGTGACATTTGTACATGCACCAGCTAGTGGGAAAAAAAAAAACATTTAAAATGGGCAAAGTACAGGATGAGACAAGGGCTGTGTTCAAAGTCGACATTTCCCCCCCCATTCCAGGTCAAGCTTCTTTAGAATACATTAAAAAGCATTCCACACAGAACTAGTCTATAAACATTACAACAGTTTGCATCGATACTATAACACAAACTGTTCATTTGCTTAGCCACAGCCTGGTGAATAGGCATTTTCCACTGGTTAAACTGAGACCTTCAAACACTGCTCTACGGCGGCACCGAACAAACTACCGTTTCATTACCATTAGATAGGATGCAGTGTGAGGTCAGAGGTGACCTTTCAAGCCTTGTGATGATATTCAGGAACCTTCTACCAGGCCGTTAGACCCGGGCGGGTGAAACAACTTCCAGGCAGCACGCCTGATCGTTTTACCACTGTCTGTATGCATATTCACCTTATGAATATACATGTTAAATGCATGCAAAGAAATATGTTGTGACAGAATTATTAATGAGGAATTGAGGGGGGACAGCTGCGCCGGGAGCACATTTACACTGCAGAAAAGACGTATTAAGAGCAGCTTACAGTGCATTCGTCTTAGGTCAGCAAAGTGGGTCAGCCATACAACTCTGTTATAGCAAGTACATTTTTTTTACACAATGACGAAGTACCCGTCAGAAAGATTAGTGCAAGAATGAAAAAAAAAATTATTCGCAAATGTTAGTTCACTTAAGGCACAGGGTGTTTCAGGGGTTTAATTTTTAATCTGGCAGGAGTTGTTCAGAAGATGGGCACCGAAGTGGAGCAAAGGGTTGGTCGGCGGTTGACAGTGGAAGAGATTATCTGAATTTATCATATTATTTAATTAATCCCAATACAGGTGTCAGATAGAAGAGTTAAGCTCTCTAACGACACTGCAATCCCATGGTAAACGAGAGTCATGACGTCTGAAGACACACTACCTAAACAAACTCATTAAACAAATAATCAGCAATATAAAATGAATCTATAATGTACAGTCTGTCCGTCAGGCGCAAAACACTTTAAACGGAACCCTTAAACAACACTTTTTCTCTGTTCATGTTTGACCAGGAGGTTGCATTTATGCCTGAATATTCCACAAAGAGAAACAGGTCTACAGTGTGTCGAGAGCAGTTTGATAAAGCCAATTGGCACTTGAAACCAAGCACTCATCCATACCTGCTCACTTCCGTATGGTTACAACTTAGGGTCTCATTCGGACAAAACAACAACAACTGTCACCTGAAACCAGTCCTGTGCCTGTGATTGAGCTCCAATTGAAATCATTGTAAAACAACATGTCTACAGCAAACGTCTCTGTTGGGCCTGAAGATCCGCGTTTCCTATACCGGTTGATACGCTTTTTGGTTCAATGCAGCCAGGGCGGCTCAATCAACCAACCGCATCATATTTTTTATTATTTTTAAAACCAGGTCTGTCTGAACCGTGGGCAACCGTAACTACAGCGGCTTTACCTGACCAGAGCAGCTAACTGATATGCCGAACACATCCCACAAACGGCGGTATGCTAAACCACAAACAAAGGTCGACGGAACAAAGTTGAACGATTTTTCACCTTAAATATCTGCCTTAATCCCTCTCCCTTAGCCTGTTTATCGACCGGTCCCAAGTCTCAAATGCGGGTCCCGCAGATTTTTTAAACAGCGCTTGTAGACTTACCTGCTCCGTCTCTCCAGGGTGCAGTCAGAGTGTTAGCGGTTCATTTAAAACCCATGTCATTAAATATTCAAGGGTATTATTTTCTACATGGAATCTATTTCCTGCATCAGCGATGCTAATAATGGTTCCCAAGGGATTTGGAGGCTTCATGCATCCCCTGTATATCTCACCAGTCGCCCTCATAACTGCACCGCAGACAAATGCTACGTAGTCAAATCAATGTTTTGCTAGGCAGCAGTGTTAAGCAAAAGACACCACTAAGTGAAAGTCCAGTGCATAGAGTGACGCTTTGTGTAGGCACTGATTTTTTTAATAATATCCCAAAGAAATCGCCTAAGCGCAGCACTTCTGAACTAGCGGAAGTCATGCAACGTCGAAACGTTTAACGACAGTGGAAATCAACACCGTGAGGGTATAATTCCATGACAGATGGTTGATGTTCTGCTCATGCCCAACGCTTCATTACACTAGACTCATGATAGGCCCATGTTCTTTCTTTTACTTATAAACAGTGTTTGCTTTTGACTTGATGGCGATTTGAATTAATTCTGAAGGTTCTGAGTTAGAAAGCACAAGGTCAAGACTGTAGAATTTCAGGAACCTCGTCATATTTAAAGCACACAACAGACACATATGAAAAGCAAATGGCATCCCCAATTGACTCCTAATAGAGTTGTGTACCGGAAACATGGTAGCTGAACAAAAGGTTAAGCTCATCCGACAGTTATGAATGAAAAATGTATAAAAATGTCTGTGTGTAACAAACACCTGACTAAGGTTGGGACGGACTGTTAATTTGCTACAGTTAATTTCACTCACCAAAGATAGCGATCTAAAATACGATCCCAGAAGTTACGTTACTGTATTCGAATACATTTTGTCGTTTTTGTAGTCATTTTACTTTTGGTTAATCTGTGTACAATTTCTTATTCTCATTTACCAGCTCCCTGATGTCCAATTTGTACATTTGAAAGAAATCATTCAACAACGTTGGGGCTTATATATATGGTACCATATAAGTAAACTAAATCACAACATGAGCTTTAAAATGTACCCTCACGATGGAGCAAAAACAATTTTCTCTCCACAAACATTAAAAGCAATAATGGGTGTTAATCCGAGGACAATCATTTGCAATGTCAATTTCCCCGGCAAATGAAGGTTTTCATAAATAAATGCATGTTCTCTCTAAACGAATGGGCCAAATGAATGGACTGTCTTATTATCACCAACTGATTATTTAGATGGTTTTCTAAACAATGCAAATAGGAACACAGCCCGGCCTGAAGAATTACAGATTCTGCATTCAACACAACACTCCATATCCGAATTAAATTTTTATCAACACAGCACTGGGAGAGGATTTAATTTAGAGCAAAAAACCCCCATTCTAAAATCACACTGCAGAGTGAATAGAAGTAAGAGGGGCAGAGCAAGCCAAGATACTGTAGAGAGAAATAGAGGTGGGTAAAAGAGAAAGATAAATCAGAAATTGCTTTATACAAAGGATTCATTAAAATACCACTAGTCTGTTCTTATTCAAACAGACATATTGCCACTAAGATGGGGTGAGAGTGTGAGAGTAGGGGCACACCTTGCCAGATTACACATTATCTTTTACCAGGTCTTCATTTGCATCACAGAGAGTAAAACTACGTATAATAAAGGCCTACCGTTTTTGAAGTGTTCTTAAAAACATGGAAAATTATGATTTGCTTTAGACAGTGCTTTTTATTTTATTTTTTACATTATTATCAGTATGTTTTTTCCTTTTACTTCTCACCAATCTACTTCCATCTATTCAGTTTAATAGTTTTGTGATTTGAGCTGGTACACTAGCCAATATAAATAATGTACCGATAGTTGTGAGCTTTTATTTCAAGGAAAATGCATCTACCAGTTAAAAAACATAAAGCAATTGGCCTGCTCAACATTCAACTGTAAATGGTTTTCTGATCTTTCTATCGACGGAGATATAGAACATCTCAAATTTGTATAAACAGGATGCTAACATATTCTATGAAAATGTAGTAAACGATCAAACAATGTCTGAGCACAGCTCCAAATTATAAAATCAGCCATACACCTGTGTCTGAAACGTAGAAGTAAACAACAGTGTTGCTTGTCATCAGGGATTATATTACATCCGAATTCTGGGCTCTACATTCAAAGCCAGTATGCAGTACATGTGTAACTCGAACACTGAGAACAAGAGACTAAAGCCTCTGATACCAGCAGGCAGCTTATTCTGTTGTGAGTGGCATAAAGTCAACCAAAAATAAGAAAGCTTTCCTCAAAAAGGCCACGCAAACACACACTAAAATAAAAATACTACTTAAACCTGTCTAGAATGAGAAACCACAGTGCCCTCTACTGGTAGGGAAAAATAGGGGTAGTAAGTGCGGTCTATGTATGCAATTATGCAAACATCCATCTCATGCAATTGACAGAATAAGTCAGAATTATTAATGAAACAATAAGCCCTTATCTCAACAAATAGATAAAAACAAATTTGATTGATTTAGTTTTGTAAATGCCTAGGCTATATTAAGAAGCAAGAAATTGTTTTTGTTGTACCTAGGAAATGCACTGTCAATCATTGTGCCATGAAGTCATTAAAGCTTAGTTTGTCCAATGCATTTAGTTTATGCAAATGCTATACAAGTAACTTAACTGTCAAACAGCTTATAAAATAAAATAAACTGGTAGCAAAGAATAACTTGTTATAAAGAGAATGTGAGGAAGGTGGATTGTGGATAGTGGACTGAAAAAGTAGCACTATTCTACTTGGGTGAAATATATAATTATGCTATTTTTGTAAAGAACAACATAAAATATTCCACAAACAAATGAAAATTTTTATATTTAAAAAAATAATCAAGAATATATAACAGGAAAAAAAAATATATATATATATATCACTAAAACATTTGTTGCATATGTATTCCGCTTATTTGTGAAAAAAGAGGAATTCATATTTATTTTGAAAAAGCAACCCCTCCCTGTCTCCCTCCCTGAATATCAAACACAAACTATAAAGACTAGGGAGCTTCAGTCTCATAGAAGGGGCAGTGATTGGTCGATGGAAAACGATAACAAATCAGACTTCCATTATCCGTTTAATACTTATGCTGTGGATGATGTATTAAAACACACAGACACAAAGATACAACCAGGACAGGGGGGACACGGCTCAGGGATGTTACCACGAGGTCAGAGGAAATGTAAAAAGCTAAATCGACAGATCCAGATCTGTGTCTACAAACCATGCTTTTAGGGTGTCTCTTAATTATTATCATATGACATCACTTGTAATGGACGTCAGTGTGATTCAACTTAACCTCCAAGCAGTGGACACTTAATTGTTTTGAAGCACAGGGACAAACGGTCAGAAAAAGTTGATGAATGCAAAACTACATTCTTCCCACTCACAATCGAAACATGATGTTTCCCTTAGATAAATATGATTGGTGTCATTACAGTGAAAATAATACAAATAAAGAGAGTAAATATATTCCAAAACAGACATCCCATATACACAACATAGCATTAACGATACTCTAAAAAGGAATAGAGATCGCGGGTACAAGCGGCCGAAATGGGTTTTCTCAGAAAGGTGGCTGGCTGAAAACATATATTGTTTATGGCAAAAGTCCCAGACTGCATCTTCATATTTGAAAAAAAGAACTATCAGATGTTTATAAAGTCCACATTTATAAAGAATTATTCTAATTTATTCCATTCATGTCAGGTTTTATACTTGTTATATAAACATTGTTGTAGATGGGAATCCTCAGAGGTAGTAGTTGTTTACGCAGATGGACCAGAATGCCCATTAATGCGAGAATAAACATGTGTGGCCGTCCACTACTGGACAAAGCCCACATGCATTCATAGACCTTTCAGCTGAACATGAAAACACATTGATGTCACCAAAAAGTGCATGTACTCTTACAATATTCACCGTGCACAGTCAGAAGAGAACTGGCCACTCAGAACCTGCACTGCTCAGAACCTGCACTGCTCAGAACCTGCACTGCTCAGAACCTGCACTTCTCAGAACCTGCACTACTCAGAACCTGCACTGCTCAGAACATGCACTGCTCAGAACATGCACTACTCAGAACCTGCACTGCTCAGAACCTGCACTGCTCAGAACCTGCACTTCTCAGAACATGCACTACTCAGAACCTGCACTGCTCAGAACCTGCACTGCTCAGAGCCTGCGTTACTCAGAGTCTGCGTTACTCAGAGTCTGCGTTACTCAGAGTCTGCGTTACTCAGAACCTGCACTGCTCAGAACCTGCACTTCTCAGAACGTGCACTACTCAGAACGTGCACTACTCAGAACGTGCACTGCTCAGAACCTGCACTGCTCAGAACCTGCACTGCTCAGAACGTGCACCGCTCAGAACCTGCACTGCTCAGGACCTGCACTGCTCAGAACCTGCACTGCTCAGAGTCTGTGTTACTCAGAGCCTGCACTACTCAGAGTCTGCACTACTCAGAGTCTGCACTGCTCAGAACCTGCACTGCTCAGAGTCTGATTTCTCCTTTGAAGACTTCCTAAGTTTGGACCCAAATAAAGAGGTTTTTTTCTAACCAGTGTGCATCAACTCTGTTGTTGCTGGCTCTTTGGGATTTCAGGCTGGGTATCGGAAAAAGCACTTATGCCCCAACAGCTAATGTCAAAGTAATAGAACTTTAGAAAGACAGTTGAAATATTGCACAATTCAAGTGTGCAAAGCTTTCAGAGAGACTTAAGATGTAATCGATGACACAGGTGTCAAACGTATTGACTCTACATAGATTTATTTTTCATTGACATTGAAAACGAACATGAATATTCCATTCACATTGACATTACTAAATACCGTGTTGACAAGACAATATCATAATTAAATCACTACGCTGTATTTCAAAGGCTCTTGAAACAAGGCTTACTGGAGCCCCTGAATGTCACAGCGGTCAAGTCGCTCCCTCTTAGTCATCTGCAATATTGCAAGACCAGGTTGATTTCCAGCTCTTGGATTTGAGTCTCAGGGAGGGCATTGCAATTTGCCAGCATAGTCCAGGGTTGGTAGATAAGTACCTGAATATGACTGCACCTCCGTCCTTCCTGTATTGTAACAACTCCTTAATGATAGCTATTGTTCCTTACTTGTTAGATCATATTGAAAGAGTGATTTTCTAGAGAATCTAGATGTTGGTTGAAAAGGGATCGTAGAAACTTGTGAATAAACGAAAAGACGGTAGGAAGGTATTTTATGAATATTTATAAAGACTGTATTTATAAGCAGATGGTTGAATGACTTTTGATTTTTACAGCCCCAAACATGAACATTTCACCATGAACACTTTCGGACACGTTGAAAGAACCCACATAAAGGTTCTCAGTAAAGTGTTGGTCCAATATGAGCTATATGAGCTGCCAAACAGCTCCAATGCCCCTTGACATATAGACTCAAGTCTATGGAACTCTAGAAAAAAGATGAAAAATTGTTCCAGTAGAACTGCAACCCTTCTGTAATATCCCTGTCTGTGTTCTTCTCAAGTGCTCCTGCTGACACAGTCTGATCACGTCCCGCACTGACCTTCTCATTCACCTGGGAAAGAGTTGCTCTTCTGCCTTTCTGTACATATCGCCGTACTGCTCGATCATCAGGGTAATAAAATGGGTGCTTTCGACCCCGATTTCCAAACCTATTTCTTGAAGTCGTTCACATAAATCTCTTAATGCAGATGTTACTTTAGACACTGTTCCTAGCTAGCTGAGGGGTCTTTGAAAATAAAGCTACTGCCATCTGTGCTTCTTTCAAAGTCACTCACACAGCCCTTCGTCTTGCCATCCTGATCCAAAATCAATGTCAACTGGGCCCTGCTCAGCATTTGTATACATGCCACGGAGACAGGCAAAGAAAATTGCAGAAAGCTTCCGGTGCTTCTTCTAGACCGGGGATTTGCTTGTGAATATAACTATAATTTGACTACACATAAGCGTAACACTTATATTCACGCAGGGTGTGTCAGACAGGTGCTGCCAGCAAAACAGAAAAATCCACCGGAAAACAAGGTGCTGACATGCTTTAATCTTATACAGAATGTGCCACATTTTGATCCAAGGCCATAACGTATGAAGACGTGACAGCATTACAACCTGCAATCAAATGAATAGTGTTCCTTCTTTAGAATGACGGAGAGCATGCATTGCAGAACTAATATTAAAGTCATCCAACTCTGGGAACATCCACCAAATAAAATGGCTGCCCCGCATAAGTACCACCTACAATCAAGTAGACACTGCAGAAAACACTAGTTAACCTCACGAACCGAAGTACCTAAAAGCTAGCAATGTTCTGGAAAAGGGTATCAAGGACCAACGAGACAGACGTTTTGAAATGTGTCATATGGCATGGATTAAAATAACCTAAAATTAAAGATGACCACTTCTAGATTTTAACCCCTGATTAACTGCATCATGTCAAATCCAAAGTTCTGCAAAAAAAAACATGTCACTTTCCAAACACTATGAATTTTCTTGTGTTTGTCACAGAGGTAAACCAAACGTAGCTGTTTGTTGCCTCTAATGGTTCCACTCTGTCATTTGGGATTATGACAGAGGCTCCTCACGAAGGTGCTCCAATCTCTCAAGAAGAGGTTCTCTTTTCTTTCTAAAATGTACTTGGTTGTAGTAAAAAATGCATTCTGGGACTTTTGTAAACAAATGTCCCATTTTGAGCCGTCTGTGCATTGTGATTTAGGTAAGGGTTAAACACAACTGTGCTCTACATTACCTTTGTATAGGCTAAAGGAAGGCAACTCCTAAAAGTAGTGGTTTGTTTTCTTTTAAGGGTTCTATTACAAACCCCTTGACTTAAGACTCTAGTTTAGATGGTAATGAGAGATTTGAAAGATAAGCACATTTTTGTCCATTTAAATAACATTAAATTGATCAGAAATCCAGTGTAGACTTGTTAATGTTGTAATTGACTATTGTAGCTGGAAACGGCAAAATGCAGTGGAATATCTACATGGGCGTACAGACGCCCATTATCAGCAACCATCAGTCCTGTGTTCCAATGTAAGTTTTGTTTGCTAATTCATGTATAGCATTTTAAAAGACTAATTGATCATTAGAAAACCATTTTGTGATTATGTTTGCACAGCTGAAAACGGTTGTGCTAATTAAATCAGCAGTAGAACTGGCCTTTTTTTGACGAGTGCGGTATCTGGAGCATTAGTTTTTGTGGACAAACAAATCTAATGTTGATGCATTTGAATCGCAAACAAGAACATTTGTGAGACCAAATGCAAAGATGCTAGAGGAGTGCCTGACACCATCTGTCAAGCATTGTGGAGGTAATTTCATGGTCTGGGGTGCTTTGGTGTCGGTAAAGTGGGCGATTTGTACATAGTTAAAGGAATCTAATTGAAAAAAGAAGGCTATCATTCCATTTTGCAACTTTATGCCACACCCTGTGGGTGGCACTTGTTTAGGGACACGTTCCTCCCAGAACCCTTCTAAGTGACCCCAAACGTTTGAATGGTTGTGGACATACAGTATGCCTGCCAGCCAGCCAATGTAAAAAGAGACTGGGTAAAAAACAATCAACAGGGCTTTTAAACCAGGGGGATGGTGGTGTGATTAGGCAATTGTATACACACCAATGTCAAGCAGTCAAGTAACCACATTTGATTAAATAAATCAGATGTGTTATTCAGGGTTGACACAAAAACATACCTTTGCAAGACCCTGGCCTAGACAAAACATACATTACCTGTATTACATGATGTGAAAATATGTCAACCAGCAGCTTTACATATTCAAGTCAATGCCTGTGCAGTAATTGTGGTTGCTTTTTTTAATTAGTAACATTATCCTTGTGAAAACCATTTTTTTGCACTATGATATAAGTGTATCCTGTTGATAAAGACGATTGCTTGAAAAGTGCATCAGCAAATATGTCAAAAAAGGCGAAGCATATATAAAGAACATTAAAGATACAGCTCCTCATTGATTTGATAGTAGATTTAAAACTAACGTTTTTACAAGTGAAACAGGTCTACACAGAACCCCATTGATATTTCTATAGAAATGAACACATTTCCCAAGTATTTATCTGACTGCAGATATAATGCAAGATCTTTTGGGGGGTGCAACCAGAGCATGTGTTAGTCTGAGTATTGAATACACTGAAAAATACTCAGTTTCCAAACCATCTTTTCCCTGTGCTCTTTACAACATAATTTCATTTTTCTCTATGTATGTTGGATATGTCAGTAGTCCCAGGCAATCCAAGTAGGCTATGAAAAAACATGTTTGTTCATCTCCATAAAATGTGGCAGATACTTCTTAGTACTAAAATCCTTCCTTTGTGGCGGTGGAATCAGCAATGGCAAAATAACTTGGATGGATTGTCCTGATATCTTATGGCTCTTCCTGGAATTTGTAATTCGATAACGGCTGTGTTTTCCAGGTAAATGCACAAATGCCTACCGCCAAACATAGAGCTGCCACATCGAAAAAGACAAAACAGGCTATTATTGATTTATCAAAGCTTAGGCTCACATCAAACATTCTGTATTCCTACAGGCTATCAGGACATTTTACTCTATATTAGTGTCGACTTGTACCTGGTGACAGGCATCCCACTGCATCCGGTGTATATATACGCGCACTATGAACACTTTAAGTATCCAGCTGCAGGTGCATGCATGCAATTAAATCAGAATATAGTCTATGTCGAGAGAGAATTACCAATATATTAATTAAACGTTTGATCATATAGTATATCCTGATACCCGTTGGAATGAAAGCAGTAAGGTTAATATTACATTTGGAGTTACACATTTACTTTAACAGCCTTTCAGTTTAATTACAAGTTCAACCCAGAGTACATTTAAAATAAATGTAAATATAGGGCTACGCGTTAGTAATTCCTTTTTTTTGCAGTTAATAATACTACTGGAGCTACGCAATAACCTACTTTTCTAAAAAGAAAATAGAAGGGATTTGTATATAGGCAATAACTTAATTGAGTCACCAATCAGGGCATGTAATATCAAACAGCTTGTGCGCAAGCGTGTTTTTGCGTGTTGTTACTTACCTGAAAGGTGGAGACAGGGATTCGTGATATTGGTGTCGTTTTTAGTAAATTGCCATATGCTTCTCTATATTCAGCATTCGTTTCCTTTCATGCATCTTTTTTAGTAGAATGGGTGACGCCTATATCAGGAAACTTCTCTCTCTGTGCCTTCAATGTATTGCAGTGGAGGAAAATGCAATGAACAACACTGAACTTGGTAAGATGCTATCATCCTGTTGTGATGTTAACCAAAAAATTAAAGAACTGAGGCGTTTACACGGTCTTCACAATATTTAAATGTTTTCTTGACTAGAGTGTTTGTGGTTCCATTCGTGCCAATACGCTGATCCTGTCCAGATGTATTTAAAAGTAGTAGATCTAAGATGATTTCTTTATGTAATTATACCCGATTGTCCACTTTGAGTTTAGGCATCCAGACAATTACATTTGGGAGATTTCTTTGGCTTTCTAGTTGCATATACAAGCCATATACTGAAGTTGCCTAACTACACAACCCTCATGTATCTTAGATTTTTATGAAGGCACGTCAATGCAAAAACACTAAAATACTTACATTTAGAAATATGTATAACTTGAAGTGTCTTCACCTTCTGCTTGTCTCTAATTTTGAAGTCAGAGCACTCAGGTGCATGTACACCTCAAATTCCACAGAGCCTGTTCTTTCTCCGGCTAATAAAGTGTTGGCCATTACCTACTGCTACATTGTTAAATTATTCCAGTATGTGTTGCCACACAGGCTGTGTAGACAAGCAAGAGCTGTACTATCTTCTCCATTTTATCCGTGAATGTCAATGTATTTATTAAATGTAGGTATGTATAGGAATGGGACTGCACTTTGGGAAATTTTTCATGTTACCTTGACGACGGTGAAACATGTTGCATGCTTTTGTGGGTTTGGGACATTTATTTACGTTCATTTCTTTTCTTCGTTGTGCCAGCCTAGGACAAACTGCACGCAGCTCTGCCTATATGGACCATCAGGAGGCTTTGTGTTTATACTAATATCTAAGATTTTTTTCAACCATGCTGATGTCAGGGTTGGTTGCTCTTTAGATGCTTGTTTGTTCAACGTTCATCTTTTTTACGCTCAAGAGGCAGATTTCTCAGGATTTCTCTCGCTTCTGGGCCTCCCCTGGTTACCCCTGTGTTTCACGTCACAAGGCTGTGAACTCTGGACAATTCACTCAGGCAAAATCTGCACAAATCCAGACGCATAAAGGGCATGAAATGTCTGCAAGAGAGCCCTCTCACACTTTACAGTGGTACAGCCCTAAGACCTCAGATTTAGCGAGAATGTGCTTTACAGTCTGTTAGTCCGAGTGTGGACGTTGGGATTGGGTCAAAGTCTCCAAGTGACTTTTGAGTTTCCACATGGTCAAGTTTCTGCCAATTTCCAACGAGCAAGCAGTGACAAAGTTTGGCTACAATGGAAGGGTAGATGTTCTCTGCATCTGGATCTCCCTTCTCTTTTCCGCTAGCTTAAAACTCCCTCACTAGCTAAAAACACGATGATGACACCTTTCACTGTGGTGTCCGGTTTTCCTATTACTTTAGGATGCGTCTCTGGCTTCGTATGGAGATTTAATTAAAAATGAATGCATGGAATGTTTCAGAGATTGTTTGGATCAATGGTAAGTGAGTCACTTAGAAAGCACAACAAAACTGTACTGCCTGCGGCAGCTCAAAAAGTACAAACTGCCAATGATCCCAAATACCATGATTATTAATGCTTAAATTGCCATAATTGAGTCCATCCTGACCTCCTCCATCACCGGCTGGTACGCTGCAGCCACTGTTAAGGACAAAGACCGACTGCAGAGCGGACCATTGGATGGAAGCTGCCATCTCTCAAAGATCTGTTCACAGCCAAAAATCTAGGCAGACACCTCCCATCCGGGAAACACACTATTCAGATCTCTCCCCTCTGGCAGATGGCTGAGGTCTATCAACCTCTCGCCACCAGAACAGCTTCTTCCCCATAGCAGTAAGTGTAAGCAATATGCCTCCGGCACTAGGCTGCCCCGGCTCATCTATTTGATTTCCACCCTGATCACTATCGGCACTGAGACAAATACCTTAAAGGAAATCTTGAACCATTGCTAGACATTGCTCTTCTTTTGCACAACTAGATATTCTCTTTTTGCACAATTTGCATTCATTCACTATCGGGACATGTGCTAACTCGTATGGACATCTGGAACTAAAACCTAGACATTGCTCTTTGGCACTATTCGGACACATATAATACATTCTTTACCCATTTCATATGCCAACTATGCATGATCGCTCTTGTCAAACTGTTTGTGTTGCTCTGTTTGTGCCGTTCGTATGCATTTTAAAATGTGTTTATTTAATGTTGCAGCTAAAGGTCAGAATAAATTCCTTGTGTGTGAACTCACAAAAAACTAATTCTGATTCACAACGTAATACAAACTAAATCCAAGTTGGTGATGTGCATCCTAGCTTGAGAAAGGGCTGCGCCACACTGTGATTCTTTCTGCCAGTGAACATGTTAATAACGCACTGCTTTGTCACTTTGGTTTTCACTTTCTGACAGAGTTTATTGAGGTAGTGAAAAACTATGATGCCGCGAGGAAGAAATGGCTATTTGCAGAGCAGGAGTTGAAGAGACACAAAGAACTGCTGTTGAAGTCAGACATAGCCCAAGCTGCCCTGGAAGTTAAACTGAAACACTGTCGCAACCAGGTGGAAGTGGAGATCAAGAAACGCTACAAGGCTGAGGTAGACTTTCAGTACCTGGTATGGCTCCCTTTAATCTTGTCATGCTGTCTGGTTGGATTGCCAATAAATGTAATTTATAATATTGGAGGTCAAGAATGACTTTCACAACATAATGGTAGGTTTCCTATAGTCAAGGACAAATCCTAGGGCCTCTCAGAATATAACAGGGCCAATCTAGAATCTGTAGCTACAGAGTCTGAACATTGGGTATTGTTATTTAAAAAAATATATAAAAGATAAAATGACACTTAAACTCTAAATGACAGAAGATATGATAAAGCATTTGTATATTTCTGACTAAGATTTATGAACCTGTGTGGACTATTGTGAATGCACCTTTGAAGACTGAGAAAGATTGACTGTCACATGGAAAACCTTTGAGGAAATGGCCGATAACTATAGATTAGTTGTTCTTTCCAGAAATAAAAACTATTTTTTTTTCGGCAGAAAACAATCAAAGGATATAGGCATGTATCAACTAGCTAACAACATTCTCCGAAAAACAAGCTTTTGAGTGATATATATAACATGCTAACAATAACGACATTTGTGCTAAGTGTAGCTGACAGAGATGGGATAAAATTATATAAATCCTGTATTGAAAGAAATTATTTGAGTTATTTGTACGTTTTCTGAAGTTTATTTTTGTCAAATTCACCCAGGTCTAAAAATGCACAGGTGCAAAAACAATTTTTTTCACTTTGGTGCCTTGCATTAATTTAGTGTTACACAGTACACACGCACCATCCATCAATGCATAAGTTATTCTGTACAGAATAATGCTCTGCTTTCAGCAGCCTGTGAAGACAGGACAAACTCCTTTAACTGTCATATTCTATTTCCTAACAGCAACGGCAGATGCAGCTAATGTGTGATATTCTGGTCCATGACAGCAAGTCCAATGCGTGCCTGAATGACGAGCAGAGGTCCATGCTGGCCAACTTCAACCACAGGGGAGCCAATGTCACCCTGCACAAGAGCAAACGGTACGACAACTATTGCAAAATGCCTAAAAACGTCGGTCTGTTACCATGGTTTCATGTCGCCTGGGTGATAACGATTGTCTCCTCAAGTCAGAACGTTGAATAAAATTATGTTGAAACATACTTTAGTGGTTGCCCTCATGTTTGTCCTTTTGCCGAAAGGAGCTGGGATTAAATGTCTTGTTAAGTAGTGGTACTTCGCTTCAGTCATTTTGTGGTTGTGGGTCTGTATTGTGCTCTTGTCTTGTATTATAGTCAAAGTCCTCAAATGACGCACAATATGTAAATAGTTTATGCAACAGACCTAGTTCTTTCCAAATCAGCAGGAAGTATGGTGTGTGTTGCACTTTGCTATTGAAAAAGAAGTAAATCCACACCGAAAATAGAAACCACATAAAACATACTGTACTGTGCAGCAAACTGTTTTCTCAAAAGCCTAACGCTCCCTGGTGTATTCCTCCTACATCAGCAAATAACAAAGTTATTTGTCCAAAAATCTGCAAATAACAAAGTTGTGCAAATGAAGTTTTGAACTTTCTATTGTTGCGTTTTGCTTTTTTCTACAGTGTTTCATTTTATTCACTACCTTTGTTTCTTCTGATTTCTCTTTATTTTTCCTTAGGTTATCTGTCATCGACGAATCTTCATTCCTGTCTCACTCAGATATTAGTTATGATAGAACTGAGGATGACATGGTATGATGTGACAATAATTTTAGCAATTACATTCACTTTGAAATGAAGATTGAATCATTAAATGTCAATGACATGTATGGTTTATATATCACCTTTTGATTAAATGAGAACAGGATCTGGATGTTACAGCAGTGAAGCCACTGAAGTCGAGGGCAAGGGAAAAAAGGGTTTGTAGACCTCTTGAAAGTCCTGATTTCATAATATTTGTTATTATGGTGCTTTGAGCTTTGTTCCTTTTTGGATTAACCAGAGGTCTTCCATGGGACCAAATCCTGGTGCTCCTGCTGGGAAAAGAGGAAGAGCAGGCGGTCACTCGGATGAATTTCTCGAAAGAAGACCCATTGAAAAAGTAAATGGATTATAGGTTCTGGCTAGACACACTGTACACTAGGCTGGGATGGATGCTCTCTGTTTCACATCCAATCCAGATCACTGTTTTGACAAGTTAAATGGGTGCTTGTTTCACAATGGTTGGTTTGTCGTTTTGCAGTAAGTTATTGGCTAAAAAGTATTAGATTCGCATTAAAATGACAGTCTAGATCTTTATTTGTTATTTGAACCACATGGAGTGAAAGTCCCCTTTAGCATCGTTGGATCCTTTTGGGGGGGGTTCATAAAAAATGGGTTGTAGGAAAATATAAATAGGATTACCACGCTCTGAGAAACCTATAGTATGGTTCTCCGAACACTTTTCCTGTCTGGATTACTTTTTTCATCCAGGCTATCTTAAGCCCTAGTCACAAAAACACACATTGTTTTTTAGTTAAAACACATCAGCTAGTTTTAGCAGGTCATTATGCTCATGTCTTAAAAAGCAATCATTGGACATTGTGAGTTAGAAATGACCTCACTGGATCAACAGAGAATCGGGCATGATGATTACCTCTAATGTTTTTAGATTACGCTTAATGAAACATTAGCAGTTTAGAGGCATTTAGTCTCTGGAATCACCCGACGTGGTCTTGGCTATTTGTGTCCCTGTAGTTGGGTCTAGCGTGTTGTCATTCTGGGTTAGGTGGCTCATCCATCAGTCTGCAGGACCTCATCTCTGCATCATCTTCTCAGTGCTCAAAGTAGCACAGATCGGTCTTCTCAGGCGGAACAGCACTGGATCTTACCAATTGTCTCTCTTCCATGCGCTGCACAACTGTTTCGGCCAGGGCCCACAGAACCCGATAACTATACAGAATAAGGTGCCAATTGGTATCCCTCAGTCATGTTCCTTTTCCCACGGGGCGGGGGGCAACTGCGCACTGTGTGGCTCATTACATTACCGTGTGACGATTAGATCTGTAAATGGGGTACAAAGAGCCCCACTGATGAATCGAGCGTTCGCTCTCTCTTTCAGGAAGTGGAGACCACGACTGTGACTGCGTCCGTCACAACCCCAGAGAGCGGAGGTCAAATTCACATGGTGATCGACATCACTCAGAAAACACCCGAGAAACCACCAAGGACATTCATTCAGGACAACCTGATTTCATATGTCGGCGGTAAGGGAGCTGTTCTTTGTAGTGGATCTGGTCCAAGGAACGTTTCCCAAATCCTGTTTCATAAATGATTCTGTTCCTCAGAGCAAACGTCAGTGTGGACTCCCAATGATGAAACGGTTGCAGACCATGACACCACCATGGAGCTTGACACCATCACGGAGATGGAGGAGACCAACAGCACTGAGCCTGGATTCAACCAGGTGTTCACTCCCGTTGTTACCAAAGCCCTGAGACACTTCTTTCTGACTAAAACGGTAAGGACAGCCTTAGGAATACCGTCTTCTCATGTTAAACCATGGCTGGTCAATTGTGAAGTGATTCAGACTGCGTATGGAGCAGCTAAACGTCTTGTCAGGTGATCCGTCCAGAGACCTGTGTGCCATGTGGGAAAAGGATCCGGTTTGGGAAGATGGCCGTGAAGTGCAGGGACTGCCGTGTAGTCGCTCATCCCGAATGTAAACAGAAATGCCTGGACGGCTGCTCCTCCTCACACGGATTACATGGATCGGAGGTATCTGGACCTGAGGTATACAGCCTCTCTTTTGTTCAGTGTTTTTTTGTTTCTTAACTTCTCTCGCACACTTGCAGGACACGTTAGAGAGCTTTGCCCCTCCGACGCAGCCCAGGATCCCTCATATAATCGTCTACTGTGTGAACGAAATTGAGAAACGAGGACTGGAGGAGGTGTGTTCTTCTCAAGTTGGAGTAGTTTTTTTGTCAGTGAACACATTTTCTATTTGACCTGTTGTACTGAGTTGTACCGGCCGCTGCTCTGTTGTTGCAGAAAGGCATCTATCGTGTTCCTGGGAACGAGCGCATGGTGAAGGAGCTGAGAGAGAAATACATTAGCGGCAAAGGCCCTCTTATGCTCAGTAAAGTGGACGAGATCCATGTTGTCTGTGGACTTCTCAAGGACTTCCTGAGAAAACTGAAGGAGCCTCTTATCACATTCAAGCTGCACAGAACCTTCATGGAGGCTTGTGGTATGTTTTCCCACACACACACACGCACACACATACACATACTGTGTTCCAGATGGCACATATGGGCCCCGGTCAAACTAATGTACTAGCCATTATGTTGCCATTTGGGCCACTAAGCAGTTTTACTGAAATGTTGTCACACATCCAAATGGAAGGGCCACTTTGTCAAATGGATGGGTTCAGCCCCTTGAATTCCTTTACATATATTTGCTTATTAATATTCACCTCAAATGATTTGCACTCTTGATAAAGATCAGCAGAAAAGTCTATATCAACACAGATCATTTTATTGTAATTCACAACATTGGAGATATATTGTACTTGGTAAATTATCGAAGAGAATCAACCCAAATCATGTTTCTGGCATTCTAAATGCATTCTATTGACATTTTTGGCACCCATGTTTTAGAACATTGTACCTTGCACAGATAACACCACTGAGCCTTTTCCTGTTGGTTGGAGAACTAATTGTAATCAATCTTAGACCATAACTTCATGCTGTATAATTCCTGATCCTTGAGATAGTTTAGCCTGCCTGTATGAACACTTTGGACTGCCCCATGCAGTTAAATTAATTTAGATTTTGTTAACTTGGTCATTGATTTGCCGTTTGATCACGTAATCCACTTGCCGGTATCTTGCCGGATGTACCATCATCGTCCTTGATTGTAGGGTTAAGATTTTCTTAATTAAGTGTTTAATATTAATATGAATTAGTAGTACTTAATTTCTGCATAAATTACAGCTCATTACCTGTGTTGATTTTATACAGACTTTTTTCCTCATCTTTATCAAGTGCGTCAATAACCTCCCAAACTTTACCATAAGAAACATCTCAGGCTTATCTGTGCTGCTGCTTCATAGCATTCAATACATACAGAAATAAAAAGTCAAATTGACGGAACAAAGCTATTTTTTTCTAGACTGGGAGGAATCTCACCTAATTCTCTAAACACGCAGAACTTTCCGGAGAAATGTCTCTGTAAAAAAATAAAAACATTTTCATTTCCTAAATTGTTCGATCTCTTGGGTAGAAATACAAGACCGAAGTCAGTCATTAAATTGTGGCAATAACCTGGCCTGGATAGTTCATAAGATGTTTTTTTTTTTACCGCACATAAAAATGTTGCACAATTTAATGACTAGGGTGTACTTTCGCCAACTCTGGATGTGGTTAGTACAGTTATTAATAAATAGAGTTGGGGTCCAAATACAGGTCATACAGGCCAATTTCGGTGCTGAAGACAAATCAAAAGATATTGGAAAAGACTTTGGAAAACAGACATGGTACTAAAAGGATATGGAGGCTGTTTCAATCAATGATTGTGTACCTAGATAATGTATTTCCAAATTAAGATTGTCTATTTAACTACCCAGGGGAAAAACCATGATTACTGCATTCAACCGTATACAGGCTGTACATAACGTTTTATACCCACAATTGCCCTGTTTCCAATTGTTCTTCACATTATTAATATGAATGATACATCTGGAATTCACCTGTCCTGTATAGTATTTATATTTTAAATGTCCATTACTTATGCTACATATAAATCCAGGTCTTAGTCACCATAATGTCTATATTATTTTGAGATTAAAATTGTTTTTTATTATTTAACTTTTGCTCAAATTAGCTTTACTCTGGCCCAGCACTGTGACTGTCTAAATGAGATGTTGGGCCACCATTTCGCCACAGTTTCTGGTACCAAGTTTCCCAAGTTTGTCTACAAGCCAAAAAACATCATTTCAGGGAAGCAGTTCAGTACACATCTCCTGTACTAATTGGGATACAAATCCAATTACCATCACACCTCACAATAGTGTACATAATAAATTACACGTTTTCTACCTTACAACCAGACTATAGTTTCTACACGCGCTTCATATATAGCCAATAAATACATTGTGGCAGTAACTCCATTTTCATGGATAGATTTTTTTAAATTGTCTTAAAATCGCCTCTAAACCCTTAGGTAGTGCTGTAGACATGGGAATGTGTTAACATAACGTCATCCATTATTTTCTTGTCGTGATATCTGACAACTCCCCAATGACAATGTAAAACTATCAACGTTCAGTATTTCTCTCTCTGCCCAGCTCTGCACGTTCCGCATGTTAATTTCATCTTCAATATGATCTTGAGTGAAGGGTAAGTGGTAATTTGCTGCGTGCTAGAAATTATCCCATGTAAATCATGTCTCTCTGGCTCTCAGAAAATCTGATTGACTTCAGGAAATAGCACCTCCCTTTTGTAAATTGCATTGAGATGTTTGAGAGAGCCCAGGGCAGCTTTGTCTTAATTTTCTTGGCAGCCAATCCTTGACACATGCTAATGCTACAAAGAACTATAATTTCTAGACTGTCTCTAGAGGGCTTCTTGGTCATAATGAAGTGAGTAAATCAACTGAGAGATTATAAATCGGCTGAGTGCGTTTACTGTAGATCGGAGGCATGTTCCCCTCCGAATTATGCCATGCTGCTCTTTGTTCATTTACAGAGACTCCTGAGGACGACAAAAGCACCGCAATAATATACCGGGCCATAGGGGACTTGCCCAAGCCGAACAGAGAGACATTGGCTTATCTCATGCTTCATCTTCAAAGGTAACATGTACGGGTTATCACTTCTTCTAGCACTGCAGGTTATTAAATACCTATTTGTTTTTCTCCCTAATCAAGCAATGATTTTACAATTTTCTCAACTTGCAGTTCTATAACATCATCGGGAGTAATAGTTGTTAAACAAAATTTTTACCGGCACTCTGATGTTGGTTATTGCAAGAGTAAACAGGACATATATATATATATATATATATATATATTATGAGGTTATTGTCTTCTCTGTAACGGCACCAATACAACACTGCACACCGCCTCTTCCCCACTGTAGAGTCATGCGAAGCCCCCTCTGCCAGATGAACCAGAACAATTTGTCCAGGGTGTTTGGGCCCACCGTTGTTGGACATGGAATGGCCGAGCCCTCCCCGATGACCATCATGAGAGACACAAACACTCAGCCAAAGGTGCAATTACAATATTCTGGTTCTGCAGTGTTTCTAATTTTAGTGTTATAAACTAAGTACCAACATTTCCAGTGACACGGTCCTTTCAATACAGTAACGTGACATTTAAAAAAAAAAAAAAAAAAAAAAAAAAAAAAAATGTAGATATTTCTTGTAATTTGTATTTTTGTTCACTATACATTTCTAAGGTCATAGGGAGAATGCTGTCGTTCCATGCAGAGTACTGGAAACGACTTCTCATGGTGGAGAGGGACCAGGTTATATCATCAGTGGTCGATGCCAACATCAATAGTGAGAGCCAAAGCTCAGACCGGGGTAAACACACACAACCTGCCAGCAACACTCAGCTGCTGTGTGCTATTGGAAAAAAAAAAACACTCAGCGCGAACGGCGGCTCAGCGGCCCTCGCACAAATGTCACCGCGGTTACGTCTCCCTCAATGTACTTTTGTGCACATGATGTTGGACTCTGAGAAATGCTGAATCATCATGGTGCCTCTAACCTGCATCTATCGTCTCTTTAGATCGCATATTTATACCACTGACGTCCCCTGAGCTGAGTAAATACTCAAAGACCCCTACTAGTGGTTCCTTAAAGGGGAGAATGAAGAACGCCTTCAACAATACGCAAGTACTTTTTTGTAACATAAATATATTTCTTTATTTGCCTAAAAAACATGTTTTTGTTTGAATTGTCTGTGTGTTTTTTCCCCTCTTCAGTAACCGTGTAAAGAATGACCCAAGCAAAAAGAAGTTCTTCCCGTCCCCCAACTGATAAACTTGTGCGGATTGTTAGTTGGAAGAAAGGATCTTGTTAAATTAATTAAACTCTAGCACTTTACATTTGTCTAGCAATCTTTTCTGTGGAATAGCAGTGTTATATATTTGTTTAGTATGGTCAAATGGATTATGATGTAAGAGGCATAACAAGGCATATTTTAGGACCTCACACGCTAATGCATGAGGAACACTGTCATTAAATAAACTGCATTGAAACATTTCAAAATTGATAGATCTGTGAAACAAAACATTTCTGCATGAACTTGTATTAGAACAGCTTGTTATACCCTGCACATATAGTTGCACATTTCTGCTATAAAATACAGATTACAAACACAAGCTGAATCACAAATGCTTGATTGAAGACAAAATCCTTTTCATTTGAAAATGTAATTTCC
This sequence comes from Dallia pectoralis, assembly GCA_029465975.1. NCBI lineage: Eukaryota > Metazoa > Chordata > Actinopteri > Esociformes > Umbridae > Dallia > Dallia pectoralis. The sequence goes on along the minus strand of CM055731.1, from coordinate 15,666,722 downwards.
CATTCTGATTGATTCCGTTCTTAATTGTGACAGTCTGCTAATTAAACGTTATCGCTGTTACAGCCCTGTCCCTACCCACTCAGGTCAGAATTCTAGGTCCCCATGCAACGTTCAAATTTAAAACAAACAATTGATTGCTACTTGAAAAGTAAATCGGCAGTTGGTACATCCGTTTTAGGCTTTTTAATTATACAGCCGATGATTGAAGAATATCAATGCATCATTAGCAAAGTTCAACTTCCACACCAATGAAAATTCGAAATATAAAATTGTTTAACTGTAATTTAAATATGGTCAGTCACTACTAGCCTCAGCCTAATATCAAGGTTGTGTCATGTCAATCTCATGTTTGTTTACTTTTTGAATCCATCTCTCTATGAATATAAAGTGCTGTACATTCCTCCAGCCCCAAACCTTTGCCAATTACCCAAACAGGAAATGGGACCAAATTGTTGTTTGAACTGTGGATTTCCCTTTTAACCAAGATGAAACAATCATTTGATTACTTCAGAGAAGTAAAAAACGATTGCAAGTAAAATGGTCACATTTTAATCACTGCCCTTGTGAGAAAGGCCCCCAAATTAGCCCTCAATTAAACACAGTTTGTAGCAAACCAATTATATTTATTTTGTCGGAGTCTGCAGCTGATTTAGTTTTACATTTAAGAACACATTCACAGTAAGTAGGCTAGCACCACCAATAACCCAGTGACAAAAATATGACCATTTATAATTTAGTGAATACATTAGAGTAGAACTTCTGTGCTAGCCATAAAATTACAACATTTAAAGACAATTTTCCAAGACATCTTCTATAAAATAGATGTGCAAAGAAAAAATGCATACAACACAATACCAGCCTACAGATGCAGCTCAAGGCCCAATTCATTTTTGTGGTTCCGGTGGTTAACCCAATAAACTGGCCGGTGGGTGTACCCCATTCCTAAATAACTGTATATATACACACACTATATAATATCCCAGAGGCAGTTGACCTTCAAATAAACAGTTTGTCGTGTTTGACTCCAATATAATTTGTCAGGCAGAACATTAGCTACAATATAATTTGGTTTTTGAAACTCCGGTTGAGGTCTTTGTGTGGCAAAACAATTGAGTTGAGTATGATCACTTCGGCTGGGATGGTCACATTACAACCTGAAAGAAGTAGCAACAATTAAATTATGGTTACATGTTCCAAAAATGAACTTTTCAGATAGTTGTGCCAAAAAAAAATGGCAAGGATATTTACATTCAGCATTTTCCACCCCAGCAACTATTGTAACTAACCCAGAACTCTACATTTCCATGTATCTCCATACTGACAAAAATATAAGCAATTTACCAAGAATGGTGATTGACGGTGTGAGTTTTCCATCTCTGAAGAGTGTTTCACTATCTATTTTTGCATAGGGGTCGTTTGGATTGGGGTCACTGGGAGTTCCTTCAACTCTGGCCCACTTGCCAATCGTGCTGTCCCATCCAACTATACAGTTCAATACACAACTGTGGTCCTAAAGGAACAATATAAAACGGAATTATATCAAGTTGAACTTTAAACGATTTCACACAACATGATTAAACAAACGGCTAGTTCATCATGTCTTTTTCATCCATTTCACATCATTAAAAAATACCAAATCTATACAGTTTGTCAGGGTTTAGGCATGCCTGTGGTAATTGCTTGCCTGTAGAGTTGCACCATGCAGAATGATGGACTCTCTCACTCTCACCCCAGCCCCGATGGTCACCCCAGTGCCTATGGAGACGTTGGGACCCAACTACCCAAAATATATTGTTCAATCGTTAGTATTGTCTTTAGTGTTTATGTATGACTTCAGCATTTACATCTATTGTGGGGAATTGTATTTGATTATGCCGTAAAAGCTGAGCAGCATAAGCACTTACCACAGCAGTGGAGTCAATATTGGCGGTTGGGTGCACGTATACATTTCCTGGGGACACAAATCAGCGGTGTGTAAATAAGTTTGTAAAAGAAAAACGGCAAAGCTAGAGCGAGAAGTGCTGTATTAACCAACCGCTTATTTGTGGTCCTCCGTCCTTGTTTATAGCCAGTCGTTCCCGGTGGGTTTTGTGGTACTGGTTGAGGTACAAGCGGCTGGCATATATTGCAGACCTGTTAACGTTCGGAGGACGGTTAGGTTTACTACATCTCTTTGACGACAGAGGGGTTTTCATAGAGCGGGACAAGCTACCCACCCTGCAGATTTAATCTGGCTCCAGAAGCCTGGTGTTTTGTAGACGTAGAGCTTTCCCTGTCCAGCTAGAGCTGTGAAGATGTCCTGTTCTAATCGAATGGCCTCCGCTCGATGCCAGCCGTTGCCATTGTTCAGGTCATCTCTGAGAAATAGATTGATGTGTGAGAGAACAAAAATCACCATCAGACCATTTACATGGCCTATATAAACAGTAAACATACCTCTTAAAGTGATCCCCCTGTATCAGACTTATCACCACCAAGTACAATCAAATGAGGTCACGGTGTGCGCAGAGGGTGCATTGGCCTGTCTGTGGGAAATGAGCTGGTGTCATTTGTTACTCTAATAGTCTTCAGATTTGACAGGTGACCACGTTGTTCCCCTTTACACCTTTCTGGGTACCTTTTGTTTTGAATACCCCATGCAAAACGAAGGAGTCCGTGCTTTTATTCTATTCATTTATCATAAAGTTGAAACTCCCCCCCCCCTGCTGGGAAATGCTCATTCATTCTCTAGCACTGTGTTTACTAATTGCAAGGTCACAACCACTTCTGATTGGATTGTGACCGTAGCGTAGCTTCAAGGTCACCCAAAAACCAGAAAAGCTTTAACTGCTTAAAAGTCTCTAAGAACAATCATCCAAAAGAGTAATGGATTCACCAGGTGCCCAAGGATACAAAGGGGAGTGTTAAAAGTTGACAAGCAGAGTGTATTAATATAGAATGTGACAGTAAAAGTATTATGACTGAGAAAGGATCAAAGGCAACATGGTTGACATGAGTAATGGCTCACATCCTAATGAAAATTGTAAAGAATAGGCAGATATTACAGTCACCACCATATCACATCAACCACTTTGAATCCAATTTTGCCAAAGGTGTAAGTGATTTACTATAACAACTGTACAAACCTGTATGCCCACGTCTTTATTGTGTGGCAATAAACCTTCAGAAAACACCTTCCATTATGATCCTTCACCCTGTGTGCCAGTATTGTGATTTCAAGAAGAGCTTCTTTTTAGATACGATCATCATATGTGTTTGACTAACATCTATCTCTACAACCACTCTGTCCAGCCTATTCGTACCGACTTACCCCTCGTATGGATATCTGGTGATGGGGAACGGGAAACAGAATGATTCCAGGAAAGGGGAAAGGAAAAAAGACAAATGAGGAGAACCAAGGATAGGAAATGATTAAATTCACATGCACCACCACCCCCATGCATTGAGATCCTGTAGGATAAAATCTCGATGCTCCCGCAAATCGGATCCCAGGCAGATTCCTCACACTCACAACAACATGTCCTGCTGGTTCTTCTGGAATACTGTCCCAATGTGTTGGAAAATCTCTGGTGTAAACAGGTAGATTCCACAGTTTATGATGTCACTCACAAAAGTGCTAGGCTTCTCCACATAATGTAGCACCTGAAATAACAGCAAGATATGAGTAAATGTGCTGAACCAGGGAATACGTGTTATGCACGTGCAATATCCAACCATGACCAAATGTCCTGCATCACCTCATTTGTTTGCTGGTTTTCCACAATGCATCCATAATTCAGGGATTGTTTTCTATTTGCCTGGAAAACATTACACATACATTGTGAGAATTATACCCTTATACCGCCCAACAAAGATATCCCAAAAGTGAATTTCCCCCTATTGTCAAGTCCTGTGCCATTAAAAAGCCTCACAGTTGTTCCCAGGATGACCAAACTGCTTGGGTCCCCTCGTTCTTTCTGAAAGTGGAGCATCTCAAGTAGAGGAAACTCAGAGCAAACGTCAGCATTCATAATGAAGAATGCTTCCGGGCCACCAGATAGGATCTGATCTCTGAAGTGGTAGATTCCTCCCCCAGTGCCCAAAGCTGCATACTCCTGCAAATACCTAGAGTTTAAACAAGCGCGTCAATGAGTGTCCATCCATTTTGAACATGTTCTACATCTTTTCTTCTGATAACATTTCTGACTCGTCTTTTGATTTACCTAATTGGGATTTTGAATTCCTGTTGTGCGCTACACATGAATCTGGTAAGTTCTTCATTTGACTGGTAAAAGCCAACAAGCAAAATCTCCTTCATATTTGGCACCTATGAAGACAATTAAACATGTATTTCTACTGCTGCTGATGATGATGGCTAAAATGAGAACATTTATTTTGTCATTGATAACCTACCTTGGCACATGCTTCAATGTGGTGCTGGAGCATGGGCACACCAGCCACTGGAAACAAGGGTTTTGGGACCTCGAATGACAACGGTCGAAATCGTGTGCCTATATGACAAGTATGGAAAAGTGACCCATCTTTGTTTGTATTCTATCAAGTGAAAATCATATGTTACCTTCGTGGTTAGCTGTAAGTAAATAAAACGATCAATTTAATTAGATTTTCGACTAATGGGTTATTGCCAGGATGTTTAGCGAGCAGTACCACCTGATGCCACGTTCAAAGCAACACGAAACTTGGAAATCATAAACCTCCAACATGACGTCAGCGCATTCAAGAAAACCGGATAAATTAAATAGCTCTGACTGGGGGGGCGCAATAGTTATGAAAGGAAATCCTAGTCCTAATCGTTCCGTGTTTTCAACGTGGAATTCACTGACGCGTGATTTGACATGATTGTTTTTTTTCAATTCCGAGTTGTTTTGAACGAGACATGCAGATTTTCCACAACAATATGCCACGTCATTCACTGCACTGATCCAACACAGCCAGTCAGAAACGCGTCAACTCAACTAGCTGTTCGATTCATGGGTCCAGTCTAGAGAGAGATTATAACTGAACGTCACTAACACGTATCAACGAATAGGCAAAGCTTACCTTTCTGCGGACCTCCAATGAGGATTACAGCCTTCAGCATTTTTAATTGCTAGCAGCAAGCTTTAAATTATGACAGAGATATTCTGCTCTTCTGTCTATCAGAATATCCTGCTCTACTTCCTGTTTGACTTGTTTGCTACGTCACAACTTGAGAATTGTGGGAAGTAGAGTCATTTTTCCATATCATACGTCATCAGGCGCTTTCGAGTAGCCCACTTATGTGCGGATGATTGTGTCCCACAACGAAATAGCTGTTAATGAAAGTAAGTATCTTTAATGCTCATGGATTAATTAATTAATACTTAATAATCTGTCTATTCACATGGGAAAAAGAGAAACATTCTGGGTGGATCAAAAATCAGACGGGGAATGACAGCTACAGTTTTCCTTCTTCATGTGAGAATATTCACCTCTTTGCTCTCGCAGACAAGACAACCAAATAGTAAATGTCTGGGCAGTAAAACAGCATTACCATGGGACGCCAATTAGAAGATGCATGTGCCTCCGGGTGCGGCGGTTTCTCAATAATAATATTTATTTTTACGTTAAACAGACCGATAAACATGTTAATCAATTAGTATTATTCAGACCACACGTCATTTACAATTGTTCATTTTATTTCACTTCAATGTTTGTAAACGGTCTACTCTATATCATAAAAAAACAGGATTTTTATAACGTGGATGGTTCTTGAATCCATGTATTTGCAAGCAAGGCTGCTTTGTTTTTGTTTTAATGATAAATTCTAATGTTTTTTTGTGTTTATCATCTTATTACCATAAATATGATTCCTTCATGTCTCTCCAAAAAGCCAGTTCAAAACAGGCAAGCGAAATATCTGCACTTATGTCTTCTGTTTCACATCCCATTTATGCATGAAATATGCCTTCAAGTAGGTCTACAACATCAACTTCAAATAGGTCATAGGACAACATAATGCAACAACAGTTGAATAACCGATGAGTTATTTTTTTATTTGCTCGTTAAAATGTAACCTGCAGTAAGATTATCCCCCAAGTGGTTTCTAGCTCCTCGACACTAAACTGTTACATGTGCAAATACTCAGACCTGACTGTTTGTGGCAAACAAATGGCACGCAATATTCTGAAATAATAATCGGAAACCAATCCCAGATAAGTCAGCAACCAAAATATACAATTCCACACTGAAATAGGCATAAGGTTACATTAGGTTAATTAAGATTGTAATTCTTAAATTCCCTTCAGTAAATTCTAACAAGGGGTTCAGGATGATAGTAAAAGCACATGTATTGTTATTTTGCTGTAGGTAGAGTATACTTAAGTCCATTTACCTGGGAGTAGAATTGATATAAGGCTGAAGGTGCTACACATCAAATTTAATTCAAAATCGAGGTGACATCAGCGCTGCAGGCCTTCAAGTATGCTCCATTAAAACAAGCTCATGGCAACACAAAATATGTAGTCATAGGTGAGTAAAGAAAACATTTTTATTGCAATAAATTACCATCAAATAGTCTCAATATCATATCAAATCTCACACATTACTGCTAAAACCTGGGATTGCTTCAAACATACAGTGTAAAAGATATAACTTTTCAGTTAAAACCTTAAGATATGTAGTTGTTACAAAATGCACATCTTTCAGAAGGCAGCAGTCGTCAATAAAGAAAATTGTTTTTGAAGTGGTTCTTAAACTCATACCAATAACTGTGTTTCTTTCAAATCCTAAAATTCATAAGAATTTTATAACAGCATATAACAGTGTTTGGCATTTTAGTGTCCAGCAAAAACATGTGCCAATTGACTGTAGTGGTATCAATATGGTCCAGTAAAACAGGGTCAACGTGCATGTACCTGTCTACATTTCACAAATAGAATGCGAATCTTCAAATAACAATTTGTTTACGCCACTTACAAATCATAACATAAATACCAACGGAATAAAATAGCAGCTTACCATAAACAGTACCTATCGTTTCACCCTTATAACAGAATAATAATTAAAAACGGACAAGAAATAAGAATGTGCAATCAAAACATATTTGGAAACTGTCATGGTTGAGTACCAGAACTGGCACAATTGTCTAAAAAGACTGTTGCGTTACAATTGGTCACTCTTGCAGTACAGTATACATTTGGATATTGATTTGGAGAATCATACACAATATCATCTTTGCACTGAGATACTATAATTAGTGCCCTTGTGCCAACCTCAAGCGATATATTTCACATTTGCCACCGGCATTATTAGCGGTGGAAGGTCGGCGGTCAGAGAAAGAAACCTGCCTTGTCAAAGTAATGCTAGTGGAATGTTACCTGCCTTTATTTTGAACATTAAATGAAAGCTTGGCTTAATTCATCTAAAGGCATTCCGTTGTCGTTTATTCTCATCACTTTCTTCCCCGGAAATGATCTTTTCTCCTTCGCAGCTCCTCTAAGACGCGAGCCCGGAACATTGTCCAGTCCTCATCCGGGTTCTGCTGAAGGCCCAACGCGCGGTGCAGCTCAGTGGAGTGGATGCGTAGGAATGGGTTGTACTCCTTCTCTTCCCCAATAGTGGAGGGACTCTGGAAACACAATAATGTGAACAAAGCAAGCAACAATCATTCTCTCACCGTGTGCTTTTCCTGCATTTCACAAAGCCTCAATTTTACTTTTACCAAATTAACCCCTTTGTGTGCAGACACAGTTTTCCTTGTTTTATAGAACCAATTGGATGTGTTTCAGGGATTTCCTTATCAGCAGGTACATTGAAAATTTGAAAAATGTAAGGGGTCAAAATATTGTCAGGCTAAACTCTGTAGGGGCAGTGGTTTCTGTCCTGTCCTTCTCCTAGGCACATTCTGTTTATAATCCTCAGGCAGAGTCAGGAAGACATGTTAATGAAACACAATGGCGTTGCATCAACACTGAGAATTAATTATTGATGTTTATACCGGAGTGTGATGAAGAGGATTTCACACAGTAGGAACATTTGCAGAAGATCCTTTTGACACTCTTTAAGTAGGTCGATTCAAGGTATCTCTCCAGCTGGATAATAAGTAAAGTGAGGCACAGACGGACATGGTGAACTTTTAAACTTTAAACGTTTAAAGTTGTTTCTACTGGTAAATGTGTTGTTTGTTAGCTAGCACCATTTATTCTGGGCGTTGGGCTACATCACCTCTAGTCAAACATTGAAAGAGCAGTGTTTTTGCCCCTGCTTGTGATCAGTACAGCGAAGCACAGAACAACGAATTACAAAAACATGCACCACACAGGCAAAGTGGTGAAACAAAAAGCAGTATTGTTTTAGATTGTCACTGATTACTTTTTTGGGTCTGGGTCAACGTTCACTGTGAATGCTAGACCTTGAAATATTCAATGAACTGGCAAATTCTATTTCTACAAGGAAACTTCTAATTTGCTCTTTCCTGACTTTGTATTTTTATTACAAAAAAGGAATAATTGGTATTTAAACATTAGTATTTAGTTCATAGTTAACCGAGCTATGGTGAAATAAACAAAAAACTACATTTACTGAAAATAACCTGAATCTATTTAAAGACAGGGAGTGTACGCTAGCTTGTTGTCAAAATAGGCTTCTCCCTGGGAGCACACCCGGATCCCAATGGCTCAGCTCAGTCAAACCCACAGCAAAGACATGTCTTATCCTTCTGACCAGATGAAAACACCACATATTGCTTTAATCTTTAATTCATTCCACAATTGTAATCTGCCTCCACTAACTTCAAAGACACTGGCTGAGGGGAGGTGGGGGGTGGAGGGGGTCACTGAGATCCGCGAGTTGGTGGCTATTTTTAGTCTCCTGCATTCATAGACGTGAGGTTGTGCAAATTGATTTGCACCGTTTAACACATTTGCCTTAGATAGGGCAGATATGCCGTCTGCTGCACCACAACAGAGACACGGGAGCATTCAGAGAGCAGGGAGAGTATATAGACAGTGACAAAGCCTGTCCTGTGGGCCGCTGATAAACACATCTTCCACACAGCCCGGGATAGTAAATACCTTCGGGATTTGAAATCAGTAAGGAATAACAATTAGGATGGATTATTCCCCGTACCGTACACAGCTTTTGACCCCTCTGTTGTAGGACCCACTCGTATTTGTTTTCCCTGGCAGCATTGCAGGGCTCCACCTCCGCAGCGAACATCAGGTTTTCCTCTGCATACTCGTGCCCTGGGAAATACATGAGCACCATACAGACACACACACCAGTAGCATTACACAGGACAGGTGCTGAGATATTACATTTTAAATTGAAATGTGTCCATTTGCACTGAAACGGACATTGTCTTAAAAACAGGACTTTCCCGTTTGATAATATTGCCACAATATATGTTTGAAATAAAAGTCAGAAGCTGGAAATGTTGATAATGCCCTTTTGGGGTAAGAGCTGTTTGGAAACCATGCCTGGCATTTCAGCCTGTTCAGCTGGAATGGAAATTTATGACATGGAAAAACTTCAACAACAATACCGCCTTATTACAGTTGTTTACAGCAGCCCCATTAATCTGGATAAAGGGTTGAGCTCTAAACCTCCCTGTTCACCAATATAGTATGTACATCATTACGGAGGTTATTTTCAATAAATAAACAGATAGCAGTGATTACTGTACGTCTGAAAAATAAATAAAATAAAAAACTTAATGGAGGGCTATATTCAAACCAAAGGTATTCAACGCTCTACTCCAGGACCCCAAGATGTTTGACAATTCCGCTGTAGCCCTGAACAGGCACATCTGAGTCGCTAAAGGGCTTGCTGATTAGCTGACAGGTCGAGGCTGCTGTGTTGGTTCTGGGATAGATCAAATACATGAAATGGCTTGGGATCCCTTGGGAGGTTTGAATACCTCTGATGCAAACAAAAAGGAGGTAATTTCCCTACCAGGCCATAGGAGGGTATCATCACTTAAGGAGCCAACCGCGTCTAGGGACGACAGCATTGTTAAAGCACTGCCTTCAAACATCCTCCCTGCAGATAAAACAGATATAATTTGAATTCATACACAGAAAAAAGAGGAACATCTATCTTTATACAGTCAAATACTTCAAGGCAGGTGACAGCGCAAAGTGAACTGCACTGCATAAAACCGAAAAAGAAGCATTTGCAGACAAAAAAAAGCTCATCCTGCCTTATAACAATAGTTACAGAAAAATGTTTCAGGTAGAACGTTGATTTAAACCCAGACTCACCACATCCAGAGAGGAAGACTAGGTCGCCCGAGAATAACATGGAGGGGGTTCCTCTGGCACCGCCATCCAGGAGGTAGATCATGTGACCCACGGTGTGGCCAGGGGTGAACAGTGCCTTGAAGCGCATGCAGCCAATATCAACGGAGTCTTTGTCTAAAAGCGGACTGGAGACAAAGCAAAAGACAAAGGCTTCATCATATACGGACACATGACCATCATTAGTCAGTTCATGTGCATTCTTGACTCACATACCACTTTTTATGCCACTCGGGTAGCGGTGAAATGCTGCAGTGTGTAAATAAATAGCCTGGGATGATCCTTGCAGCCGAAATGGCTTATTTGTACAAGATCCTGCCTCATATCGCTGGAGCGCTAAATTCACCCCCAGGACTTAGCGTACACAGTGCATATGAGCCTGGAGCGCCTACCATTTGAAGTGGGTCGTGTGGGAGGGATCTTACTTGTAAACGCTTTTTTCGAATTATTTGGTTTTAGCAAATAGCAACACTGCTGACAGTGTGTTCTCTGAAGTTGACTGGGAGAGAATCGGTGAAGTAGCAAAAAAATAAGAGTTCTTACTCATTACACAATCTTACACTGTGAGTAGTGAAATTACCCCGTTTCAAGACAAATCATTAATGCATTAAGTTGGCCTACTGGCTGCACAAAGGCATAAGAAATATGTAACAGTATAATTGCAACCATAGCTAATGTCTTTTTGGCTAAGCACAATGTTGGCCATGGCTGGAGGACAAAACAAGACTAGACTCCTAGCAGAACCCAGAGGCAAACAGCTCTTTGTGGGTTGCGTATTAGACTGTTTGATAGATGTCCAACTAAGCTTCTACTTAGTGCATCTAATACGAATGACAAGGATTTAGTACAAAGTGCATAACTGAGGCTTGGATCCACAATGCCATCTCTAAAGAGGGAAAATAATGAGTGGCTCATTACTGGTTCATAGATAACTCTCATTTTATTTCGCATTGGTTGTGGATGCAGTTCAATGTTCGCAAATAAACTAATGTCAGATTGCTGGGGTGTCCGCAGAAACGAACGTTAGCTTTGTTAGCTAATTCTGATTACATGATATATTTTTTTTTTAAATATTCACCCACATCAGCATCAGGTGTAATTTACACATAAAAGTAATGTTTAAAGTCTTTCGCCCTGTGCAGGGAAGTATTAAGGTGCAAAACATAAATTAATACAACCATTTTTAACCAAATGTGCTGTGTATTATTTATTGCTGTTTGTGCACTTGTGACAAAACTGCATACAAAACAATCTATTGAAATGTTCCTGTAAAGACGGAATATACACGGCGTATGGGACAAGAGGAGGGTGTATTGGCTGATTGGTTGTTTAAACTTGATTTTGATGACTGATTAAGCCAATGGATATCAAGCCACCAATTTCTTAGTCCATTTCTGGGTGAACTTGATATATCTGGGAAAAAGAATACTGTAGCGCGAGTTAGGACGAAGTACAACCACATCCCCTAGACACAATGCTAAAATACCCCAGATCTATTAACCTGACTGATTCACACGCCAAGTGCGTTGATAGTGAGAAACTCTGAATTCACTGTGAATCATTTGACCTTTTTCTGATTGTGTGTCATTTGAGACTGAGGACATAATTCCCCAAAAATCTATAATAGACAAATTAAAGGAAGGCGCCATGGGAACTGCTGTTGACATTCTGTTTAGCAAGTGAAATGCATGTTTGCCCTCTGGATCAATAACATCAATGACACATTCCATTCTTCTCTACGACTTTAAAATCACAGAATTGAGATAACATGTCTATAACATGTCCGCCATGGCAACAGTTTGAAGCACAAATACAGTAAAAAGCTATGGCAGATAAGATCCTGATTTACCAAGCAGTTGCGGCCTAGACTTACTGTGTTAGACCAGGAATGTTATCAGTTGCGTTCCCATAAACACGACACAAGCTGTGGAGTTTCTGAAGTCCTTTGTTACCCCCACTGTGATCCCTATGGAAAGAAATTGGAATATGTTCATAAAAAACACAGCAACTTTAAAGCACTGCAATAGCTTAAAGTAAGATCAAAAATATGTGCTCCTCAAAAACATGAGTATAGTTTAGGTCGACAAAACTATTGGACTCACATTGGAAGATGTTATACTTTCGAGTCTAAACTGTTAATTGACTTTATTAACAATATAATTATTCATTATTTTGCCAATAAACTCGCAACAGTTTTCTCTTCAGTTTCTTACTGGTTTATAATTTAGGGCACTTTTGATTGGTCTTAACCACTGCCGCCATTTCTTATTATCATTAATTACACCTAAATCCTAATGCACTGTGTGCACCCTGAAAACACCTATTAAATAAAGGCTTTTAAACTTTCCCATAAGACTATGCATTCGTTATTTTTGTTGTCTTTACGCTCCAATGGAGCCGTTTTGTAGATTCATGGTCATGCACAAGATTGGGTTCACTTAGAAACCTCTTCTCATTTAGAAATCTGTTGTTTCCCATGAAAACATACATGGCATTCATCTGAACAGGTAATATATCAAAATTAATAGGGAAAAAAGTCTGTCAAAAACAGAAGTTGGCCTTAATTTCTCAGAACATGAAATGGCGGATGAGTTTCAGAAGAAAGTTATTTGTTTGAGCCTGGATGCTGATACTCCAGCTACTCAACTTGTCTAAAGAAGGCCAATTGTATTGCTTTTATAATCAGATTTTAGGCGCTAATAAAGTTGCCGAAGGGTTTTCTAACGATCAGCCGTTTAAAATGATTAACTTTGATCAGCAAACACAACGTGCAATTGTAACACAGGGGTGATGGTCACGAATAATGGGCCTATGTATTTAAATATTCTATTTAAATTTTGCTGTTACCATCAAAAAGTTCTATAAAAAACAAGATCATTTCTCAGTCACCACGAACTTTTGAATGATAGTGTATAACACACAGACAGTTGGTTTACCACTGTCTGCAAATTATTTGCATCAAATCCATTGACCATTTCGGTTCTCACCAGTGTTTGTGTGTGCAGAGGATCGCTTCCAATATTACCCCCTCTTCCTCAAGAACTGCCTAAAGGAATACAGAAGCACAAACAGCCATTATGGTAGAAACAAATTAATCAAAAGCCACCACATAAAATCACTAGAAAGGCTACAGTAGATAGGTGCAAAATGCTGCTAAAACTACAATGTGCATACAACACTGATATCTGATATAAAATGCTGTAAGGCACACTAGTGCATTTTAAATAAATGCTTTACACACTTCCTAAACATGCTGTAGATACATCTAGGCCACCATAACTACAGCATAGCCTAATCCAGACTGAGCAATAGTTGTAAATGAGACAGATGCTAGACTGGCTCCAGAGCTGGTATATCCAATCGAAAAGGGTTATTCACAGGCCAAGAGGAAGTAATACAGATGAGACAATAAAACATTATGCAAGATAGCAAAAGCCTTTCCAAAGGCTCATGCTTATTTTAAACGTAATAGTGCATTGCTCTGGGGAAAGTAGTCAAATGTTCCTAATCATATTTGCATGGTGACATTCACTGAATATCCAGAAGGCTTTTTAAATAAGCCAGTACAATAATAATACAAAATGCCAAACCCACTACAATTTGTGTATTTAACATGAGACTCCATAAGGTTTTATTGATTTGAAATTGCAGTATTATTGTGATCAGAAATGGTACATGTCGGTAGTAAGGAAAATCCACTACAATCTGGCACCACCACCCACCTGAACAGCCTGTGGGTCTGCAGGATCCACAATCACTGCAATGCCTGAGGCCGTGTCAATGACAAGGTAGCTGTAGTTATCAGACAGCACCGCAATTGGTATTATCTTAATGCCTGTTGACAAATGAACACTAATTAGAGATATGTAGGCCAGTTACCATTCATTTACTCTACCTGGAGTCACAAATAAAGATGTACCATTTATTTCAATGGGCTGTGCTCTGGAATGTCCATCAGGAAATTGCTCCCGTGCTTTTCTCATCTGCCTTTTGTAGTACATGTAACCGAGTTTGGTCCTGGTGTACAATGCATACCTGCATTGGAAAACCTGTTAGTAGGTCGTTCCCATTCATTATTCGCCCGGAAGAATAACGATAGTATAGTTGTTGTTAGCAATTCTGCTAACTAATACAGCATCGAATGGTTCAGATATAATAAATGAGAAGTTAAAATGCATTTTTGATTGAGGAACCCTGATGTATTATCTACAGTACTTACGCGATCCGAAACAGGGGTTTCTCTGTGCGTGCCATTGTTTTAATAAAGACACTTTTCCAAATGGTTCGACCCGTGCGTCGATAACGAAGACATAAACACAGCACGCAACAAAACGATGCAGTCGCAACGAGGGTAACCAACCAGTCAGAAGCCGCCATATTGCGTAGACACAATCTGGTCACGCCCTCTTTTTTAGCTCGTCACCTCCTACACGTTCTGAGGTCCATGCCAACCATGAGGTCTATGCCAACCATGCAAAACCTTCTCAAGCTGCCTGAAATTATTTCTGCAAATCAAATGAGCGTTGATATATTCAAAGGTTTGGCCCAGTGTCCCATTCATATATATATATAGATATATAGATTTTCAAAACTATAACTAGTTCACTCAAGATAATTGTTAGTGAGCAAATCCAGTTTACTGTATATGTATCTTCTGTTTTATGTAATTGCTCAGTTGGAAGGTGAATTAGTCTCCTACTTCATGTGAAAAAGCAGCAAAAAATGTTATTAAAATGTAATTATAACCTGGTCTTTTTCCTATGGCAAGTATTCCCATAACATAATGAAATTGTTTCATTCTTTAGAGGCTTTATTCATTTCACTCCTTCATTTAAATGCATTTTGTGGTGCTCTTCAACAGAAAAAGGGAGGTCACCATTATAGGGGGGTCAACAATAAAGGGAGGTCAATTATAAAGGGAGGTTAATGATAAAGAAAGGTCAGGTTGGCTCCTCGAGTATCTGTTGGTTCAATAACAGAGACAAGTGCAGACGTAACAGAGAGCAAACATTATAGCCTAATGTTGTTGCTGGATATGCAGTTTTCTGATATTAGTACCATCAAACTTTGTAACTGTATTTAAGACCGGCCTGTAGACATGGTACTGATGGCCATATACCACACCCACTCTTGCTTTATTGCACAATGAAAGCAGACAGAGGTAATACTGTGTGATTTCTGATATATCTATTTTTGCTGATATATTTTGCTATATTTTTTCTTTTAAAATGCTATTTAGACCATTATGCAGTCAACGTGCCAATTGAATGCTCCCTCAAAATGTTTTGAAATCTTTGGAATTGTTTTTCTGTGACAATACTGCATGTTTTACCCAAGCATTTATTGTCCCAAGCAAAACGTATGTCTCTGTAAAGATAATTCTATTTGATCTATTTTCAATCACAATTAGATCCCATTGCAAAATCTGTTTTTATGAGACACACAATACAGTCATGTCCAATTTATGATAATGTCAAACTTAGAGAATTCATAGTTTTTGTTGGCTGTCATATACTTCCTCACTGACACAGACATAGGTTGTTCTATTGTTTTATTGTACACATACAAAGATATTCAATGCAAGGCTTTAATGTCCCGTTTTGTAAATGTTCCCATCAATCCCAGATCATACGTTTTTCATGAATAGATCCACTGAGCCCCTGACCTAGGATTACAAAGCAGATTGGGACTGTTATGTGTGCCTGGATGTGTCTCACGTTGTGTTTCCAACAGCGACATCTAGTGATGGCCACCGGTATGAACTGTAACAATTTTGTTATCGAACTATAAACATTGTTATTATCACCTTAGTATAGATTAATATAGTATAGAGTTTCCCCCGCAAATCAATTAGCTGTTGTGTCTATGAGAGTGATTACTTCGATTTTATTTCGATAATGTGTGATACAAATGAGCTCAACAACAAAAACTGTAATAAAGGTTAATAAACATTATTGTAATTGTGATTTTATGAAATTGTAATGATTCATTCGGTTCAACAATCAAATAACAACATCATATTCTTTACTTTCAAACAGAGAGGCTATCAGCGGGTTTGCTGGGTAGGCCTATAAGGATCTCATTACAACGTGTGTCGGGTTAATAGTCGTTGCCAGGCTAAATGATTCCACCGTTCAAGGGGTGCTGGTTTACATCGCAGGTCGATATTTCATTAGAGTCCACTAAGTAAGTATCAGCCTATCTGTTTAACTGCTTCATTTTTTCTAGCAGCTACATTTATTGTGAGTTTTTTCATTGCTCAATCTGTTTTTGTGAAACGTCTATTATGTTCTAATAACGCATTTAATTATGCTTGAACGTATAGTTCTATGTTAGTTTGGTCTGCAATATATTGTTTGATATTTCAGTTGATTTTTCCAGTTCTACCTAAAAAAGTTGTATTCATTCAAATTGACCGTCAAAAACTTGGTGAAAATATTTGATATACATGTCTTTATAGGGATAGCCTAGTGACAGTTTGTTTTGGAAATCAAAATAACGACATTAAAAACAACTTAGCAAGAAAGTGAGGATCGGTTTTCAAGTTTCTAACTGTCTGTCGATGGATACTGTGTGTCTGTGAGGGCGCACCCAGGGTGAGTAGTGATACTGTGTGTCTGTGAGGGCGCACCCAGGGTGAGTAGTGATACTGTGTGTCTGTGAGGGCGCACCCAGGGTGAGTAGTGATACTGTGTGTCTGTGAGGGCGCACCCAGGGTGAGTAGTGATACTGTGTGTCTGTGAGGGCGCACCCAGGGTGAGTAGTGATACTGTGTGTCTGTGAGGGTGCACCCAGGGTGAGTAGTGATACTGTGTGTCTGTGAGGGCGCACCCAAGGTGAGTAGTGATACTGTGTGTCTGTGAGGGCGCACCCAGGGTGAGTAGTGATACTGTGTGTCTGTGAGGGTGCACCCAGGGTGAGTAGTGATACTGTGTGTCTGTGAGGGCGCACCCAAGGTGAGTAGTGATACTGTGTGTCTGTGAGGGCGCACCCAAGGTGAGTAGTGATACTGTGTGTCTGTGAGGGTGCACCCAAGGTGAGTAGTGATACTGTGTGTCTGTGAGGGCGCACCCAGGGTGAGTAGTGATACTGTGTGTCTGTGAGGGCGCACCCAGGGTGAGTAGTGATACTGTGTGTCTGTGAGGGCGCACCCAGGGTGAGTAGTGATACTGTGTGTCTGTGAGGGCGCACCCAAGGTGAGTAGTGATACTGTGTGTCTGTGAGGGCGCACCCAAGGTGAGTAGTGATACTGTGTGTCTGTGAGGGTGCACCCAGGGTGAGTAGTGATACTGTGTGTCTGTGAGGGCGCACCCAAGGTGAGTAGTGATACTGTGTGTCTGTGAGGGCGCACCCAGGGTGAGTAGTGATACTGTGTGTCTGTGAGGGCGCACCCAAGGTGAGTAGTGATACTGTGTGTCTGTGAGGGCGCACCCAAGGTGAGTAGTGATACTGTGTGTCTGTGAGGGCGCACCCAAGGTGAGTAGTGATACTGTGTGTCTGTGAGGGCGCACCCAAGGTGAGTAGTGATACTGTGTCTGTGAGGGCGCACCCAGGGTGAGTAGTGATACTGTGTGTCTGTGAGGGCGCACCCAAGGTGAGTAGTGATACTGTGTGTCTGTGAGGGCGCACCCAAGGTGAGTAGTGATACTGTGTCTGTGAGGGCGCACCCAAGGTGAGTAGTGATACTGTATGTCTGTGAGGGCGCACCCAAGGTGAGTAGTGATACTGTGTGTCTGTGAGGGCGCACCCAAGGTGAGTAGTGATACTGTGTGTCTGTGAGGGCGCATCCAAGGTGAGTAGTGAAACTGTGTGTCTGTGAGGGTGCACCCAAGGTGAGTAGTGATACTGTGTGTCTGTGAGGGCGCACCCAAACTGAGTAGTGATGAGCCGTTTGCGGACGTTTTGTTAAGTCTTAAAGCTGGCTCAAGAAGAGTCTTTTTTCTCGACCCTTTCAATTTTATTGTTGACTACTAAACATCGATGTCAATCTAGAGAATAGACATTCCCATCACTAGTGTGTGGGAAAAGGCACTGAAGTATATGTTTGGTGTTTACATGCGAACTGGGCTAAATGTGCAGATCACAGTGCAAATAAGCATTTAGTTTAATAGTATTACCTCATCTGTTAATCACGTGATATCATTATGCCCCCCACCCCCTCCTCCCCCCACAACACAACAGGTGCCTGTTTGTCATATTACAATGTCAAAATCAGATTTACCTCCAGCCTATGAAGATGCCCTACGTAGCCCCCAACATGGCAACTATCCACCAGCCGCACCATATGGTATACCTGCCTGGGGTCAGTCACCACAACCACCAGCCTATGGACTTTATTCTGCTCAGTCCTCAGCTCATTGCCCGGGGCAACCAGGGTACCCTCAAGGCTACCCTCCAGCTGCGATGCCCTATTCCATTCCCTTAGGAGTGCCCACCACCCACTCAGGTTACAGCAATACTGTAAAGAATTTGTAATAGACTACAAAATAAACACTGTTATTATTCAAAGTTTGTCAGAATATTCATACTGTACAATACCATATCAGTACTCAATATTATCTCAACTGTCTTTCTAATGCAGTTGAAGACAATGGATTTCAGTCTGGTAACGCATGGGAAAGCACATCTGTTCGACATGCATTCATCAGAAAAGTATGAGGACATCTACATTCTATGTTAAACTGCTCGTGTTGTGTGTTTTTTGCTCTATTTGCACTGTTCATGTCTGTTTAAAAATGTGTGTCCTAAATGCTGCAGCTATGGGTCAGAACAAATTCCTTGTGTGGTTAAACAAAGTGGTAATAAACCTGATTCTGATTTTGATTCTGATGAATTAAAAGTGTCTTCGCTTGTTGTGATAATAACATAACTTCCCTTTTTGTGTTGACAGGTATACCTCATTTTGGCTGCTCAGCTCCTTGTTACGGTATCAATCGTGGCTGTGTTTACATTTGTGTATGTATCAACCATATTGCATCATGTTATGTCTGTTTTATAATTTTATAGAAATGTATTTCCTGTTTAAAAAAGAAACAATTTAGCAATGTTTAACAAATGTTCTGTATTACAGTGATGAAGTGCGCGTGTTTGTCATTAAAAATCCAGCACTGTATTGGACATCATTGTAAGTACTAACTTCACATTTTATCCATACAACTATGTATATTCAATTATTTTAATCGTGTAACTTTCTGAAGTTCACGTTTTTGGACCTCTTTTTTTCCTTTAGCGTTGTTTATTTTGTCACTTACTGCATTCTTATCTGCTGTAAAGGGCCAAGGTAAGATTGTCCATCCCCTCTTCTGTGTATTTACATCTATCCAACATTGTCTGTGTGACCTTTAGTTTCAGCAGTACGAAGTGATATTTATTTTTGTGATCTTTATCATCTCTGTTTAGGAGACGCTTTCCTTGGAACTTTGTGTTATTGGCCATTTTTGTAAGTAATCCTTGCACAAACTCTCTACATTAATATGAGGCGGATTTATGTACGTTGGAATGAAATCTCAAATGATATATTTTAAGTGATTTCTATGTTTGAACACATTGTATGCCTGTAGTTAACGGGTCTCTGTAATAATAGACAGTGGGATGGACTCCATTTTGTTCATTGATTTACATTGTATTTTTGTAGACTCTGGCAATGTCCTATATGACAGGAACAATATCAAGGTTGGTTTTTGTATTTCAATATTTTAATAGATATAGTCATGTAAGGATAGATGTTTTGTCACCAGTTTTTTGTTGTCATCTCTTCTGCATTTCTTACAGTTACTATGACACAAAAGCAGTGTTTATCACCATTGGGATAACGGCAACAGTCTGCACAGTTGTTACCATCTTCTGCTTTCAAACTAAGGTACCTCTGTCATGTCCTGCCTTTTAAGAACCTTTAGCCTGTAGCTTGTGAAAGCGTCTTTGTTGTCAGTGTCAAATGACGGCTTTGTCTAGCATTACAATGGGTGACTGTCTATTAAATATTCATGACATTTTGGGTAAGATCTTGTGCAATGCTTTCTTGTAAAACCCATGAAGAGACTAATTTGTATTATGCTTTTACAGATTTCATGGCTCTGTACACTTTTGTAGACCATTCATATCAAGTTACAGTATTTCCTTCATGTGCCATATTTCATTAACATTTTAACTAGTTTCGTGCATTGAATGTTGACCCATGAAGTCCATGTTATCTATGCTTACAACAGGTGGATTTTACGTCTTGTGGGGGACTTTTCAGTGTTCTTGCCATTGCAGTCATGATTACTGGGATCATCACAGCCATCGTACTATCTTTCCAATATGTAAGTTTGTCAGTGTGGTCAAAAGATGTTGAGCTACGTGAGAAAGCTGACTTGCCTATTCGGTCTATAAATCTTTTTTATGTACTTTAATTGTGGGTAGTACCTCCATTTGTGCCAATGCAAGAAGTGCATGTGTTTTTTTCGCCTCACAGGTTCCATGGCTGCACATGCTCTATGCTGCAATTGGAGCTGTCGTTTTCACTCTGGTAAGTTTGTTGAAAGGCCACGTATTTCAGAGGGCCTTAGAAAAATAGTTTATTCAGTTCTTTCGTTTATTCTCTCGAATCAATCGGTATGAAAATAAAACTTTTTTTTTTGGTAGTTTTTAGCCTACAACACCCAACTTCTCATTGGAAACCGTGAGCTTTCCCTCAGTCCAGAGGAGTATGTTTTTGGAGCACTCTCACTGTATCTTGACATTGTCCAGATCTTCATTTTCATCTTACAACTAGTTGGAGCTTCCTCAGACTAAACGTAGGAGGTCACCTACAACCAAATGTGGATCATAACTACATATGTTCACTTAACTTGTTGCTGACCTATGCAATGATTAATTTAACAATGTATATTCTACTAAATATTTTACTTGTCGTACATTTTGAGTGTGGTACACTTTCAGTATTAACATGGCATAATTTTTACAGTATATGTGATGATTTGCAAAGTTTCAAAGAGAAAGTGCAAACAGGCATACAGGTCTGAAGGACATTTGACTTGACCTATAGATTAAACCTAATTATTTTGTCCATATGTAAAATTGTAAAATGTATTATGTCTAAATGGCTTAATAAACTGTGTCCTTGTATGAATCCATTGGAGCTGTATTTAATATGTACAGTATTTTCTATTCATTTGATTTGTACTTGTGATACACTGAACGTTTTGAGGCAACTGTCGGATGTAACTGAGAGGGCCCTTCTCCATGCGAAAAACATGCATTACCCATTGTATTTTCTGTATTAATCAGTTTTCATGACCTGCAGTGCTCTTCCAAACATGACAACCTCGATCTGACCTAGAATCGACAAGCTGTGTGCCACTCACCACATTCAGACCTCTCACAGAGGTTGGCGCTGTGCCCATCACAGATAAAGTTACACTTAATGTTTCATTGCCCCCCCCTCCCCATTCAAACAAGTCAAATTGTAAATGAATGAATGACATAGAATAAAAACATGTTTTACAAAGCACCCTACCGTTATAGGCAATTGTGGGGCAATGTGTCTCGATCAGCCGAGAGGTCCTTAACCTGAAAAAACATTGAAGACCTCTAGTAGATTTATGTACCGATTCTTACAGGTGCCATTCTCATCTGAGTGGGAGTGTCTGCTGAAATTACTAAAAACCAACATAATCCCTAAAATATGGTTTCAGTCATGAGATCAGCCTTCTAAAGGGTAATAAAGGTAAAGACGTTTGCATGAATGATGATTCGAGTGACAGGGTTATAGTGATAACAAAATCCCGCATAAATCAGTTGAACAAAGGACACTCCTACGCACATTGTCCATCGCAAAGTATTCCCAGAATATGATAGGAGTCGTTTCTGCCATTGTTTTCGAGGATTGAGTTGGTGTCTCATCTGGGCATTCAAGCCAAAAGATATCCAAGGGGCTTTTGTAACCCAAAACCCAAGTTAAATGCAACCCCCAATGAAGGATTGTCTTTTGCTTTGAAAAGCCCAAACGAAGGATAGTCTTTTGCTTTGAAAAGCCAATGGAAAGTTAAATGTGCTTTCGAAGTCTTTTATTTTCCTCCAATTACTCTTAAAAGCATTTGCAACAATTAAAACATAAGTCACCAGACCACACGTATTTATTAGTAAAATCTCAGTAGTGTGACAAAGACTTATCAAACTCGATCAACTCCATAGAAAAAGTGTTAAGACAACATAGGGTTATTTTCCTATCACCGACCCTTGGATAGCCTGGTACCTTTGCTGGTTTGTACTTTGCCTACATTGTCGTTGAAGCCAAACGTATCATCAGAGGCCAATAACGACCTGGCAACACAAAGGAAACTGACCGGCACCCGAGCTAAGTTTAAGTAAATGTACACCCAAATCATATTCTGTGATGTAATGTTAGTATTACTCCCTTATATATTATATAGATCCATTTCTTCTTGTGTAATTCTCCATAACTGAATCTGTATTGTTTTGTTAATCACAGTGGCACTTCTGTATCGTGGCACTAAGTTCCCAACTCTGTGTGGTGTATTCAACATTAGTTTCGTCTGTCTGGCGTCCTTATACAGTGATGATCAACAGGCGTTCAGGGTGTCAGGCGCTTCGGGTCGCGGGGAAACATCGAGGTCTGCCGGACGTTGTGAAGACCAAGGTAGAGCATGCAGACTCTCTCAAGCCCTGTAGAAGACAATGTGAGCATTACATTCATAAGGAGGTACATTCCAGCACATTCACAATACATATATTCAGGATCGCAGGTCAATGTCTTTCATTAGCACTGCTACAATGAGTATAGAGCAACGTGACCGTGGTTTTCTAGTGGAGTATATTCACACTAAGCAAGTTATATTTAGAATATTGTTTTTCATATTAAATATATTGACCATACCGTTGAAGTATATTTTGTGTGGTCTACATATTTTAATTCTAATATAATATAAAAATATATATATATATAGATGATGTATTAAATATAATATAGGTCATTTTCTACAGTTGAATTAATGGTACCATTACAATGCCTTTCATGTAAAACATTGCATTTTAATCTACAATATTTATACAGTGCTCCCATATTTAGACAATAACAGTCCAAACTTAACAGTCATTATAATGTACAATATTCTTACAGTGCTCCAATATTTAGACTATAACAATCAAACTGAACGGTCACCATAATCTACATCTTACCAATGCCACCACCTCCGTGTGGAGGAGCTCCATACCGGAAGGAATCGATATACGCCTTTATTTTCTCCAGATCTGCAGGGACACACATGGTATTGTGGGTTTGTATCTATTGAATCCACTCTGTATGTATTCGTCAGATCTAGTGTAGCGAGTTGATCGAATTACCAATGTTGTGGTGCATGGCCCTCTCAGTGAGCAGCTGGGCGTCGTGGATCCTCTGAGCTCCAGAGAGGATCTCCTCTCCTCTCATGAACATGTCGTAGGAGTTGGAGTATTTCTGGAGAGGAAACATCAGTCAAGTCACTGGCGTAACACCAAGGATGAAGTCGCTGGCGTAACACCACGGATGAAGTCACTGGCGTAACACCACGGATGAAGTCACTGGCGTAACACCACGGATGAAGTCACTGGCGTAACACCACGGATGAAGTCACTGGCGTAACACCACGGATGAAGTCACTGGCGTAACACCACGGATGAAGTCACTGGCGTAACACCACGGATGAAGTCACTGGCGTAACACCACGGATGAAGTCACTGGGGTAACACCACGGATGAAGTCACTGGTGTAATACCATGGATTAAGTCACTGGTGTCACCAGGGAATTTTTTGCACAGGTTTTGAAGACCTGGAAAAAGAAATTTCTCAAAGTCCTGGAGGTTTAGAGAACTTCCAGTCCAAGTTCTGAAGACCTGAAAAGGAATTTTGGCACCGGTTCTGAAGACTGGGAAAAGAAATTCTCAGAGTCCTGGAGGTTTTGAGAACTTCCAGGCCAGGTTCTGAAGACCTGAAAAGGTTCTGAAAGCTAATTTTGTAGATGGCTCTGCCCAGCGTTCTACAGGGGAGCCCTAGGTTGCATATGCCGTCACCTCAGCATTACAGAATGTTATAAAATGCATGCATTTTATTTATTTATTTTTATTCTGATAAAAGCATTTTATTATTTTCCTCTGTAAAGCACATTGAATTGCTTCTATGTATGAATTGTGCTATATAAATAAACCTGCTTGCTTGCTTGGTGTAACACCACAGATGAAGTCACTGGTGTAACACCACAGATAATAATAATAATACATTTTATTTCTATAGCGCTTTTCAAAAACCCAAAGACGCTTTACAGGACAGACAGGCAGCAGAACAGTTGTAAACAAGAACAGACACAATGGGGAAAAACAAAAACATATATATAAATATAACAAAGAACAACACCCAACAAACAACCACAACAAGAGGTCTAAGAGAAGGCTAGTGTGAAAAGATGGTGTTTAAGACGTGTGCGGAAGATGTCAATGGAGTCAAGTTCACGGATGGATTGTGGGAGTGAGTTCCAGAGTCGCGGAGCCGTCCTGGAGAAGGCCCTGTCCCCAAAACTCTGAAGTTTGGAACCGGGTATGATGAGGAGTAGGCCAGCATGAGCAGAGCGGAGAGAGCGTGAGGGTGTGTAGAGAAGGAGGAGATCAGTGAGATAGGGTGGAGCAAGATGATCGAGGGCTTTGAAAGTCAAGAGGAGAATTTTAAATTGAATGCGGAATTTAACAGGGAGCCAATGGAGCTCACAGAGGATAGGGGAGATATGGTGCCAGGACTTTGTGTGGGTGAGAAGCCTGGCAGCAGCATTTTGGACCATTTGGAGTTTATGGAGGTATGATGATTTGATGCCTGGCAGGAGGGAGTTGCAGTAGTCAAGACGGGACGAGATAAAAGCATGGATAAGAGTTTCAGCTGCAGCAGGGGGGAGTGAGGATCTGAGTTTGGCAATGTTACGAAGATGGAAAAATGACGATTTGACAGTTTGCTTAATGTGTTGCTCAAAACAGAGAGGGGTCAAGGATGACACCTAAGTTACGAACACAGGTGGAAGGAAAGACAACTGTATTGTCAATGTTCAGGGAGAAGGTGCCAGATTTATTGAGGGATGATTTGGTGCCGATGATAAGAAATTCAGTTTTTTTGGTGTTGAGTTGGAGGAAATTACGGTGCATCCAGAGTTTAATTTCAGTGAGACAGAATTCAATGTAGGCCAGAGGTGGATTGGTGAGGGACTTGTTGCTGAGATATATTTGAGTGTCATCCGCATAGCAGTGGAAATCAAGGTTGAAGCGGCGAAGGATATGACCAAGGGGAAGGATGTAAATGATAAATAGTAGGGGACCCAGTACAGAGCCCTGAGGGACCCCCTGCGTGACTGTGGATAATGATGATTTTTCATTCCTTAGGGATATAAACTGGGTACGATTAGAGAGGTAGTCATTGAACCAGGAGAGGGCACTTTCCTCAACGCCCAGACCCCCAAGCCTGGTGAGGAGTGAAGTCACTGGTGTAACACCACAGATTAAGTCACTGGTGTAACACCACGGATGAAGTCCCTGGTGTGAAGTCACTTTGGTCCTGGTAACTTACATTGTCTGTGGGGTCAGGCATGGTGTAGAAGGGCCTCACTGCCAGTGGGTACTTGTCCAGCACATAGAAGTCAGTGTCATACTGTTAGGAGAGAGATGGAGGAATTATCAGACAGAAATGACACACCAAGACACAGACACTAGTATAACTACATCTGATGTCACCCCAAGGAAACAGAATTAAAGCATACCTTTTCTTTCACCAGACGACCAAGCAACTTCTCATTGGGTGTGCTGTGAAAAATTTTTAGTTTAGAAAATGAAAACCAGTAGTAGTAAGTAGGTCGGATTATAGTCTGGACTACAAGGTTCCATCCGCAAAAAAAGATTCAGATATAAATAGCGTTATATGTTCTAAACAATATGTTGGCTGTTGTTTTTACCTTGTCTGCTGAACCTAACATGACTTCTATAGAGGTATAGAACAATAAAACAGACCAAGGATACGTCAATAAACACTTTTTCCAAAACTACAGATAGATCCTTTAAGTCCCAAATCCCCTCAGGCGATTCCGGCACTGACCTGAGATCCTCCTCGTCTCCCATCTCCACCCCGGCCTCCCGGAGCATGGCCACTCCCTCCCGGAACTCCAGCCTCAGTGTAGGCTCCAGAAACTTGAAGGGCTCACTGGGGAACTGTTTCCCTACTGTCTGGATCTCTATCTGGAACCTGGGCAACACAAACATCAATATCACTAAAATACCATCTGCTGTCTCAGTGAAGATGTAGTACCATTTCCAACCTGAAGAGGGTGGCAAACATTTAGAATCGAATCAGGTTTATTCGCAAAGACTGTTCACACGCAAATAATTGAGGAGCAATGTCTAGATGTGTGTGCAGATTTCAAAAAGGAAATAAAGCAATGTCTAGGATCTGGGTGCAAATTGTGCAAAAGAGTAAAATCTAGTTATATATACAGTCGTACAAAAGAGGTTAAAATCTTAATTGGCATTAGACATGGCCTTCTTACAGGCCCTATAATGTTGTAACCAAAATCATTCAATTTGCTTGTAAATATGGGTTAGAAGTGAATCATATCGTACTTGTCTCTGAGCCCTTTGAAGATCTGGACCATGGTGTTAGTGATGGACTCAATCACTTCATGGTAGTGGTAGTTGAAAGCCAACTCAATATCCAGGCCCACAAACTCAGTCAGATGACGGTGGGTGTTGGAGTCTTCAGCTCTAAACACTGAGGTTGAGAAAATCATCAGTCACAGTCATCAATGGCATATATCACTGACAAATAAACACTTCAGGTTTTATCTCCTAATTAGGGCCAACGTCATACTCGGGAAAGCCGGGAGGTACACTGAATAATACTCGGGAAAGCCGGGAGGTACACTGAATAATACTCGGGAGGTACACTGAATAATACTCGGGAGGTACACTGAATAATACTCAGGAGGTACACTGAATAATACTCGGGAGGTACGCTGAATAATACTCGGGAGGTACACTGAATAATACTCGGGAGGTACACTGAATAATACTCGGGAGGTACACTGAATAATACTCGGGAAAGCCGGGAGGTACACTGAATAATACTCGGGAGGTACACTGTGTAATACTCGGGAAAGCCGGGAGGTACACTGAATAATCTGGCAGAAAAAACAAACGCCAAAATTGTAGCTGCCTACAAGATAGGAGTTGAATAGCCCAGTATTTGACATGCAATTCCTCCTGTGGTAATGCAGGGGTAGGAACAGGAGAGGGCACTGTTGAGCCACCTCAAAGAGACAGGGGACCACAAGCACAAGACCCATTGCCCTTATTGCTTAAAATGTGGCGCCCCATCACAACTCATGTTGTAAGATCATCTGTGGCTTTGCACTCATTAGGTTTCGAATTGTGCACACGTCGCTTTTCCTGATCACAAGGCTTGTGGTCTGTTACTAGAGAGACGTCTGTATTTATAACAAACGGCCGAATGAATGCCCAAATGAATAGGAAATTCTAACTGGAGTGATAAGTGGTCAGGCATCAGGATTAAGAGAACTTATTTAACAATATATATGCTTTATATAAAAAAACTATGGCATTGCATCAAGTAAAAGTTAGTCAAGCAAAAACACCATGGTGGGAAAGACGCAGGTCCATTTCTGCTGAGTTCCGCGCAGGCTGTTGCCTTACCTGGTCCCACACAGAACACCTTGTCAAAGTCAGCGCAGATACACATCTGCTTGTAGAGCTGGGGAGACTGGGCCAGGTAAGCGCTGGTTTTGAAGTAAGACACAGTGAACACGTTGGCACCGCCCTCGCTGGCAGCTGGACCACAGAAGGACACATTTGGGTCAGGCGATCAAAGGACAGAAATGCAACACGGTATAACATGAATCGGTAGGTGAACAGCCTCTGCTCAATTCGTCTATGGAATAATGCCATTTGATAAAAACAACCAATATATATTCCCTCGAGTCTGACAAGTCACATAACAACCAGTCTGCCATTTACCCTTCACAGGCGGTAGGTCAGGAAGTAAATTTTGTACTCGTTACAAGACAGTGAAGAAAACATGTTTTTTTTTTAAACACAGCTGCTCACACGTAAATGGCGGCAATTTTGAATGTGAAAATGACAGGCTCGCTCAAATGCCATTGGCTCCGACAGAAAATGAGGAAGTGAAAGCGACACTTTTCACCACACCTTGACACACAGAGTACTACACACGGGTCTGTGGTGACACAGGCCGTAGTAAACAACCCTGTGTCGTAATGTTGTGTTTCCATGGCGACATACAGTGTCCATGTGCTGAGGGTAGTGGCCTACAGTTTCAAACAATAGGACATCTTGTGAGCCACAATCTCAATGTGTGTGTGTGAGATCTGAAAGAACTAAAAACCCTATCAGCAGCATCACGCTGACCTGACCGTATATTTCTACACTGCTTACGCATTACCCATTCCGTAACGCCATCAGGACATGAACAAGCATGCATACGTGAGACGGCTTGCGCTTCTCCATGCCCATTTTCACCTGAACATGTTTGGCAGGTAAATGATTTCCAGACTGAGACACAGGAGGCTCACCTGATATGATTTTGGGGGTCTGAATCTCTACAAAGCCCTTGTTGATCAGCGTGTCTCTAAAGAGCTGGCACACTCCAGACTGCAGACGGAAGATGGCCTGGCTGGTGGTTGTCTGGGAGAAAAATAAGCACAGACAAACACACGCGCACACAAAACACACACACACACACACTTCAGTTAACAGAGATTAAGCACTACCCCCCCCACCAAAAACAGTTTATAACACCGCATGTTACTGCAGACACCATTTACCTAATCTGACAGGTGTATTGGAAGATATACATATATATATATGGACATAAATACAATGTTAGAGACCGCAGCGCCATATTGATTAATTTCAAAACCCAACCGTAGCTAGTGGAAGTTAAAAAATGTTTTGACATTTCTGTTTGACAACAAACAGAAATGCTAGACATATTACACAACGCCAAAGAAGTCAATAACAACTTCTTGTGCAACTTCTTGCAGTCTCGACACCCTAGATTTAGAAGGCACTGAATTCTAGGGAGGGCTAACTTTTTGTTTTTAAATACTCTCAAGCTTTTAGACGGTAAACCAGAAGACTGTCACCGGTCATAAACCGGGCTGTACATTCAATCTGAAATGCACTTGAAGTTTCACTCGCTTGACCTTAAAAAATAACCAACCAACAGATTCGCGACGATGTGCGTCAATAATCTGGGCGTTACTCACAATGTCTGGGAAGTACTCTGAAAAACAGAGGACCAGACAGAATCCCCAAACCCTGAAACCGTTGGGGCTACTCATGTACAGTCAATGGGCGTGAACTCAGTTCTCAGTTGATCAAATGACTCACTGCTTAATAATATGACTGTTGTTTACACTGAGGAATCATTTCACACTTCTCTAGTTTCAGTGACAGACAATAAACTCAAAAGATCCTGATTGAACAATTAAGGCTGTTGTGTCTGTCGTTATAGAATTTCCCAAAGACCTGAATGTTTTTTGTCTGACGTTGAGTCAACAACTGGTTCAGTTCCCATACAAATGCCCAACTAATTGAATATCTAGCCTATCATAGGTTGTGTTTGGGAAATAACTAAAGTGCTGATGCCACTTCTAGAGAACTCTAGCTCAAAAACACTAGAAACTAGGTTAAAGACACTAGGTCAATGCCACTAGAAACTAGGTTAAAGACACTAGGTCAATGCCACTAGAAACTAGGTTAAAGACACTAAACACTTGATCAAAGACACTAAACACTTGATCAAAGACAATAGATACTTGATCAAAGACACTAGACACTTGATCAAAGACACTAGACACTTGATCAAAGACACTAGACACTAGGTTAAAGACACTAGGGCAATGACACTAGGTTAAAGACACTAGGTTAAAGACACTAGGTCAAAGACACTAGACCCTAGGTCAAAGACGCTAGAGACCAGGTCAAAGACACAGGGTAAAAACACCAATGCCAAAAAACACCTGGGCCAAAAATTAGATAAAAAACAATGTAAAAACACGGTAATCTCCAGCGAGCTAATCGAACAGCCAAAAGTAGGAACCGTCCTGTTTCATAAGTCTAGGGGACTTCCTGTGAGCGTTGCCTTTCGATGTCATCACACCAGGGCCCAGGGTATAAAAGAGAGTGTGAGTGAAATAGATCTCAGTGAGTCAGCCTCCTGTTGACACACACAAGCTCTCGTAGCGTACGAGCTCTCATAGCGTCCGCGTCTAACGCCCTGTGGCATCTCGTTTTGGTCACAAGAGACCGTCACAAGACGCCACCGCTGCGACCACAAATGTATCTAACTGATATAAGAATTTCCCTAGAAATCAGCAACCATATTATGAGCGGGAAGACCGTTAGATTGAGAGCGAAACCAGAATTTCGACCCAAAATTCTGTCAAATATTCTCTGCTCTTTAAAAATGGCACCTTACTTTGATCAGTAAAAAGTGAAATAACCGTTTGTCTAAAAAAATGGGCTTATTTTGCTAGAGCCTTTTAATTACAGTTGACCGGGGTTAGTGCTAAGTGCCGGCCTGTGTGAAGACCTTTTTATGGGTTTACCCTTCGTTTAAGTGTGTCTGTGATAACAGGCCCAAGTACATTAGCTCAAACGGACATTGTGTTGGAAACAGGTGTTCTGACAAAGCGAGGGTGAGACGAGCGCCAGGGCGGCATTTCTGCTGCCACGCCATCACTAGTGTGGGTGGGCGGGTCAGAACCGAACCATGAGATTTGGCACCCCTCTCGCCATGTGAACCAATACACATCTACAATCCACTCATGTGACAGGAAAAGAGGATCAATATCATAATCCAGCCAGAACGGCAGAAATGCACATCTTCACAATTGAGCCCCCACCAGCAGAGACATACGTGATATGAATGGAGAATACTTTGGGAATAAACTATACCTGAGGATACATTGTTTTTCTGGTAGTTCATGCAAGTGATTGGTAATGTAAAACATCAGCCGGTATTCCAACATACCCGCAGGTCAATGACTCGGTTGTCCAGTCTGGTGTCCTGGTTCACTGTAGCTCTCCCATCCTAGTAGACAAACAACCAAACATTGACAGAACTCTTGGGCATCTACCTAAAACACTGGCAATACAACGGGCAACACACCGATCAGCCATAACATTATGACCACTATGATGCCTTTAGTTTTAGAGAAGCTTGGACTTAGTCGTCCAGCCATCACAATTTGACCTTCGTCAAATTGCTCCCCAAGAGCTGCAGTTTTAGAGATGCTCGGACTCAGATCTGGACGCCTGCCCATTTTCCCTGATTCAAACATCAACTGCCTAATATATCTCAGCCACTGACTGACACGTGTCATGATATCAACATTTTCAGTGTTATTCACTTCACCGGTCATAATGTTAAGGCTGATCAATGTATATTACAATGGGCTTGTGTGAAAACAGAGTACACACGTTTTTAATGTGCAAAATGTTCTGTTTGGTTACATGTACACATCATATATAGAAGACGATATATAGAAGACAGCAAAATCAAATGAATACAGGTTGTGAAAACATACTAAATAACAGTTAACTAACACAGGATGCTCACGGTTCTTATGATTCCCTGACAGCTCAGTAAGTGTTAAACGCTGCGTTTGAAAACTTTCACATTGAGTCAGACACAGGAAGACAGAGATGGAAACGAAGACCCAGCCCATTGTCTCCTCCCCACTGGCAGTTGTAGAAACAGACAGACAGACGCCACCCAAAGGTCCCTTCCCGATGGCAGAAGCTGTAAAAAAAAAACTGACACTCCTCGCAGACAACACCTGGCCTACAAGCGGGGCTTGGCAGCTGGGCTTGGCTAGACGGACATCCTTCAGCGGTCTTTGAACTGAACCGTAGACAAGATGACCTTTTACACTAACAGACAGACACAGCAGTATGGTAGCAACACTGCTCTAGAACAACAGAGACCAGGCATACGCTGATCTGGAACATGTATTCAGAGTAGTCTGACATTAGTATGATGTTCAGCTAAAGTAGCACCGAGAGGTCCAAAAGCCCAAGCCATCAATCTACCTCGCCCGCCATCCCCACCCCATACACCCCCTGCGCACAACACACGCACCACCCCCCACACGCACCACTACCCCCACACGCAAGACATCCCCCTCTACTACATCTCCCATTGACACACCATCCCAACCGCGCGCACCACTACCCCACCACGCACGTGCGCGCACCACTACCCCACCACGCACGTGCGCGCACCACTACCCCACCACGCACGTGCGCGCACCACTACCCCACCAGGCACGTGCGCGCACCACTACCCCACCACGCACGTGCGCGCACCACTACCCCACCACGCACGTGCGCGCACCACTACCCCACCACGCACGTGCGCGCACCACTACCCCACCACGCACGTGCGCGCACCACTACCCCACCACGCACGTGCGCGCACCACTACCCCACCACGCACGTGCGCGCACCACTACCCCACCACGCGCGCGCACCTCCCCCCGCGCGCACCCCATCCCCCCGCGCGCACCACACCCCCGCGCGCACCACTACCCCCGCGCGCACCACTACCCCCGCGCGCGCACCACTACCCCCGCGCGCACCACTACCCCCGCGCGCGCACCACTACCCCCCCGCGCGCACCACTACCCCCGCGCACGCACCACTACCCCCACGGGCACCCCATCCCCCACGGGCACCCCATCCACCCCACGCGCACCCCATCCCCCACACAAACCCCATCTCAACTACGCACCCCATCTTCCATCTACGCACCCCACCCCCCCTTTACCCCACTCCACCATCTACCATCTACGTACCTCATCCCCCTCTCCTTCCGGCCTCACACAGTCCTCCAGTTGCAGGGGCAGACGAGGCTCAGCCTGGCTGACCACAAATAGCTAAAACAGGGAAACAAAATGGGATATGGGAAAATGAGGGATGTCAACAGATTTTGTGTTAACGGAAGTTCCAAATTGTGGTTCAACGGTCTAAGCAACTGCCTCTGGTGCATGGAAATCTAAATTAGTCTCAGTGTCTCAGTGAAATTAAGAACGACCAAGCCATTTCGGATTTCAATACAAATTGATTAAAGTTTATATTTCTCATCTTATATTAGTGATCTAATATTTAAGATCTTAGAAGTAATACTTAGATTATATATAAGGGAAATTAATGCATATTGAAGCAGGTTATATTCAAATGTGTTCAAATTCACTCCATGAACAGTCAGAGTAGAGCATTTGAGGAATTGTGGAAAGTGAATACATATTGGACAAATAAGTAATCCATGTGACAAACTGGATTGAAAATTACCCTCAAGGTATATACACATTTTCATATTGGTATTGTCTTATAACAAATGTTATCAAATGGCACTGCGTTAACTTCAGGTTGTTTAGGAGATATCTAACTAATGAATTTTGGACGTAACTTAACTGCTTATCTACAACAGGCTTACTATTCAAGTTTGAATCTAAAAGGATCTCTAGATTAGAAATTAAAGTGATAAATTAAAGTGATGCATTATCAATTAGCCTGGTGTTACCTAGCTGGCATTAGCTAGCATTACCTTGTTGGCCATAGCTAGCTACTGTACTGTACAAGCTTCTCTGCGGTCACCCGGTGAAACACTTGCTTATCATTATTTTGCAACTACCCGTTTTACTACTGACTGTTTAAAGTGTAAAGTCATTGCAGGCTACCATTGTTCAACAACTTGTTTACAACAGAGAGTTACATCAAGCTGTTTCATGGCAACAGCCCATTACATAGACACGCTGTTTCCATGACGCCACCCTATGTCTTTAGTCCGTAATTAATAATCTACAATAAATATATTCAGATTTATATTCAGAATAAATATATTCTGGCCAGACTGGCCAGCTTCACTTGAATTGTTCCCTCACAATGTCAGTACCTTGTCATCAGACTACAAATGCAAATACTATAATCGGAAGATAGACAGTTTTCTCAAACGGTGATTCTGGTATTAGCATTTGTAGTAAATGTACCGCAGCCTTATAACAATGAGATTTAAAGCCAATTGTACATAATAATAAAAAGTACCTAGAAAACCCACAGTACTTTCCAGTTCTAACCGCCACAGACACACACTTATGTAAACTAACATGATCTTTTGTAAACTAACATGAAGTGTATCTGCTTTGTAATCAGAGTGAATGACTGTGGTGTCTCCTCGTCTGCGGTGTTTTCTGTGGTGTGGTTTGGACCGAACACAGCAGAAGACAGGCCTACCCTCTCAATGTGCAGCTCGACATCCTGCTGAGTGCAGCTCTCGATCTTTTGCTCCACCTTCCTCACCACGGCCTCCACGTCCACGATGCTCTCCTTGTTAATGCTGCAGATCGGGGGGTTGGGTGGGTTGAACAGACACAGGGCTTATCAGTCTACCCAGATCAATTGTAGTCAAACGAGTGGGAGGCAATCTCAGAACCGCGAACCATAGTAAATGTGTAAACTTTCCATTCACTGCCGATTGAAGTTCACAGTGCCACAAGACGATTGTGTGGCCAGGGGAAAACATATGGGGGTCTTTTTTACGCTGATGTTAACCACCAAAAGCGTACAATAAGTAAACGCCTAACATTATATTAGTGACTACAGACTACATCAACCAATGTTGACTCCCAAAGTCACAGGATTAAGTTTTGTGGTGGACAATTCCTCAAATTTTTGATGGAATCAGCTGATCGGCACAGATCGAAAACATTCTCATGTGACGCTGTTGCTGTTTGGTTCCTAGTTATAATACAATGATACGTGACATACTGGGGCAGTCCCTCACTTTCTGTTATCACATTTTTGTGGATGACGCAGAACCATGTTCAGAAGACTGGTCAGATGGGGAGGGAAGTCCACGGTCAAACCAATTTGAACCCAAACATGGGTCAGAGGATTTGAACGCTAGACCACCCTGGGACCACCTGCTGCGTTATATGAGCGTGACCACAAAAACTACAGTGGCCCAAAAAACAATGACAGAGCAGTTAAACAAGCTTTCTGAAGATACGTTGATAGAAAACCAGAGCAGGTCACCATGGTCCTATTCCCCACGTATGGTACATAACCAACTGTCATTAACAACCATCACACAGCAGGGGGTCATATGGAAACAGGCCCGTGTAATTCTTCACCTCTTCTCATTTAAAAGCAGTAATGAGAGACAGGACAGCGGTGAATGGTGATCCTAGTTGGTCCCCTGCAGCTGTCTCGGTTAGACGCTTCACACTACGGGGATCAGCTAAACAAATAAAGAGCGCATTAAAAGCGTAGAGCCTCCTGCTCCAGCACATGGAACACTGCCCAGCAGTCATATAATGCTACGGCCTCGCGACCCGCCTTGACATGAGACCCTGTGACCGTAATGAGGAAGTGGAAATACTACATCACAGATGTTGAGTGATCCTCTCGACGTCACTAACTGACACAAAAACTGTGTGATACTGTGTGAAGTATACTCAGCTTCCACAGTATTTCAATGACATATAACCTGTTGTCGTGGTGTTGTAATTGAGTCCGTGTGGACAGTTCACCTTACAGGAAGAGGGGGGTACCTGAACATATAAGCTTAGTGGATGCTGCAGACCTCAAAGCAGGCTAAACATTTTTCATCTGCAGGAATTAGTTAGCTGGTTTCATGGCTGATATTTAACCATGGACTACTAGCGTAGTGCACTGTCAGGAATATGGGGCCATTTACACATGGGGTAAGTGGTTGTGTGCAAGAAAAATCAACTGTCATATTAAACCACATGACATTACACAAGCGAAAAAAAGGAACTGCATCATCTTGGAGCAACCACATCTCAAATATTCAACAAATGTCCACAGACACGGTCCACCCTAAGGTTGACAAAGAGATTTTCTCTGGGGAGTGAATGATGAGTGGGGCCACTAACAGACGCACACAAAGAAGAACAGCCGAAGATTTCCAACACTATTTGTTCGATAGCAGGCGCAGACAAAAGCTTGGGAGGTAAACTAAACATAAACAACAAAAATAGGTAGGGGCTCATCTAAAATTGCCCAATAACAAAAAGACTGTTTTATTTTTCAGAACAACTTTCACTGGTTGTGGACCAATAACTGAGTCGTCACAGATGTTCAAAGGGAAACCAACAAGTGTTTGACACCTGGTACAAGCTTTCTGGGCTCTTGCTGAACACTTAGCGGAAATACACGTTGAACGTGAATATGCTTGGAGGTTCATCACAGTCGCTAAATGAAAAACATGTTGGTATGTCAGCGTTGCGGCCAAACATGGGGGTAGCATTGATTGATACATGTTCATTTAAAGCTGTGTAGATCATAATTTTATAAACAAACCCAAGTCCTTTAGTAATGATTACCCAACACCAAGTGTCCAGTAATGTCAACAGACTTTCCAATCATTTTGAACAGACTTAAGTGAATGCTTCTTTTGTATTACTTTTGGTTTTTATATATTCCTAGTTTTTCCATTAGGTCTTTAAGAGTCAATATGTGACAGGTGCCATTAAATCAACTTCAATATGTTACAAGAGATCTTACAGTCATGGTATGGAGAAAATGATACGTATGTTGTTCTGCTTTCCATGTAGAGGTCCAGTAAAGTACAAGTAAAGGACCGGGCTCTAAGTGGCTCATCCTCTCTAATCTACTGTATCACCTCTCATCTGGGCAGGTACACATCCATTAAACACCACCACCATAGCACATCGAAAAGTGGCCACTTCGGTAGGGAGGTGAAAAATGACAGATTTTTGTGTGAAAACGGATCGGCCCCCATTTCGAGCCGGCTTTTCCCACCATTGTTTGCCGGGGCCTCCAGGAAAGGCAGTGGTGCACTTACTTGGCGGCAAACTTGACCATCTGCTTGCTGGCACGCTCCCCCACGGCAACCAGAGCCTGGACGTTGAACTGCTGTTGACGAAGGACCAAGAAGCACTGCTTCCCTGAAACAAGGACGACGACAACAAAGCATCAGACATGAGCAGGGGGCCCTCTCATTAACACACTGTCGCTCTATACAATGCCATGTCTCTCCCTCACTCTATCGGGGCAGAGGTCATGCCTAATTTGTTAATCATCTTCTATAGATTCTCGTTTCGCAAAACAAAAACAGCTTCAGCGACAGGTAAACGGCACCGATTCGTGATTGGACAAACATGGAAAAAAGGCACATGGATCAGGTGATGTTGGCGGCTGTCTTTTTCACCGCACACCTTCCGAACACAAACCCAATTTGTCAAACGACCCATCAAGGCCAAGATCAGAGACCACCCAAGTGCTTTGAGGTTGTTTTCCCCCTTCATTTGGCTAGGGTGGCAAGACAGCAGTGGCGCAAAAAAAAAAAAAAACCTTGTCACTTCATCCCAGAGTAAATCAGGATGTTATTCTGCTCTCAAGCACATCCTTCACCCTAGACCTGAATGAATGAATGGAGAGGTGGGGAAATGGCTTTTGACACGGAAGTTGTTCTGGAAGGAAGCCGCGACAACATCATCATAATACGGCGGATAATTCATTAGCATATTGTCAGCACAGATGTGTACGTGACTCTGTGTTTCTAATCACTGCGATGATGCGATACGACAGTAAGGCAAGGCCGACCGAATTCATTGTTTTAATACCTAATGCTCCGACTTGGAGGACAATGCAACTAAATCCCGAGTTTGTAGTGATATTAAATTAACATGGCTTTGCCCATGTATTTAGCAGTTTTTTTTAAAAATAGAAACTGCGCGTTCAACTCATAGAGGAATGTAAATAAAAACTCTTAGTCTGCCCAACCATGTCCCCCATGTCCCCTATCACCTGGAGAAATTCTATAGGCACACGGTAAAACAGAAAAATAACCTGTATTTTGTCCAAATGTGTTTCACACAACAGCTCGCACCCTACGTGGTTACATGAATTTGTTTGGCAACAAAAACAATTGGTGAAACGAATGCACTTCAGTTGAAATAGATGCCTGGTGCCGTGCAGTGAGCGTGTTCACGTCACTCGTAGCTGTTGAGCTTCAGAAGGCACATCAGACGACTGAACACCTAAAGCTCACTCCAAAGACAGACAATATGGCCCAGAGGCAGTTGGTAATCTTTTAGGTAAACCCCAAGGTGCAGCGACGGCGCCGTTTAGATTATAAGCCTGGTCGTGTCCTCAGGACTAAGGGCCATAGATGAGTGATATGGAGCTGGACAAAGACGGATAATCTCACCTTTAGCTCTGCTGGTGTGAATCCTGGCACGAACCCAGATCAGCTGGTCAGACTTCTCAGGTGTCAGTTCCTGGACACGCACCAGCACCCTGTCTGGCTCACACGGGATGAAAAGAGCACCTTTGAGTACAACTTCAAAGACCAAACACGCCCCTCTTTCTGCACACACATTCACACAAAGACACTCATATTACAAGAAGAGCATAAGTATCAAACACTACGCGGCCCTGGGTCGAAGTTGCCCAACTCTTCTGTTCTCCGAGCCTCGAGACAAACGGACAGGCCGTTTTTTGTGTCAATGAGGCGAGCCGTTATTATGATTGACTGGCAGAGACAGAGAGCATGTGCACTGACGGCAGTGTGCCGCCCATTTGGCTGAACCTGATTCCACCCAGATGAAAGGAGGCCTTTCTACCACTCTCCGTCTCTCTCTCTCAGTCTCTCCCACTCCCCGTCTCCTTATCCCTACAGACAAGCATGCAGGTGGGGAAGCCAACTTTGTTGTCTGCCGTTAGAGCTGAAAGAACACGGCAGGCAGGTGGACAACCCAACCGTCTCTCACACCTGCCCAGGAGGAATGGCACGCCACTACTCAGCACAATCACGTCGGACATCTGCACTACAGACTCCACTGACGCCATGCCATTGCGTCATCCAGATATAATCACAAGCGCCATTGCATAAACGGCAGCAGACGTAGGTGGTGAAATTGAGATATCATATCTGTAAATAAGCAGCGCTGAACAGAGAACAGAGGCAAGTGCCGACTGTACTGACCCAGTCTCTGACTGGACTGGACCATGGGAGGCACGCCGTACCGATCCTTGGCAAAGTCCTGCACAAATAGAGAGTTTGTCAGAATCGCTGGAACGGATATTGCCCCAAAAAGAATAATAATCTGATACGATCCATTAGCCTATGGAACAACCTATGGAATGTGAGAATATGTTAGGTTAAGCAAAGGGCATTTCAACAAATGTATTACTTACAGCCTAGTTGCTTAAAAAGGGGAAAAGATGTATTAAATTAGTAATGTTATTGGCAGATACTCAAGGTTGCAGTATCGTCGTCGAACATAAAAAATGGGTAATGAGCCATCATTAGTACATACCATGTCCCGATTGATAGAAAAGGTATAGAATGAGTTTACATTTCTGACACATAGAAATTATACTTACATCATCATCTGTGGTTTGTTGGTCAGCAGCCTGAAAGAATAGATGTTACATAGTTAGCTAATACAGCCATAAATCAGGATACAGGGCCTAAAACAAAAAAACAACTTCACAACAAAGTATTAATGGTTAGGCTACCATTTAAAATGTCACAAGCAAATAGTGCACTAGTGCTGGCGAAAAAGAGAGATAAATGGCTAAAATGAGCATGGAACTGTGGTTTATAAGACCCTCGTAAACATGACTTCCTGGTGAAAGCATGAAAAATCAGATTGACCCACATTGAGGGAATGCAAACGACACACCAAAAAAACTATTTATTTTCGTAAACTATTTAACTTTTCCCCACTTGTTTATGATGCCACGCCGATACCCGACGTAAGAAAAATAGTTTGGGCAGACAAAAACAAACTTAACAACAGCAGGAATAGCCAAACAATGGGTCCTCCCTCGGTCACTGTACCCACGGCACGTCTTATCAACAGCTGTGTGAGGGCACACAAAAAACCCACTGACCAGCTTGGCTTGCTTCTCAGCCTTTTTCGCCGCTTTCTCCGCTTCCTTCTGCTGTTTCTTCAAGCCTTTCTTCGACTGGGCCTGGTCGGTCTCCTCCGCAGCCCTGAAGCAGGAAGTCGAGAACAACACAAAGCACATAAGTCTACTTCCTAGGTCTATTTCTCAGTCTTCCTGTAGGAAGTTTTTCACCGGTGGGAAAATTAATTCTACCCATCACCACCTCTGGCTTGCCGTCCAATTGGCAGGCTTTTAAGTTCGCCAACCTTCGAGCCTATTGTGTTCATATGCTTTTAAACAACGTTGGCATTCCACTGTGGGATGAAGTTGAGAAAAGGTGTTGACACCGTCCCAGACTGAGATTAGTTGGATAAACACATAGAGCAAGTACGAGTCGAGGAATAGAACAATGGTGTGACTATCCTCCCAAATACTCACACAGTTGAGAAAAGCCTTTGAAACAAACACTTAATACTGATCATCTTGTTATGATAGTATTCAACGAGATAACACTGATTGCCTTTTTTTGCACCACATTAAGCTGACTAGCCGGTGAACTTGCTCAAAGAAAGCAGGACAGAACGGCCTCAGTCTTTATGTAAGGAATTATATAGGTTGTGAGCGTTAATGGCTAATGACATGGCTTATTCAACAAACAATAACACTGACTACAACATTACTCCAAATGAATGGCCAATCGGTTTTATGACTGGAAGTAACTTTGTCTATGTCTACTCATCCGCAACATAAAGTAGTGGGTCTGTAAATGTACAAGTATTAACAGTAAGCATCTCCAGGAAATAACACAGATCAAAAGGCAACAGTAATATAAATAGCGTTACAAGCGACAATCAGAACAGGAACAGATGACTCGAGCCTGTGACTTCAGAAGAATGACGTGAAGCACCTGCCAGTGTTTTTAACAACATTTCCCTTCCACTTGTTTCATCTTTGCAAAGGAAATGATGACGGGCATTAGACCATGTTTCACCCAAATCAACATCAGATATAAAACAGGTGTGTTT
Organism: Dallia pectoralis; assembly: GCA_029465975.1. Classification (NCBI taxonomy): domain Eukaryota; kingdom Metazoa; phylum Chordata; class Actinopteri; order Esociformes; family Umbridae; genus Dallia; species Dallia pectoralis. Next base: position 15,625,453 of record CM055731.1, on the reverse strand, counting down.
GTTTTGCATGCCCCCGGACGGTCACATTGTAGACAGTCACATTGTAGACGGTCACATTGGACCTTAAATGCAATGTCAACCCATGCAACCCGGCAAGACAAACAGACCTTTATTCTGTCTACAATTCATCTTTATTGCCAGTCATATAAAAGCATTCCCCGGAACCTGTGAGTGTGTCAATAGAGTCAGGATGAGAGAGATCAATTGTGCATGTTCACACCTACCTAAATATCCAATTGCATTAACACACAATGACGAGCCAAGGAAATGGCTCCAAGGTTAATGGCAACTAACTTCATATGACATTGCCCTCCAAACGACAGACCAGGAGAGTGTAGTGTGACTTCTATGTGGGTCATAATGCATAGAAAATGGGCAGTTTTAATGAAATTATGTTACAAATTAAGACTTAATGTGTTGAATTCGAACTGAGTGATCTGGTGCCCCATTTCTCCATCCTAAAATATGTGGCTACATTATGTCAGTTGTTTTGGGAGGAGTTGCTGCACCCATTAAACCGATCAGATCTGTAAGTTGTAATACTTTTAGTGAAAAAAGGCAAGCCAGGTCATCTGCTCCAGTTGCCATTGGTTGTTATGAAATGTCCAGTAAAATATAATGTGAACCAGATGTTTATAAGAAACGAAGTGAAGACTACTGGTCACCTTCGTGATCTTTTCTCTATTCCTTTCTGCATGGTAGCCTGCTGTGCTTTCAGTAAAGCAAAGTTATTTTCATGTATGACTGATAATTTACCGTAAACTCTCCTTAGTTATGTTTCATGTAAATTAAACTTCATATTCACCTGGTATGGTAAATTGTCTAATTACCTCAGCTGCTGCCTCTGGTGCACATATACTGCTGGAGGATTCATTCAAATCCATTGATCTTTTAGCAATAAGCCAGTAGTAAATATCTCGGTAACAATTTACATGTGATATGGTGACATAAGCATGACTGGGTAGTAGTTTGTTGGTTCAAGAAACACGCAACTGGATGGATCTGAAATATTTGCTACAATATGTGTACATTGTTATTAAAAGTAAAAAAACATATGTTCTAAACAATTTACTAAGCAAAAACTGCAGATGTTTCTAAGTGGCCGTATTGTAGTTCACATAGAGTAAGCCGTTGGCGTGGAAACCACGTTACAAGCACATAACTATACAAACTGAGTTCCACAGGACCCAGTTGTAGTAGTAAGTAATAATACATGTGAACTGTGTGGCAATAACTGATATTAGAAAATTATGTTATACAATGTCCACACCTGATCAGATAGAGGTCTTCACGTACCCCACATAATAACAGTTGATGGTGGAACAGAAAGTACAAATGGTTGTTTTAAACGATATTTGAAGCAAAGCATTACCTCTCTCAAAACTGACGTCACATGATTTCGGAACAGTTCATTATAACTATTACTATAGTTAAAGCTAAGGATCATGGGGGAATGCAAATGTTTAAATGACACTTTCAATCCGCTAACCAAAGCTTTTCTATTAATACTAGTCAACTACAATCAAACTGAAACTACTAATAAAACAAACCAGAAAAACTAGATTTAAATTGGGTGGCACGGATTCTGTCAAACTTGGCTTGAGTTGGTGGCAAGTTAGCAAAGTTAACGTCGTTAGATGAATATGTGCAAACATTAAACCTGACTTTTACTGCTTAAACCTGACTTTTACTGTAGAAGCTGCTATAACGCTCCATTCTACCAGGTACCAAGCTATTGTATTGTATTAAATTGTCTAAATGAAACTAGTGGTTGTGTCTTGACTATTCATGCAAACCCGAGGAATCCAGTTGCTGATGCAATCAATATGCACATTCAGCTCAGTTAGCCTAGCCAGTAAGCTAAATAAACGTTTATCTTTCAGTGAAAACACTCTGAGAATTAACGTTTATCACTTTCTCTTACCCCTCGACTCCATCTTTAGTCATGACTGTAAGAATACAGCTAGGAGATTTTTAGTTGATATCAATCGTTTCTTTACAGTTATTTCTCAGTCAGCTCATCAGCTGTTCACAGAGCACGCATGAGAGGAGGAAGTACAAGTGAAAGGACCCGAAGCACTGAGAAAGAGCTTCCCTCAATCCGGGTAGAAAATAGGCACAATAACAAAGGTTCCGATGGAGACGTCTATAGAAAAAAGATATACTATTTAATGTTTTTGTTTAACAACTCACCTAAATTTGCCATACGTTACATGAACAATGATTCAAACAACCAAACATGACATCGAAGAAATAATGAAAACAAGCCATTTAATTATTACATATTACTTGGTTAGTATGACAGAAAAAAGTCCTCAGCAACAACCTAGGAGCAGTTAAGAACAACTACCTATCTTGGGGACAGAACAACAGATTTTTCACTTTACCAATCTGCGATTTAATCTAGCAACATTTCTGGTACTGGTTGCTAATCTATAGGCTACCATGCCACCCTTAAGTGAATGTCAAATACTTTAAGTCAAGGTTTGCATTACTGTTCCATATTTTCTCTTGTACCTCTTTATTTAATTAGGCAGAGCTCAAGTAAAACTTAAAAATGTATTTTATGTGTTTGACTCAGGTCTGCTTCAGGAGTCGTTGCCCAGCCATTGCAATAAAATGACCTGCCCTGAAATGCATCAGTGTCCTTCTGGGGGGTTTGAATACATTCAGGGGGGTCATAAGTATTTTCACAGGCTGTTGGTCAGAGAAGCTCCTGATGCAGGAAACAGTCTTCCTGCTAGTCACTTCCCAGCCAAAACAATGTAACCGTTAATAATAGGTTAATGCCCTAAAGGAACCGTGACTGTTTGTTTTACTTCAAACCCCAAACAGGTTAATATGAAGGAGATATTAGTTAAAGAAAAAAATGCAATCTGAAGCATGCCTCCCTTTGCCTCTGAGTTGAGTGACATATTTTAATTAAAGTGATTTTTATATCTGTGTCAATCTGAAGCGCTTTACAGTTGGATGCACATTGCTTATGGACCCAGGTTAGAAGTAATTTCCTTGGCATGTCAACAACTTTAGTCTTTAACCTCTTGAAATGAAAAAGAAACATCCTTTCAAAACAGTAAATCACTGCAGGAAAAAAGTTGACTCATATTTTGACAATTAAAAACTCACAAGTATGAGGTTAAAAAAATAATTAAGTACAATCATCAGGATTTCTATGCATTATTTAATCCAATTGAGAGAATAATTGTTATTACAGTAATTAAATTAAACTTTAATTAGCATTCTGCCAATATACACTTACCATTACCGCATAATTTGAATATAATACACCTATGATCTCATATCAAAGACAATGATATAATGTTATAATGATAATATTTTAAAGTAGTCTAGAAGCCTCCAACTGGTCATAAAGTGGTTTCCAAGTGGCAGCTAAGTTGCAGAAGTGGTTAGCCCAGCTGATCTCAATGGAGTGTGAATTGCACAGTTCTTCAGCACTACCAAGCCTAGCAGCCGAGCTCTTATGCTAAAGATACACCATTCCATGAAATTTCCAACTGAAAAAGCACTTCTTATTTCATCCTGTTTCATTGTGAGTAGCCGGCGAGAACGTAGACTAAAAAATAACCATAAACTTCTGGGACTGGTGGGGGTACTTGACACCTTTTTTAAATGCAAAGAAATGTTAATGCCTCCATGTTGGACTCCAAGAGAACGACAGTGACCATTGTTGTTAGCTTCCTTCAGTCTCCAACTTGATCATATGTGATTTCATCACTTCAAATGGTTTCATTTGGAAATTATATTCACTAATGCTTAGGAATAAAATGGTACATGCTCATTCGCTCTATTTCTACTTGTATTTTGTTTTGTCCTCAATTTAACCAAATAACCAAATAAATCACTTTGAGATGCAACCTTTTTACATTGTATGCTGCTTTCCTAGATGGGGTTTGCTTGAAGAACACAAAATGAAAACATTATTTTAACAGCTAACACGGTGAAACTGCATAGAATAATTTCTAAAAGCAGGTTTAAAACTATGATTTGATGAAGTACAGTTTTTGATTTTTAATGGTAATGTCCATGATTCTAATAAAAATTGAAATATATTGGCAACAGCCCTAACAGAGCTTAAAAAATATACATAATATAAACATACCAGTGTGTCTTGGACCTTGTAGTCAAGGATTGGCATTTTACTAACTGATATAATGTATTCAGATTTGTAAAAGGTCTTGTATTTGTTACAAATCTAAGATGAACATTATAGTGTCACTGACACTGGGACACTCATGCAGAAAATATGACCGTAATCCAACAAAGGCAACAACAAAAAATGTCTATAAAATAAAACACTTGTTCCTGTCGAAGCCCAGCTGAAGTTAAAACTTTTTTGTCAGATGCTGAATATTCAGCTCAAGTCTGAACTAAAAGTCTGAGCTTTTAAGCCCCAGCCCTATGGCTACTGCATTTTACATAAAAAAGTATTTTAAATGAAAAAAATTACTGTGTTCCTTCCTCTGTGGTTATCACCATTTATGTTTTTGCTGCAGGAAATTCATGATTTATTTAAATCTAACGTTAGTTTTGTCAATATCAAGAAAATATCAGTATTGAATTAATAGCGAGAATGTACACAGTGACCACCTTTTTACAATACATATAGTTTCAACATGAATTGTGTTTACAACTCAAATTATTCTCATAATAAATGAATTAGGGAAGGGTTTAGTAGGACTTTTTAAAACATTTTAGTCTACCTAAACTAAACACACATTATTTTCTTACTCCCATTATTTTCTTACTCCCAGCACCCATATGGGCCCTCGTTCCTCAGACTTGACCCTAGCTTTTGTACTGTTGCGGCTGCTCCCTAAGATGTGAAAGTGCACAGATGTTCTTCCAATTACAGGGCTCACTGCTCAGTCCACAGATAAGGTGGAGGCATTTGTGGAGACCTGAATCACCTCCCCCTCCACTCAGACAAACCTCACCCAGCCCCCCAGGGGACACCAGCCACTCATTTGGAGAGAAAAAACGTAGAGAAGAAACGAACTCCGAAGCCATTTCATGTACTCTTTTTTAACATTTTATTGTAAAACCCTGAAACAAAACTCCATTGATTGAAATAATACAAAAATACAAAACAATTATCAACAATCAAAAAAACTTTCAGTGGGTGCGACAGCAATAAATAATGGCTTTAAACGGCACAGCTTAAGTGCAAAAACAAAAAACTATCTACAAATGTTTCAATGCTACAGATTAAACAAAGGTATGGTGCCTTTTTTCTGTTCTGAATAAGCATTCCTTTATCATACAAGAAAACGTGTTATATACAGTTGACCAGTCAATGGGCAGCAGGCACTGCCTGCACATTAAATCTCCTTTGTACATAGTATTTTACAAAAAACAACAATCTTTACAGAGAACAAAAAAGTAAGTGTCAACTAAAAATAGAAAAAGCTTTCAAAAGAGGTATGAAAAGTGTTTAAAACTATACACAACGTAGTTAGTCCCTGATAAAAAATAAAGCTTTGGTTTCCCTATGAGGGTTAAAAGTCACACGTGTTCGGGACCGTTAACTGTATAGCACACTGGAAGACTCGGACTCAGTGGATACAGATGAAATAGGTCCTCTCTTCTTAGTCAGTATCTTATGACTCATTCTACTGTTTACAGACAGAGCATTGCGGGCAGATTTCTTAAACTTGACGCCCAGGAAAGCGTAAAGAATGGGGTTGAGACAACAGTGAAAGTATGCCAGAGCCTCTGTGATGAAGAGCCAGGTCTGCAGACTCTGCTCCAGGGCACAGCTATGGGAGATCACATTGAGCAACATCAGGGTGTCCACAAAGATCGCCGCACAGTACGGCAGCCAGCAGCTAAAGAAGCACAGGATGAGGATAACTGTGGTCTTCAGAGCCTTCCTCTTCAAGACTTGACCCTTGGAGCCCTGGGAAAGCTGGGCGATGATAATGCAGTAACAGGTGAGGATGACCAACCCGGGCAGGACGAAGCCTACCAGAATGTGCTGGAAACGGAAAGCAGCCACCCAGTAGACATTGTTCTCCTCAGGGTAAATGCGCAAGCAATTGGTTCTGGAGTTCGCTTCCTGCACTGTGGAGAACACTAAATCAGGAACTGTGAGAACAGCGGCAGGTAGCCATACAGCCACATAGATCACCTTGTCTGCAAGAAGCTTTCTGGTGGATTGGCTATTGGTGGCACGCACCACTGCCAGGTATCTATCCACGCTGATGAAGGCCAGAATAAGGACGCTGCTATACAGGTTGATGGTGTAGATCAAGTGCACAATGGTACAAAGGAAACCACCAAAGTACCAACTGCTGGCTGCATCCACCGCCCAGAAAGGCAGCGTGAGGACGAGCAGGAGGTCGGCCACAGACAGATGGAGTCTGTACTTATCAGTCATTGTCTTGACCTTTTTCTGGTAGCCCATTACTATCACTACCAGTCCATTGCCGATGATTCCTAGGAGGAAGATTATTCCATACACGGTGGGTAAAAAGATCCTTTGAAAGTCGTCACCACTGACTCGGTTGCATAGCTCCTCTAGGTTCGTGTCCATGTCAGAGTCACCGGATTCTTCCGAGGAGTTGTCATAGTCAGCCAAACTAACTACGTGCTGCAAAAAAAGAACAAAAAATGTGTGAATATTTAATTGCTTCTGATAACAAATCTAAATAGCCTAGAATATGATGCATTTTGTGAACATCAAAACATGTAAGTTACACATATGAATAATTCAAGACTATAGTAGGCCTAGTTACATTTGATAGACAGTTATGAATTATATACCGAGTCGTTTTTAAACCTGAGAAACATAACCTCACGTATGCCTATCATTTAAAAATATTTAACAACTCAAAATAACTTTTCATAATGAGAAGAATTGTCAATTTCTACCTCGTAATAAGCCATGTTTGTCACGCGCACGGGTGTATCCAGACTTCACCTCCGCAGGTTTTCTATGTAACTGTGTTAACCTGAGGAGTCACACGCGCCTAAATAGGCTGCTCCCTTTCAAACCCATGTGTAGCTCCTCCCAGACGGGGGGGCGGTGATGATCCGGTGCAACAAAATGTCGTTTTTTATCTCGTTCTGGGAGTGTTTAACACATCCTCAATATAAAGGGCTCTGCTGTAGCACGTATTGCAATACCTATTTTTACAATAAGACTGGGTTTTATTTCATGGTATAGTGAGCAAGTGTAATTTACTCTGGATAAGAGCGTCTGCTATTTTAAAAAAACTGTCTAGGAATCTCCGTTTCGTTTCTTTGCCAGAAATCAACCACTTATTGATTCACAAGTGCTGTCATAACTGAAATGATTTTTTCCCAAACCCAGCCTTGACTCTGTCAACTGGTTGTCCCTGTATAAGTACTGTTATGTCTGCACTGTCACAAGTGTTGACTGACCTGAAAATATTTGAAAGATCTTTCTCTTATGTGTTCATGCTTTAGAAAGAATATGGCCCTGAACCCTATTCTTATGCCCCTTTCTAACGAAACTTCTCTCACCATCTCTTATTTCAGTTAAAGTAATCCCCTGCTGGCATTGGGTGATGACAGGGGGCAGGTTACTATGATCTTTAGTAGAAAGAAAAAGGGGCACTCGGTAACCAAATAGCTGCAGAGTACAGCACTGCACTGTTATCCTCTTTGAAATCGGATATTACCAACTGATTGATTGAATGAGTCTATCCACTTTATCGGGTTATTCTAAGTAATTGTGTTGTAAAGCATGTGTGTTTTTGCGCCACACCGATTGCAACACTCATACGCATTGCAGATTGTAGACATGAACTTGATGGGGATTACAGAAGATTAAGCAGTATTTTTAGGAATTGTTCAAGTTAATCTTGCGTGATTTGGTTATCCTCGGGTTTTTCTATACGGGTCCTGAACTCCTCAGTGGTCTGACAGAGAGAATGCTCATTGTATGGGAATGTCTAAAGTACTCTTATCAAGTCACTGGCAAACAGTTGCTTTTTTGCCCCATTGAAATTGAAAGCTCTTCTTTAATTTTGTCCTGCTATAGGTCAATTAAGTTGCAGTGTCGATACGTTAATTAAAAAAACACTTCGTCGTCACACTATGTCATGAGTACAATCAGATGTTCAGGTTGTTCGGGGACTTGGTATGGTTTTGCAGAGAAGTGGAAAAGCCCATTGTTAAGCAAAACTGTAACCCTTTCACTACTGTCAGACACGTATACTGCATGACCTGCGTGTCAGCATATTAAGTTATTCAAATCATTACACTAACCCACTTCAGTAAATATTGTCTGCTATGTTGTGCAGAGACTGAATGGCAATTCCTGGCAGTTATGCTGTGTACACATGGTGCATACTCATGTTAAATCCTGAACCCTGGTCTGAATCCTCTATTGGTGTAATGCATACATGGTTAAATGTTTAACCAACTAATTCTCAGTGGATCATTCAGTATTGCATGCATGTGATGGACTGACTTCTCTGTAAAACGCTTCAGTCTCTACCCTCTTTCTGAACTTTCATGCCAGGATTTTGTACTCGACAAATAATATTTAAAACCAAAGCTGTACATTTGGTCTTTTTGTTTCTAGTGAACGCATGCTTTTTGCTTTTTAGAGACATGCTGGATTTTCTTTGTGGGAATACCATTCCAATAAGTTAGATATTTGTATTTTCATTAAACACCATTGCCCATTTTTTCAACTATTTATAATACTTTTCTGTTCCAAAAGGCTATAGAGAAAAAGACTGCAGACCTCAATGCAGCTGCAGCTTGAAATTTATCCACCATAATATTTCCTACTTGGAATTCGAATCAGAAGTGTGAACAGCCCTAATAGGGCTCTTGTGTCAAGAATAGGTATTACAATGAAGTAAGAATCCGGGGGAGACAAAGACATGCATAATGAGCAAGCCATGCCTGCTGGAGGTTGAGTCAACAGTAGTGGTTACTAGTCACAACTGGTCCATGGTTCGTATAGCAGAGTGAGCAAAGAAGTGCTAAAATATCACCTTCACTTTTTTAATACCACATAGAAATATGAGACATCCTTTGTAGTTGAATCAAAGTTTCTATTTCTGAAGGGTTTAAGGGATCAAATGAAGCTTTTTATCTGCCTTTATTTACATAGAAAAATCCACTGAGAGCCAGATCTCTTTTACAGCTGAGCGCATACACTATACAGAGTGTATCTAAAATCGCAATAAAAAATATTATTCATAACAATAATGTACATATAAAAATTTACATCACTCTGAATGGTATTCCATGAGAAATAATTAAATTTAAAACACATTAGAAACAGCCTTACCAGGCTTTCATTTTCTCTCTGTTCAGTATGTTTTCCTTGCTGATAGGTTGATTTGACAGCACAAAATGTTAGCAATTTTAGTTTTTATGTCACATCCAATTTGCTATAGCTAATGTGAATCCAAAGAAAACAAACAAGTCTGTCCTCTTCCTATTGTCAAGTGACTTTGGCCTGTGAGTTTTTGGGGTGTTTCACTGGCATTTTTGTTTTATTATGAACATAAAGGAATTCTCAGTATTCATATTGGAATGCACAACTCTAATATCTGAAACGATTTTATCAAGGTACTGCCAGTCTTCATGGTCATTGAAGTGTTGTGGGAGGGAAACAGTCTTGGCAGGTTGAGATTTGTCACGCTTGTTTTGACCTGTTCTATGTGCGTTTGTATTTTCCTCTTGTATCTGTGTAAAACACAAACGCACAATGCGGAGCATTGGTTATGCATTGGAAGAATGTGGCACCTAAGAGACCTAGTACTTACCACAGGTGAACAGTGGGGATGTAGACATATACAAAAATAAACATGTTTAGCTTTACCAAGCTCTATTTAGGCGAAGTAAATATGAGATTAATAGAGAAATTGCCAGTGAAAATAAAAAGTCCTTATGAAATCAAAAGTCAAAAAAAATATAATGATTGTACCGTACTTGTTCTTGTGAAGAGAAAGCATTAAAGAAAGCTTCCGGAATGTGAACTCCTAGAAATGTAAACAAAAGACCCACTTTAAAGACAAAGCTTGTCCTTATCTTAGCAGAGCACCTTCAGAAACTTCCTACATCGGTTTAAGAAAAGTGGCCAGAGCTGAGGTTTGAACTCTCCGGTGGGGAGAAGCAATTTTCTACACCACGGAGTTTGCTTGTAAGGTTACGTTCAATCAATACAGCAGATTGTCTTTAGAACCTCCCTCCACACCCAAGCTCCTGTATTCTGTTTTATGAACCACAGCGTTAGATGTCTACATAGAGGATTGGCACCTAAACTTGTCTGAACACAAATAGCTTTGGTTTCACCATCTGTTTAGAGTAAGACCTGTCTATTTAATGCTTACGAGCTTTGGAACAGCCAGACAGACTCAGGGCCATGTTTAGGATGGTTGCTGTCATAGAGTCGACACCCTGCTACAAAACAAAGACTGTCTCTGACTTTTTTTTCAACCGTACACAGAACACATGGTGTAAGAAATTGAGAATTAACCTAAGACAAACTCAGAGAACGGATGGTTGGAAAGTATTTCATTGAAGTATTCTGCTGTGCCACATTGAGACAGGGCCCTGCCAGAGTTGTTCAAGTGTGAATACAATTCTGCGCAAACTGTGTGACAGTTTTGTGCTTATTGGATATTATTATGCAGACTAAAACAATTATTTCTCTGATAATGGCAACAAGTTCTTGGCTTGCATAATCGTTGCCAAAACTCTTTGAATGTGCGCCCTCATGTTTGAGACGTGTCACACAGGATGGTGACCGGCAATAGTGACGGGGGTTATAGGGTTAATGAGGAAATTCATGCAATAGACTTCCAGCACAAGTGCTGTCTGCGGAGAGCGTGTGGCATTTCCAGTGACCCCTCACATCCGAGCCAAACAGTTTCTTCCCAGCTGCTGTTACCCTGCTGAATCGGTAACCTTGCCCTCTACTCCGCTACCTAATTTATTTTATCTGCCAATGCATACTGTTTGTACTCCTCATTGCGACCTCTTGCCCTACACACTGATACCCTATTCACCGTATTTTCCATTTGCACAATGCATACTGTTTGTACTCTCCAGTTGCCACTTGCACAGGTGCTTCCGCTTGTGGTGCTCTTCGCATATTTGCCATTTGTTACATTGTTGAATCGCTCAAATGCACATTTACATATCCATGTCGATTGCACATCCTTACATTGTCCTTCATCTCATTTGACTCATACGTCGGCACATCGGCACACACTGCCCTGCATACCGATTTGGCACTGCTCGCTGCATTTTGTTGTACTGTACATGTACTGTTCTTTGACAATAAGGTTGAATCAAATCTCAAGTAATCTGCTGTGTGTGTGTGTGTGTGTGCACCACTTGATAACTTAATACCGTTCTTGTGAAGTACTCTTCACACCTCCAAACACCTCCGCTGAGACTCACGATGCACGATTTTTTGAAGGGCAATCAATATCTGCAAGTTTACCCAACAATAACCTACACATTTTTTGTCTTGGAAACAATATTATTAAAAGCTCAACATTCTTTTCAAGATAAGAGACTGACTGGATAACTGCTGGTCTTTGTGAGAGGCATTGAAATGTTCAGAGTACCAAACTGTCTAATCACTCAGTTAACATACAAAGCAGCCTACCATCCCCCACAACACACACATGGCACAATTACTTCAGCTTCTCCGTGTCCAGAAAGGAAGCAAGGAAACCTACAGTACTAAATACAACAATGACTAGAATGAACTTTTTTTCACCACAACTCAAGTTAGTTGTAAAATCTGAAGAAACCCCCACACAACAACTTACAGCTCATAGGATACTGTGAAGAGACACACGCATAATCTAGCATTCACTTTACATGCACGCTTTACTGTTTTTTATAGATTTACTGTTCCTTTAAATGTATAAATGTGCATGTCTATAGTTTTTAGTATTAGCTTAAACTATACAATGTGTATATATGTATGATATGATTATTATTATATATGATTTCCCATGTGTTTAAATGGCATATTTCTGTCTATTATTTCTCTTTTGTTAATTAACGTCAGAAGTTATTAGAGCCGCAACAGTGTAGACAGGTGGGCATCTAATCTAAATGTCAGTGAAAGTAAGACTAGCGGTGACTTTACTGAAAGCCGTCACTTAGCTTCACTCACAGCGACTTTTTCTCCAAAGGCAGGTGAAAAACAGGAAGTGGTTGATTTTCAAAACACCTCTTCAAAACACCTCTTCTCTCATAACACATCTGTGCCCTGACACGTGTTGCAAAATTTTGAAAATAGCTATGATTCAATATCGACTAAAAATTATGACACCTCCTGGAGGCTCTTTGAGAAAAACTTATATTCAATTGGCTGAGAGCCCAAGTTCAAGCCACAAGAGCGGTTGAGAAACATAGTTTTCTTTCTGCATGTCCATGATAAATGCAACACTGTTTCAATTTCCTTAGTTCCTAACGGCTGATCTGTGGTTTGCTCAGAGAAGAAGGCAGAGATGGCAGCACATTTTTGGGGGAGAAATCCCAGACACTGTAGGGAAAGTTTTGAAAATTCAAACAGACATGTATGTAAAAAATACAACACTCTCTGCTTATAAGTATTATAAGTTCACCCAGCATAGCAAGGAGAGGACCACCTCCCAGAGCCTGGTTTCTCTCTAGGTTTCTTCCTAAATTCAACGCATCTGGGAGTTTTTCCTAGCTGCTGCGTATCAAATTGTTGATCTGGTCGGGTTTCAGGCTGGGTGTTTGTGAAAGCCCCTTGTGACATTTTTTTGTAATTGTAATTTGATTGATCAATTTACCTGCTACTTCTGAGAATAGCGCATGTAGGTCTAATAATTTTTACATTTACTGTGCCTGATCAAATACTATAGTTCATGTTGTACTTCAGAAGATAACAGTTTGGATTGTCAATGTCTAATGATGAGCTCAGTCTGACTGCTCTTCCTTCAGTGCTCACTTAAACATGGGGAACAGTGGAGCTCTTTGCTGCACCTACCCGTAACAGAAGGCACTGAAAGGCATCACCACAGGATGTGTTTTAGGCTTTCACTGGTTTTAGAAATCCATATGACCTCAGTAGCTTTTAAAGGCCCCACCCAACGTATTGACAGGTTGGCAGAGCCCCGATCATCTCAGATGAAAACAACGGTCCAGATGACCAGATTATGACCATAAGATTCTGAGAAGATTATGAATTGGTGCATTGTTAAAGAATACAGCACCCACTAACGCTTTACTAACTCAAACAGAAGACATATGTCATTATTAATTCAAGCTCAGAATTATTTGCACACTTGAGAAGGATAAACAAAAAGCAACTGACAAATATACAAATGTGCTGTATTATATTGAATTAAGTCAGTTCTTTGGATGTGCGGGGTCAAAAATCATATGCACATCCTAAAAACAGCAACCTACACATATGACTGATTAAAAGGTAAAGTCAGAAAAAAAATATATATAAAAAAATATATAAATGTGTACTTTTATTTACACGATATGAGGATAGATACAGGTAAAAGCTGTTGTGATGGCGCAAAAATAGCAATCTTTCACAAGATTACATCACTGAGACATTTTTTTAATCACATTGAACACTTCAGGGCGGTCATTACTCCATATGGTATCCGGTACCTTTGATCCTTTTCTGCTCTCACTGACTGCTCTTTCTTTTTGTTCGGACCACATGTTTTCAATGGGATTAACTGAAGAGGCCACTGCAAGTCGTTTGTTGCCAGTAGATTTTTAGTCAATGAAGCCTCCCTGTTGATTTGAATTAGTTATTTGGATTACCATCGCGTTGGCCAAGCGTCAGCATCCTTGCAGAGGCGACCAGTTATTTCACAAAATGAAAAGTAAACGTTCACGATGCCGTTGACCTTAACAAAGGCCCCAGGACCAGTGCAGTCAAAATTGCTCTATGACATCAAAGATCTACCACCATATGTGTCTGTAGGTATGTAGTACTACTCTGGGTAGACTTTTCTCAGAACCAAACTCCCAACTGGCTTGCATCATCTGACAAAACCACCGCTTTGGGTTGAATTTACTGCGTTTATATTTGCATTTTTACCATAATGACTGTAAACATCTGTAGGCCCGCGTACACACGTGATGGGGTTCGTGTGTGTCAGGTTGAAGGGGTAATTCTTCAATTGACACTAACATTGTTAATGTATTTGAGATTGCTTGTGTTTTGGACAAAAAAACAAAAACAGCTTCACAACCACAGAATAATGCAGCGGGTATGAATGGATTTCCGCGCCATAAACCTTTTACAGGAGATCCTCATTAGCTATCCAAATGTAAGTTGGATTGTTTTTTTAACATCCTCGTTGCAAAGACACTTAAAGTCACATAAAATATATTGCCTTTGGCACTTGCTTTTAGGCCTGATTTACAGCACCACTCAACTGTCAGGCCTAACCTATTATCTACTTAACTCTGATGGAAATACAATATATGACAATTTCTGCCAGGGCACAATCTTTCCAATGAGTAGAATGTAGAAGACACTACATCACTTCATGAGTGTATATCGAGAGGAACAAGTCCCCAGACGCGAGATGGGAACCGAGCGAAGGCGAACGGTCCTGCCAGAGGGTTTTTTGTTCTACTACTGCTCTAGAACCTTGAAGTATGAGGCAAATAGTTCTTTCATATTTGTTTTCCCCGTTTCATTAGGATAGGGACGCAGAACGTAAAAACAGGCACCTGTTAACGTGATTTGTTATTGCTCAATTTCACAGGCAATACGTTATAAATGGGCTCCAAGTGAAACTGTATCGCTAATTATAGAGCCTTCAGCCATCTGGTCATCCCAAGGAGTGAGTGCAAACAGGCTCGCCAGCTAGGGTTTGTGTTTGAGTTGAAATCAAAGCAGTTCCTCAGATAGATTTTAAATGAACTTTACTTATTTTCCAAATGTTGTAGTCTAAGGCAGATTCGATCGACGATAAATAAAGGTGTGCAATAGTGAACTAGAACTTACAGAATCGCACAAAGATAACATAGAACCCGTTATCGTTACATTTTGGAGGAAAGAAATGTACGATGAAGAGAGTTTCCCTTGAGAATAATTATGTTGGTGGGTTTGAAAGCAAAGTAAACAATCCTCCACCCCCCCCAGTGGTAGAGTTTCCTCCCTGTGTATTCTCTGTGGACAGATCCTTAGGATCTCCCTCTGGGCCCGAGGGCTTTGTATTCTGCAGGCTTTTGGTTTATTTTCCCAGAGTTTGAGGCACAATTGAATTCTTTTCTTTCTAAAGTCGGCTGAAGTCCTAAGATCCCTCCGCTGATATGGAGTGTTTCTTTTGCATGCTCTCCTGGATCCTGAGAGGATTGTTTTTGGCTACATTTAGACCTGCTGGAAGTTGCTATATTTAGGGTGACTGCTCGTTTATTTGCGTCCAGCCTACCTTTGTTGATGATGTATTGGTTTTAAGCTAACAAGAGGCAAACTGTACCTCATACTTGTGGAGCATCATAATTCTTTGTGAACCACACCAAGCTATTGAGACAGAACGCTATGGTTTGGTTACTGGTTAACCGAGGCACAGTTTGTGAAAAACTTGTGAGCAACTAAATAAGTATTATTGTATTATTATTATGTAGTATTATCATGTGAAATTTATTTTTAAAGGTTTTTGCTCATTATATTAGAATTGGAATTGCCTTTTGACATTTACACAGAAAATGATCGTTGCTGAAGTTTTTTATGCCAAATTTTACAGAAAAGTAGGAATTGATGAAGAAAGTTTTTTCACTGAAAGAGCAGCGGGTCAGATGTAAACCCCTCCCGTAATAGTACATGCTCACTGGCATTTGCTTAGCCCACTAGATCCACCAAGACAACAACATGTAAAGTTAACAAACACTTATTAACTTACGAAGTCCATTTCCACAATAAAGGAAAATAGGAATGTATCCAAAGTTTTGTGTGTGTGTGTTTTGTTAAGTTCTGTTTTTAAACTATATTTCAATGTATAGACAAAACAATTCCATGTAGGCTATAGACTATATTTCAAAGTATCGACTATATTTCAATGTATCGACTATATTTCAATGTATTGACTATATTTCAATGTATTTACTATATTTCAACCATCCACAGATGAACTGATTCCGCAGCGACTGATTATCATCTGTCAAGGACCCGGATACTTGAATGTTTGCTTAGGGCTACAGGCGTCTAGGGCAGTGACAAATCTGCAGACCACAGGCTTATCAACAGTGTCAGCAGCAGACTCAGGTTATCAAATTATCAACTTTATCTGCATTGCTCTAGGAGTTTGGCCCTTCAGTTATCTTTCCCTAATTTGTCCGTGGTGGTCATGTGTTTACTTTGGTCCCGTAACAAGATAGGAATAGGCATTTTTGGGCATTATGTTATACGTTATTATAGCTACGACCATTCGCACAGTAGAAATATTATTCGCACAGTAGAAATGTTATGTGTCACAAAATACAACCAGAGCATGTGTGATCCTGTTGTGAGACAATTATCCGAAACGGTTCTGCAAAGGCCAAGAATTGCGCAAGAATTGTACACAGACACAGCCACTTGTATTCTGTTAATTACTCATTTATATTATGTCCATATTTTTACAAAAGATGATTGTTCAGGACGTGCTGCCCGCAGACTTCTAGTTCCTCAGTAAATCCACTGGCCACTCATCATTCAATCACTGTTCACCTTCATTTCAGGGGGCACAGATGTCGGCTTTCACTATACCTTCAAATCAAATCAATGTCTTATCCATCATGGAGGCCCGTGGCCTCGGGGGATAGTTTGGAATCAATCTGCAGGGTATTGTTTTGCAGGGTGGTGTCCGTCCAAGAGCTAGTGCTTATATCTGGGACTGAGGCGCGTGTGTGTGTATATGTTAGATTCAGACGCTAATTGAATTATAAGGGGTCGCCTGCTCCCATGGGATGTTTCCATCTGGTTTTATATGTATCTGACATGATTAGGTGACTTCTGATCCCCGATATATCCAAACGTTTTTCGGTGTCTTGGGCCTCTGAGCGCATGTTAGGAGTCATTCCTACCTACTAATAAATTGTGTTTCCCGTGGGGATGTTTTGTTTTGCATATTTGACAACAGCTGGGTTTCTTTTGTCTTCTCCAGTGAACTCAAAAACCCCAGAATTAAGTCTGTACATCACTTGCTCACCAAATATTGTACACTCTCCAAAAAGAGTTACTCAACTTGAAAATCCTTCCCATTTGACTTGTCTCGAGTTGAGAGACTATTGTAGCATAACTGATTAGACACCTTCTAACCCACAGCCAGGCTTTTATACTGACAAATCAAAAAAATCTCAATTGTGAGGATTATTTCCGATAGGATTGTTTATACAAAATATTTATTAAAAAAAACATTTCTCAATGATATATTGGTAGATTTCTAAAAATATTTATTTTGACACATTTTTGCTTTTACAAAATCGCCTTGTAAGTGGTTTAATGTGTGTGTTCCATCCAAACCCAAAGTCCAACACGATATCAGTGATCATCCAAAAATCCAGGACCAACACCATCTATTGAAAATGCATAAACCCAATGACTACCTTTTAATGTTTTTTTTTGCATTGCTAGTTCATGCTGGCCCAAACAAGCACAGGAGGGGCAAATTGGTTATGCGTCAAGTTGAAGGCAGACACGTATTTAAATTTTCCAATGTTCCATATTCAATACCACCAACCAGTCAAAACCGGTTAGCTCAACCATGGTGGTGTGCCAGCGTCAAAAAACATGAACTCTGACTGAACCTGTCCAGCTTGTTGTTGTTGTTTTTGTCTGGCTACGTTGTCATCTCTGAGGCAACACAACTTTGCTTTTACTTCCTGTCTGTCTGCTGAACGACACGTCCTCAAATAAATGAGCCATATGTTACGAGCCACAGGGGCTGCATGTGAAATTAATAGGGTGACAGATTGATGAGTCACGATGGTGTGGACTCATCTGCCCCGCTGTCAAGCGTCTCCGTACTTGATTTCCGTGAGAGGCAGAAGATTGAGAGGCACAGAGTGGGCGCTCTTGTTTCGCACGCCGCCAAGATGACGCCGGTGTCAAAACATTGTTCCTCATTAATCGCCTGAGACGACTTGGAA
Organism: Dallia pectoralis; assembly: GCA_029465975.1. Taxonomy (NCBI): domain Eukaryota; kingdom Metazoa; phylum Chordata; class Actinopteri; order Esociformes; family Umbridae; genus Dallia; species Dallia pectoralis. Next base: position 15,607,345 of record CM055731.1, on the reverse strand, counting down.
TGAAAAGGATCATTCTTATCAGGCTGATCTCAGTAGGTTGCATAAAGGTCACAAGTTACCAAGGGAACCCAGGGCAGCCTGCCCTTATATAACCAGTACAGTGGAACTAATCACGTGGAAACCCGTGGTGAGTTTCACTTTTGCTAAACGACCTATACTGACCGACTTCCACGTTAGCGGCGTTAAGCTCAGACGGAGACAATGTTTAAATATTTAATGCCTCTGAAGTCCCCCTCATTAGGGCATACCTGTCATTTGGTCAATGTGCATTCGTAGCGCCCTTTCTGAGGCAGATGGCCTCTTCTCTTTGTTGAGGCGGGGGAGAAGGGGGCATAAAGTGTGCCTGGTCAGTAGTCAATGGCCGGTGCTCAACTCAACAGGCTACAGACACAATGGCCAGAGGGATTAAGGCGGTGACAGCGAATAGCCACTGTGAAAGCCGACGAGTGGAGCCCAGTCAGGGTGCTTTGTGGCTCTGGAACAATGCAGGACAACGCATCTGGTGCCGGGCCTTACCCAAACCCAGCTCAGTGTGGCAACCCACCTACTGGGCAGCCTTTAACTGGCATTTCCAGATGGTTCAGGCCAGTAAATCATCTTTCATCGTCGAAAATGAGCATCGAAAATCATTTACACATCATTAAAAGTAGACATGGCTTCCAGGGACAGTCTCTCAGAAAACAGTTTTGTTTTTGTGCTGTCAGCTAACATTTGGTTCTCTGAGGGTTTGGGGAAGTTCACCCAGACTGACCCTTTCACAGATTATTTGTTTTCTCACTGCATGCCACGTCATTAGAGGGACTAACAAGCTACGCGGCTAACCCTGGTCTTAACCTACGTTAAGTGCTTGACGTGACCCATATATAACATACGTAAAAGGGTTGCAAATGTTAACTATTTAGCAAATTAGTTGGTGTTTCACACAGCCATTGTAGTCTATCCAATCACCCCATGGCTTGATAAGAGTTCAAGCTTGAAATATAAAAAACAACAGATTAGAAAACTGTCAATGTCAATCGTTTAAAGATTATATTGTCATCTTATTTATTAAGTCAACATATACTGACAGGACTTTGCGTTTGGTTTTGATTTTGTATTTTTAGAAAAAAAACACCACTGAAAAACAGATGAGAATTCAAGAGGGTTGTTAAGTTCACATCAATCACAGTGACGTTGGGTCCATTAACTCCTGATAAGACCCAACATGGGTTACACAGCTAGCATGAAATGAAATTGTCAACTAGGATCTTTAAATCAGAAAACAAAAACAAAAAACAAATGCAGTAGAAGTATTTGTCTTTTAATTTGCTTAATCTGTTGTGTTGTTGATAATTGCCACGTTTTCATTTCAGCGATAATGATACGATGCAGCTTCTGTGTTCTGTGTTGTTGTTTCTTATTAAGGAGAACAATATAGGGCCAGGGTATCAATGTTGTGATTCTGGTTTCAGAGATCAGATGTCACTAAACATTCCTGTTACTTTGCATTTGTTAGTTAGCATGGTTGTTAGCCTCCCTCTTTGGTAACTCTAGAGTAGGACATATGACACGGTGACCATAAATCTGTGCCCCAACCACCCCCTGTCGCTCTCTAATGCTTGTGATTGGATAACAAAGACAGATCAGGGTTAGCTTTAGATGTTTTGACATCAGTGATACATTTACCCTAAGAGCCTTCTGTCCGAGACAGACACGAGTATCACGGGCAATAACGTTTAGCATACAAACCAATTTATCTAATATCCAGCTGACGAAAGAAATCCCTCTAAATTCTGTCAGAGAAGACAGCAGAAAATCACCATTGGGTGGAATTTATGACTCACAATACAAAATTCTAAAAATTCTGTCCGTGCACACAAAAGTGCCCAATGATGACCAGCGTGTATTTTCCTTTATGGTTTTTTAACATCTCTATTTAGTATCATGATAACATATGAGAGTAAATGAGTATTTAATACAATTTCAAAGCTGCGTTCTTTGAAGATAAGATGTTCATGGCACACACATGGTCGATTCCACAACAGCTCTGTGCACCAAACAAGTTGACGCACAATAATTAAAAAATTACAATAAAGACACTTGTCCTAACGTTTCCTCAAAACCAATTCCACCAACTATCTAATCGAGAATCGTCATACATTACCAAACGATTAATCACTATGACTACCGACTTAAAGGACTTGTGAACCCTAATTGTGTCACGCTACTAGAGATTCCGCTCCTAGTTTGTAAAATCCAAAGTGAAATGAGACCCAAGCCCTGATGAAGGGGATCGAATCAGGGTCAAAGAAGCATTACACCGGGGAGTTAACAGACCCAGGGATCAATGTTGGCTGCCCCACCACACGCTACCTGCATGTTCTCTCCCACACCCACCCACCCCTCCAGTTATTCTGTCCAGGGAGTCCGTGCTTTCTCCTGTTTCCTTGCGATGAATAACGGGACCTCCGCCCCTCTTATTTTATCTTCCTCTTTGCTCATAAATCAGACGAGGAATAGCACCACCACGGAGCTTCACTTAAGCCCTGCAGCCATAACAGGGGTTCTGCACTCTGGTGACACAGAGTATTCCCATGTGTATGGGATGTATGGATCCCAGGACAGCGGCTGCTAAGTAGGAACAAAAGACGTCTTGTAATGTTGTGCCCAAGCGCCCGTAGGCTAATTTGTACGAAAGAAAATAGTCATTTTTCATTCATAGATGTATATGTGAGGCCTTGGGATGCAAATCAATCAAAGCGATGACCAATATATGCCCCGACACAAAACAATGAATTCCTTTGCAAACAGCATGTTTGTGCCTTGTATTTGTCAGTGAATAACACCTTGAGTCGTTCAACAACGCAAACCATGTGAACTAGAGGCGATGAACCAGTGCATGAACGGCTGAGAAGACACTGTTAAATGATTTTGTGACGTAACTACGACCAATGACATAGGCACAGCTTGCTAAGCAAACCACATCCTGAATTTGGTAGAACATATTGTGCTGTATTGTCGGGTTGTATTCGGTTGTGCCTAATAAAAAAGCACAGTTTGTTTCAGTCATCCGAGAGGAACTCGGAGTAGAGCCGCTGCTCCTTTGCATAGAAAGGAGCCAGTTGAGGTGGTTCGGGCATCTTGTACGAATGCCACCTGGGCGCCTTCCTAGAGAGGTGTTCCAGGCACGTCCAGCTGGGAGGAGACCTCGGGGAAGACCCAGGACTAGGTGGAGAGATTATATCTCCACACTGGCCTGGGAACGCCTCGGGATTCCCCAGTCAGAGCTGGCTAATGTTGCCCGGGAAAGGGAAGTTTGGGGTCCCCTGCTAGAGTTGCTACCCCCGCGACCCGACCCCGGATAAGCGGTTGAAGATGAGATGAGATGAGTTTGTTTCACTATAATGTTTCACTGGTTGTGAAGTAGACAACATTATTGTTGCATACTATGAAGTGCACATCCAGTTCACATTTGGATTGTCGTTTTTATTGCGTTGTGGGACAGATGAATCTGATAACTTTCGGATTAATCCAAAATCCATACTTATAAAACTATACACAACACAGGCTTCTATAGCTGTTGTTTCAATTTGCATGTGTGGTGGCAAGGGTAAAGTTAAAATTAGCTAGTCTGTGCAAATTCAGAAATCTTTAGTATTGACTTTTTGTTATTATCTATGTGATCAAGAATTAACATCTAACTATAGTTTAGCTAGGCAATGCAGAAAAAATGGGCGATCAAAACAAATACTATATAGGCCACATTGCAAATTCTTGTAACTAATTCAATAAGTGTTATATTGACAACACTACAAGTAATGAATTACAAGTAATGAAGTGCTATTGTATGAACATATTTTTAATATGGGTACAGTAGAGGCACCTCATCCTTTAAATTTGCTAATTCTAATTACATGATTTTGCTTCTGAAGTTTTCATCTTATTGATCAGTGTTTCATATGTAAAGTCTTTAACATTTTTGTGAGCAACAGTGATATAGGGTTTTCATGTTGATGACTGGCTGTTTGTGGATAACTGTTAGCGGGTTGGAAACTGCAGCAATATTAATTTGACTTAGTTTTTCATTATAGTAGTCAAACATGATAATATGAATACATGTAAGCATCACATCCAGCATGAAAACTTAACATAAATGTTTTGCTTGGTGGCAGAGCTATCTAGTGGAAATAGCAATGTCATTACACAATGAGAATACTGCATCTTGGGTTCTTCGTTATCAAAAACAACTTTTCACCATTTAAAGAGAAAATCAAGCATTGCTGTGATCCTTGGTTAGTGTATTTGGGTAAACACAGAAAACATATCTACATAACATAATAAGTGGTATTGTGGGTGTGTGCCCGCGCGTGCGTGCGCGTGCGTGTGTGTGTGGGATGTTTGCAACAGATGAGACATTCATTTCAGAGAGATAATTATAGATGATTATAACATATGACACATTAATGCAGAGATGATTATTATATTTTCCCACAACAGCATGACAAATTATTTTTTCCAGTTTAAATTAGGGGTGGGAAACTGAGGCTTTCTGAACCCCTGAGGCTGAAAGTGAACAACAGTGACATCTGCTGGACAAAATGTAATATGACATGTTTGATTGAGATGCAATGCACCTGGAGCAGAACATCGTTTCGTGGAGTTCGTCGGAACCAGCCCTGCAATTCAACTGGAATTTGACGACGAAAAAAGCTGAAATTTTTGTTCAACAAAACCGTAATAACCGCAACAGAAAGAATCCTACCGGAGACGATGCAAATTGAAGGCTGGAATATTTCGGTTGCGCCACCGTCAACTAATTTTTTGGGATTGTGTGAGTGTGTGTAGGGTTATTACCTTATCTTTATACAGTCTATGGTTATTACTTTTTTTGTCTTGATTGTTAGTTTTGATTGTGTGCTAGTGGTACACTTCATCGAAACAGTGGAGCTCGGAAAACGAAACGGTGCTTCTGAACTTCGTGTTCATTTGTCCTATCCCTACCATCAATTACGTCATCACTACTGTAGGTACCTCATGCAATTACCCTGACCCTCTGAGTTTAGTCAGCAACGTGTGACCACTAGAGGGCGCTAATCCCTAACAGTGTAGGGTATAGGCCCTAGGGCTGGTTAAGGTTCCATGGTCAGTCCACTTTTCTTTTGCACTGTAGTTTTATATGACGCCACCAGAGGGCAAGCTCACACAGATAGACATGTATTATGTGCTTATGCTAAACACTATCCTTGATCATCAGATTCCAAAGAAGAATTTTCCACCACCACTTTGTTCAGACCAACATTATCTAAAGAGTATTAACAGTTCAGTCCTAAAATCAATTCTGAAATGTAGTGATTAAACTGTTTAGGCGGAACATAGAGAGGTGAAGGACATTTAGGTGAAGAATAGAGGATCGCTGAGGAGTGACCAGTTCTCTTCTGGGTGTGCCGGGAATAGATTACATGACCTTTACATGGCACATTGTTTATAAATACATTCACACAATCAGATAACCAACAGATCAATAAATACTGTAGGGAACCATGTGTGCTGACCATGTGACAATCCCAAAAGTCTTATCGACCGGGGATTTTTAAAAGCTATTTCCATAGGCAGTAGGTGTTTATAAATATAAAGACGCTATGAAACATCAGGATAGATGCTTAGAACAATAGCATAATTAAAGTCCCATGTATTTCACTGTTTGTTGATTGTTAATATACACTCAACGGCCACTTTATTAGGTACACCATTTCAACTGCCTGTCAACGCAAATATCTAATCCGCCAATCACTTTTTTTATTTTTTTTATTTGACTTTTATTTTACCAGGGAAAGAACACATTGAGACCTAGATCTCATTTGCAAGTGTGCCCTGGGTACGGCAATGATTTTTACAGTAGTACAAACACATATAAAATGCACACTATACAATATTAATTGTACAGACAGATAGTATTTGCAACAAATTAAAAACAGACACATTCCTCTCTATAAAATTGTATCATCATTTTTTTAAATTGACACATGGACACCAATGCATTCAATTTGAGTTCCTATTGAATCTTGTTCCATACATGTGGAGCTCTATAAGAAAAAGCTGATTTACCTAGTTCAGAGTTTACCAGGGGAGTCTCTAGCACTAGGCCACTCTGAGATCTTGTTTTTAAAGCCAAAGATCTAGGAATTAATAAGGATGATATATATACTGGTAGCCTGTGAAGTAAAGCTTTATAGATAAAGATAGAGTAGTGGAATGATCTACGCGCTCTCAAGGACATCCAGCCCAATTTATGGTACAGAGTGCAGTGGTGAGTATTATAATTGTCGGATGTAATAAAGCGGAGAGCATTATAACAGACTGAGTCAGGAGACATCAGAGTAGAGAGAGATGCACTTTGATATATAATATCACCATAATCAAGGACCGGCATGAAAGTCTACATAACAATTTGTTTCCTGTTTGTCATGGAGAAACAAGACGTATTCCTATAGAAGAAGCCCACCTTATACTTAAGCTTTTTTACAAGTTCATTTAAATGTTTCTTAAATGAGAGATCATTATCCACCCAAATCCCAAGATATTTGTAAGAGAAGACACATTCAATTAAAGACCCATCCATAGAATAAATAGCAATATCATCTGCAGGTTTTTGGTGTGACCTCATGAACAACATATATTTGGTTTTGTTCGTGTTTAGAACAAGTTTTAAATCATTAAATGCTTCCTGCACAGCTGTGAAATCAGCTTGCAACATGGACACAGCATCACTAATTGTTGGAGCACAAGCATATAAAATCGTATCATCTGCATAGAGATGGGACGTACAGCTATTTACAAATTGACCTATATTGTTTATGTAAATAGTAAAGAGGACAGGTCCTAAGATTGAACCCTGCGGAATCCCTTTTTGAATTCCAAGGCTATTAGAGCTAGCTCCATCGATCACAACAGCCTGCGTCCTATCACTGAGATAGTTGCGAAACCAGGAACAAGTTGGAAGACTAAAGCCAATTGACGACAACCTATTCATCAAAATATCATGATCAACTGATCAACTGTACTTGGCAGCCACCCAATGCATTTAGGCATGTGGAGATGTTCAAGTTCATTTAAAGTTTGAACCAAGCAACAGAATGGTAAGGAATTGGGATTTAAGTGACTTTGATCGGCCAGACTGGTTTGAGCTGATAAAAAGGCAACAGTAACTTCAGTAACTCCATCCTGCCTTGTCTCAACGATGCAGTCTGCTGGTGACGGTGTAATGGTGTACACTTTGGACCTTGTTGTTCTTGTTGGCGACCATTTCCATCCCTTTATGACCAGTGTACCCATCATTGAATGGCACCTTACAGCAGGATTACGCCATGTTAACAAAGCTCACATCATCCTGAACTGGTGTCTTGAACACGACACTGAGTTCACTGTACTCAAATGGCCTCCACAGTCACCAGCTCTCAATCCAATAGATGTGGGATGTGGTGGAACGGGAGATTCACAACATGGATGTGCAGCCGACACGTCTGCAGCAACTGCGTCATGCTATTATTTTAATATCCATCAAAATCTCTGAGAAATATTTCCAGCACCTTGTCAGATATCATTATAGGCAAAGCATTAGTTCTAATGGCAAAAGGGGGTCCAACCCGGTACTATTAAGGTGTACCTAATGAAGTGGCCAGTGAGAATATAAACAGACACACAATTTACACAACTTTCCGATGAAAAATCAACTATTCTTCTACTTGGATGTGTTGTTGGATACGGGTGCCTGCAGAAATAATAAGATGCCAATATAAAATATCCTAAATTATGGGGTTGGTTAAATTCAGGTGGTGGTGGCCTCAAAGGAGGGTTTCTTGACACAGCTCAGTGTTAGTCCACAAAATAAAATGCATTAAGAATCAGAATCTGAAAAGTGTTTATTCGCCATTGAATGTGTGAACAGACAAGGAATTTACTGTGGCAGGAAGGTGCTTACATGCAACATAAGAATAGAACAATATAAATTAAACTAACGGGATTACACTACTTTTTAGACAATATACCACATTCTCTGTTTGGATTCCATGTTTGGATTCTTCTTATATAAATGTATTGAAGCCAATACGTAGTAATATTCGTGTAAAAACGAACCATTGTGATTATATGATTGTTTTTGTGCAGTAAAAGTTATCGATGCCCCAGAAATAACAACATGAGCCCATGTAAACTTATGAATGAGCCACAGTAGGCGGGGCGGGGGAGGTGTCAATCATTCAGGAGGACAGCCCAACAGCCCGACGCACTACACCTTAAATTGAGTTGCTTGAAACGTACAGTAGCAGGGCTTCAAGAGAAAATAAGAAAAAAAACTGCATGCGAATAACGTTCACATGACTTTTGTTTCTTGGATATATATCAGACACCGCATCGAGTCCAAAGACACAGGTAGGCTTTCACAAACGTATTTATCTGCCTTCTCTCCAAAAAGAAAGTAGGAAGTTACAGTGTAATAATGCGGCTATCAGAAGGCAACAGAAATGCGCGCATTACAATACATGGCAGAAGCGCACTAATAAGACACCAGGAACTGCACTATTTATGCGTGTTTTTGACGTTGGAACAAGGCGTTATTGTTATTATAATGATCCTGTAAAATAATAAAAAGTGTCATGTTCATAAATGTCACTCTGTGAATAATAATTATTTTCCGATAGTGTGAGTGATTTGGCTATGTCGGTAATGTTACACAGCATGAGCCAATGGAAACAAATTCAACAGCTGGAGATCAGATACTTGGAGCAGGTGGACTATCTGTACGATGACAACTTCCCCATGGACATTCGGCAGGTGCTCTCCAACTGGATTGAGAGTCAGGACTGGTGAGTTTCTGCAAGTGTGTGTTTGCACGCTTGTATTTTTTCAGAGGTGTCAAAATGCTCAAATAAAACCATGGTCACAACAATAGACATATCACGTTTCCGGCTGAGACTATGGCGTGATATCCAGGGTTGACATAAAGCATTTTATAGCCGTTATGCCTTCATGAAAGTGTTTTGGTCACAAGCGTCCTTAAGAACAATGCTAGCCAGTGAAATACAGGGTATTAAATATTTATATCAAATCAAAATATAATACAAAAGGGTATAAGGTATAAACACAATAATGTACACACATTATACACATTATTCATTTCAGTATCTTTATATTACCATTGCAATGTTTACACAGCTCTTGGGTTGTGCTCCATTAATTCATCATTTTAATTTAGTTTTTACTGACATGAAGGTCGTAAGACAAGCCTAAGGTTTTATTTTTCGGCAAATTTCCATTGTCAGTCAAAATTCCTCTTCAAACGTTTTTATTAATCATCACTGTTTGATAGACCACAGGGCAGATACAATTGTCTGAAGTTTACATAAACCTAAGCAAAAAACATTTCCCAAACCTAGACATCTAAACCTAGAATACTATTCACTTTAATGGGTCCGTAAGGATTGACTTTGTTGTGTTTAAGCCATTTTGCCCGTTTGGAAGACCCATTTGCGACCAAGCCTTAACTTCCCTATTTATGTCTTGAGATATCCACTCAATTCCCTTCCTCGTGAGGCCATCTGTTTTGTGAAGTGCACCAGTTCCTGCTGCAGCAAATCAACATCGCAACATGATGCTTCACGGTTGGGATGGGGTTCCTCGGCTTGCAAGCCTCCCCATTTTTCCTCAAAACATAATTGTGGTCATAATGGCGTAGCAGTTATATTTCTGTTTCAATAGGCCAAAGTACATTTCTCCAAAAAAGTATTATATATTTTTCAGCGCAGTTGCAAACCATTGCCTGGCTTCTTCCTTGTGCAGCAGCTTTCAAGTTATGTTGATAGGACTTGTTTTACTGTGGATATGGATTTCTTGTGACCTGTATCCTACAGCATCTTCTCATGACACTTTGCTGTTGTTCTGGGATTGATTTGCACTTTTCGCACCAGAGTACATTCATCTCTAGGAGACAAAACTCAACTCCTTCCATAGTGAGATGACGGCTTAGTGGTTCCATGGTGTTAATACTTGCAAACTATTGTTTGTACAGATGAACGTGGTACATTCCAGCGTTTGAAAATTGCTCCCTGGGATAAACCAGACTTGTGGTGGTCTACAATTCTTGTCTGATTTATTTTTATTTTCCCATGATGTCAAGCAAACAGACACTGAGTTTGAAGGTAGGCCTTGATGTACATCCAGATACATTGACTCAAATAATATCTCAAGCCATGACATGTTTTTCTGGAACTTTTAGAAGCTTTTTGACAGTAAAGTCAACTTAGTATACTTCTGCAATTGTAATATATTGATTTATAAGTGAAATAATCTGTGAACAATTCTTTAAAAAAAAATTCGTTTACACAGTAGATGCTCTAACCGACTTGCAAAAACTATAGTTTGTTTGCATATATACTGTGGAGTGGTTGCAAAAAAAGATTTTTAATGACTTTAACCTAAGTGTATGTAAACCTCTGACTCCAACTGTACATGCTAAACAAACTGGTGTTTGTCGTTTCAGGGATACTGCCGCAAACCATGAGACCATGGCCACAGTTCTCCTCAATAATCTCCTGTCTCAGTTGGACAGACAATGTTCTCAGGAACAGAACTTCCTGCAAAGACACAACCTGAAGATCATCAACCAGCAGTTACAGGTGCCACAACAATTAAAAAAAAAACACATTCCAAACCTGGTAAAAACCAGACTGAAAAGTTGAGTTGTTGCTTAAATATCCAACAATGAAAACATTAAATCTGTCATTGAGGGATGAGGTGATTTCTGACACTTTTTGTGAATGTGTGTGTTTGTGTGTGTGGAGGAGTATTGTTCAATGTCTACAGGGAAGTGAAAGAATTTTATTAGCGTGTTTAGCTTGGTTGCCTGTAGTTGCTCTTTGTGGACCTTTGTGTGCATATTTTCACTCGTGATAATAGTTACATGTACATTTTTGGTCCCTGTCATTTCAACTCAAAGTTCTCTAAGACTTGTGTGGTCAGTAAATGCTTTTTAGTAATCGGAAATCGTCGGGGGCAATATTTCTTTGTTACTTTAACATACAAAGGAAATACATACCTCAGCAGAATCGTGTGGTTTCCACTCTTCCATTTTGTGTTTGTGTGTGTGTGTGTCTTAGAGGAAGTAGAAGCATAAGAGAACATTGAGAACTTTGGGTGGTGCTTAGCGACGTGATGTTTGTTATTGTTTAGGTGTGCTAAAGAAATTTTGTTTTTCGAGCAATCGTTTGTGCTGTGTCTACCTCGAGCATGAAGTTTCGATATTTTTAGCCAAGTCAGTCCTGGAGTGCATTTTTGCAATGATTCATAACTGAATTGCATTTACATGGATTGGAACAGACCCTGGCCTTGTATAAAATAAGTTTGACACCTAATGATAATGAAACATTAAACAAATAGATTATTTCTTTCTTACGGAAATGTTGATTGCAGGTCTTATAGAAAGCTTGGAAAGACAGTGAGATTCTCTGAGGGGATTTCTCTTGATCAGTAAACAACGTTGAAAGGATGTTAGGTGGTGGATTTACCGTCTCTGGATACAATAGGTCACATTTTTCTGCTTAACCGATGCTGAGTGTTTGTGCTACAGTCATAGATGGTGTTATAGAGCAGTGTGTGGGTTTTCAGGATAGCACAGTCAAATCAGTAGACATGACTGAAAACCGAGGAGAAATAAGTATTCAATACAGTCAGAACTTTTCCTTATAACAAAGAGGATCATTACGCTACAATAGATTTGTGTTATATTAACAATACTTGATGCCAGATTTGCATTGGAAATACGTGGTGTAAAGAAATGGTAAACAGGTTACAATTGACGCATGTCACTGGGGAAACGTGCGATACTTTTCAGACCAATATACCGGTACTCTCTGTCGTCATTGTGGTCTAAAGACAAGGTAATGCACAATGTGTATTGCGAAGTGGAAGGACGTTTGACGAGGTGACGTTTAAAGTCTCGGTCCTGTAGCCTAAGTCACACAAATGGAGACCGAATGCAATTCTTCTGTCAGCATCAGCAGCAATTGTTTGTCCATGCTAGCATGTTAGTTACCTTGTAAACAGCATTTTCTCTCTTGAGTTTATACCACTTCCAGGTCAGTGGTCAGGCCTGTGTAATTCTCACATATACTAAGAGAATTAGAAGTGGTACATCAGATTATCTGTTGTCGGTTGTCTCTCATTGCATTTACCAGGTTATTTCTAGAATCCATAGGCTGTCCTTCTGTTTGAGCAGCATTTGAATTTACAGACTGACATTCTTTTGTGTTTTTAATATTTTTATAATTAAGCAGTGTAGGCGGAAGGCACTTTAAATACATGCACTTTTTGTAATACTTTCAGCAAAAAGAGAACAGGATAGATGCCACCTCTTGTGCAAAGGGGTCCTAAAATATGTACTTGGAAGCAGGGGCCTTGAATGGGAAAAGGTTGGGATATTGGGTAATACCTGGGGTCCGTTTCAAGAAGGAGGTTTAACAAACTCTAAATCTAACCCTGATCTCAGAGTTGATTTACCCTAAGATGGAAAACTCTGAGTTTTCGGTGTCAGAACAGCTGAATTGATTTGGTTCAATCAACTCAGTGTAGGTTCACTCAGAGTTACACGCGTGCACCACCGCTATAAAATGGCAGCATGAATGGAGCCACGATACTACGATTCACCATGGCAACCAGCATTACTACCGGATACGTCACCCCAATAGAGCTTGAAATACGGATGCAAGCTTACAGCGACTATAAACACGTATTTAAAAAAAAATTGCTGCTCGGGTCAATGCGTAAGTTCCAATATAGTGTTTTCATTTGATTTTTAATTTACACAATAATTTAAATTTATACTTTTTATTAACTCCCTGTGAAGTATTACAGCTTCTTCATCTGCAGGATCGTGTAACAAAAGGACATGTCAGGTTAGAGAAAAAACTTTGACACACAGATCATGTTGCACACAGTTCAGAGCCTTCAAGGAAGTAAAGTGTCCACAAATCTTTGTCTTGTGAACATTGTAATGCGATAGTAGTGCAAATCTAACATCTCGTAATACAATTTTTTATTTGAAATCCCTCATCTCAAAACATAAACGTTTTTAAATTCACATTTATTCCTATAAGTGGACCAAAATAAACAGTATAAGTACTTGGACAGTAACATATTGGGGGATTTCTAGCTGTAGTCCAGAAATTTGGGTTTACATGACAAAATGACATAGTGCAGGATGTCTGCTTTCATTTGAGAAATTAATTAGAAATAGTTTAACCGTAGTCATGTTTATATTCTGCATATTTATGTTTATTTTCTGCACACAATAATGTCTGGAACTCTGCAACTCTTACTTACACAATACCAGCTGCTGGTTATCCTCTATGGTGATGCTTTGATCGGCCAATACTGCAGCCATCTTTAGTTTCTGCTTGTTAGGCCATTTCCCCTTTAGGCTAGCCTTCAGAATTTGAAAGGCATGCTCAAATGGATTCAGATTGGGTGGTTGATTTTGCAATCCAAGAACCTTCTACTTTTTGGTCCTGAAAAATGGTGGTAGCTGTGGCGATGATTCAGGAATCATTATCTTGTTGAATGATAAGGTTCAGCAGCATGTGGGAATACTTTTGGAGAAAATATATTTTTGTACCCTTCACAATTAATCTGCCAGTTCCAGTAAAATGACAGTTTTGGTTCTGGTAGATCTCAGTGTAGATCATATAACTTCTGTACTGACTGGAAAATTGGGTAGGATTCTCCAGGACAGTCATTAATTGGTTCAGGTCTTATTTAGATGTGTGGAGTTACTTTGTCACCATCAGCAATCATGAATCTTATGGGGTGGCTATGACTTGTGGAATTCCCCAGGGATCAATTAGCTGAGCACTTCCAGGAATAAAGTTCTTAAGCCCTGGATGTTTTAAAGACTTCTCGGCCAGGTTCTAAAGACCTCAAAAGTTTCTAAAGACCTTTTTTATAAAGTACTTAAGACCTGGACGTTGTAAAGACTTATTGTCCAGGTTCTGAAGCCCTAAAAAGTTTCTGTCAACCTTTTGAATAAAGTTATTAAGGCCTGGATGTTCCTAAAAGTTCTCGACCAGTTTCTAAAGACCTGAAAAGGTTCTAAAGACCTTTTGAATAAAATGTACACAGTTAATATTTTAATACTGAGAGGTAATGTTTGAAATGTACATGATGCCAGTAAACAGGATGCATGTATTTTATTATTTCTTTTTTTCCCATTTGTCTCTGGGTTCACACATTATGTCCATGATTTTGTTTTCAGCTGAAGTACAAAGCCAGTCCTCTGCTAATGGCCGGGGTCATCGCCACCTGTCTCAGGGAGGAGCGTCGTATTATCTCCACAGCCAGCATTCAGGAACAGGTGTGTGTCACTCACTATTGCATATCCCGGAAAGTGTGGTTTTCCTTTTGTCTGGCTTCTTTCAAAGTCCTTAGGCATTTATAAAACGAACAGAGAAGACAGAAAGAGCAAAGAACAAAGGCTGTACGTGTGACATCCAGGTCTAATAATACATCCCCACAAACATAGTAACCTGACAAGTTGGTCCCAATTAGAAAACTGCTGAACGCAAGGGTTAGGTTACATTTTCCTGTGTTGTGGTTTCATTCACACAAATGTGTTCTTGACAGGGCCCATTGGAGAAATCTCTGCAGAATCCAGTGGCATTCGAGAGACAGAAGAATTTGGACAATAGGGTGGCAGTGATCAGGAGTACAGTTCAGATGTTGGACCAGGCAGTAAAACATCTGGAGGACATGCAAGATGACTTTGACTTCCGCTATAAAACTCTTCAGTCCCGAGGTTAGTCATAGGTCAAACTGCTAACTCATATTCATCGCCAATCTTCTATGAAGTTTTGGGACGTTTTTATAACTGCAGCTTACAATGATTGATCGTCAGCTGTTGGTTAATTAGCTGTGGTTATTGAAGGATTACGGTGATTTAATGCACTATGATGTAGTTATTATGATTAGGGATTTAACGATGCACTTGGAGCCGGTTGAAATTCAGCGATAATTTGTCATGATTAAAGTCGGTTAAAATGTTAAAGATACCGCAATACACATTTTGTCAAGAAAGGGCGCTGAAGCTGTATACTTCGACCTCGCTTTACAAGCATGATAGCATCGAGCAAGTTGTAGCGTTATGTTACATGCACACTGCCAACTACTCCAGCTCAAAAATATCTCAATCTCCGATGAGCTGTAGCTGAGCTCTTTTTGGTGTTCACACCGCCAGCTCGAAGTGGGGTATGTCTTCCTAAACGTTAGTCTCTGCGAATTGTTAAAACGATTTAATTATTTGTGACTCCACTACAAAAAATGTATTACCATATACTATGGTGCGGGATTTGTTTCTGTCTTCCAGATCCAGCGGACAGGAACACAGACATGATGAAACAGGAAGTGACCCGACTGCAGGAGATACTCAACAACCTGGACTATAAGAGAAAGGTGTGAGAACACGGTTACATAAATTTATAAGCCAGCTACTAACTATTTCCATCACTTGAACAGCGGCTGTTACTTCCTTTTTCTATGTGTGTCATGTAAACAGAAGCATTTATCTGACATGCTTTATCTGTGGCTTACCGTAGAGCCATGTTTCTTTGCCCTGTGATTTTTTAACCACTAAATACGTATGCAGTCACTGTCTGAATTTAGTTTATTGTTTGCTGATTTTAAAGCAGCCGTTACTAGTCCTGGGGGCAACAGATTTTTTTTAAATCACAAAACACTGCTGCATTTGGGAACCCCAAGTTTCACATCTGTTGGATATGACTAAATCAATATTTGCAGATTTTATCTTTGCGTGGGAGTTTGTGTGGAACATAATGTGGCTTTCGCACTTCTGTTTGGAACATAATATGTCATTAAGCACCTCTATTTGGAACCAAGATCCAACACACGACCAATCCATGAACAATGCTCTAATCAACAGACCCTTACAGAAACCATGTTGACAATTTGTCCTGCTTTACAGGACAGTCTATCTAAGATGAGTGACGTGTTAAAGGAGATTGAAGATTTGGTCGGCTCCCAGCTCAACCCAGAGCTAATGGAGTGGAAACGCAAGCAGCAGATTAACTGTATAGGTGGTCCAATGCTCACTGGACTGGATCAACTCCAGAACTGGTAACACACATAGTATAGATGCACACACACATTGTTGTCGACGGATGACAACCTTTCCTGAAAATTTTTAAAATGTCCTCAAATTTATTCTGACCAGTAATTTGAAGACCTATATATATACTATACTGTTGAAAATGTTGTGTCAGAAATGTCCTTGTTTTTAGTATTGCAGCTTGATCAAACAGTTCCCACAAACGCCAGTCTTAACGTCAACAGTGAACAGGCGACTTTGGGATGCTGGCTGTTTTGGCAGAGTTTATCCTCTATCCGGTGTCTATGATCTTTTGCACTTTATCTTTTTATTTGCCTAAGATATGGCTTCATCGCCATAACTCTGTCCAGAAGGCCGACATCCCAAAGTCACCTCCTCACTGTTGACGTTGAGACTGGTGTTCTCTGGGTTCTCTTTAATGAAGCTGCCAGTTGAGGACGTGTGAGGCATGAAACACAGGGGTGATGGTTGCTAAATATTCTATGACAAATCAGCGTTTCCATTTCCAACATTAACAATGTCTACGCTGCAAATAAATTACATCACAATAGCTTCTGAAGGTTTATAATTATTTTATTATTGTTACACGCAGACAGCCATAATATTAACGTACCGTACACACACATGCACAGACAAATACAGCAGAGCTTTAAACAAGTACTTTACCATCTCACGACTGGTCCAGTTGGTAACAGACACTGGCACATATATTGCTGTGGGTTCCATTTAGGTGTATTTTTTCAAGGTCATACATTTTCTAAATTCTTATCACACATTCAACTACACATATAATTTACAGAAATACACAATAGAACCAACATAAGTGAACACACAAATCTTTCCTTCTAAGGTTTTCTCTGACAGCCCAGAGCCTGTTCCAGATGAAACGTCAACTGGACAAACTGGGTGAGCTCATCCTAAAGGTGACGTATGAGAGTGACCCCATACCCCTGCAGAGGCCGCAAATGGAAGAGCAGGTCAAATACCTACTCTACCTTCTCATCAGAAGGTAGGCTATTGACCGCAATACAAGTCCATCTACCATGATACAAAAAGGTGTTTATACTTACAAAAAACCACACAACTGTGGTCGAACCTCGCAATACAATCAAGCTCTCTGACCTTTTCCTTTGTATGCACATGTATGTATTCACTGTTATAAGTCACTCTGAAAAAGAGCATCTATGAAATGAAAACGGAAAAATACGTGTCTAGTCTTACCTGAATCCAGCCACAATGCGGATCTTCGACACACTTCAAATCACCCGCATTTCAAATGACAGCAAGATGTGGGGACGATCGATCATGTTGAATATCTTAATAAAACTGAAACAGACATCTTGGGAACTTATTGCAAATGTGCCCAAATAATAAGAATTTGGATTCATCTTGAACATGTCATGTTATCTATGTTTGCGTTGCAAAAATGTTCATCCAAAAAATGAATTTTAACTCATAATTGTATACATTTGGCTTATTGGGAGCAAGTTTATTTGGTGGACAGACAATCACACATTTGCTAAATGTCTGTTTACAGTGTACACAATGATTCTCCAGAACATACATATTTAAAGACAACCAATTGGACATTTTGTTGACAGTGAAATCGATATGGTTCATCAAAGCATATTGACTGTAGGTAATCTGCTTTTATGCTATTATCTGGCCTTGTGTGCCATCATTATGTCATCTGATGTGTGATGTTCACAGCTCCTTTGTGGTGGAGAAGCAGCCTTGTATGCCGACCCACCCCCAGAAACCTCTCATTATCAAGACCGGAGTGCAGTTCACCACCAAAGTCAGGTACCTGTCTTATGATGCAACATTTGTGTAGTGTTCAAAACAACAAGTATGTGTGTATATAAGTACTTCTGTCTCTTCACCCGTTTGCCCAGATTGCTCGTCAAACTCCCTGAGGTGGATTATCAACTGAAAGTAAAGACTATATTTGACAAGTAAGTGTTAGACCACCTACAAAAGCATTTCAAGCCAAACCAAGGGTTCAAATATTGAGTGAACAAGTAAACACTCTATGGCAGCCCTATTGCTTTATTGACGTTGTTAAGCAAGGTGTCACTACATTGCTTAGTAATCTTGCTGGGGTTTTTTTCCATGTGTGTAGGGACCTTCCCCCTGGCAGAGTGTAAGTACCTAACAATCTCGATGTAGGCTTTTTTGTGGGCTTTCCTGTTATTGTTGTTTAGGGCAATATCAAAGCATTTCAAGTTGCATGTGTGTAGGGGTGAGTGAGAAATAGGCCACAGTATAAAATAATCCCCCTTATAGCTGCCTGGAATTGTATTTTAAGTTGCTTCTACTTTTACAATACGAGTAACTATGACTTTGCCCCCCCCCCCCCCATACTTTCCATTCAGAAATCGTCAGTTTTTTATTCTGACTACAAACACCAAAGTTATGGACGTGGAGGAGTCATCCAATGGCTGTCTATCTGTGGAATTCAGACACTTGGTAAACTCTTAACTCAATGACCCAATTGTTAAAAACACACTTTTTTAACGTTTATTTCTTTAAAACATGTTCAGGTTGGTTTCATTTACTGGTGTTTTTAATTCTATATCTATTATCTAATGCATACTTGTTGTTAAATACTGTGACTCTTTTTCAGCAGCTGAAAGAGAAGAAATATGTGAATGGAACGAAGGTGAACGAGGTAAAAGAGATTTGACAGATGAACGGTACTTTTTGTTCCCCCGTGTGTTATGGATATATTAAAATCTGTGAATGCTAGATTTAGATTTTACACATATTTTAAACACAGACAAAAAAAGTGCAGGTATCAGATGTGTGCTTTAACAAATGTTTTCTCCAAATGAAACAAGAAGACATAACAAGGTAGTAAGAGAAGAAATATCCCCCACCCTTCATTTGTAACATCCCCTGACATATGTTTATTCCTGATCTTTAGGAAACTTTTACCTTTTAATCTTGACCTTCAGAACTTTTGGTTATTGTCATTGTTAATCTTTAGATTTTTAAAAATGTCTCAGACTACAGATTAGATAAATTATTCTCAAACAGAGGCTTTGATTAGATTTAACACACATAAGAGGCTAATCAAAATGTTAGTTTTTGTTAGTAATATTAGCTTTTGTTTAGTGGTAAATCTTTTATGTTAGTTTGCCTGGAATAATACATGTGTATAGTATTTTACAAACAAACAACAAACAAACAAACCGCAATAGTATTGTATTTCAAAAAACATGCATTTGCTCTCTTTAAACAGTAGAGGGCAAACCATAAAAAGCATTCATCTTAAGTTTTCCTCTCAATTTAATGTTTTTATTTCATACAAAAACAGCTACAAGACAAGCAAACAAAACGAGACAATCAAATGGCTCACAGGGAAAAAAAGCAAAATTCCTGAGAGAAGAAATTCTCCCAAATAGTACACTCCCTTTATCCAAATGTGGCCCCAAGTGAGTCAACCGCCCACATAGTGATCATGCTTTTTTCCCATGATTTTTTTTGTATTTTTTTGAGTGTATATATGAATAGATGACGGCTTAATAACTATTACGTGAAACAATATCATGTCAAAGAAAGTTTTTTTGGCCTGGGATTTTCCTATTTTTGTTATGAAATAATTTCCTTTTGTAATATATTGCTGGTATAGTATCCCATCTGTCATTGAAACTCTATTATTTTGTGAGTAACTATCATTTGTAATTTGAATAATAAAAACAAGATCTGTGTTATGGGAAGGGTTGAGTAAAACACAATGTGTTTTTTCCTGATCCTGATTCCTGAGTGAATGGTTAGTCAAATATGTGTGTTCTGCTGGTCCCAGGGTCCTCTGTCTGTAACGGAGGAGCTCCACTCCCTCAGCTTCGAAGCCCAGTTCAACATATTGGGCATCAATATCGAACTGGAGGTCAGTCATTTTAGACACATTTCATCCCATATCCTTTAGATGACACACAAACTGGCAAACACTGTCTGAAAATATGACATCATTTTTTTTAGATGTGTGTTGTGTGTAACCTCCAGTTTGTGTGTGTGTGTTAATGTATTTGTGTGTCTTTCTCTGCAGACGTGTTCCTTTCCTCTTGTTGTGATATCCAATGTCAGCCAACTTCCTGGAGGATGGGCTTCTGTAATGTGGTACAACCTGCTAACGGATGAACCCAAGGTGTGCTGGAAACATGCCCACACACGCACACCTGTTCGCACGCAAAAATTCTATATTGAATTAATTGTTGTCTTTTTTCAAACCTCTCACCCTACAGAACTTGGGCTTTTTTGCCAATCCCCCACGGGCTAGCTGGGGCCAGCTCTCTGAGGTACTGAGTTGGCAGTTTTCCACCTTTGCTGGGCGGGGCCTCAACAGAGAGCAGCTGCACATGCTGGGCGAGAAGCTATTGGGTAATGTGGCCCAGTGGAATACATATTCATATATCGTATTGGAACGTTAGTGCCTCACAAACACCAGGCATTAGACAGTGGTGAGGATAAGCACTCTCTCCAAAGTATTTTCCAAGTCGGACAAATGTGTCCTATCTCGACTACTTTCATGTCTACCACGGGAGTGGACCCACCAATAATGTTCTCTCACTATCTGTGTGAATGAATGTCTAATAGTTAGTTGATAATTCTGCGTTCTGTAGGTCATCAAGCCTCCAACAATGAATCGCAGGTGTCCTGGTCAAAGTTCTGCAAGGTTGGTCTTTTACATCGTCCCGGAACATTTTCCTCCTGAATTGGACACGCGTGCAAACACACACACACACAAAATGTATTCATGAAAATCCTGTATTTTGTATTTTGTTTATATTCATTACAGGAAAACATTCCCGGGAAGCCTTTCAGTTTCTGGATGTGGTTGGATTCCATCATAGAGCTCATCAAGAAGCACCTGCTTCCCATCTGGAACGACAAGTGAGAGACATAAACCTGTACAGAAACAGCCCCTAGAAACAAACACCTATCACCAAGCTTAGACCCCACCAGCTAGATCTAAATGCTTTGGGTACTTGTAAGCAATATATGTCCTGATAGATCAACTCAAATGCATTGGCAGTAGGAACTAGGGCATGGTGATAATACTACCCACTCACATGCACCAACACAGATCCTCTTGTTAGACTTTCAGAATTTGCTTTGTGAGATCACTGTCACATCATTTTGTTTAAATCAGATTGATCCATTCACTGCTGATGACTTTAGGCTGAAGCTAAGGTGTAATCGGTGATGTTTATCTTGTTCAGCTGCATCATGGGATTTGTAAGTAAGGAGACAGAGAGAACCCTGCTGAAGGACAGGGACCCTGGGACATTCCTGCTACGCTTTAGTGAGAGCCATCTTGGCGGGATTACGTTCACCTGGGTGGAGCAGTCAGACAATGGTGAGGAGTGTTGGTCTGTCATTTGGCTAAGATTTAATATGTAGGACTTTTGCCTCATGCTCCTGAGCCAAAATGGATCTCATACACCGAGACATTATCTGAAATGTGACCGAAGCAATCTGTAAACATTTGAATCTGGTTGTCTGGTGTTGTTTGTGTCAGCAGGAGAGGCCAAGTTAATCTCGGTGGAGCCATACACAAAATCTCGTCTCAGTGCTCTCCCGTTCGCTGACATCATCCGGGACTATAAGGTTTTCGCAAATGGGGAGGCCCCGGAGAACCCACTGAAGTTCCTCTACCCCAACATTGCCAAAAATGAGGCCTTTGGACGTCATTACAACAGTCAGCAGAGCAAAGGCAAGATGGCTGCCAAGAGAAACTGACAATAATAGAGGGCAGGTTTGGAGTTCATAAACAGTTCCCAAACCTTCTGTATTGTACCTTTTGCTCCAACAAATATATTTATTCAAAGTGACAACGTTTCCTTGTAAGTTCGAATTGTCCAAGCATTGCGTGCTTGAATATATATATATATATATATATTTATGTTTGAATATATATATATTTATGTTTGAATATATATATATTTATGTTTGAATATATATATATTTATGTTTGAATATATATATATATTTATGTTTGAATATATATATATATTTATGTTTGAATATATATATATTTATGTTTGAATATATATATATTTATGTTTGAATATATATATATTTGTTGGAGCAATACCAGAGTTATGGACTTTTTCTATTATTGCCACCATTCACTTGGTCCTGCACCTGAGGAGTTGGATGTACATGTCATCAACTCTCTAGGTT
This sequence comes from Dallia pectoralis, assembly GCA_029465975.1. Taxonomy (NCBI): domain Eukaryota; kingdom Metazoa; phylum Chordata; class Actinopteri; order Esociformes; family Umbridae; genus Dallia; species Dallia pectoralis. The sequence goes on along the minus strand of CM055731.1, from coordinate 15,585,012 downwards.
TATGAAAATGTTCATGATATACTTTGATTTATTTCTTCTAGTCTTTCCATACATACCATCAATCTTGATCCCCATCTCAACTTTAAGGTGAGTACACAACAGTTTGTATCAGTTGCGAAATGCTCCAAAAAATGTGTGTCTTCAATGCACCCTCTGGAGACTTTATTCGAGCTGCGTTAGACATCCTTTATTTCTGTAGTGTATTTTGACCAGACGTCTCTCTTTCTCTCTGCTGCCGCAAGTGCCACGCCTTGCTCCTCCCCCGAGCCGCCCATGTCCCCTGGGATGTTTGATATGCTCGCCCAGCACCTTAGCCCCTTGGAGATGGAGACTGCTGTGAGTACAGTCAACTCAAACATACACATTGCAGCTAGCCAATACCCATGTTTTAGGCTTATCTACCTGGCTTGGGGTCAAGTACCTTTGAATTTGAGCAAGCAAGTTTATTTATAACGCACAATTCATACATAAATTGCTTGTGACATTTTCTCATGAAAAAGCATTAGGGTATTTGGATCCGTCATTTGTTTATTTTCTTGATTTACTTGAAATTAAATGGACCACAACCCCGATATCTACCATAGTGCTAGTCAACTCTATAATAATTTCAGAGGCGCAGTTGCCTCTATATGCCAGTAGGTGTCTCACAATAACAAAATTAATGCAAGGGTATACACTAACTGTTGGTGGTGATTAAAAGTTATGTAGATCTGTAGGATGCATATTAATTGTTGAAAAGCTATATATATTTGCATGATGCATATAAATGGATGAAAAGTTGGCTGAAACACTACAGTAAAAGGCACTGCAACACTGTGCTAATGAACTAAGTTTATTAGCTGTCTTAACTCTGTTCTTCATATGTAAAAAGCCTATTAACATAATGTGCCTCTGTACTAAAATAACTTAACCAGTGCAAAAGTAATTGTTTGTTAAATGAATAGAGAAATCTCGTTCTGGTTCTGTGTTGGAATTGGACAGAAATTGACAAAACTCCTAACAACTGTATTGTCTTCTGTACGGTTTGTCAACAAGTATGCATTTGTCTGACTTATACTTTCATCTTTTACAGATGAGTTCTCCATACTCTGAGTAGCCCAAGATGACCTGCAGAGTATGCCAAGTATCTTATATCTCCTACGGTGTAATCAAGAGTCCTCTAAAATCAAAACACATGGCATGAATAGAAATGTATAATATCTATGGTGGATGCTTAATGTAATCATTACCAAACTAATGTCAAAAATTGAATATCTTTATTGGGCCATCTGCGAGCATACAGAATGTTGCTTTCTTTTTGTCTCTGTTTGTCTCTAACCCGTAGGCTAAGTAGAAATTATATATATACAAAAATGTATAGCAAATTTTTTGATTCTGCCTCTTCAGAATGTGAACAATTCCTTTTTTCTGTATTAGATCATTTCCTACATTTAACCAAATGTAGAAGTTACGGGACACATTTACTCCAACATTTATTTTCTCTAAGCATCAACCTTGTATGGTGTTGTTGATGTCCACAAGGCTGTACTAAATGTTGTAGTAAACTAGAAAGGTAGCCTTGGCTGGTCCATTATTAGGTAAATGCATTGGAATACGTTTTGCTCTCCCCAAAAGGTGTAGAGCCATGACTTTATTGTATGTCACTCCCGTTCCCGCATAATTTGTGTCTAGTTTATTATTAACCAAATTATAATCCCTGGCACTAAACGGTCTCTACATAGCAATAGGATAACGGCCTACACCCTCATTTCTGGAACAAGACTTGACTTAGTGTAGACTGTGGACATAATCTAAGCCAATTCTAATGTGGACATTCAAACGCACTATTCTCAGGGGGGGGTATACCGTAGGTTAACAATAGAAAATACTCAATATGCATGCAATGGGGAGGTCCTTAAAGTATATGACCTGGAATTGTAGCAGTTTCGTTATGTTGGTGTGATCTGCGCTGCAAAGTATACTTTCGCTTTCTCAGAAACCACGTGGTTTCTACCCGGCTATTCCATCCGTGTAGCACCCTCCCGCTACCCACACAGAACCAGAAATCATGGCAAATACGAAACACCATGACAACGTTCAAATGCAATTTAAATATGCTACTATAAAACTTGCCCTTTCGAGTTTATATCATTATTAATATTTCTATATAATATTTGTATTAATAAGTCCAGCACGGATTTTGCAATTGGCAAAAGGTGTGTGAGTGTCAGCATAGGGATATGTTTCTATTACTGCAATTAGACTGGGTTAAATTGTAATTGAAACGTTGTGGCTGTAAAAGCTGTGACAAACCTAATGTACTTAGCAATACATATTAATCAATATCAAGACAGCTGTTCATAACTACACATTCCATTAAGCGATGAGCTACAGCTTATTATTGATTCGTTAGAATTTTTTTAACTTAAAAGGTCAATGTAAAAGTACCATGTTAAGTTTCTATTTACAATCTAGCTACTTAATCATTCTATCTTAAGTTTCTAAATTCACGAGATGACGATGGAACAGCGCTAACATGCGCATTCGATTTCTATTGGTCCTTCACTGTGAACCTTCAGCAAATGCGGAGATTTGATTGGTTAAGTAGAAGATGGGGGTTGGTGTTGGAACAGCTGTTGATAGCCGGTCTTCGCAGATGTGTTTTAACTGAACCTAAATGGCCATACCATATGTTATCTGAGGCGCTGGGCTGGTGTAGTGGAGGGACCGTTCCCATCTATCTTGATTTCGCACATTTGCAGATCCTTCCTAAAGTCAATGAAGGTAGGTGTATCATGTTACTATCATATCCACCTGATGTCAGTACACTGTTGCAGTAGTCAGTAGTAATATTGCAATCAATACACAGGAGGTTGAAAGACACCAAGAAAGTGTCTTTTGCATGCAAATGTAAGTAATCAATCAATAAGTAATCAATACATGTCACAGTGCACGGTAGGAAAAGAAAGTGAGAGTTTCTGATGCTGTTGTCCTTTTTAAAATTATATATATATTTTATATATATAATTTTATACATAATTTTATACAATTGTTTTATGGATATAAGATTTACATAAAACAATCTGATTACTTTTGACATTTAACCCTCCTGATATCTTCAAGTTTACTAAGATATTTTCCATCTGGGGTCAATTTAACCCAATTGCGAATGAAACCTAAAGAATATAATTTGTACACAAGTGTGTTTGTCAGATTCTTATTATCCCTGTAAATAAAACATCCCCCCAACCCCGAATCCAGACTAAACAACTGCATAAATATGGAAGAAAATTATCTCACAGATTGACCTTGGAAAGTGAGATATTCTTGGTGTTTTACTGTCTTTGTATTATTTCGAAGTATGTAATAACTGTATTATTATATACACAATACATTTTGTTATTGATAACATTTGGAAAGAAGAACAATTTATGGTATCAAGAAAAAGTATTTGTATTATGTTTGGGGTTTATTTACAAACCCCTGTAAAAAGTGAATTTGAACATTGCGTCGGTCTATGTACAGCATTATTTCCTCCAGTCCACCAGAATATACAGTCCAGCCTTTTTTCTACACTTTTGCAGACGTATTTCTTGCATTTCACACAGATGTTGCTGGTCTTGGAGTCATATATGTTTTAGACAGACCTGGTACCTGCCACGATTGAACCTGTAATGTGTGCATCTCTATTTAGACATCCTTCACGACAATTGCAGCAGCTGTTGATGCTCCTGTAAGACACATATTCTTTCAATATGGAGGTTTCACCAGCAGGCGACCCAGCTGTTCCAGAGAAATCCTCCTTTGACTCACTCTCCACTTTTCCAGTCCTTGTTTATTTCACTCCATTTTACAAAGGCATCATTGATGTTATAGAGGAAATGACAAGAACCCAACGGCCATTCAAGTCTGTAGGTGTCTGTGACGTAGTCCGGATTATCAACCGCACTCTTTGTCTTGTTGTAGTCCAAGACCATTTGTGGTTTTCCTCTTGAGCTCATGACAGCATCTGTGTGTATGACTCGAATCAGCAGAACATGTGTCCCATGTATGAAACAGAGATGGATGTTTTAGTCCAATTGAGAAAGTTAGCAGAAATACCAAACAAAACTTTTGGTAACACCTTATTTGAATAGACAATATGTAGATCATTTCCAGACTTAATAGAAGACTATCACAAACATTTAAATAACAATTAGTTAACAATTTACTAACAATAACCCTAACTGCAAACCTAGCTCATTCTTTTACAAACCCCTTAACACTCATTGTAAATCTAACCCGAACCTGAAACTTAACTTTGTTTTTGAACGTGTGTTGACAGTATAAGTATCTGTATAACATCTTCAAATGGTATTTTTGACTATCCAAATAAAGTGTAACCAACTGTCATTTTATTGTCACTCCTTTACGGTGGCCATATGTATAATTTTTACTGTACCACTAGCATAACGACATGCATACACAACCAGAATACTTCTGCAGTTAATGTTATAAGACAAACGTCTACAAAAGTATTGCCCAATTACACTTCCCGCGTGTTATCTATCAGTTTGAATTGTTGTGTTGACTTCTGATCATCAGTTTAGATACATTCAGTACCATCCCTCCCAATGCCAAACTACCAGAGACTGGCTGCTATTATTCCTGCCTTGTTCGGTAAATGTCTTGTTATTATTTAAATTCAGTCCTGTATGGATTCTACACAGTGCCCCTTTAACCAGAGGTACCTGTTTGCGTGGGGTATTATCTTGCTCCAACCCAATTTAAAGACTAGTTAAAAATGTAGTATTGGTAGCTCTAACTCAGTATGTCATTAAAACAAATTTTCAACCATCCAACCTTTTATCCAGCAATTGTTTATAGGCAGATTATTTTACTTATAATTCACTATATCACAATTCCAGTGGATCAGAAGCTTATATACCTGCTATCCTGGAAATGGTGTAATGGCTTTAGAAGCTTCTGATAGGCGTATTGACATAATGTGAGTCAATTTGAGGTGTACCTGTGGATGTATTTCAAGGCCGTTAAACACAGTGCCTCTTTGCATGACATCATGGGAAAAGAACTCTATCTACATCCACAGGAAGTTAAAGATTGGTCGGAAATGGGTCTTCTAAATGAACAATGCATACTTTCAAAAGATGTTACAAAATGGCGTGAGGGAAACAAAGTCAAGATATTGGAGTTACCGTCACAGCCCGACACTCAATCGACAATTTGCAAGGAGGTCAACGAACCTGTTAAACCAGTTCTGTTAGAAGAAATACGTCAAAATTCACCCTACATATTGTGGGAAGCTTGTGAAAGGATACCTATAATGTTTGACCCAAATTTCAAAATGTCAAGGCAATGATACTGGTTATCTTCTAACCCTTCATACTGAGGTCAAACACTGACTGATGTTTCTTTGTTCCTGGTTCTTAGATGGCCCAGTGGACACAGTTGCAACAGCTGGACTCTAGATATCTGGAGCAGGTGGACTTGCTGTATGATGATACCTTCCCTATGGAGATCCGTCAGTACCTAAGTGCTTGGATGGAGAGCCATGATTGGTGAGTAATCAGCAGAGAAATAAACGAAACAAAAACACTGTCACATAATGGGCTCAAACATTAGGGTTGCTCTATGCTTTTATTTCAATAAATCACTTCCCAAACAAGAAACATTTTGATGAGTAGCAGGATATTTTTGGCATCCTTACTATCGATGTTTCATCAAGCCTCCGCTGGAGTTATTGACAGCACTGAGCCTCTTCCTGTAATGTCTGACAATGTTTTTTAACAAGTTCTGGAAGAATCTTGGACCACTCCTCCATCCAGCATCTTATTTGTGGACTACTTGGAGCTGTGAAGATGATATGTATCATCTTCCTCACGTGCCTTGGGGCAGTATACGCATATATCTCATCTTCCTCATGTGCCTTGGGGCAGTATACGCATATGTCTCATCTTCCTCACGTGCCTTGGGGCAGTATAGGCATATGTCTTATCTTCCTCACGTGCCTTGGGGCAGTATACACATATGTCTCATCTTCCTCATGTGCCTTGGGGCAGTATACGCATATGTCTCATCTTCCTCATGTGCCTTGGGGCAGTATACGCATATGTCTCATCTTCCTCACGTGCCTTGGGGCAGTATAGGCATATGTCTCATCTTCCTCACGTGCCTTGGGGCAGTATACACATATGTCTCATCTTCCTCATGTGCCTTGGGGCAGTATACGCATATGTCTCATCTTCCTCATGTGCCTTGGGGCAGTATACGCATATGTCTCATCTTCCTCACGTGCCTTGGAGCAGTAAACGCATATGCATCATCTTCCTCACGTGCCTTTGGGCAGTATACGCATATGTCTCATCTTCCTCACATGCCTTTGGGCAGTATATGCATATGTCTCATCTTCCTCACGTGCCTTTGGGCAGTATATGCATATGTCTCATCTTCTTCACGTGCCTTTGGGAAGTATATGCATATGTCTCATCTTCCTCACGTGCCTTTGGGCAGTATATGCATATGTCTCATCTTCCTCACGTGCCTTTGGGCAGTATATGCATATGTCTCATCTTCCTCACATGCCTTTGGGCAGTATATGCATATGTCTCATCTTCCTCACATGCCTTTGGGCAGTATATGCATATGTCTCATCTTCCTCACGTGCCTTTGGGCAGTATATGCATATGTCTCATCTTCCTCACGTGCCTTTGGGCAGTATATGCATACAGCTATGGGTCAGAACAAATTCCTTGTGTGTGTCAACAGACTTGGCAAAAAAACCTGATTCTGATTCTGAAATACTGCCTGACAAATTTACAACGGTTCCAGACATCTGCACATGTTAATTATTGCCCTTGCTGTGCTCAGTGGTATTTCCAGCTTTATGTATTTTGTATATCCTTTATCTGATTGGTGTAGGTCAGCGGTTCTCAAACCTTTTCGGTTATTCCCCTCTTTGGACATATTTGCAGGCCCCACCTGCCCCATTACAATGCTAATGGAATACTGAACAAGCTTAAAATGTATCAAGTATTAGTATAGTAACAAGTTGTATCTAAATACAAACTAACTATCTAAATGAAATTACAGCAAGTTGAAAGAGAAGGAAAATAAAAGTGCAGCTTTGTCAAAATCTGAATCAATTTGTGCCTCTTTATTAGTGCCTGCAACCTGTTTGCCATGGTCTGTGTGCCATCAGAGCAAAAACCCGCAGTTTTCCCATTTAAGGCCGTGTTCTTTGAGGTAACTGTCCATGATCTTAAACAGCTCATCAGCTGTGGCTCTATTTTTTATGTATTTGCAAAACAGCAAATCCACGCACAGTGACTCGCCATTCACAAAGTGGACGTACGAGATGAACAAGCAGTCTTTATTGCTGTCAGTGGCTTTGTCCACTTGTAATGCAAAACGACATCCGTATAACAAAGGTATCCATGTTGTGTTATTGCCCACACTAGCCTGCTACCCATCCGTATCACAAAGGTATCCATGTTGTGTTATTGCCCACACTAGCCTGCTACCCATCCGTATCACAAATGTATCCATGTTATGTTATTGCCCACACTAGCCTGCTACCCATCCGTATCACAAATGTATCCATGTTGTGTTATTGCCCACACTAGCCTGCTACCCATCCGTATCACAAATGTATTCATGTTGTGTTATTGCCCACACTAGCCTGCTACCCATCCGTATCACAAATGTATCCATGTTGTGTTATTGCCCACACTAGCCTGCTACCCATCCGTATCACAAATGTATCCATGTTGTGTTATTGCCCACACTAGCCTGCTACCCATCCGTATCACAAATGTATCCATGTTGTGTTATTGCCCACACTAGCCTGCTACCCATCCGTATCACAAATGTATCCATGTTGTGTTATTGCCCACACTAGCCTGCTACCCATCCGTATCACAAATGTATTCATGTTGTGTTATTGCCCACACTAGCCTGCTACCCATCCATATCACAAAGGTATCCATGTTGTGTTATTGCCCACACTAGCCTGCTACCCATCCGTATCACAAATGTATCCATGTTGTGTTATTGCCCACACTAGCCTGCTACCCATCCGTATCACAAATGTATACATGTTGTGTTATTGCCCACACTAGCCTGCTACCCATCCGTATCACAAATGTATCCATGTTGTGTTATTGCCCACACTAGCCTGCTACCCATCCGTATCACAAATGTATCCATGTTGTGTTATTGCCCACACTAGCCTGCTACCCATCCGTATCACAAATGTATCCATGTTGTGTTATTGCCCACACTAGCCTGCTACCCATCCGTATCATAAATGTATCCATGTTATGTTATTGCCCACACTAGCCTGCTACCCATCCGTATCACAAATGTATCCATGTTATGTTATTGCCCACACTAGCTTGCTACCCATCCGTATCACAAATGTATTCATGTTATGTTATTGCCCACACTAGCCTGCTACCCATCGGCGTGGAGTTTGTTCCGCTACAATTAATATGCCGACATTACGTCAATCATAATTTTTGCACTACGGTTCCAGGTTACATTTTTCTCTGGGTCTCATATGTAATGCTCTTTTAATTTAGACTGCATGTAGGCTAGTAATGATTACTTTTTTTGTGGGTGTTTTTTTTATGTCTGATCTTTGATTAAAGTATTTCCTCCCGTTTGTCGCGCGCCACCTGTCACGTCTCTATTCCCCACCAGTGCTGATGTATTCCCCATCCTGCTGGTGTAGGTGAACCAGCATGTTTCCTTTAGCTGACAGCTCTTTAGTTTACTCATGGAGATGGATGACAAAGGGTTTTTCATAAATGCAACCTCATATTTATAGACCAGAGAAACAGGAACAGGATATCAATAGAGAATATCAATACAGACGCCATTTTGTTTGAATTTAGGTTAAATAGTTATTAGCGATGTCATTACTTAAGTTATACAGGAAAAAAAGACAAATGTACTATTAAATAAAATATTTTGTAATTGAGAAAGAACTTTATTGAACTTTGAACCATGAACCATTGTTTGTGTTGTTTATTTATTGGATGGGTTTGAAGGCTGTAGTGAAGTCTTCACATGATTTAATGTTGTTTTGCTTTATAATTAGTCTGCCTGGAAAGATAGTTGCTGGGAAGGGAAGTGCCAGCTACTGTAATATGAAAACTGAAAGTAAACGTATTCATTACTTTTCATTCATTGTTTTTTGTGGTTGCTGCACCTCTCAAGTTGAATAATTTATTCAGTTCAACAGTTTTTGAGGCCTTGGCTGGTCCAGCTGTGTAAGCATCTACCTTAGGTGCATACAAGTGCACTTAAAAAAAAATAGAAAATCGTTGAAAAGTACATTTTCCCGGAATTTAATTATGGCTCACAGCTCATGGAAATCCAAAAATCCGGTATCTCAAAATATCAAAATAACCTCTGGTTGTTGACCTGTGCAGGGAGACGGTGGCGACCAGCGATTCCCTGGCAACGGTCCGTTTCCATGATCTCCTGGCACAGTTGGATGACCAGTACAGTCGTTTTGCCTTAGAGAACAACTTACTGTTGCAACACAATATACGCAGAATTAAACGGAACCTGCAGGTAAGCAAGTTAGCTATTGTTTGTCAATTATTTGGTTAAAAAGGTGGTTCTGAACACATGTCATAATTAGCGTTAGTGATATTTAAAACGGAATAAAAGCTTATCTCTACCTTTAACCCAGACTTTCAAGATGCATTCCAGATATTGAGTTCTTTCATATACATATACAGATACTTTTAATTCATTATGCTAAACATGCTTTTGTTGACAGAATGTTTTCGATTAGAACAGCAGGTGTTATCTTGAGGGTGCATGTAAGAGCCAGAGCATGAGATCTCCAGTATATTTCTGGGTGTTGAACAAACTGAATTGTTTAAAGATGTAGATGTTTTAGGAAGCTATGTAGTTTCTCCCAAAAATAGCCAATTATTCCCAAAATGTATTATTTTGTAACCGTGTAACTGTAAACAGGGCCAGCCCTGACCAATATGCTGCCCTAGGCAAGATTTTAGCCAGTGCAACGCAGCCAATTTGTTTTGTTTGTTAAACTTGTTTGGCACCCCTATAGATGAACGGCGCCCCATCATTTGCCTTTACTGCCTATGCCGTGGGCCGGCCCTGAATGTCACAAGACTAGTCGTAGTTATTTCTTTTCAGATGATGTGTACAAAATGTTATCACGTAATCACAGCCTATTGTACCTAGCTGAAATGCCTGCTGCTAAGTGATGAATTTAACTCAGGCAAGAATATGGTAGCGCATTTCTCTGAAAACAGTTCATGCCTGGTCTTGCATCATTATGTTGCATACAATAAAAAAGCAACATATTACGACAGCTCAAATTACGCCACATTTGGCGAATTGTCCAAACTTAGTCAGGAGCTCAAGCCTTGACAGATTTAGGAACACAGAATAAGCTTGTTTATTGACATACACTTACACTTTCTTCATGTTTTAATAGAATTAATATATAATTAAATGTAATATTTGAAATGAATGCCACCAATATTGAAAATGAAAAGAATTTACACGTTCAAGAGTTTGGGATCATTTGGAATGTCTTTGTTTTTTAAAGAAAAGCACATTGTTGTCCATTAAAATGTATCAGAAATACAGTGTAGACATTGCTAATGTTGTACAGGAGTTTTGCTACATAGGCGTACAGAGGCCCATCATCAGCAACCATCCATCCTGTGTTCCAATGACTCATTGTTTGCTAGTCCATGCTTATTATTTTAAAGCCTAATTACTCATTAGAAAACCCATTTGCAATTATCATAGCACAGCTTAACGCTGTTGTCTGGATTAATAAAGCATTTAAACCGGCAATCTTTAAATTAGTTGAGTATTTGGAGCAACATCAAATGTGTGTTCAATTACAGACTCATAATGTTCAGAAAAAAACGTTCCTTTCTGAGTTTGTATTGAAAAGATTGAAATTTCCCAAATCTCGGTCTGATATTAAAGCCTTCTGAGAATACTGAAATCTGTGGTCATTGACCAAGGTGCTTTTACCTAATGTAGATGAGACATTTAAATGAAATTTGCACATACATGCATTTCCTGGGTTTTTGCTTTGTTATAATAAGGTATTGTTTCTAGGGTGCTCATGCAAATCAAGGAATTTTGATATGAATTCAATTTCATGTTTAATCCAGCTAAGATAAATATGATCATTTTAGTGTTTTAGCTCCTTTATAATACGAGGAAATTGTTAGATGGACACGAATGCAAGGCTATAACATACAGTAATTTTGAATTTCTGGGATGCCATCTGCACTTTACATCCTTGTCGACAGAACGTAGATAACCCCTGTCAGTGATTTGTCAGCTAGATATCTGTGAACCAATGAATAATCTTCTGTCAGATACACATAATAGTTCGCTTCAACCAGTCTCCGTCTGACATCGACCAAAAGCAAGACATAATCATATAATAAAAACCTAACTTTAATTTCAATTTTTCCCTAGTCTTTGGATATGAAGATTAAATGAGAGGTTGTCATCAATTATAAATCCCAAGTATTTGCCTCAAATAGTTCACATTGTCTAGTAACAATGTACTGGTTTAACTCTTATCTTCCTAGAATTTAGAAGACATATGGTCTTTTCAGCATTCAGGATAAGCTTTTTGTTTGCACTTGGTTTAAAGCAATTTAGAAAATACAACAAAGCTTTGCTGAGGGTAGCTGCACAATAAAAAAAAACAATATCATCTGCATAAAAAAAGAAAGATGAGTTTAGAATATTGTCACCAAAGCTATTTATACAAACAGTAAACAAAAGTGGGCCCAGAACTGAACCCTTAAGATCCCCCTTACACACTGGTATGACTCCAGATGTTAGACCCTCAAACTGGGTAGCCTGTGTCCTATTTGTAAGGTAGTTGGCAAACCAACCTACAGAATGAGAATAAAAACCAGTCAAAACAAGTCGTTGTTTTAGAATAATAGAATAACATGAGCCATGGTATTGAAAGCACGCAATATTGCTTACTGAAATTGTGTGATAATGTAATTGGCCACTGTTAATGACAAAATAAATCTTTCAAGGCACTATTCCAGGAAGACCCTATAAACATGGCCATGATTATCTGTAGATGTCTGAAAGAGGAGAAGAAGATTCTGGCCTCAGTCACCCAGAAAGAGGTGAGACATAGCTCTTGTCTTTTGCACAAGGATTTATGTAACTGGCAACTGCGGCAACTGTGACTCTTGTCTCTGATATTATATTATTTTATGTTCAATCATTGATGCAATCAAAGATTACACTTCAGTGACAGTGTTAATGGAGATTTTAAAGAGATCACAATGTCTGAAATTGTTTTTCTCAGGACAGCATCGACTCCACACCGAACAAGGTAGTGTTTGAGAAACAGAAGGAGCTAGACAACAAAGTCGACAACTTGAGGAACCAAATTCTGGTGCGTTCATTTGGAAAATAAAATGTGATGTTTTATCAGGCAGTTTAATCATCATACAAGCTCCTGTGACATAAATATATTACACATATCCATTTGAACCACCTGAATTTAGATTTTTTGTAGGGCTCAATATTGTCACTTTCTCTTTAGAATGCTGAACAGGAGATAAAAGCACTGGAGGACCTACAAGATGAACATGACTTTAAGAACAAAACCCTGCAGAGCCAAGGTATTGCAGTTAATCTAACCTCCTAATCACATTCCAATGATCATTTCAGCGTTGTGTCCAATGTCTTGCCGATAAGGATAGTATTTTTACTTATATATATATATTTATTTTTTTTACAATATATTTATTAATTTTTTTCAGTTTACATATCACATCAGATTACATATTGAATAACAATCATGTGAACCACAGCAAACGTTTTTCACCCTGTTATCCCTCCCACTGTCCCTACCCAGAAAAGTGAAAAAATAGATAGATAAAAAATAAAAATACAAAATAAAAACACAGAAGGGGTGTGTGTATATTTACTTATTTAGTTATTTGGATACATTCCTCAACAAGCGAAATGCTTGTTTACCACATCCTAAGGTGTTTGCCATTCTTCTCAGAAAGACCATTAATATGCTAGCTCAGATATGTATTTTGCTAATTAAGTATAGCTGAAAAATAGGAAATATTTGTTTTTTTGGTTGCAAGTCATTGGGAATGTTTCTGCAAGTACACACCGCCAGTTCCTGTCTGTATTTTGAGCCCCACCTCACACTATTGTTATTTAATATAAAGTAGTGATGAAAAAACATTACTTAGCCACACCCCCTTACAGGAGGGTGAGGTTAATAACACATCAACGACAACCAAATTCATCATATCATTTTATTGTGCTTGTGATCACTGATTTTCAACAATGTGACAAACGTTCCTGTAGGCCCCTGTGATTGGTCATAAGTGCCATGCATCTTGTTCGCCTCTGGTCTTTTTAAACAGAATGTGTTTGAGGCTCACATGTGCTGTGCCCAATAGCCTGGACATGAGTTGATACTAATGGTGAGTCTTTATTCTTGACAGTAGAACAGGAGGTGAATGGGATAGCACCGTCACCAGCGGTACAGAAAGAAATCCGCAATGAAGAGATGATTATCAGGGGCATGTTCGTCAAACTCGACATGACCAGAAAGGTGTGAGTCCGTGTGCGTGTGTGTGTGTGCGTGTGTGTGTGTACACTTTGTGTATGGAATAAGATAAGTGGTTCCAGACCGGGAGCACAAGGACAAGTACAGTAGCCAAAATAGTCAGGAACAATTTGAATGTCATATTCTAATGGATTGTGTGGAGGTCGCAAGCTGTTTGACAATCTAGATAAGAGTGTCTTCTTGATGACTCGTTTGTAGAACACGACAGTATGTTTCTTCTGACCTGTAGGTGGTTGTGCAACAAATCTCAAACATCCTGATCTTGGCTGGGGAGATCCAGGACACTCTAATAATCAAGGAAATGCCTGATTTGAGGCGCAGACAGCAGATAGCCTGTATTGGTGGTCCACCCAACACCTGCCTAGATCAGCTACAAACCTGGTCAGCTCTGCATCCCGTCCTCATCGGCTGCTGCATCTAACCCGAAATTTACTCCTAGCACAGAACGTGTTATGACTCTTTCAAGCCTAACTTTAGTCCTGTGTATGTGTCTACAAAGGTTCACTGCAGTGGCAGAGGGGCTACAGCAGATCCGTCAGCAGCTGAAGAAGCTTCAGGAGCTGGAACAGAAGTACACATATGAAAATGACCCCATCACTCAGTTCAAAAGCGCTCTGGAGGAACGGGCTCTCACCCTGTTTAAGAATCTCATTGTCAAGTAAGACCTCGTCTTTCACCTGTGTCCATGTACTGGTAAGCATTACATTTAAAAGGACGATTCTGTGAAAACAGCATGCGCGACAGATCAAATTCTGTGGCAGGCTATAAGCTAATTAGCGATTGATTTTTGTGTTGGCCAAACAAAAAGTTATTATTCTCAGTAAAGGTCCAAACAAACACTTGCTTGTATCTGATGTAAACATATTAGCTATTTGGGAATGGTATCCTCAACATCTAATTCATACAAGCAAGCATATGCAAAACTATTTGGGCTTAGAGTCCACACAAGCCTTGTAGGATTTAAAGAAAATGGTCACACAGTATTTTTCTGTCAAAAATATTGGCAACTATTTTTGGGAGGACTCAAACTAAGCAGTCATTAAATCAGATGCCTGTCCTAGGCCTACTTTTAAAATGCCTGTCCTAGGCCTACTTTTAGAATGCCTGTACTAGGCCTGCTTTTAGAATGCCTGTACTAGGCCTGCTTTTAAAGTGCCTGTCCTAGTTCTGCTTTTAAAGTGCCTGTACTAGGTCTGCTTTTAAAGTGCCTGTACTAGGTCTGCTTTTAAAATCCCTGTCCTAGGTCTGCTTTTAATCTGGAGAAGGCGTATGACCGGGTACCCCGGGATATTTTGTGGGAGGTGCTGCGGGAGTATGGGGTGAGGGGGTCTCTTCTCAGGGCCATCCAATCTCTGTACGCTCAAAGCATGAGCTGTGTCCGTCGGATTCGTTCCCGGTGGGGGTTGGCCTCCGCCTGGGCTGCGCTTTGTCACCAATCCTGTTTGTAATATTCATGGACAGGATATCAAGGCGTAGTCATGGGGGGAGGGGTTTCCGTTCGGTGGGCTGATGGTCACATCACTGCTTTTTGCGGATGATGTGGTCCTGATGGCCTCATCGGTCAGTGACCTTCAGCACTCACTGGATCGGTTCGCAGCCGAGTGTGAAGCGGCTGGGATGAGGGTTAGCACCTCTAAATCTGAGGCCATGACTCTCAGCAGGAAACCGGTGGAGTGCCTACTCCGGGTAGGGAATGAGTCCTTACTCCAAGTGAAGGAGTTCAAGTACCTCGGGGTCTTGTTCGCGAGTGAGGGAACAATGGAGCGGGAGATTGGTTGGAGGATCGGAGCAGCGGGGGCGGTGTTGCATTCGCTTCACCGCACCGTTGAGACGAAAAGAGAGCTGAGCCGGAAGGCAAAGCTCTCGATCTACCGGTCAATCTTTGTTCCTACTCTCACCTATGGTCATGAAAGCTGGGTCATGACCGAAAGAACGAGATTGCGGGTACAAGCGGCCGAAATGGGTTTTCTCAGAAAGGTGGCTGGCCTCTCCCTTAGGGATAGGGTGAGAAGCTCAGTCATCCGAGAGGAACTCGGAGTAGAGCCGCTGCTCCTTTGCGCAGAAAGGTGCCAGTTGAGGTGGTTCGGGCATTTAGTACGAATGCCACCTGGGCGCCTCCCTAGAGAGGTGTTCCAGGCACGTCCAGCTGGGAGGAGACCTCGGGGAAGACCCAGGACTAGGTGGAGAGATTATATCTCCACACTGGCCTGGGAACGCCTCGGGATTCCCCAGTCAGAGCTGGCTAATGTTGCCCGGGAAAGGGAAGTTTGGGGTCCCCTGCTAGAGCTGCTACCCCCGCGACCCGACCCCTGATAAGCGGTTGAAGATGAGATGAGATGAGGTCTGCTTTTAAAATGCCTGTACTAGGTCTGCTTTTAAAATGCCTGTCCTAGGTCTGCTTTTAAAATGCCTGTCCTAGGTCTGCTTTTAAAATGCCTGTCCTAGGTCTGCTTTTAAAGTGCCTGTCCTAGGTCTGCTTTTAAAGTGCCTGTCCTAGGTCTGCTTTTAAAGTGCCTGTCCTAGGTCTGCTTTTAAAGTGCCTGTCCTAGGTCTGCTTTTAAAGTGCCTGTCCTAGGTCTGCTTTTAAAGTGCCTGTCCTAGGTCTGCTTTTAAAGTGCCTGTCCTAGGTCTGCTTTTAAAGTGCCTGTCCTAGGTCTGCTTTTAAAGTGCCTGTCCTAGGTCTGCTTTTAAAGTGCCTGTCCTAGGTCTGCTTTTAAAGTGCCTGTCCTAGGTCTGCTTTTAAAGTGCCTGTCCTAGGTCTGCTTTTAAAGTGCCTGTCCTAGGTCTGCTTTTAAAGTCTACTTCCACTCAAATCCAAACTTGACCCACTGAACCTGAGCAACAATGACGGTTTAAAAGTTTTATATTTGCTGACAAAAATTGTGCAACTGAACTTGTCAAGACGCGTTCAACTACGATAACAAGTTGCCGCTGACAAATGAAGATGTCAGATCTCTTGTTGTCTTTAAAATCAGTCCACATTTTACATGGCATCCATTCTTGGATGTTTTTACATTTGACTTCTTAACATGAACAGTACATGCACGTCCACAGTTCACCCATTAATCTATACTTATGTACACAGGCTCAGGCAAACTCCACGTCTCACTAAAACCCCTATAATATCCCAGATGCCAATCACACTATTCTGACTACACTTGTCTTCTAATTTAGATTTGTAATTTATATTGATATGAACTATAGACTTGGCAATTGATTGGACCAGGGGGCCAACAACATGTTTCCTGTTGCCTAATAACATAAATAGCAGAGTTGATTGAGTAAAATACATTCACATGATAGTTAACCATGCCTAAGACCTGATGTGTGATGATTATGCAGCATTTACGCTAGTTGAAATTAGTGCTTTTGGTAATTCTCGTATTTTTTCCCTTTGGATGTCTTCCATTTGGTTGTTTTCTAGAAAATGCGTCCCACAAGATTTCAGTAACTTTCCAGAAGAAATTGAAGGACCATAGGATTGTGACTACCAAATGTTTAACTGAATGTTTCTGTGGTTTCTGTCTTTTAGTTCATTTGTGGTGGAGAGACAGCCCTGTATGCCCACACATCCTCAACGACCTCTGGTGCTAAAGACTGGTGTGCAGTTCACTCTCAAAATCAGGTGGGGCGTTAAGTTTAACACTACGAACACAATGTTTAACTTTGTATAACTAGTTGCGAGCTGAAGCCTTCATTTCCAGAGGATATTTGTCATCCCTTTTGTAACTTATTAGTGAACACACACACATCTCAACTGTCACAAATGGGTGAGCTGTGTTGTCACAGGGTGTTTAGGGGAGAGCACATTTTGTGTATCATGTTCATTAGGAACACAGCTGTTATGGGTTTAGCTAAGCACCGGGCATAGGTTAGTTAATCAGTGGGCTATTTATGGTCCCTGGTTATAGGTTCACCGGTGCTTGTTATTAATATAATGTTACATAGGTTAGTTAATCAGTGGACTATTTAAGGTCCCTGGTTAGGTTCACTGGTGCTTGTTATTAATATAATGTTACATAGGTTGGTTAATCAGTGGACATATTGTTATGAGGGGAGTGTTTGGTATGTCGTCGTGCACTGTATGTTTTAGTCATCTAGAAGTCACTTTGTGTAAGCAGGTTTACTTTTCATTTAGTGTATGTTTTACGTTTGTGTTGCTGTTTGTTTTATTTGATTAAAACCACCACAAACGTAATTTCTCCGCTCTGCATCTCGCTCCCTCCACACTTCACTCGAACGAGCCGTGACATCAACACTTCACTCTTCCATCTCTTTGTATTCACAATAGTAATTTGGCTGGAATTGTGATGGTTTTATTGCTGGTATATCTATAATTCTTTTATTCAATACTATTGCTAGGCTCCTGGTGAAGCTCCAGGAGTTCAACTACCAGCTCAAAGTCAAAGCCGTGTTTGATAAGTAAGTAATAAGAAGAAATTCACTGAAGCAATATGCAAACATGCACATGTGGACATTTGGCTCGGGGTAATATTATTGATATTTTTACAATATTTCATATTATTATCAATAGCAACATTTTTGCAATATAAAAGGCTCCTGTGACTTATTTTCTGTCTTTCTTTAGGGATGTTTCTGAGAGGAACACTGGGAAATGGTATGTCATTTTTTTCTTCACATATTCACTGATTTAGCCTAGTCGTAGTTATGACATTTCCTCTGATTAATAATCATTTTCCAGGTTCCGTAAATTTAACATCTTGGGGACCAACACCAAAGTTATGAACATGGAGGAGTCCAGTGGGAGCTTGTCAGCAGAATTCAGACATCTGGTATGAACTGGCAAATGTGCATTAATAATGACAGTATCACATACTCTTCAGATTAAACTTACCCCAGCTATTGTAAGAGCTTTTTGAGTTTTGGTAGACGTCAGGGTTGCAATCTCCCACACAATAGCTCTAACACTATCATGTACTGTTCAAATTATTTAATATCAAAGTTAAACATTCCTCGTTCCTTTTCGTTTTGTACTTTGATTATTTCATTCCATTTCAATATTTTTCCCCAGCAACTAAAGGAACGGAAAGTTACTGGGAACCGATCAATTGAGGTATAAACGGTGTACAAGATTGTGATCTCCGACACTCATACAATGTCAACGTGATACATGTTTCATTGTCAAATTGGTATTAAACTGAAGTCTGTATTCTCTCAGACACCACTCATAGTGACTGAGGAGCTCCACTCTATTAGCTTTGAGACTGAGCTCTTTCAGCCCGAACTCAAAGTCCAACTAGAGGTGAGAAAAAAAACACAGTATAAACAAATTGGATTGAATGATAATTATAAACACCAAAGAACCCAACTGTTTTAACCTTTTGTGTCTGACCTGTTTGTTTGTGTGTCTAGACAATGTCCCTACCCATTTTGGTCATCTCCCACATTTCCCAGCTACCTAGCGCCTGGGCCTCTGTGATGTGGTACAACATGTTGACTTGTGAACCCAAGGTAGGCTACTATCTGAATCTATTGATTTGACATCCTCACTTAAAAAAATACAGGCACACAGCCACATTGTATTTATTTATTCAAATGTGTCCCTTTGAGAACAATCTTCTAAATCACTCCAAGTCCTGGTCTGCAGGTCGGTTTCACCCAGCACTAACTCACCTGTTTCAAATGATCATTTAACCTTCTCTATTGTTCTCCACAGAATCATCACCTAACGCTCTCCATTCCTCTCTCTTCAGAATCATCACCTAACGCTCTCCATTCCTCTCATTCCCCAGAATCATTACCTAACGCTCTCCATTCCTCTCTCTCTCCAGAACCTGTTATTCTTCCTGAACCCTCCACCGGCCACCTGGGGCCCGTTGTCAGAAGTGATAAGTTGGCAGTTCTCCTCCGTAACCAAGCGAGGCCTCAACGATGAGCAGCTGCGCATGCTGGGAGACAAGCTCCTGGGTGAGTCTAAGATGCGAGCTCTTGACATGCTTTTGTACCACAGCAAACCCATGAGTGATACTAAGGTGTTCGTTTTAAAGACATACACACAATCAGCGAGCTGGCTAATAGTTTCTCATGACACACGTTTGGCAAGTGAGTCTTGTCTAGGCAAGGCAGGCAATTTATTTGCCAAACTAATATTAACAAAGGCCAACATTGTGCAGTTTGATCCGATCGACTCATTATACTAAAACATTCAGAAACCGCTGATGCCAGTTGTCACATAAGGCTCATGATAAGGTAAGCTAATACCCAATAACATGAAGCAATACTACTGGGACTTGCGTCTGACAGGTCCAGAAGCAGCAGGGAACCCTGATGGGCTCATCCCATGGTCCAAGTTCTGCAAGGTGATTATCTTAATGAACGTTTGGTGTTTTAACCAGCCCCCGTGTGTTCATCACATGGGTACTAAGTGCTTCTTCGTCTGAACAGAGCGAAAAGAACCTTTCCTTCTGGCTATGGATCGAGGGAATCCTGGACTTGATCAAGAAACACCTGCTGTTGCTCTGGAATGAAGGGTAAGAGTTTTTAGTCGTCATCGCCCCGGTAGAGCCCAGTCTTACCTCAGAAACACACACTCGTGTATCAGTATGTGTTTCTGAAGCCAACATCTACCATTCAACTTTGAAAAACATCTTAATTGTGTTATAATTCACTACTAGTAATTATCTTACTGGGACACAGGTTTATTATTGGCTTCATCAGTAAGAACAGAGAAAAGGCCCTGCTGAAGGACAAGGAGCCTGGCACTTTCCTGCTGCGATTTAGTGAAAGCAGCCGGGAAGGAGCAATTACCTTTACCTGGGTGGAGCACTCCAATAACGGTTAGTAAATGTTAGTCAGTACTTGGGGGTTTGTAGCTATTCTGTAACACTGGACTAAAACAAATACAGAATATACTGTATTACCGACACATGATTATGTGTGTCTCTTTCTGTATGAGATTCTTGCCTCAAAATCTGTGTAGGAGCATTATTAACGGTATTTCTGTGATTTTACAGACGTCCATTTCCACTCAGTTGAGCCCTACACCAAGAAAGAGCTAGTTGCGGTAACCTTCCCTGACATCATTCGAAACTACAAGGTGATGGCAGCAGAAAACATCCCAGAAAACCCTCTGGTGTATCTCTACCCCAACATCCCCAAAGACAGTGCTTTTGCACGATACTACAGCCGACCCACAGAAGGTAACCATTACACAATAAGAGGTACTACTGCTACCGCCACGGACAAGCAAACGCAGAAAATGAAAAACAAATATTTTTAAGAAAGCTCTAAAATAACCTGCCACTGTTGTTTTATAACAAAGAAAAATAAACAATAACTTCTTGATTAAATCACTGGGCAAGGCAAGCCAGAAAAAAACAATCAACACAACCTCGACATATCGGATGTGAAAACACACATTTTTGCTTAAAGCGTTAGGTGTTCGTTTTGTAGCCGTAGGACCATATCTTATGTCAACAGACGAGGCAGAGACATAAAGAGAACAGTTCCATGGTGGAACTGAATTTAACCAGAATTTCCCTTTACACCAGAACATTTTCTCTAATGTGCCGGTTCTAATATTGACCTTTAGACTTCTATATCCTTTGATCTTTCAGCTGCTGAGCCAATGGAGTTGGATGGTGGCTGTGAGGCTGGCTACATTAAAACAGAGCTCATCTCTGTCTCTGAAGTGTAAGTGTCTACTGTGTTTTATATAGACGTTTATTGGTTGTAAATACACCAGTAGAAAACAGACAGGCTGAGAGGCTACAATAAAAGGAAAATAAAGTATGAATGCCAATTAACTGTTAACAGTTTGCCTTGGTGTGAGTTTAGTATTTTATTATTTATTGTGGTTTAAGGCCACAACTAGCCATAAAGTGTAGATTGCATCTTTACAGTATTCCTGCCTAAAATATATGTTTTCCCCTAGTTGTGTAACAATTCATTGGGTTCTGTTTCCCTTTAGCCATCCATCCAGACTCCAGGACAGTATCATGCCAATGAGTCCTGAAGTGTATGGAGCGCTGACCAGGATAATAAACACTGCTGAGATTGCCTCTGTGGTAGGTGTCAGCCAAACAGTTAGAGCCGCATGGGGACTGGAAACAGTGTGGTAGGTGACAGTCAGTCAGAACCAGCCATACAGTAAGCGGGCATTCCTCAACTCAGACGTTACTCACATCTATACTACAAAGCCTTATGAAATACCTTCATCAGCCGTCTGCCAGTCGATGACATTTAGTTGTGAACATCGGTTGGTGCATTCAACGTCTGAGCTGGGGAATGAGACCAGGGTATTGATCTTTAGAAAACTTCCCTTAAGTTTGGTAAGTTCAAGTCTGACAGTGCCAGTTGAACATAGAGTAAATGCACACGGGTCAGGATTCAATCAGATCAGTAACATGTGAGGTGTGTAATCAAGCTCTTGCTTGTATGGTTGTCCCAAAGTCACACCCGTCCTACTTTGCATTGCAAACTCAGAACAAGACTGTTTAGGAACAAGAACGTGTCAAATATTCTAACTAATTTTAAGCGTAATTGAAGCCCACTGGTTGCAGTGGATTGTTAGTTGATAGTTGTGTACTTCAGAGGAAGAATGTGGCAATAATGGCAAAAAGAGGCGAGTGAATCCAGTGTCTTTAATCCTGAACAACAGACTCCAGGAAACGTGATCTGACTGCTAACCATGGTGACGAATATCCGAAATTGCCACTATTTAACTATAAAAAATTCAGATCGCTGTATTCTCTGATGTGTGTATGTCTTCTGTTGTAATTTGCCCTTCAGATGTGCACCGCTCACTCGAACTAACCGGAAGTCGCCAGGCAGAGTCCAGGAAAACAAGTAGCTGTGGGTAGCTCAGTGGTAGAGTGCATGCTCTGTATGTATGCACTCCAGGTCGCTGTTTGTTGTATTTGTATACATAGAGTAAATTGTTGTGTGTTGTCATTTAATATGAATGTTAATATACATGGGTTTTAGGCTGTTTGTTACATCATTCAATGTGAAACGTGGGTCAGAGTACCATTTTTGAACTGCAACTGTAATATGCAAGAAAATAAAGACACTTTCCACTTCACCATGACACATTATTTTTTGCTTATCCTTTTTTAAATACCACAGATGATAGACCTACAGTGTTATACTGTACACATACTTTGTAATGATATAAACGCTGATAAGCCAAAACCTTATGATTATTATCGGGCACCAAGATATTAGCAGCAGATCCTCCCAAGTCCTGTGAATTGCGAGATGAAGTCGCCATGGATCGTGCTTGTTGGTTCAGGACATCTAACCCCCTCAATGATTCTCTCTGCTCCAATCTGACTTTCACTATTAATACTATCATACAAACTAAACATCTTACTTGCCATGGCGACCTGTTAGGTAAGTAGGAGATCTTCAGTTTCTTGGAACAGCTTTAATTAGATCAGACTGACAAATTTCAGAACAAAGTTCTTTCGTTTCTGGCCATTTTGAGCCACCATTCGAACCCACAAACACTGATGGTGGTTGAAAGTTCCTTCAACTGGCACGCAAGCGTTGGAACTGGACCTTGGATTAGTGGATTAGTCTTCTCGGCTGCCTGCACTGTGAGCCACAGGATTGAGGGAAGGATAAATGCAGCAGTGTACAAAGAAAACCTGATCCAGGATTAATTGTCAGCACGAAAATGACCTGAAGTGCAAATTGAACTTGAAGTTTTTTATAATATTCCTCAGATTAATGCTGTCACGAGTGGTCAGAGGTTGTTGAAGAGTTTGTTGAACTTCTTACATGCAACGGGGAGGTCAGATAACAAGTCTTGAACTACATGAATGTCTGAAGGAAACTCGCACGCACGAAAAGCATTTCTTTATTTAAGCTTGTTTATTAAAATAAATATATGTATCTTGACTCCACTCCTAGGAGAAGTTGCAGACAGCTCTTAACAATAAACGTCATGAAAGGATATCCATGTAAAGCAATACATTCAGAATTGTCTACAGTTGGAACTTTAGACTGGTTACAGTTAACACCGGGGTTCAAACTCAAGTCTTCCATGTTCCACAAAACTGTTAGCCCTCTTATAAAAAGCCAAGGCAGCTAACACATGATATCATGTCTTCGGCATGGCTATGCAATACCAAACAACCCCTATTACAAAAGGCAAATTCATTGTCATAGCAATAACAAAACCAATGGCAGATAATATTACCTATTCCTGTTGCTATGACGATCATGGGGTTGTGTAGGAGGTTTGTTAAGTTAAGGTGTTTCTACCAGGTTATTAGGGGAGTGGTGAATTTCTGTGGGAAAGTTCGAATTCTCTGGATATACTTGTAATCTGGTAACTATGTCTTACGGTGTATCATTGTACTGTATAACACTTTTTCAGGAACGAAGACATTTGTGGCTGCTCCTGAACGCTAACGTTTGTGAAGATAGAAATGCAATTTAGAGAAAGTGCTGTTCTAAATTCCAGCTGTGTATCAAATTAAAATGTTCATTAAAACATTGTGCAAGGTTATTTTCTGTGGTGCCATTTGAACTCTTCCGAACGCTACATACTTTCACCATCGCCGTGTTTATCATTTGATCATTTTACAGTTTACATTTTTTGCTTAAACCGGAATAGCTAATTATTTCTGGATAACGGAAAGATAATATAATGTCATTAAATTGACCAAATGCCATCCCACACCAACAGGCTGACATTTCAGTTATTGTTTTCGCAAACAGCTCAAAGACTTCTAAAATGTTTTCACTTTTCAAATTATTATAAAAGAACATTACAGTTTTACATTCATATCCAGAGTGACTAGCAATAGAAATTAATACAAAATATGTTGGAAATAAATGTTTTTGGTATCACTCATAATACTGTACTTCATTCCTTAACAGTCACATTGGAACAAGCAGCAGCCTAACTAACTTTACACCAACTGTTACTGGTATATGCCAGTAATACATTATGCTATGCTACTATACATATTCAAGTATCAAAGCAAATATTAGGCACAGGCTTAATGATGAAAAACAAATGAGGGATCTAGGATGAATGTCAAACACGATATGTTTTAAGGTAACACATATTTTTACACAAACATAATAAACTGGTCCCTATTTCCTACTAATGAAACAATAGCTTCTGATGATGGTATACTGCAATAATCCCTTCCTACATCCATTTTAACTGCACTCTATTCTATTATCTGTTGAACCAAACGTACAGCGGTCATGACACATTTATGTCCAGAGAATTATCTTTCTACATTCCCAATCGTTTGTCTGGAGGGCTCTGCGTGGAAGAATAGATCTGTTTCTGTAGTTCATAGATTGGTTTGATTGAGTCAGCTGTATGGCAGCACACAGGCAGAAGACAAGTGTTATATTACAGGGCAACAAAGCTGTCCTGTCAGCTACCTCCTTTCTACAACAGAACCACGTGTGCGTGGCATACAGCATTGAGTTCATGGGTATAATTGTTCTATTATAAATGAGTAAATACACTAGAGAAAAACACTGACAAAAATGTGCCCGTCTAAAACAAAGCAAAGTATAAAAACATGACATTGAAAGGAAAGCGTAAGGGCATACAGGTCCTATTCAGTGGCATTGATACGTCGTGATACGTTTGATCAGGTCTAGTGGAAGCATCGTATGTCTGGTACAATTCTGCATCCTATACTGGTTTATATGTGACTAGGAACGCGACAGAAACATACACAACAGTAATTCTACTCTACTTATTATGTAATTAGAAGTGGTTTCTATATAATATATTCAACCAGACTGTTAATACAAATAGAAATCCAGGTTCAACATTTTTTTTACAGAGTGCCTGTTTTTTTTTTTTTTTACAAAGACTAGTAGACATTGAGGCCCTTCAGGAAAACTACCAAGTGGCTAGACAATTAAATTAGTATTGGTCCTTGATATCATAAAATCTGTTTGCTTTTAACAGTACATAAATATACAATTTTTACATGTAAAAGCATATGTATATTAATATAATTCTATATGCAATACACCGTTTTCACAAAGACTCAATTTGATTATACACGTTTTTGGGCTCCCACACAACACACAAGCAAAGTGAGAGAAAAGATATAGGTCAAAAACAAGAAACACTGTCACAAAAGGAGCAAAGTGCACCATGGGAGTAGAGAAAACACAATAAAAACACGTCCACAGTTCAAAAACAACAACGCGGTCATCATACAAAGTCACTCCAAAAGCATGTATCCCTGCAGCAGTTTAGGGAGTAGAGATTATATAAAAGCAGTGTGGCGCCACCTACTGACTTGGATGTGTACACTACAACATGCCGTCCAGGTTATCCTCTACGGTCTCCTTGCTCTTCTTGGGGGCCTCCTTTGGGTCATACTTGTTATTATATTCCTGGAGGACGGTGACCACATCGTGATGGCCAAAGTGCAATGCCTCTTCCATTGGAGTGTTGCCCCACCTACAGAGAAGATTTTGAGGGTAACAGATTGAGGTTTGATGGGCCTACAAGACATTTATTCTAGGCCAGTAATTGGCGTAAAGGAGAAAAAAAAAGAAAGAAACTGATTTAATTTAAATATAACCCTCATGATTAAACAATCCAACCCAACCTACCCAAAAACACACAACAGGGACAGACATTTTCTCTGGGCTTACCTGTCCTTGGGAACAGGGTTCACCTTGCAAGCTTCCAAGAGAAATCTCACCACCTCTGCATGTCCTGAAGGCAGATTGGTTCATGGTGTTAGAGGAAACAAACACATACTGTACTCGCCCACGCACTTGCTCACCTGCTACAGGAAATGACACGTACCTTCTGCTGCAGCCACGTGTAGAGCTGTTCTGGAGTCATAGTCTCTTTGCTCCATGTCCATAGAAGACAGAGCAAACCTGGAAACACACACACACACACACACAGACAAGTTCAGCAGTGTCACATAATTAAAAACAGAAAGATAGAACAAAATATATTAAAGAAATATAGAAATTATTACTAATAAAAATGTAATGAACACAATTGCAAAAGGATTGCAGGGCTAAAATATACAATATTCTTGGGGACCAGAAGTCGCTGCAAGGATATGAGAAATGCACCTTGTGGTGATGTTTTGAGTGTAATATAATGATACAGCTGAGGTTGGTGATAGATTAAGGTTCAATAGTTGGGGCTTGGGTTTAAGGTTTAGATTAGGATCAGGTTAAGTATTGAGAGTTACGTTATATTTTATGGTTAAAATGTGAGGCTTATGTTTAAGGTTTATTTTAGGTTAAGTGTTAAGAATTACGTTTTATTCTTTGGTTAAAATGAATGAGAATATTGTATTGGTCCAAACAAACAAAGTAAAATGTGAGTATGTGAATGGGCATAGAAAGCTGCATTGTGTACCTCCTTAGTGCGGAGACATCCCCAGTGTACGCGGCAAAGAGGAGGTTGATGACGGACTTGACCTGGAAGAGAAAGATAAAAGAAGTTTGTGGAACCAGGAAAACACACACAGACACATTCAATTCTGATGGAATTCTGATTACCAATCGACTCCGAACAAAAAAAACAAAAGATTATAATTACATTTTTTGGCCAATGAACTTATGTCTATGCATTGTGTCTCATTACTGAATATTAGTTTGTCTCTTAAGAAATAACTGCAAGAAAACAGCATACACACTATGTTATATAAGCCTTATATTACAACATAAATACAAAGGCACACACAGCAACTATTGATCTAAAGGGTTAGTATGAGGTTTTGGCAATTATGCATGTTATCTATGTAACCTGATTAACTCATGACAATGACATCATACGGCACTGTTTTAGCTGTTCTGGTAGACTTCCATAAATTGCACTCGTTACCCTTGGTAAGTGAACTGATAAAAATCTTGTGACCAGAGTCCTTTGAGTTGTAGGCTAGAGGGTATATCTTTTGACAATATCCTCTACTCTGCTACCAGATCAATAGAAACAATGGTTACTTATTGCATTGCAGAATATGAGTCTGATATATTCTCCATTATAAATCACTGGAGGGTGGTGTAGCATTACTGAAGGCAGAGTGATATATATAGGAGTTTTTCAATTGCTCGAAAAACTACTTTTCCTGGATCTTTAGTCAGCCAGACCAAAGGGTAACTCGAAAGAATGGTGCCTGACTATTTTCCAGAGTGGTCTGAGTAAGCTATAGAAAGAACAAATCTGAATCCACTTGTCTGGCAGAAAGAAGCACACATCTGAATCCACTTGTCAGGCAGAATTAAGTACAAAACTAAATCCCCTTGTCTGGCAGAAAGAAGAATAAATCTGAATCCACTTGTCTGGCAGAATAAAGATCTAGAGAAAGCCTGAGAAGAAGAATACTACCTATGATTCACAACAAACCAATCAATACATGCATTACCCAGTTGACAACAACACCCAGATACTACTAGTGAAAAATACATTGTACTAGGCACAGTGCTGTATGTCTCCAATGGGTTTTGAGGCTGTATAATGATCCCAAGCAGCGACAACTGCATAGAACAAAATAAAAAAGAGCTCCACATCACAATAGAACACCAATCAGAAATGAATAAAGCAAAGCGACACCCAGTAAACATGTAAGTAGCATTGAGAATTGAATAAAGCAGAATAGAAAACAGACATTAAGCACACAAGCATAAATTCCCACAGCGGACCAGGTCGGAAATGTATGCACTCAGAACTGTAATTCACTCCGGATACAGGCATCAACAAAAATGTACAATAATTTGCTACATCTGAAATTAACAAACACAAAATGTTTGTAGCAACAGCGCTAATAGAAATGATCAGGAAGCAAATCACAGGACAGGTAGGACCTCCTGGCACTTTGACCTACAGCTCCAAACCATCAGTTTCCTACCAATGGGCTGCATTTAGAAGTGCACAGCAATGTGGACCTGATTTGAAGCCCACTTCTAAAGTCATATCCCACATTTTGCCAATATTTGGGTAAAATGTAAACATTGTCTTTGTAAGAGCTAGTAGCCAAAGAGATGATTGAATGAGAGACAACTCCTTCTCTAAGCGAGCAAGCATCCACTAGGTGAGGTGAACTAATTGCAATAAAAAGCAGCATTGGTTTTCAAAACACAGACACAAACTCATCAGCAACCATTTGTTATGTAGGCTAGTTTCGGATATAAGCACACATGGAAACACTCCCACGGTGAATAGAGAATATGTGAACCACAATAAAAAGCCATTGATGGAGCGGAGTCTCTTGAATGTGTCTTTTCTGAGCAGAGCGCCAATACAGGAATTTGATAACCATGTCAGCATGTGGCCAACATTTATTTTCGCCAAATCACTACTCGTATGATTCCACTCCAATGGCAGTGACTACGTCTCCCCCAGAATGATAACGTAATGTGGGCTTAAATCCAGCCAGGCTAAAGTCAGCCTAGATAACTGTGAGTTGACACTACAGCACACAGGAAGCAACAACCGGGATGTCAAGCACAGTCCAGCACGGTCCAAAAATTCGAAGCAATGTATTCCATTAAAACAGAAAGTATTTGTTCACAAATGTATGAATTTACGTTAAAACGTTGTGATACTAAAAGCAGACAATCATTTTCTACTAACTAATAATTTAAATAATTTGTGGAGTACGCTGGCTGTTCCTTGACAGAGTTACAACATAAATACAATACAACCACACCACAGAATACAGACAGACAAGGTACAGACAGCAGCACAGTTGTCAGCAAAGAGAGCACAGGGAAAAATATCCAAACAGTTAACCAGTCTTTATTTGACAAATGGAATGCACATCCCGTTGTTTTTTGTTTGGTTTGGAGACTTTATCTGTCAAGATGCAAATAATATATGCCAAAATAACTCAGGTTGAAAACAATGTGGCAAGGCACAAAAGCATACAGACCAATGTCAAGGTGTCTCTTCTGATGGGTTCAGTACACTTTGCACTCTGCAGAAAACACAAGATCCCACCTCAGCAAAAGGTGACGTTTGGGCAGAATAGTAGAACCTGGCCACAGATACTAAAGTGCTTTAAATGTTGTTGTTTTTTTTTTTGAAATTACCAGGTATCTGAATACTATATAGTAGAATTGTGTCATATCAAATCACCTTACAAAAATAGAAATCACTGATGGGTCAGAATATTAAAATTCACTTGGCACTAAGAACCAACCAAATATGTAGTTACCTAGTTGAAAGTAAAAAAGTAAACAATATCCTTTCACAAAATCTACTTTTGTGAAGAAAAGCTTAAGCCTGAACTCAGTTTCAGTTGTGGTCATCGGAGCGAAGAAAAGAGGTATTCATTGGAAATGCTTTATTGGATTACATGGGGAAACAAGGCAATACAAAATCAATAAGCACTTCAACTGTCATTGCAATACACCTGTAACATTACAACTGCTCTAGCTTGTTTTAAATCCTCACTTCTATACAAATAGCAATGAAGCTAAGTATTGCTTTCTCCATTATCTTGTACAAAACAAATACCCAGAGATTTAAATTAAAACCATGAAGCAGTGCTTAACCAGGAGAAAACAAGCCATTTGTTGTCCAGAACATCACAATCAGTTTGAGCTTTAGTAATACAACTAATTCTCAAGATGTTAGCACTCTAGGCTGCACATGTGTTTAATGTGTATTAGACATGGAGGGCTATAGTTGATTCCACCAAGTCACAGATACACTAACGCTCAAATGTCACTTAGAGATGTCCTTGATTAAAAAATAATAATAATAGATTAGAAATACAGTTTAGACATTATTCTTGTTGCCAAAAGTCTTGAGGGCTATTAATGGAGGATTCTGTGATGAAAGCAAAGTTTGAAGAACACAATAATTATTTAAATTAGAAAATCATTATTTCTAACCGTGTCAAAATATACAATGTATGTAGGTTTTCATGGAAACCAAGGACATTTCTTTATGACGCAAATCATTTGAACGGTAGTATATAGACAACAGAAAAAAACATGCAAAAAATAATGGAGATTCAAATAGATTTATTAAATCATACAAAAACATGCATGCCAGGTCAAGGACTATTTGTATATAAACTAAAATAAAAGAGTTAAAGAATGACATTATGGGAAAGGTTACATACAACTTTGTGTGAAATCAGAAACTTTAAACAAAAATAATACTGTTACTTCTTTCAAAAACCCATATTTTATGACATTTAAATGGGGATATAAGTCATGTTTAGCAATAGAGAAAAAGAGTTAGATTCCCTTTGGGTGTTTGAGTTAACCCTTAAACTTCCTCTTGTAGCCTTTAAAAGTAACCTAACTCCAGGTTGCAGTAGTGAGTGAACAGATCTATAGATGAGACATATGAATTGTGCTGGCTTCCAGCCTCTGCATACTTCATATTAGATCAACATGGATTGCATACCTCAAAATAGATCAACATGGATTACATACTCCATATCAGATCAACATGGATTACATACTCCATATTAGATCAACGAGGATTGCATACTCCATATTAGATCAACGTTGATTGCATAATCCATATTAGATCAACATGAATTGCATCCTCTATATTAGATGAACATGAATTGCATACTTTATATTAGATCAACATGGATTACATACCTCATATTAGATCAACATGGATTGCATCCTCTATATTAGATCAATGTGAATTGCATACCTCATATTAGATCAACATGGATTGCGTACTTCATATTAGATCAACATGGATTACATACTCCATATTAGATCAACATGGATTGCGTACTTCATATTAGATCAACATGGATTACATACTCCATATTAGATCAACATGGATTGCGTACTTCATATTAGATCAACATGGATTACATACCTCATATTAGATCAACATGGATTGCATAATTCATATTAGATCAACATGGATTGCATACTCCATATTAGATCAACATGGATTGCATCCTCTATATTAAATCAATGTGAATTGCATACCTCATATTAGATCAACATGGATCGCATAATTCATATTAGATCAACATGGATCGCGTACTTCATATTAGATCAACATGGATCGCATACTCCATATTAGATCAACATGGATTGCATACTCCATATTAGATCAACATGGATTGCATACTCCATATTGGATTGTAGAAAACCTAACTAAAAATAATCCAGAAAATTGAAGTAGCAGCAGAAACATTACAAAATAATATTGAATTTATTATTTGGTCATTAAGCATTAGCAATCAAGTTTACTTTAGCAGCTAGATTAGGCTAACAGTAGCTAGCTTTCCTCCACAGTGACAAAGGCTGTTCAATGCTTTTTTAAACACTGACTGAAAATATCTGATAGGCCTCGATTTAAAAACAACATATTCAGCAAAATAGCAGTTCTATTTCAGAAACACAACTTCAATTAAAGCCAATACAAACGGTAAGCATATAGACACGACAAAAGAAGCACACAGAAAAGGTCTTTGGATCTTTGCTTAAAAAGCGAAAAAAGCTAAATAAAACGTTGGACAGCGAGGGGGTCAAAACAGTCTATTCAATAGGTCAATATTCCAATTCAATCGCATGCAAAACTTCCAAAAGAGATATCAATTGTCTGTCAAAAGCAAACAGAAAAGCAGAAGCTATTTCTTTTAAAAGGGTTTCATTTATGCATATTAATTTGAAATCATTTCTGCTTTTTACTTAACTTGACCACGACCCTGCTAAGTGGTCAAGGCACACAGACCCACGGAAAGGGCACGTAAAACACCAAGTCACGGGGTAACAGAGCTAATACCTGTTCAACAATACAGTTCCAAGCATGGTTGGATAAAATCACAGAGAAAAAACAACAGCCCCATAGCACAGCAGCCAGACACCCAAAGGCTGTGGCAGGCATGGAAACCAATTGGTGTGTCCCGGTGGCATTTCAAGAAACAACATGGAAACGTATTAATCCCATTCCCTAGCCGCACTAAGCTGCTGTTGAGTGTCACCCATCTTTTCTTGTGCAAAACAACAGTGCCCGTTTACTCGTGAGACACGGAAAGGTGCGCAACAAAACAAACTATGACATAAATATGGATACAGTACATCTGTAAATAAGACGATGCATAATTATGCTAGAAAGATAACTGGTTAACCCTTTGACATTATGAGTCGACGACAATCATTCACAGTAATAACACAAGTTCTTAATCCTTTGTAACAATGCATAGTAACACATCATCTCAATGGTATACTCGTTTATGATCCAACAGTATATTGCACAACACATATACCCTTTATAGCCATTATATGCTATCTGACATCCAGCTTCTCATAGGCTAAAGGCTTGTGGACTGATTCAGTCTGTCACCGCCAGCCAGGGTTGATTTCCCCTCATCCTGCGTCAGTGTACACACACACGCGCGCACGCACGCACGCAGAGGCATGACCTTTCACATCCATGGTAAAAAGCTTTGCTCCACTCAACAGCAGTTTAAATCTGGCTCATGTGAGACGCAGCCACTGACAACACTGCTGGTAGGTGACAGGTTTAGGTGCCAGAATCGATATGAGTCTTTGTGTCAACTCCTGATAAGAGCCTCATCGCTATAATGGAATGGTTTTGCTATTTTTCCAGAACTTGTAAAAGTAGTGAGATACATTCTTATTCTAGTTTTCCAAGGCCTTTGTCATCACAAAACCTCAATACCCTTGCTTTGGTCAACTAACACATTATACGGCATATATGACAAATACTTTCATCTCCCAAGCCTCAGTCAGAACCCCCCTCCAAACAAAGCACACAGACAAGAACCTACAGGTTGTCAGTTAGGATCACTCCTCACCAGCACATAATGTGACATGACATCATATTTCACAATATGCCGAACAAAAGAACTCGTAGAAATAAATAATCCTCTTGATAATTTATATAAATATATGAGATTATATATGGGCGTTGAAAGGGGAGATGAGGAGGAGTAGGAGGAGGTGGGGAGGAGAGTCAGGGTTCTAGTTGTGGTCCCCAACACCCTCCATCCTATAGACTACAGTAGTGGAGCTGTCCTCGTGGCATTCGTTGGGCACCACCTTTCTCCACAGAGACTCTTTTAGAGCTAGCTCTTGCTGAAGGCTCTCGTAATCCATGGGTCCAAAGGTAAGCTGCTGTTTCAAGCAACATGGGATAACAGATTAGTTAGGGTCTGCCTGAACTTGCCACAAGGGTGGCGGCTCCAGGTGTGTGTGTGTCTGTATGATTTTATTCTTAATTTCACTCATGACTAGACTTTAACTAACGTTTTCGTAATCTACAAGTTAATGAATTAATTCATATTTGTGAAAAAGTCAAATATCACTTGAGAAGAATTCAGTCGTACTTTGGTATATCCTGAATTTGTACATCCAAATATCGGTTAAAATTGTATTTGTGGCAAGGCTTCCGAATCTGCATTATATATATATATATTATGTGAGTGAAGGGTTTGTGTTTACAGAAGAACCAATCACATCATAAAACAAACATGAAACATGAAAAAACTGAATACAAATTAAAAAACTGTCGGCAAAAACACTAACCAGATAAATGTAATTAGTCAAGTAAACCACACCCACAAAATTAGTCCAAATGTTAATACAGCTAAATGTAGCTATATTTCTTAGCAACACATTCTGCAACACATAGACACTTAGCTACAGTCAATTGTGCCGCATTAATTGGGCACATTAAGGTGTGTGTCTGTATGCCTGTGGAAAGGTGTGTGTTAAGGGAAGGGATGCAGGTGCACTGAATCGTCTTAAGGGTACGTAAATCGCTACACGCAAATCTTTGATGCAAATGTATAACATATCTTGAGCTATGTTATGGTACAGACCAGCCGCTAGGGGCAGCGGTGAGCACATTTACTGTAAAATACAAAATTGAATGTCACTTTATGGTTGCAAGTTCATATCAATGAAGAAGCGACTTTTTACTGTTGTTGTAGTATTCTAACCACATCCGAAACCTTATACCCAGTACTGTAATACCAAAGCTTAAATTGAACCGTAACCCAAATTCTCTGATACCTAACCTTAACCATGCCATTCATAACATACCATATGTTATTGTAGAATTGTTAACTTCCATATGACACATTTTAGTAACATTAATAACATGATTTGTACATTTGTAACATTTAATGTGTCATTAGCTCATTGTATTGAACCCTAGCACACCGGTTCCCAACCGTTTTGAGTTAGAGTACCACAAACAGATATTTTGCTCTGCTCCGAGTACCCCTGAAGTACCTCCTCATCTCAGTGGTTTTCTTAAGTACCCCCTGTGGATAGGCCAAGTAAACACTGGCTGTGTACCTGGCCTAGTACCCCTGGTTGGGAACCAGTGCCCTAGCGTAATATATTATACAGATTTGGCTGTCAAAGATGTACGTGTACTACAGAACGTATTCCCTGAGACCGGGCTGTACTCACCCTCTGGTCGCCTCCCTCCCTGCGTGGATCGTGCTTCTTGGCAAAGTGCCTCAGGTTGTCGTAGTTGTGGAAGTTAAAGAGAGAAACTAGGTCCTATAAAGCAGGGAGAGAATAATGTTGAAGGTGGCGGGACAGAGAGCGATGAGACAAGGAAAAACACACAAGTTGGGCTGAAAATCTCAATTCTCTGACAAAATTGTAAGGATCATTGGTCTCAACCATACATTAACTTGTGTTTCTAAAGACACTGGAGATAACCACTGTGACTAGAGCAAAAGCATGCGACTAAACTTCTGATGAAACATTACAAAAATGTAATTGTGAAATCATTTGCACCGCTGACACCCTTATTGGCCCAACGGTGTGAGAAACTACCTAAACACCTTGCTCCTTCAACGTGGACAGAAATTAAAATCCTTCATGTGGCACACACCACAACTAAGCCCAAAAGGAAATGAACCCAGCTCATACTTTGTTGACATTTACAGAATCTATATTTAAAAACAAACTCACATGTTGGTCAGACAGTACCCTGTGCCCTGGACCGACAGCAGGTCTACATGAGTAGCTAAATGTTCAGCCGTGACATGTAAATTACTCCCTCGTCAATGTGTTATTAGGTTGACCAGGACGGCTAACAGCAGGAACAACACATAGCTGTCTCTGTACACTGTCTGTGTACTGAAAGGGCAATTAGTTTACTATGTGATATCACAAGCATGCATTTACAGGCTGCTTCTTAAGTTCAGACATTTTGTGCAACAAGAACTGTGTAAAACGCCGTGACACGCAAAGTCAGAGTAAGCAGAATGTTGCATCTGTCAAGTGTCTTTACTTGTGATTGTCTTTCGAGTAGTGAGTATTACTTTATTGATCCCGACAGAAATAACAGTAGGTGTCTGTGTATTACAAATCAGGAACGATAAAGTTTGAATTCTTTTCAAATTTAAGCAAACCTCTGCAATGCAGCAGAAGCAGATGAATCAGACAGTGACCTAGAAATAAATAACGCATGGCTGAGAGGTGAAAAACGACTTGGTGGGAGAAGAGTAATACTGATCTATTTTGGGACTTGGTGACGCACTAAATCAGAGCTAGGAGTCTGCGTGGCCTTGTCTAAGCACACAAATCCCAGTTGGTTCAGATGAGGCAGCCTAGCTAGCTCTTTCTATGTGGTGGCTGGATACTTATACAATGGAGGAGCGGTTTCAGAATACTGATAAGAGAGAATAGAGATGTTCTCACAAGTCACTGCCTGACATTTCCCAGAATGCTCTAGGGTTTTACAGCAGGATTTCTGTAGAAACCTTGGTATGTAAAGAGCATGAGATGAGAGAGGGGGCAGATAGGTAGAGTGGCATGGTGTGTGTGAATACGAGTTCTCCTGTGTGGATGTGTGCTGGTCAGTGTGTGAGAGTGTGTGCCCGTACCGTGCAGAACTGGATACCTCGGACGCTGTTGCCAAGCTTGTCCAGAGGTGGAGACCAGCACACTATGCCCATGACGTTGGGCACAACCAACAGGATGCCCCCTGACACACCAGACTTGGCTGGCAAGCCCACCTGGAGACATGGAAACACACGTACAGGTTACCCATAACCCCGAGGTCACAAGCGTCTGTCATTAAAGTTCCCCCGATTATTAATTTTAATATTAGAACTGTGAAGCGTGGAATCCGTGACACAGATATCTGCCTAAACCATGAACTAACTGTCTGCTTGGTGTACGGCAGTATGTTGTGTTGTACAGGACTCACATGGAAGGCAAACTGCCCAGAGAAGTCGTACATGCCGCAGGAGTGCATGAGACTGAGGGTGTCACGCACCGCCTCGGGGCTGAGCACGCGCTCGCCTGTGATTGGACAGAAGCCGCCGTTGGCCAAGGTGGCAGCCATGACGCTGGCACTCTCACAGGTCACCTCGATGGAACACAGCTGGCAGAACACAGATATAGTCACAACCCAAATGCACGATCAAGCCACGCAGCCACCGTTATAGAACTGGATTCAGAACAAACAGAAAACAACAAAAATATACTACTGGGTACATGCAGGAATCTTGAAGTTAATTTTAATACCTTTTCAAGACTTTTTCAAGACTTCTCAATATTTTTTAATACCTCACCGCCACGTCAAGCTGTAACCATTTACATCAGTGATAAAAACTAAAAAGCATTCATATCCAACCCTTTACTGAAAAACAGAACTGACCGTGCAATTCACAGTGCAAAAAATGTTCAGAAAGTGCACAAACAGCTTTGCTCCTTGCACATCCCTGAGCTAATTAATAATAAAAAGTGCACAGCAATTTTTATTTTTATTAAAGACCTAACCTGTCAAATCAATAAATAATGTATAAAAATAATGAAAAATACAATTCAGAAAACTTAAAATGATTTGTTTGAACCTCAGAACTTATTCTCTACACTACACTCACAGACGTACATGGTCACAAAACTCTCACTCACAAACGCACACACAAACTCTCCGCATCAAGGACTCCAACGTGTTTCCGTTTAAGGTGCTGTATTATCACCGTGGTGCTCCCGTGCCATCATGTCATGTTGCTTTTGCATATCTTGCAATTAACACACTTTTTATTTATGCATTTACTTTCTCCCACACTTTGGATGACTTCGGTCGAACTGATTTTGCCAACTACGCCATCAAAACAACGTTACAGCACCGCACCGCACTCAACTCAATTGCTTTTATCTCCGCGACCGAGTGGCGTGTCGCGCAACACAACGTGTTGATAATGAAATTCGTTCCCAGCTTTTTTAATTATCGATTTTTATCGATTTTATCGATTTGTTGTTGCAGCCCTAAAGTTAACTTACCTAGCCAGAACAGATCTTTATTAATATGAAACTTCTCAAAACACACACATATAGGTTGAAAATTAAATAAATAAAAATATAGTATATAGAGTATATATAATATATAGTACTAAGCAGGTACCTAGATTGGACACGGTCATCTTCCCAGAATCGAATGTGGACATCAAGCTGTTTCGTTTTTGTTGACTGGTTGAGCGACTCGTCAAACATTAACACAAACTGGCCAGCCTTGTTGATGGTGTTGAACATCTCGGTGCGTTGTAATACGCACTGGGAACGCCAGAGCGTACATTGTGCTTTTGAACTTCCGCCCGCCTGCCCGCTCTAGTGAACTCAGAGGCAATTTACGAACGTTTCTTTAAATAGAAATGACTAAATTCACACACTTTTACGATGTTTTTGGGAATGTTGGACAACTAATTCAGAAAAATACATTCAATATTTTAAGACTTTATAAAGCCGTGATAAGAATTTTTAATACTTTTTAAGGGTCTTAATTTTCCCAAAATTGATTTATCACCTTTTAATACTTTTCAAGACCCCGCGGATACCCTGTACTATAATCAAGGTAGACAGAAAAATGTATCTGCTACCACTATTCCCAGTTTCCTGAACTTCTAGGATTTCATCCAGGAATCCACGTTATGGTTCTTAAGGAACCGATTCAAACATGACTGTGATCTTAATTACTGCATCCCATTAGTCAGATCCAGGATGGCTGCTGTCACCTAAATGCGTTGTCAACACACCTCATCTCATTTCACACACGCAGCGAAGCCATCGCAGTGAACAAGTCCGCCCATGACACCATATTATTCATACCAATCTAGTCGTTAAAATATACAACAGACATTATGGGTTGGCAGTGTGTTCTTACCTGGAAGTAGAAATCCAGAATGGACGTCATATCTGTCCCCTCAGGAAAACACTGCAGAGTGACAGAGAGTGAGAGAGAAAGGGTGGACGACGAATATGATCAAACTAGAATGCTGTTTTGCGTGGGTCACTTCAGCACACATAGAGATAAAGTTAGAAAGCAACGGATGGGGTAGTGAGGAAGAGCGAAAGAGATGGCTCAAGAGTACAGTATGATTAGGGAAAGACATAGTAGCTCTTAGACCGAGAACAAGGCAGGTATTCAGTAGTTAAGCAGAGCAATCTGGTTACTTGTGGAATGAGAACAGTACACCGTAGTCACTGTGAAAGTAATGAGAACGGAGATTAGAAATAAGAGAGGCAAAGGAAGCTTTAAATCATCTCTGTTCTGACCTTCTTTTCTTTCAGGTAGTAGCCAATAGCGAAATTACGGTCCCCAGACTCACGCTCTGACTGGAATCTGGGTTACAAAGAACACACACCACCAGGGAAAAGAGTCAATAGTAGATGTGCGTGCTCGCACACACCACCAATGTACATCACATCACATTAGCCCACTTTGATTAACTCTAAACAACGTTCATATTCAAAACTTTGCCTTTACTTATCAACAGTGTGCCGGCCGTCTGAACAAGCAAGCCTTATGAGTGTAACAAAAAAAGCCAACCGGTGAAAATGGAATTTTATTATATAGTTCAATAATTTAAAACTTCAAATAGGTGCAAAAACATATTATAAAGTGTGCCATTTTGGAAGCAACCAGGGATTATTGGTTAATAAACCCATCTCTACTTACGTGGCGTTGCTGAAGCCAACATATTCGTTTCCTGCCATCTTATTCAGGAAGTTCATGACCTGGAAGTAAAACAATGACTACATGTTGTGCAAACCCATATAACAAATACCTAAGCAAAATTTGTTTACATAAACAGTTAGTCACATGCATTTTGAGCTACATATTTGAAACAAATGACAACAACACAAAACACGACTAAGATTTCCAATAGAATAGCTGACCAAAACTACCCATACTACCATAAAACAATCCTGCTACCCAAAACAGCTACCCTAAACTACCAAAACAGAGTAAACACCTTAAAACAACACATTTGACTTGAATGTACTCACATAGTCAAACTTGGCAGCGTTGCTCGCACCCTGCTGAAAGGCAATAGAAAACGTATTAAGCCAAGTTTGTTGGACAAAAGAAAATGGTCGCATCATAATCAAAGCAGGAATATAATATGTATAAACCTTGGCATACATAGTGATTATAATGCAATAAACAAAAATTACACAAATGACCACATAAAGATCACTGTTAAGCCCGAGGCCAGTTAAGCCCGAGGCCAGTTTAGACCAAGGCCAGTTTAGACCAAGGCCAGCATATAGACTTCAACAAAAATGCCAAAAATTTGACCAGTGTTAATAAATAGTCACAGTGCAAGAGAGAAGTAAGATCATTGTACAGAGTGAATAGACAAATGAATTGGACATTAGTTGGAATTACAAAAAAACTTAAAATAAAAAAAATATTAAAAAAAAGAATAACACATGTTGTCATTGAACAAATGTTGTGATTTAACATGTTTTTTTTAGTAAGGCAAAACTAAGACTATCTATAGCAGTACATCTATAAATGGTTAGGCATCAGGCAAGCAGGTTGTGGTGAGAAAACACTCCAGCTGAAGTCGATAATGGGAGAACTGTTGCCATGTCAACTATTACCCAGGTGCCTCAGAGAACTGGGCTATTCTGAGTACAGTGTGGAAAGCATTTGGTGAAAAAATACGACATTCAAAACAAGTCAGGATTGAGGGAACGGTGGATGAAGACAAACAAAAGAAAACCAGAAAAGAAAACCTACATCAGTTTGCAAGAGACCATGGAGTGGGGCAGAGGTTCACCTTTCAACATGACCATGATGCTAAACACACACAGCTCAAGGTTACACAGGAGTGGTTTAACAACAGCAAACTGAGTGTCTTAGGCTCATTAACATACTGCTGACGGCTAGGTGACTGTACAGAACAGGAGGAGGAGGAGGCAAATAAAGTAAAGAAGGAAAAAAGGTATACAGGGTGACAAGGAGAAAGGGAGGGAGTGAAGAAATTAGGGAGGTCAAAGGTGAAAAAGTTGTATTGAGATTATTTACTTTTGCTAGCATACATACTAAATAGTATGTGCATTCACAATAATACAACTTCATAAACTGTATGTCCAGAAAATAATACTACAGTTATATAACAATCAAAAAATATTTGAGTTATGCATCAGCACACAAAAACGAGTAAAACAAAAACCTATGCGACATAAAAAGAAGAGGCTAGATGGTGCTATTGTATTAGCTTTTCTAAGCGTGTTCAATGAGACGGGGTGGAACGGGAAGCAAGAAAATGGAGAAGGAAGGAAAATTACCAACGTCATTTACGAACGACCTGGCGGCAGTGGTCTTAAAATCCCACAGATCTTACATCTGGAAAATATGCAACAAAATACACAAGAAAAAAATACAGAAAAGCCTTCAACTCTGAAATGAAAAAGTACGAGTGTGTTCTGGCTGTCGTAGTTACAGATCAATCTGCACTACATCTATACACGCACACGTGGGTTCATGTTGAGAGACGAAGCATTGAGAGGGACAAAGACATGGATACCAAGGCCAAACCACTCAGCTTTTCCACATCCAACAGGCATACACGTCCCACAGGCATACACGTCCCACAGGCATACACGTCCCA
Source organism: Dallia pectoralis (assembly GCA_029465975.1). Taxonomy (NCBI): domain Eukaryota; kingdom Metazoa; phylum Chordata; class Actinopteri; order Esociformes; family Umbridae; genus Dallia; species Dallia pectoralis. The sequence goes on along the minus strand of CM055731.1, from coordinate 15,543,573 downwards.
CAGGCATACACGTCCCACAGGCATACACGTCCCACAGGCATACACGTCCCACAGGCATACACGTCCCACAGGCATACACGTCCCACAGGCATACACGTCCCACAGGCATACACGTCCCACAGGCATACACGTCCCACAGGCATACACGTCCCACAGGCATACACGTCCCACAGGCATACACGTCCCACAGTCATACACGTCCCACAGGCATACACATCCCACAGGCATACACATCCCACAGACAGTGTGTGAACACACACATCCTGATCATGTAGCATGCTAGCATTTTGCTATCGACCCAAATGTTATGTGACACCATGTAAATCAACACCAGCCAAGTATGTGAAGGAGCGGGCTATTTTGAGTATATTTACGTTGTATACTAAATAATGTACACTATTGTGTATGAATGAATGTCTTGATTAGACCAAAAACAAAAACAGGATATAGTGTGTGGTAACTGGATTCAAATAAGTGTTCGCATCTAATGACATTTTGCTATATTCAGTGAATAACTAGCCACCGTCTCTTCAACACTTGTACATTAAATAATGTTTAATGGAAAGAGTTCCTGAAAACGGATCTGGTCAGGAGAAATACGACTGTCTACGTTGAAGAGAAGCTCCAGTCAGATATAAATATAAAGTCAGAGCACCCCATTTAATACAATGTTTAATCGACATAGAAACCCATGTCATCTATATCTATTTAAAACAGAAGGCATTGAGGCTCGGACTGGTCTCAGATGTCCGGTACACATGACTCACATCCGAATTGGGAGTGTAAATTCCACCCAGTGTGGCTCTGTGTGGCCCACTAATTATCAGCTCAAACTGTAGCCAATGTTGGAGTGCTCTCTTGACACATTATGTGCCCCGCTTTATTGGAGGATTTGAAGCTCGGCCGTAGAAGTTGTTTTAAACTGGATAGAGGGAGGCAACGAGATCTACTCGTAGTATTTACTTCATAATGGGATTAACATGATGCCATTGTAAAGATACAATTTCAAACACAAAAAGAGAAAATAAATATGAACATAAAGTGGCTGGCCAGATGTAAGAGGATGTTTTGAAGTTAAAATATCCTGAATTAGCCCAAATTGAAAGAAATGCCTAAAGTATATAAACGCTCAGAACCTGCAAAACACCTCTAATATTGGGGCCCATGTTGGGTCCTGACCCAATTGTTTAAGAAACCCTGTCATGCAGAGACAATAAAAACCAGCATTATCTATTTTACTTGATCACCTCCCTGTCAGTGCCTGTTTAATATACAGTATATACATACATATCTACTATATATACACTGTATATCTATATATATTTTTTTGTTAGCATCTTTTATCCTCAAAGGAACAAGAAGAATGTGGAAAGGGGTCTTAGATGACATCAGATAAAGTGACCTGACATCTGACACAGCTCTATGTGTGGCTGCCTGTCGTATCCATGTTAATATGTACAGGTGCAGAAAGCCTGTCCTGATATGGTTTCCCTCTCAGGGAGGATTACCACAGGCCCTACACCCCATAGTGATCACCTGGCAGGTGCATCATATGCCTCTCTGTAAAGTCATTTCTACCCACAAAAACAATAATAACAATAAACTTGTTAAATCCCTTGAAAAACCGACCATTCCAAACATTAGTGAACCCTGGCTATCTGTTAGATATGGTGGAGAAGCACGACGCTAAAAAAATCACGACATCAACACAGACAGGATGAGGCACGAGTACCTTCATCATGATATAAACTAGCGGATTGTTACCTTTATTAATGAGGTGCAGACGATAGCTCCAGCATTCACCATGGGGTTGTGGGGTTTATCTGGAAGAGAAAACAACATTAAGCAACAGCTGTTAAAAGATTTACTACAAATCAATATCTCGCAGGTCTATAGTGGGAAGCGATCCTGGCATAGCATGATTGATTGAGATATCGACTATCAATATATATGCTACGGAGAACGTACGAGAAGGTTCAAGGCTTTCTTTGATAAATCACATGAAATACTCGATCTGTGTCCAGTCAAGACTGGTTTCAACACTTCACAGTTCACACCCTCTAATAGTATACTGAAATGATTGTAGAACTGACTGGAAATACAAAAGGCATACATCACAGAGAAAATACACACACACACACAAGATTATTACTGTTATTCAAACAAGAGAGACATGACTCCTCAACCCTGAGCTCTGTGTCTCTCTGTGATCGCAGCCGTTTTAATCATTGTACCCTACAAATCTGAAAACACAACATCCTGTGTTGTTCAGCCATGAGACTGTAATAACAGGACTCAAACATCCACAGGGTTAAAGACCAGGACCCCTGTACGAAACACATCAATGAGTGGGAGTGCCGATTAGGGGGTTCCAGTGACCGGGCCCAAGTGGAAGTTATTATATTCTACATGAATTCTGTCAAATTAATTTGTTAGAGTTGTCAACAACAATGACAATGGAAATGTCAGTGAAATCGAAGCGATGTGGTGTCATTGATTAGGCAGGAAATGGGAGAAGACGTCTTGAGATAGAGAAGTTAACAGATTAACCAGATTTTTGTTTCATGCGTTTGCTCTGATTTACCCGGGCACGTCCATTTTGTTGTGGTGAGCAGGACACTGTCGTGTATCCTCCAGTCAAATCTGGTCTGTTGTGTTGAGGGAAGGAAGGTCACCTTTACTCTGACTACATGAGAAGGTCTGTGTGAAGGAGTACTGCAGGCTATTGGCATTCAGAGGAGGAGCACGAATCTGAGCCTAGATCATTAAAGTTTCAACACATCACTATGGCAACGGAGCCCTTGGAGAAACCGAAAGGCCAGTTAGAATAACGAATCATCTTCGTTTGTCGGGTGTCATGGGGCGCAGATAGAAAGGCTCACGGATGCATAGGCTCATTTTAATGTTTTTTCTTCTTTCATTTGACCATTTCATATGGCTGCTTCCCACTAATGTGTTTTTGTGATGACAGTCTTTACTGGCAGTCAGCCTCTGTGATGGCTGTGTGACAGCCGTGTTATCCATCACCGTGACAGAGGATGACGTTTGAAGTATCGACCTGTAGAGAGGGCGACTAGGAATAGACACATCACTAGTGGCCTCTTCATTAGGTGCGTTTACAGAATTAATCAAACAGAGACGAATGGCTGAAGGGGTGGAAAGACTGAAAGACAGCAAATCAATGACCTACGTCGTAGTGTTTAGGAAAATAATTTGGAAGTGTTTAGATGTATGGACACCAGAGGGGCAGGACATTTCCCAATCCACTTTAACAACCAAAGTAACGAGGAATGTACTTGTAAATGCAAATAACCTTTGATGAAGGGGAAAATCAGAATTAAAACAGATTTTTGAATCATAGCAGTGATCTGAAGAGCTTTTCCCATTTATATCATGTACATTTAATGACATTAGCAATAATTCGTTTTTGGAACAAATTGTGTTGTTTGTCCCTTCTAGCTCACCATCCTCATCCAGGAAGAGCTTGTTAAATCGCAGGCCACTGGGCTCCTTCCCAATGAAACGGTGCACATACTCTGTCCCGTGGTCATGGACGGCGATGGCGTATTTCAGTGGCTTCACACACGACTGCAGGCAGAATGGGACTTTGGTGTCGCCTACCGTGTGTCTGTTGAAAAACGGTAAAGTAATGTAAAATCACTTTATTGTTATATTCAATACATCCTACTTATCAGAAACAGTTTAATTGATTTGATTTGTGTGAGTGATTGTTTGTCACATGACACCAGAAACAGTCCAGATAGGGCAATAATACGCAACCCACAATTACTGTTTCCGAATGGTTCCAAATATATCATGAATATTGATTTTCTATGCAGATATGGTCCCCAACTATGCCAATAACATGTGCACGCAGGAACAATAAAACTGGGCGGGTTGACTTAATACAAAGAGGTTTTGAATATCTGCAGTGTATTGCCAAATTGTTGGCTCGGTCAAACTACACACTTAGTTTATAAAACATGCCATTAAACTGTATACTCATACTTCCTAACGAGGATGTGGTGGGATGAAAACAGAAAAGCCAAAAGGGGGCGAGGTACTGTTTCAGAAAAGTCGGCATAGCAACGTCATTCACTATGACCAGACACCATGTGACACTTTTGCAGGAGATCAGGAGAGGCGTGACACAGAGAAAATAGACTGAGGATGAGTAGAGGGTGGAAGCATGTGAAAACACGATACATAACGGCACTCAGGAGTTTTACACCCTGTGGTTTACTGCAAATCATTATCAACACAACTGTTATGAAACATTATGTAAACACAACACCTCATTCTGTTATCTTTATAACATCATAAAATGGAGAAACAGATTAGTTTACACAGACACACCCCAAGATTGCAGAGAAAAACACAATGTATATTACCCACTTCACTTATTTACAAAGTTTTTTTTCAAAAGGGTTTGCCAGAATGAAGTAGTATACACAATGACATGTCTGCCAACCCATGCCTAGGTGTAAGGTAGACGTCATATCTGCCAACCCACGCCTAGGTGTAAGGTAGACGTCATATCTGCCAACCCATGCCTAGGTGTAAGGTAGACGTCATATCTGCCAACCCACGCCCAGGTGTAAGGTAGACGTCATATCTGCCAACCCATGCCCAGGTGTAAGGTAGACGTCATATCTGCCAACCCACGCCCAGGTGTAAGGTAGACGTCATATCTGCCAACCCATGCCTAGGTGTAAGGTAGACGTCATATCTGCCAACCCATGCCCAGCTGTAAGGTAGACGTCATATCTGCCAACCCATGCCCAGGTGTAAGGTAGACGTCATATCTGCCAACCCATGCCTAGGTGTAAGGTAGACGTCATATCTGCCAACCCATGCCCAGCTGTAAGGTAGACGTCATATCTGCCAACCCATGCCCAGGTGTAAGGTAGGTCTACCCCATATGTGCCAACCCATGCCCAGCTGTAAGGTAGACGTCATATTTGCCAACCCATGCCCAGGTGTAAGGTAGGTCTACCCCATATGTGCCAACCCATGCCCAGGTGTAAGGTAGGTCTACCCCATATGTGCCAACCCACGCCCAGGTGTAAGGTAGACGTCATATTTGCCAACCCATGCCCAGGTGTAAGGTAGGTCTACCCCATATGTGCCAATCCATGCCCAGCTGTAAGGTAGACGTCATATGTGCCAACCCATGCCCAGGTGTAAGGTAGGTCTACCCCATATGTGCCAACCCATGCCCAGCTGTAAGGTAGACGTCATATGTGCCAACCCATGCCCAGCTGTAAGGTAGACGTCATATGTGCCAACCCATGCCCAGGTGTAAGGTAGACGACATGTGCCAACCCAAGGTAGAAGTCTATGATTGGCTTCTACCACAATATCTTTAACTGGCTCCTATCCCAGTCCAGATAGACCTGTGCTATCGTATCACAGGGTTTATTTACCGATGTTAAATAAGAAAAGCGTTTACATTTCCAGTGTTGCCAACTGCTGACCAACTGTTGTACTTCAAAATAATATTAATAATACCAGCCCAGTTGAATACCATGACTGAGGCTACGTGAGCGCACATTGGCGTGGTGAAGTGCATGTCGTACCTCTGTCCATCCACGGTACACAAAGAAACGGCCCACAAGTCCGGGCTGAATTTAGCCAGCTGGGGAATGTAGTCTGCAACCTGAGGACATAGGAATGATTCAATGACAGTTCCAAAACAATAATATTTAAAAAGACACACAGCTCCGTTGACTAAAATATATCTGCTTATCATCATGTAAAGATAAGTACACACAAAGAAAAACAAGGACCTGTCCCAAAAAAACTAACATAAAGTATACACTACCATTTTGAAGTTTTGGGGTCACTTAGAACAATATTTGTTTATTGAAAAAAGAATGGGGACCTTTAAATGTGGCTTTCATCAGAAAATCTTCCATTTGCAGGAATTACAGCCTTGCAGACCTTTTGCATTCTAGGTGTCAATTTGTTGAGATTATCTGAAGCGATATTACCCAAATGCACTTTGTTGTGTTCCAGAGTTAGCCAGCACCGCCCAAGTTTTCACCTGTTCTATATTTCTATGCAGTGAAATACTGTTTGTTTTCTGTTTGGCATATCAAACCCTCTCAGTTTGATTTGTTCTGTGGTCTGGTTGTAGTTGTTCATTTGCTTTGGTGTTTTACCATTGGTGTAAACAACTTCCTGTTAGGACATGACCCGCCCCTCGTCTTCTGGGGTTTGGTACCACATGCTGTAGGAAGTTGAAGGTGGAAAGAAGAATGAGAGACAAATGTTGCCCAGGACGGGATTATTACCAACCTGGCCTTCTGTCAGTTTTTTGGCACTCTCGTAGAGCTCGTCAATGTGGGAGGAGAAGGACTGGAAGTCGGGAATGACAAACTTCTTGCGGAATGCCTGAGTGAGCAGGACTATGTTGCTTTGGACACACCTGAAAGAAAAAGTGATATAAGGTTATAAGGACCTGATTCGCTTAGCGGAATTCGGGAGAAACCAAATGTAACCTGGTTAGCCACAGGACAACATCCAAGGCTAACAGAACACGAACGTATAGCATGTACAAATATATATGAATCACAGATCATGTGCTAAGTGCTTACGTTTCTTGACCGCAACGCAATAAACTAAAGCAGTTATTAAACACTCAAGGAGTATCAACAAAACACACTGTGGTAAGAGCAAGCTTTAACACAACACTACTCTTAAACATTCCCTAATACTTGTAGTATTATCAAATACAATGCTATGTCTCAACACTGCTCAAACGTTACATGAGCGTAAACATTCGATCCATTCGTTTATCTGACATTGGGAAAATACGAAACTAGCTTCCATGCTAAATCCTAAACTATCCATGTAAAAAATTAAATAAAGCACAGTTAACTGTAGTTGTAGATTATGTAGACATTGTGTGACAGCTATGCTAGTGCTATTTGAACCTTCATAAAGATGCTTATCTCAACTACAACAAAAAATGGCCTATCTAAAATATAAAATATATAAAATATCTCACAGTGTTAGCCAGTGGTTTCCAACAGTACACATTTGTATTGTAGCCCCAGCCAAGAGGCTACAATACAATTATCTTAATAAAATCATATTGAATTACATATGGTAGTCCGAGGCAGGGAACTAATGTTGTAGGCAAAAATGGCCATGTTAAGGGCTAAATGTTTGAAAACAAGTGCTAATGAATAAACATTTTGTAAGCCTTGAGATGTTTAAATCTCTTTAAAGTCCCTGAAGAACCAATTGATAACCAACTGCATTTTAAAGGATTCAATTAATTGTTTCTAATAGGAAACAGTGCTGCCAATCATGCAGAGTGCCTGTTGACAAAATTATCCCTTTACATATCATTAAAAAAAGATACCCTGGTGTATCCAGGAGACGGAGACATTTCAGACCGCCATCTCCATCCATCTGCTGCAATAATTAAATATAAAATCTTCAGGGTGCTTCAGAATACCAGGTCTCATCTGTCAGGCTGTAGATACTTAAATAAACTAGCCAAAAGCCATTCCCGCGAGGGTTGGGCATAACGACATTTGAGCACGTCTGGGTGGTATTTAGGGAGCAACCCAGAATGAAAAAGGGTTTATGCATGCACAGGCACCGATTAAACAGGAAGACTGGCATGGGCATAACTCAGCATGGGTGAATAGAGACCCATTCAGCACTGAACAGGCGAAAAAACACATTAGCAATATGATTGATAGCGCCTTAATCTTACTGCCACCTTGCTGTCCCTAGATGCCCCATATTGATTACTATCCATCCGCTGCTGAGTGTGTACAGAGAATATGGATTAACACAGTAGCCTGCCAGCAACACCCTGGACAGTCACCTGCTATAAATAAACACACGGGCACATGCACAGAGACGCACGCACAATTTATTCAGCGGGTGACGAGAGAGAATGCTGATGAATCTCAATGGCAAGTGGCTGCTATTAGAATGTCTAAAAGGTAGACACAGTAGTATGCCCGACTGATGCAACGTAGACAGAAAAACCGGGCCACCTGCCACAACAAAAGAGAACAGGGGCAATTTACCCCCCAAACAGGGTCAATTAAAAAAAAAACCGGGGTCAATTTTACAGCAACGTCTTGCATATTGCTCATCGTAATTTTTACGATGCTGCAATTGGCAATGTCTGCTCAGCCGGAGTTTAGTGGTGAAAACATATGGGCTTTATCATGCATAGTAAAATGATTTCTCTCTGCCACAGGAGAATATAAATATGACATGGGTTGGCTGCTAATGACAAGGCCTCGTTTGTGAGTGTGTGCATGAGTGGGTAAGTAAGCATAATATTTGTCTTTAAATAAGATTGGGACCAGTGTGTGTGTGTGTCTATACGCACAGCTACACAAATGGGCCTGCAATGTGTGTGTGTGTGTCTGTGCGCATGTCTATACGCTCAGCAACCAATTTAGGCCTGCATATGTGTGTATTTGTGTACATGTTTTACTACCCAGGTGACTCAGTAAAACATCCCCATTAGGATAGGTAAACAGGAAAACATTTAGCTGGTCTTCCCCTTACATGTTAGACTAAAGGTTACAGCAGGGGAAAGGTCATTACTGTATCTTAAAGACACAGTATACATTTTTAAAATAGCTCCAAATACAGGTGGCTTAATAAAGACATCTGTCGTTTTATCCTTCTGTGTCCACAACGTCTGGCAGTAAGGTGGGTAGACTGGCGTGGCACAAGTGGACATGTTCTGAATAACTAATGCCATATTAACTCAGAGGAACAGATTGTATAAATAATTCATGAGATTTGTTATGAGAAAAACACTTTGGACATTGTCTCCAACCAGAGCCCAACACCATGCCTGCAGTGACAAACACATGCAGTAATTATACAATTAAATCCCATAGAAGGGCATGTCACCTTACTCAGATGAGCTAAACCTAATCAGCCTGCACTCTACTGGCCGGGACGCCCACCATCATTTGGTTGTGATTGGTCCAATATTGTGAATAATCTCATGCGTTGCCATCAGCGGTTCTGCCAGAGCATGCCGAACCATCTCCGATCCATAGAACATCTGTGCCATTGAGCATTCGACATGCTGTGGTCAACACGACTTACTTCTTGAAGAGTTGTTTGTCCAGCATGACTCCGTCTGAGGTGCTCTTCAGGGTGACTTTGAGAGTGTCCATGCATTCTTTCAGCCGGGGGTCTCCTGTGCGTAGACCTGTGGCCTTCAGTGCCTGCAGGAAAGAGGTAGACCGTTTCAGGATCTCCTAAACTGATGGAGCTCCACTGACTCCACACAATCACTGAGTCAACCAAACATTCATGAGGCCTGGGTGTGTCCGTGCCATCACATTTTTGTCACTTGATGTTATGCCAAACGCCAATCAACTTGCCAAAATAACATCCATGTCTGGGAATCACTCCAAGATCTACACAAGTGTTAATAACCTGAAAGCATTACTGCTAAGCATTTTGATGTAGCATTTCTCCAGTTATTATCTCTGCACTCTTGACTTCTTCTTCTGAATTCTTAATGTCTGTGTTATTGATATTATTGCACCTGCTCGTCCTCTATAAAGGGGAAATGGACGAAACAACCTAAACCCAATGCACACTACAGTCTCACAATAACTCACTGTGAGGAACTTGTGCACAGGGATCTTCTCCTGGCCCTCTGCTATGGTGTAGAAGAGAAGGTCCTCCAGACTAGGCAGGATGCTGGCCTTCCTTTTCCTATAGGGGAGAAGCATACAGAAACCCAACGTATGAGAGATCAGTATAATCAACAGTTAAACACAAACCCCTGTTTGTCCTGGGCCTTACTGAAAAGGACATATCAAACTGTGTAAAGATACGGTCACAATGGTTGGCATATAAAAGAACATTTAAGATTACAGATCAGAATTCAAAAACTTTCCAGGAGACATTTTCAAAACTTGGAAAAAAAAAGGAAAAACACATTTCAGATCTATACAGAAACAGAGTGGTACTTTTAGTTATTTGTCCTCAACTGTTTCAGTAATTTGAGGCAGGGAATGTTTTTCTACCATGAGCCAAAGAACAGTGAAGTGTACTGCCTTCCACAGATAATAGGTAGTGTACATATCGTATGTCTTAAGAAATTATATTAACTCAACATCCCACTGAGAATAGCTGGCAATACTTGAAAATGTCAGTCCACAAATGTCGTACAACTAAATGGAACAACCTGGCAAGAAGAATCAAATCCACCAAGATGAATGGGCCAATATCACTCCAGCACTGTGTACAAAGCTGCTACGCTTATATACTAGCAAATGTTAATGAGCGGGGATGGTAAAAAGAGAATATCCTCCAACATAAAACCAATTTCACCTTACAATATTTGACTTTAAGATTCAACGTTTAAAATTAAAATGTTAAACTGCTATCTATTTTGAGATAAATCAAGGATTAAAAACCAGGTTCAAAAACAGAGGTTTCTTTTTGATTTACCTTAATTAAAGGGGTTGGTATATAGTGTAGCAATGTTTTTATTTAGAAAAAAACTGGATGCTGGTTGTAATGGGTTTACATCCATGGCTGAAGCCCAAAATAGATATACGTGTACACATAATCCTTTATAATCCAAAAGGAAATAAAGAAATGGAAAATAACAATCACTGTGTTTGTCTGGTTAAATAAAGGGTTTGTAATGCTGTTGGCATTCCAGTTCTGTTATCACATTAATAGGCAGGGCTTGTCCATGCCTGCAGTGGCAGGGCAGAGTGAACGCTGCCAATGCCATGGCATTCTGCCACCTGCAGCTCAGCAACTGGCATAGTTACCGGGGGTGACAGATACATCCGACACTGCGACAACACTCATTCAAAACGTGCGCACGCCAAGGGCATCGGTCCTTTATGGTCATTACTGTCATTACAGTTTACATTGTTTCAGCATTCTGCATAGTCTCTGCGTGACCAAAAACCATTAGCATCTATTCAGCGTGGTGGCAGGGTGGTGAAAAAAATCTTTGATACTTTAATCCTTAGGCATACAACCAAATAAGGATTTTGGGGGAAATAAATAACACAATTGTCACAGACATAGGGAGATGGGGAACTCTGGACTGAAAGTGGAGAAGGAGACACAAAACTAGGTAACACTTAACTTAAAGTGTAAGGAGACAAAGTAGTCATAGCTCTGTCATATAACCATGTGATAACATGTCCACTGAGTGAAACCCAACAGGACAGTTCCTCTTCAGGAACAGGGTAGAGCACCCCTGATGTTTAACAGTTGTGATGAAATGTGACATAAAACTAATGTCTTTAAGATGACCAGTGTTACAAAATGGTTTGTTAGGTTTTGACAAAATAACCAGTCAAACCATGCAATATATGACAACATTGATCTAAATATGTGTCATTACAGTGGCATGACCTTTTTTTTTACTATATTTAGTTGTTACTTAATAAAAAAACAATATGCTCAATAATTCTATGTTTTACTGAGTGTATTTTTATACACTAATACATTAATATCAATACGGTGGATAAGTGGTGCAACCACAAAAACCTTTCTGGCTATGCATACTAGCCCAAAAGCAGTCATTTCAAATGTAAATAGTTTGTATATTACACCAATAGATACATAAATACTTGACATTGATCACAAAAAATATGCAGCCATCAAAAGCAATTTACATCCTCTATCAACTGGACTGGACTAACATGCGGTACTACAGTGGTACTAACAATCTTCTGCTTTCTCCTTGTGAAGACCAGTTGTGTCTGGTTCTGTCAGGATCACACAGACACAGGGTCCACAAGCCTGATGAGATGTGATATTCACCATTGCCATGTGGCCACACATTCCAGCATCAGTATACAAAAGCTACATGAGATTCCTGTCTGTCCCCCAACCTTCCAATGGATTAATAAAGACAACACTCTGGTCTAGTTCGCATGCCAATAACGACATCACAAAGCCCAGCTCAGCACACATCGAACAGCGACAAACTACTGGATAGAGACTCACTGACTGTTGTGTCACTCAGGGCACAAGCTCTCCAGAGCTCTAACAGCAGTGGGACTGATTAAAAAACGCTTAAGGGTTAGACACACATAGCTACAGAGTAGGTACAGATTTTACTTGCTCATAAGGGATTGGAACTGTAAAATAGTCTAATACTAAAACCTGCATGGTTCATAAACTAAACTAGCATCTCTGACTAGATGGAGGTCATATTACCCGCATAAAAAAAACAGGCCAAGTCATCATTGTTTTGATGCTATATCACCCTATCAGACTCACAGTCACGTTGGCTGAACACACAAGGGTTTGGTTGCAGTTTTCCAGCTGCTCTCCAGCTTTGGTTGTCTTCAACCTGAATTTGTATTTCAATTCTTAACTGATCCAGTATCGACCTGAACGGTTGATTGGAAACTTTTTCCAGGCGGTTTGCTGCTTGCACACTTTTTGTGTCCTCCTAAACATCATGCAATTCACCTGTTTCTTACATCGCATCACTTAACAGGTTGATCCCAGATCAGCACATTGGGAAACATACTGTTTGGAACAAGCGCAGTAAGGCTTACTCAGACAGACACATCCAACCCTGCCCAAAGCACATGACACACCCAGTAAAATAATGTCTAAAGCTATTAAACTATGGTTGCAGGGATATTTTCTCCTCCACTTTCTTTTGTGGAAACCTCAGGAGAGTTCAGCTTATATATTAAATCTTCAGTGCAGCGTGTTGGGATTCAGACCACAAGCTCTCTGCGTGACCAAGGTTAGCCTTCATCATAAGGAACCCAGGTATTGAGGCAGATTTGCCCCAAAGCCATGTATTATGTTGCAGGCCCATTGTAGCCAGAGATACAGGATTTATGTCTACTCTGGAGACTGAGAGGTTCAACCTGTATTTCTCCATCGCTCAGCCATTTTGGTACTGATATTCTACACTGTAACAATATTATTGAATATGCATTAATTAATGTCTACATTCAATGTTGGCTTATTTGTTAATGTCTATTAAAGGCACCGTATTTATATTTTTTGTGCAGTATTAAATTGGCCGGGCAAAATGAAATCACATTTCATGTTACACTGCGTTTGCCCCATGCCTTGCTTAATAGCAGCAGCTTCAAGACTGACAACCCTGTCACACACTAAAAGAGTGTCGGAAAAAAGGTGTTAATTATTTGGGATTTTATTTTTAACGCAAAATACTGACAAAGGATCTCTCATCTTCATATCATCAAACAGAGAATTCCACAGTTGAAATTGCCTCTACGACTAAGTGAGTACGCTAAAACCTGGGTTACCGGGGAAACGGGAAGTGTTTTGCTTTTGCTCCGTCTAGCTAGCAATCACTTGGAAGTAATCACATCCAACCGTCGCCTTCACATGACTGCTGACGGCGTGACACAACTTTTCCTTACAGAAAAAAGGGGCGGGGGGTGGGGGGGGGGCATGAAGGGAGAGCAGGAGCACAGACACCTATGAAGCAAGACCCATATGAAGCATCAGGTGATCATTTTCACTCCCCATGGCAACAAGGGAAAGCCAGGTGGACAGGCAGTGGAAGACTATAGAGCCAGATAGAACTGGGCCGACAAATCCGACATTTATCACATTTATGAAACATTCGATTTCTGTGGAATATACATTCACACACTAGTTATAATAGCACACATACACTATACAGAGCAGGCGTTCTCATAAAGAGGAATATATGTGCGGCGGTCGGCACGGCTCAGCTCAGCTTTATCAAGCCCCCACTAGAATCAACAACTAGGTTTGATGAGAAACGGGGGCTGTTATACGGACCCTGGTTACACAAAGACACACACACACATTTCGCTAAGTGCTCTTCTCCCATCTGGAGCATGTTGAAGGGCAGGATGTGTTCACACCAGACGGTTCTGCTTCACTTCCTTCCATGGTTCTGTCAGGGTCCTCTGGTACAGTACCCTAGGCTAGCCTAGGACAATGATTACCATCCATCCACACACCTGCACCTCGCTAGCTTACAACAACACATACTATCGGAGGTGTCCATAACAGAAACCAGTCAGAGTTAAATAGTTAACTTTATAATTAGGGCTGGGATATTTAACGACTTAATCTGATGCGTTAATTTCAAATGTTTAACGCGTTAAAATAATTTAAAGCAATTAACGCACCACTTTATTAAGTTTCGGTTTCGGTTTGCTAAACCGAATTCAAATACCATAGAAGCAGCTCGTCTTTAGTTTATCATATAAAAGCAAACACATGGTCATTATTTACGTTACTAGAGAGTATATAGGACAGAAACACCCGATCATTATTGATGTTGCAATCCGCCAATCCGCGTTACTGCAGTAATGTGCGCCAAATCGGGCTTTTGACCAAACAAGTAATCGTTAACCGATGTTTTAGATAAATAGATAAAAACTGCCGCCCGATAAACACAGTAGAAGACGAGGGACTGAAATAAATCATTCCAATTGCATTGGGATCCCCATCATACAATCTACCCTCTAAAACGATTGTTTTGAGACATAACCTGCTGGAGAAAGCAGAGAACGTCACTCTCATGGAGACCCTAACCAACCCGACATAACCAAACTTAATTTCACTTCATTCTGTTTGTCATTCATATTACAAAGGCTGTTATAGACTTCTTTAAAATTAATCTGGCAACTTTACATATAGTTCAATTATTTTGGCCTATAGGCTTACGTTCTAAAATAATCTATCTTTGACATTGATGGTTTCACCTTACACTTTGTCATTTTGTTTTTGAAAATGTTTTATTTCATTTGGACTATTGCCAAGATGATCCAGTATTTTTGATAACCTTCAGGGTTTAAATATATAACTTGCACTTCAACACTTTGTTTATAAAGTTGCTATATTTGATAAGAATGACTATTCTGTATTGTTCACAGGAGAGACTATCATAAAATAATGTATTTAAAATATACTTCATTGTGTTAATTGATTTATTTCATTGTTTCAAACAACTTGGGGAAAATGCGATTAATCGCGATTAATCACAGGATTGTGCGATTAATTAGTTAATTTTTTTAAATAAATTGACGGCCCTATTTATAATCTGACCTGTGATCATCTTGCAACAGCACTATTAGGCCGACCTGTAAATGACTAATAAATACTAAATATTATAACCAGTGTTGACCTTCAGTTGTCATATGTCACGTTGGGTTTCTCGATGAAGCAAATTAAAGTAACATACTTAAAGGTGCACTCCAGTCACATGACCATCCAATGAAAATCTATTTTCGGCTGATAAGTCCCTCTATGGAAACCAACCATTGGCTTAGAAGACAAAATAAGAGTGGCAAACAATTCTAGCCTATTGAAACAGAAGTGCATCCGCCAACGCAGACAGTGTCATGACTCCTACAGGAGAAGCGGCAGCTCCACCTGCGGGCGGTATTCGGCGGTCGTCCTCCCCGGCCTATTAGTCATCACCGAATCTCCGCCCTCCCTGCACACCTTGTTCAGTCTCGTCATCACTCACCTGGTGACCATTACCTCATTAGAGGTGTATATAAGCTCCCTTTGTATTGGTTGTCTTTGTGTGGAATTGTTATACGTTACGTGTTTTACTGTGCAGCCGGGTCTCTGTGTGAGCTCGGCTCTTATATATTACAACTCTGTGTGAGGAGTTTTGTAGCAGTTTGTGCGCTGCGTCGCACCCTCTACGTTGCCTGCGGGCTTTACTTAAGTATTACGGGTTGTCCGTACGATATTAAAAGGACACTAAGAGTACTGTTCCGTGAGTTGTCTGGCTCCATCCTTCCGCCACCTACAACACTGACAGACAGGATTCTGCACACCTGAACCATACTTTGTGTGGGATTGTAAATTGTGGTGCAAAGTCTCAGACAGGATAAGGTCACTTTGTAAACTGACTGGAGCTTGGCAATTTCAATTGAGGGAGACTGGAGTGTTCCTTAAAAATAAACAACTCTGACTTAAAAGCCTATCTAAGCTTGGAGCTTGATAATATAATGTAGAAGATGCCTTTGCTAATTGTCTACGTCAGGACCAATCTCTTACTAGGACGGATGTTGTTTTAACAACAGAAGCTAAGTTGGAATAATGTTGCCAACAAGGTCATGTTACAGTGGACGTGCCAATCGAACAGGCTTAAAAACTCATCCGAGAAGTTGGTTGTCTGGGCGTGAGCTTGAGTGTTTGATCTTTTAGAGTGAGTGGGAGTCGGGGCAAAAGAGGGAAAAGAGAGAGAACACAGTAGAGACTGTATCCTATAATTACAACTACTTACGCAGACAGCCTGCTATAAAACATACGAGTCTGAGAAAAGGTCTTCCAGACGGCCAACGCTTGCAGTAGACATGCAGTGATAAATTGAGAAGAATCTACAGACTCTTACACGCTTTCCAACGTGGCTACAGACCACCTAAAGCGAGACCGAGACGAGACCGAAGGGGGCCGAGACCGAGACGAGACCAAGACCGAAGGGGGCCGAGACCGAGACGAGACCGAGACCGAAGGTGGCTGAGACCGAGACGAGACCGATACCAAAGGGGGCCGAGACCGAGACCAGTCATATCAACACTAAATAATATGACATGTTTTTGGTCCAATGACCAATGTAAAAAAAACACTTGACCAACAGCATCAGATCATCTACTGTGTTGTCATCCTGAATGAAATGAATTTTATTAAAAGAGTATGTAGGCCTATTTATTGTCTTATGTAAACATAAAATACGAAAATAAAACCATGATTTTAAAATGCACAGGCTATGATATTAAAATTTCTAAAAATCGAATAAATGAAAATCCATCAAACTGTATGTCCTATGTTGATGTAGTAAATGCTAACACATTTTAGATCACTAGCGACTTGCAATAAATGATTTGCGCATGATTGGCCGATAAACAAATCTATTTATAATTATTTATCCGTCCACAGGCACGCAGCTTCAGTTGTTTGTCTGCTTGAGCAGGACACGCAAACGAACCGGTTGCATTGCGCACAGTGTTCATTAGTCTTGTTACGAGTGCACATGAGACAGCAGCAAACTAACCCGGTTGAACTGCGCACAGTGTTCATATAGATCAGACCAAAACCCGTCCAGTTTAATAAAGATCGGACCAAAACGGGTTCAGTTTCATATAGATCGGACCATAACCGTTCCAGTTTTATGCTCTTTCTGCCGTATGCCCCCCGGACTTATGTATGTCCCACGTCCTTCTGTGTGCATGAGTAATTTCATTTATCGCCCATTTGTAGTAAGCCTATTAATAATTATTGTTTATATTCGTTTAATTTCGATACAAAACAATATTTTGTTGAAGTCTCTTGTAGGCTATATGAATACACTGTGGTTCATTCGTTATTAATTATTGAGTACAATAGGCGCATGACACATGAATGGGGCTGTATGTATTTGGCGGAATTCGTTCTGTTTATTTAGTGAAACATATTTCTTTATAAACGTACCTCTTTTTTGTAGTTCAACCAAGCCAATCAGACTATTGTCTATATGTGTTCTCGTAGTATTTGTCTGTGTATCGCACATTCAACCATTGCCATCATAGGCTCAGTGAAGTGTGATCGGTGTCTGGGTACCGCAATTAGGGTACCAACGCCCAGCGGCGTGGGATTTTGGCGACAGGAAGGCAGTTTAGGTATCAAAAAACATGTAAATAGTAGTTTTATATATTGTTCGGTTTGTGATTTTGCAATTCTGAAAACGGGACAAGGTAAAATGCACGTATTTAGGAAAAGTCATGGAAGGACGTCGGCTGTAGCTTTTCAACATTATATATGTATTTTAATTACTAACCGCTGTGTGTTTTCGGACAAATTATTTATTTGTGCTCACTGTGCTGAATATAGGCAAAACGAATATAATGGCTGATTGTGCAGACATGATCGAGCATATGTTTAAGATTGAAGTATTTACGTGAATGGGTGCACCCTCTAGCGACGCTGGGGGTGGGCTTTTCTTCAAAAGTAGATAGCCATTGGCGGGATAAGCCACATCAGAAAAAAACAGTCTGACTCTGGACGAAATACAGCCAATGGAAATACAGCCTCTACATGTCATACTTAAATATTTTTCTAGAAAAAATTGTGGGCGATAATTTCTACGCTGGTCTCGGCTGGTCTCGGAAGAATTTACGAGTCCTTACTGTCCGAGACCGAGTCGAGACCGAGTCCAAATGTAACCGAGACCGAGACGAGACCGAGACCTTAAAAAAGTGGTCTCGAGACCGGTCTCGAGTACTACAGCTCTGCACGGTTAGCATTATCAATAAACCAGAAATATCCACCATGTGGCCTAATGCACACAATAATGAACGGACAAGTACATGTCTCCATGGAGGACATTCGGCATCATAGCATTGTGTGGCTCAATTCGGACAGTCTAAATGAGAGCGACACCAATTGCTTTACCTGCTTTGTCGCTTCATAGACATTGTGTGTAATACAAGTGAACATCTTATCGAAGTGGGCTACTTGCAAGGAATGGAATGGAGGTTGGCCTGATTGCCAAAATCCTGAA
Source organism: Dallia pectoralis (assembly GCA_029465975.1). Classification (NCBI taxonomy): domain Eukaryota; kingdom Metazoa; phylum Chordata; class Actinopteri; order Esociformes; family Umbridae; genus Dallia; species Dallia pectoralis. The sequence continues at coordinate 15,525,059 of CM055731.1, read as the reverse complement.
GTACCTCTCAAAGGCCACACTTCTTTTCTTACCTCGGTTCTCTGGGGTATTTTACTTCACCTTTCCTCTTTCATTGACATGGGGACATTTTGGATATTGGGTTCCACTCTACTGTGAATAGCTCGCCTGGCAGCCAGTTTGCAGGCTGCCTACCACGGCTCAATTTATTCTTCATCTGTCTTCGCCTCTATTGTCTTGGATGACAAATCATTCCTTATCTGTCACGATCTGGGCTATAGACAAGCCAGGTTTCTGAGTCGTAAGAAATTTGGGAATTGATCAGCCAGTGTGGCAGTCCCCTGCTCGAGCACAGAACTGGTTTGAAGGATAGTATAATGTAGATGTGTAAATATGTGTGTCACATTTATGACAGACTACATCACATAACAAACTAGCACTCCTTAATACTGTCGGTCGGAGGGTTTATTGCTAGTGACCATGCAGGGTGACTCAGGGCTGAAGGATTACAGCTTTATCCCCTCATCATTAGTTCTGTAATAGCATCCGGTCCTGCTCCTATATCCCTCACTATAAATGGAATACTGGTCACATGTTCGTGGACAGAAGCAATGCGCGCAAATCTACAGAAACACTAACATATCCGTATGGATCCAGTAAGTTGCAGGCTGGCAGTCCAATGACTAACTGCACAACTATTCAATGAGTCTACTGGTGGAAAACAAGAAAGGAGGGGGGAAAGGAAGGGTTGGGAAACGAAAAGAAATTATGAGAAAAAAAAGTACGTCTGAAAGTCTCAGTCTAGTCTTCACAATCCATCAGATACTGCGCTAATGACCTACCCTCACTGCACTATATAGAGGTTGGCCAAGCAATTTACAACAGTGTACATATGAACAGACTTGGAAATGTTCCATCAAGCCCCAGGGATGTTACTGACCTGTATACCGTCTAGCGTTACTGTACCAATAGTTTACTAAATAGGTTAAAGGGATTGGTGAAAATATACAGGTACTTCACAGGTGTGTTTACTATATAGATAAAGGGGGTTGGTCCTTAGTATACAGGTACTGCACAGGTGAGTTTACTACATAGATAAAGGAGTTGGGCCTCAATATACAGGTACTGCACATGTGTGTTGTTTACTACATAGATAAAGGGCTTGGTCCTTAGTATACAGGTACTGCAGTGTTGTATGTCACTAGTACAATGGAAACGTGTCTACAAATGACTTTTCCAACTTTTGCCTAAGTAAATGAATTTCTGATAGCCCCAATCATACAGTCCTTCTGTTCCCTTATCCAATATCAGGGCAAACACTTACCCGGTGCCAGAAGAGTAATGATGCAAACATGTCAACACCTCCCCAAGCCACCTCAGCCATTCTGAACTGTATCACGTAGTGTAATCTGCTTTTTCCTTCCACATAAGCCCATTTTGTTGTTGTGTAAATTCAATGTTCTGCTGAGTATGACTCGTTTGGAGACCTTCATCTATATGCCTGGCCTGCGATGAATATGATCCCATCCAAACCAATGAACTGCTACCACAATGAAATAACAAAGTGTGAAGTAGAGTTGAGAATTAGATAAAATGGCCCTATTGAGATAAGCGTTGGTCTTCTTGTAAGCCTGATGTGGTGCACATGTTGACACCATGAGAGAGAGATGTCTGTGTGACCAGCAAACATGTTGATACTATGAGAGAGATGTCTGTGTGACCAGCAAACATGTTGACACTATGAAAGAGAAAGAGATGTCTGTGTGACCAGCAAACATGTTGATACTATGAGAGAGAGATGTCTGTGTGACCAGCAAACATGTTGACACTATGAGAGAGATGTCTGTGTGACCAGCAAACATGTTGACACTATGAGAGAGAGATGTCTGTGTGACCAGCAAACATGTTGATACTATGAGAGAGAGATGTCTGTGTGACCAGCAAACATGTTGACACTATGAGAGAGAGATGTCTGTGTGACCAGCAAACATGTTGACACTATGAGAGAGATGTCTGTGTGACCAGCAAACATGTTGACACTATGAGAGAGAGATGTCTGTGTGACCAGCAAACATGTTGATACTATGAGAGAGAGATGTCTGTGTGACCAGCAAACATGTTGACACTATGAGAGAGAGATGTCTGTGTGACCAGCAAACATGTTGACATTATGAGAGAGAGAGATGTCTGTGTGACCAGCAAACATGTTGATACTATGAGAGATGTCTGTGTGACCAGCAAACATGTTGATACTATGAGAGAGATGTCTGTGTGACCAGCAAACATGTTGATACTATGAGAGAGATGTCTGTGTGACCAGCAAACATGTTGATACTATGAGAGAGATGTCTGTGTGACCAGCAAACATGTTGACACTATGAGAGAGATATATGTCTGTGTGACCAGCAAACATCCCTGGACTGCCAGCTTCTAAACCCCAGTGGTGCTCATATTACACACAGTGGCTCTGGGAGGTAGGGCCAGGGGGGTGCACTAAAAATAATTAATTCTGAGGTCTGAACTGATGCTATATTTGTAACGGCTACAGTATTTCATGGCCCTAATCATTAGAATGCAATCTGGGAATCAACCACGTATTATCAAGTTCAACTCCAGAGAGAAAACTAAACTTGATCCAATAAAACATGAGAGCAGTAGAGGCAGTGAAGAGAGGGTTCATATGGGGTTTTCCACTACCAAACCTACTCTCAGTCCCTAAGTACAATTATGTTTACCACAGTTACTTTTACCCCAATGGCTGCAGTGCTCATGTGTGTACATGCACGTGCACACGTGTCTCTGTCATCTGACACTGGCAATCAATAAATCAGAGGCTTCTGACTGTAACACAACACCCACGGTGAACAACAACAACAGAGCACGCTGCCATCTCTCAACCAACACACACTCGCCACTCCCCAACACGAACCCATGAAAAGAAAAGGCCCTCTGAACCCATGACACACACTGGCAGCCTGTGATGACGAAAAAAAAAAAAAATCTTAAAGCTCGGGTTTAGAATGGTAACTTGACATGAAAGACACATAGTCAAAAACCCCAAGACAATAACGTGGACCGTAAGAGGTTGAGTGGTGCATATATCCACACCATTCTTCCTTTATGATTAGGCATTAACTTATTTATGAGCACCTGATAAAAAGGAAGGAAAGAACACCGTGTGCAGACATCCCCTCCTCACAATCAAGACTCCAAATGGGGCTACTACTTTGAGATACTGAGGTACGGTTGTTTACTAATCTTATATATGCAGTATGAACCACAATTGTTTCACAATTCGATAAGCAGGTAAATAAACAACTACGTACTACAGTTGTTGACACTAACAATGATAATAAATGAAACCTGCAGATAGGGGTGTGCGATATGACGATATTTAATCGTGGACTATTAAAATGTCTCCACGATTCACTTTTTCGGAAATATCGTAGAATCGCGCTCCAGTGCACATTCTATTAGATGCAGATCTATGGCGTTTTAGTTAACACTAGAAGCGCCAACAGCCCATTATATATAAATAAATATATAATGTTGAAAAGCTACAGCCTCGTCCTTCCATGACTTTTCCTAAATACGTGCATTTTACCTTGTCCCGTTTTCAGAAACTGGACGCGTTTTGGTCTGATCTCGTTTTGGTCTGATCTATATTGGACTCGTTTTGGTCTGGTCTATATGAAACTGGATCCGTTTTGGTCTGGTCTGTTTAAAACTGGACGCGTTTTGGTGTAGTCTACATGAAAATGGACGCGTTTTGGTCCGATCTATATGAAACTGAACGAAAATATAAAACGAAATTGATTAATGTATCTACCGGGTAACAGCAGAATATACCCGACCGTGACCAATATACAAACTGTAAAATACGTGTTTCATTGTCTACAGTGCCTTAGTTACTGGACTGTAATTACTATAGGCTAATACATTTTACAAATGTAAATGATCGAATTATACACTGTAGCCTAATGTTTGTATTTCAAGAGTCTGTGCTGCAATATATACGGCCAATCATGCGCAAATCATTTGATTAGGCGTCGCTTGTGATCTAAAATGTTTTAGCATTTATTACATCAAAATAGGACATACAGTTTGTTGGATTTTCATTTATTCGATCTTTAGAAATTTAAATATCATAGCCTGTGCATTTTAAAATCATGGTTTTAATTTTGTATTGTATGGTTACATAAGACAATAAATAGGCTACATACTATTTTAGTAAAATGTTTTACTGCATAATTCATAATTCATTTAATTCAGGATGATAACACAGTAGATCATCTGATGCTGTAGATGGATGGCAGGTTACACAGTGAATGGATGGTGAAGCTGCGGATGAGAATGGGAGCTTCTTTGCACAATTGCACTTCCATTAAATATACACGTGATTAAAATATGCTACTTTAAATTTTTTTCCCTTTTATGTTTTGTTACCTTGTATGGCTATATTTTTTAAATGGAGATATAATTTGCTTGTATTGCGGCTCAGTAATTTGCAAAATAGTCTTAAAAAGCAACATGAAAAAGAATCGTGATAAAATCGTGAATCGTGATTTTTCCTGAAAAAATCGTGATATGATATTTTTCCCATATCGCCCACCCCTACCTGCAGATTGAGTGCAATGATGTGGTGGCCTGGACGACATAGTTTATTTGGGAGGCATGTTGGGGAAGTCATGCAGAATGAGACATTGAAACTACTCTTTTATTTGTACACAAAATGTATTTGTTTTACTTTGAGCAGTTCGACACAGAAAGAAAGTTTAATTATACTTTTAATCGTTTTGTGATTCATTCTACATTTACAGTCAAGCCTGTCCTGACATCCAAATTGTAAATAATTTTAGCTTTTTCCTCTGTGGCTGTGTTTATGTTAACGTTATGACAATTGACATCCCGTAGCTGAGATGATCACAGAGTGAAAGCAAACTTGGGATAGGAGCGAATGAAAAGGTCAGAAATCTGCAATTCCATTAGTATTTCTGGTGATCGTTAAGAAAGAGTTTTTCCTGTGTGTGCTTCATTGGGAGTTGTCTTATTCATCTAACCCTGGCAATTGTTGTTCGTCAGTAGCACTGTTTCCCACTCAGAAGAATAAGTCTGCAATAACTTTCAATCGAGGATGTATAAGTGGCACAACTTTGCCTCTAGCTTGCGTTATTTGCGGTTCTTAAAGTTATTAAATGTAAAATGTTTTTTATTTTATTTAACCAGGTAGGCTGATTGAGAACAAATTCTAATTTGCAACAGGGACCTGGTTGGGACTGAACCCAGCACATCATATATATAAAGCATGTACTCTACCACTGAGCAAACAACTCCACCATGAAAACTAGTCAAATACCCCGGACAGTACTAGTCCGTTGGTGCTGTGCTTGGACCTGATTTCAGAGAACATGTATACAACTTCAGAAAGCCATCTTAAGTAAAGCTATACAAGCGTGACAATTATCCATTACATTATCATCCTGTGTCAGTGAACACAATCATGGTTCTGGTCCAGCAGAGAACCCTGCCCTAATGAGCATTTGGGTAACAATTACATTTAACTGTTTTGCTAGTGGGCAGAACCAAGACCACTGGCTGTGGGAGACACACATCTATCTTCTTATTAACCCACCATACAGGGGCATGCAATACGAGGCATCTCACTGGGGTTGTGTTGGTTGTTTATTGCTATATTATTTCAATTGGGTGTCTTGGTTTCTCTTCCATCCATGGTGGGAGACGCCTCTTTCATTGATCACAGCCTGAACTCTGATGTCAGATTCAAGGACATCACTGTGATAGCAGCATGTTATGCAGGTAAACCTATCTTTATACAGTCTATGAGGTAAACACAACCATGTCAAAGCACTAAATTGCAAACAAAAAACAAGCTGTCATCATGGCAGTGCCATTAGGAGATCGAGGGTGTTTATTATCCAACGCCAAGTAGTAGTAACACAGATATAACCCATTGTGGGCTGATCTGTAAACAATCAGAAGCGGCTTCCGTCTCAAGTCAACTGAATTCCGCATACCCCTTAAATGCGCCCTCTCGGGGATTCGCAACCGCCTAAACACGAGAAAGCGTCCAATCGCACATTCCAGCTTGCTTATGAATGCAGCAGAACACATATTAGGGGAAATGGGACGCTCCCTGGTACAACTCGCGTCAAGACAAGCATGTGAAGATTCGAAGTTCGAAATTAAAAGAACGCAATTCAAAAGAACGTTCGAGAATGTTCGGTGTCAAATAATGAACGTACTGTTACGGTTCACTGTAATAACACATTTGAGCATTTATTTATTACAGGTGTTTAATTTTTAAATGTTCACGGATAAGGTCAATCACTAGCTTAGCGTGGGATATTATAACGACCGCCTATGGGGGACAATAAGCCCAAACGCTGGTAAACAAAAGCAAGAGAACGCTCCCCGGTGTTGACGTGAACACGCGCAACATCCGCACGCGACGTTCTATAAAATAGTGAGCACGTGTTCGTGATATGCTAATTTGGCATATGAATAATTCAAAACTTGTGGCGCTTGTATTCCACTCTAGTCTAAATGTTTTCAACTTACTTTTCCATTATCGGTTCTTTGATAGTCTCATCTTTCTTCTCCGGGTCGGTGACCGGTACAGCAGCGGTCAGTGGTGCCACATTTTCAGCCACGGATATCGCAGCACCTTCGGCTTTGGTACAGTAGGTCCTGGTCCCCGGTGACCGACACTGGACACCGGCATGGAGAACCCTCAATCTGGAGCGGACTTTACCAGAGGCGGTGCTGAAGCAGCAGTAGTAGTTCGGTAAAAACGTTTTATTTCTCGAGATGCCGTGCAGGGAGCGCTTTAATAGGTTGTATTGAAAGAACTCTTTCAGCACTATCGAACACCGAAACTGTAACATTTCAATCCTGTCAAGAAAATTTTAGAGAATCTCCACCTGAAATCTTCAAAGACAAAATGGAAAAGATTTCAAGAAAGTCGCTCCACCACGTTACCACTCAGTGGGCAATGACTCATACACTGTAATGCAAATGGACGGGTATTGTAGCCTGCGATGATCCGAACACACCCTGTGTTCATACACGCCCCTGACGTCGTATTATTGGTGGAAATGCAATTAGGGCGGATTGGATTGGTCGCGGTATTTGGTTGGCTGTTCGTGGGTTCTATCATATATTTATCATGCATCATTTCCTCCGTATGATGGCCTTTCTGCTGCGACTTAGTTATTCCCGAGCGTGTGTGAGACTGCAATCACAAAAATGTATAGTTATTAACTTGTAAACGATGTTAAAAGACGAGGAAGACGTAAGAATACGTTTTCCAGGAGCATTTTCAGTATGTCTAGAAAATATTACAGGAACATATACGATACTATACATTGAGAGGCTTTTTTAAACCTACTGTGAAAATATTTTGGAAGAATTCTAATCAATAGCATACTAGACATGTTTAAATGGAAATATGTCCCACATAAACATATAGAACCTATGACCATGTAAAACTAAGTAATGAGGCCAATAGCGCTATAGCTGTTTATAGACACAATGCATTGCTGAGAACCTGGACACAGTGTTAAGCATTTGTATGTTGGCCATATACCACAAAAACACAAATTGCCTTATTGTTGATAAAAAAACATGTATAAACGTAATTCGAGCATTAAAACAAAATGTGATGTCATAACTGTGGAATACAGCATAATATACCATGGCTATCAGCCAATTAGCTTTCAGAATTTAAACCACCCAGGATTTTGCCATCAAATAGAGCACAGATTCAGCCATTGACTTTGAGTTTGTTCAGAACTGTCTCACAGGATAACAGTTGACCAATTACACTGGCTTGACTTATGTGATGACGCCCAGGAAGCGTCACTGAAAAACAGTAAGAAGTTCTCGATTAAGAAATTGGATTGCAAGCCCTTTAGGCAAAGCCTCTTAGCTCTAAACGCTGTGAAAAAGAAGGGTGGAAAAATTAAGAAAGGAACATCAGTTTCTTTTGTCACACACACATCATTTTCATCGTTTACGTCTGTCTTCTGTGTCAGGGTTGTGATGAGGAAGAACCCAAATGCAGAACGATGACACGGCAGTCAGATGGCAAGTGAACAAATGGATGTTTTATTTGGAAAACAACTGATGGTGATGAGCAGACAGGAGCGGGGGTGAGGAGTGCCGGTGATGAAGGTGAATCCCAGGTGACGATATCCCAGAACGTGCAGGGTGTCCAGTGATTCTCCGAGTGCAGGAACAGAACAGGAACAAACTGTAACGGAGGAGGCGAGACAAGAGGTAAGTACGGGACACGGACTAACACGACACAAAACAACAAACAGCTCTCGATAAGACTAGAATTCTTCTGACTGAGACTTTATATGACCGAGGTCGACATACGTGACTCTAGGTAACAATCCGACGTCGGCTGGTTGTCAGGCTCTCCCTCTTATACCCTGGTGATTGAAGACTTGGTGCAGGTGTGTGATTACGGGAATGGTGACAGGTGCGTGCAGATGCCAACCTCTCCAGATCCACCAGAGGGAGACCTTACCCGGGTCCAGAGCGGGGAACTCTGACAGTACCCCGTCCCCCACGACCGCCACCAGGCGGTCCACCTGGGGCTCCCGGCTTCCGCCGATAGAAGTCCTGGATCAGGCTGGGATCCAGAATCAGACGCCGGGAAACCCAACACCTCTCCTCCGGACCGTAACCCTCCCAGTCTACCAAAAACTGGTAACCCCGCCCTCTGCTCCGAGAGTCCATAATCTTCTTTACCGTGAAGGCCGGGGCCCCATCAATCATACGGGAGGCGGCCGAGGAGGTGGGGGGAAGGAGGCGACAAAAGGACACAGGTTTAATGCAGGACACATGGAATGATGGGTGTACACGAAGAGACCGAGGGAGCTTGAGGCGGACCACAGTGGGGTTGATGACACGTTGGATTGGGAAGGGACCGATGAACTTGGGTGACAGTTTCCTGGACTCGGTACGGAGGGGGAGGTCCCTGGTTGACAGCCATACCTTGTCTCCCACTGAGTAGGATGGTGCTGGAGTGCGTCGGCGGTTAGCCTGTTGCTGGTACTGATTTGAGGCTCTCAGCAGAGATATCCGGGCGCGATGCCATGTCCGGTGGCATCGGCGAAACTGCTGCTGTATCGATGGTACGGCCAGGTCCTTCTCCTGTGATGGGAATAGTGGAGGCTGATAGCCGTAAACACACTGGAAGGGGACATACCGGTCGCTGTAGTGGGGAGCGTATTGTGCGCGTACTCCACCCATGGGATCTGCTCAGACCAGGTCGTGGGGTTAGAGGAAGCCAGGCATCGTAGGGTCGACTCCATCTTTTGGTTGGCCCTCTCAGCCTGACCGTTAGTCTGAGGATGGAACCCGGAAGAGAGGCTGGCCGTAGCTCCAACGGCGGTGCAGAAAGCCCTCCACAAGGCTGAGGCAAACTGAGGACCACGGTCAGAGACAATGTCAACAGGAAGACCATGAATGCGGAATATCTCCCTTACCATAATTTCCGCTGTCTCCTTGGCCGACGGGAGCTTGGGCAACGGCAGGAAATGAGCAAACTTGCTGAACCGGTCCACTACCGTTAGTACCACCGTGTTACCTCCAGACACGGGAAGTCCGGTGACGAAATCCATGGCCAGATGGGACCAGGGACGATGAGGGATCGGCAATGGCCTCAATAGTCCCACGCTGGGCCGGTTTGAGCCCTTGTTTTGCGCACACACTGGACAGGCCGCCACGTATGCCCGGGTGTCCTCACCCATGGCCGGCCACCAGAATCGACGGCGCAGAAAGGACATGGTACGTGCCACTCCAGGATGACAGGTCAGTTTAGACGAGTGGCCCCACTCCAGCACTGCCGGTCGCGTCCCCTCGGGAACAAACAGCCTACCCGGAGGGCCATTACCTGGGCCCGGGTCCCCCCTAAGGGCTGCCCGAACCTTCCCTTCGATCCCCCACTGGAGGGCTCCCACAACCCGTCTCAGTGGCAGGATGGTCTCTGGCGTCTTCCTCGTCTCCTCCTTCGAGAAGACCCTGGACAAGGCATCAGGCTTCCCATTCTGGGATCCGGGTCTGTAAGACAGGACAAAATCAAAGCGTCCAAAAACAGAGCCCACCTGGCCTGTCGGGAATTTAACCGTTTGGCTGTCCGGATGTATTCGAGGTTCTTATGGTCTGTCCACACCACAAACGGTTGTTCCGCCCCCTCCAACCAGTGCCTCCACTCCTCCAGGGCCAGCTTCACCGCAAGCAACTCCCTATTGCCAATGTCATAGTTACTCTCCGCCGGGGAGAGTCGGTGAGACAGGAACGCACAGGGATGAAGCTTGTTGTCCTCCTTGGTTCTCTGGGAGAGCACCGCCCCGGCTCCGACCTCCGACGCGTCAACTTCTACCACGAACTGTAGAGACGGGTCTGGTTGGGAGAGGACGGGTGCCGATGTAAAACACTCCCTGAGCTCCTGGAAGGCCGACTCAGCCCCAGGAGACCACCGGAACGCTCTGAGACTGGAAGTCAGGTCTGTTAGAGGGGCTGCAATCCGGCTGTAATTACGGATGAACCGTCTATAGAAGTTCGCAAACCCCAGAAACCTTTGCAGCTCCTTGCGGGAGTTGGGTCTGGGCCACTCCTGGACGGCCTGCACCTTCTTGGGATCCATCTTCACCTCTCCCTGGGCGATGATATAGCCTAGAAAGCTTGTGCACCTGGTGTTAAATTCACACTTCTCTGCTTTCACAAAGAGCCGGTTCTCCAGCAGCCGCTGTAGAACCTGGCGGACGTGCCTCTGATGTTCCTCCTGATTCTGTGAAAACACTAGGATGTCATCCAGGTAGACAAAAACAAAGCGACCCAGCATGTCACGTAACACGTCATTCACCAGGCACTGGAAGACAGCCGGAGCATTTGTTAACCCAAATGGCATTACCATGTACTCGAAGTGACCCAGTGGAGTGTTGAATCCAGTGAGCCATTCATCCCCCTCACGGATGCGGACCAGGTGGTAGGCGTTGCGTAGATCGAGCTTGGTAAACACCGTAGCGCCCTGTAAGGAATCAAAAGCAGTGTTCATCAGAGGTAAAGGGTATTTGTTCTTGACCGAGATGTTGTTCAACCCCCGATAGTCTATGCACGGCCTGAGTGTGCCATCCTTCTTCTTTACAAAAAAGAACCCTGCGCCCAGCGGAGAAGACGAGGGACGGATGATTCCAGCAGCCAATGAATCCTTGATGTAGTTCTCCATGGCCTCCCGCTCTGGCCTGGAGATGTTGTAGAGTCTGCCCTTGGGTAGGGCGACCCCAGGCAGCAGTTCTATGGGACAGTCATATGGTCGATGAGGAGGTAGAGATAACGCCCGCTGTTTACTGAACACCTCACCCAGGTCGTGATAGGCGGGAGGTACAAGAGTGAGGTCAGGAACAGGCACCGAACTCTCCTGCTGAACACCCTGGGGACGAGCAGACTGAAGACAATTAGCCAGACAGAAATCACTCCAACTTAAAACACGGCTAGTGGACCAGTCGACCGTCGGATTGTGCTTTGCTAACCAGGGGTAACCCAGAACCACGGGTACTCTAGGAGACTTAAAAACAAGGAAACTGATCTGCTCTAAGTGGTTACCCGAAATTTGGAGCTGGACCGGCTCCGTCTTGTCCGTGATTCTGGCCAATAATCGGCCATCTAGGGAGTTAGCTTCAATAACCTCCTGAAGAGGAACTCTACTGAGTCCTAAAAGGTTTACCAGCTTGTGGTCCATAAAATTGTCATCAGCCCCCGAGTCAATGAGTGCCTCCACCTCCATCACTGTAGTGCCCCTTCTAACAGAAATCCTAAGCGGCGTCCGAGATATGTGGGAGGAGGGACCTAGACACTCGCTCGCTAGAATCCTCCTTACTTCTAGTGAGCGGAACCGTTTCCCCCTTCCATGGGCAAGACGATAGAAAATGGCCCGATTTCCCACAGTACAGACAGCTGTTGGACGTGCGTCTGCGCCGAAGCTCCGCCTCCGAGATCTGGTAACGGCCCAATTGCATGGGTTCGGGGTCAGTAATTCCCTCTGGGTTGTTGACTCTGGGACACGGGGCTCTCCCTGGTGCTGAAGCCTGTTCACGTCTCCGCTCTCTACTACGGTTATTAATCCGTGTGGTTAGCCGGATCAACTCCTCCAAGCCCTGTGCCTCCGGATAGGAGAGTAGCGTGTCCTTAATGTCCTCATTTAATCCATTGTAAAAGACGCCCTGTAGCGCCTCCTCGTCCCAGCCACTCTCCGCAGCCAGAACACGGAACTCGATGCCATACTGTGCTACACTACGTGAACCTTGGCGTATTGACAATAGTCGCTTGAAGCGTCCTTACCCCGAACGGGGTGATCGAAAATCTTCCGCATCTCTGCGGTGAACAACTCACATGACTGGGTGATTGCGCCCTGCTTCTCCCATACGGCCGACGCCCACTCCAACGCCTCACCGCGTAGTAGCCCGAGTATAAAAGAAATCCTGGCTCTCTCGCTCGGGTAAGAACGGGGCTGTTGTTCAAACACCAGTCCCACCTGCATCAGAAACGAACGGCACCTGCCACTGTGTCCGTCGTATCTGTCTGGCATGGGGACCTGGGGCTCGCGGTCGGGAATCGACATGACCACCGAAACTGGTTCAGCCGGGCTGGGTGCCGGAGGCTGGGGTGGTGTGTTGAGATGCGCCTGAATAGCGGCAACGCTGTCCGACAGGGATCTCAGGTTGTCCACTATTCCTTGAAGCGAGGACTGGTGCTGTCCTAACATGGCTCCTTGGGATGATATCGCCTGGCGTACCGCGTCCAAGTTCGCTGGGTCCATGGTATGGTCGGATTGTTCTGTCAGGGTTGTGATGAGGAAGAACCCAAATGCAGAACGATGACACGGCAGTCAGATGGCAAGTGAACAAATGGATGTTTTATTTGGAAAACAACTGATGGTGATGAGCAGACAGGAGCGGGGGTGAGGAGTGCCGGTGATGAAGGTGAATCCCAGGTGACGATATCCCAGAACGTGCAGGGTGTCCAGTGATTCTCCGAGTGCAGGAACAGAACAGGAACAAACTGTAACGGAGGAGGCGAGACAAGAGGTAAGTACGGGACACGGACTAACACGACACAAAACAACAAACAGCTCTCGATAAGACTAGAATTCTTCTGACTGAGACTTTATATGACCGAGGTCGACATACGTGACTCTAGGTAACAATCCGACGTCGGCTGGTTGTCAGGCTCTCCCTCTTATACCCTGGTGATTGAAGACTTGGTGCAGGTGTGTGATTACGGGAATGGTGACAGGTGCGTGCAGATGCCAACCTCTCCAGATCCACCAGAGGGAGACCTTACCCGGGTCCAGAGCGGGGAACTCTGACATTCTGAGTGTGCAATGAAGTGCACTTTGTCTTTATTTACCAAGATAATCAATTATATTCACTGTTCCAACACATCACTAGTCTAGTCTCATAATTTTCGGGTATGACAGTATAATATATAGGATGGCATTTAAATATAAATGACAGACAATTGATTATCATAATATAACTTCATAATAAGACATGCATCAAAGATGAATTAACCATCTCTGTCAATAGAAAGAAGAAAAAAGGTGACTGTGAAATCGGCTTTCCTTTTGAAAGAACACTCAGCGACACACCGACAAACACGCATGTTCTTTTGAGTTTGTATTAACATAAAACTGAGGCATGAGTAAGAGCTCCCAGCAGATCCACTTCTGAAAACGTCTCACTCTTTTACCATTGATCTATTTGAGTTTTCACCACTGGGTATGTGTAATTAAAGGCAAAAGGGAGCCCTTTGTCTTTGCAGATGTGCCAGATGTGTGGATGATGTATCCTTGACAGAGTTTAAGTCTAACATAGCTGATAAGTCAGACGTCAAAGATAAGTTTTCCAGATACTGATGGACCTTAATAGTGGCAAACAAGAACTAGTGGAGGTGGCAGAACTGCTGTGGATAAGCACCCTCCTGTCCTGCAGGGAAGCATCAGATGTGAAAGTTTGGCTGAAATCTGACTTGAGATAGTAGAGGAAACCAGAAGATAAGATCCTGTAGCAGGATCCTGTCCTGTTCTGACTCTTTAATAAAGGGGTACACCAGCTCAAATGAAGTATCAAAGAATTAGTCTCCAATCCAAGCTTGAAGAGCGTTGAGTCTGACACAGATTTTCCGGCAGACCCCACTGCGGTGGGTTCTATGACATCAGAAACTTTGTGAAAATTTGTGAATACTGGAACTAAGTCTTGTTTGTCTTCTTGTAAGATATTTTACATCATCTGCAATGTCTATGTCTTAATTTCTTCTTTTTGAATTACCTACTTAACAGTGTCAATGGCAGTGATGTTTTGCATTGACTCTTTGGTTACACTGCAGAAATAGTTAGTTATGTGGGGGTTAGCGAAAACAAAAAGGATTTTCATCTGTCATCCTTATGCTGCCATTTGCTGGAAATATATATTACCTTAATGTGTAAAACGTTTCTACAATGACTCTGACTTTACAGACATCCTTAATGTACTGCTAAATTCAGAAATACATATTACTTTCCCAACACTGATCCTACCTTATTGAACATTTTAAGGACAGCTGTGGTGCAGTTTCCTGTTATCGGCTATATATTTTGGAGTAGTGAAATAAACCTTTTTACTCATCAACTCCTGCAACTCGCTCCATCTACCTATACACCCATCACACCTACAGAAAGTTAAGGCTGGAGGGCAGTACAATAACATTCAATCAATCAAAGTGGTCACAAAGGGCTTTTACAAACATCTAGCCTGAACCCAACAGAGAACAAGTTGATACACAGCGGCTAGGAAAAACTCCCTGATGTGTAGAATTTAGGAAGAAACCTAGACAGGAACCAAGCTCTGAGGGGTGACCAGTCCTCTTCTGGCTGTGCTAGGTGAACTTATAATAGCTACGTTTGGGAATGATAGAGCTGTTTGTTTACACTCACATTATTATTAATTAGTTTATATTTGTAAATATATACAAACACATTAAAATACAGAAAGGAAATAACCTATAATTTAGGGGAAATGTTTCAAAGAAAACATAAATTCTAAATCAAGAAGTAAATATATTTCTAAAAGACATTATTGGCACTTCTGGGTTTAGTACTTTTTTACCCTTTCCATTTCGAAATAAAACAGTGTGTCGTACCCTATAACGTTTTATGAAGTAGAAGTACACTCCATATGCACTAGAGGGCGTCTTAACCTATAACGTTTTATGAAGTGGAAATACACTCCATATGCACTAGAGGGCGTTTTACCCTATAACCTTTTATGAAGTAAGAGTACACCTCATATGCACTAGAGGGCGTCTTCCCCTCTAATGTTTTATGACGTGTTAGTACACTCCATAGCACTAGAGGGCGTATTTGTTCTATGGGAAATATGATACCGCAGTCCATAGAGCCTCACAAATTCATACCGTGGATACATTCATAAATTCTCTTAAATACTATAATATTTTGTATCCTTTGTTTACATTGCCTAATGGGTCTGAATACCACGATGTCTAGGCTCCAACCTCATATGGTCACTTTTAACCCTAAACTAAAAATGTACGTTTAGATGTTTTTTAAATGAATGTTTCCCGGATCACCTAAGGGGTATTTGAGTGAAGCGGACCCTTGCCCACTAATTCTAAGACAGGGTTTGCAAGGGTTATAAACATGGGTCTAACCACAATGTTCTCTTTGCGTCCTGGCTGACCGTGCACTCTGGAGTTTAAGAACACTACTTCCTTTGGCTGTGAGCAGACGAATTTAGCAACATCTGTAAAATGGTGTCCCTAGCTGGGAGAATCTGGACACAGAGAATTGATTGTGCGCTCTTTATTTTTGGCGTCTGTTGGGCATGTTACATTTCCTTGTGGTGCAATTTGGGCCCTCTTAGGACAGCCTTAGTGGGGATTTCTGTAGGCCTCTCAGCAATGCAGCTGTGAATTTGTCTCCCATCTGAAACACCATATTCCCCCATTCTGTTTGGAGTAGGACACAAAAGCTAGCCCTGCATATGTCAATTAAGTCATTGTTTGTTGTGATAGAAAACACGTAGTGTTTGGCGTAGAAGAAAAAAACTAAAAGATATTGTTTTAGCGAGTTATGAAAAATATTTTTCTCTCCTTTTTGGTCACTGCGTTGTATTATCAACAAAATGTATGCGTACTGGGTTCTATCAATGGGATTGCTCTTTCATATGCTTTAAATCAAATTCTTGTTGTCGAAGAGACTCTTTATTATTGTCTGTGATTACATCTCTGAATCCCTTTTCCGGCCTCTTTCAATGAAATTCACATTGTGTTGTTGATATGACATAACATTTTACATTTACATATAGAATTGATTAAATCGTGTTCTCTTTCTCTCGGGTTCCCTCTTTCACCCATCTCGGTTTTTGTTTCTCTCCCACTGTCACTTTTCCTCTCCCTTTTTTCCAGGGGACTACTGACACCCTCTCTTATTGCTTTTCTCAGTCAGCTGAGGTCGTGGACGGTGTGCAAACATCACCAATCTCCACCAGGCAATCAATGTCTCTTATTCCCATCCCAAGCTACACTTACACGCACAACACACACACTTTTCTCTGCACTGCCACATTGTCAGCAGCAGCAGCAACATGTCTGTCTGTAGCAGTCACTCCCAGCATTGGCTGATGTTAGCACCAGACGCCTGAGGCTGAGAGAGACCCTGCTATTGTTGACTCTTTTGTTGGGCATTTTACAGGCATATCTCTGATGAACTGTACTGTTCTTTATTGTCATTACTTAATCTGTGTTTTGTTGTGTGGGGAATAATGGGTTTGTTGTTGAATCCAGAAACAAATGCAATACATCTCAGAGGGGAAGGCCAATAATAACAGCTAAGTGTATGTGAAGCTATAATATTATGTTGGAAAAAGTTGGAGATTTAATGTAGATTAAACCGAGAAAGCCTGAGTTTACTGATGTTTTTGTATTTAACTTAAATATTTTGCATTTCTCCGCTGCAAACGTCACCATTTAACATTATAATTAAGTGACACGGATCTTTCCAGGGCTGTTTCAACTGGGAGCATTTCATTGTTTGACGTCTGCTTCTCTGTTCATTGTGTCCTTTGTGCAATAAATGGACTGTGTCACCGACTAATACAGCTATCACATGTTGTGACTGAAGGAGATGTGGTGATCGAGTGTTCTGTAAAGTCACTGTGCATCTGGAGAACCCTTCTCTCCATGGAACCTCACCCAAAAGTGATGTCATCCTCTCTGAAGTGTGGACTCCACCCTGTCAGCTACGAATTATCTCATAGCCTATTTATCTTTAATAAAGCCTATAAGGTCTATATTTTCAGAGTTTTTTTTATCAATATTCTGACCACATTCTGTCCTGCATAGCTGGATCTATTAAAGACAGGCATAAAAAGCTAGAAAAAAGTCCAACTTTTTCTAATGGGGCTGAAAGAAAATGGACTAAGACTTTGAAAAAAATCTAATTAATTGTTAAAATTCTGTTATACAAGGGCAATTAAAAAAAAAAAGTAAACCAGGCATTTGTACTACACGTATACCATCGTGCAACTTCACAAAACATTGGCACGCCCAAGTAGGAGGCATGTCTTTAAAAGAGGTCATTGTGTGTTGAGATGTGATTGTGTCTGCTATGATGTAGTAGTGTGTGGAGTGGACAAGACTGCATCAGTTGGTCAACACTGGAGGGATCTGCTTCATACATGCGGGGATTTGTTGAACCTGAGTCATGCTCGTCGTCATAAAACTCATTGGGAGTGGAGCCGAGATTGTGCAAGATACGATAAGAGATTTCTTTAGACCTAAAGACTGCTCGGTTGTTGCTGTGAGCCATGTTCCCAGCCGGTCCACCAGTCACTTATAATGCACTACGGGGACGCGACTTATCGGAACCATCGTTACTTGCCGAAGTCCACACGTGTTTTCTGTTGAACTGACCAGGCGTGGGTACAACTGGATACATAGATCAACCTTTTCGCGGATATACATTTTTTTTACTTGCTGGGATTTCTTGAAGTCGAGGCGTGTGGACGATAGTTGTGATCCTGCAAAATAAAAAAGCATTGTGAAAGCATGGGGAACGCAGGGAGTATTGAGCAACAAACTGATTTCAGGGGACATAATATGCCGCTGAAACTGCCCATGCCGGAGCCTGGTGAATTGGAGGAGAGGTTTGCGGTCGTTTTGGTATGTTCACAACAAGGCTTTTATTTAACTCTGATAAGTTTACTATTTCTATTCAGTCACTGCCGTCCCTTACTTGCTCTTGCTCAGACGGATGTTGTGGGCTGACCACTACACTAGTTTACCTATTCCCAGCCATTCAGAATCATCCCAAGTCATGCCCAATCTGAATTGACTTGACAAGGCAAAAGAGTTTAATGCACTCTGATTTCTTTATATATCTATGTGTGTGTGTGTGTATATATATATATATATATATATATATGGTGTATATGTAAAGACATAAAATAACTTTAAATTAATTCAATCCGCTATATATAACTAGTTGTTATGATTCGATTGAACGTCACCTGGGAAAACCTATTTATCCACTGTCCCTACTGGTAGAATAAAGTCAACAAACGCTATATTTATTTTAGTGGAAGGGGAGCATGTACGAAAGGCATCGCCACTGCTTCTGTATTTGATGTGTGGGGCAGCTGTGTTTACTTAAAACCACCTGCACAGTTGTCTTGGCAAAATTACTAGTTGATTTAACGTCGCTCTATATTTATCTACATTTTCTGCATGACGAGAGAGACGTAACGCCCTACTGTGCCCATCTCAACTTTTCAGTGCCCTAAATGGTGTCCATGAAACACTTAGCATCGTGGCCTTGCTTGCATATGCCGAGTACAAGATTTAAATGCAATGACAAAGGAAACATGTGCTGCTGGCCCACTTATTTTAGGGTTACTGTACACAGCACGGTCTTACAGGCAAGGCATATGGACACGGTGGGGGTCTGTTCAGAGAGAGCTTGGGAGTGTGAAGCCCCAGTTTGGTATAGGGTTCTGTAGATGTGGGTCAGACATAGTTACTAAATCTGTTTTTTATTTTTAAGTTAAGGACTTTGGTCTGGTTGTCTGTGTGCTGAGTCTGCTGTTCCAAGCCATTTGGTCTGATATTGGCCTATACCCGATGGAGCAAGTTCTTTTTGGCCATTGGCTGGTGTGAAAAGTATTCACTTTTTAGGAAAAGGAATGGCATTTGGAACACAGGCAGGGTTGGCGTCACAATGCCTAGGCCACCAGAGGATTGGAACCTTCCTCCTAATCCGGTCTGTTTTTAGGATCACCTGGTTGCTTTCTTGATCTGTAAACATCCCCAAGGACTCCTTGCCTTAAATGCCTGGCAGCCTGGCCTGTTTTTAACTAAGAAATCTAAAAGAGTTGGCAAGAGGAACACGATTAAACCACCTAAATGGAACTGCTCTAGACACAAAACTGTAACAACTAAGACATGCGGCTCATTCGTTTTATTTATTTTCACCGATGGACTAATGCATCATATTCAACCTGTATTGAAGTCAAATAAAACCCAGTGGCTGCTGTGGGTCTGGTTTCACCAGGATGCATTGGTGCTGCGAGGGCTCGTCACCGAATAGGGGCGGATGCGATAATGTGTGTGTGTGATGTTAGTAAACTATCGTCCGCTATCCGGATGATGTCTTTAATCCAGCAATTAGGTTTATTTACTATTATTTATACCCTGCCGCATGTCAGGAATGCTTGGTGTCTGTGTCTCCTGTAATTGGCTGAGTGACAGTGTGAGTCAAATGACCTGGGCGTCTTCACTCAAACCAATCATGCACCCGTCACTGATAGGTAAGCAAGGGTTAATTTAGTCGACATCCAGGCTTGAGTAATGGTGTCATGGGCTGGACGCCATGAAGATGATTTGTTACTTTGCCAACTCATGAAGTTTTTACAGAACCTGTAGGGGTAGTAGTATCTAAAGACAATATTGTAAAGATGTTTATTTTCCAACTGATACGCTATACTGCGGCGGCCTAGGTTTATAAAATATAATGCTTTATTGAGTTTTTTTAATCAAGCACATATCTTTTTTACGCCTGTGTTTTCAAAGGAGGAGCTAACTCCTAATGTGAGCAATTATGATCTCCAGTGGGTTTTTGGGAAGCTGCATAAGGCCGGCCTTAGCTAAGATTTCAAGAAACCAGGTGGATTGAACCAGGCAAGGAAGAGATTTGTCTGTGTGAAAGCATTGACAGCTCCATTGGTCCTGTGATTGTTGAGCCACAACTCACTGTGTTCTGTCCTCAGCTGCCTGCTGGGCTTTTGTAGGAGGGTGTGCAGTGTGGTGTGTCACCCTTCAGTGTATCAACGCTGTAATTACCTTAATAACAACATTGTTACATTTGGTTACACAGTATAATAAATAGCCACATTGCTTTTAAATAGTGGTGGGTGGAGCATCACATTAAACCATAGCAGCATTACCAAGTTAATGTGGAATAGTGGAATATATCGTATGCTTGTTTTCATTGTAATCATGAGAATAAAGTCAATATTAAGAACAGATTTAGTGCACTACAAGAAGTCTTTGCCTGGAAAAGTCAAGGCTGGCTGCGCGCTGATTCCACTAAGCTCAGCCTAGATGATTCCCCTTACAAAGCAAATTGCCCTCCATTCACACAGCTGCAGTAAGGACTTGAAGAATCCCTAGAGTGATGGCTGATATTTAAACTAGACATAGTTGTGATGCACGGACCCTGCCAAGATAATGCAAAGTATTTCTCAAGTGACCATGACCGTGAATAATAACTAGCAGTCTATACTACAACTAACTTAATATGACTAATACTACTAATATTTCAGAGAAATATCAAATTAAAGGAGTAATACATTACGAAATACACTTTTTTAATCAAAGAGCTCATCTTACCTGTAAAGCTTAGTCATTTTTTTCATTCTTTTAAGTCCATATAGTAATGTGTAAACATTTGTAACTTTTTTCCAGCTTAATATTTCAAATAGACAAAAATAGATTTTAATGTGTTTCTCTTCTAATTGTACTGAGTCTAATGTAACTGTAAACTTTTCATTTCCTTGCTGAGGGCAAAGTTAAATTCTAGCATTTTCAAGTCAGTCAGTTGTGCTTTATGGTAAAACGCTCTTGTAGTGTGCCTAGCTAGCCTGTCTGTTTATGTCCAAATTGATGAAGACAGCTCATTACAGGGAAACTCCAAGGCTCTGTTGTCATAGAAAATGTACATGTATATATTCTTGGAAAACAACAGAGGGAAACTGTAGGCCAAAGTGAATGTTTGACATTTAGTAGTATTTTTCCCTCAGGAGCATATCTGTAAGCTCTCGTCTGGTTGCCATAGCATTCATGACATGAGTACTGGCTGTTTCGATGTTCTAATGAAATCACAGAGTTGGGTCTTACTAGACTAAATGTTTGGGGAACACTATAGTAACATGTTTTCCTGTTAATACAAACAAGGTTTAGCGCTGGATTTTTTTTAGTAATAGGCAAGTTTGCCCTGAATGTTTTTTTCTTTTCTGAATTAACCATGTGTAACTTCTCATCAAACTTCATACAGAAAATTATCTTAAGGTCAAATGTGCTGGGTTAAACAAAAACCCAGTCGATTTTGTGTCTTGTAGATAGCCCTGTGTCGGGGGGACCGTTAATAGCTAAACCGCTAGAGGATCATCAACCCTCCTTAGTACATGTGAGTCACATGTAATGTCTATGCTTCACATCACAGGAAGTTGACTGGATACAACAAAAATGCAGCCCAGAAGCCATATTGCTTTTACACCATTTACTGTAACCACAGGATTTCTCGTGGAAATATTGTATTCTTAATGTTCAAAAACATTACGCTAATGTATAGTGATTTGACCACTGTATAACCAGGCTTGCTAAACAGACGGACAGTAAAGTTTAGAAGCTGTAATTTCGCTTAAATGCCATATGGGACTGAGGGCTTAGCTTTTGTTGTAGTTGGTGTTCTCAATAGTCCGCCCAGATTACAAATAAGCTGCTTTATTTAATGGCAGCTAAATTAGTACGATCTTGTTTTTATATTCTACTCAGACATACGTTAAATATATAGGCTATTTGCAAACAAGGGCCACAGTTTAAATAATGTTTGATCGTTCAGTTTTCAGCTTCCCTGGTCAGCCAGCTTGGCACATTCAAAATGTGCCTTGTACTCAAAGATCGCTCAATATAGTCAACGTTTTAAGAAACGAAATGCAAAGCGGGGTGAAGTAGAAATAAATGAATAGCCAGCATTCTTTGCATTGTTGACTCTTCATTAAAAGAGCAGAATAATGGCTATTCTCTGAGCGGCAGAGGGCTAACAGTAACTGGGTTCGCTACAGCAGAGCTGGGGAACAGTGTGCTCTTTATTCCGTCGGAGGATAGGGCCTGGCACTATCCCCAGACTGCCAGGCAGCTAGGCCAGTGGCCGGCCCTCCTGAGGCCAGGGGCCAGGTTCCGTTCAGTTTTGAGACTGGGGCTGCTTCCGTCCCATCACTGTTGAGAGGCGGCGTACTTGGCCGTTCAGGAGATTAATTGTTGAAGCAACAGGCGACACGCTGTCCGAATTCCGGGATGGTGTCGGAGACTGTGGTCCCTAATTAGCCGAGGCAGCATGGAACACCAACTGGAAACGAGTCGTAGGCCCAGTGATCCAGCCAGCCCTCCATTGGCTAGTCAACCTGTTCCTGGTCTTCGACTGTTGAGTGTGGGTTGCACTTTGTAAAGCCTTTGCTGCAGGCATGCAGCGGAGCTTGAAGGCCTCAGCCTGGCTCTCTCCGCTCTCTCAGAATTTGCTGGGTCGTGTGAGAACCGTTCTTTTGGCTGTGAGCAATGAGTGTTGATTCCAAATGGTTGGAGGCCTCAATAGTTACTTTAGGGCCCAATTAGTTTTTTAACATTTGTGCCATACAGGTGGCTTTGGATATTGTCTCCTCTACATCATACTGTTCGTTGTGCTGTAGAGGTTTAAGAGGGTTAGGCTAAGGTTTTTTGCAGGCTGTAAATTACATCTAAGTTTGCGAATCATGTAGCCTAGGCTATAACTTAGTAATAAAAACGAGTGTAAATTACCCCAGAATTATGGGCAACCCTTGTGTGAGCTGTCGAATGCGCTCATCTAGAAATGCAAAGGTTGTTTCCTGGCTGAACGAGCAATGTGATACCCGGCAGAATAATCGCAATTTGAACATCATGACATTTTGAGGGGGATAAAATAAAATACGAAAACTATACTGGTTTTCGGTCTTTTTCACCACAACAAAACAACGAGTAAGACTAGACACTGCACTGTGTTCTCTCATTACACATTACGAAACCTTTTGCGTGGGCGTGCTGTGTCCCGGTTCTCTGTTCTTTCACTCCCCGGTGCATGCGTTCTTTTGTTTTGGTTTCTAGCTGTTGGTGTTCCCCAGCGTTACGGGCAGGTGGAGTGTGAGGCCAGTTGGACATGGTCTGGCTCCTTTATGTTAAACACAACCAGTTACAGCCAGTCCCCTGTGTGGCCCTGCAGAGCGGCCCTACGTGCACAACAACAAGCCTATAACAATAGTCACTGTTGGCACCCTGCCCCTTGATTGCACTGCATCATGGAGTTGTCTTGGGTCCAAGGTGACATCTGTTTGGAACGGTGCAACAAAATACACTGTTTAGACTACCATATGGTCAAGTGTGGGTGTTTGGTTTTCTTTGTCATAATCGAATGTGCCGCATCTGTGATTAAAGGAAACCATGTTCAGTCATCCTTTGAATCCGGAGAAAACACTTTTACAGCGAGGTCGTTCAGATAAACTGCTATCTGTGTGCTGGCACCAGCGAGGTGTGTTATCCATTGTTGACCGTTTCATTTCAAGGTTGTTTGTGTTGTTTTAAGGGTCAACTTCTGACTCTGGGGATTGGCATTGTTAAGAAAAATGCCATAAATTCTGGTGCATCAACTAATACCCCAGTTGATGCATTATGCTATATGTTGGAAAAAATAGTATTCTGACTTGTAACTGTCTGCCCCATCATCACTAGGTCTTATTCAGTCTGCCTGCCCCATCATCACTAGGTCTTATTCAGTCTGTCTGCCCCATCATCACTAGGTCTTATTCAGTCTGCCTGCCCCATCATCACTAGGTCTTATTCAGTCTGTCTGCCCCATCATCACTAGGTCTTATTCAGTCTGTCTGCCCCATCATCACTAGGTCTTATTCAGTCTGTCTGCCCCATCATCACTAGGTCTTATTCAGTCTGTCTGCCCCATCATCACTAGGTCTTATTCAGTCTGTCTGCCCCATCATCACTAGGTCTTATTCAGTCTGTCTGCCCCATCACTAGGTCTTATTCAGTCTGTCTGCCCCATCATCACTAGGTCTTATTCCGTCTGTCTGCCCCATCATCACTAGGTCTTATTCCGTCTGTCTGCCCCATTACTAGGTCTTATTCAGTCTGCCTGCCCCATCACAAGGTCTTATTCAGTCTGTCTGCCCCATCATCACTAGGTCTTATTAAGTCTGTCTGCCCTGTCACTAGGTCTTATTCAGTCTGTATGACCCGTCACTAGGTCTTATTCAGTCTGTCTGCCCCATCACTAGGTCTTATTCAGTCTGTCTGCCCTGTCACTATGCCTTTTTCAGTCAGCAGTGAAAATGCACTCTGGCTTCTTGAAATAGTACCACACCATTTAAGCAAACATCTTCATTTTATGACTGATGCACAGCCAACTGACCGAACACGAATTGTCTTTGAAGCCTTTTGAGTTACAGGAGAGTTTTGTAGGGTGAGCTATTGCCTGAAGCAACATCTGCAACTAAAATGGGACATCCAGTCTGTCCATGTGATTTTCTGTGTTTGTGAAAGGCCTCAAACAACACAGAAATTGGTTGATGCACGTTTATTGGACTTCTCTCGCTCAGGCTTGCATTATCGCACCCAGTGAGCAAAGCACTGACGTCAACATCTGGCCAACATTTTAGTTTGTACGCCTCAAATATTTTGCGAGTCCTTATAGGCATATATTTTTTTGGGGGGGGTCCATGCTTTGATATGCTGTTTTCTCATAGTTATCGTAGATTGGTAGATTGTTGAAATACACGTGTACCGTATATGTCTTTGATGGGCACCTGTAGTTTCCAGTGCGTCATCTCGGAGCTGTGTTTCTTATTGCTCTTTTGTTAAGAATTCCTCAGACTTCTCTGTGTGTCTCAGATGTCAGCTGGTTCACTGATACGTCCCGGAACTTTTCTGTGTCATTTCACATCCCTTTTTCGGGACTGGGGTCCCTGGCACTGTTTTCAGAGCTGCCAAGACGGGTTTGGAGAAGGCACTGATATAGGGGCAGAGGCTAACCAGCTTTGACAACACTAATAGCAAGTGGGCCAACAAGGTGGAGACTCTGACCTCGGCTACTGTACCACAGGCTGGGAGGAGGGATGTATTCATTACTCAGTTCACTTATGGCTTTTCCACTACTGAAAAGGAAAAGTGGGTCGGCTATCTGTGTTTTTAGGTTTCCATCTTCACAGTTCATGCTAGAATGGGAAAATTATTTGGTCATTCTTATGGAAGACCGAACGCCCAAACCCAAACCAGACGCCCCTCAGATGTGTCTGGTTAAACGAACAGGTCGAAGACTAATAATGTTGACGGAGATTAAATGAGGAATTCACACCTGGCTATGAATCTCCACTGATTTGTTCACTACATTATAACCTGGCACAGAGTGAACGTATATCATTAACAGCAATGTCTACTCTGAACATCCCAGCCAGAATATCTGACTTTCTTCGAGCGAAAACCCAAATGCCCATGGTGCTGTCAAGAGGTATTTCTGGGCCCGTCTGTGAAAGGAAGGCTATAAAAAGCTGCATTAACGTTGCATAGACAAAGCTTTTTTAGAAAACTTTTTTTGTATAGATTAGAATGCATTGTTTAGTCACCCTACCCATTGTTGTGGCAACATCTGATTGGTTCAAGTAGACTGTAACCCAATTGGCTGAAATCCATGTCAGTTTAGAACGTCAGAAAACTCCCTATCAAGTAACCTGACCTGTAAGTGGATAAATAAGTCACTGTGCAAATAAAGGGCTAATTAAGAGCCCAGCCAATGTTCCTATTGATTCCCGGATGTGAGTGTTCATGAGTGTGAGTCTGTGTCAACAGTTTACAGAGATAAATCTGCTGCGCTTCTGTTCACACAAGTCTCGTCCCGGCGAGAGCGGGATCCTTTGAAGAACCCATTGAGTCAATGTAGTGGTGCTGGTGCTATCAGAGTTGATAACCAGGCTTGCTTCGCAGAAGACCATTGCACAGAGGTCAACTAGACATGCAGAGAAGGCTGACTTGAGCACTTGTGTGTAGTCTTTGGAACCGTGCTGCCAACCCGGGGACAGCTGGAGTAGGCAGGCATACGGAGTCATACAGCCCAGTGTTGGCTTTGTGGGAGCAGCCTTCAATCAGTTGACGTGGTGCCGTGGTGCCGTGCTCGTGCTTTGCCATTGAGATGACGCCAAGAAATGTGTGCGAAAATGAGATCAGGCATCTTTAAAAGGGCTGTGGGCCTGTGTTATTATGAGTGATGAGAACTTAAGCGATGTGCAATGCCTTCGGAGATGCGAATATGTTGTTCCGATCAGATTGATGTTGTAGGTTAAAGGTTTTACACTGTAAAACGCGTAATCGTTTTTAATGAATCAGATTTATTAATCGGACATTAACGTTGAGCCTAGTTCTGTTACGTCGCTTACTTTTGTTACAGTTTCGCCATGACCCTCCGGCTTCGCTTGATCACTGGTTTCGCTTGGACTTCATTTAAACCCTTCAACAATGTGTTTCGGGTATTTCAACTATTTCAACATGCAACTATCTTTGAAGCAAGCCCAGTCGTTCACGCAAGATTTAATTCGTTTATTTAAGGTCTTAAGGATAGTTTGTGGCGACTATTCACAAGGGGGCATTATCTGGGCTTCCTCGTATACTGAGCAGACACAAGGCACTTAATTGGAAACACATGGGGATTGGATTTCTTAGACAAAGGAGGCTATAGCCTAGATTAGGATTGGGACTTAATTAAACGTCTGAGAAAACATTAAGTAGAGTATCATGTTATGAAAAAAAATCGGCAAATGTCTCCTTGTCTGATTGGACATGGCTTAGTCTTGTGAAGACACAAAAAAACACAAAGCAATGGTGTATGCAGGGGGCTGGGCCAGGGACTGGCCAGGGGGTTCCCTGAATTAAACAGCTAATCTGAGGACAGACAGGAGACACCTGTGTTTCCAGAGAATTTAGACTTGAGGATTATCGAGCCACACTGTGCTAATGAGGGGAGCACGCTTGGCTGGCCTCTGCCGGGAACCAAAAGGACAATCTGGGATAACGGGAGGTCTGGACTCCTCAGGGAGGGGCTTCAAAGTGCTGCGTGAGGGGCCGTATTACGGGCAATATCACAAACTAACAGTTGCAGCCGAGTGTGTCTGGCTTTCGGGAGAGCACATAGCGCACTGTCATTTCCAGAACATTGAGCAACTCTTGGTTTAGTGTTATTGCAACGAATGGTTTAAACCAGAACAATTTTTCAAAGCATCTAAGTGCGTGTCGTGGCCTGCCGATGGGCTAGTCAAAAAACCAGAGGAGAGGCTGATATAGCTGTATGAGAGAAATTAAATAAGATGCGGCATTGTATCACTTAGTGCCATTACGCCAGATAGGGGGAATTTGATTTGTAGGCCTTGTGTCATCATCCAGACAGACTGGAAACTAAGCTTCTCAGGAAATGCTTAGGAAACACAGTAACTTGACAAATCCAAGCAGAGAAAACTGTCTGGCTGGCTGAAGAGGAACCCAGTCATTCAGGCACAGATTTAGCTCTGTGTCACAGATTTAGCCATGTCTGTGTAACAGCTGAGCAAACAGTCCAGACATCTTACCCTACCACGCAGACCAGCACAGTCCCGTCTCAGTCTGTACCATACCAGCTGTATACTAACTGTCCTATACTTAAGTTATAATGAGGTGTGGCTTTCAGGCCAATAAACTACGGTTAAGAATTTGTCTTCTGTATGACGCAACGCAGAATGCATGGATTGAGCGCTTATCCGTGGCATATTGGCAAACCACTAACCCCCAAGATGCTTTTTTGCTATAATATATATGTTACCACATAATTACAACATTAAAAAGTAATGTGATGTCATACCTTTGGTGGTTATGAATTCTGAATGCAGACTTTATCTGTGGTGTATAAGATTGTATACTAGGGCTGTGCAATTAATTGAATTTTGACTTCACTTACTATTATGCCCTCTGATGATTATCAAAACAAAATAATTATAGTGTCTTTTTAAAATCTGTGCACCCTTTTTCTTCATGTGTCCTTTCGCACCTCCCTAAAACGCAGAAATCACTCCCTTTAAGCCTTTTATCCTCCTGCTCACAGGCAATGTTTGTGAAATATTGGTACTAAATAATTGAGGGCAAATGTATTTTTAACGACAGTTACAAATCTTTTATCCACATCGTTTATTACCAGATTTTGATTTGTATTGACTTTGTCTGTAGGCTACAATACAACAAAGTAGGAAATTACAACAAACACAATTAAAACAGACCGTGAAAAAAAATACAATTTAGCCGTCTTGCATATGGTAGAACCCCAAAAATCAAAGAGAAAATACAAATCAAAAGGA
Organism: Dallia pectoralis; assembly: GCA_029465975.1. Classification (NCBI taxonomy): domain Eukaryota; kingdom Metazoa; phylum Chordata; class Actinopteri; order Esociformes; family Umbridae; genus Dallia; species Dallia pectoralis. Next base: position 15,496,347 of record CM055731.1, on the reverse strand, counting down.
CAGCAAAAGCAGTTTGTCTTAAGTTGTTGATCATGTGATCAGGCTTCACAGTGCTCTGCTTCTAACACGATCCTGGTTGGCTATGACACAGCGTAGAAGACGGAACAAACCCACCTCGGAGTGGTAATGTGCGTTTGCCGGATTTAGTGGATTTTAGGCTTTACAATTCAATACATCAACGCTGATTTCAATTTGAAGACTACGTGTCCTCTAACTGTTTTTTTTCTGGCTTATAACCTGGAAGAGATGACATTTACTGACTGGAATATGTTGAATACAGGCCTAGTTTAGCAAAATGTTAAATAAAGGAGTTTTCAGTAGGCTGTGGCTTGTGCGCAAGAACCTACTTGATATAATACATTTTGAGCTAATGAATTTTAATAACTTTTATACATTTAATTAATGTTTTGTGTTTTTTTATTTACATTTTTTTGTGAAATTATATTCAGGGAAATCCACAGTTAAAAAATACAATAAAAAGTTATTTTATTAGTAAATAAATGGATGGTATTTCTAAAGTCAATTAGTAATCATAAACATGTTTAATAATCGAGATCTCAAATATGACCGAAATAATGGTGATTAATCACATTCCTTTTTACTACACCGGTCTATAAGAGCAATAACGCATAAGGGGGTGTGGTATAGGGCCAATAACTTATCAACGGTCTCCAGGCATTGGCAGATATACAAGTCATCTCTTGTGTTTGTATTGCATTGTCAATATACCGTTGCTAATCTCTGTATCCAGACTGTATCCATAATGTGCATTGTCACCGCCCTGTGAACAGCTTTCAGGATATCGGTTCTGTACTACTTCTTTTGACAGCATTTTATTTTTTACAATATCTTAGTTTTCAACGGGTGAAAATATAATTTTGTAGCATATCATCTTCTTTGGGAATTTGGGACACATTTCCAACAGATATCCCGAACGGCTACTGAGATCTAAAGACTATATCTTGTTTATTGTGTATTGGAATGTATTGAACAGTGACATAGGAATTCATCTTTTGTATGTACCTTCAACACTATAAAAAAATATTAGGTATAAGTATAAAGTATAAACATTTATCTGGGAGTGATGTAATATGTTGGTGCTGTAAAATGTTACATGACAGTCATCACTGGTCACTGTCAGTTTGAGGGACAAATCCTTGAGGGACAGAAATAAACAGACACTCCTAAAGTTTTTTCTTGGTCACAGAGATGTCTCTATGACTCATTGGTTTGAACGTTTAGGTAGTCTTTAGAGCTTGTGTGTCCACACTGTTATAGACTAATCACAGGGCTGTGTAGAAAGTTGGCCCAAATGAGTTGGCTTTGACATTCTGCCTTTGTCAACATATTTTTCACCCTATAATAGCTTCAGACTTATACTATTGACTTCCTTCAAAGTAGAGAAATAATACTAATGGAGGTATCTCTGATTTGGTTCTGGAATTTGACTCCACTGAAGAGTATAGTTTCGTTGAGTAGCTGGTGCCCTGGCTGAATTCTTTTCTTATTTTCTTTCATTTTCATCATTACTATTTCATCTATTTCCTTATTCCTACTTGGCATATATTACTCCTTCCCTCTCCACTTCTAGTAGATGTGTGATGATTTGAGTGCGTTCTGGCACACATTGGTTGCCGTACATCACCGAAATCCAGTAGACAGTTGAAGAGGTACTCTTCCCAAATTGGACTTCCGGTGTTGTGCCATATTAATCCAGTCAAGTTTTCCTGTGGACCTCCAAGAAGGTAGTGGGTGAAGGTGGAGCGTTTGAGGGAAGTGCTTTCCTTCTCTCTGCCTGGACTGTATCGCTCATATAATGGGAGGCTAGTGCTAACTTCTCTCTGCCTGGCCTGTAGTATCCCTCATATAATAGGAGGCTAGTGCTAACTTCTCTCTGCCTGGACTGTATTACTCATATAATAGGAGGCTAGTGCTAACTTCTCTCTGCCTGGCCAGTATCCCTCATATGATGGGAGGCTAGTGCTAACTTCTCTCTGCCTGGCCTGTATTACTCATATAATAGGAGGCTAGTGCTAACTTCTCTCTGCCTGGACTGTATTACTCATATAATAGGAGGCTAGTGCTAACTTCTCTCTGCCTGGCCAGTATCCCTCATATGATGGGAGGCTAGTGCTAACTTCTCTCTGCCTGGACTGTATCGCTCATATAATGGGAGGCTAGTGCTAACTTCTCTCTGCCTGGCCTGTATTACTCATATGATGGGAGGCTAGTGCTAACTTCTCTCTGCCTGGCCTGTATTACTCATATAATAGGAGGCTAGTGCTAACTTCTCTCTGCCTGGACTGTATTACTCATATAATAGGAGGCTAGTGCTAACTTCTCTCTGCCTGGCCAGTATCCCTCATATAATAGGAGGCTAGTGCTAACTTCTCTCTGCCTGGCCTGTATTACTCATATAATAGGAGGCTAGTGCTAACTTCTCTCTGCCTGGACTGTATTACTCATATAATAGTGCTAACTTCTCTCTGCCTGGCCAGTATCCCTCATATAATAGGAGGCTATAACTTCTCTCTGCCTGGCCAGTATCCCTCATATAATAGGAGGCTAGTGCTAACTTCTCTCTGCCTGGCCAGTATCCCTCATATGATGGGAGGCTAGTGCTAACTTCTCTCTGCCTGGCCTGTATCCCTCATATAATAGGAGGCTAGTGCTAACTTCTCTCTGCCTGGACTGTATTACTTCTCTCTGCCTGGCCAGTATCCCTCATATAATAGGAGGCTAGTGCTAACTTCTCTCTGCCTGGCCAGTATCCCTCATATAATAGGAGGCTAGTGCTAACTTCTCTCTGCCTGGACTGTATTACTCATATAATAGGAGGCTAGTGCTAACTTCTCTCTGCCTGGCCAGTATCCCTCATATAATAGGAGGCTAGTGCTAACTTCTCTCTGCCTGGCCTGTATCCCTCATATAATAGGAGGCTAGTGCTAACTTCTCTCTGCCTGGCCAGTATCCCTCATATAATAGGAGGCTAGTGCTAACTTCTCTCTGCCTGGCCAGTATCCCTCATATAATAGGAGGCTAGTGCTAACTTCTCTCTGCCTGGCCTGTATCCTCATATAATGGGAGGCTAGTGCTAACTTCTCTCTGCCTGGCCTGTATTACTCATATAATAGGAGGCTAGTGCTAACTTCTCTCTGCCTGGCCTGTATTACTCATATAATAGGAGGCTAGTGCTAACTTCTCTCTGCCTGGCCTGTATTCCCTCATATAATAGGAGGCTAGTGCTAACTTCTCTCTGCCTGGCCTGTATCCCTCATATAATAGGAGGCTAGTGCTAACTTCTCTCTGCCTGGCCTGTATCCCTCATATAATAGGAGGCTAGTGCTAACTTCTCTCTGCCTGGACTGTATTCCCTCATATAATAGGAGGCTAGTGCTAACTTCTCTCTGCCTGGCCTGTATTCCTCATATAATAGGAGGCTAGTGCTAACTTCTCTCTGCCTGGACTGTATTACTCATATAATAGGAGGCTAGTGCTAACTTCTCTCTGCCTGGCCTGTATCCCTCATATAATAGGAGGCTAGTGCTAACTTCTCTCTGCCTGGACTGTATTACTCATATAATAGGAGGCTAGTGCTAACTTCTCTCTGCCTGGACTGTATTACTCATATAATAGGAGGCTAGTGCTAACTTCTCTCTGCCTGGCCAGTATCCCTCATATAATAGGAGGCTAGTGCTAACTTCTCTCTGCCTGGACTGTATTACTCATATAATAGGAGGCTAGTGCTAACTTCTCTCTGCCTGGCCAGTATCCCTCATATAATAGGAGGCTAGTGCTAACTTCTCTCTGCCTGGACTGTATTACTCATATAATAGGAGGCTAGTGCTAACTTCTCTCTGCCTGGACTGTATTATCCCTCATATAATAGGAGGCTAGTGCTAACTTCTCTCTGCCTGGCCAGTATCCCTCATATAATAGGAGGCTAGTGCTAACTTCTCTCTGCCTGGCCTGTATCCCTCATATAATAGGAGGCTAGTGCTAACTTCTCTCTGCCTGGCCAGTATCCCTCATATAATAGGAGGCTAGTGCTAACTTCTCTCTGCCTGGCCAGTATCCCTCATATAATAGGAGGCTAGTGCTAACTTCTCTCTGCCTGGCCTGTATCCCTCATATAATAGGAGGCTAGTGCTAACTTCTCTCTGCCTGGCCAGTATCCCTCATATAATAGGAGGCTAGTGCTAACTTCTCTCCACCTGGCCTGTAATGGGAGGCCAGCGCTAACTTTACATCGCCGGATTCTCCGAAGCATACAGAGTATTTGTGATTTGAGTTGGACAAAATTGTACAAATAGAGAGGCCTGTTCAGTGGGCTCGAAGTGAAATAAAATAATTTTTCAAAAACTGAAGTGATTTTCATGTTTTTTTTGTTAGAATAAGTATTACTCAATGTTTTAACAAATTGCTAAAGCTGAATAATTGTTCAGAGTCTACTGATTAATATTTGGAAAAATAGAGGGTTAGTCAACTAATTGTATAGATAATCATTAGATTAGTCGATTAGCAAAATAATCATTTGTTGCAGCAGGTTAATACAATGGTGTTCTGCAATCCCTGTTCAGCAAATTTTATTTTGACAAGTAAATGTAAAAATGTTCTCTCTTATCAGTGGATCTGGAAGTGTAGCCCATATATCAGAAAACAACCATTGGTGTAATTGCTGTCTAAATAACTACAGTATTTGTGCATTTGTTTTTTGTCTCCTTGGACTTCGTAGCTGGTCACCAAGTCTCAACAATTTACTTTATTAACTTATTGGATTCAAGGTTTGGTTTGACCTCAAATAAAACAACTGTCTGAACTAAGAAGGGATGTTCACCCATTTTGTAGGCAAATGAGGGTCTGTTCAGGACTAGCCCGGTCTTTACACACTTTCTCTAGTAACCCATCCGCACAAAACGTATCCAGTAACCCAAACACCCCCAAACACAACCACTTTCTCCAGTAGCCCAACACACACACACACACACACACACACACACATTATTCGGTAGCTTATGGTGAGTGAAACTTAAACCTGTCCCATTTTTCGAGAAGCGGACTCTGTTTAAGTTGGAATCCCACCAAGACAGGAAGCAAACCCCTCGGGCTCCTCATGAAATTGCACCCACGTCAGTGTCGCTACCACCAACACATCTGCCAGAGGGTCGCAGTCTGCTGTCCAACTCCAGGCACAAAGCAGACGGCAGGAGGAACTGACTTTCATTAATGGCTTGCCTACCAAGCATGTCTTCTGATCGATGTGCTCACCATTGATACTTACGGGTTTATGTCACTGTGTTGTGAGTGGCTAGCTAGGGTGGCTGCTGGCTACCCATGTTAATGTTCGGGTTTCTGGCCCGACAACTTCAGGAAACTCCGGACACTCCAGTTCCCTCCGGTCAGCAGACTTCTTGTCTCAGAGCCCCTCTGGAGCACTAATGTAATTGTATTTTCCTTACAGCGGTGGGCGAGCGGGTGAATGATGGGATTGTGGGCAGGGTAGCTGTTAAGATCTTGAGGGCTTGTGTTGGTTATCTGTGTTGAATCAAACAGGGACCATTCCTCACTAGCAGCCAGCATTATTTGATGCTGTGCCCATTCAGATCCCACCTACCTGAAACCTAGCCTGTTGACTGGCATTGGGAGTATGTCCTTCCCTAATGGCATCCTATTCCTGGTCGGACACTTTTGACCAATGTTAACAATGGCAAAATGTAGTGCACTTGCAGAAACGCGGGTGTCATTTGGGATCCGAGTGTTTGCTCCCTCAGAAAGGCGATCCCTACCATCAATGACCCATCTTTGCCTTGTGCTTTATCTTGAGTTTAATTTGAATCTGCCATACTAGAAGAACTGGCATGGGACCTAACCAATCAGAGAATTCCATGAATTCCTGGGACCAATCAGAACAGCAAGAATGTGTTTGCACACACGACATATTCATTGGAGAAGGCAAATCCGAGAAATGTCATGCGCGCCGTTTAGTTGGAGCTACGTGGATGGTAAGCCAGGCAATGAAGATCTTTGAGTGCATATGGATATTTTTTTGTTCAGCATTATGAACAAGCATTTCTGTTGTTGTTAACTCATTTCTGATTTTGCTGGCATTCAACAGGCCACACATGGTCATGTCCGCTGTGTAGCTCTCCAGATACATGTATTAGGACAAATGAATGAGTCGTGGCTGAACACTTCTGTACTGAACTGCATTCTGGATACCCATGGAAAAGGACATAGTTTCCTGATATTTCCAATCCATCATCCAGTCAGTCTCCTCACTGTGCGGATGTGGGAAATTCTGTTGCAGAAAAAAAATACACCGCCTAGCTTTGTCCCACTGTGCTGAACACACGTTGACAGATGATTCCGTATACCGAGTCTGAATTAGAGTAGAACCAAAAACTGCACACATTTTTTGTGCATTAAGCTGTGGAAAACATTCTGTCTGTAATACTGCTAGGCTGTGACGTAGGCCGTAACAAAGATGTTCCCAGCAGGGTGTTTCATCGCCCTGTGTTGAACAGTTCTAATGACTCAAAAGCAACACAGCGATTTTAAAGGGGTCTCTTACTTCTAGTAGACCGACTGCTTAATCCTCTCACTTCTTGTAACACAGAAGTCTTCTTTAAGTTAATGAATGCTTGAGTTTTGATAGAGCATTGGAACTGAACCGTGGGCTGAAAAAATCTAAATCTTTAAATCACCACAGTGAAAAATCTGTTGACGTGTGCTCTTGAGCAAGAGACTTGACCCTGTACGTTTCTGAAGATAAATGACAAATAAGATAAGATTCCAGTTAAACCCAGAGTGCTGCCTACAGAGAAAGTGTGTGTTTGTATGTTTGTGTTTGTATGTTGTGTTTTGTGTAGGTCAGTGGGTGTACATGTGTTAGCCTCAAGAATTTAGGTAGGCGGTGCAATTAAGCACCCGCTAATTGTTTAATTCCTTTACAATGCGCTGATGGGTGTGAATAGTTGGAGCTGGGGGACCTGGAGACATTACATGACGCAGATGTCTAAAAGTGGGGCGAGACAACTGAAAGTGATTGTGCAATAAGACAGACCATTACGGTCTAGTTTCAACACATGTAGCTGTTTAAAGGGACAGGTCATACAATAACAAAAGGCTATTGCATATTTAGAAGTCGAAAAATGTATGTTGCAATCACAGATTGTCTCCTAAATTACGTCATTCGTTTTTGATAGCATGGGTAGCTCATTACAACACATTCCTGTCTGCTGCAACGCAGTTTAAAATCCTCAAATAAAAGGTGTCTGTTTCCCAAATTACAGACAAAACCTATAGACGGTTGTCTTTATGGCTTAAGAACTGGGTTGAAGGTTTTTTATTGACTTGTTTAGTTCTGATAAAAAATACTGTATGTAAGACATCTATAGCAGTTGTAGTATTTGGAGTAGTCGTTGTAGTAGGATGAGGTTGTTGTAGTGGGATGAGTTGTTGTAGTGGGATGAGTTGTTGTAGTGGGATGAGTTGTTGTAGTGGGATGAGTTGTTTTAGTGGGATGAGTTGTTGGTTTGGGATGAGTTGTTGTATTGGGATGAGTTGTTGTATTAGGATGAGTTGTTGGTTTGGGATGAGTTGTTGTATTAGGATGAGTTGTTGGTGTGGGATGAGTTGTAGTGGGATGAGTTGTTGTAGTAGTAGGATGAGGTTGTAGTAGGATGAGTTGTTGTAGTGGTGGTAGTTTGAGCGCTAGTTTTAATAGTAGTAGTGTGAGCAGTACCACCACTCATTTACGATACAGTCTACTAATATAAGTTATCATCTACATTTTTTGCCATCAACTATTCAATCTGGGAATGTTATTGACATTTTGATTGTATTTCTCTGTTTCAGAATTCTATGAACCTTCCTCCAGACAAAGCAAGACTACTGAGGCAGTACGATAACGAGAAAAAGTGGGAGCTCGTTTGTGATCAGGTGGGATACTTCATTCACACTAAATGACAATTTCACCTCTTGCAATATGTCCCGATCATTTAGTTCTGACATCAACATTCTCACCCTGATACATTTCTTCCAGAAGGGCGAAAGTACTGCGGTATATTTTAGGACCCGGAGGACAACTTCAGGGCCAGTTCATGGGTGTGATTAACCAGCATACGATTGTCCGGGTTCACAGACCAGAGTCATGAGGTTTTCACAGCTAAGCATCTGTGCAGCATATATGAGCCTTGGTTGGATTGGGAGCATGTTACGACATCAGCTGGCAGGCTGGGCTCACTGGCCTCGTTACCCAACCGACTGGCTGAAACCAAGGCTGGCAGTGGGCATGTTTCAGGGCACTGCCCCCGCAGGGCACTGGAATACACTCAAAACAAATTAGCGGAGGCCTCTGATCACGCTGGTCCCAGTACCCAGTGACTGCTGCCAGGCAACACAGGCTCAGATATGCCGCATCCATGGAAGTCTTCTTAGTCTGTCCCAGGTTCAGTTAACCGTTTTTGTTCCTCACTGTATCGCTCCTTCTCGGCTGCTTATCCATCCCAATAACAGGATGAAGGACATCTCCAATCAGGAAGAGGAACCCAACACCATGCTCTGTTGAAAACAACATAATATTAGCAACATAATAGCGTCTGTCCAAAATGCCACCCTATTTCTGCCCCCCTTTTGGCCAGGGTCCACAGGGTCACCAAAGGGCTCTTTTAAAAAAGAACACACTGTAGAGGGGGTTGGGCGCCATTTGTTGGGGACAGACTGTCAGCACGCGTTGCTAATAACACACAATGGCTCTATAATGTAGAGAGAGCAAATGAGATTTAGATGGGCACGCATAGATGAATTCCTGCATGGTCTATGACAGCCATAGTTGGCATCTAAGATGGGAGGGGAGTGATCTGGATTTCATCAGGGACCTAGAATCACTAATCATTTCCTCTCTGCACCTGCAGCGTTGGCTAGGGGAGTGGGGGGGCGGGGACTTCTGGGAGACTGGGAGGGTAGGGGTTAAAACAGCAGGGGAGTGAGGGAGGCAGACGGGGTGGGTGTGGGTTACTTGGGTGCAGCACCCAACACTTATGGAACTTCCTGTGTGTGTGTGTGTGTGTGTGTGTGTGTGTCTGTGTGTGTTTGTCTGTGTCTGTGTGTGTGTGTGTGTGTGTGGAGGGAGACGGGCTGGGAATAGCCTTCAGGTAGAGGTGGAGGGGGATTCACGCTAATAAGAACAGAGCGAGTTCAAATCCCAGGCGGTCCTCTCGTCCCCTGAGACGGCTTTGCTGTGCGGAGGAGGGAATTCTCTCACAGTTAACAGGTGGAGAGAGGAATCACAGAACGTTCAGCATTGTGATCAGTCAGGCAGTTGATCTGATTAAATTGTCACAACTACCCTCTCTACCCTCTCTACTCTTGAAGAGCCTCTGTTTTCTGCGTTACAGCAGAGATAGTTTCAGAGCCTGACTAAACATTCTTGACACACGCCGTTGACTATTTAAAAAACCCTGGTCTGCCTCTCCATCTTCAATGGATCGAGATGTCCCTTATAGTCCACTGAAGCTAGCACACATCTATTCATGTTCCCGTTAGAAGCTAGCGATCTGAAGTAGTGCATAAGGCAGGGAGTAGGGCTCCAGTTGGGATAAAGCCACGACGCAGTTTGGAGAAGTCCCCTGTCAGCCTGAGAACGTAAAAATGGCTCTTATGAGGCGTGGATACATCCATTGTGTTCATGTTATTGTGTGTTATGAGAAGAGCACCTTAAATATTGTATTTGGACATTGACACAAGGGCTGTTGCTTTTGCTCTGTACTCGTACATCGAATTTGAAATTACGATGCTAAAGTGCAGATTGTCAGCTTCAATTTGAGAATTTACTTGGGAATTACATCTCTTTTTATACATATACCTCCCCAGTTTCAGGGACCAAATGTAAATGGACAAATTAAGATAATCATCAGTAAAGCGGTGATATGTGGTAGTTAGTTGCAAATCCATAGCATTTTTTTGTTACGTTAATGGATAATTTATATTGTCAATCAAGGGATAGTTGGAACTTAGATTAGAGATGTGTGATGCAAAGGGCACAGACCGGAATTGAAAAAGATTGATGACTGCCTGAAGTCTGCGTCTTTTAGACATTGCCTATAGACATCACTAGTCTTTTGGTGTCTCCTGGTGAAGGCTCTCCAGGGCCTGTATGGAAATCATCTGTATCTCCTGGAGAAGGCTCTCCAGTGCCTGTATGGCAATCATCTGTATCTCCTGGTGAAGGCTCTCCAGGGCCTGTAAGGCAATCATCTGTATCTCCTGGTGAAGGCTCTCCAGGGCCTTTATGGCAATCATCAGTATCTCCTGGTGAAGGCTCTCCAGGGCCTGTAAGGCAATCATCTGTATCTCCTGGTGAAGGCTCTCCCAGGCCTGTATGGCAATCATCAGTTGCCTTGCTATTTTGCTTGCTAATTCAATCTACCTCTTTTACTGATCATATCGCACTGATTTGTACACTGTTTACATTACTTTATGTATATTTAGTTGCATATTTTTCATTATTTTATTCTCCTGTGCAATTATTGTATAATCTGTGTAATTCATGTGTAACTGTCTGTCTTGCACCTTCGCTTTATTCTTGGCCAGGTCGCATTTCAATTGAGAATGTGTTCTCTATGTGCTCACCAGGTTAAATAAAGGTTAAATTAAAAATAAAAAAGGCCTGTATGGCAATCATCTTCAGTTATGTGGCATTTTTGCCTTCAGCTTCGTCTTTAGCGATTGGAACACAATGCTTAATTGGATTCAGGTCAGGTGACTTGACTTGGCCACGCTCAAGAACACTCCCACTTTTTAGCCTTTTATGAACTGCTTAGTTGCATTATCCTGCTGCAAGTTTGAATGCTGTCTAATGGGTCTATAGGAAAAAGCACGCGTGCTGCTGTGTCATTAAAAAAACAGTCAACAGCTGAGGTGTGACACTGACAGGCAGAAAACAATCAGGCAGAAAATTGCATATCCTGCTCACTGCCTCTGTTCTGTTGAGGGAGTCTGTGGATCAATGTCCTCCTTAGCCTGACTGACTGACTGACTGACTGACTGACCGACTGCTCTTTCTACTCCTCGTTGTTTCTTTCTGCTCAGGGAAGCACAAAACACACCGGTCCTGTGACAAATGACACCCTATTCCTGTCTACTGAACTATACTTCAGTAGACAGAAGAGACCCTATTTCCCTCCTAGTTCACTACTTTGTGATTAGATCTTGTTTAACTCTGGTCAAATGTAGAGACACTAGAAAGCTATAGGGTGCTATTTGGGATGCAGCCCTCTGGGTCAGGACAGAAGTGAGACTGTGGGCGGTTTGTTTGGTGTCGCTTTATGATACCAGAGGAGGCTGTCTCTGATACAACTTGTGTCCTGTCCAACACTTGTGGACCGTTAGAGTGGACAGTCAGTTCCTATGAAGCGTATTACAGTTGACCATTGCCAGAACTGCAGAGGGACAAAATAAGGATGTACTATTTAGGGAATACACTCATTCAGACTGATTTCCTGCTCGCCTGGTCCTTTACAGCTCAATAGTTAATTCAGTTTTAATACGAAGAGCTGTGTCCGTGACAAAAGCATGCACTGTTGTAGACGGTTTCCACGGCTACACAGGAAGATGATTGTCTTATTCCATTGACGCACCTCGCTTGTTTTGATTATATTTGTTGAAATTGTGCCTCATAAGGAGACAGTTGAATGGGGGACATGTGGGTGAAGGCGAGTATTAAACCCTGGTCTGACGGACACTGCCTCTGGACATAGAGCCAGGAATGTTCTAGAACATGACTCCGGCGCGCTGCAGGACGGTCATTTAACCACTGGCCGGTTTCAAGTGGAGGCAAGCGAATCTAAATGAGTCTATGTGACGGTAGAGAGGTCAGGGGTGATGGTTCTGTGGCCATGGATTCGATCGCTTGTACATTTAGAACGACAACATCGCCGTGGTTCAGCGAAGATGCTCGCCTCAGAAACGCTGTAAAACACAAGTACCAGTGAGCCAAATGTAATGCGGTGCCGACGCAGTTAGCTAAACAACTGCAAACTGAACTAATGAGTGTTCTCTCTCTCTCTCCCTCCCAACGCCCGTCAGGAACGATTCCAAGTGAAAAACCCGCCTCACACGTACATCCAGAAGCTGAGGGGTTATCTGGACCCGGCAGTCACCAGGAAGGTGAGGGAAAGTGTTTTGACGTTGCCGTCCAACTTTTCCACTCTGTCAGCTTCTCCCTCCTCGACATGTTGTATTCATTTGTGCACATCGTTCCGGATCTCGAGACACAGCCAGCTAGCAGTCTGTGCCAGAAGTCAGAAGGAGGAGCGGTGGCTCTCAGAAAGAGATAGCGCTGCTGTGAGATGCCCCCCTCCACAATGTAACCCCCAAGTCTGCTCTGAGTGCACTACCTGTGACCAGGGCCCATGGTTGTGAATAGGGAACGAGCTGCCATTTGGTCCACGGCCATATTTGTCTTATTTTGTGCCGAAAACAAATTAGCCAGGCGACCTTTCCAGAATATCATGAAATTGCTCCAAGTAATGGAATTACCCCGACTAACTAGAATAAAAGAGACATTTTATTAACCATGCCAGGGCAACATGACGCTTCGCATCGGCGTGATGGGAGGAGAGCGAGAGCGTAGATCTGTATGCATTGATGGATGGGGTGTCCACTCAGGAGAGAATAACAGCCACACCCACATCCCCTTCCCAGCCGAGCCAGGCTAACTACTGCCCATCTGCATCGATTTGTCTAGAATATCAACCCGGATAGACACTGGGATACAGGAATATGTCAAGCGTCTGGTATATCCTAGCTGGTTGAAAATGGTTCGGCCCTGTCTCACAGTACACTGCTCTGTATGGAGTTACTGTACAATGACTCGGTGCACCACTGGACAGTAGCACCAATTATCATTCAATTCTCATCCATCCCCATTTCTGATTTCTCCTCTCCTCGCCACTCTCTTCTCCAATCTCCTCTGTTCTCCTAATTCTATCTTTTCCTTGGTCTCTCCAACGTTTGTTCCCCTTATTATCTTCTGTTCCGTTGGAGGAGCTTTCATCTGTCAGTCCTGTTCCTGCATTGTCCAGGAGCTCACTAAGGCTCCATCACAGATCACGCCCTATTCACTTTGTAGCGCACTTTGTTGGATTTGATTTTAGGTCTATACAAAGTGGCGGTCTAAATGCAAAATAGTGTGCTGATTTGTATCAAATGCAGACATTGTGAATGGGAGGATGACTCCCAAATAATTATAATGACTGGTCCAGACCTCTATATAAAAGCCCTAAGCAGTAGTGTTGTGCTAGTCACACACATGCTCGGAATTATAAAGAAGCACCCTACTATATAGATGAAGGGATATTCTGAAGCCTTCATCTCTGAACCCAGACATACAGAACATTCGTATGTAACATGTACTATTCCTAGAGTGGTTCCACACGCAGCCACTGAGTAATGATACATACTGGAAATAAGGCTCAATGTTCTTCTAGATTTTTTAAACGTATAATCGTCAAAATGCATTACATTTTCATAGATGAAAACACTTAACACGTTTTTACCTTTTGGTCTTTTGTTTTGTTAAAATCCATGTCTGGACTCAATGTTTCCAACCACAATATTTGCGACACAGATATTCTAGGGCTCTATGAAACACAGATATTCTAGGGTTCTATGAAACACAGATATTCTAGGGCACTATGAAACACTTTTATTCTAGGGCACTATGAAACACATATATTCTAGGGCTCTATGAAACACAGATATTCTAGGGCTCTATGAAACACAGATATTCTAGGGCACTATGAAACACAGATATTCTAGGGCTCTATGAAACACAGATATTCTAGGGCTCTATGAAACACAAATATTCTAGGGCACTATGAAACACAGATATTCTAGGGCTCTATGAAACACAGATATTCTAGGGTTCTATGACACACAGATATTCTAGGGCTCTATGAAACACAGATATTCTAGGGCACTATGAAACACAGCTATTCTAGGGCTCTATGAAATACAGATATTCTAGGGCACTATGAAACACAGATATTTTAGGGCTCTATGAAACACAGATATTCTAGGGCTCTATGAAACACAGATATTCTAGGGCACTATGAAACACAGATATTCTAGGGTTCTATGAAACACAGATATTCTAGGGCTCAATGAAACACAGATATTCTAGGGCACTATGAAACACAGATATTCTAGGGTTCTATGAAACACAGATATTCTAGGGCTCCATGAAACACAGATATTCTAGGGCACTATGAAACACAGATATTCTAGGGCTCTATGAAACACAGATATTCTAGGGCTCTATGAAACACAGATATTCTAGGGCTCTATGAAATACAGATATTCTAGGGTTCTATGAAACACAGATATTCTAAGGCACTATGAAACACAGATATTCTAGGGCACTATGAAACACAGAGATTCTAGGGCACTATGAAACACAGATATTCTAGGGCACTATGAAACACAGATATTCTAGGGCACTATGAAACACAGATATTCTAGGGCTCTATGAAACACAGATATTCTAGGGCACTATGAAACACAGATATTCTAGGACACCGTGAAACACAGATATTCTAGGGCACCGTGAAACAGTTCTTGGATATTACACAGAGTCTACTCCCTTGGTTGTGGCTATAGCACAGTCTCACAACAGTCGTCATGTCCCACAAGAAGGTCAGCAGCCTGAACCAAATGGAGAAGGGAAAGGGAGGGAGGGAGAGGAAGAGTGAAGAAAGAGAGAGAGACAGATAGAATCTGGAGAGGAACAGGAGAGAGGAAGAGTGGAGAGAGGAAGAGTGGAGAGAGAGAATGGGGAAAGGAACAGGAGAGAGGAAGAGTGGAGGGAGAGAGAGAGACAAGAGAGAGAGAGTTATGGTTTTACATTCCTGCTCAACCCCCTTTTATTTAACAATTGCCACTCTGTGCCTTAGTGGAAAACCGGTGCTGGAGGTCACTGCCTCCACTTTACATATGCAGACCCCGTGCATTCCTCAAGACAGGGCTGAGCCAATGGGCAGCTAAGGAGGAAGAGGTCCGCTCCAAAAAAAGTCCCCAAGAATGTATCAGCCATTGATTTGTTTCCAGGATGACCCCTCCAGAGCGTACAGCGCTCCCCAATTCCCAACCGAGCTTTTCACTCCACCTCTTTTCTCCACCTCTCTCTGAGTTGACTTTTCTCCTCATGTTTTCTTTGCTCCCGCCCTCTTTCTCTTTCTCTCTCTCCACTTTTCTCCTGCTTTTTGTCCCTGCTTTATTTCTATCGTCCTACTCGGATTCTCTCTTGGTTTTTCTTCTGTCTTTCTCTGTTTCCAGCTCATCTCCACCCCTCCCGTTCTCTCTCTCTCTCCCGTCCTCTGTGGATCTGCGCTGCAGCTGGTTGTACTTAGTGAGGAGTGGTGTGTGTGTGTGTGTGTCAAGGAGTCTGCGCAGTACTGCTCAAACCCGTTCAGCTTTTCACACAAACAGACAAGGGTGCTCCTTCCTAATAGAACAGTCTGTTTCTCATCTCTACATGTGCCAAACACACACACACACACACACACACACACACACCACCGCCCAGCACAGAACTACAGACCCAGAGGTCCTCAAAAGCACTGGCAATGACAACATCCCCAAACTGCCCCACTCTCTCTACCTCTCTCTCCATCTCTCCCTCTCCCTCCACACTCTTCCTTTCTCCCCGTCTCTCCCTCTCTCTCCCTCTCTCCCCCTCTCTTCCCCCTCGTTCCCTCCACACTCTTCCTTTCTCCCCCTCTCTACCCTCTCTCTGTCTTTCCCTCTCTCCCTCCCTACATCTTTCACCCTCTTTTCTCATCCCTCTCTCCGATGCCTGGCGCGGTTTGTTCCTTCCCTGACAGAGACACTGACAACGTCCACAACGCCCCCCCTAATTCCTCTACACGTTTGACCAGAGCTAGGTGGACTATTTAGGAATAGTGTGCCGTTTGGGAGCCACACATCCATGGACCCAGCCTGGGAAGTGAGCGCTCCACCCCGGCCAAACGGGTTGAATATGGGTACCGGAGACTCCGCCTCTGTCTGTGATGATGCAATCGTTTCAGTGTCTGCCATCAGGGAGGTTCTTTTCTGCCTCCGAACCAGTAGACTAGCGATCAACGTCGGCTGTTCTGAGGGGGGATTGGAAGCGCTGCTAGTAAGCCCCCGTCCCACACGCCTGCCCCCTGTACTCCTCCAACTGTTGCGCAACCGTCCACAGGGCTTTTGTTTGGAGATGAAAGCAAACAGAGAGAGGGATGGAGAATGAGAAAGAAGAAGAGAGGGTACAGATTGAGAGAGAGAGATGTGGAGCAGAAGGGAGGGGTTGAACAAGTAAAGAGGCTGAGGTAGAAAGAGAGAGAGAGAAACGGATAAGAGGCCCCACCATACAAACACTAGTGTCACTCGTCTGCAGCTCCACTCATACACTTCAGGCCAAGCGGACAATCCTAAAACTGTATCCACGGTAACAGTGTGTGTGTGCGTGCGTGTGTGCCTGACCACTCAAGTCAGGACCTATTCGGCAAGTATGATTGTGTCTGCGCCCCAAACGCCTCCATATCGTCTATGTAGGATGTACATTTGAGCAAACGAGAGCCTTATCTAACGAGCGGTTGCTTGTTTGGATGCAGGTCAACGATGTGACGAGGAGCTGCTTTTATGAAATAGAAAAAATAAATACCTTGTTAAAAAAATGGCACAGGGGACAAGTACTGTCCCGTTTCTCCCTGTTTGTTGTTATTACCCACACCTGTGGTTCTAATCACTGTCCCTATTTCAGTTCCTTCTTCCCCATAGTGCACCTTGTCGGTCATTGTTTTAGATTTTGGTCCGTTTTGTAACGTCATTCAGTTTTCGCTGCTTTCTACCGCCGCATTTGCGGCGCTGGAGCCTGTTGTATGAATTAGAGATAAACCATCTCAGTAGACTGATGAAAATGTTCATGCTCACTCTTTCTTCTCCCTCCAGAAATTCCGGAGGAGGGTGCAGGAGTCGACCCAAGTCCTGAGAGAACTGGAGATTTCATTAAGGACCAACCACATTGGGTGAGTCATAATTGAAAGATGAATGACTCCCAAATGGCACCCAGGTGTGGACTGTGTTGCAAATTAGGGCTCCATATAGGTTGTCATTTGGGAGACGGGTTAGCTGGGGTCCCAGAGGGTGGGCCCTAATTAGGCCAGGTTGCATTCTGGGAGCTGGAGGCAGGATGAAGCAGGCTTAGGGATTAAAACATGTTAATGTTCAGCTGGAAGCAGCAGGTGTTGAGTGAGATGACTGGTGATACAACAGACAGGCAGACAGACAGACAGGCAGGCAGGCAGACAGGCAGACAGACAGAGGTTCAGCAGGCGATAAGACAACGATGGTGCCAAGTACACATTGTCATTTGTTAACCTTAAAACTAGCTGACCACACTTTTTTAAACTGTTCAAGCCAGTGCTTAGTTTTCTTCAATCTGTCACACGAGGGTTGTTCGTTTACCTGTCTAATATCATGTCTACACTGAAATGGGGCTAAAAATATTTTTGTCTTGGTCATTATTATGTGTACATTAATGTGGGAAAAGTTGGTTTAATCCAAAAATGTCTGTGTTGGAACATAATGTGGAAAAACTGAAGGGGTTTCAATACTTTCCGAATGCACTGTAGGTTGCGTCCATAAATGGGGCTCTGGTCAAAGAAGTACACTACTTGGGAATATGGTTCTATTTGGGATGCATACATTGAAAAAATATGAATCTGCAACAGGCATTTATCAGCCGACTATCCACTCAGTTTTCATTGCACCATTCAATGTTCACTACGTCTGACTGAAACGCACGGACCTAGTGTAAAAAACAACATCGTACAAAACAACAGTCACAGGATCTCACAGTCTGAAAACAACACGCGCTCTCTTCCCTACACACACACACACACACACACACACACACACACACACACACACTCAAAACAAAACACACACACCCTGACACACGCTGAAGTCTAAACCGGATAGCTTGAGAAGTTCTCTCTATCACAACAAAGCCAGGAAGGGGAAGGGAAACATTGTTTTAGTGGATCTTTTTGTTTCAGTCTTTTTTTGGCGACAACAGTTTTTCTTATACACAGGTAATGTTATCAATCGTCTGTTTAAAGCCGTGACACCTCCACACCTTGGATGCATAGTTTTTGTCTTCTTTATTGGCCCAGCCCTGGTTACTTTCCCTTCACCGATTGGACCTTGACCTCCGACAAGGCTGTGCCGGGTCTGTGATTATGGCAGTACTTCTCAAGGCCTGGCGGTGTGTCCTTCTGTTCATTGGATGCATATTCTCTGTAATAATGGTTCAATCACAGCCCATTAAAGTAATAAGCCCCGTAAATTGGCACAGAGCTGGAGTCTACTGAACAAGGCTACTGGAAAACACGCACTGTATCGTCTCTCTCTAAAGGTTGTCTCTGTTTCCCACTGGCTTCCAGTAATAAAAGCACCAGCCCGCTGAGTAGGTAGCCCACGTTAGCACTGGTGGGGGTGGAAATACTGGAGTCTTTTGATCACAGGGTCCTCACTGGGGAAGAGGTGTGAGGAGCTGCTTGTGTGTGTGTGTGTGTGTGTGTGTGTGTTGCCCCATTCCAGAGTGTCACACAGGCTTTTGAAGTTCCTCCACCAGCTCATCACTATTCCTTCCAGGGAATGAAGGTTAAAACAGAGATGTTGGGTGGAATGTATGACTGCCTGGCAAAGTGTTATGATCTCTCCATCAGTCTCTCGCTCGCTCACTCTCTTTCTCTCTCCCTCTCTCTCTCTCTCTCTCTCTCTCTCTCTCTCTCTCTCTCTCTCTCACAGTTTTTGGGTTTCAGTTGGTGTGATGAGGATGACACATTTGTTTGAATTTCCATAGCAAGTGAAAAATAAGACTGATCTGATTAGCAACGGAACGGAGGGAAAATATAGCCATAATAATCTGAAATAATGTACAAAATTACGCAAAATGATCAGAAGGCAACAATGTGCATGCTGCCAAACTTTAATTTAAACTATAGCATCAAAAAAGTAATACTGCTGTTACTACTAATGATGATAATTGTAATTGATTAGATGAATATTGAAACAATATGGATATGTAATGACGCGCTGGCGTGCTGGTCTTTCATACACTGGCAGGCAGTAATGTAGTTCATCCCACCAAAAAACATATGCAGCCTTTTCTCATCCGATAGGTCTTTGATACCCTGGTTAATGGTTGAAATCTAGAGAAACGACACTGTCATTGCTTTATATTGTTCACATGTTGTCATGGTAGTTCTGTTTTGGGTTTCGATCTGGTACTGTGTTTGCGCAGTGTCTCTCTGTCTTACTGTTTTCATCTCCGATTTGCCTGAACACTCTTGCCTGAACACACGCGTCATCGTTGAAATAGTTGAATGCGTCATAGGTGTCGCTTTCTATGTACCGTTTTAACACACCACACATTGTAAACTTGCACTGTGTC
This sequence comes from Dallia pectoralis, assembly GCA_029465975.1. NCBI lineage: Eukaryota > Metazoa > Chordata > Actinopteri > Esociformes > Umbridae > Dallia > Dallia pectoralis. The sequence continues at coordinate 15,476,846 of CM055731.1, read as the reverse complement.
AGTGCCTGATAGAATGGTTGGACTAACACTGACTTATTTCTCTTTCTAGGTGGGTGAGAGAATTCTTAAATGAAGAAAACAAAGGCCTGGATGTGCTGGTGGAATATCTCTCTTTTGCACAGTATGCTGTCACGTAAGTCACTCTGAATCGTGTTAACCCAGATGATGCCTGCATGCAGGAAAGGCAATAAGCACAATGAGATATCTTCTGCCCAATCACTGATGCAATTCCTCATTCCCAGAAACCCTGAGTCACTAATCTAATGTGGCAAGCAAACAGTCTGCATTCACTCGTATGTGGCATATAGGTTCTGTTATTAGATCGTACGATGCCTCAGTCACACGGGATTCCATTTAGAGCCTATGGCATTTCGTGATTTAGATAGTTTCCTCATTTATTCATTTCCTGTCCGTATTTTATTCGAGGATGTCATTTCGAATACTGACCTTATCAATAAGTGTGGACCCTAATACCCCTGGTACGAGTCCCTGGCCGTTCCATTAAAAAATAAGCGCAGCTCTTTGAAAATCCTTTTCTCTGATGAACTAGGACATTTTCTTTCATAATTTGATATTGCGCTAGGTGCATGTCGCTATTGGAACCCTAATATATATATGAAGTGTAATACTTTAACTAACACTGTATGGGCCCTTGTATAAATGAGTGCCCTTTAAAGGGAACAGCATGCCATTTGGGACTAGGATTGTTGAACTACGGTCAGAGCGCTGACATGCACTAGGCTCTTTCAACCCTGCAATCCTGTTTGATGGGTGTTCCCCCTTGCAGGTTTGACGGTGACAGCATTGAGAACAATCCGGAGAACTTGTTGGACAAGTCGAAGTCCTGGAGCAGGTCCATTGAGGACCTCCGCGGTGTGAACAGCCTTCCATCCCCTGTCACTGGAAACAGCATCTCCCGTTCAGGGAGACACTCTACACTCCGGTAAACAACACACAGAGCCTTAGAATACCCTACCATAAACAAAATAAAAAACGCTATCGTTTTTTAGCTATCTAGAATGTCAATCCTAGAATGAATTTCATACCATACAACACTGTAACGACATCAGTAGGCAGGCTTGGAAGGGAAAAAATGGTCGGGTCGCCCCCCGCAGACATTTTATTTGGAAAATTCCCCAAAATTTGAAAAATGCTGGGTACGGGAATTTCTGGGAAACCGGCAACTTTTGGAAAGTAACTCGAGTGTTAACATTACCGTAGAACATTGAAGCTATTATATCGTAAAATCACCTTGATAACACATTCTGTGTATTTACTTGATAGATTGTTGTTCCAGAAATTACTGGAATTGTTGTACAATGTGTTTAATTCCGTCTGTTCCGTTCTGGTGGTTTAAGGCTAAACCTGTATTCTTCTGTTTGTATGTGAGGGTCTTTAAAGTTGACACGTTTCATGTGATGTCTCAAGAGACTCTTTGTTGTGGTCATGAGACGCGCAGTGGCTTAAGACATGTCTCAGTGTTGCACGGATTAGTGGGACAGAGGATGGGAGGGCCGGGTGTTTCCCATATTCCCCATATAATGCATGTTTTAGAGTCATAATGGCCCAGCATAAACATCACTTAATAGGGTAGAGGGTGGTATGTGTGACCAGGGATTATGTTGGGTTGACTGGCTCCTTAAGACCCCCCGGTGCTGACTGGAATATCACATCCCTGTTGTTCTCTATGGGTTCGATAATGGTTTAATTTTGGCTGCTGGTTGTACTGGGAATCTTCTCTAGTGCACTGCCCGCAGTGGTTATATGGAGGATACATGCGATTCTTATTATTCAGTTGCATACATATTCTAATAATTGGACAAACATTAATATTCGCTCCTTACAACCAGGCAGATTTAATTCAGATTATAGGCAGTGAACATAGTTACAGCATACAGCCCTGTGAAAAAGTAAGTACACCCCATCGAATGTAGCACTATGTAACTTGATTCTTAAGGAAGATATGAGGCAAAAACTGAACTTGGATTATACAACAGACCGGAGATTTAACACTCAAGCGAACAGGCAATGCTACAGAGCTAATGGAATGGCTCAAAAAGAAGACATGGAGGGTGTTATAATGGCAGAACAGATATAGAGGGTTATAATGGCAGAAGAAGACACAGAGGGTTATAATGGCAGAAGAAGACATAGAGGGTTATAATGGCAGAAGAAGACACAGAGGGTTATAATGGCAGAAGAAGACATAGAGGGTTATACTGGCAGACGAAGACATAGAGGGTTATAATGGCAGAAGAAGACATGGAGGGTTATAATGGCAGAAGAAGACATGGAGGTTTATAATGGCAGAAGAAGACATAGAGGGTTATAATGGCAGAAGAAGTCATAGAGGGTTATAATGGCAGAAGAAGACATAGAGGGTTATAATGGCAGAAGAAGTCATAGAGGGTTATACTGGCAGAAGAAGACATGGAGGTTTATAATGGCAGAAGAAGACATAGATGGTTATGGAATATCAGAATCAAAACCCAGATTTCAGTTTTTCATAAATGCTGTGGAGAGACAAACAGTGGAACCAGCACTGTTGTAAGAGACTGACAAACAGATTCAGTAAATGGCCACATTGAGTTAATTCTGGCAGTCATGTCAGCCTTAGCCATCAATTAAAGCTTGGTGTGATCTTATTTTAATGAAAATACATGTCTCTGCATTTCTAGTGGAAGCATGATGGCGCAGTATAATCTGTCAATGTATTTCTAAACATTTAGTTAACTTTATTTTACATATTTATACGTACATAAAATTGCCATGGGTGTACTATAGCTTTTCTTAGCTGTTGTATCTCACGTGCAATTATGCATATTTAGTTGTAATACCAAGTAGCTTTTAGCCATGTGACGTGTGTTACTTTTGACTTCTGACAAGCTAATCCTTTTGTTAACTTGCAGGTTTTATAAGAACCGTTATACAAAGGGTTCCTTTGACACTGTATAACATGTATTCTCAATTCTAACTTTATCCTATCCCACATATAGTGGATTACAGGGCAATTCAGGACTTTGACAAGGAAGCCTTTGCATTAATCCTTTGAGTCAGAGGAAGTAGTGGTCAAAAATTGCTGTGCATCTATGTTCTGTTTGAAAGACGCAGCTTACTTTGCTGCTTACTTTGCTCCGTGCGCTAACTCAGAACGACTGAAGGTCTGTGGGAACAGAGTGCAGATAGTTAGCATTGAATCGTGAGCTACCATCTACTTTCATAATAATGGATGCGGATAAATATGTTATTCATGAGTTAATCTAAAAGGTTTTTCAAAGGAAATCTACCGGGTTCTCTGTGGAGTATACTGTCTTATCCGAAGCCAATCGAAATAAAGATCTTGGATTGTGGTAGAAGTCAATCCCTATATATACTGAGGAGAATAAATAAAACATGTATACATGGATGAAATTATCAATCCAAAACTAGATCAAAACATAATTTTCAACTGTTTAGTTTGTCTCTGTCAAGGTAGCCTGTTAGCCGAGTACCTAGCAAGACCGCTAATGGTAGCATGTCCTGCTGTTGTCCACCTGCCCTAAACCTTAAGATGGTTAAACAGGCATAATCAATGCTGACTGCACTGCAAGGAAACACTTCCCGCCCACTCCTGTCTTCATAAAAAATTGATGGCCAGCCAGCCTGCGAGCAACTTAAATCTTAAAATCTCTTTAAACCTACAGTGCATTCATTTTATTTCAACTTAGAATAACTTGTTGTCAGTATATATATATATAGGCCAGTGTTTATATTCTCTATGGAATCCTCACCCTAAAAAGTAGAACTTTCACTGGAACTTATGGGCCCTGTCCAAAACTAGCACACTATTTCAGGAATAGGGTGCTATTTCTTTGCCACATCCCCCACGTTCCTCCTTTATTTAAAGTAGTGCCGTCAATTTATAGTGAACAGAGTGACGCTTGGGAGTGCTGTGTGAGTGTCGGCTGTATGGACTTGATAGGCCGACGGTGAGAGCTGCTGTTGACGATGTTCTGTCGTGACCTTCATCCTCAGTCGTCTATTCCGAGTCCCAGTCTTCAGCAGCGACAGCAGGCAGGTCTATTGAACACCTGCAGAACATCTCCTCACTAAGATCTGTCACAGACATATGTCAGAATGTACACACTGACATGTACACACACACCTTTCCCTGCTTCTATTGCTAGGCTGTGTTTGTGTGTGGAGTGGAGGGAGGGAGTTTGGCTTATTCATCCCACTGCTGTAGCCAAACCTTTACAGTACAACTGTTATTTCCCCTCCCAATTAGAGGAAACTGTTGATTGGTCATTGTTTCTGGCCCATTGTTTTTGGTTTAGCAGGCTGCAGTATGTGTAGTGGTGGGTGTCATAGCTGCCTACAAGCAACCCTCATGTACGTGAATACAGCAACATTCCTGATCTTATCTGTAACTCTTTAGTTACCTTCTCATGCAGTCTGTCAGGTCAAGGTAATTAACAATAGTGTTATTCGTGTTTATATTTCCAACTTTCCCAACAATAGTATCCCACCCAAGTAAATTCTTGGTACAGACCTGCCAACCTGTACACACTCACTCTGAGCAGATAGTTGAACCTTACTGCAGCACTACTAATCAGGTCTTTATGGGCGTGGGGCCAGAAAGAAGCTCCGCCTACCTAAATGTCACACGACAGCACGCTTGAAATAAGGTCCCTGGAGTTTGGCAGATTTTCATCCTACAAGTGCTAGAGAAAACAGTTTTCCGTTTGCCCTTATAAAGTAATACTCGGGTTTCCTGACTGCCCATATCAAACACATTTTAACCAATGGTTCACCTGGTTTGGTTATAATATACACAATATTATTCTGTAGAAAAAGTTTTTATTAAAAATGCCAATGTGCGTGTTCACTATGCTATCCACATAAAGACCACTTCTGTATAATCATTACTTCTAGAAACATTCAGAGGAAGTTGAGGGTGGATTAATGTAGGATCTCAATATGCAAAATATTTCATTCGCTAAATTGTGTGACAGAATGTAGGTGTCAGGACATATGATTTCGTTGTATTTCATTTATTACTGTGGTTATTTATTTCCTAGCACATTACCGGTGCCCTCTGGACCTCCCCCTACTCAAACGCATGTCTCCATCAACGGCACCATGTCAGAAACTCCTCAGGCCGTAGGGGGAAACGTTTTAAGTTGTTGAATAGCAGCCAATTCCCAGGTTCCAACAGTTTGTAGCATACTGTAATCCCCCCTCAGGGAGCCTTCTGACAACATCATTACTAGGTGGAAACTGACACACGTCGTTCTGGGGTCAAATGCTCGGCGTGCCGTCGCTCTCAAGTGCTGCTCCTAAAAATAATTCAAGGTTGGCAGGTCTGTTGTCTGACAGAACCGGTTGTCACATTTACGATGTCATATTAAGATCTGTATATGCTTTTTCTCCAAACCTCACGGCACACTGGAAGGACCCCATGCCCTTTGAAATGCCCGAATTGTTCGCAAGGACGGTGGTACGTTTACTGCCTTTCTCATACTTCCCTAGACGTCCCTAGGCTAGACTGGTGTAGTTTTCTAGTGGTGTGTCTAGTGTTGTGGTGCTCTAGTGGGTCCCAAATGTCTCATCATTCCCTATAGTGCACTACTTCTGACCAAATGACCAAAGGAAAGTTGTGAACTATATTGGGAATATGGCTCCATTAAGGATTCAACCCAGTAAAATCGCCACAAGTACAATTATCTTGCTGTGTAAGCAAAGAACGATGTGTCATTTCCCGTTTCATAATATGTCCATGAGAGACTGGTGTTGAAATAACACCCATGGAAACATAGCCTGGAGGCCTTGAAGCACCTTTTGGTACATGCCAGCTTGTCAGAACCAGTCTTCCATTGTTGTACTGCATTGGGGAGAATGACTTTCTTCTTTTACTCAGAGTCCTGTTAGCACACATTTTCCCCTCAGTGTGTAGAAAGCATAAACTGTGTCACAGTCATCATCATCACATTCCCTATGAACTTGTGCACTAGTTTCAAACTAGTTCCTATAGAAGTAGTACACAAAATAAATAAAGTGGTGCCACTTGGAACATGTATGTACACAATCACCGTATGTCTTCTCCCAAATGCCTGGTGGTTAGAAGGCTGAATACTTTGATATCATGTTTGTGTCGAGGGGATGGAGAACAACAACGCAGGCTGTGTGTAAGGCGGTGTCCCTGTCTCATAGAGGGAGTGGAATTCAGTCACTGGCTGTGTGTAAGGCGGTGTCCCTGTCTCATAGAGGGAGTGGAATTCAGTCACTGGCTGTGTGTAAGGCGGTGTCCCTGTCTCATAGAGGGAGTGGAATTCAGTCACTGGCTGTGTGTAAGGCGGTGTCCCTGTCTCATAGAGGGAGTGGAATTCAGTCACTGGCTGTGTGTAAGGCGGTGTCCCTGTCACATGGAGGGAGTGAAATTCAGTCGCAAGCTGTGTGTAAGATGGTGTCCTGTCTCATGAGGGAGTGGAATTTGAGAGTACATTGGTTTTGCCTTTTGTAGACTGTCACCTAAATAGACGGAAGAGCACGGTTAAACACACAGACACACACGGTCACACACATACACAATTGCAGTCACATACACAGTCACAGATACAGACACACACTGTTTTTTTTAAATATATATAAGCTGATTGGCCTTCATGGTATGAGACTACTAGCCAGAAACATCGTTTCAGCTTCAGTTAGTAGTCTCATACCATGAGGACCAATCAGCTTCAGATTGGTTAGACAACTTACTACTGTGTGTAATCTGTCCTGATTTGCCCTCACTCCAAATCCTTATCGGAGCTTACACACACACACACACACACACACACACACACAACCTGCCCATCCCAGGAACTTAAAGTCAAAGGCTTAAGGCACAACTGCTGACATGAATGTGTGTGTTCATCAGAAGCCTGAAGGCTCTTTTTTTCCAGAGCCAGCGCTGTTAGAGAAGATTTTGTGAGATGCAGATCTGGAAATTACCTCTTGTACATCCCTAGACTGACCTCTGCTAGACTAAATTCAGTAGCATGTAAACACACACACACACACACACACAGACGTCACATTTACCCTCTCACACATACAGCAATAGTGTGCTTCTCAAGCACTTTCCTTTCACTGCGAGAAAGGTGTCGGAAGAAAAGCCTCTCTCTGCCAGTTTGTCTCGACAAAGGCAGGCGATCACTGCTGTGCATGCAAATGACCTGCCGCCATTGTACCAACCGTCAGCGATATCTTTGTGCGGGATGGTTCAATTAAATCAATCCCACAATTTCCCCTCTGGGTGTATATGTAACGTGTCACAGACATTAATGTTTGCTTATTAAGGAATGTCAGGAAATGACCCCCCCACACACACACACACACACACACTACTTATGTTTCAGTTCCAACACGCTGCCGAGCCGGAGAACCCTGAAGAACTCCCGGCTGGTCTGTAAGAAGGACGACGTTCACGTCTGCATCATGTGCCTGCGAGCTATCATGAACTACCAGGTGAGGGCCTCCTATAGTGCCCATGGAACAGCCCAATCACAAGGCTGTCCCAAATGGCACACTTTTCCCCTCCACCGCCGGGCTGACACATCGTTTTTTCCTGTTTCTTAACGAGCTCTCTCCCTCTCCTTCCCTGTGTCTCACTCACTCCCCCCCTCTCTCTACCCCTCTGTATTCATCTCTGTCTCTCTGTCTCCATCCTTCTTTCCCCCCCTCTCCTTCTCTTCCTTCATCCTGCCCACCTCCCTCTCTCTCTCTCTCCCTCTCTCTCCCTCTCTCTCTCCCTCTCTCTCTCCCTCCCTCTCTCCCTTGTCCCATCGGTTGTCGCTCTCTCAGTACGGCTTCAACATGGTGATGTCCCACCCGCATGCCGTCAATGAAATTGCACTAAGTCTCAACAATAAAAATCCAAGGTAAGTGATGGAAGTATCTGATGATCAGAACCTCCACTGTCTCTGTTTTACCAGCTCCTCTGGATCGTAGTCCTGATCTTGTATTAGGTTCCATTAGGGAGTTAGAATAATATGACCTACAAAAACGTAGGTCATAACTCGTACTCTGAGAGGCTTTGTGAAGACACACCACCAACTCTGCATAACGCTCCATCAGCTCTGTTTTCTGCTAGAGGTGCCGGTGCACCAAATCTGTTTTCTGCTAGAGGTGCCAGTGCACCAGCTCTGTGTTCTGCTAGAGGTGCTTGTGCACCAGCTCTGTTTTCTGCTAGAGGTGCCAGTGCACCAGCTCTGTGTTCTGCTAGAGGTGCCAGTGCACCAGATCTGTGTTCTGCTAGAGGTGCCAGTGCACCAGATCTGTGTTCTGCTAGAGGTGCCAGTGCACCAGCTCTGTGTTCTGCTAGAGGTGCCAGTGCACCAGCTCTGTCTTCTGCTAGAGGTGCCGGTGCACCAGATCTGTGTTCTGCTAGAGGTGCCAGTGCACCAGATCTGTGTTCTGCTAGAGGTGCCAGTGCACCAGCTCTGTCTTCTGCTAGAGGTGCCGGTGCACCTGCGCTGTCTTCACTGATCAAAGTGTGTGTGAAGCCAGCGTCCATCCCTGTCTCATTCACCAGGTGGACAGGCAGATGAGGGCACTGTTGGCACCCTGAGAAAACACTGGCAGCTGCTCAGAATCATCCTGCCAATCGTGGGAGTCCTTTATTCAAGCCTCAGGCGTTTGTTTACTAAAGTGTGTGTGTGGGAGTTCGCACATCTGCGTTTGATTCAACACAGGATGTGTTTAGGGTGTGTTCTGCACGGGATGTGTGTGTGTGTGTGTGTCGATGAGCTGTGGCAAGTCCTTCGTCCCCTCCTGTAATCTATGATGCAGTCTAGGAATTCCTGTAGGATTACAATAGTATAGCACATCATGTTGATCTGATGTTGCATTGTGTACCAGTCACAGGGATTACTGCTGAGTGATTCACTCTGTAATATGTCTTACATTTAATCCCATAGATTAGATCCACGGACCTATTTTACATATAATCCAGTTGAATTGATGACGTCTCACATGCCCCAGTGTTCTATCGACTTTTTGTCTCCAGGAATATGAGGCAGACCTGATGTAACCTTGGCTGGCTGCTTATTCCCCGTCGTACTGAGCTACTAGTAACCCGGGATTTCTTTTTAAAAGTAGTGCGCGACAAAGGGAATAGATTACCATTTGGAACGGCGGCGTAGTCGTTCACTTTGCCAGCTGGGTGTCTAATGTGGTTGGTTTTAGCACTGATATCAGTCCAGTTTAACCAATCACTGCCTCGTCTCTTTTCTCCCTTCCCAGAACCAAAGCTCTAGTGTTGGAGCTGCTGGCTGCAGTGTGTCTGGTCAGGGGCGGACACGAAATCATTCTCTCAGCGTTCGACAACTTCAAGGAGGTATGATACGTTGGAGAAAGACATCACAATTCTGTTTCTTTCTTGGGTCAGTGCAAAGCGCAGTATAGATTAAATGCATTCTGATTTATTATTCTTGTCTATTATTTATTATCCTAGTTTTATATATATATTACATTCCAAACGTGTGGTATTGTGGTTTTAAACAGGTTTCTAAAGTTTCTTTATTTCCACTTTAGAAGAGCTGCTATATGAAAAGCTTTGTCAAAAATATTGCTATTATTATAATTCACACAATAATTGATATTTCTGTATTTTACTGTTGTTAGAAACTGCCTCACATTTAGACAGGGCAGCTGTGAACCAACAGTTGCCGGTTTATCGAAGTCAACAGCAGATCTCCAACATACCTATCTATCTTCCAAAAAAAATATGAATAAAACTCTAAAATAAGTGATACTGTGTTATGGTTTCTTCAAAGGGTATTTTTCTGTCATGTCTTTTGACTCCCTGGCCCGTGGGTGAGCGGGGGTTGGTAAGGGTGGTGTGTGAGCAGGATATGGGGGCGCAGAAGGGTTCACACAAGGGCCATTGCTTTTATGCACTCTGCTTTCCTCCTCCTCATATCTGCTTGACTCTGTCTGCCTCTGAGCGCTGTCTGAACTAAAGAGATGTTTGGCTCGCTCCCTCAATTTCACCTTTAATTCCTCCTACTCTCTTTCTAGTCTGTCTTCCATCCAGTCTCTTTCTGCGGGGTTGTATGTGGTAATCACACAACTAGGAAATAGGTCATGTGTGGTACAGAGAGAGTGTAGGATAGTGCTTTATTGATCACGCTGCTATTAACTTTTGTTAATAACACGCTGCTATTAACTTTTGCCAGAACTGGTTTTACCATTTTATACCTGCCGGATGTTTTGGCCAGGAGAGAGTCGGAGTTATGTGAGAGAGTCGGAGGTTTTGTGAGAGAGTCGGAGTGACGTGAGAGAGTCGGAGTGACGTGAGAGAGTCGGAGTGACGTGAGAGAGTCGGAGTGACGTGAGAGAGTTGGAGTGGCGTGAGAGAGTCGGAGTGGCGTGAGAGAGTCGGAGTGACGTGAGAGATTCGGAGTGGCGTGAGAGAGCCGGAGTGGCGTGAGAAAGTCGGAGTGACGTGAGAGAGTCGGAGTGACGTGAGAGAGTCGGAGTGACGTGAGAGAGTCGGAGTGACGTGAGAGAGTCGGAGTGACGTGAGAGAGTCGGAGTGACGTGAGAGAGTCGGAGTGGCGTGAGAGAGTCGGAGTGGCGTGAGAGAGTCGGAGTGGCGTGAGAGAGTCGGAGTGGCGTGAGAGAGTCGGAGTGGCGTGAGAGAGTCGGAGTGGCGTGAGAGAGTCGGAGTGGCGTGAGAGAGTCGGAGTGATGTGAGAGAGTCGGAGTGGCGTGAGAGAGTCGGAGTGATGTGAGAGAATCGGAGTGGCGTGAGAGAGTCCGAGTGGCGTGAGAGAGTCGGAGTGATGTGAGAGAGTCCGAGTGGCGTGAGAGAGTCCGAGTGGCGTGAGAGAGTCGATTGATTGTAGAGAGTGAAGGTTGGAAACAGAAATTGAACCTTGAGTCTCCTTGAGTCAAATATGCAGATGGATTCGAGACCACAACACCAGAAGTGTGCTACATTTTTACTACATCCCTGAGAGGATAGGGTGCTTTTATATTGGCTATTGACAAGACGGTTAAAAAGTGAATGATTGATGGCTGCTTATTTCTGCAGGTATGTGCTGAGACGCAGAGGTTTGAAAAGCTGATGGAGCACTTCAAAGACATGGACAACAACATTGACTTTATGGTAAACGGCACTTACACTGGACAAGCTAACGCTTGTTAGGCTGCATTAAGTTCCTCAAAGTCACTTTGTAACCCATTTATTCATTCATACTTAAAGCCAAGGATACAAGGTTGACTCCTCAACCCAGTTGGTTTGGTTCCAACGAATCTTACTAATGACTTTTAATGGAAATAAAAAAGGCTGCAGTTCGTGTGGCGTGTACACACATTTTTTTAAATTTCAAATGTCCTTAGCTCCAAGGCTTCCCCACAGTGTGTGTTTGTGTGTGTGTGTGTGTGTGTGTGTGCGTGTGCGTGTGCGTGTGTGTGTACGAGACTCCAGCCAGATGCCAAGCATGTTTGAATAGTCCTTGTGTGTCACAAGTCACATGTCCACTAAGCCATTAGGTTGCGAGCCAGTCATTTGACACAAGCCCGACAGCAAACCCATTTGTCAGACGGGCCCTGCATCTCTCACCCTGTTGACTCCCAGCTTCTTAAGGAACTCCATTGAGCCAGTATCGGCATGGTGACAGAACTTCCCTCCGTGGCACTCCACTTAAGTAAATAAGAGCACTGAGAACCTATCTAGTGCACTAGTTTTAACCAGAGCACCGGGGGTGCTATTTGGGACACTGGGGGGAGTAATCCATTTGTCTGGATGAATGCAGTCACATGATTTGCATACTGAGTCATGTTTATTGACTCAAGTTCATTCCAAAATGGCGACCTGCTCCTTTAGAACTGCTCTTCATCTAAGGGCATGTTGGGTGTCAGATATGACATCTCTGACTGGCTGTAATGACTGGCTGTTTTGACCTGCTGTTCTGCTTGTTGGTCCACAGGTGGCATGTATGCAGTTCATCAACATTGTGGTCCACTCAGTAGAAGACATGAACTTCAGGGTTCACCTACAGTACGACTTCACCAAGCTCTGTCTAGATGATCACTTGGATGTAAGTAACCATTTTGAGTTTAAAAAGTTGTTCCTTTTTTTAACTAGCAGAGAAGCTTTCGGGAGAATTGAAATGTCTGGTTACTGACTGGTCGGAATGAATTGAAAAGGAGTTGACCCCATCTGTTTTATATATATATATATATCACAGATTGATGCTGTTTCTTGAGACGCAAATACAAACTCTCACTTGTGTTGACTGTCTGAAATCATCCTGTCTTTGAGATGTGACTCTGTGTCCTCCATCCTGTTTATTTCTGTCTGTTTGACTGACGTTCTGGTGTCTGACTGCCGTTCTGGTGTCTGTTAGGTTTTCTTTGTATCAGTCGTGTGTGTTGTGTCGTCCTCCTGTAACCGTAATGTGTCTGTCTGTAACAGTCGTGTGTGTTGTGTCGTCCTCCTGTAACCGTAATGTGTCTGTCTGTAACAGTCGTGTGTGTTGTGTCGTCCTCCTGTAACCGTAATGTGTCTGTGTGTTTATAGAAACTTAAACACACTGAGAGTGACAAGCTGCAGGTGCAGATTCAGGCCTACCTGGACAACGTGTTTGACGTGGGCGCCCTGCTGGAGGACGCAGAGACCAAGAACGCAGCGCTGGAACGCGTGGAGGAACTAGAGGAGAACATGTCACATGTATGTAGAACAAGTGCACAACTGAACTCTTGACCAGTACCTCTCTGCCCGACTCAATCACTGAGTCTGTTCACCCCTGCAGCCGTCTGTTGGTCTCTCTGTGTCCTGTGAAGTGGTTGTACTTCATCTGTTTTGACATATTGATGACTATCTGATGATGCAGTGCCGATGCCAGCGTGTGCCAGTGTGCCATAACTAGTGCCAACCGCCGCACTGTTAAAGACAACATTTACTGTGACTTTAAAGAGCTATCACACCTGTCAAACTGGCTTTAGATCACATACCTCTCTCTCTCTCTGTCTCTGTCTCTCTCTCTCTCTGTCTCTCTCTCTCTCCCTCCCTCCTTTCCTCTGTCTCTCTACCTCTGTCTCAAAGGCCCTTTAGATCAGCCTTGTGTTACACACATAGACGCACACATACACTGCACATCACAAAGAGTCTATGGATGTCTAGCCACTTATGTGTTTTATAGTCCCATTTATGGGTTCTATAGTCCCATTTATGCGTTCTATAGTCCCCTTTATGCATTTTATAGTCCCCTTTATGGGTTCTATAGTCCCCTTTATGTGTTCTATAGTCCCATTTATGTGTTCTATAGTCCCTTTTATGGATTCTATAGTCCCCTTTATGGGTTCTATAGTCCCATTTCTGCATTCTATAGTCCCACTTATGGGTTCTATAGTCCCATTTATGCGTTTCATAGTCCCACTTATGGGTTCTATAGTCCCATTTATGCGTTCTATAGTCCCACTTATGGGTTCTATAGTCCCCTATATGTGTTCTATAGTCTTCATTATGGGTTCTATAGTCCCATTTATGGGTTCTATAGTCCCATTTATGCGTTCTATAGTCCCCTATATGTGTTCTATAGTCCCCTTTATGAGGTCTCTGATGCGTTAGTACATTAACGCAAAATTCACGTCACTCACACGTCCCTTTAATAGCCGTCTGTCTAATCCATAATCGTTGTGTTAAGCATTGTAGAATGCATGAAGAAGTGATACTTCGCTAAGATATCGTTATTATCATATTATCATAAGTCATATTGGTTCTTCCCATCACCCCCTGTTACCTGATACTTGACCTTTGATCTCCTAGATGACAGAGAAGCTGCAGGACACGGAGAACGAGGCCATGTCAAAGATCGTGGAGCTGGAGAAACAGCTGATGACGCGTAACAAAGAGCTTGACGCCATCCGGGTGAGACTTCAGATACCCGTAACCTCTCCCTCTTGACCACCTTAATCTATGAAAAAAATCGGTTTATTTCGACCATGAGACTAAAATAATACGGTGACATTTTCAGAACAATCATTATGCCCTTTGAATGGAAACGTGGTTTGCAAAGACCACTTGAAATGTCAGCCAATTTTTGTGAGATGCAGTTTTGGCCTTTTATTCACCTGATGCCAAACACGTCTCCTGTCTGACGAGGTTGGGTTAATAGCGGAGTTAATCACTGGGTTAATTTAATCTTGGATATTTAACTCAATCCCCGGGTGGAAAATGTGTTAATAGCTCCTTCCTTATTCCCAGACAATTCTAATGTCCTGCATTTAAAACGTCTCCTCCTAATAATTTGACCTGAGAACAGTGTTATTAATGTTAGCGTCTGCACTGTCGTCCTAATATGTCGCGGCGGCGGTGTCGCTCACCATCAGGAGGTGTACCAGGACGCCAGCTCACAGGTCCACACGCTGCGGCGGATGGTGAAGGAGAAGGACGACGCCATCCAGAGGCAGTGCAACCTGGAGAAGAAGATCCACGAGTTGGAGAAACAGGGCACCATCAAGATCCAGACGAAGAGCGACGGGGACATATCCATCCTGCCCTCGCCGCCCGCCCCCGGGGGCCCGCTGGTGGCCGGAATGGAGGGCGTGTTGGGCACCTATAACGGGGGGTCATCTGGGGCCCCTGGGATGCCCGGGGCCCCGCCTCCTCCTCCCCCACCACCTGTATTTGGGACTGGTAGGTGGAGTCCAGAGTTTAGGCTTAGTTTTCAGGATCCAGTTTTAGTCTGTGACAGTAGCTGCACATTCTGGACTGCTTGTTGCTAGTTTCACAACGTGCCCTTTGATTTACTTCAGTCGTATTTTGAAGTATGTCTGCAGCCCAAGCTGGTCCAGGTCTTACAGTTGAGTTGTGAGTAACAGAGCTGAGGGATACCGGCTGAGAGTCGAACCCAGAGCTGAGGCATACAGGCTGAGAGTCGAACCCAGAGCTGAGGGATACAGGCTGAGAGTCGAACCCAGAGCCGAGGGATACAGGCTGTGAGTCGAACCCAGAGCCGAGGCATACAGGCTGAGAGTCGAACCCAGAGCTGAGGCATACAGGCTGAGAGTCGAACCCAGAGCCGAGACATACAGGCTGAGAGTCGAACCCAGAGCTGAGGCATACAGGCTGAGAGTCGAACCCAGAGCTGAGGCATACAGGCTGAGAGTCGAACCCAGAGCTGAGGCATACAGGCTGAGAGTCGAACCCAGAGCTGAGGCATACAGGCTGAGAGTCGAACCCAGAGCTGAGGCATACAGGCTGAGAGTCGAACCCAGAGCTGAGGCATACAGGCTGAGAGTCGAACCCAGAGCTGAGGCATACAGGCTGAGAGTCGAACCCAGAGCTGAGGCATACAGGCTGAGAGTCGAACCCAGAGCTGAGGCATACAGGCTGAGAGTCGAACCCAGAGCTGAGGCATACAGGCTGAGAGTCGAACCCAGAGCTGAGTCGCCCATCCACTGATTTACTCTCATTGGGAGGCTTTTCCTGCTGTCATCAATCCCATCTTTCACCCTCCTGGTCTCTCTCCCACTCTTTTAATTCAACCATGTTTCTCTTTGCATCTCTCTATCTTTCTTTACGCACATGTTTCTTCTCATTTTGAACCTGAATTTCTCTCCATCTCATCCAGTACCAAACGGACCACTGGCTGGCCCAGTCGCGCCTCCCCCTCCACCTCCGCCTCCGCCGCCTCCTCCGCCACCTCCCATCGGCCCCATGGATGTGTCCGCCGCCCTATTGCCACCCCCGCCCCCATGGCCCCCCCACTTCCTGGCTGTGGCTCCCCCACCGTCATCTTCAACTCAGGATTAGCAGGTAAAGTCACCCCACCCAGACGCCACCTGTGTCTGGGCTTGCGTACGTGTCCTAAATGGGCCCCCTATGCCCTCTGTATATCCAGTGTAAATGCGTGCGGCTGCTTAAGGACTAGGGTGCGATTTGTGACGCCCACTGTCTATGAAACACACCTTAGCAGTGAGCACATTAAAGCTGTTTCCAGGATAAGCTGTGCTTCTGTTCATGTAGGTTGATCTTTATCAGCCATCTCAATGACTAACCTCTTTTGGGAGTCTTTACAAACTGGCATTATCAAGCGTTGCAATCTGGAATATTCTCCCGGCCCTCATCATCATTTCTCTGAAGCGCTTTCAGATTCTTCCGAAGTTTTTATCTAAGCATAGATATGTGTTTGTTTGTGTGTGTGTGTGTGTGTGTGTTTGTGTGTGTGTTGTGTGTGTGTGTGTGTGTGTGTGTGTGTGTGTGTGTGTGTGTGTGTGTGTGTGTGTGTGTGTGTGTGTGTGTGTGTGTGTGCGTGTGCGTTAGACAGACAGTTGTAGAAGCAGATGACAATGAGTGTGTCTGATGCTCTTTACTCACAGTTATTTTCAACAGTTTAACTTCCTGTATAGGGTGATCTGGGTAATGGTTGGTCAGGGGTGACTCAGTGACTGGTCTCGTCAAACAGTCAGACTGCAGCCTTTAACCAGTTACCACAGGAATACAATGTGACATTGTGACAATAATACTATAACAGAATTAGACATTTCACTATGACTATACTATGACTATACGACCGGTGATACATTTTTTTATAATTATCTGCGCAAACTTCTCGGAACAAAAACAGGGCTTTTAAAGGGAGGGGCCGATCTAAGGGTAAGACATTCAGATTGGTCCCCTCAGCCACCAATGACAGAACATGTAATTTGTGTTATCATAATATGTTTTATACATTGCAAATAAATAAAACATTCAATTCTATGTTTTTGCTAATCGCTTATCCTCATCAAATCGCTTATCTTCATGAAATTGCTTATCTTCATCAAATCTCTTATCCTCATAAAATCGCTTAACCTCCTCAAATCGCTTAACCTCATCAAATCGCTTAACCTCATCAAATCTCTTAACCTCATCAAATCGCTTAACCTCATCAAATCGCTGATCTTCCTCAAATCGCTTATACTCATCAAATCTCTTGGTAGAAATGACACAAGTACACTTTAATTTTAAAGTTTGTTGTGAACACACAAGAACGGTTTAGTTTGTGGTCTAGCAGGGCTGTATTATGTGACTAAACCCTCTCTCTTTAATGTAATTCCTTTGTTTGTAATCATTTTTCTGGATGCTTTTTTCTTTGCTCCGCCTTCCAGAAGGACCCATCAAACTGTTCTGTAGGTTTTTCTCTGTCATGTGGTTGTTTTTCACACATCCTTCCCCTTTTTAGAAATGGTATTTTTAGTCTCATCTTAAATTTAAAGACACACACACACACACACACACACACAAACAACAACACACACGGAAAGAAGGTCAACATAAAATCATGGCAACTTATGTGTCTAGCTTGGCATGAAATTGGACTTTGTTCATGCATTCTCTTTTATTTCTCTTGCATTTTATTTTTGGCTTCTGTCCTATAAGCACAATAAATGACATGTATCAGATGACTCGTTTTGTCATCATTAGGGGTCCTTAGCCCATCATAAAACTACTCGACAGAATTAGAGTCTTGACATCTTTGATGTATTGAAAATACCATATTCCCAGTTCCTGTGTACTGTACTGAGTGCCTGTGTTGTGGTCATTGTCTAGTTAGTATCTGTTGCATGTGAAATTGATAGACCGGCCAATGATGCCAGTGAGATAGGAGGATGTGGAGTAACCCCTGGATGCACTGGCTTCCAATCTGTCTTTATCTCTCTGGCATATTGTCCGTATGTCCGTCTGTCTGTCTGTCTGTCTTGTCTGTTCATCTGAGGAAAGGCAATCAACCTGGCTCTATTCACACTGCATTTCTATATTCTATGTCTACTGTATATCGGCACAAACTGTTGCAGTGTCACTGATGAACAGTAGCCCTCTGTAGATATATGTGGGTTCCCAGTAGCCCTCTGTAGATATATGTGGGTTCCCAGTAGCCCTATGTAGATATATGTGGGTTCCCAGTAGCCCTCTGTAGATATATGTGGGTTCCCAGTAGCCCTATGTAGATATATGTGGGTTCCCAGTAGCCCTATGTAGATATATGTGGGTTCCCAGTATCCCTCTGTAGATATATGTGGGTTCCCAGTAGCCCTCTGTAGATATATGTGGGTTCCCAGTAGCCCTCTGTAGATATATGTGGGTTCCCAGTAGCCCTCTGTAGATATATGTGGGTTCCCACCAGCCCTCTGTAGATATATGTGGGTTCCCACCAGCCCTCTGTAGATATATGCGGGTTCCCAGTAGCCCTCTGTAGATATATGTGGGTTCCCACCAGCCCTCTGTAGATATATGTGGGTTCCCAGTAGCCCTCTGTAGATATATATGGGTTCCCAGTAGCCCTCTGTAGATAAATGTGGGTTCCCACCAGCCCTCTGTAGATATATGTGGGTTCCCAGTAGCCCTCTGTAGATATATGTGGGTTCCCAGTAGCCCTATGTAGATATATTTGGGGTCCCCCCAGCTTTTATTCACTGGTAAATAAATAATTGGTTGTGGATAGCAGTGAAGTCCATCAGACCATGAAGTCCATCAAACCATGCTATAGAGATGACTGTGTGATACCCAGAGTTGGGATGTTATGGAGGCAGTTAGTCTGTCTGGCTCAGCCCGTTTTATGGTAGTAGGCATCCTCTTGTTTTCTATATGGTATAGAGCAAAATAAAGGGATTAGAGTTAACTCATTAATGGATGCTGACTAATTCCTCTGTGCCCCCAACCAGCCGTGAAGATCAAGAAGCCCATCAAGACCAAGTTCCGCTTGCCGGTGTTCAACTGGGTGGCCCTGAAGCCCAACCAGATCAATGGCACGGTGTTCAATGAGATCGATGACGAGAGGATACTGGAGGTCGGGACACAACCCACACAGTTACACTAATCACACATAGTTCCCATCATCAGCATCATATATACACGACAACAAGCATCTGTTTTAAGGGAGACGTTTGACTGGTCTGAAAAAGCCATACGCGCCCTCCCGTGTCGTTGTTGAACAACTGTACTGTAACCTAGGTAACCTAGAACCGCCCCCCACCCCCTCTGCATGTTGTCCACCCGCTTCTAACACACCCGCTTGGCATCTTTTCAACCGCCAGGACCTGAATGTGGAAGAATTTGAGGAGATGTTCAAGACGAAAGCCCAGGGCCCGGCCATGGATGTGACCACGAGCAAGACCAAGGTCATCCAGAAGGGTCCCAACAAGGTGGCGCTGCTGGATTCCAACCGGGCCAAGAACATGGCCATCACCTTGAGGAAAGTGGGCAAGGCTCCTGAGGAGATCTGCAAGGCCATTCAGCTGTAAGACATGACGTTCTCTGCTAGGCCCCAAATGGAGCCCTATTCTCTGTAAAGTGCCGTAGTCTCCTAGTTATGGTGTAGGATGTCCTTTGGTATGCACTTTATTCACCACGTGCACTTCTTTACCCGTTTAAGACAGAAAATGGCGGTCGATTGGACAGCAGTGAAGTGTGTGTCTGCGTAAATGTGTGTGCTGGCTGTATACACATCCCGTACCGAGTATTAATGTTTATCTTCTTCGCCGCCTCCGTCAGGTTCGATCTGCGGACCCTGTCGGTGGACTACGTGGAGTGTCTGATGCGGTTCCTGCCCACGGAGAACGAGGTGAAGATCATGCGCCAGTACGAGAAGGAGAGGAAGCCACTGGAGGTGCTGACGGACGAGGACCGCTTCATGATGCACTTCAGCAAAATCGAGCGGCTCATGCAGAAGATGACCATCATGGCGTTCATCGGCAACTTCTGCGAGAGTGTGCAGATGCTCACACCGGTGAGGACGGCAGTTCTCCCTGAACCCACGACGTGGGACACTACATTCAATTGGAAACACTGGGGAGGGGTGAAAAGTAGTGCACTAAAGAGGTTTTAGGCAACGAAGTAGGAAGATTGTTTTGTCGTTACTTTGACTTTTGTTTTGTACGTTGGTTTATGTTATCATCGGTTTGTTCCACTGTCTTGTTTTCCATTCTTCGCAGCAACTTCATGCGATTATCGCAGCTTCCGTCTCAATAAAGTCCTCGCAGAAACTGAAGAAAATTCTCGAGGTAAGCAGCTCTACATATAACGTAGCGCTGTTTTAACGTGATGTTCCTCAGAAGTGTTCGTCTGTTAACTTCGTGTTGCTGTTTGTTTCTCTCCAGATAATTCTGGCTTTAGGAAACTACATGAACAGCAGTAAACGAGGAGCCGTCTACGGTTTCAAACTACAGAGTTTGGATTTGGTGAGAACCCCATTAGGGTTTATTGTGTGACCTGCTTCAACAGGAAATAGGCCCATAGTGGCCCGTTTGGGACTCAGACACAACCTTTACTCTTCATGCTATCCGTACTATCCTCCAGCTACTGGACACCAAGTCGACGGACCGTAAACTGACCCTCCTGCACTACATAGCCAACGTGGTGAAGGAGAAGTACCAGCAAGTGAATCTGTTCTACAACGAAGTGCATTATGTGGAGAAGGCTGCCGCGGGTAGGACTCACCACATCCCACGCACGTAACATAGCCTGGATCCCTGATTACCACATCCCACGCAAGTAACATAGCCTGGATCCCTGATTACCACATCCCACGCAAGTAACATAGCCTGGATCCCTGATTACCACATCCCACGCAAGTAACATAGCCTGGATCCCTGATTACCACATCCCACGCACGTAACATAGCCTGGATCCCTGATTACCACATCCCACGCACGTAACATAGCCTGGATCCCTGATTACCACATCCCACGCACGTAACATAGCCTGGATCCCTGATTACCACATCCCACGCACGTAACATAGCCTGGATCCCTGATTACCACATCCCACGCACGTAACATAGCCTGGATCCCTGATTACCACATCCCACGCAAGTAACATAGCCTGGATCCCTGATTACCACATCCCACGCAAGTAACATAGCCTGGATCCCTGATTACCACATCCCACGCACGTAACATAGCCTGGATCCCTGATTACCACATCCCACGCACGTAACATAGCCTGGATCCCTGATTACCACATCCCACGCAAGTAACATAGCCTGGATCCCTGATTACCACATCCCACGCACGTAACATAGCCTGGATCCCTGATTACCACATCCCATGCACGTAACATAGCCTGGATCCCTGATTACCACATCCCACGCAAGTAACATAGCCTGGATCCCTGATTACCACATCCCACGCAAGTAACATAGCCTGGATCCCTGATTACCACATCCCACGCACGTAACATAGCCTGGATCCCTGATTACCACATCCCACGCAAGTAACATAGCCTGGATCCCTGATTACCACATCCCACGCACGTAACATAGCCTGGATCCCTGATTACCACATCCCACGCACGTAACATAGCCTGGATCCCTGATTACCACATCCCACGCAAGTAACATAGCCTGGATCCCTGATTACCACATCCCACGCACGTAACATAGCCTGGATCCCTGATTACCACATCCCATGCACGTAACATAGCCTGGATCCCTGATTACCACATCCCACGCACGTAACATAGCCTGGATCCCTGATTACCACATCCCACGCACGTAACATAGCCTGGATCCCTGATTACCACATCCCACGCACGTAACATAGCCTGGATCCCTGATTACCACATCCCATGCACGTAACATAGCCTGGATCCCTGATTACCACATCCCACGCACGTAACATAGCCTGGATCCCTGATTACCACATCCCACGCAGGTAACATAGCCTGGATCCCTGATTACCACATCCCACGCAGGGAGTACACTGCTTTAAAAAAATATCCATTTATGTGATGTGTGTGTGTGTGGGTGTATGTGTGTGTTGTGCGTGTGGCGTATGCAATCTCAGTGGCGTTGGAGAACGTTCTCCTGGACGTGAAGGAGCTCCAGCGTGGGATGGACCTGACCAAACGGGAATACAGTATGCACGGACACAACACCGTTCTCAAAGACTTCATCACACATAACGAAGGCAAGCTGAAAAAGCTGCAGGACGACGCCAAGATTGCACAGGTAAGCATGTGACCTCACAGGTATAGAGACCTTAGTTCAGGATCATCCCATTGAGGACTAAAACGGTCACACTGAGCATGTGCAAAGCTACCAGTTAGAGAATACCGTACTGGAATCTGTGCAGAGCCACCTGAATTGAAATGACACATTTACTTCTACTTAGTTATTTCCACGTAATACTTTGTTTTTGTTAAAGGTTTACATTTACTTACCAATTCATTTTAATTAGCGACTAACTAGCATTTACAGACTTTAAAAATGTTAGAGAACGTTGCAGGGAAATCTGGAAGGTGACGTCTGCTTTTTTCCCTTAACAGGAGGCTTTCGACGAGGCTGTCAAATTCTTCGGCGAGAATTCCAAAACGACGCCTCCGTCCGTGTTCTTCCCGGTTTTTGTGCGTTTTGTCAGGGCCTACAAGGTGAGTCAGATGTTCCTTTCTCACACACAGCTTCAGACTGTTTCCAATACCTTCCCTTTTATTCCACTACCCCATCCTGATCAACCTGCATACACCAATGCCTCTATTGTAAACACACACAGAAGAGAACAGACTTAAGGGGGATGGGCAAGCTGTGTGTTTGACTTAATTCTGTGTGTGTGTGTGTGTGTGTGTGTGTGTGTGTGCGTGTGTGTGTGTGTGTGTGTGTGTGTGTGTGTGTGTGTGTGTGTGTGTGTGTGTGTGTGTGTGTGTGTGTGTGTGTGTGTGTGTGTGTGTGTGTGTGTGTGTGTGTGTGTGTGTGTGTGTGTGTGTGTGTGTGTGTGTGTGTGTGTGCGTGTGTGTGTCTATAAGCAAGCGGAGGAGGATAACGAGCAGAGGAAGAGAGCAGAGCTGATCATGATGGAGAAACTTCTGGAACAGGAGGCAATGATGGACCAGGAGGACCAGAAAGTAAGCTCTCCTCTCTCGTCTCTCTTACTCCTTTATTTTCTCTCCCTTTTTCTCATTATGTAATTTCAACAGTTTGTTGCTGGTATAGCCTTGGTGCATGTGTTACACTTTCTGCTAATCAGAAGATCAAACTAGCCAATTTATTACATGTGCTTCAGGCACCTACTGTGTCAAGTCAGTGTCACGTTAGTACCAATAGGTTTTACTGAGCTGTAAAATACCTTTGGACTTTCATGCTGTTTTAACAGTCCTTAAAGGTTCCTGGGCGTCAACTGTCAGTGTCCTTGTCTAACAGGTTACTTTTCCTTCTCTATGTCCTTGTCTTGCTGCATGTGTTTTGTAAATGTGTTTGTCTTTGTGTGCGTCGCTGTGCTCGGTCTGTGTTTGTCTCTGTGCTGTGTCTGTGGGTCTGTGTGTGTGTGTGTGTGTGTGTGTGTGTGTATCTGTGCTGTGTCTGTGTGTGTCTTTGCCACCAGTCTCCATCCCATAAAAACAGCAAAGGCAAGAGCCAACAACATGAACTGATAGCTGAGCTGAAGAAGAAGCAGGTGAAGGACACAGGCAGTCGCCACGTCTACGAAGGCAAGGACGGAGCCATTGAAGACATCATCACCGGTAAACCTTCAGTCTCACACACACACACACACACACACACACACACACTGTTCGCTCTGCATGAAGGCACTCTCCTGTGCTCTAGTCTCATGCAGTCATTTACATACGATTTTAAACCACTAACACGTACATATTAACTATTCCAGTGATTGAACTGTCAATGATCTGAATGCTTTATTTAACTAAAGTTATAATGTAAAAAAACATGCATTGATAATCCAGCTAATGTGATTTGGAACCGGCTCAAATGTGTGTATGCTGTCAGTTGTTGCTTTGTAAGTGTTGTCAAAACGACCGCACTTAGGTTATAGTTGATGGATTATTAGGGTCGCGTCACAAATGTAGTACACTACATTTAACCAGTTTTACTAGGTAATCCACTTCATATAGTACTGACTGCTATTTGGGACGCTATACATGTATTGATCTCATTTGTTAAAACCATTAGTCAACACAAGGAAAACTAAGCCACATTTTATTTTGTGAACTGCACTAAAATGAGCCCCCAGTGGATCGTGAGTTTGCTGTAAACAATGCCAAGTCATTTACAGTGAGCGAAGTTTGGCAAGGGAACCGTAATGTCGAACAATGCTATGTTATTTACAGTGAGCGAAGTGAGGCAAGGGAACCATCATGTAGAACAATGCTAGGTCATTTACAGTGAGCGTAGTTTGGGAAGGAAACCGTAATGTAAAACAATGCTAGGTAATTTACAGTGAGCATAGTAAGGCAAGAGAACCGTAATGTAGAACAATGCTATGTCATTTACAGTGAGCGTAGTTTGGCAAGGGAACCGTAATGTAGAACAATCTAACATTAAGAGCTGAATCTCTTTAAACATGCTAAAGTTGGCGCTCCCATTCCTTTGGCTAGCTAGAGTAAAGCAGCCCCTAGGTTTCCACGTTTCTGGTGAATTTGACTAAATATGCGGGTCTTCCTGAAATCCCAGTTGTAGGATTTTTGGATAACTTGCTAATTCCCTATATATTCCAGGGACACTCCCATTTGGAACATCCATTAGACACAAATGTGTAAATCCTCCAACTGGGATATATATTTTGGTACCCTAGGCAGCATTGAAGGCTTTCAAGTACCCTCTGTAGAATGTGCTAATGTTTCACTGCTCCAGTCCTCTGATGCTGTAGGCTGTGCTAACCTGTGCTAAACCTCATGTAGAGTGCTACACCTTACTGTCTTGTCTTGGCTGTTGTTGTTGTCTCAATGCAGTGCTGAAGACAGTCCCCTTTACCGCCCGCACAGCCAAACGGGGCTCACGGTTGTTCTTCTGCGAGCCCGCTCACAATGAGGAGTACCATTACTAAAGCTTAGATCTCTCTCTCCCTCTCTCTGAAAGGTTTCTGGAAATACAATGCTCCCTTCGTTCTCCCTCCTTTCACTGACTGTGTGTTCCCTCTCACTTTCTCACACTGTGGGTGTGTCATTAATCGGTCACATGTGTTATTTTCTGGGGGGGAGGCGGTTTGCATGAAGCGTGTCATCCTTGGGTCACATAATACCTCATCCGTTTGTCGCCATCATCCGGAGCAAACCATAATGTCACACAACCATGGTCCCAGCAGACAGTAACTCAGATATCCGCCCTCTGTACAGGTGATAATTGCCTTTATTTAGCAGCGTCGTTGTTTCGTAGCGTGAGCTACTGCAGAGGTAGCGCCATCTGCTGTTAAGTTAGCCAAAGTACAACTGTAGTCAGATTTTTTTCATTTTGTCTTTTCAGGCGTTTTGTTATTTCACCACCCAGTTTACAATAATGAATGATGCTGTATTTGAAAATGTGTTAATATAGCCTTGATTTAAGTGTTTAAATGGCTGTGGCATTATACTTGCTTATTGCGTGTTCATCTGTCTAAATATGAGGGGTTGACTTGACCATGTATCGGGGTACCATTCACTGGGATTTCTGCATGCGCTGTTCTGCTTCAAACCCACGGTTGTCGGTACCTCACGCTGTGGCTCAAAGTCTTTTTCTGGTGAATCCCATTTGTATGACAAGACTTTCTGTCAGGTCACCTTTTTAACACATTGCATGAAGCATGGTTTTTTATTTTACTGACTTATGTTCTCTGCCTTATGTCACATTTGTTTTTTTTGTGTGTCATTAACAACACAGCCACATGTCATTTAGTAATTTGGGAAACTCTTCGGTAAAGATTCTCAACCTACGACTATGTCCGGGGCTGAATGCATACAATATAATGCATGGGGTGCTTGGTTTTTACTCCATATCCTATTTTTTTCTCCTTTGTTTTACAGTGGTTGATTTTGGGTTTATTTTGGTGAACTGTGTTGGAGGGTCGGCGCTATTTGCTCATGCTGGTCGTAATTCTGCAAAGCAGCCTGAGTTTTGAGACAGAGAAACAGGAAGATAGAATGCTTTTTGCACCTCCCTTTGTGGCTGCATATTTGGGTAACCTCTGCCAGTCTTATCACCCTAGTCCTGTCCTATCCTAGTCCTATCCTAGTCCTGTCCTATCCTGATATCTGACCCCCGCCCACCCTATTGGCCGCTTTGCTCGTTCAGCGCTCCTGCCACTGTAAAGCCACGGTGAAAACACTGGAGTCATCCCTCCGGATGAAACGCTGTTAACCTCCGTTTGTGTCTCCTCTTCATCCATCCAGCGCTAAAGAAGAATAATATTACTAAATTTCCAAATGTCCACTCGAGGGTAAGGAACTCCTCCAATAGCACCCCTGTGGTGGTGGATGTGTCCCAAACCTGGCAAGCATTTCTCCTTTTTACCTCCCCTTATGTTATTGCTTTGTATACTTCAGGCTAGACTGCTTTGTTGGGCCCCATCCCATTTCTAGTTAGCCATTCATTCGCTGATACTGTTAATACGTGACGAATGTTATGGACAAAATTAAAGAATCCAAATTGAAAACGCTCTATATTTAAAGGTATGACGTTCCCCTAACCACATCCTTGTTTGTCACAAATAGATATATATATATTCTTTAAGAATTATAAGAATCTGCTTATTCATTGACAAGGCATATTTTGGGGGCAAGCTGTCGACTGCTGTTTTTTATATACAGTGAATAAAGGGGCAGTAAATTGTAAAGCAGTGCAATTCATTAGGCCTGTCCTCATCTGCAAGAGTAAACTGTGAGAGGTCTGTAGAACTCAAGCTGCTTTGTCTGATTGGCTGTCAACACAACCAGCCTCTGGGCTCGACCAAAGGCACTGACAAGCTGACTAACTTCTCTTTGCTCCGCCCACATCCCAGATCTTCGAAATCAGCCTTACAGACGAGCCGACGCGGTGAGGAGGAGTGTCCGTAGACGCTTTGATGACCAGAACTTGCGTCCGGTGAATAACGCTGAAGTGGTCATGTGACGAGGGAACAGTGCACGTACTGGGGGAGGCGTGAAGAGAGGAAAGCGTGAAAAGGGAGAGGCGTGGGCGAAGTCCAGCTGCCTCTCTGACCAACTGAAAGAGTGAAATATTGAAAGAGATGAATGGACTGAAAGAAACATGGAAGGACTGAAGAAAAGAGATGGATGGTTCTAACCTTAGACAAGCTAAGTGCCTAAAACGTACTTCTCGTGTGATCCGTTTTTTATGTCTTCTGTTCATATTTGTTTTTCTTCAAGCAATACAACTTGAACTGGCTTTAACTGTGTCTTCCTTTTAAGTGCAAAACTGGACACAGATGTCTGTAGGGGAATTCCTGAAAGAGATTTTTCCTGAGAAGTGTAGAATGTATACGGGATTTGGATCCCGTAGCTTTCCAGATGTATTTCGCCACAGGTGGTGATATTAAATAGTATCTTATTTCCATTCCTGGTGCTACTGCCATTGCAGAGTGCTCAAGAAACGTTTAAAAAAATAATTAGCTGTTCCTGTGTTACTAAAGGGCTAATGTACTTTTGAATGGGCAAATGTCATAGGTCGTTATTACAAAGCAGAGATCCAAAACGAATGGAAGTACTTAAGCTAGCATACGGTAGACGTATGGACCACGACGTGACCACAGTCGAGAAGTCCTGATAATATAGAGAGACCAGGCTAATGTGAAATTGTATATAGCGAAGCCTCCGTCATCTTACGGTTAATACAGAATTAACATCTCATTCACCAGTATTATTATGTTAGTGGACCAAGCTGTAAAATATTAGCGATGCAGAACGACAGTGTCTGCTCACAATGACCTTAAGTGCCATTCACATACGTTTCTGTTGAATGGTTGGTGGCGAATTTAGGATTAGAACAACATGGCCGTACAACACCGCAAAACTTGAAGCCACAATAGACAAAAAGTGAATAGTAAAGGTTGCTACAACGACGACATGTCAACAGTCAAATGTAGTGAAGTGTAGCAGTCAAGTGTAGCCACTGCAAGAAAGGCTTATTGAGCTAGTCAAGGAGCTTGACATTAAAACTGGACTCCCAGGTATTTTACTCAAAAATCACTTCATTGATCTCTAGGCAACAGTCTACTTAAAAATGATTGTATGTTTAATGTAGTATTTAACCGCTCATAACAGTTTCTATTCAGTTGTGCTCATATGACTTACATTGAAGTGAGCGTCGGTTCTTCGTAATGTGTCGATTTCCAACATGGCTGAAGAAAAAGTACTTAAAGTTTTCTAAATGTACAGATATTTTGCTACAGATTTGATGCATTGTTTTTTTACTTCCGAATCCACTCATTAACATCTGGTTAATACTGTACATATTGTTTAAAAATAATGTTTGCCTCCCTGAGCTATACAATTTGAATGTTATTTTAACTTATAGGTTTTTTATTTTCTTCTCATTTTGTATATTTAAAAACACACATTTTCTCTTTAACAGAAAGTGTGTGTGAAGCAGAAAGTGTTGTCACACTTGCCTGACGGTAAAAAGGCATTTAGATTAGGCGTGCATCCTAAATAGAACACTATTCCCTGTATAGCACACTACTGAAACATAATGCCCTGATGTAGTGTAGTGCTTGTATGGGTAATAGGATGCCATTAAGGTTGAATCCGCTGATGTCCAGACGAGCATCCTGTGGTTTCGGGACCATAAACGTACATGAAGAATCGTGTGCAACAAACCACTCAGCATATTTCCTATGTGAACTCTTGACCACTCATTAGACTGGATAATACTGGCATGACTTTACTTATCTCAAATGTATTTGTAGGCATCGTCTGCTCATTACCATGTATTTCAGAATCTCAGAGTGATCAATGCATCTGATCAAATAAACCATTTACCCTACTCTGTGTTTAACTTCGTTGATCCTTTTAAGCAAACTGGTGTTTTGATTTACCTTTAGTCTTTTTGGAGATACAAAAACCCAGAGGTCTGTTTTTTGATCTGTGTATATTATTGTAAAATGATGGTTTTAAGGGCAGCAACTATGGTTCTCCTGTCATTGTGCATTGACCATCTTCTCCAGAGTGCTTAAGCTCTGCTGATGTAAGTATTGCATTACATATTAAATATTCTTGCATTTTACTAATGACGATTGAAACTCGTAACAGGCGGTCCTATGTGGAAATGTACTCAGCTACTATCTCTTATGGTGACTGCTGGTGATTATTTTGTAACAGTCAATGTAGACAGATGTATCCATGTAAACAGTTTTTATTACATTTGTGTATCATGTCAGGAGAACTTTCACAATTCCTCTAATGAAAGTCAATCGAAACAATCATAAACATACTATTAAGATTAATTTAAAAAGGCCCGTTTGAGAGACACATTGAACGAAAAAATAAAGCATGGATTCTTCAGTAGGGGACTTCAGTTTGGATGCGCCCCGTTTCCTTAAAGAGTTCTATCAGCCTAACTCCTATGTGGTGCACTAGATTGGATCAGAGCCCCTGGTCAAAAGTAGTGCACTAAAAAGGAAAAGGGGAGCCTTTTCAGAAGTGTACACAGAGAACATTAATGAGCGTGGCATTAAGATGAGCACTGAATCCATTTTGATCTCAAACTAGTAGCAAAAAAAACCCAACAATAACATAGACCTACAAATGACGGTGATAAAGCATAATGTCAAAGGCAACAGAAGGCCCAAAGTGTGTCACCTAATGTCCACACAGATGATGCTGATATCACTCAACCTGTGACCACCTCCCATAATGAAAGAAAACAGGCCAAATATTTACCAAGCATTCCAGGTGCCGTTGTGGCCGGTTCATTCCATCAAACAAAACACAGTCCTAGTGGAGCTGGGACACACTGGCAACTCCCCCAAATATAATATTTCCAGGACGACCTGGGAAGTTGGGAAATGATACCTGAAATGCTGCAAGCCCAAGTTCCGTTTATGAGACGCTAAAAAAGAAAGTCAGAGGGAATGCATGTAGGAAGAAGTGAGACGGACAGCGGACGAGGGGAAACTGAAGATCATGGAGCATCTAGCTGCTCCAGGAGAGTCCTCCTCCTCTTCTCCAGCTCTCCTTCACTCAGCTCACTGCCTGACGTGTCCCAGCCGCCCTGCACAACAACACCCATATTAACGCTCATTATCAATCGCAGAACAGCATCTCTGTTGAACCTCCAGAAGCCAGGAAACATTGCTGGTTGTGCCACCAGACTGGGACCACCCACCTCTTCCTTGGTCGATTTCCTTTTAGGCGACTTCTGCTTGGATTCGGAGCGACCCTTTGCCCGGGACTTGTCGTTCTCTTTGTCTTTCTCCTGGTCTTTCTCACGCTTGCCGTCCCTCTCTCTTCCTTTGTCTTTACGCTCACCTTCAGATTCAGGAGATTGCTTAACAGACAAAGTGAGCGGAGTTAGAACAGTGAGAACAGTTAGCCGTAACCTGCTTTCTTCCAACTGGCCTTAAACATTCATCTGGAATGTGGATGTCGGTCTACAGGAACCTACCGACTTGTGACGCCTCTTCTTCCCCTTCTTCTTGTGTTTCTTGGACTTCTTGTAACTTCTCTCTGTTGACCAAACGGTAGTAAATAACCTGGACAACACAATGTCCTGTATTTTTTATAGTAATGTTTAGTTACTGTGATACAGTGGATCCATTACCAGATATCTAGATATCACAATATCAATACTAGGCTTTGACAGTGAATTATAAATGGCAAAAGCCACTGACCTGATTCGCCACTGGAGGAGTGCTCGGATGGGGACTTGGATTGTGATCGCTTCTTCTTCTTGTTGTTGTA
Organism: Dallia pectoralis; assembly: GCA_029465975.1. Classification (NCBI taxonomy): domain Eukaryota; kingdom Metazoa; phylum Chordata; class Actinopteri; order Esociformes; family Umbridae; genus Dallia; species Dallia pectoralis. The sequence goes on along the minus strand of CM055731.1, from coordinate 15,446,230 downwards.
ACTGTCCTCAACTTCAGACTCTGACCCCTTTAGAGAGAACGGCCGTGTAAGTGTCTAGAGCAGTACTTTACGAGACGTTACCTTAGAGACGAGCCATGAACCGGCACAATCTTAAACCTCAACCTCTAGATTCTACGCACTACACCTGGAGTTCTGAGACAAATTGATTGTGTCAGCCAATGTGTCTATAGAGTTGAAAATGTCACCTAGCCTATTGAGATCAAGCACAGCATACATTTCCATTACGCTTCCAGCTATTAAACCCTCTTCGTTCTCCACTAGTATGAACGATTTAAGGCAGAGTTATTCATCCTCAGTCCTAGAAAGCCTAAACACTTGTGCTTGGATTTAGGGTCTTTGCTAGAGCTGAGTCAAGGCCGACTACTAACCGATCGAGAGCGCGAGCGCTTCCTGTGGTGCTTCTTAGACTTCTTGGAGTGTTTCTTAGTCTTTGAATGATGATGTTGGCACTCATGCTGCAAGCAGAACAACACATCCATCAGATAATGGGTGACAATAGCACAGCGGTTTTAGCCAATTCCATTACTAGTCCACTTAACTTGAGCCATACATGTGCCCTGGTCAGAGAACATATGGAACATATAACATAACATATGGATGTAACCGGTGGTATTATTGAAATACTGAATCCACAGATGGACCATGTGTCATACCTCCAACACATGCATGAAGTCCTTAAATATTCTTTTCCTCTCAGACTCCAGAGTCACGTCTTCAAACGCAGATTCTTTGAGGAATCTTTCTCGGACCTATTAGGACAGAACATTGATAAGTCAGGTTAATGGTGCATATTACATAGTTATATAATAATCTCATGTGTGTGTGTGACACCAGGACGTACACTCTCCCAGCTGGCCTCTGGTTCCAGGGCTGGAGTGGCCTGCTTCAACATGCTCTTAAAAGCCGCCTCTTTCCTCTTCATCTTCCGGGCCTCCTCCTTCTCGCGCTCCCTTTCCCGAGCCTCGGCTTTCTCCAGCAACTACAAAAGGGGGAGGTTGAAAAGAGGTGCAAATTATAACTATTAAATAACTAGTCAACATTCTAGTAGTCCGGCACTAGTCAACATTCTAGTAGTCCTGACCTAGTCAACATTCTAGTAGTCCTGACCTAGTCAACATTCTAGTAGTCCTGACCTAGTCAACATTCTAGTAGTCCTGACCTAGTCAACATTCTAGTAGTCCTGACCTAGTCAACATTCTAGTAGTCCTGACCTAGTCACCATTCTAGTAGTCCTGACCTAGTCACCATTCTAGTAGTCCTGACCTAGTCACCATTCTAGTAGTCCTGACCTAGTCAACATTCTAGTAGTCCTGACCTAGTCACCATTCTAGTAGTCCTGACCTAGTCACCATTCTAGTAGTCCTGACCTAGTCGACATTCTAGTAGTCCGGCACTAGTCGACATTCTAGTAGTCCTGACCTAGTCGACATTCTAGTAGTCCTGACCTAGTCACCATTCTAGTAGTCCTGCACTAGTCAACATTCTAGTAGTCCTGCACTAGTCAACATTCTAGTAGTCCTGCACTAGTCGACATTCTAGTAGTCCTGACCTAGTCACCATTCTAGTAGTCCTGACCTAGTCGACATTCTAGTAGTCCGGCACTAGTCGACATTCTAGTAGTCCTGACCTAGTCGACATTCTAGTAGTCCTGACCTAGTCACCATTCTAGTAGTCCTGCACTAGTCAACATTCTAGTAGTCCTGCACTAGTCAACATTCTAGTAGTCCTGCACTAGTCGACATTCTAGTAGTCCTGACCTAGTCAACATTCTAGTAGTCCTGCACTAGTCAACATTCTAGTAGTCCTGACCTAGTCAACATTCTAGTAGTCCTGACCTAGTCAACATTCTAGTAGTCCTGCACTAGTCGACATTCTAGTAGTCCTGCACTAGTCGACATTCTAGTAGTCCTGACCTAGTCAACATTCTAGTAGTCCTGCACTAGTCGACATTCTAGTAGTCCTGACCTAGTCAACATTCTAGTAGTCCTGACCTAGTCAACATTCTAGTAGTCCTGCACTAGTCGACATTCTAGTAGTCCTGACCTAGTCAACATTCTAGTAGTCCTGCACTAGTCGACATTCTAGTAGTCCTGACCTAGTCAACATTCTAGTAGTCCTGACCTAGTCGACATTCTAGTAGTCCGGCACTAGTCAACATTCTAGTAGTCCTGCACTAGTCAACATTCTAGTATTCATTCAAGCTCTTACGCTGTTGAAGGCCAGCTTGATGTTGCCGGCATCCAGCGTGGTGGCTCTCTTGTCCGAGCTGATCACTGTGCCAAAGTCTTCGAAGCTAGTATTGACTTCCACCAAGAAGTTCTTATCCTGTGTTGAGAAAAGATGAGTGGTCAACAACTAGCATTAAAGTGATTGGGTGCATTAGCACTATTTTGGCTTATAACCAAGGTGACAGGGTGATATTTGATTCTCAACCACTATGCGTCAGAGAACTCATGAGGAGGAAACATCACACACCTTCAAGATATCCTTGATGATCCTCTTCTCGTCGTGGTAGCGAGCCTTCAGGTCCTCCACGTAGAACTTGAACAGGTCGAGTGGCGTGGAGCCTGCAGAATAAACACCATAAACTAACATGCACGCGTTATTCAAACATGTGCTCTGACAACACATGGTCATATCACAACGCCAAACGCTTGACATAAACCGATCTAAAGCCAGATAGACATGACACAATCACCGCAGTACCAGTGGCCCAGAAGACGGCAGTATCCACAGTCCATTGGCGTGTGACTCAGTACGTGCACATGCAGAGGTGGTGTGTGTGTGTGTATGCCAAGTGAGTCCTCGTACCAGAGGTAGTGTGTGTGTGTGTGTATGCCAAGTGAGTCCTCGTACCAGAGGTAGTGTGTGTGTGTGTATGCCAAGTGAGTCCTCGTACCAGAGGTAGTGTGTGTGTGTGTGTGTATGCCAAGTGAGTCCTCGTACCAGAGGTAGTGTGTGTGTGTGTATGCCAAGTGAGTCCTCGTACCAGAGGTAGTGTGTGTGTGTGTACGCCAAGTGAGTCCTCGTACCAGAGGTAGTGTGTGTGTTTGTGTGTGTGTGTGAATGCTAAGTGAGTCCTCGTACCAGGCTGGCCAAGCATGTTGGCGAAGCGGATGTCCGAGCTGACGGTGGGGTACATCTCCATCCAGGCCGACATGGAGTGGAGTTGGCCATGGTCATGGAGCTCATCCAGAAATTTCTAGGACGAGAACAACATGATGATGATCAGCAAGGCAACTGACCTGACCGGGGATGTCCCAAATGGGCCCCTATTCTCTACACAGTGCACGTTTTTGGCCTTTTAGGACACATACTCTCCAAGCTTTCCAGTAAACAGTCCTGCCACTGCCACTTTTATAAAAACTGCAATTAACTGCTTACCTTGGTTATGGTCTGTGGTTAAAATCTGTGGTTGTCATGGCAGCCTTGCAATATTGTATTTGTAGTATAGGTGTCATTTTAAGTAAAGTAGTAAGTAATCTGGAATGCACCACTACATCCTGTGATGTTAATGATCAGATCCACTAATGTAACTTATAAATGTGGGTAAAGTATATGTTCTCCGGCTGTCTGGACGTGGAACCGTGGGGGTTCTCCTCACCTGAAAGGCCTCTCGGTTCTTGCGTTGTCTCCTCCTCTCCCTCAGCAGGGTCTTCTGCTTCTCGTCATCTTCCTCCTTTTCCAGTGCTCGGATGTGCTCCTCGAAACAGATCAGAGCGTCTTCTTTGTCCATGTCTAAAGCCATCAAGACGATTGTACATGTGAGGACAGGGTAACTATTTTTTCCAAAAGCTACAACACTCAACAACATCAATTGGTCGGCCTGTTCTGTAATTCACACTTAAGACAAATCGTTTTATTCTTAACAACAAACAAGTGATAACTATGCTACTCTAGTGATGTTAAAGCAGAGCTCTGTTAGCTTGTGTCCCAAATGGTAAGCAATTATAGTGCACCACATTACCCGGACACAACTGGTCTCTGGTTAAGGGTAGTACCCAGCATAGTGTCTGATTCGGGAGTCAATAAGGATAAATGCGTGTCTCTGCGTACTCTGGAGCTCCTCGTCTTCGGCGAAGGTGGGGTTGTCCAGCAGGTACTGCTGTGCCTCAGACCAGGTAGTCCGGTACGTCACATTGGCCATGTTGTCCAGGATGTTCTTCAGAGCCTCCCAATTCCTTTTCCTCAGCTGCTTGGCTTGCTCCTGTAACACACACACACATTGTATTGTAAGCAGAGTGAATAAAGTGGGTATGGTCCCAAACAGACCGAAGTGAAACAGCAGGTCAACACTGATAATGTTCTTGCATCCTAACCTTCTCCTTCTTGGCTAGGTAGAACAGGACGTCTTCATAGATCTCTATTCTGTCTCTTTCTGGAACGGTGCTCCACACATCCAGGTCTGAAAACATCTGCTCAGCTTTCCTGGTTCAGACGGAAATAACCAGTCAGAAAGGAGAGGTCATTGTGCACCTTTGTTATCATGGAGACACTAAAACACAGTTCACATAGTGTCAACAACCAGACAAAAGGTTTCTCCCATAGTTGCACACAAACTAAACAGAAGCAAAGCCTTGGCCTAAAACATCTATAAAGAGTGAAAACATCAAGACTGAATACATCAAGAGTGAATACATCAAGAGTGAATACGTTCAAAATCCAGAAAACTAATGATACTTTACACCACATGGTGGCAGCATTACAGAAGCTCTCATCATTTGTCAGCACTCTCAAAGCACTCTAGCACTGCTTTACAACTGCCGTTTGACACATTCGCCACATTCAAGAGAAAGACAGTTTGACGAAAAAATCAAAAATTATTAAATGTAATTATTATTCATTTTATTGTACCAGATAAACACAAAGGTTTCGGAATAGTTTGAGGAAAAACTAGAAACACACACACACACACACACACACACAAGGTCAGCCATCGATCCCTTCCCTGGAGCCATGTCAGTGACTTTCATACCCAGACAGAAAGAGAAAGAGCCGCCATGACCGTGTGCCGATTCACCATGCATGAGACATGATCCAAATTCTCCAACCGATCTGATGAGCACCAGATGGGTTTAGGGATGGATGGGTAAGGTTCACAAGCCAACCTGTGATTTATTCCTGTCGAATACTACCAGTGTTTGCATGGCCACAAATAATAAGTCTGGCACAGCCAGATAACAGCCACGGGCTGACCACAATAACGACACAAGAGAACGGTGAACGTGGTTGGATAAGTGCTAGGATTCGAGATCCAGCTGCACATGGGCCAATAGCTCACCCAATCACGTGCCTGTCTCTCCATTGATTACATCACCAGGAGTTTTGAAATGAAGTAGGAAGTTTGAGTTAAGAGGGAATCGCATGCCAGCTGTCTCCTGACCTCAAATCGCTGCCCCGAAGCTCAAGCACAAACACCAAGGCTGCACCCTTATTGGGATCTAAACCTTTAAGGCGTTGTTTAAAATATTCACAAAAAGCTCCTCACTTGTATTTGGTGGTAGATGTCATTTTGTCGTGGTTCTCCAGAAATCTCTGGTACGTCTCCTTGGACTCCTTGTACTTTATCCGCGCCTCCTCCTTCTCCTCCTTCTCCGTCTGTACCTTGTAAGCATTGAAGGCCTGCTTCTTCTCACTTAACTTGGGCAGGGCACTGTTGAAGAGAAATAGGAAAATACATCAAGCTGCTTAGAGATATGGTAATCTTCATATATTCATGGAGGCATTAGCTCAGTGTCGGGGTACCTGTATCGTGGGTCGTTGATTATCATTTTCATGGCTTGTTCCCATGACGCGTTGGATGACACACCCTGGAATTAAAGCAGCATAATGAGTATTGAGACTATTTCTATATATACACACACACACATTTATTATTTATGAGTATTAAGACAGTCTATTTCTATATACACACACGTTAATTATTTATTATTATTATTATAATATAGTCCACACTACCCCAGCCCAGCCTCACAATTTGAAGCAACACGGCTTAACAGTTGCGCTACGATTATTCCATTTGTTGAATTGATGCACACGTGTATAGGAAGGTATCCGTGCGTGTATAGCATAAACAATGACGGCAGCGGCGCTGAGATTCACCGGCTTGTTCCAGACGTGAGACAATATCATTTATGAATTACTAATACCCTCGGAGGTTAAGAGGGGCGCCGGCAATAATTGAAAGAAATGACAGAAGGCTTACGCAAGTGGCCTTTTCCTGGATGTCTCCAGTAGAGCGACTCCATCACCCATTATGAGAAGACAATTTCTGGGTGACACATTTGCTTTGTTACAGCTGGCGTCCCAAATAGGACCCTCGTCCCTACAGAGTACACTATTCAGGCGATTGGCCCTGGTCAAATGCTGCATCCTAGTTGGGGAATAGGCTGCTTCTGGAGACTTGAGTGTTGTGAGGTATTCCAACCCAGTGGAGCATGCCACTCTCGGCTGTCTTAATCTGGACACGTGCTTTCATCCAATAATGCTAATCATAAAGACAGAGCCATTAAGATCTCGCCGGGACACAGCAAGAAGCAATCTCAGACGAGAGCTGTGTGTGTGTCAAATTAAAAAGTCCTAAAAATAGCCGCGCTGAGCCACCTCGGTCAAAACTACACATCCACGGCTACAGCGGCATTAAGGTGCTTGGCTGAGGCTGACGCATACTCAGGCCTGAAACCTGAAGATGAATCAGATGGATTAACTGTAGTCCAGGGGGCCCATATCAGTAAATAACCTTTAGGTAGAAGGACGTCACATCTTTATTACATTCTGGTCATAACAGGCTTTGAGTAATCAAGCCTGGTTATCACACAGAAGTATGTGAGCGTGATTTATGTTGGTGGTTAACTAGAAGAGCTGCAAGGCTTCATAGGCACAGTTCAAATGATGCATGCCCAGACAGAGCGGCCGGCCAGACAGAGCGGGCGGCCAGACAGAGCGGGCGGCCAGACAGAGCGGGCGGCCAGACAGACAGAGCGGGCGGCCAGACAGACAGAGCGGGCGGCCAGACAGACAGAGCGGGCGGCCAGACAGACAGAGCGGGCGGCCAGACAGACAGAGCGGGCGGCCAGACCTAGCAAAAGTAATGCTATTGATAAAGCTCACCTTCTCTTTTAGGAGCTCTTTAAAGGCTTGTTTGGCCTCTTCTTTAGTGTTCCACTTGTATGTTTTCTTCACCAACTCTGGTCTCTCTTCCTTTGAGACATCATTACTGTGGATAAAACAGAGAATGGTATGAAAAATGGAAAACATTGTGTAAGCTAAAGACTACCAGCAAATATGAAATGTCACAATTAGAAGACAGTTAATATAAACACACAGTTAAGAATAGATCATTTAGCAGGAGAATTGTGTATACACATGCGCATGCCATTGATTTTAAACATGAGGCAGCCCTGGGGCCAATAATAAAACTTTATTTTAAAAAAGTTAATTTTTGCTTCTATATTAAAAAAAATCTGTATCCTGTACATCTAAACCCAGTTGTTCACTTGAGTTGTCTTGGAAGTGGTTGTGGTTAGGACTTGTTGTTGTTTATACTGGTAACTGGTTTTACTGCCAGAGCGGTCTAGATAACTTCACATTTAGTGAGTCAGAGCTGATGTTGTCACTAGTCTGTGAATGCTGCCTAACAATGCATTATTACCCATGACCCGTCTGTGAATGCCGCCTAACAATGCATTATTACCCAAGACGTGTCTGTGAATGCCGCCTAACAATGCATTATTACCCATGACCCGTCTGTGAATGCCGCCTAACAATGCATTATTACCCATTACCCGTCTGTGAATGCCGCCTAACAATGCATTATTACCCATGACCCGTCTGTGAATGCCGCCTAACAATGCATTATTACCCATGACCCGTCTGTGAATGCCGCCTAACAATGCATTAATACCCATGACCCGTCTGTGAATGCCGCCTAACAATGCATTAATACCCATGACCCGTCTGTGAATGCCGCCTAACAATGCATTATTACCCATGACCCGTCTGTGAATGCTGCCTAACAATGCATTATTACTCATGACCGTCTGTGAATGCCGCCTAACAATGCATTATTACCCATGACCCGTCTGTGAATGCCGCCTAACAATGCATTATTACCCATGACCCGTCTGTGAATGCTGCCTAACAATGCATTATTACTCATGACCGTCTGTGAATGCCGCCTAACAATGCATTATTACCCATGACCCGTCTGTGAATGCCGCCTAACAATGCATTATTACCCATGACCCATCTGTGAATGCCGCCTAACAATGCATTATTACCCATGACCCGTCTGTGAATGCCGCCTAACAATGCATTATTACCCAAGACCCGTCTGTGAATGCCGCCTAACAATGCATTATTACCCATTACCCGTCTGTGAATGCCGCCTAACAATGCATCATTACCCATGACCCGTCTGTGAATGCCGCCTAACAATGCATTATTACTAGGGATGCACCGAAATGAAAATTCTTGGCCGAAACCAAAAACCGAAAAAGAGGAAACCAAGACCGAAAACCGAAACACCGAAATAAATTATGCCAATTATTAGTACCATTGCATTTATGGATATGAGGCACCAAGGGCGTAGGTTTGGTCTCAGCTTCGGTGGGGACATCTCTCCCCCCCCATCCGGCAAGTGAACTTTTACTGAGAATAATGTGATTATTTTTGCGTTTAGTTGAGACAATAGCCTGTTGCTTTTAGATGGTAATGCTGTTTGTCAGATTCAATATATTGTAGCGACCCTGGTGGTGCCACTACTCCGCCCCTACTAATGGGATATCCCAAATAGGCCACATTACATAAGCAAAATATACACAGGAAACATTTCCACTGTTTATTGTGACTGCAAGATTCTAACATATGGGGTATGTATTAACAGAAAGCACTGGTAACTTTACCGTTGTCTTCAGTCACTCTCCTGTGTACTTATAGCGTGTCAGATAACTCCCCTCCCCTAGGTTTTTTAGCCAATCAAATTACGGCGTTTCTAGTACCGTACCGGCTCTGCGGTCGGAATTGACCCAAATCGCTTCACAAACTCATAACGGAGTTCGCTAAAATATTAGTGGGGACAATTTAGTCATGTTAAAATGTTGTTGGGGACATGTCCCCAGCGTCCCCCCCTAAACCTACGCCCATGTGAGGCACTTTCTTGCAGGATTTCACTGAACATATCAGACAACGAGGGTGCATGCCCCTCATCTAGTGCAGAGAGACGAGTCTTTTTTTCTGCGCTCTGATCTCCGTGCCCTGCTGCTCCGTGCGCTGCTGCTCCGTGCCCTACTGCTCGGTGCGCTATTTCTCCGTCTCCACGCGGGTTCTCCGCATCCATAGCCGCCTGGATCATTTCTCGTGCGCGCTGCTTTATTTCTGCATCCAAGTAATGGTCTTTATAACGCGGATCAAGTACAGTCGCGATGAAGTGCAGAGGATCCGAATAGATCAGAACATATTTCGGCCGTATTGTTTCGGTGATAAAAGTATTTCGGCCTAAACCGAAAATGCCCTTTTGGGCCATTTTCGGCCGAAAATTTTCGGTGGCCGAATATTCGGTGCATCCCTAATTATTACCCATGACCCATCTGTGAATGCCGCCTAAAAATGCATTATTACCCATGACCCATCTGTGAATGCCGACTAACAATGCATTATTACCCATGACCCATCTGTGAATGCCGCCTAACAATGCATTATTACCCATGACCCGTCTGTGAATGCCGCCTAACAATGCATTATTACCCATGACCCGTCTGTGAATGCCGCCTAAAAATGCATTATTACCCATGACCCGTCTGTGAATGCCGACTAACAATGCATTATTACCCATGACCCGTCTGTGAATGCCGCCTAACAATGCATTATTACCCATGACCCGTCTGTGAATGCCGCCTAACAATGCATTATTACCCATGACCCGTCTGTGAATGCCGCCTAACAATGCATTATTACCCATGACCCGTCTGTGAATGCCGCCTAACAATGCATTATTACTCATGACCCGTCTGTGAATGCCGCCTAACAATGCATTATTACCCATCCGCAAACATGATGAGGCGGTTCCAAGTAGTTGGAAATTGGACACATCTCGCCCTGCTCCATCATCCCTAAAATCCCAGCAAACAAACAGGCCAGAGTGATCTAATCTCGGACACTCAGAAATACTGGTCCCTAGTGAGTGTGTGTGTGCATAGACTAGCAGTGTGTTGTGTGCCAGTACACATGAGTGTTGTTGCTTGGGGCAGAAAGACAAAGTGAGACATTCAGCAGGTAGGACCCTAGCCTATTAAATAATGACAGAAAACAGACCACACAACCAGCTTAAACACCTAGCATGTAGCATGTAAGATAACATGATTCAATGTGCTTGCCTTTGCCATTGACTTATAGTGCAGTATTGTAGTCTGATATGTTTCATACTCTGGCCAAACTTAATGTCTTGATCTAAAGCACAATGATAGAAGCTGGTGTGGTTGTGGTTAGAAACTTAGATCTGACCAGCAACCTTCTATTTTCATTTACATGAACTACAAACAGGGACTGACAGATATTGTTGGAATTTGAAAGGTAAAATGTAAGGGTCATGACACCAGGCCTCATGGACCGGCCCAAAAAAAGAAAGGACACCTCTTGGATTTTAAGTCAAGCACTCTCTATTGTTTCCAATAAAACAAAGGATAGCACAGTTTTTGAAAGATGTTTTGGTTTTCTTTCACAGCACCAGTAAACACACACACAGCATCTTTAAAAGTGAAATGAAAAAGATGATATAACTGTATATCATCTTACCACAGGACTACATGAAAAACATTACCCAAATATTCAAAAGAAACATTCTTAACTTTATTGTAGAAACTCGTCTGTATGCTTTTTCTAAATTTTTTTAACAAATTCACTATTTGGGCTCAGATAATCGGCTTAAAATAATTTTCACAGAAAGCCTTAGCCTTTTGCAAACAATTTTATATATATTTAAAACTCTGGCCATGACAAACTGCATTAAATGGAAAGAAGCTGGCTTTAAAAATGGTAAAGGTTTCACTCCTCTACAAAAATGTCCTGTCAGAGATTATACCTTTGGCCATGCCTCAAAGATAACTGCCACTGCAGCAGAAAAAAAGGCAAGTAAGTATTTTGAATTCAGTCAAATACTTTTGGTTTACTGAAGGTGCATAATATTTTTATTGGCTTAATTAATAAGTTAAAAAAGGAAATAAAGACCTTATCATCATTGAGTTCCTTTTAGCTTTTACATTTTAACAAAAGTATTGCCACTGCCCAAATACTTTTAGAACTCAGTGTACATTTTCCCACCGACAGAAGCTGATGTGTACTACAGATGTGCACTACAGGTTCATTCAGTTAGTGCGTTAAGGCTAGTGGTTAAGTTAATGCTCATCGGCCTGTCTGTGTGGTCGTCGGTACCCACCTGACTGGGGTCTCCATGACGACGGCTTCCTCTATGGAGTTGACAGGTGCGTCAGCTCTGACCTCGGCCACATGCATAGGCACCTGGGACACGGGCTCCACAGTCACTGTTGTAGTCGGCACAACGGCTGGTATATCCATCATCATGGTCGTCATGGCAGCAGCGCTGTCGAGCTGAAGAGCGGGGGCAACGGCAGCGACGGGTGCGGCCAACTCCGGCGTACTGCAATCAGGTTGGTTATGAGAGCCAGTGGACATTATGCTTTACACTGCATCAACCATCCGGTTGTTACACAGCACACTGCCTCCAATACCACACTGATAATTGCATCCCATTACTCACCCGTCATATAAATAATAGACTTAAGATTAAAGGAGATGTCTGTGATCTTTCCTTGAGGTATTTTCCATTTGCCAAACACAAAGTAAATAGCTGTGTTTCTTAGTAAATTACGTGGTGGTAATAATAAAGTAATAAGCAGCTCTTACCCGTTTTCCTCAGCTTTTATCATGGCTACAAGAAAGAGAGGTGCACTGTTAACAATGCCTGGCGGGATACTTTGAGGAACACATTTCAGTTCTCAGAATGAATGGTGCACAGATTTATTCATGCAAAAGCTGACCGGGCTATGGACTGATCTATCATTAGCTGTAGCTGAGTCTCTACAGTGTTATTTACATAGAGCTAAATAGAACATGTGTGTCTGGGTCTCTACAGTACCTGTTATTTACATAGATCAAAATGGAACATGTGTGACTGGCCACTTATTCCTAGTAGATTCTCTAAAGGATCATGAATGCACAACCTCACCTTCCAGATCTTCAAGCTCTTTGGGTTTGGTCCACCGGGACTCTTTAGTCTGGGAGTTGTAGTAGTATGCCTTGCCATTGTCTGATTTATACTCCTTCCATGGGCATTTGGACAGCATTTGCTAAAAAGCAAACAGTTTGTCAAGACACGCTACACAATACAATGGAGACTCATTTTGCCATAACTATAGAATCAGGGAACAGCCATAACTGATAGTGAGAAGGTAATAGCGCAGAGAGGTGGTAAAAGAGGTTTATATTGTATGGTCTTACTTCTGCAGGAGATTTCAGGTCGTCTGGCTTCTCCCAGGAAGACTGCTTGGTCTCTGTATTATAGTAGTAAGTCTTCCCATCCAGAGACTTGTGTTCTGTCCACACAGACTTCTGAGGACAACAACAACACTGTCTTTACCACTACAGAAAACCGATTGGTGATAAACCTTCTAGATTTACCAGAATGAATAACAGAAGACCTAATCAAGCAGCTTTGTTAAAATTTTAACACAAATTTGAGGTTATATTGTTGGGCAACAAAACAATTGGAAAGCACCTTCTAACATACACTTTTACAAACCTTTTTTGGTTGGTCATCTTGTGGCGAGCCATTTGTGGTACCCTGTGAATCAGTAGATAATAATAATATTGTAATAATAATATAGTAACAAAGTAGATCATTTAAACTCTTCTAGAGATCTATACATTTAAACACAATCCATTAACAGTGTGTTGTTTGTTTGCAAGTTTGCAAAGATCCCATTCACTTGCGATATGGACTACGTCTTTTCCTAAATGTATTTCAACATTAATAAGCTGTACTTACGATTCCAGGCACAGCAGGGACTACAAGAGAGACAGAGGTGTTAAAATTCAGAAAATCACTCAGATTTTAAAATAAAAAGGTAATGTCTGTCTAGATCCCACAATGTTATTGTTTCAAGACTTACTTGTTGTGTCAACGCCAGGCTGTAGAAGAGATTTCAGAAGTTGAAATTATTATGAGTGGAATTTGCTAAATGAACACAATAACATGGTGCCCCTGGGCATCTAACGTGAAGACAACAATCTGTGGAGCCTTGACACATCCGAGTTGACAGGTGGAACGTTTATTTGACAGCTAGCGGCTCAAAGTGCATCGAGTTAAACAGCTGGCTGCTGTCAGAAGTAAAACGCACCAGACAGAAATGTAGCCAACAACTGTAGCTAACTCAACCGTCCACGGCTGAAAAAACTTTAAGAACATGATGCGCTGTTTAACATTATGTTTCCAATGGCAAGACACATGGTTTCCTTTGCCTTTTTTACAATTGAGGGAGGAAATGTTGCTATGCGCTAAGAAATGTTGCTATCCACTTTTGCATCAGTATTGATTCAAAAGAAAAATATACAGAAATTCTATAACAGGCCACAAAAAACATTTAAGAATACATTATTATCAACACAGCAACACAAGAATGAAAAACAAGAAATAATTATTATGCAAAGTAAACAAGTGACCTGGACATTTTAGGAGGAAATATGTTGGCCAAATAATTACACTGAGTGTGTAACTAATCGGGAGATGGTATGAACATGCTCAAGTTGTGTGATGAATATGTAAAGTGTATGCCTGTGTCTGTAGCCTATATCTACATTTGATAGGTGTTGCCAAACCTAGCCGTGTTAACTATGCAAATGTTGTCAGTGCAGACAGCTTGCCGGGGTCTATTTTTAATGTGTGAAGTAGAACCGTGAGGTGGGAAGGGGGAAGGCGAGCAGGTTTACCGGTCCTGTTGGCTGCATCGCCGCAGCTGGCATACGAGGTGGCATCATCATCCCGGCCATCATAGGTGGCATCATGCCAGGCATCTAATAAAAGCACATCATGAAATATTTATCTGACCCGTTCCCTCACCTCCCGGCTGGCACGCTGGGAATTAATACACAGTGAGAGACACGGTGGTAACTGAGAGTGGGTGACTCTGACTGGGGGTCTTTTGCCACAGCTTGTGCTCTGTGGAGCAGTGACGTCCAATCTACAGCTCCTCACCACCTCCTGAGCCCCAGTTCTCAGACTGGCAGCTGGATCAGACACATCCCAAATCACACCTTTACAATAATGATGCTGCTATATGTGGGCTTCCAGGAGGATGACAGAAAGGCACAAAATGTATGTATGCCCTGTCTTGGAAAATCAAGCCGAAGCAAGCTACTGGTCTAACTTTACATTGATGGGGCAAAACTGAACAAATACAACAAGAATAAATTCATTTTTAAAATCTGTATGTTCAAAAATGGCCATTTAGTAATGTCCTTGTTTTCCATGAAAACACAAGCTTACATAAAATGAGTTTGAATAGGAATTATAGCTAAATTAATAAGACATATGCTTATTGACAAAGTTTAATGAATAATTGTGTTTTATTTCGGATCGTTTTGCTATTTTAATTTTTTATTCCAAAAGTGACCCCAAACTTTTGAACAGTAAATGAAGTGGAGTCTAGACTTTGGTCTCTGCTTCAGTAGAGTAACATCTTAAGAGTTTGTAAGAATCAGACACTCCAACCACAGGAACAATGCATTCAGCCTCGCCCAATGGTACACTCCGTTCAATTATCACTAACTGATCAATTGAATTGAATTAAAATGTAAACTAATTAATAGCAGATATTGACGTCACTAAGCGTGACCTAGTTTGTTTTAGTAAATAGATAATCTAGTCCTCAACCTTGCTTTGGGATGACAAGAGAACATGACATCTTAACGTTTTAAAGTTCTCACCTGTCCCATGGGTGGTCCTCCCATCGGTGGCATCATGCCAGGGGGCATCATTCCAGGTGGCATGGGAGACATGTTGGGAGGCCTCTGTCCCATCGGTGGCATTCCCATGGGTGGATAATGTGGTGGCATTCCCGGCGGTCCCATCTAGACAGGAGAAAAACAGATAGACAAGCTGCGAGATTCAACACACTAAACCGTTTTGAGATGCCACTGAAAACACGGAAAAGGGATTTTTCAACACCAACTCACATAAGGCATCTGCATCCCTGAGGGCTGGACCCCAGCGAAAGAAGGTGCTTGGCTCTGACCATTATTGCCATCTGAAGACTGGACATAAAAATGAGACAGACACACATAAAGTTATCTTCTGTGTCTACAGAAAATCCTCATACCCTGACAAAATCCTTACGGTTTGTCACATTACACTTGGGAAGTTAAAATGAATGACATCTATTTCATCTTAAATAAATTAAGTCTATTCTATATATTAAATTAAATATTTTTTCCATCTGTATTTACACATAATATCCCTCAACATCTAAGTGAGAATAACATTCAAAGGCATCCTGAACAATTATTAAAATGTAATTAGGGAAAACCTGGTTTGGATCAGCCACATAAAGTACCCATTATAAACTTGCTCAGGTACAACCAGTCACTACCCAGATCACACACCATGCTAATTGCCCCCGACCTGACATCAATTGTAGTGGTTTTGATTACTACATAAGAAAACAGGCTGTTCCATGATGATTACATTACTAGTAGTGCATGGCGACGCAAATAATCTACCGTGGTTGGAATATGTGCTTTCGAAAGGAAAGGCACATGTTAGGAAAAGGATACAAAAAATTTCAACAGAGCATTATTAGGAGGTGGAAACTAAGTGTATGGCACCACCAACACCTTGCCTTGATCATTCCAAACGGAATGACCTAGCCAGAAGCATATTGATCAGGGAATTTACCAAGAAACCAATGGTTACTCTAAAGGACTACCAGGCCTTATGGCTGTGATTGGTCGATCTGTGCATGTGACAACAATATCAACAGCTTTACGAAATTGCATTTTGTTTTTAAGAAAATAGATGTTGATCATTTTAAAAAAACAAAAAAGATGTATTGCCCTTGAAATAAGAATTGGAAAAAAGAAAACATACAGGGGATTTTTTTATATTGACCTTTCTATAAACACTTTGCTGTCAAGCATATTGTTCAGTGTGTCCTCTAGAATTATCTGCAGCAGCTCTGGGGTGCTCTCGCTCTCTTAAACTTTGAAAAGCTTCTGGAGCCAAAAAATGATGTGCAATCCTCTAGGCTTGCTTACTTACTGAAACAGATAACTACCGGTATGTAGGCTTTATACTGACAAATTATATTACATATTAAATCACACAGACCTCTTTGATCTCCTGACTTATTGCACAAGTTGACTGCAGGCATTTAATTATAAAGGAGCTACATTGTTAATTATATTGTAATTAAGGCTGCACGTTAAATTTAATGTGGATTGAAAATCCAATACTGATGTGCAATATCAAGATAATTTTCTGCAAAGGCGTTAGCATAATATAATATTCAATACTGTTGGAAAAGCATTTAGGGTAATACCGCATGAAGCTGGATGAGACAGTCTTATTGTTATTGCAAATTGTAATATTTAAATACCTTACCAGATCTTTTGTGGAGAAATAAGATGGATAGGCTAAATCTCAAATTACATATTATCTATACAAGCATTCCAGAAGACAAGATTAGTATGTCCCAAACCATAGTACGCTGGAAGTAGTTCGAACTTATCCCAGAAGTGCCCGGATGGAATTGTATTTCTGGTGGAGCTTTGATGTATGCAACCATGCATGATTTTGGAGTAATATTAAACACAAACCCCTTACGCAGTGAGAGAGGGGTTTTGGAAAAAGTATAGTTATTGCACCGCTTGCTGCCGTATGGAAAAAGACAAACCTCTGACAATTAGTTTTGTATACATTTTTATCGACAAGTTGTGGCAGCCCTATAACCAGACCCTTGTTTTCCAGAGTAGCTAGCTTGTGCACTACAGGCAGTTCGAAATGAGTTCCTGATTACTGGTAAGTAACCTTATAGTAAAAGGAAAGACCTATGTAGCTCAACTAGTTCTCGATTTACAATTGCAAGAGGAGTAATTAACACTGGTAGCGCTGGTACTGGCCACTGAATGACGCAACGATAAAGACACAGACTGGCAGTTTACGATCAGAGGTTATTAATGGAATATAGTTGTGCAGCCTTGTTGCTCACTAGCGACTCCACGTGGTGGCATGGCTGCCTGTGCATGCAGGTAGTGGCTGCAGTGAAGCAGGGCCATAGTGATGAAATTGATATCATTAAAGTGGGAGGAGAGAACACAATGTAAATAGTTGGTAGATTCTGTGATTTAATTGGGCAATGTTAATTTAACTAAAGATGGAGCAGGCTAGGGGTGTGCGATATGACGATATTTAATCGTGGACGATTAAAATGTCTCCACGATTCACTTTTTCGGAAATATCGTAGAATTCAGGATGATAACACAGTAGATCATCTGATGCTGTAGATGGATGGCAGGTTACACAGTGAATGGATGGTGAAGCTGCGGATGAGAATGAAGGTGCTTCTTTGCACCATTGCACTTCCTTTAAATATACACGTGATTAAAATATGCTACTTTAATTTTTTTTTCCCTTTTATGTTTTGTTACCTTGTAACGCTATACTCTTTAAATGGAGATATAATTTGCTTGTATTGCAGCTCAGTAATTAGCAAAATAGTCTTAAAAAGCAACATGAAAAAGAATCGTGATAAAATCGTGAATCGTGATTTTTCCTGAAAAAATCGTGATATGATATTTTTCCCATATCGCCCACCCCTAGAGCAGGCCTTGTTTTACTATCAGCACTGAACAGGTACCATTTTGAGTGTCAAGTCGTTGGTTGTATTCTACAACGTATTTCATTTGAAGTATGAATTTAAATACCAACCAGTGGATAGCGATTGCACATAACAAATATAACTTCTAAAAAAGGAAAACCAGGTACCATTTTTTTATTGACCTTGTTGTTGCCGACTCAATGTAGTTACTTGCATATGCAGCCAACAACAACACTGAGCATTCCTTAACACGTGATCTAAAAACAAGAACCAGTTGATGCAGCTACATTGAACATTTTGGTAACTTCGTAAGGCAAAACCTACTATGGGAATAGCTAGTTACCACATTGCCCACAGTTACCGCCAAGGTGCCAGCAAACATACACAGCTAGCCACAGTAGCTTAGCTGGTAACCAATTGAAAGCATGGACGAACGTTAGCTTGCTGCTACGTTGGAGCCGGCTAGGCTAGCGCCATCATTGTGGGAGTCATTGGCAACAACATCTTCGAATTACTACTTTTTTGCAGACTGGGAAAACTATTAGTTAGCCAAAACAAGCCGACGTTTAGCGCTTGAGGTAACAACTGTTAGACAAGGCAAGTGATCGGATAATGTTAGTTGTATCCAGTGAGTGTAGTGAACGCATACTGTGTAGATAAGTTAGCTAACTAGTATAACTGGCCCTGTCTAGTAACGACTGTTAGCATGCTAACTAGCCTGTAGCATGCTAACTAGCCTGTAGCATGCTAACTAGCCTGCTAACAGCGCTTGCAGTCAGAAAAACACGAAAACGAATAAAATACATGCACATTTGTCTGTGTGGGTTTTCATAAAACATGTGTTTATGACAAACGCGTCACACAGTAGGCGATTTAAATTGGTAATACTTGAAAACATGGATATATCATGAGTAAAGTGCACTCACCATGTTGACGACTTCACGGTGAGCGTCAAGACACGCGCCGCGCTACGCTACAACAACGTGGAAACTGATTGGTCCGTTTGCTGCGACATGAAAGGGCAAATCTGAAAAAACGTTTTTGATCAGTGCCCAGATTAAGCAAAACACTATGATGTATAATACATGTAGTTTGTAGGGATTAACATATCCTACCAAACAAGTCCTACGTTTTTTATTTATAACCACAATTCCGAATGACTAGCCAAGTCAATACATCTGCTATTTAACATTAGAATATGAATAATAATTGTACTTTTAGTTAAGTTTAAGATAGACTAAATAATATGCTGCAAAATCTTCATTTCATTTTTTGTAAATATTGTTTACATTAAAGCCACAAAACAGGCCGAGGATTCTCATAACAAAGGGACATCTTAGTTCAACTAACGACAAAGACAGGTAGGTCCCTCCCTGTTTTGTTTCAGTTTAATGTGTTTTGCCTGTAATTTTTGGTTGTAATCAGTACTGACTGTAGTTTAGGGGTTTTAAACAAAATTGTGTTAAGATGGCACAACATTAGATCTGGGTCAATGAATGGTTAGGATATATGCACTTAATAAAATATACGTTATCATTTATGTGATGTATTAGGCCATAGTACCACATGGTTGAAGGTAGTAGTCTAGTTGTGTAGTGGTGTGTCGTGCCTAAGAACAGCTCTTGGCTGTGGTATATTGGCCATATGCCACAGCCTCTAGTGTGTTAATGCGAATTCAGAAATCAAAGGTTTATACACCTTCTTTCTCAATTATGAAGTTCTTTTTCCCAATAATTTTGATGCTTTGTCAATATTAGTTTTTTTATCAACATCAATTGAAAAGTTGCTAGATTTATCTATTATTTTGTGAATACCTCAACTCATGGATGCTGTTAAAAATGGACAGTGGACAGTTAGAGTGGATATAAAAAGTCTACACACCTCTGTTAAAATGCTAGGTTTTTTATGTGAAAGAATGGTTGGTATTTGGAACTGTTCATAATTCCCTTCATCCTGACTAAGGCACCGGTTCCAGCTGAAGAAAAACAGCCCCAAAGCATGATGCTGCCACCACCATGCTGCACTGTGGGTATAGTGTTCTTTGGGTGCATATTTGCCATATTTTCTTCAATTGATAATGATGGTCTTCGCTGTATTCCATGGTATATCTTATGCTTTGGAAATTATTTTGTACCTTTCTCCTGACTGATATCTTTCAACAATGAGATCCCTCTGATGCTTTGGAAGCTCTCTGTGGACCAGGGCTTTTGCTCTGAGATGCAACTAAGAAAATGTCTGGAAAATCCTACTGGAACATTTGACCTTTATTTGTGATTAATCAGAGTCACTTTAAATGTTGGCAGGTGTGTAATGACTTCTATTTAACATGACTTTAAATGTGATTGGTTAATTCTGAACACAGCCACATCCCCAGTTATAAGAGGGTGTGCACACTTATGCAACCAGGTTATTGTATGGTTTTTATTTTGTATTTTCACCCCTTAAAGATTTGTAGACTACCAGATTATTTTAATATGAGCCCATAATGTCTACTGCACATGCTGTGTAATAGTTTTATAAATGTGCGCTTTTCAGAAAGCAAGGAAAGCTCCACCCTATACAACCTGATAGCATACACACACAGTTATTTATTTATTTTATAATATCTTCCCCCTTAATTCACAAAGTAAGTAGATGAACAACACATTCCCATTTACAGCAACCACCTGGGATAAATATAAACAGCGGCACCATGGAGTAGAATTACCCAATTACCTTGAAAATGGTGATTAATTAAAGAACAGGGAACGATTTTACAAAAAATAATTTCTATTACAAAAGCTATAGGACTAGTGTTGGGAGAGAGTTGGTTTCAAAAGGGTTTGGTTAATTGAAATACTATAAAACTGTTGGTCCCAAGTCTGTTGTAATTACTGGCTATAACAGCTTTGTAAGCATAGGAAATTAGCCATAGAGATTAGTCATATCGCCATATTAAATATGAAATAAGTTCTGTGTTTTTCCCAAACCTTGGAATATGTTAACAATACACAAGAGAATTATTCACACAGAACAAGGTCAAGTGGCTCACCCATTATCTGATTTGTTGTTCAGATAGAAAATGTGTTAAATGACCCGATAAAAGCATGAATTTCTAAAAAAGCAAACATTTTTGTATTTTTTTCGCCTTGCACAAACATCCCAACATGGTATCAATTAGATTGTACTGAACAGATGTTTGTAACTTCATGAAAAAAAAACGTTTATGTTTGTCTTTTGGTTGCTATTGGAGTGGAACTAAGGCATGTAACAGGACTGTTCAGAAACAGATGTCCCCACAAGGGAGCTCCACTGTCATAGATAGACTGATCATTCATGTGACTGCAGCACTTGCTAGCCATTAGCTTACCAAGCTCAAAGGTTCGTAGTTAGGCTGACTCCCGTACAACAGATGATATGTAGAAATAAAATAAATCAAAGTCACTGTGCAGATATTTTCCTGTACTATGATAAAAGGGCTAATTTGGGATGAAAACAGGGTACAGGGATTTATACAAGTGAATAAAATTGCATATTTCATTGCTTGGTTTCCAGCATTGACTGACCTTTAGTTGTAACACGCCCATAGGGACATTTAGAGAGCGGGTCCATTGTTGCAGTAGAAGGCCTCTTTGGAGCACATTAATCTTATGTTGCCTTTTCAGGGAGTTGTTCAGGTTTGTTGCTTTCCTGACCTTGTCACATTCAGTGTACAGATGGTGATGGTTTTACATTGCTTATATATATATATATATATATATGTCAATAATAAACTGCTAATGAAACTTGTTTTATGGATCCAATAAAGCTTCTCTACAGTTTTCAATGTGCCATTATACCCAACACGTTGTACCTGCAAAACACCGGTCTCAAAACCAACATCGGTGAAGGGGCGAATCCGGGATGCTGGCCTTCTAGGCAGAGTTCTTCCTCTATCTTATTTTTGTCTTTTTATTGGCCAGTCTGAGATGTTTTTTTTCCTTCAAACTCTAGAAGGCCAGCATCCTGGAGTCGCTTTATCACTGTTGATGTTTAGACTGATGTTTTGCAAGTACATTTTAATGTAGCTGCTTGTGGAGGACCTGTAATCTGTTTCTGAAACTAGACACACTAATGAATTGGTCCTCTTGCTTATTTGTGAACCAGGGCCTCCCACTCCTTTTTCTATTCTAGTTAGAACCTGTTGAGTTTCCGAATAAAGTTCTGTGTTTCAGGCCACTTTGAGCCTGTAATCGAACCCACAAACGGTGATGCTCCAGATACTTAAGTACTTTAAAAAAAAGTTTAATCACTAATTAAATTGGCATAACAGTTTTCAGCCGTTCTAACAATATCGCAAAAAGGTTTTCTAGTGATCAATTAGCCTTTTAAACAGATAAACCTGAATTAGCAAACACTACGTGCCATTGGAACAAAGGGGTGATGGTTGCTGATAAAGGGCCTCTGTACACCTGTGTATGACATCTATGAGATAATTTATATACCATTTAGACAGGATTAAATGTCTTATCTGATTGAATTCCTGCAACGCTTTTAGACTCCCATATATGAGGAATTCCAGCGCAATTCATGTGCTCCTCATTGATTCATATACAATTGATTCACAATACAGGCAGCTGGTCAATGGTTGCCCCTGGCTCTTTTGATTCAATCAGCTGTTAGTCTCTCATTGCCCATCTGAACTGCCTGGCAGGCACCTCTCTCTCATCTAACAATTAGCTTAATTTCCCAGCATGCCAATTTCTGCATTTGCCAGTGAAAAATCTTCACAACAGTCTTATATGCCAGCTAGTTAGTCTGTCTTTGATTATGATGTTGAAATTGGTTGGACTTGGTTGATTTGACACTAAATGCTGTTTTTATATTGACCTCATAATATGGGCAATCCTTAAACCTTGCCAACAATCTCCCTGTTTGAAAAAAGTATGTCTTTCTTCAGAGCAGTAAATTGCTAGTGCTGTGGGAGGAATTACCTCATTATGGCTCTTCTGCTGCCACAGATAATGTTTAAAATGTGTGTGTTGGTCTAAAAGCGTATTTGTCCTGTGGGGAGGTATTGACTTGTGCTAGATACAGATCCATCAGCCCAACAAATGCACGGCTTCTATATGGATAACATAAGTGTCTGCCTTTGTATTATCTACATACTGTGAAAGTGCTTTATTATTTAATAGGGAGTAACGGTTTAATATTTACTTTCTTAAAGGTTTTCTTTCACATTCCGTTCGGATAAATTTGTTCTCCCAATAAGCAGAGGTTTCTACAAGGGAAAACTTTGACATGTCACCCGCACAATCACAAAGTGCTTGTATTGGCTCACCTTAAGTCCTGCCTCACTCCAAATCGCCCTAACTGACTGGACTCTAGACTTCCTAACCAACAGACCTCAGTCTGTCAGGTTGGACAACCTTACATCCTCCACCCTGACCCTGAACACCGGGGTCCCACAGGGCAGCGTGCTTAGCTCTAAACAGCTCTAATTCTCATTGATGAGACCACGGTGGAACGCGTGGCCAGCTACTAAGCTTTCTAACCAACTGTGCTACAGTCTGGTACAACGGTTGCTCTGCGGCCGACCGTAAGTCCCTGCAGCGGGTGTTGAAAACCACCCAGTGCACCATTGGTGCCCAGCTCCCTGCCATCAAAGACATCCAGCACAAGCGCTGTTTGCGGAGAGCGCGTGGCATTATAAGGGACCCCTCACACATAAACTGTTTGCCCCCCTGCCATCAGGCAAGTGTTACAGATCTCTACTCACCCGCACCAGCAGGCTCAGACTCTACTGCAGTTAACATACTGAACTCTGAAACCCTTCGGTAACCTACGTATTTATTTTATTTGCCATTTGCACAATGTACTGTTGTACCCCCACTGCTACCTCTAGCCTACTCGCTGCTAATTTACTTACTTGATCTGCCATTTGCACAATACATCCTGTAGTACTCTTGCTATCTCTACCCCTGCACACAGCTAGCCTATTTATTTTATTTGCCTTTTGCACAATGCTTATCATTTGTACTATCCGTTTACCACTTGCACAGATGTTCACCGCTGCACATTCACTTATCCATGTCAATTGCACATCCTCATACTGTACTCCATATCATTTTGCACTACTTTTTTGCACTTCTAGTTGGATGCAAACTGCATTTCGTTGTACAGTACTTGTACTGTACAATGACAATTAAGTTGAATCAAATCTAATTAGCATTTACTTTTTGGGGTTTTATAAAAAAATACTTGCAATTTAGAGCTCATGCAAATAATCTGATTACTGTAAAATAAACACCAAGAAGAAAACTTCTTGGACATGAACACAAATAGTCTAAGAGAAATATAACAACTACATTTCAAAAGCATTAGTCACAAATCCTTGTTGCACACTCCGGTTTTATTTTGTTTCCGGAGAACAACTCATACTCGAATCTCCACTGTTGACAGAGGCATCCATATCGCTGACAGTTTCTGTCAGGAGGAATTATAGTCATGTTGTCCCTGTCGTCTGAATATTAGCGATGTTAGGGTAAACACTATTCTCTTCTCCCCAGCTAGATTCAATTGAAACCTGCTTGCATTTTCATCTCAGCCTAATGCCATCTCATTTAATGCATGCATCGGACCAACAGGATTATTCTTGCCTGTGCGTTCTTTGAGCCTTCCTGAAAGACGGGCTTGTATTTGTGTAGAATGGATGTGTTGTCACTGCTGACACACAGGCAACTTGACTGACAGCTTCTTTCGACAGGTTATCAGTCAGCAGATTGAGATTCGCCAAATGCTGTTAGGGTAGAGGGAATTTCTATAAATCCAGGGAAACATTAGGCGACAGGTTCGTAAGATGGCCTACATAATCGATCTAGGATTTTGGGGTCATCTGTATTTAAGTATATGAATGTTTATGTTAACATACTAGCTGATAAAATATGGACATTATTATTTATGATGACTATACCAATTTAAAGCCTTGTCTGTTGTGTTTTGCATTTCTAGACCTAAGTTGTGAATGGGGGCGTTTAGTGGGGAGCACTTCTGTTCTCAGGAGAATTGTTAAGCTGAAAGCTCAAAGCTGGTTTGATTTTTGTGCTAATCACGAATGTTATATAGGGTGATAGTTCGGGTTTCCACTTTGTTGTTCATTGTTTCATGCGCAACGTGTCCATATAGGTGAGTGTTGTTTGGTTGTTTGAGAGAGTTCACGGTTGTTTTTGTAGTCAGTGCTCAGGTGATTTTGTGTATGTTTTTATGTGAATAAATATCACAAACAGGTTATACATATTCTCTGCATTTGGCTCCTTAGGCACTCTCACCAAGAGAAACGTGACAGGGCAGTAAAGCACCATCTCATAAACATTTTTGTTGTACACAAGAGATTATGCAAGGAAACATTTAGCGGCTGGGATCAGACAGTGGACAGGAGGGCACTGGAGCAGATTGGATGGTGGAGCTCAATGGGGCCAGATAAGAAAAGACTGCCAGCCCGCATCACAGGTACAGTGTAATGAGTGAATCACACCTGTCAGACAGCTATTGAATTATATCCATACGGCTTATGGATATAATTCAATTCAGCGGCTTATCTACATGACAAATCTAATTCCATTTACCATTCTACCACTGTTGATACACAGTGAGGTGAAAGATGACAGTTTGGTAAAAAATTATTAAGACCGTACCAACGTCTGTACAAAATATGTCAAAATACCAAGCCATATTTTATATTGAGATAGTAATCGTCCTTATGTTTTCGGTGTGCTCTTCAACAACTCAATTTGTTGTTGTTTGTTCTTTTTTGGGATCTGATCAGTAGCGAGCGCGCTTTAACGATCTGTAAACCATTTATATTAGCGTCAATTCAACACCCTTACATAAACCCACCTCACACAGCCACACACACCTGCAATCCAACCAAAAACCCCCATAGACACTGTCGACCACATCAACGCACTCCGCTGGGACGCCAAACCCTAAATCTAATAGTCTGCGCTGTGCCAGACTTGAGGGCGAACATACGTCTGCATAAATAAGAGTGCCCCTCGGCTTTGTTGTGTTTTGTCAGATAATGTGACAGCGTCTACACTGGGTCCAAGAAGCACTTCTGCATTCTTAATGATGCAATCTAAGGTGGGACAATGTGCCTTGCCTAACATCTATAAAAAGCACATTCACGGTATAGTAAAGCATTACTTCTTCATAGAGAATCCTTTTAGGTTGATAATCCTTCCTTTGTTGCAAATAAAAATGTCTTTGTGTTTTTTTAATCCTGCTTGACAGTTTACTTGTGGCAGGTTTTTGCATCCTGACAGTGGATCATAATGTGGTCTGTAGTAGTGGGTATCAGTGATGCTGTAGACCGTAACAGGAACACCAGGTCAGATGGGAGCCATATTGCCCCACAGCATCAAAGTCCCACTACCATATTTGACTGAATGTGATTATTTTCTGTGTGGGTGATCTGATCAAAGAGCACTTTTTTATGTAATCCGCCGATTATAAACCAGATGCCATTTCTGTGTGGAGAGCTCTAGGTGTTAACACTTGTTGGATGAGATAAAATACAAATTATTTGGCCACACACACACAAGTGGAGGATTTAAAAATTGAGTTAATAAGAATGCATTAAGTATTAAGTGGACATTTCACTCAAAACTCATTATCGTGATAATTTTTTTTAACTGGAAAACTTCACTATAGAAAATTGCTTTTGAGATTGTTTCATCAGTGGGCTAATGAGCTAAAAACTGACAGAGGAAATGTCGCTTTGAGAACACACTAATTAATGCTGGATAATTATCTACGTTGATTGAAATCAAAATGGATCGTTTTGCTTTTTATACTATGGCTGTAACGACCAGCTGGTGGCACTAGATGGCTGCTATAATCAGTGCTGTGATTATAAAACTACAAAATAATCGAGTGTGAATCTCCTTTTAATTCTTGAGTTTTCCTTTGCTACTTTCATCTAAAATTATGAGCCAATGGTCATAGAAGGGGACCATTTGCCAGGTAAAGTCGGTACCAACGCTGAACGCGGTCAGGTTAAAATCCTGGTTAACATTTGGGCAGCGGCTGTGTGAAACAACGTCACCTTTCACCATGGCCTTTTATTGTTCTTTGTACAATATGCGCCTAAAAAACGATCACCGCTATTTCTTAAAGGAAGTGTTGAGGGAGGAGAGCGAATAGCCAAAAACAGAAAACAAACCTGACACATTAATTTATTAATTTATGTATTTCTAATTTTGTCAGGTTTGGTCCTCCATACTCCTGGGGTGGCGGCTACGTCTTGAGGGGGGGTCGTTGCTTAGACCGCATTTCTATCCCGCTTTTCTCGGCTGTCATCCTCCTCCACGTCTCTCACTGCGCAGGCCCAGTTTGGCATAAAGGACAGCCGCGAGCAACGTCGCCGACATGTCCCTCGTGAATTTCACCATAATGGGTGATAATGGGGTAAATCTGTCTTGCTTCTTTGTACTACAAAACAAATGACAGGCTAACGTTGAGCCTAGATGTCGTGCATGCGCGCCACATCGTGGAATTATAATGTTCCCCGGGTCGACGACGCACATTATACTTCCTCATTCTGTCAGCTCGACGACGTCTGGCCGCAACTGTTTGAACTTCGTGCATTTAGGATACATTAGGATGATCTACTGGGATACAGTGCGTCGTTGGTGCTCAAGTTTAATTAATGTGCAGCATATGGGTTATTCCCCTACTACAGTATGTGAACGAGTGCATAGTGACAGGATGCTGGGGGATTGGGATACATGATGATATCTACTGATCACCTGTGCTTAACATATAAACCGCTCTTAAGAAACAAACTTTATATTTACATTTATATTGTCATTTTGAAGACATTGCAATCCAATAATCCCTATACTTGTAAAGGGTGTATGTGAAAGTACCACAACCCTGGCGTGCAACTTGCCCCCATCACGTTCCCTGAGACAACAGTATACTGGCGTATGTATTAAACACAAAATATCAATCTCCATTCGGCATGTTTACTGTCCGTAGTAACATCCAAAATAACCAAATCCATCTTCTTCAGCCGTAGTCATGCCCAAACATCAAATCAATAGTCCTATTAACTTCGCTTGCCAAATTGTTTATGCTGTCCGGACCCGCAGTGTGTTCAGCACATGGACTAGCAGTCACATTTACGGATCATATTGTTTACTGGTCATTGTTATGCTGTTATGTGGAGTACACAGCTCACTGCCTCATCAGTGGCACTAAACCGACCTGAACTTTTGTTCACGAGAATAAAAAAACATGTATTTAGTTGTAACTATTTAAAAAAAAAACACGGCACATTTGAAATCAGATGTTGGATGGGTTTCTCTGCCCAGTGGGAGTAAGCTTTAAAGAAACTGCAGTATACTTCCCAAATGGCAGACTTTTCATTTTGTTGTGCACTTCTTGTATCGGGGCAAATTAGGTTCTGCTCAATTGCAGTGTGTACGAAGGAATTAGAGTGCAGTTTGGGACACATCCCCCACTGTACATTTGGGCTGGATCAGATGGGTTCATTAACCCAAACATGTTGGAGGGGAACGCTCACCATGGCACTGAGCACAATGACGGGGACCTTTCACCATCTGTTTCAGAAGCACAGCCATTAACTCAATCTGCGAGTAACATTGGATATGATCTGTCTCACAGGGAAGGAGCCATAACCACTGTGGATACAAACAGAAGGCACGTGTTTGAACTTGGTTGGTTGACCGTGCCTATTTGAATAGTAATGTGTGTGCTAGTGATTCTACCTGGTCTGACTATACTGCCATTAGGATTCAAGTTGTGTTGTTCACAATAGTTTGTTTCCAGAAAATGCAACAGGAAAAGCTGGATTTGTGAACGTAATTTGGACGGAGATTTTTGGATGGATATATATTGCGGTTTCAGTACCAGGACGGTAAATTGTTTAGGATATGACCTGTTATGCTTCACGGCCGTTTAGTTAACTTGCTGACGTCGAAAAATGATATTCGCTCCTATTGAGAGCACCTGCTCTCAAACTGTAATGAGCATCTGGAGTTCCAAGATTATCAAATAAAAAAACTATAGATTACCTCATGGTGAAGACCAGGTAGAGAGCCTCCATTCAAATTCCCAAAACATTTTAGCAAGCAAACGCCTTTGATAATTCATTAAAGCTCAGAATCAACTGGCGGCTCGGCGCTTCAGGATCTATCAGTCTAGAATGAAACCATCTCCCACTGACAATGACAATTCTCTTACGCTTTTTCGGAAATTACTTCTAACCGGCGTGGAAATTCTTTTTTTTGTGACACTGACAGACAAACACTCTGTTTTTGATTATTTTTATAGTCGGATTTCAGATTGTGCAGACATAAATACACCAAAGAAAAAACTGAACGGTAATCCGACATCATTAAAAGTGTTTGCTTTGACTTACTGAAGGAACTAACACAATATAAACTATAGAAATGTTAGGCCTATTTAGATATGTATTGTAATGAGGTAGCTGTTTATATGGGTCAATCAATAAATAAATCAAGTGTATTTTATGATGCCCTCTTTACAACGACAGTTGTCACAGAGTGCTCTTACAAACACCCGGCCTGAAACATGACAGAGCATGCATCAACAAGTTGATACACAGCAGTTAGGACAATCCCCCTGATCTGTAAAATGAACGAAAGAAATCTAGAGAGGAACCAGGCTCTAGGGGGGAGGCAGTCCTCTTCTGGCTGTTCTGGGTCCTCGTTACCTTCTCTTAAATTGGCTTTAATATCTGTAATTAGTGTATGTATTTTTGTACTTTTGTAATCACAGATCATAATTACTCTTTAGCTTTCACTATACATAAAGGGACACTCATCTCAGATGGCTGTCATTATTTATGCAGAACCGTCTCCGAGAGCCATGACCTCCGGCATCGTTCTGATAGCTTCCATAAAACATTGACAAACAAAGTAGATGGATTCTGTCTGCTGCAAATCTGTCAGCATCTATAAACAGTTCACCTTTCTTCAGAAAACTTAAACCATGTGAGAACGTCGTCATATGTCTGTGAAACTGACTGTTAACAATGTGGGCATTTGAAAGTAGGTCTTGAGGCCTGATTGTTAATTAGATAGTGAGAGTTTAACATGCTATCTCCAGGGCTTATTAAATTAGTCTCATCCCAACTGCTTCGTTCCATCTTATCTCCAGGAAACAGGTGGTCGGTTACCAGCTCGCTGCTGGCTCTCGTTTAGGCTGGAACTGTCTCCCTGGCTTCACACACAGAACCATACTTCTGTATTATTTCTCCAAAGGCTCCAATACGCCAGGTCGGCTCAGTCAAACTTGAAACAGACACTAATTAGCAAGCTGTCACTGATTGGTTTCATACTGTCTTCTAAGCTGTTTCGTGACCCTTTTCATTGCGTAAGGGATATTTTGGACAAAATGTTCCTAGGCAAAAATAAATGTTTCTTACAAATGATTTAAACATTTTCAGTAAGCATGAATGCATTCACGGTGACATAAGGTCGTTTGTTAATGCAGCACATGTGCAACACGTTTTTGTGATTTGTTTTAGATGTGTTTTGATGTTGAATACTATTTGTTGACACATGAATATGTACTAATTTAGATGACGTGATATTGAACTTCATTGTGATAGATGAAAGTGAGTAGTTATACAGTGGCTGTGAGCGAGCCAGAGATATGATTTTATAGCAGGCAGATTACATTCATTATTTGCAGTCTACATCAAACCAGCTTGACATGCAGTGTTTTCCACAACATAATAAAATCTGCATGCACCTCATCTTCTAGCAAAGAAATGAAAATGCCTCTTCATCGCTCGATTAGCCGTTTAGATAAAATAGCTCACTAAATCAGAACAGATGATGTAGCATAACTTCTAACTGGTAATAAAGCTATGTACTAGTAAGCAAACAAACACAAACCTCAGCTCAACATTTAAATCCAATGCATTTTTATTCGTCATTGGTTAGAGATCTCCATCTCAGTTTCTTCAAGCAAGTTCTGCTGCACTTTCTGAAAGTGTAGTGTGATTGCTGGTGACAGTCTGTCAGTATTCGTTTGCCTTCCAATGGTAGCAGCAGTGAAACACAAGTGTTTGCACATGTTTACAGCTGACAGACAATACAATTCATTCTCATATATTCTTCAATGCTTTGGCATCCGGATCATGGAGAACAGAACCCTGTCAAACATGTGCCTTAGGCTACTGCATACTGTAAATGCTCTGTTCTAATGAGCCCTCTATTCCCTGACTACACTAGTCTTTACCAGGGCCCACAGATTTGGATGTTAGTTAGGAAATGCATTAGGTTTGCATTCATTCATATCCCCACTTCAGCACTCCAAACTCAAATTGGCTATTTCCATTCATCTATCAAAAATATCTATGTCAATATAACTCATCAATTATGCCTCGTAAGGAAAACATTTCTCTGTAAATATTAGGATATTTGTTTTTTGTATTCATTTTTTTGTATTCATTTGCATAACATTGGTTCTTTGGTAACTAGACTGTCCGAGAAAATAACTAGGTGCTACTATAACTAGCTGCTATGGCTTAAGCTCTGCTCCATTAGATCCAAATAGTAGTGCAAAGACAGGTTGTACAGTAGGTGGCAACAAACAGACACATGTTGTGATGTCCACTCTGTTGAGTAATATATTATGTACCAGGTTAAATTACAACTCAACGACCAGGCAACAATATTCTACTGGCAATTATTATCCAAACAATTGCTAAGTATGACAGAGGAAGGAATTGCACTGTGTTTTAACTGCTACACGGTAACTATTATAACTCTGTGTCATTTATTCCTCACATAATATCCGACGGAGCTGGATTATGGGCCAAATGGCCCCATGTTCCCCCCCTATGCTCTTATTTATTGCTTCAAACAGTTGTGAGTGACAGCTGTTCCTCATTGTCTTATTGGATTTTCCTACTGCCCATGCAGCGCTTCAGCAATGGAGTCTTCATACTCTACTTAATATGTAAGACTGTTTGGCATCTCCACTCATAAAAATTCTCTGTCTTTCTATACTGGCCTTGCCTGATCATTTCAAATCTTATATGCAAAATTTAAGTTGAGTTTTTAATATTCCAAAAGATATGATGCATCAGCCTCCGTTTTCTTTTGCATGCCGTGACTAAAACCGCATAATAAACAAGAAGTGAATGAGGGCAAATACATATTTAATTTCCCCTGATTCTATTCCAATGTCCTCCTGCACTCTATAAGGGATATTTAAGTGTCAGTCACCTTCTGTCAAATCGGCCTGTCTAGCCAGTAATCTGAAGCGACTACAGGGGTCTAATGTCTTGTGACAGTTGTCCGACCCTTACAATGACTTGTCCTGTCCACATTCGTCTGGACAATTACAGCTCTACTCGAAGCTATTTCCAGAAATCGTAAAAAATAAAAACGTCATGGAACACAATACGTTGTAGATTATATCTAATAACATGTGTCGAACGGAAAGCCGGCCTATTGCCGTGGGTTTAGATATTTGTTTTAATCTTATTGCATTTCCACAACACAGCTGCTCTCGAGCTCGGATGTGAGAGACTAATGCAACCTGTATCCTGCAGTAACTCCCACAATGCATTGGAAGTTGGGAGTCATTACATTGTGTTTACTACCCAATTGTCTCATTCCATTTAAAAGGCCATTCACGCTGGTCGTCTCTCAGAGTATAATTTTTTCCCCTGAAAACAAGCACACCAGTCCCACCTCAGGTTCCAGAATGGTCTTGTGGGAGTGGTCTTGTGGGAGTGCGTGACACCATGTCATCAAATGAGAAGCAAGACGCTGATCGCACAGTAATGCCACACCTCCAACGGCTTCTTCCTATTGGCTACAACACTTCTAAACTATGGAGGCATATTTTCTCTCTCTATTGTCCAGTAGAGTTGAACGACTGCTCAGGGAAAGGATAACTCTATGTAATGTCTTCTGAATGTGTTTCGGCGAAAAACACAGCTTATTAAATGTTTTCTCTTTGCTTGTCTCCAGCCAAGTCGTGTTGTCGTGTTGCTACGTGAACGGCCCATTCCCGTCTCTTTGTACATTGATGACACGAAATGTCAGTCCTATCATTCTTGAGTAAACACATTATAGCATTTATGGATATTATTAGACTTCAATTGATGTTCCTATCATGAGGAAGTCCTAGGGCCATTTATTAAACGGAGATTGGAAGTACATCTTGCTGCTGTGGTCTGGCAAAAGTGCCGGCATGCCCGCATCCTAAATTGCAACCTATTTCCTATTTAGTGCCCTATTTCTGACCATCATGTGTAAAAGTAGGGAGGAAACGATGACAGTGGCCCTGGTCTATGTGAAATGTGTATTTAAGGACCCAGAGAGGGCAGAGGACCCCACATCCAGCTGATGTACACTGACAGCAGAATGTTACCAAATGCAGGCTAAAAGCCAACAGACTGACATTGAAGAGCAGAGAGAGACATTCTGCTTTTTAGGGAAGCTGGACTTCAGATTTAATCAGATTAAAATATTCTATGAGATGGGATGGGATGCCCTTTTTATTGCATGGTAATGGGTTTCCAATTGCTTTCTTTTGCCACCTGGATTGAATCTATTTCCCCCGGAAACTCCTCGCAGTCAACTTGTATTGAACGTTTTAAACGGACGAGTATCTCTCATACGCAGAGTTAACTCATCCCCACAAATATCAATCTGAAAAGGAGAGAGGTGGAAGCTGTTTCTAAGACACTTTGCTGAACATGACAGTGCAATAAAATCACGATTTTACAGCCAGTAAGGCTGTGTAGGTGTGTTACCTTCTTGGTGGCCTATTAGTAAAATTCCGGGCGAGCACAGTAACAGGTTTTCTGCACCTTTCAGACGAGACCTTTTCAAACCACGCCGGCACAAAAATCAAGATAGCGTTTGGTCGGACAATGAGGAATTTTCACCACCTGGGAAAAAAAACATATAATGAGAATTGTTGCCATTTCATCATAAAATGTTCCCCTCCGAGCACTTTTCTAAATGTCACCCGTAATTGTGTGCTCACTCTTGCTACTAAAAGCCGGAGAAATGCTCCCTGACATCAATTGGCTCGTGTCGAGGGCCAATCAGTGGCCTGCAGCATCGTGCCAGCAGACTCCTGTTTTTAAAGTATGCATGGTCAGTGAGGCATTGTGCTACAGGGACAGCTTTATAGTCCACCAGTAGCCTTGTCAAGCCTCGCCTTTCCCTGATCCATCTCCATTGTCTGTCCGGCGGGGTAAAGAAGTGTCGCCTGCATCACTACCTCAAATTCACACAATGCCCAGGGCTTAGAGTCACAGCTGTCACTTAGCTGTCAGAGGACATACGACCTTATAGGAATGTGTAAAACTCCATCCATGCTTTAGAAAAGCAGTATTGATTAATGTGGTGTCCCGGTTGTTCGTGCCATGAGGCCTCGGTGCACAATGTAAAAAAACAAAATCGGTTAGTTAATGTTAAAGTAGTTTTTTATTAAAAACCCAGCCTACATGGATAGAGTGCTATACGGCGAGCTATTTTCAGAAACCTTCGGAAAGCAATTTAGTTCTCGGATAATCTCTCAAATGCCCAGGCTACATTCTGTCCCAAGCTGCCATGTGAGAGGGGCCCCCTGCTGTGGCTGTCGATGTTGGGATGTTTGAATGTGCTTTGTGGAGTTGCGTGAGGACGAGGGAGGCAGGGAAGGAGGGAGGGAGGGAGAGAGAGCTCTGCGATGCTGTTTCTCTCCACCCAGGGGCTCTCTCAAAGGGTCCCTCACCCGGCTATTCTGTTCCCTATTGGCTGTCAGCTGACAGTGTTGATGCCGAACATGTAATGACAGTCAAATGACATTCTGTTCACATCCTCCCCAGACAAATGCTAGAGCTTAAAGGCAAGTTGGACCGTTTCATCGGTACCGTGCATACCAAATCAAAAGAATTCCCGCACAAACAGGATCAACCGAATTGCTGAGGTTTGTAAATGTGCATTCATCTTGCGAGTGCACTCCTTTTCATTTGGTTATGTTCTTTATGCCGGGCAGCTCCACTAAAGTGAGCTTTGGGACAGGAACCCTGATGATTCATCAGTACTCAAGGTGTTTTTTACCATCCGAGTTGAACAGACAAATACCACGAATGACTAACTTTGCACACTTTCCTTGTTGGTGCTGGTGTTTATGAACGCTGACCAAAAACAGATAGGCTAGGTTACTGTTCGCTAGCCTACTGTTATGTAAACATACACTATTTTTTTGCAGCAGCTGTCTGCCTCTATTTGTCTAATAATTTCTGACCTGATCAGGTTGTTTAGTGTGAGTGTTGGGCTGCTTGTCAGAGATGCCCAACACGTGACTGTGTGCAGGTCATGGCTGTTCACCACAGTGGAAAGTCACATGGATTAATACGCATTGATCTGGATTCCACCTCATCTCTAAGTTGCAAACAACTGGGATTAATGTTGGTGACTAGTATTGGCAGCAGGAGGCTTTGTACTGTGCTTTACTGGACATGTGTGTTTCATTGATGCAGAACAGACAATCAGACTTCATTCAGTGATAATAGTTTTTAAAATATATTCGCTGGTGCCTTATCTATGCTGTTCAACAGAACCACATATGCCTCATCCTGTTTTACTTGACCCTGTATTGCCTTGTTGTGTCTCACTGTAGTTTGTAATTTGCACTCCTGTGTTCTGTGTACTTATTATGTAACTCTATTTTGTCTTGCACATTTCTCGCCTTTTCTTGGCCAGGTCAGCGTTGTAAATGAGAATTTGTTCTCAATCGGCCTACCTGGTAAAATAAAGGTCAAATAAAAAATAAATAACAGAACATAAATAAAGTGAAAATACTTAACTTAACTTTTTTCCAATGACAGGCTAATAAATATAATAATAGGTGTCATTGAACAAATTGCTGAAACAAGCCAGAATTTGAAGGACAATTTATACAATTATAAATACTTACATGTATATAATTTATGTAAATACATCATAGCCAAGCTAGATTACTGGCCTGGCTGCATTGCTTTATTCCCATAGTGTGTACATAGGGCTACCAAATGGCAATGTTAAAGTCACTGCCACACACAGCTGTGTGATTGCCGGATGGCGTTTAAACCTCTGGAATGGCGTGTGACGATGTAAACGGCTCAGCGAGTCCCAGGTTGGAGACTCGTCACACTCTAGTAACACCTGTCAGCGTGTTTACAGGCTGCATGCTCGGTCATGCTCATTGGCTGGTGAATTCCCCTTCGAGGAGGTCATTAAAAAGCAGTATGGCTTGGCGAGATGTGCTTCGTTGGACGCGTCTCAATCTCTGAGACCGTCGGGAGTTGCTACGAAGAGGTAGTCAGACTTGCAAAATTGTATTGGGAGGAGAAAAATACACAAAACACTAAATACATGGGTCGTATTAGGACCGGAGACATCCACAAGCAGGTTTTGTTTCAGTCTCTCAATCCATCCTCAAATGAGCATGTTAGATGTATAAGACCCGGGTTACAGTGGCTGGTGCCGGCAGACCTGGTCCGGCAGGTGTTCCCTGCAAATGAGCATGTTTGATGTACTAGACCCGGGTTACAGTGGCTGGTGTCGGCAGACCTGGTCCGGCAGGTGTTCCCTGCAAATTAGCATGTTTGATGTACTAGACCCGGGTTACAGTGGCTGGTGCCGGCAGACCTGGTCCGGCAGGTGTTCCCTGCAAATGAGCATGTTTGATGTACTAGACCCGGGTTACAGTGGCTGGTCCCGGCAGACCTGGTCCGGCAGGTGTTCCCTGCAAATGAGCATGTTTGATGTACTAGACCCGGGTTACAGTGGCTGGTGCTGGCAGATCTGGTCCGGCAGGTGTTCCCTGTGGCCTATGGCAACAAGACCGGTCAGGATAGTTACCCCGGGCAAACGCGGGTCATAGACGTCGCACCGGTGGAACCTGACCTGCGGCACCGGCTGCAGACGAGACGGCCTCCGACTGCTGGCCGAGATTAATAAACACCAAGGTGCAATTTCACCTCGATCACAGCAGCCGAGTCCTGCCAGCTTACCTGTCAGCGCTTTAAACACCTGTCTGACCGCCCTGTCACAACCGCCTCGTCCACTTGAGCAACACTGGGTGAGCGGTGTTTCCGACGCACATCCGCTCAGCCTATGACGTCCCTCCTCCCTCCACTTTTAAATACCGATCCATTCAGTCTCGGGGGAACAAGTATAATACAGATCAAAGCCCGTCACTAACCTCAGCCAGGTGCAACGTTCCCTGGCTACGGCTTTGATCCGGCGGTCGCTCTGTTGACAACGGATAACGCGATTGTACAGCTCTCTTAAAAGGGTTAGACAAACATCCAATGAATATCTCTCCATCCAGTCTAATTAATGTCCCTTTACCCCCAACAACGACGTCAAGGCTATTTTAAGGCCCCCCCGATGCGGTCTAGCAGTCGATTTGTACAATGACCTTTAATTTGTAACGTTAAACGTACGAGACAACAGGACAACGGAGCTCTTTTGGAGAGCGGCACCCCTCCACGCGGGAGACGCTGATCTTCTGTGACAGCCGGTGCACGTATGAAGGTGTGACTGCCGTGGCTGCCTGACGCCTCTCAGTCCATGCCTCTTACTCACTGTGGGCACTGTTGACAACCGCCCAGGGTCACATTTGTAAGGCTCTGCCACTGACTCGAGACATGGGAGTGAATACAAGAGCAGGGAAACCAAGGCAGCATCACCTCAGAAATAGAACCACATCAGACTGAAACACTTGGCATGTTTTGACTCCGTCAAATAAGGGGAATGATTTACTCGATACAAATGTGTACAGGACAAAACACCATGGGAGATTATTTACCACATTTCTTACAAACAATTCTGTTGAAAATGTATTAAAGTGCTTCAGTATCTTGTTGGCCTTGTTATTGCCACTGGTTTCTAAGCATGTTTTTGTCATGTTAACTAGGACACTTTTAGCTTGTGTGAAGGCTAATTGTGACCGGGTGTGATTGAGCTTCTGTCTCACTCGATGATATCATGTGCGAAGCCTAAAGCCAGCCAAGCTATCCCTCCTTCACCCTTCCTCCTTTCAAATTGACTCGGTGATGAATGTCTTCTGTCATCTATGCTTTCTTATCTCCTACACTGTGGAGTGTGTCATGAATGAAGGGATCTGCCACAAAAGGTTATAATACGTACCTGTAGTATAAAGATATGTCCGGACTGTCGTCATGCCCCCTCAAATTACAACTGACACACATTCTGTCAAATTCAAAATTCTCAATGTGCAGCCATCCAATGTCATGACAAATTGTGTATGTGGATCAGAATTTTTGTTCTGAATTCCCTCTGAATGGCTTAGTGCGTATCCCAGCTTAATTAAGTATCCATTACCTTGGTCTGTTTTATGGTTTATGGAGTCTCCAGTAAATAGCCATGACCTAAGAGCAATTGGGGTTAACTCTCTTAATCAGGGATCGTACAACCTGGTTTTGAGCTTGGTGCCTTGGGGATTTGTACCAGCAACTCGGTGTACTGGTCTTATGGTCTGGACCACTATCATGCTGGCACTGGAATTTATGGAAATCCTGGTTTTTCTGCAACTGTCTTTCTGTTTTCACTCCGGTATAATGAGGTTTTATGAGGGACTAGCAGCCAGCCTCAAACCCTTCTCTGGATGTAAGTACTTGCTTTAATGGACATTGATGTTGTGATAGTGGTTTTCCTTCAGACTCAGGCGATAATGGAGCTCAGGTTAGCCCACAACAGCCACTGCTTCCTGCACTGTTGGAAGCAATTTGAGGAAGCTCAATAAGTCATGACCTGTATATGTTTCATCAGGAAGCACTCAGGACAACTTTTATGAGCTGTGTGACAGAACTAGGCAGCAGCCCATTAAGCATTAAGCAATTCCCATGGTAAAAGTCCTACCTAGGATTTTTTAAACACTATATAATTTGCTGTTTGCTCAGCGGATAAATATGATATATGCTGTAGTATTTGGCTCTCAAAAGTTTTCACGCCACTTTTCCACCTTTCATCTATTGTATTGCAACATGGAATTCACTTTGATTTAATTAGGATTTTATACTTTCAATTGAAATGAAGTTAGTCGATTTTATATTTCACTCTGCCATTGTGGAGTTTTTTATGTTGGTCATTGGCACAGATATCAATTTTGGTTTCATGATGGCAATACAATATAAGGTAGGAAAGTCCAAAGGGGGGAATTTTTATAGAGTCACACCACTGCCTTTTAAAAAATAATTGAATGAATTATCTTTGTCCTACATTACAGAATCTCTTCAGTTAATTTGCCATGATGTATTTGTATATGACACCAGCCTTGAAACCCTTAACCAAATCTGAACAGAATACAGTTACCGGGATAATCTTAAACAAGATCATTTCACCAAACTAACCTGGCTATTTGACAAAGTACCAAAAGAAGCAAGTTTGACATGTTTTAGGAGGTTACGAATCCAACTGTCGTTCTTTTAGAAGGTTGGATTTTCGCTAAAGGTTGCTCGTTACTTTAACTGTGGCTGAGTGCAGCTGACAGCTGGGGAACATTGGAGTGCACTGAGCCAGCCAGAATGCCACCAGTTGTCAACCTGGTCCGATCTGTCACTGGACATTGTCGTAGGCAGTTACATTTAAAATGTTTCATAAAATTGTTCATCCAAAGTGAATTAGTGTTGACATTGTTATTATTAACTGTTATTTATATTAAAACAAAAGTTATTTACATGGTACTTTTAGGTCCTGGTTTGAGTTTGAGCACCAGTGAACAACACTACCATGCTTCTTTAATAATGCTTTTGAGTATGGGTTTTTGATTGACTGTTTCAGAGAGCTGAGAGTTGATTACGGTACCCACAGACTCATTATATTACAATGTAGAAACTACGCAGATGGCACACATGCAGCTGGTTCAAACCGATATCTTTTGTACACATTACAATTAAATCTTATGATAGTGGTAAATAATTGCAACGCCTTGCACTTATTTTATATCTGTGAAACATATTTGGCATGCGTGTATTTTACTCAAAAGACTACTTCTGATAGGATTATTGTCTCCCAGAACATGCAGCATCTGACAAACTGTTTAATCTCACGCCGAGTCGATCAGACCATATTCTGATAGAAAAACATTTCCTGTCTAGACGGGGGCCAGGATGGATGGCATGCGGTGTAAGATTGAGTTCTGCATTTCTAATGCTACAGTGAACCTGGGGAAGAATCCAGGTCTCCTGCAGGGCCCCATCAGGGCTACTCTCAGACAGAGACTGGCTGTCAGAGCACCGCTGTGCTCAGCACCGAGAGCTCCAGGCACTACCAGTGCCATCTCTGAAGAACCCTTTGAATCGTTTGCCATGTTCCGACACACTTGAGTCTCGGTGACAGCTCTGAAGTCAATTGGGAGAGAGAGAGAGCGAGAGAGAGAGAGAGAGAAGCAGGAGAGTAAGGAAGGAGGGCGAGACTGCCCGGGTTAAAGTGAGATTTAACAGAACATAAACTGCCGTGCTGGAACCCAACGTGAACAGTGGTAAAGGTTAGGCACTCTAGGACAGGATGAAGAACAGGAGACATGGCTCATCATGAAATATCTTTTCCTTTGTCCTGCTACTTTATGAAGTATGCCCCTTCTATGACAACAACAGGTTTCTAATATTTGAGTCCTGCTAGGTTTCCGCTACACTTCTTAGGTCCTGAACAACACAAACGATCAAATATACATGAACAAAGGCATAGACGTACAGTAGACTATGTGCATGGAGACAAGCATAAATAAATAATGTTTTTTTTTCTATTAAACACCTCACAGCTTGAAGAGATGCCCGCTGTCACACCATTTATTATTGATATCTGTTCAGTTGGCAAACTGATATTTCTGCTGAATCATTCTTCTCTTGTTTTCTTTTTTAGTTGAAAATAGCAACATATTTTCACCTGACCCTCCCCTTGTAAGTAAAATGAAGTTAAAACGCCTCCCTCTGTAATTATTACAACCTCAGTAAGAACAATACTATGAAAAGCATGCCTGCCTCATGAAACTTACATTAATGTGCTGGTGCTAACAGAATAGATTTCTCCAGTGACAGTCCACCTGCCAACACCAAATGCTATCCAAAACAGACAACCACCTTCCTTAAAATTATTATATTTGATGTAGTGTTCCCGAACAGTAGTACCAGAGAACAAGGTGGGGAAAGAATGCTTTTAAACTCCCACTTAGAAACCCTTTTTATAACATCATTTTTTAAATTCCTCCGTTAACCCCTTCTTGTCCTGATAAATTCACATTTTTTTTTAGCACAAGCAGAAAGCGTTGCAATAGTCCAGATGTGAGATGGCATGTGCCCACTGACAGGGGGACAGCATGCAGATGTCTAGAAATTGTCATTTTTTCCAGAAGGAAGAGCAAATCTTTCCTGTTGAGGTTGAGCTTGTAGTAGTCGGCCAACAACTAAACAGAGATCTGTTACAGAGATGTGTTACAGGCATGCAAAAATGAAAGGGGGAAAGGATGGATGGGAAATAGGATTTAATTGGGGATTGATTTTTTACAGTGTCAAAGACACTGGATAGATCTAAGAGGATAAGGACAATTGAGACAGTCAGCTTGAGCAGTGCAAATTGCCTCATGAATGCTATATAGTACCATTTTATTCTGGAATAATATAAGTTGAAATATAAATAATACCTTGTGTCCTTAGTGTCATACCACATCAAAACATGTTTTGCTCTAAAAGTTTGAAGCAATGTAAAAGTAAACAAACACTCAATAGCCTCAGAACATGGCTAAACCGATACAGTTGATATCCCAGAATTTCAAACCAAAGACTATAAGAGTGGCGACGATTCTACATCCCTTTCTGTCATGTCTTTACCAAAAACTGGCAAATGCTGTGATTTGGTGCCAATTAGCAATTCTTACATAAAAATAAGGAGGTCTGGAGGGATTTTATTCAGCTATCATGAACGTCATGGAAAATCTGGGGAGATGTGTAAACCGTGCTTCCGGTGAGTGTTCTTTACAAATATGATATTTCACTGATGGTTCATGTTTGAGTTGTCTCATCATGGAATTCATGAAGATCATCAAGCAGAGAGGCAACAGGCTTT
Source organism: Dallia pectoralis (assembly GCA_029465975.1). Taxonomy (NCBI): domain Eukaryota; kingdom Metazoa; phylum Chordata; class Actinopteri; order Esociformes; family Umbridae; genus Dallia; species Dallia pectoralis. The sequence continues at coordinate 15,404,226 of CM055731.1, read as the reverse complement.
TTCAAATACTAATCTCTGCTCACAGTGTTACAGTATTAATGGCATGTTATGGTAGCACAGTAGTAATGGTAATACAGGGAAAATGGTAGTTTAACAGTAATAATGGTATTAATGGCAATGGTAGTGAAGTAGTAATTGTAACTAGGGATGTCACGATTATTACATACTCGCCTGATCGCGATTATTTACGCAGATTGGGATTATTTATCCAGATCGCAATTATTTTATGGCAATGATTTTTGGACGATCTTTCGATGTTTCCATAAGTTGAATACAGTTAATACAGTTCCAATGTTCATTGTCAATTAATTACTTATGTTTATTATTACAATATTATTCATATTATTTATTAGTCTTAAGACACTAATAGTGTAATAAAATTAACAATATAGACAATTAAATTGTTAATCTCAATAATTGTGTGTAATTAATCGTAACCTAAAATGTCATAATGGTGACTGCCCCAATTGTAACAGTAGTAATGGTATTGGTAGGATAGCAGTAGTAATGGAAATGTTCTGATTATATCCTTTATTTGTAATGAGATTATGATAACTATAATTTATAACTATACACGTTTTTTTCATCCAAATGTGTTTTTGATCAATCAGAAAAGCTATGAAAAGACCAATTAGTAAAAACAAATCTATGATGAGACTTGATCATCAGGAAGTCAATAAATAAAAAAAACGCTAACTCCAGAATTACAATGGACGTCAAGATCAATATAACATTGATATAAAGCCACATTCGCTAATTCTTGTATGCAATATAGAGGAAGTTTTGGCATACTGAATCTTTTTCAGTATACACAACAAAATGGATTGTTTAAATTGTCTTGACTGTATACTGGAAACCAGTCAAATGAGCCTCTTCACCATTATCTTAATGTACTATTCACCTGAAATGACAAAAACATGAAGTGAGGCAAAAATCACTTCTAGAAACTAAAGCAGCTGTATTTTTGTATAGTTCAGTATATAACTTACTTTAGCTTAAATGCTATGTGATTATAGTTTTCATTAATTAAACATTATGTTATCAATATTATCCTACTCAATTTCATTTCTATTGTCACAACTTCAAAGTAAATGGTAGGACAATAATAGTTGTTACCCCACTGGCCGGCTCTGATTGAGAGGTCAATCCCTTTGATATTTCTGTGGGAAGCAGTCAACAACACAGGAAGGATTCTGGATGGTACCCAGCTGATGAGATCTAATTGATAATGAGCCAGTCCAAAGGGATTTGTCACCATTGCTTGAGTCTCACAATTACCGATGTCTTTTGGAGAATCTTTTGACAAGCAGACATGGAGACATCACCCAGTGCTTCCGTCAAACCCACAACCCCGTCTCTCTGTGACAGGGGAGTCTGTGTTTCTCGTCCCGAATCAGTGAGCATCATCTGGACTTTTGGAGAAGAAGAACCAGTGCTGGTGAGGTGCAGGCAGTGAACCAGAGACATAATTGGCTCTGTCATGCTACAATTTGGAGCTGTCAGTGGAGATCGAGATAATTGACCACAACCACCAACCAGCAGAGCTCTGAACCAATCAGCTGGCCTGTTGCTAGTTCAGACCTGAGGCCATTTTTAGCCATAATCAACACCCTGGAGATGCTCTGTCCCTAGACCACTAGTCAGCGTCTGAGTCCCCAAGGGCAACCTATTCCCTACAGTCCTCAACTTTTGAACTGGAGTGTGCTGGTGATGTGATGTCTACCTCTTCCTAACACCCGGGCTTTAAATAGCTCTGTAAAAACAGACTGACGGATGTTTTTCTAGGTGTAAAGACTTTCGTCAATGATTCATTCTTGAATTCCTCATGCTATTGTTTTTCCAAAGATTCCCAGGCTATGAAATAATGCTCGTTAATTAAGTACACTTTCAAGTATATATATTTTATGTTATGCTCTGTATAACACCCTAATAGTTGATCCTTGCCTCACAATTAGCTTTAAACAGAATACTGGCCGAGATTCTGGATGACATCTCATGTCATGCTCCAGAGAAGTGTTTTTTTCAAATCTCTCCTGTGGATCATCCAGATGTCTCACAGTTATGTTGTAGACCTCAAGTAGCTTACCGTATTAGCATTTCTAAACCATCTGATCAAAAACTGTCATGATCCTCAAATAGAATCCTGGCCATAGCAGCAACACTAGCATTTGAGCCAATTTATCACCACCTAATGCTAAACAGTGATGTTATTTTCCAACTTGATTGAGTTCGCATGAATAAACAGTGAATCCTAAATCAAAAGTGACTAAGAAAGTACAGTTCTAAAGAACGGATCAGAGTGTGACAACCCCTGCTAGCTCAATGACATCGTTAACAGTTGTGCACCACCAAACTGCAAATTGTTCGCTGTCGGATATTAAATTGCTCCACAACATTTGCGTGTGAGCTATTATCAGCTACTTCTTAATGAAACAATCACACTGTGTTGAAGAAGTTGTCATAAGTTGTTGTGTTCTGACCCAATTTTGAAATCCCACCAAAGTTCCTGCTTGGTTATGTTTTTGTTCAAGGAATAAGGCTCCTCTAAATATTTCTGTGTGTGTGTGTTTGTGTCTGTGTTTCAGCAGATGCGGTTAAGTCAAGTACTGGACTTCACCGCCGCACACTAAGACCCTATAAACAGACTGAAGTGGGAGTCGTCATCTGATTCAACAGATTATCGTAAAATAAGAGTGGAGCTAATAGGGGAGCTATACAGTTTAAGCCACATCCAGTCCTTAGCAGTTGTTTAAATATTCATATAAATAAGAGTGAAGCTAATAGGGGAGCTACACAGTTTAAGCCACATCCAGTCCTTAGCAGTTGTTTATATATTCATATTGCTTAGGAAATGGAATTTCAATATGCTTGTCAGTGTGATGTTTCGTTCATACATACACACATGATCGTGTAGCTTGACTAGCAATAAGACAGCGAGTGTAATGTTTACACACACACGATCATGTGCATTGACAGACCACAATAAATGGATGTGGTTTACAACTGATTTGTGTTTTTTGAACAGGCACCCTCACCTCCATCTCGTTGACCAAATACCTTACTTCGGTTCAGTCTCACCGATACTGATGGGTTATAAAGAGGATTTATAAAGAAATACAACATATTGCAAATGAAATGAATGAACGACATTTAATTAATGTAATAATATACGCAATACAAACACATAAAGGAATATAGATGATGTGTGGATGAAAATAACACAAAAATATACAATCATCTATCACCTGGTTTATTAACTGGACAGTAAACAGATCATACCACCAATGTTATCCCATGTTAAGTAACAGAATGGATTATTTCATCATACATCTTAACTTAAAATACCTTAATGACAGGGGTAATGGAAACTCATTTGTGCAATTAGGAGAGATAATTTAATGCAGGCTTCTGCTTTAAGCACCAAACTGTTATTAGCCAAATGTTTTCAAGCCATTATATCTCTGGTTAACCGGGTTATGTTTTATGTTCGACCCAACAACAAAACACAAGAAAATTTAAATAGGGTTCACTTCTACAGTTTAACACTTTGACTTGACTATTCAAGGTTTAATGTTTCATTTTTAAAAGAGGGGTAATTTAACTTTAATAAAGTGAATTACAAATAATGTGAAAGAAGTATTAATATTAACAAGAAATACTTTCTGAAAGTATAAGATTTAGTGATGGTGAAATTTGTATTTTTGGTTGGATTGAGTCTGTTGAAATCTTCCTAGAAGAGTCACAGTTCTCAAAGGGACATTTACGCACTCTAGCAAGTCTTTATCCATTTCAAATAATTATTATAATCTATATTTTATTATTATTTATCCATTTTAATTATAATTTATTACCTTATTCAGATAAACATACAGGAGTTAATGTTTAGTGCTTTATTTAAAGGCAGCACAACTATTTTTGTTATGGTTTTTTATAATTTGTCTACAGGCCCAACAATCTAAGCACTAAGTATTAAAATAGTGGTACATCATTTTTACTTAACCTTTAAGGGTATGCAAAAGGCACTTATTTTGTGGATCGCCCCAAACATTATTTAGGTCATAGAACTATAATAATCGAGATTCTATTTATATAGTGTGGGTACGGTCCGTTTTCACAAATAGCATTTCACAGATAGCATTAACTAATTAGGGGTAATCCAGATTTCTAGTATGGCTGACCATTTCAACTGTTCAGTAAAACTCTGTTCAATTAAACCCATGTTGTTTGATTACAGAATGCTGTTAAATGGATTTGTCGCATTCAACAAAACTCACTCATATGCATGAGTAAGTAGTTATGTCATCCAGGGCAAATGGCAGTCTCATGGATTTCCACGTGCACACAACATACTTCATAACATATTGTTACCTTTTAGAAGAACATTCATGAAAACATCGTACAGTGGTTATCTTGCTAGCATTCAAGTGTAACTATAAAGTGAGATATATGCTGACTAGGGACTAGCCTATGATCTCGTCCGTCAATCACAATACATCAGAGTGAGTGAAATGCTAGACTGGGCTGGGTTAGTCACCGTTATTGATTTGTCCTCACAGGCTGGGCAGGCAGGAAACATGATTTCGGAGGAAGTGAAACGATGGCAGACGCGTTTCAGCTTTAAATTTGTTCCATTTTGAGCAGGGGCACAGGTGGCCGATTAGGGTGCAGCAGATTGTGCGGTGGCTTTGTCCTTCTTGGCTTGGTTTGACAAGTCATTTTGTGGAGGTGCTGTTCGGTTCCCCCCTGGGGAGCTGCATAGGGAGGGGCGCTGGGGGTTGGGTGCCCAGGTGAGATGAGCCAGGAGCAGAACAATTGATGTTTTCACTGAGGGGAGAGAAGCCGCACAATGGTCTATACAGGAACAACTTCATGATACAGGCAGAAAAGGAGAAAATGTCACAATTACTGACTGCAGTGAAATGCATAGGCTGATATAGTGTTATTATTTGAAAGATACATTTTGTTAAACGTATAATGAGTGGATACAAGTGCCTCTTTTATAGACATGACACCATCACATCAGAGAGAATTAATTGATCAAAGCGTCATACGTTTTAAATATTGGATTGTCATGAAAAAACAGTCAAATGGTGGTCTAATTTTTTACACTACTATTTCCTAGACCCCATAAAGTTTGGGTTTGGTTTACCCTCACATTTAGTGCACGTTTTCAATGCATCCATTAAAGGAACCAACCGTCAGGCTGGTTTCCATTAAGTCCTAGACAGATTAATGGAACCAGACCTCACATCAATCCGGAATAAACAGCGTTGGTTTTCAGAGCTTCACCATTAGACTAGGCTACAAGACACTCCAACAAGGTTTTCGGCATAATAGTATGCCCTTCCAATGTAATGACATTTGCAATTTTTTTAAAGAGTAAAGTAGGCAGCACTTCAAAAATGAAGGTGGTGGCTGGAGACATTTGGTACTGTAGAAATGTGCATTATAATGTGGCTACAAGCAAGGTTTGCACTGACAACAATATGATGGCATTCTGAATAGAGTAAAACGTCAACATAATTTTAGGATGACTTTATTAAAAAAAATATACACTACCGATATTTTAAGTTATGTTGTCTCCACCATTCATGCTTTGAACCACAAATAATTTACAAGTGTTCAATGGGAAACGCATTAGACACATGACTGACATTATATACTACCGTTTTGCATATTGTGCGCAAAAACATATACAACAGCTTCTGCAGTTAAAAAAACATGCATTCCTCTTCGTTGCTTTTGTGGTATAGTATTTAAAGAGAAAAATTTCATTTTGACAAATGGACTGCGTCAATTAACGAGTTAATTTCGGTTACATGGAGATGACCGTGTAGGCAGCATGATAATACTATTTTGGCCTCAACATGATGCAGCAGCACCAGGTCCCTCTGACGGTTCGACCACCTTCTAGATTGTAAAAAAAATGTGGACACTTGACCATTAACTTCTCTTTCTACTGTTGCAGTACAGAGGATTCATCATCAGGGCATCATTGGTTGGACAAGTCATTTTGACAAAGTCTCCCAAAGTGCTCCTTATAGGCAACTAATATGCCCCAACGATGACCGCTTCTACCTCTTTAGATGGTCTTCTGTCCGTCACCAGAAAGTTGATCATTCCCTCGGATTTGATGAGAAGGTTGCAGCCCAAAAAGAATATGCCGAAAACCACGGTGAGCGACAACACGCACATGACGGCGATCTGGACGACTCTCATTAGAAAAAGGCTTCTTTCATCCGGAGTGACCGCCACGAAGCCATTATCAGTCACCACCGATGACAAGTTACAGCAGAACATCTCCTCAGTGTTATTGAAAAGTCCAGCACTGTCCGTTTGATTGAAAGCAGTAGAATTCATCTCCACGTCTCAACGTGCAATTGGCACCAGAGAGAGGAGCCAAAAGCGCACTTGATAAAAAAAATACCCAAATAAATTCCTCACAAGTGCAAACAATGTTAAAGAGTTAATAACAGAGGATTTAAATGTCTTATTTAAATCGGTTAGAGTTTTTCTGGTGAGAATAAAACTGTTTAGGCATAGCATTACTAGGCATTTACACAAGTGCCCTCTTCCAGCCACAGAGCATTTTATGATGTTACTGCAACCCGAGATTATAACGCATCCTACCTGGTTGGGTGAAACCATTTGTGGACGCCCAGGAGACTGCTGTCTGCCAGATGCACACACCAATAGCGCCGCCATGAGCACGAGTCATGAATTGCATTTAAAAAAATGCTCCCACCCTTTTCATGTCATGCAATTCGATGAAAACTTTTTTTTGCTATTATAATAATTGTTATTGAGTTCAAAACAACTGTAATAATGTAGCTCTGCAACTTTACTGCAAGTACTGTATATAAATAGAAATGTCAATCTACTGATGTTACTGCAATTGCACTACAGTTATAAACTCCCCTCTTCTGGGGCAAGAGAAGCTAATGAAAAGATCAGAACTGGACGGCCTATGCAAATGCAGCCATTAGGAGTCACTACCACCGATTTTAGTAGTTTCTTTAAAACATATCCTATAATTTGCTTTAATTTACTACTATCTCTTATTTCTTAGTTTTCCAAACGCAATTACACTGTCAAAAACTCAAATCAAATTGGATATACTAATTGTTTCAACTCATAGTTTTGAGTTTGGCTTTGGATTGCTCTCTGACTTGACTGTAAAGTTCTTGTTGTTTAAACTTTGCAATGCAGGTTCAAAATAAAGATAACTTATTAAGATGCATTCACTTTTCCTGATTAGTGCTTTCAAATTACTTATTTTAAATTACTTTACATTACTTTTCTAGTTGATACTATCTAAAAGTGTGTATTGTTTTAACCAACAAATGATAGTAAACAAATTTAAAAACTCAAATTTCTTTTCGTACATGAAAATTATACAGAATATTTTTCATTTAACACACAAGGAACAATTCACCCCGAAAGCTGAAGTACATATTCTTCCTGATACATGTAGAGTTTTTCTAGAAGTGGGCCTAAACATGAACTCTTTCCACCAGAATGAGAAGAAATTCTTAACAGGAACTCTTTCTACACGAGACAATAAAAAATATATGTTATTTCAAAGGCTATTATTGGTTTGTGTGTATATGCATTCAACTTAGAACGTATGTAAATTATACTTATAGTGTATAAAATGAACAATGACAAACATTTGTAAAAGAAACTCTTGCCACACAAACACAGATTTAAAAAAAAAGTCATACAATGTATTTAGTCCATAAGATTTCCTTTACAATTTATACCGTAGGAGTTTCTTAATGCATGTATTTAGACAGAGTCCTGCTGGTTTGGTTTGATCTTCATCACCATTTTATGCAGAAACTCATATTAATACTTTAGCAGTAAACAGATTTTTTAATTGGGCGTTTGGCTTCCATGCGCTATAGAGAGACAAATTGACTTATATTCAGTACACAACCTATAGGACATAATAGGTATTCTATCTACCGAAGACAACACATCTATACAGACACAAAAAACTGTCAGACTCCATATTATATCACAGGACCATATCTGACAACACATGTATGTTAATATGTATGTACACAACCACCGTTTGACCTTTCAGAAATAGCACGGTCTTACATCACACATCCTGATGACGTCTGAAGGATCTTCGGATATGTAGTGTGGCAGACCAACTAATGCAGCAGTCCTTCTCTCATTCGTGTCCTACAAGAAACATGTGCAGTGAGATGAAAATGTTAGTTTGAATATTTCAAATAGTGCTACATGTTACACTCATCAGCTCTTCCACCGACATCTGTCTCAAGGCAGTCCAAATGTCTTTTAGAGCCTGCTTCTTTCCAGAAGTGGCTTTGTACACGTCTAACAGTCTTGGGACCAGTCCGGCAAGTCCGTCAAGAAATGTTACAAGACGATCTGTGGTGCTGACTCTTATGAACTCTGCAGTAATCTGAGGAGACACAGACAGAAAGGAAACACTAGTCACATAACATTTCTGAATGGGACACAGGTTACAGTATCTGACACACGACATGCTCGATCTCGTTGTGGAATGAATTAACTATTGTTTTACTGATTTCCTGTATCTCATGGAACATTGCTAACCATCTGGAAATGAGCTGTGTGACAAGCGGCTGATCTCCGACAATCTTTCTTCTGCGCTGGGAAAATGTTGCTGCCATCAGGTCTTCTACCAGCTGGTGATCAGAGTCTTTTTTCATGATTTCCATCACAATCATCTTCTGCTTCTCCTCCACGCTTCGAGGAATCTGGCCATCTGGATCTGGACAGTAGTTTACCTCAGCCTTCTTTTACTTTTTCACAATTTTCCCATTTGAGTTTCCTTCTTTTCTTTTGTTGATGACCACCTCAGGACATCCTGCTGTAGCTAACTTTTGCCTATATTTTCCAAGTTTAAACTTCAGACATGTGAAACCATGAGTACCATCCCTTTTCCAGACCGCATGCGTTTCCACAAGTGCTTTGGCTGCAATCTCGTAGTGATGCCTCTCATGATAAGCACTAATCTTTGATATTCAGTCGGCAAGTGTGTCAAGGACATCAGACATCAAACCTTTCGATATCACCAGCACAGTTCCATCCCTAGCATAACTACAATCTGCTTCTTTTCAGCTGGAGTTCTGCATCAAATGAAAATCCAAATCCACATTGGAGGACTTTTAGAGAGTTGTATGCCAAACAAATTTATGACAAACTGTACCTGTACTAACATCTCCAGTGTAGCTAATTTGTTATGAGCATTATGAGTTTGTCGTCCATGTCAGGGCTTTGAGTTTGATATCTACATCAGTCATGTGCTAATAGTACATATCTTTTTTATCTATAAGATTTCAATAAAAAATAAGTTCACCGATTTATTTCAAACTACAAATAATGTGTATGCCTCAAATGTAGAGAAACTGTGTCAAGAGTTTTGAGACCACTTCCTGTTTGATGTGGTCTTTGAAATTTGATTTGATTAAGCTGTGAAAATGTGCTACAAGTTTTAAAACGTGGCACTTCATGTTATACCTAAATTTTGTCAGTAGATGGCAGTGTCGTATTTAATGTAGAGAAAACAGAGGAAAGGTATGCGCTAGGAGCACTACCTTATAGGGTACAGGCTTTGAGTTACAAAGATGTCTCTCTTGACAAAAGATCCGTATCATTAGCAGGTTTTTTGTGAAGAGAATGAGTACTAAATGGACAATATTAAAATATTACCCAGAGTATTATGGATAATATGATTTGTAATGTGGAAACTTGATTAGATTTTTTTAACTAGCCCTCAATCAAGAAACAAGGATTATAAAGAAATAGCATTTGACTAATATATCAAACCTTAGGGCTGTCACAATTCCAACTGGGACCACGCCCCTGGCAGAGATGTCCCAGCGTCATCTCTCTTCGTCGCCGGTCTTCTAGCTGCCATTTTCCAAAATCCCATTGCACACGAACGCATCCCTGGACTGGCTTGGCCTATTGTGCACACCTGTGCCTCATGTTCTGATTGCCATGTGTGTGTATATAAGCCTCCTCATTACTCTCCGCCTTTTGGTTCCTGCTTTTCCACGCCGTGACAAGGGCTGTGCTTCTGCACAATACGAGGGCTAAATACTGCCCCTAGCTGTTATTGGCTTTGGCATGTACTACATACCCTCAAGGTGCTTTTATAAATGTTACTAGTTTGGTAAAGTAGAATCACAAGGTTTTGTGAATTTTCAAATGACTTTCCAAATTTCAAATGATCTTTTTGATGAATTTAAGCTATACCATTTGGGTATAAGTGATTTTCTTTATCCACTCAAGGTAGACTACAAAGAAGATTTGTGACAGATCCTGGCTGCTCTGTAGATTATAAGACCTAAAACGAAATATGCAGCTGTGGGTTCTAAAATGTGCTTACATTTGATATGTGATATATCAAGCCACTGATTGATTAATAACTAATGTGTTTCTTGGATGCAGAATAGCTGAGAGACATGTTTTAACTATACTCATCTGACCAGTCTAGCTCATTTATTTACCTACCAGTGTAGTTCAAGCTGTGGCCAGCAGGGAAAGCCTGGATGACCTAATGATGAATGAAATTAGAAACTAGAATAAGCTACCACAACAGTGGTATGACTATAATGTATCCATAGAGGATCAATAGGGCCTCAAATGCATTTGCCTAGATGTGAAATGCAAGTTTTGCACAAAAGTATTATTAAAAGTAATTGTGAAGAAACTCAGGCTGGAAAGCAATTTTCAAACTGGCAATTAATTACATAACTTTATGCTTTATTGCTTAAATATAGATATAAATTAAGCCAAGTTAGTTGGTTTTCAACAAACATTTAATTTGTCATGGCCCATTTGTGCAGCAATTAACACCTTTTCTACCTGTGTTTTAGAGATGACTTGTGTTTTAGAGATTACCAATGTTATAGAGATGTCCTTTGTTCTAGAGATGACCTGTGTTTTGAGATGTTTGATACAAGGGAAACCTTGCTGAATCCTTTCACCAAAGATGTTGTAGCGCGCCTAACACAAAGTCTGGAGACTACCAGCTGAGTATAAGAGTGAATATTTTATATTTAATTGGATTTAAAGGGCATCCTATTGTTTATGCAATATGCTAAGTACATGAAGTGTGCTTTCTAAAATTCAATCAATCATTGAATCAAATGTATTTCATAAAGCCCTTTCTACAACAAAGTTGTCACAAAGTGCTTTTACAAATACCCAGCCTAAACCTGACAGAGAAAACATCTACATGTTGATACAAGTTGATAGACAGCGGCTAGGTAAAAGTCGAATTTAGGAAGAAACCTAGAGTGGAGCCAGGCTCTGAAGGGTGGCCAGTCCTCTTGTGGCTGTGTTGGCTGAACGAATAATAGTTTAGTTTAATAATTATTCAATGCCTTTTTTTAAACACAGAGAGTATTATAAAATAAAATAGTCCAGGTCAAATACAGTCTGAAAGGGACATCCGGGAGGGTTGAACGTTAGGCAGATTGGAAGCCAAAACTGTCAGGTAGCATCAGCTGCTCAGCCTGCAATGTTTGCATGGCCGATCGGTCCCACAGTGTGGCCAGCAGGCACGCGTCCAGGCACGGGTCCTAAAATTGACATAGTACTCCCTTAATAAGAGGTTGAGACTGAGACAGCAACTGTTTTGACAATACACATTGCACTCTTAGAGAGAGGTATTTAGCAATGACAGCTCAGAGATACCTACACCCTTTAGCCTGGCTATATGGATGGAATGCCCCTGTCAAAGGCTTCTTAAGGTCAATAACAGTAGCAGCATAGCATATAGCTTTGTGTCAATAAAGTGCCTCATTTAAGACCTTTAACGATTGGAGCAAGAATGAATCCAGATTGCGTTCAAAAGAGCATACTGTAAGAAAACCAGTCAGTGGCTCTAATTACATGTTTTTCCAGCACCGTTGAAATATATTTAAGGAAAAACCATGAATATGCCTATAATATTTAGGACCATTTTGACTTTCCCCTTTAAATATAGGACACATTGTAGGTGCCTTAGTATTGGGAATATCTGCAGCTTTCACAGTTAAAAAGACGCGAAAGATGCTTTGTGAGATTAGTGGCCTGCTACTTTGAAACGGATAGGATCCAGGCCATCTGGCCCAGATGTGTTTTTTAGGGTCCAGTTCTTTACCTCTGACTCAGAAACTGCATTTGAATAAAAATATTGAAATATTGAGGAATTTCAGGGCTAGTCACATTTAAGTGGCTGGAAGATGTGGCTGAGTAAAATAAAGATTCCTAAACTTGAGTGAAATCTAAAGTTGAATCAAATCAAAGTTGTAAAAATTGTAAAATAATGATCTACACAGCCATAAGAATTACAACTGACTACAGTTATAATTGACTGCTACTTTTAAATTGTGAGGGTATGTAACAGCAAACTTAGTCGTTTTGTTCCAGGTTGTTAAGAGTGCATAGTTATTTGCTGACTGTAGCAGGTTCTCTTGCAGTATTCCCCATGTATATTTTGCTCCATTCTTTCTTCCCCTAACTTTTAACACGATGCCCAGTTCCTGCTGAATAGTGGCAACACCACAGCATGACGTTGACATCACCATATTTCACTGAAGCACTGTTGTGTCTTGAGGCCAAGCCGGTGTTAAGTTTATACCGCACAGGGTTTGGCCAGACAGCTCTACCTTAATCTCATTTGAACACAGTTGGACTAATGCTTTCTCCGATATGCGTTCAGATGTTACCTTCTCAGAAGTGGCTTCTTTCTTGCCACCCTTTTAAAATATGTTTCCTAAATTCCCCAGCATAAAATAAAAGTGACCTTACAATTATTGATTTTTTTATGTCGGTTAATGAACCATTTTTAATTAAATAATGAGGCATGTGGACAGAAGTTTAAATGCTTTGGGAAGGCACTGTATATATTAACAAATAAAAAATAATATAGGCTATGATGATCCCCCATTTACATAAAAAATATTATATTCTATAAGTTATAGTCTACAACAAATATATATATAATATAATATATTTATATAATAAATATCGTATTGATATGGGTGAAATATATTGATGTAATTGTATGATACTTATACGTGCGGCATAACGTTTATGGAGTATTGCGTTTCACGTCTGGAAATATGTCTACATGTACCAGACGCTTATGAATCAGCGGGACTTCATGATCGACATGATTTACAACCAATCACCGCCGAGAACAGGGATTTTTTTTCTCGTACTGTTTTCACGTTAGATTGCGCCCAACGCTTGCTACTTTAAAGGTTAGATTGCACCAGAAGGTATATTGCGTGTCCGGTGGTACGGTTATACATGACTGTTTCTGAGAACAGGTGGAAACACAGATGCATATCATGTTTCGATAAATACAATGTTAAAGAGAGAGAGATAACACAGGAGACACGGTTACAATGTTTCAGTGCGTGCCGGGTTATGGCGACTCTGAAGAGCCAGAAGTGAAGCAATGAGTTATTTTGTATCAAGTAATAACGGTTGCCAACCAACCAGCAACATCCTAGGGAGGTGAAATGATGCTCCGCATTCAGATACCGGTCTTCCGGACACTTGGAATGTATATATATCACTAAGTATATATATTTATATATATTTATAGGTAATAGGCCTATGATTTCACCCGTTATAACATATATATATATGAGAATTAGCCTTCATGTGGTTAACCCTATGCAACACGTTGCTGGCAAGCGAGACTTCACAGTGTCATTTATGGATTCTACCTATTTTATGTAAGTATTGGATTGTGCTTTTTATTTTTAATCGGTTATATTTAAGCTTATGATAGGACATGGATAAGAGGGAAATGTTTCATTTGGAATTTGGTATAGTGTCAATATGTGTTTCTTTCGACTGTGAATTATATTTTCCAAAAAACTTGCATATTTTGCTTAATTTAATGATGACAGGGTGTTTTTTTTAGCATTTTTTGTAACTGTGTTAAATAATCGTATGTTTCGCCGTTTGAAGCACGTCAATAAGCTGTATAGGCTATAATACGCTCCACCTGTCCTTCTGCAGATGTATAAAGTCAATAACATACTAATCAATAAGCACTAGATCATTGTGGAGGTCAGATATCATTGATCATGTTTAGTCGTACAATTGTGGCAGCCGTTCACTTATATAGAGATTGCTGTGACATGTCAGGTGTGTTTTTGGCCATTCGGATTGAATGCCATCGATTCAGAAGATGACATTAAAATTAATAGGAAAAAGCTACTGCATTTTAACTCACCGAGGAGTGTTTCAAAGTAGGCCCTTTTTAAATTCATGAATACGTTTTCTGTAAACTAATTAAGGCAACCCTGCAGTGAAGAATTGGTTAATGGTCTGTATATTAGTCACAGTTATCAATTTGATCATTTACATTAGGGTTGACTTTTTTTAGTTGTTGAGTGGTGGGACTGTGTGCTTGGTTTTCTATAGAATTACCCCATGTGGCTTGCCTCACACAATATTGGTCTCAATTAATTGTGCAATAAATGTTTACATTACATCAAGATTGACCAGCCCGTTTGCTTGAGATGAACCAACCCTTAGGTCTTCAGTCTGGCCTTTATTAAACATAGCCCCATACTACCGTTCAATCCAAATGCATGTACAGTATGTTAGCTCAGAAGATCAGGATGCTAGAACAAGGCTATATAAAGCACAGCTCATTTGAATTAGCCGTTCACCAAGACATTAACCAGCCGAATCAGGAATGCTAGATAAGGTTTGGATGGAAAGCCTTAAAGAGGATAGATCACCAGGATGACGGTTGGGCAGCCTGGCCTGCACTAAAGAAGTGTGTCAAATAGCGATGACACCTAAAGGGTTCCCCTGTGTACCCGTGGTTGCACAGCACTCTTTGTTGTTGAGGTCGTCACGGCGCCCTATTGGTTTGGAGCTACGGACGGACGTAAGAGGATCAGCCTTATAGTCCCTCCTGGTAATCACTTCCTGTATCCCGAAGGCGCCTGCCCTGATGCCGGTTGATTTGTGCTGATTGTTCCTTTTGTGAACATTATGAAAGATTGTTCTTAAAGTGCTCTGTCAAAATGCTGACTCCAGGTCTGGCCCTAAAGTGAAGTTGCCATAGAAGACGGCATCAGTCTGCCGGAAATGTACAGATAAATCAGATTTTAGGTCTATTTAATACAATCAGAAGTGGTAGGGAACATTGGACCGTAATAATACAATTGTGTGTTTTTATTTATGGATATTATTTGTCGTCTTTGAGCTTTTGAGCTCTCTTCTTTCGGTTTTTGATTATTTACATTTACAATGGTATGTTGACAATCTGTTTTCATTAATACTATCAAACTAGTCAAAGGTGTAACGTTTGAAAGACAATGGCCAGTTCCACATAAATACAATTTAAACACTGGTCAAGGGAATAGAAAAGATGAGGATGAAATCTGTGGCGACAGCTACTGTGCCCCCGGAGCCTGGCGAGTCAAACATAACACTTCTGGCCCTGTGTGTATTGAACCAAAGCTCTGCAGCGGTCCGTGGTGTTTCTGGTGTTGTCTCAACAAGTGTTTCAGCTGAAATCTGTGCTTTAATGAGGGAAGAGACCTTGTTGTATTGCATTGCTCAACAGACCGTAAATATTCATCCGTGCAGATGGTTGGACTAATGACCCAGTCACTTCAGAGTGTACTGCAAGTGCAGCCTCAAGCCTGTTTGGTGGCCCAGACCCAAACATACTGTAGTATTCGTCAGTACCAAGCAGATGGCCCAGCAGACATGATCCGATATTTAAGTAGAAATGTACATAAAATACAATGTGATGAAAGAGTGAGGATCCCAGCTTAATGTTACTAGATTTTTTATAAAAAATGTCTGGAAAATGAAATAGAGGATTCAATTTAGATTTTTCACATCAGAATTTCCACACTATATTTATTATGTAACATTTTCTTAATTATAGTGGCTCTCAAAAGTATTGACCCGCCTTTGGGTTTTGCACATAAAAACATAATGTAATTTGCTTTTGCCACTGACCAACACAAAACAGTCCAAGTTGTCAAAGTGAAAGTAAAAGTTATTAATTAAGTACAAACACAAAATGGAAAATACACAATTTCGTAAATAATTTTCCAAATATTTGGTGAAACACCATTGGCAGTAATTACAGCCATTAGTCTATTTGAATAAGTCTGTACTGGCTTTCTGGACACAGCAACTTTGGCCTTATCTTTGTGAAAATTCTCAATCTTTGACAAGTTGGATGGGAACATTTGAACTGTAATTTTCAAAATGTCTATCTTTACACGCTTTACAACATTCCCATGGAATGATGCTTCCACCAGGATTTGTGGTTTTAGGCTTGCGCTGAATATAGTGCTTAGCGTTTTAGGCCAATAAGCCTCATAGAATTCTTTTCCATTTGGTGTCAGTGTCCAACATGCCTTGTATCAAACAGTGGGCTCGTTTTTTTGTAAGCGATCTTTGTTTTTCCGCTCTCTAATACATTTTCTGAAGTACCTAGGAATTGTTGCAGTGTTCAGTGTCTACCAGCTCAAACATTAAGTGTTGTATTTAATACTTTCTAGATTTGATTGTGTGTTTAGGCTCAAGAACCACTTGTTGCCAAGTTTCTGTCCTGGCACGGGCCATTACTTTTTTGGCTTACATTTTCAGGTAGTTATGATGCCTGCTTCAGAACCATATTAGGAAACACAGCACAATAACATTAAAGATCACCAGCACATTTTACTGTTCCCAACCTGCTTCAATTCCTCCACCACCATCCCAGTCCCCAAGAAACCAAGAACCTCAGTGCTGAAACAACAGACCAGTTGCCCTGACCTCAGTGGTTATGAAGTCCTTAGAGCGTCTGGTGCTGTTGCACTGCAAGACCGTCACTGATCCAGTACTAGACACATTGCAGTTTGCCTACAGAGCCAACAGGTCTGTGGATGACACGATCAACATGGCTCTCCACTTCATTCTCTTACATCTTGACTCCCCTGGAACCAATGCCAAAATCCTGTTTGTGGACTTCAGATCTATGTTCAACACCATAATCAACACCATAATCCCAGCCCACTGGAGTGCCCGTGTACACTTGTAAATGGATCACAGACTTTCTTTCCAACAGGAGGCAGCAGGTGAGGTTGGAGAAAAACCTGTCCGACCCTCTGACCATCAGCACTGGCACCCCTCAAGGATGCGTCCTGTCCCACCTTCTCTTCTCTCCGTACACCAACAACTGCACCTCCAGTCACCACTCTGTCAAACTTCTAAAGTTTACAGATGACTCTACCCTAACAGGGGGGAAGTTGACCGGCTGGTGTCCGGGTACAGTCTTAACAACTTGGAGCTCAATGCTCAACAGGCTGTGGAGATGAAAGTGGACTTTCGGAGAAGCCTAGCTGACCTTTCGTGGAAGCCTAGCTGACCTTTCGTGGAGTCCTTTCATTTCCTAGTAAACACCAACCAGGACCTCAACTGTGAGCTGATCTTCAACATCAGAGCCCCTCCCATCCGAGTAACGGACTATTCAGAACTCTCCCAACTGGCAGACGGCTGAGGTCTATCAAGAAACATCTTTCCACAAGAACAGCTTTTTCGTCACGGCAGTGAGTCTAAGGAATATGCCTCTAGCACTAGACATTACCCACTCTGGACACTATCGCCTCTTATGCGGAAAAGCTGTCCTTTACTATATATTTTTTTCACAATTTGAAACTAGAACCATTGACATAGTTCCCCTGCCAATCCCATTCATTCATATACATGATATAACACATTCTATATTTACCCATATGTCAACTAGGCATGGTCTCTTGTCAGTCTGTTCGTGTTATGTGTTTTGCTCTATTTGCACTGTTCGTGTACATTTTAAAATGTGTGTCCTAAATGCTGCAGCTATGGGTCAGAACAAATTCCTTGTGTGTGTGAACAGACTTGGCGAGCAAATCTGATTCTGATCTCTGATTCTGTAGCTGTTAGGTTTACATTTTTGTCTCAGGTTCTGGTGCCAATATCCAACAGCATACATTTGTTGGTTATCGTACTATTAATAAATATATTTTCTCTGGCAGCACTTCAAATTGTCTATGGCATGTAGGTGGTGTCAAATTGTGGATTCAACAAAGTTCTGTGACTGTGCAACAGTGGCCGTTATATTTAATGCCTCGTCATCCATCTTGAATGCCTGCAATTGCAACAACCCCATGCAGACTAACCTAAGTAATTTTGCAGTTTACACCCAGCGTTGATTCACCTGTGATTCAAATGACAATCATTGATCCACCACAGATGGTGTCAGTTTAAATCTCTAGAGATGACTACACAAGAATGAACAGTCAAATATAACACTTACAACAGATTAGCTCAACGGATTTAACTCATTGTGAAAAGACATTTGTGTCTAATGACAACAGTGCACGCATAGGAATCTTTTTTCGGCTACCTTTCTCAATGCTGTCTTTGGCTAGGGTCCCACAAAATGTGGTTAGGTGTTTTTGACCGATTTAGCCTTACCAGTAAGGATGTGTGCAGTTTTACATCATTCAGACCTCCAGAACTGGTTTCCCATTTGAATGAAAGTTACTAACTAAATCAAGAATGGTTTACTTTTACGGTTATCAGGATATATTTAGTCAGTGCTGCTGTGGATTATTTAATGTTATCTCTGCCCCCTTTGTAACTGAGCGTTTTCAACCAACTTTTTTTTGCAAAACAACAGAATTTGTAGCAGAACCGTATGTTGTGATGAACGTAAACAGGAAGTGAAGAGAAGTCTGTAAGTGTAAAGATGTCACATTGTACTACTCAGCAGTAGCATGATAAGAGATGAGATGAGATCATGAACACCTCAGGGGATTAACCTAGAGACAAGAGACACCCGTTGTCACGTGAGCCACAAATATATTGGAGGATGTGGGCGCACACACACACACACACACACACACACACACACACACATACACACACTGTACACTCATATCAGTTCCACTTCAATTTATGAGTAGAGTTATGTTATCACATTTATAGGAACTCAAATTTACTACTGTATGGTAGAATTGACATAGAAATGGGTAAAATGGCAGTCCCCAGAACTGTTTTCACCTTTAATGTGAGCCATAACGTGAACAATTAAATTGAAAACAAACAAACAAATAATTTCCAAACCATATTTCCACTGTACATTTGACCAACTGCATGAGGTCATAGGGTTCAATTTCAGATCATTATCTGTTCATCTGGAAATGAGGGCTGGGTCTGTATAATAGGGTTAGCGCAATACCACGTTCTATGTCTAAAACCAATAACGATTCTGTATCCTTGAGTACCTGCCGATGTCGTTGCGTATCTTTTCCCCTCTTTTAAAACAACTTTTTATCCCTAACTTTAACCCTTAATAATTCATTTGTTTGGATGCCCTACACTTAACCTAACCATCTATTCTTGGACTCTAGCTAGGAAGGTTTACCCAACATGTGTTGCTTGTCTTACAACACTCCTTTCTTTACGATATGTCTCTCATTGCATTTACATCATAGGCTAATGGATCGTATTGGACGATTATTATTTTTGGGCGAAATCCAATCCAGTGTATTTGTCCAGTATCGGACCGATTCCTATAATACATATCCCATCGATGCATCCCTACTATATGATTTAACGACCACACCATCAGACTGAACATTGCATGGGCCAAATAGGGCTATAAAGTTGTAACCAGTAAAATAATTGCATTGGGACTTTAAGGATTCCACCCTTATATGCGAGAAAAACTGTCATTCACAACTCTGTGTTCTATACAAAAAATACAGTACAGTATCAGAGTTTAGATGTTTGGTACTAGCATTACAGTACGGTGGTGTTACCAAACTCAATGTCTTGTTCACATCAGTGACATTGACATGTTGCGGTTTATGTTCTGTGTCAAGAAAACATGCCTTTCATTTGGAAGTTTGTTAAGTTCTCTGTTTTTGTGTTTTGTTCTAGCGGGATGATGTTCCTGCATTCCTCGTGCTCAGTGACCCCTCCGTTGGCCTGTCTTGTATCCAGAGGTGCTACTCTCTGTCAGGGTCAAGCCTGCTGATTCCCTTCCGTCACAACGATGCGACGGTTTGTCTACTGCAAGGTGGTGCTGACCACCTCGCTAGTCTGGGTGCTGGTGGATGTCTTCCTGCTGCTCTACTTTAGTGAATGCAACAAATGTGATGACAGGAAGGAGCGCTCCCTGCTTCCTGCTCTTAGAGGTGAGCGCTAAACTCAATGCGCGTTAGCAAAGGAAGAGTTTGGGATTGTTTACCTTCCACGGTTGATGTGGATTATTATTTGGTATTTGTTAAATTTAAATACAATGGCATTCATGAGTCATCTTTACTTTGAGTTGAAATCCCAATTTATCACATTAATGAAAAGAAAATTAAGTCTTTCACAATCTTTTTAGAAAAGACTCCTACACAGACCCCTGGTGGCCGGTAAAACAAACATTTTATCATTGAGCAGTTAGTATATTTGTTATTACCCTCGTGCTACACTATTGTGAGCTATTGCTTTTGTTTTGGAAACACTTTTTTTAGAAATATCATAGTTAACATTAAATAAAACCACATTGGCACATAAGTGCTCAATTATGAGACAACATGCCAGTTCCCTGCTTAACCAACCTGATCTACTGAAGTGTCTTTGTTTTCATTGGTTCAGCCTTACCTACATTGAACAGGTTTACAAGTGTCCTGGCTAAGCTGCTTTAAAGGTTACATTTGGGGCAACATTTCTGCCAGACAGAAGCTAAAAGAACTATGTGGTCCAAAAGATTCACAACTAATTTCTATCTCAACAGAGCCAGAAGTTGATTAGAGACATTTAGAATTCTGTATGATGGTTATAATAATTTGACCTGTCAAATTTGCAATTTCTTGTTTACTATTTCAATAGCAAACATCTCTTTAGACCACTGACTAATCTTCATATTACTGAATTTAAAATGGTATATTGGTATTTAGTTATGGTTATTGTAAAACACTGAAACACACTTGTAGGTTTTTGTGTTTGTACATTTGTAATACAATTTAAAATGATGATCAGCATATATGTTTTCAACCCACTCATGCTATCTGCTGAATGGCATATTGGAATTTAAATTTAATTTAAATTAAGGATCATTGGTCATAATGTGGATCTGAGGGAAGACCAAATAGCATTATACAGAAGTTGAAGAAAATACATAGATTCAGAAAAGGACATGAATGATTTACCACAGTTGGATTAATTATCAGGACGTGGAAGCTGAGTCACATGACCTGGCAATGCCAATAAAATTCTCTGCTCAAAAAAGGAGACTTGTTCCAATAATCACTTGGAACGAAAGGAGACCGAGTTTCAATAATCACTTGGAAGGAAATACAAGCAATGGAGAACTGGTCCATTAGCCATCCACACCACAAACTCTGCATTACACTGACCTGTATGGGTGAGAAGGTCACAAGGAAAAAGCTGTTTCTAAAAAAAAAAAAAAAAAAAAAAAAGAAATTGGAAAGCCTTTATGGCGTTGCCAGAAAGCATGAAATTGACCCTTCTGCAATGTGGGTGGAGACCGAGAGAGAATGTATGACTCGAACCAAACCAAAAATGTATGACTCAAACGAAACCAAAAATGTATGACTCAAACCAAAAATTGCACACAAAACCGTCCCTACACTGAAGTGTGGCTGTTTAACCATGCTCTGGTGTGGGGATACATCTCATCAACAGGGGACAGGTGGATGTAGTAAAACGCAGGCTACTACTGCAAGAGAACATAATTTGGTTGGCTGCAAGGCCAAGCCAACATTGAAGTCACTCAAGAACAAGAACATAATACCGGCGTCACCTTAAGATTATTTATTTTGTGTTTCAGTGTTACAAAAAGTATTTTTTAAATGAATTTCAATATACCAATTTTTCATTAATCGAGTTATATGATAACATTTGATAGTGGTCTGAATATTTTTGATATTCTGCGATTATAGTAACTGAATCGATAGGTAAGCTAGCTCCTTTAATCATCTACTTAGCCTTTCAACAAGTTGTAAATATACAACACGAAAATAAGAGTGACCGTTATGGGAATCCTGAGGCCTAGGCAGCTGCCTCATTATAAACTAGCTACCTATTTAATGACTCAGAAACGCTAGCAAGGTCATTTACCCATGGGACTGGGTTCTTTGCCCATGTAGCCGGTCTTGTAATGACAAAAAAACCCAAGTGATCATTCACAAATAAAAATCACTCATAAAATAATTATATAATTATTAATATTTTTGTTGTTGTTGTCTAACAACCAAGCCAGGGGAAACAAATTTAAATTCCTTTCATTTTATATGCAATTAAGTGAATTTATAACACGTTCAACTACATCAACCAATCAAATATGAGAGGAGCACAACACAGACACTAATCTCTCCAGGGTTGAGTTTGACCCCCCCCCCCCTAATGGATGTGACCCCATAGTGAGTTCAATATGAATGCTAGCCCAGAAACCAGCTTTTGCACTTGTGTTCTGTTCTGTAGCATAATTGGCTTTGTGCTTATGTGGTAGTCTGCCCAGCAGGATCAGCACGCTGACATGTCCTGCCAGTTGGGTCAAACTGGCAGGACAAGAAGCAGGAAGCAGGGGAGATAGAGAGGACAGGAGGAGAGGCGCTATCCACCAAACACTAAATCTGATTCCCATTTGGCACCAATTTGGTTTAAAAAGAAGTTTGTTTTGTTGAATAGATGCTATGTTTGTTTGATATTATGCACAGGGCTTGACTTGAATGGTCTCTTATAAACCGGGTGGTTGTAGTCATGAATGCTGTTTGGCTGATGGCAGTGGTATATGAGACCTCTGCAGTAATTGTGCCGTCAACTGGTTTGTAAGTGCAATAAGTAAGGTAACTTGGGAGTTTGTGATATATTGCCAATATACCACAGCTTTCTGCTTAGGTTTACCATGGCTATGTGCCAATCAGCAGTTTATATTCAAATCACCTGGTTAAAAATGTACAACGCTGTACAATTGTTTAATTTGATTACTACAACAATGTTTTTTCAGTAAGAACTCTTGTCTTGTAATTTCATTGCGATTTATTAATAAACATTATATATATATATATTATGTACCACTAATAAATTTACTACTTTATTGTGTGTTTGAATTGATGGATGATCTGAAAAACTACTGAGTGCATGAGTTTGATGGACAGTGAACAATCCTGCTCAGTATTATCTGTAAGCCTGTCACGTTTAAGCCAATCTCCTTATGGAGGGTGTCACCACTGAGGAGAATCTAGATGAGATCAGAGACTCACCTTCTACTCAGCATTGGCTCTACCAAATATCACCCCTTTTTATATAGTGCATTACTTTTAACAAAGGCCTGTAAGGCTGTGTGCCGTAAGGGTGACAGGATGCCATTTGGGACGCTACATGGGAATCCTGTTTAGATGGGGCCCAGTGCAAACCTGAATGGGTTTGTGGGTCCAGAATGCTTGATGCTTCTGAATGAAAGTCAGGCAGGAAAGTGGAGTGTGGGGAGATTTGTTTTGTATGACATTGGTGATCAAAGTCTCACAATGAGACTATATTCCATGTTACCCTGATCTGTAGCCAGTTAGATTGTTCCACACACTGGTCTACAAAATGGCTAATTTGCTCACAGTTCATTTTAAGTTTATTCACTTTCCATTGTACTGCACCTTTAATAATAGATGCAGTATATTTTATCCACTAGCTTGGCATCATTTTTATTTTTGCGTATCGCGAGCCACATAAAGGAACGATGACCTCTCACACTGTGTATAGAATACAACATTTCTGTTTCCTATTGTTTCACAGCGGCCATATCGCGGGCCCACGAGGGTCCAGGGGAGATGGGGAAGGCGGTTGTGATCCCGAAGGAGGAGCAGGAGAAAATGAAGGAGCTCTTTAAGATTAACCAGTTTAACCTGATGGCCAGCGACATGATTGCCCTCAACAGGAGTCTGCCGGACGTCAGACTGGACGGGTGAGTGAGCTTGGCCTTTTCCCAGACACACGCTGAGAATTACTCTTGTGAACTCTTCGCTCGGCACCAGCCACGCGGCAGCAACCCTGTGAGCGTCCACTGCTACCCGTCACAAGGTTTGATACCCTTCAGCTCTAGTTCAAGCACTGCTTTATCGCCGTGCCCAAATGAAAACGTGCGACAAACAGCGAGAGGAGTAGAAAGGACAGTTGTCAGCCCCTGCCGCTCTTATAGCGTGTCACGGGTAAAGCACTTCTGATTCAGACCTCGCACCCGATCACGTCGGTCCCTGTCAGTATCACTCTATCACTCAAGCACTAGCTGGGTCAGTATCACTCAAGCACTAGCTGGGTCAGTATCACTCAAGCACTAGCTGGGTCAGTATCACTCAAGCACTGGCTGGGTCAGTATCACTCAAGCACTAGCTGGGTCAGTATCACTCAAGCACTAGCTGGGTCAGTATCACTCAAGCACTGGCTGGGTCAGTATCACTCAAGCACTAGCTGGGTCAGTATCACTCAAGCACTAGTTGGGTCAGTATCACTCAAGCACTAGCTGGGTCAGTATCACTCAAGCGTTAGCTGGGTCAGTATCTCTCAAGCGTTAGCTGGGTCAGTATCACTCAAGCACTATCTGGGTCAGTATCACTCAAGCACTAGCTGGGTCAGTATCACTCAAGCAATAGCTGGGTCAGTATCACTCAAGCACTAGCTGGGTCAGTATCACTCAAGCACTAGCTGGGTCAGTATCACTCAAGCACTAGCTGGGTCAGTATCACTCAAGCACTAGCTGGGTCAGTATCACTCAAGCACTAGCTGGGTCAGTATCACTTAAGCACTAGCTGGGTCAGTATCACTTAAGCACTAGCTGGGTCAGTATTACTCAAACACTAGCTGGGTCAGTATCACTTAAGCACTAGCTGGGTCAGTATCACTCAAGCACTAGCTGGTACTGACAGACCAAGGGCCTTTTGAAACTGTTTTATTCCAGGTATTTGTAGCTGGAAAATGTGCCTAATTGCAGAGCAGATTAAGTTATTGGCTCTAAAGTTTTTTGCATGAAAACAATCATGGTTATTCTTTTTAATTGTTAATTCACGTTTATTCGTTGAAATAAAGTATATTTGATTTACACATTTTTTTTTTTGACTGGGATATTGAGCAAATGCTGTACACGTGTTTAGCCAAGTGCAGGAAGCAGTGTAAAGATTAAGCCAGTTAGGACAAAAGACATAGGTAAGATGACTTACCAATAGCAACCAAAATGTTTAAATTGAACTAATATATTGTTGTTCTTTATAATTAAAGTGAAAAAAATACATTTATTCTAAGTCTTATCAGATGTCCATGATAAAATGAATGAGGAAACTTTTCCATTATGGTGGTTGCCAAAGAAGAAATAGATGTCTATGTTGAAACAAAAAAAATGCTGTTTTGCCTGACCCAAAAGTAAGACAAATAACAGGACATTGTTGATATTGTCTGCAGGACACCCATTTTTAAACTGTTATGCAACTGCCATCAGGATAAAGAAAACAGGAAGAGGTCTTAAAGGCAGCCTTTAGTGAATGAATGTCAAACAATTTCCCAGGATACATTAAACTACTTTGTTAGGTATCTTACTAAATAAGCCTGACTTGAACCCGAATGAGACTTAATTAAGATTCTTTCAGCGTACCGAATCCATCACAATTCTCTAGTGCTTATTTCAGCCTTGACAGTCTGAATGAGTGGAGGACTTTGTTTCTGTCACCCAAGACCTACTAAAGCAGATAATGAAAAGCCAAAGTGCCATCTGTATGTAACATGACCACATTCATCTCAAGCAGCTGATGTCTTCTGGAGCCATCACAGTGATTCATGTTTATACAGTAGCTTCCAACCCAGCATCACTGTTCTTTAGAAAGTGCTCTGCACTGCAGTTCAAGGTCTGCCCGTTTGACGTAACATGTTCAACACAGCAATATACAAAAATGTGATGTGAAAAGTATGAACATGGTCCGTATTATTACAGTAATAAATTGAACGGTTGAACAGAGTACACGTTTGCGGGGAGGGTACAGGGTACAGGTTTGGGGGGAGGGTACAGGGTACCGGTTTGGGGCGAGAGAGGCATGGTGTGATATAGCTTATTAGGCTAGGGTGGGGAGCAATAAGATGTTGGCCGTGGAGGCTGGTGGCTAGCTACCCTGGTGCTCCCATTCTGTCACTGTCCTGTCACACATAGTCGGGGGAGAATGGGAGCAGCCCACGGCCAACGCCTCATGTCCCTACTCTACTTCCACCCCAGCTGCCCCCTCTCCGTTTCGTATGCACCCTGCTCTTACTTTATTTAACGTCCCGCTGTACTCCAGAGGGCTCCGTCTGTATCTCCGGGAGGATTGTGGATTGTGTGATTGTTCCCTACATCGGCCCCGGTCAGAAGTAGTGCACTGCGCACTCGCTATGTAGCTATTTGGGATGTAGGCTGTGTGTGTAGACCAGCCTGCCCAGGGCCAGATCGTGTAGTCAAGTCTTCTTAACGCTGCCTGCGCTTGGAAGCTTGTTTTGTTACACGGTTCTTCTGAGGTAATTTTCAGCCACAGAGTCTTCATTCACTAACTGGCCTCTGCGACGCTAGCTGCTGATAGAATACCACTGTAGACATGCAGAGAGCCGCATGTGTCATCCCTAAGCTGGAGCTCTTGTTGTCGCCCGTTAGCTGCAAGACTAAGGTGTACCCGGACAATCTCCCCAACACCAGCATCGTGATCGTCTTTCACAACGAGGCTTGGAGCACCCTGCTCCGCACCGTCCACAGTGTCATTGATCGCTCGCCACGGCAACTGCTGCAGGAGATCCTGCTGGTGGACGACGCCAGTGAGAGAGGTACCGCAGCCGAACACCGGATGAAACCTAGAACCGTCAGCAAACTGGTTCCACTTAGTTTGAAAAGACAATCTGGCATTAGTTTGTGTAGATCATAGTATTGGCTGATCACATCTGCCACATGAAAAAGTTTAAAGGACAATTCGCCCTTGATTACTGTATTGGGGAAAAATACTTAAGTTGTTAGTATTGAAAGAAGCTATTGACCACATTTGTAGTATTATACTGCCTGTGTTTCTTTGCTAAATGTAGACTAAACGCTGTTCTTTCTAATACTTTCTCCCCTTGCAGACTTCTTGGGAAAAAAGCTTGAGGACTATGCTCGGACCCTGAAGGTCCCCGTGCGAGTCCTCCGGATGGAGCAGCGGACTGGACTGATCCGTGCCAGGTTGAGGGGGGCTGCTGCCACACGGGGGCAGGTCATCACCTTCCTGGACGCCCACTGTGAGTGTACCGTGGGCTGGCTGGAGCCTCTGCTGGCCAGGATCAAAGAGGATCGGTAAGGAATCCAGTCTCACCCACCCCCCATTCTATGTGAATGAAGCAAATGGCACTGGAGACACATGCTAATGCCAGTAGCTTAACGTCTCTGCCCTGTTTCTGTGCGGATCCCAGATCCAGCTCATTAGCGTCCCACTAGCCTGTCATCTGAAAACCCATCTGATGTTAATGCTAAACGCTAGCTCGAATTTATAGTATACACAACGACACCAACGCCAGTGACATCTGTGTGTCCCTTCTCAAAAGCAGTCGCAGGCGAATGGAAGGCGTGACAGCTTGTTTTGCCACAATACTGCCTGTCACAAACCGTAGCAGATACAATAATAGAATGTGACAACAGTGAATCACTAGATGACAGCTATTTTTAGTACTGCAGGTTTTGAAGCCTACTATTTTGGCTGTGCTGTACCTTTTTTTACCGTCACGTCAGTGGTCATTATTCCTGTTTCAGAATTGCACTGGTGTGTTAAGAGTTCCTTTGAAGAAATTGTATATGGACGGGACAGGGGAGATAAATATGCCCTCTATGCACTTTTCCTTGTATCCGGGGTCAGACATTTTCCCATTTTATCTCAGGTGCCAGGCTGAAATTAGTATCGTATTACCATGGAGATTATATTATGGAGCCATTAGAGAGTATGCCGCCTGTATGGTTATTGATGTGTAGAAGTATGTGCCGGGGCATAGACGCGCAGAGAGCCTGATTGGATTTAGACCAGGAAGTGAAGACGATGCTGAATGAGGGATACGCGTGAATGAATTCCCCACAGCACACACAGACCGACAGACCGAGTCCCACATGGCTTCCTATGCCCTACAAGGTGCACTGCTGTGGACGAGGGTATTCCATTGTAGTACACTTGGAAATAAGGAGCTGTTTGGGGCGCAACCTTAGGGTTACCTTCCTGTCAGCATCCAGAGGTTGTCATTGTCAACATAATCTACGCTGGCGTTTCTAATTTCGTTTGACTGCCAGAGGGGTTTTAGGAAAAATCATTCAATCATTTCAGAAAGTGTCTAACGACTTAGTCAATACAAGTAGATAACGGACAATTCAACTGTTATATGACACAAGTGTGGTTTCTTTTCTTGATGGTTTAGGAGGTCTGTGGTGTGTCCTATAATCGACGTCATTAGTGACGAGACATTTGAATACATGGCGGGTTCAGACATGACCTACGGAGGATTCAACTGGAGGCTGAACTTCCGCTGGTACCCGGTGCCCCAGAGAGAGATGGACAGACGCAAAGGGGACAGGACCCTGCCTCTCAGGTAACCCCAAATTCCTTCATATGTGCCCGTCTGGTAATTAGACAGTTAGACCAGGGCCCAGGATGCATAAGTAGTGCTCTAATCCTGATTCAGTATAGTGCACTAGTTAGACCAGGGCCCATGATGCATAAGTAGTGCTCTAATCCTGATTCAGTATAGTGCACTAGTTAGACCAGGGCCCAGGATGCATAAGTAGTGCTCTAATCCTGATTCAGTATAGTGCACTAGATAGACCAGGGCCCAGGATGCATAAGTAGTGCTCTAATCCTGATTCAGTATAGTGCACTAGATAGACCAGGGCCCAGGATGCATAAGTAGTGCACTAATCCTGATTCAGTATAGTGCACTAGTTAGACCAGGGCCCAGGATGCATAAGTAGTGCTCTAATCCTGATTCAGTATAGTGCACTAGTTAGACCAGGGCCCAGGATGCATAAGTAGTGCTCTAATCCTGATTCAGTATAGTGCACTAGATAGACCAGGGCCCAGGATGCATAAGTAGTGCTCTAATCCTGATTCAGTATAGTGCACTAGATAGACCAGGGCCCAGGATGCATACTAAATCTCAGTGTAGAACTGTCAAACCAGGGGATGTTGAGTCAAAGCCACAGAGGGATGGACGTAACATTAAAGATCGGTCTCGGCTGGCTCGTCTTGGGAGTTTTCTCTTTTGCCTTTTCTGCGTTTTATTATGTACTCATTCGAATCACACAACTTTTCCGTGTTTTATGTTGAAAAGACTCTGAACCTGTATTCTTATATGAGTCGCCTTCCCCAAGGCATGAGAGTAAAACATATTTGAAACCGTAAAACAGTCCCATAAGGATTAACAGATGTTAGATGGAGCCTTCTCATTTCAGCTGAGAATAGCTTGTTTTTCTAGTGCTGGGAATAAGCTGACATCATTGGTGTGGATTTCTTTAGCATCCTTCACCTCAGGTTGCCTCCGAAGCTGCCATTTTAATTTGGAGACACTGCAGAATTTGAATTATTTTCTGTAATATACCAAGTTAACTACTGCAGGGCAATAGTCATATTTTTTTGTCTTCAATTTTTACTTGATGCATTGGATGTAGTTATAGTTCAAATTATGTGATTTAATTTTAAAATACTAAACTACTAATAAAGGATAATACATTGATATAGTTCTCCATGATGGTATTGTATAGGACAGAATGACTACATAACATTTGATCTGTGTTGAAGAACCCCTACTATGGCTGGTGGGCTATTCTCTATTGACCGGACGTACTTTGCTGAAATAGGAACATACGATCCAGGGATGGACATTTGGGGTGGAGAGAACTTGGAAATGTCTTTCAGGGTGAGCGGTTGACTATTGACAAGTGCTACATTACTGTTTAATTATGATAGTGTGTGTGTGTGGGTTTGACCACTCCTCCTGTGTGTCTGTGTGTCTCTGTGTGTGTGTGTGTGTGTGTGTGTGTGTGTGTGTGTGTGTGTGTGTGTGTGTGTGTGTGTGTGTGTGTGTGTGTGTGTGTGTGTGTGTGTGTGTGTGTGTGTGTGTGTGTGTGTGTGTGTGTGTGTGTGTGGGCAGATCTGGCAGTGTGGTGGATCACTGGAGATTATTACATGTTCCCATGTGGGTCATGTGTTTCGGAAAGCCACACCTTACAGCTTTCCCGGGGGTACTGGCCAAGTCATCAACAAAAACAACAGGCGATTGGCTGAGGTGTGGATGGACGGTTTTAAAGACTTCTTCTACATTATATCACCAGGTAAGCAGTGTCCATCTGAATCAAGTATTGTCTTTGAGCCTGTGAATTCACACGGAAGTGATATGACAACTGGGAACGGAGTGAATAGACGAAATACGATCTGGTTTCACATTTTTCTGTTCTCCTCTTATGTGTATAATAAATATGTGTATTTACTATACAACTGAACTGGCCTGAGGCTCAAGCCTTTTCAAAGAATTCGAGTGGTAGGCCAACCTAGACGGGATGGTGTGGCATCATATATTGGCTCGTGTAATTCGCCGAGCTCCCGAGCCAATGAAATCAGCCTCTGGCTCTTATGTGGGCTATCAGTGATGTATGCATGTATGGAGGCTCTGAGAGGGGGCGTGTTGTGCTGTTTTGCATTCACCACATGTCTGTTATCCCTCAGCTTATATGTTGTCTTGGCCTACATTGACTGGCACAAGCTCATATACCGGCGCTATGCATTTTAGATGGCGTTAGACTTGTTGTCTCATAGGAATGCCCCACAGAGATTTTATCCGTTCTCGCTATGTTGTTGTAAGCAATGCTAATTTCTCTTCTCTGCGGTGTTCCACGAGCTCTGTAACTAGATGAAATGTAACTAATTAGTTTGAATGGGAAGCATCAGGTTCTGAATGCGTCTGTGTAGTTTTCTTCCCCACTCATTTCCCTCCGGGCTCAAGTTGTCGCATCTAATCACAGTCTGGCCAAGACACAAAGTGTCCCCGGGTCATTTCACAGTTTGGACTGAACTTATCTGGGATGTGTGGAGCTGGGCTTTAGTTAATGTTTGGAGATGTGTGGAGCTGGGCATTAGCCAATGTTTGGAGATGTGTGGAGCTGGGCATTAGCCAATGTTTGGAGATGTGTGGAGCTGGGCATTAGCCAATGTTTGGAGATGTGTGGAGCTGGGCATTAGCCAATGTTTGGAGATGTGTGGAGCTGGGCATTAGCCAATGTTTGGAGATGTGTGGAGCTGGGTATTAGTTAATGTTTGGAGATGTGTGGAGCTGGGCATTAGCCAATGTTTGGAGATGTGTGGAGCTGGGCATTAGCCAATGTTTGGAGATGTGTGGAGCTGGGTATTAGTTAATGTTTGGAGATGTGTGGAGCTGGGCAATAGCCAATGTTTGGAGATGTGTGGAGCTGGGCATTAGCTAATGTTTATAGATGTGTGAAGCTGGGCATTAGCCAATTTTTGGAGATGTGTGGAACTGGGTATTAGTCAATGTTTGGAGATGTGTGGAACTGGGTATTAGTCAATGTTTGGAGATGTGTGGAGCTGGGTATTAGCCAATGTTTAGAGATGTGTGGAGCTGGGCATTAGTCAATGTTTGGAGATGTGTGGAGCTGGGTATTAGCCAATGTTTGGAGGTGTGTGGAGCTGGGTATTAGTCAATGTTTGGAGATGTGTGGAGCTGGGTATTAGTCAATGTTTGGAGATGTGTGGAGCTGGGAATTAGCCAAAGTTTGGAGATGTGTGGAGCTGGGAATTAGCCAAAGTTTGGAGATGTGTGGAGCTGGGAATTAGCCAAAGTTTGGAGATGTGTGGAGCTGGGAATTAGCCAAAGTTTGGAGATGTGTGGAGCTGGGCATTAGCCAATGTTTGGAGATGTGTGGAGCTGGGTATTAGCCAATGTTTGGAGGTGTGTGGAGCTGGGTATTAGTCAATGTTTGGAGATGTGTGGAGCTGGGCATTAGCCAATGTTTGGAGATGTGTGGAGCTGGGCATTAGCCAATGTTTGGAGATGTGTGGAGCTGGGTATTAGCCAATGTTTGGAGATGTGTGGAGCTGGGCATTAGTCAATGTTTGGAGATGTGTGGAGCTGGGCATTAGTTAATGTTTGGAGATGTGTGGAGCTGGGTATTAGTCAATGTTTGGAGATGTGTGGAGCTGGGTATTAGCCAATGTTTGGAGATGTGTGGAGCTGGGCATTAGTCAATGTTTGGAGATGTGTGGAGCTGGGCATTAGTTAATGTTTGGAGATGTGTGGAGCTGGGCATTAGTTAATGTTTGGAGATGTGTGGAGCTGGGCATTAGTTAATGTTTTCCTGCATTCCGCCGCACTCTCTAGCATGTTGTTCATTGGAATGCGCTGTTGATCGTCTTTCCGTATTTCACTGGTGCTTCTCCAAACATCAGTTGACATATAGTTGTATATGAAACAAGGTTGGGGGCTCCCGGGAAGCTTGGAGTGTGCTGTTACTGTTGCCTAGCAAACCAAAACGATTGGCAAGAGATTGGCAGCTGAGCATCCATCTGGTCGCCCGAGCTAAGAAGTGTGATTAGATTTCGGGATGTTTTTTTTTACATAGAAGGCAGGGCACCTCGTCTAGTTTACCAGAATGCTCTTCAGTCTGTCTTTAGAGGAATGGCTGGGGCTCAGTACCCAAAGTCATTCCTGGAAAGCTGACGACATTATCCTCTGAAGGCTACAGTCAGGCACTAGACAGACAGCGCCGGGGTTTGATAGATTTCCCAGTCTGGAAAAGCTCCTCCAGGATATGACTGGTCGGGGCTGGTCAGCTCTACTGTTTGGGTGTTAAACGAGCCGGAGGATCCTTGTTTACAGTGTTTGGCATGCTGGTATAGTGGCACACCAAACTTGATTACAATCTTCTGCTTTCTGTTTCTAAATGTTTTCTGCAACCAGGAGTACCCTTACAAACAAGTACATTACTAGATTACTATATACATTACTATTTATTAGAAAGGAGATTTAGATTTCTACGTTAAACGAACTGGGCTGGAACGTGTTCAGACTAATCAATCTAGTGATGACATCATGACGTAACCACCACTCATATGCAAGTAATGGCTTCGACAGCCAATGTTCATGTAATAATCAGACATTTTAAATAAATTATTTTCTCAATAACTTTTATTTTCTTTATGGATGGTTGCGCTATAACCTTGACCATTCAAGGGCATTGGTTTTGATTATGTATCGACACCACAGACAGTCACTTTAGCTCTGTTTTGATGCAGTGGATCCCTCTAGTGGTAGCATTTGGTCATGCAGTAGGACAAGTCATTGAAGCCCCAAAGGGTCACACTCACTAACCAGAAGGGATTTGTTTGTAAGCGGTGAGGGATTAGCTGTTTCCTAATGACTGCTTTTTTAATTACTAATGGCTGTACCTTGACCAGGTGGTGTTGTGTCATTTTAGAAATGCCACTCTAGGTTCAGATGACCTCTGTAAAGTCATTATAACAAAAGTCTATATAACAGATCCTAGAAGTATTAATTAATTGATCTATCTGGCTCCTAACGGCTAATTCAGAAAGCTGTATTACTATATTTGCACGATCTGTCAAATCAAAAGTTGAGAAAAGTCCAACATTTTTACCTGCTACCTACCAGATTAAGTTCAATGTATATTGTTCGAGTAAATACTCAAAGCTTATCCATCAATCCGATTCTATTCTGCCATTATGGCCTGTCCGTTCTCAGAAAATCCAATTGACGTCATTCTGTACACTGCCAGGGAACATATTTTCTGACCTCAAATAGATCTTTTAGATCTTTAGATGTGAATAATTTAGATTTGAATGTTGTCTGCTCGTTGGTCAACTCAATCAACCCGCAGATGTCGAATATAAACCAATGCGTGTCCAATTCGATTGCTTCCCATACTAAGAATGTATGTGTTAGAATTGTTTTATTTTGTGGTTACAACTTCACATTGAATATGTCTTGTCATGAATTTATTCAATCTTTTATTGCGAAAAGAAAGGGGCTTCTATTGAAATTGTTGCATAGTGTAAAGCTACAACAAATTTGCAACGAAAGGGGTCTTTTAAGTCCAAACATTATTATTAGTTATCAGCGAGGTGTGTAAAGGATCTATTTGATAATTAACAAACGGTGGTGTTACTTCAATTGGAGAAAATATCGACTATTTGGAGAAAACAGATTGCAGTATCATGGCGGTAAATGTTTTGTTCCAAATTACTAAAAATATCATGCTCTGCCTTTAGACTTCGTGATGCCCACCAATTTTCATGTCATACGGACCTTTTTAAGTGCTGCGTGCTCTGGCAATTGGTCAGATCAACCAACCTGCTTCACTTAGGCTGGTGATTTAAATGAGAAGAAGTCGTTCGTGAGCCAAGAAATCTGTGACTCCCTAATCTGTTTAGAAGAAGCTGAATGAATTCAGGAAACCGTGACTTTGTTGAGCCATTTTCACCCCTCTTGTGTTTGTTCTTTGTGGCAGGCGTTGCCCGGGTTGACTACGGAGATGTGTCTTCTCGTAAGGGCCTGCGTGAAGCTCTGCAGTGTAAACCCTTCTCCTGGTACCTGGAGAATATCTACCCTGACTCTCAGATCCCCAGGAGATACTACTCACTTGGTGAAGTATGACATTTTTTTAATTTTACAGCTCAACGTAATTCTCATGACAATGGATCGGTAACGGGAGATTTTTAGGCCAAAACCAGTCTGCCTCTTTCAGGAGACAATAAGCTGTGGTCGATTATTCCAACAGGACAAGAATCCAGAGTCGGCCTCTAAATCTGCATGAAAATGGTTCACTGACCTGCTTTTGCAATGATCATAAAATCCTCTGACTGATAATGTATTAAACGAATATGGGCTGAAGAGCTGAATCCACTAGTGAGGACCATGGACTCTAATTGATCGGAAGCGTTTCTGTGTATCGCAATGGTCTTTCTATGTGTCCTCTGACCTCATCAATAGGCTCAGGAGTATTTATCCTGGCAAAGAGAGGGAGCACCAAGCACTAAATGGCAGGGGTGCCAGTAAATTCAATATTACATTCATATAATTGTATGAGTTTAAGCTCAAGCTGATGAACAACAGTGACACTTTTCTCCGTCCCTTTTGTTCATATCCACCTGGGGTGCCGTTAACTGTATGCCATTATTGATAGAGTAATGTCACAGGTTGGAAGTCTGCAAGGATTAGTGTTGTTAACTTCAGCTGAGGCTCTAGGACTTAGATCCCCTCTCCAATGAGCTGCGGTAAAAGCTCTTCAGGGCAACTGACCACTTCTCCTCCACTGTGCTCCTTTTGTCTGGTCCATGATTGACTCACCCCACAGCACACATGCCACTTTTAACAGCTTCAGTCATTAGATTTTATTTCATTTAATTGCCAACGGCACCACTCCTGCATAGCAAGCAGGTGATGGAGCGCATGGAGCATGCCCAGACTCTAGGAGTATGTTACCCAAATGTCTCATTGGATTATGGAATCATTAAATAGGAGTTTGGGGTGGGAACGTGCGGGAATACTTACATCACCACATATCTGATTTATGTATCCATTTGGATTGGTAACCAAGGCCCCTTATTATTCCATCACTGGTGAAATATAGGCAATGAGTTTAGATTCGCTGGTTTTATTGAATAGTAAATATCTAATTGGATTTGGCATCTGGGCCACGGAGACAAGAAGCAGGTGCTTCATTCATTTTGTCACCTGGACAATGACGTGTCGTCTGTGTTTGATGAGAAGGATGTGATTTATTCCTGTACTGTCTTCAACCCCTAGATCCGAAATGTCGAAACGAACCAGTGTGTGGACAACATGGGCCGAAAAGAGAACGAGAAGGTTGGCTTTTTTAACTGCCACGGGATGGGAGGTAATCAGGTAAGGAGACTTCAGCAGTAAGCTGTAGACAAAGGGTTTGCAAAATTAAGTGCACGGTCTGCCGTTTACATATTTTCCCTTTTCTTTTTGGCTCTGTATTCCGGGACTTTGTTTTTGACATGATACAATGACTCTCTGGCAAAAGTGCAGACCGTCACCTCTAATTTAAATGTAATTTACGTTGTGTAAAATGAGGTAGTCATATTGAGTAAGGGCAATGACTTTGTGACGTCTACAACGTATGCATTGTCAGATGTTACGTATTGTCCCTGCTGATGCTCTGCCAGGACTGTACAGCAGCCGTCGTCGTTTCCCTGGTTACGGCCCTTTTCCCTTTAGTGTTGTCTCCAGCATGTGAAAGGCGTGCCCCGTTAGATTCAGCTGGAATGATTGAATTTGCCTGTCAGAGTCATTCCGGTATTTCTTCCGGTGTTTCTGCCTCATGATGAAGCACTGTTCAATGAAGTGAGTCATTTGTTTGTATCTGAGCATCCGTGGGGTTTCTGTACACTCCAAATTAATCTTGCAGCTGTCCCATAATAAATTAAGACTATTAGGTTTGCTCCAGTTGCAGACGTACATTACACGCCCAAGCCGTAACCACAACCTTTCACCTCGTTTCGCATTGGAAAAAAAATGAAAAAAAATTCTTATTAAGTTCACCATTTGCACTTTAAAAATGTTGTAATAAAAGTGCACATGTAAATCAACAGTTATGTGTCATTGTCCAAATACTTTTAGAGTGAAGTTCACATTTCCCACTATTCCTTGGTCTTCCTATGTACTCGGTTGGAAGATAAGTCCTAAATCTGTGAAAGAGTAAGGAATTAGCTACAAGAGCCGGTCGTCCTGCCAGGATTTCTCAAATGTTTTTTGAATTCATACGGGATTAAGCGACTACCATAAGAGATGACTATGGGCATATATGTAACCAAATGTCATTCATTCATTCATTCCCCCTACCAGGTGTTCTCCTACACCGCTGATAAGGAGATCCGGACAGATGACCTCTGTTTGGACGTGTCTCGCCCCCATGGCCCTGTCGTCATGCTCAAGTGTCATCAAATGAAAGGGAATCAGATGTTTGAGTACGATGCTGAGGTAAGACCACCACTGTATGATTTATTAGTACGATTATTATTATGATGACTAATATGATATATGTTTATGATATCGTGACCGGATGGTAATACCTGTCATTGTGATGTCTGTTGTCACACAGTGGCCGGAGACATTTTATGCAATATTTCATAAGGAATATATTCCCCCTCTTCCGTCAATATGTGAAAACAAATTGTGTCCAAATGTATATATTTCTGAGCCACCAGATGGCGCTATAGGTTAAAAGTTGAGCTTCCCTTTGACTCCTAAGCATTAGCGTTTTCGTGGAGCTCTTATTGCGGCCTACAACACCACCATTTATGAAACATGTTCCTGTCTCGTGTAGTTTGTTGGCAAGTGGGAATATGACTTTGAGGTAAGCTATCTGACCCTGTGTTTGTGAGTGTTGTCATCTGGTTGAGGTAGACACTATTAGTACTGTGATTGGTAGTTGGTGCTCTCTTGGTCTTTTAGGTCCAGTGTCTGTCTCTAGTCTGTGAAGTTTTATATTTGGTTTTAGTAGTCAAGTTCATGTTATTGTTCCAGTTAGCAAGGCAAGTGGACCATCCAATCTGGACTGTTCAGTTATGAGCCTGTTCAATTCTGCAGGTGTGTGACAAGTTATACAATTCTGGTAACTTTCCCCTGCAAAAACTGTGACTTCCAGATATCATGGGTGGAAGAATTCTGGTGTTCTTAGGAACTTTGCGGATTTTTCTGGAATTTTGCATAAAGGTAACTGAGACAATAGTGAATGGCCCATGGAAATTTCCTTGATCGAGTAACTTTGTATATCTCCCAAAAAAAACAACCCTCTATGTAGGGGTGGGCGATATGGGAAAAATATCATATCACGATTTTTTCAGGAAAAATCCCGATTCACGATTTTATCACGATTCTTTTCATGTTGCTTTTTAAGACTATTTTGCAAATTACTGAGCTGCAATACAAGCAAATTATATCTCCATTTAAAAAATATAGCGATACAAGGTAACAAAACATAAAAGGGAAAAAAATGTTAAAGTAGCATATTTTAATCACGTGTATATTTAATGGAAGTGCAATGGTGCAAAGAAGCACCTTCATTCTCATCCGCAGCTTCACCATCCATTCACTGTGTAACCTGCCATCCATCTACAGCATCAGATGATCTACTGTGTTATCATCCTGAATTAAATGAATTAGGATGAATTATGAATTATCAAGTAAAACATTTTACTAAAATAGTATGTATCCTATTTATTGTCTTATGTAACCATACAATACAAAATTAAAACCATGATTTTAAAATGCACAGGCTACGATATTTAAATTTCTAAAGATTG
Organism: Dallia pectoralis; assembly: GCA_029465975.1. NCBI lineage: Eukaryota > Metazoa > Chordata > Actinopteri > Esociformes > Umbridae > Dallia > Dallia pectoralis. Next base: position 15,365,827 of record CM055731.1, on the reverse strand, counting down.
AATAAATGAAAATCCATCAAACTGTATGTCCTATTTTGATGTAATAAATGCTAAAACATTTTAGATCACAAGCGACGCGCAATCAAATGATTTGCGCATGATTGGCCGTATATATTGCAACACAGACTGTTGAAATAAAAACATTAGGCTAAAGTGTATAATTCGATCATTTACATTTGTAAAATGTATTATAGTAATTACAGCCCAGTAACTAAGGCACTATAGACAATGAAACACGTATTTTACAACACAGTTTGTATATTGGTCACGGTCGGGTATATTCTGCTGTTACCCGGTAGATACATTAATCAATTTCGTTTTATATTTTCGTTCTGTTTATTTAGTAAAACATATATTTCTTTATAAACGTAGGCCTACCTCTTTTTTCTAGTTCATTCAAATTCAACCAAGCCAATCAATCTATTATCTATGTATATCTCGCAGCTTTTGTCTGCCTGAGCAGGACACGCATACTAACCGGTTGCACTGCGCACAGTGTTCATTAGTGATGTTATGAGTGCACATGAGACAGCAGTGCTTAATCCGTTACATATATCCAGTTTCATATAGATCGGACCAAAACGCGTCAAGTTTTATGTAGACCAGACCAAAACGCGTCAAGTTTCATGTAGACCCGACCAAAACGCGTCAAGTTTCATGTAGACCAGACCAAAACGCGTCAAGTTTCATGTAGACCAGACCAAAACGCATCCAGTTTTATAAAGACCAGACCAAAACGGATCCAGTTTCATATAGACCAGACCAAAACGGTGTCCAATATAGATCGGACCAAAAAAACGAGATCAGACCAAAACGCGTTTTCTGAAAACGGGACAAGGTAAAATGCACGTATTTAGGAAAAGTCATGGAAGAACGAGGCTGTAGCTTTTCAACATTATATATTTATTTTAATTACTAACTGCAACGCCCGGGGGCATGGGCTGTTGGCGCTTCTAGTGTTAACACGCTGACATCTAGCGCACCGCGCATTGCATGTTGATACGTAGCTGAAAAAACGCCATAGATCTGCATCTAATCGAATGTGCACTGGAGCGCGATTCTACGATATTTCCGAAAAAGTGAATCGTGGAGACATTTTAATAGTCCACGATTAAATATCGTCATATCGCACACCCCTACCTCTATGCAAATTAGACTTTGAAAGTGGTACAGTGTACCATTACGGCTCCAGCAATGAAGCATTTGAATTCCCAAAGGGAATCTGTTAAAGCAAAATAATGTTTGTCAAAGAAGCCTATATAATAAATATTGTTATATTTCTTCCTCTGGGACCCTTTTATACTGTATGTTCTACCTGTTGGTGTAACCTTTCTCAAATTGACATCTGTCTTGTCACTGACAACTTTGTAAAGGCCAGAGGCACATCTTTTCCTATGCAATACCTGTGAGAAATCTAGGTGCTACGGGCTCAAATTTAGTTACACATGTAATATAAAACATGAATAATTCATCCATTAAGAAATGTCCCTGACATACACAGGAGGGGAGAGTTTCAAGGCCTCTGTCAATGTCCTGATTATTTTTAGCTCAGATGATACTGCTCTTTAATCATGTACCATAAACATTTCTATTAAACTCTATTAAACTCGTCATAAATCATCATTTTTGGCATCTGGGACAGAGGGTATAAAAAGACTACCTGACTCTTACATGTCCTCCATGTTCCAAGTGGACAGAGCATCGAAATGGACATAAATAGTGCCTGCGAGGTACCAGTATGTAAAGTATGTAATATAATGGCAGATATTTTTCTAGCCGAGACAGTATTAAAGTAGGCACCAGTACTCAGGACGCAGCGTGTAACCGCTCGGTTTGTGTTCTGGCTGATCCATCTTCCTAATCACCTCCCTAACCCTTCAGGCTATATCAATCAGTGTCGTCATCCTACCAAGTCCCATCCATTTCCGTCATACTAGGATATGTGCTCGTGGTGTTTCTGGTTGTAGACACTCCAACCATTCAGAGAAACACTCCAACATGGTCCAATGAAACCTTTTCACCCTCAGCCACGTTTTTTTTTATTAGTACTGACGTTGTTGTTGTTAGTTCTGCCCGACCCCGAGTGCAGCTCGGTCTCCATGTGTCTCACCCCCCCACACCCCCCATCTCCCCACATCCATCCGTATCATGTCCATCCTCAGAAGCACACCTTCCTCCACATCATCACCCAGTCGTGTCTGACCATCAGCCGGCTGGAGGACGGCACCTGGGGGCCCACGGTGGAGTACTGTAACAATAGTCCCCTGCAGGCCTGGGTTCTGAGGAACTTCACCCGGCTGGAGGTGTTTAGGAAGCTCTACTACAGCCCCACCGATTACTTTCTGTAGGAGCCGTCCTGCACGGGGCCACTGCAGGTCAGTACTGTGATAGGGGCCTCTAGTTTGGGGCCTAATGTGTTGTAGAGTAGTTTATTGTTCTAGTATTGTCCGTCTGAACGATGTCCAGGGAATGTCGAGGGTTAACTGACCATTCATCTATCTGGCGCTGGGATTTCATTTAGTCGCCTTTGTGTTACTGGTCAGATGCTCTAACCACCCGGCTATCTAGTAGTCCAGTGATTGGTTCTGGAGAGGTGGCTGGAGATATCAGAGATATTGAGATGGCTAGAATTCCAGCCATTACAATGATTATGTAATCTATATCCGCTCTCCACTGGTGATGGGCATTGTTGGATAGTGTGCTGTTTAATGTGTCTGTAGGTTATCATGATTTGGGTAACCAATTTAAGAGGAGTGTAGTCTAGTGGGTTGGTCAGCGGGAGCTAGTGCACGTGAATACCGTTATGACGGGCATTTAAGAGGAGCGTAGTCTAGTGGGTTGGTCAGCGGGAGCTAGTGCACGTGAATACCGTTATGATGGGCATTTAAGAGGAGTGTAATGTCTAGTGGGTTGGTCACGTGGACAGGGCATGAAATTGGCACCCGCCAAATGCGGGTAACTTTTGTGATTGTCGGGTGAAACCGTCAATCTACCTGCCACGTTGGCGGGTAGCCAATAAGACAACACAACATCGAGCAAGCGTTGTGTTGTTGACCAATCACGTAGCCTATTGTTTTTGTTAAGCAAGCCTCGCTATTTTCTTGGACGTTCGAGACAAAATGCTGGCGTGAAGAGGTTGCCGGCTGTAGAGCAACGAAAAGAGGATGAGGACGGTTCCAAAAATAAAATATCACGTTGCACAATATCAATATCGAAAATGTCGCAAGAAGTGCGATATTTATTTATACATTTATTTTGTGGAGAGATGCGTCGGTTGGCTTTGTGGCTTAGTTGTGTTCGATTTAAGCGCACGCTTGAAAGCTATATATTGTAAAATTCTCACGTAACCCAACGGAGACGGAGGCACTAATACGGTAAACACTCTTTATTTATTACAACCAGGCAGTTGTGGGCCACTGCCTACTACCCTTAAACTTAAACACAATTAGCAACAGCTAATGAACACTGAACAGAACCACAGTTAACATTCACTGAACTTGTCACTTCGACAAATGAGGAGAGAGAGCGAGGCACCTGCTTGACCCCCCTCTTATAAGATGCTCCCTGACCCGCCCCCTCCTCCCTCTGTCCAATGGGTTCCCCAACTCCAGGGTCGCTCCAATATAATGAACACGTTTCATTGGCCAGTTCCCCTGTCACATGCAAGTGACAGCAAACGGGTCCACTAAACGAACAGACCCTATCGAACACGTGACGTATGTGTTAACTCCGACTACGTGAGTGAAGAGAAATAGAGACACCCGGACAAAGCGAGAAAAAGCGAGTTAGAGAAGTTTAAGAAAAGTTTCAGCAAACTAATGTCGCTCAATCTGTTGTACTCTGCAAACCCTGCGGTATGGTGATACACCGGGCAAATACAACCAACCCTTTTTCCCATCTTAAAAACCACACATGCCACTATAGGATGAGTGCAAACGCCACAATCGATTTTGTTTATATATATATTAATCTATTTTGAGGCATTTTCCCATAACTTTTGTGTTTTACATATGTTTAATAATATCGAAATTAATATCGATATCGCAATATTCATGATCAATATCGCAATATCACATTTTGTCAATATCGTGCAACCATAGTACAAACTTAAAAATAGTATTTTGATATAAATGTTATGTTTATTGTTAATCTAAAAAGTGACTAATGGATTGCAGTTAACTTGCAGGTGTTAACTAAATAAATGAGACCTTCAGTGAGATGATTGGCTGTTTATATTTGTTATTTTCTATTCTAAACGCCTGCCACACCAGGTCAGATACAGTTGTAAGTCATTATGTTGATCTAGTCATAAATGAGATTGGTTAAGTTGGTAAATAACTCGACAGCACTTTAATGTGTATTCTGTACAAGTTCAAGAACCATTCTTATGCATTTTCTGAGTCATTCACCTTTATTTTAGGCACAAAACATTTTGGCTGGTAAAAAACCACTGTGGCAGGTAGATTTCAAAATCGTTAACTGGTGGTTAACGATTTTGGTCAAAAACGTTAACTTCAGGCCCTGCACGTGGATACCGTTAAGACGGGCATTTAAGAGGAGTGTAATGTCTAGTGGGTTGGTCAGCGGGAGCTAGTGCACGTGAATACCGTTATGACGGGCTCAAGCAAAGTGGAGAAAGAAAATAGTGTATTTCTGAAACAGGCGTTGTACAATCACCGTACAAATGTGTCCTTTGTTGTGTTATGTCAACATATAGTCCACATCAGTAGAAACAGGGAGCTGGCAACTTTATTGTACTCTGCAATTCTAAAAATACTTACTTTTCAATTCCCAGAGTGCTCGTTTTTATTTATTTAGCCGGTTGGAATGCAGAAACTTTTGTTACTGCTGGTAGACGTTCCACGCGAAGCCATTTCGTGGCATTTAGTAGTGATTACCACTGACCTTTTGATACAAATGCATAAGAACAGGATTTCAGTGTCATATAAGGCCGCACTTTACTGCCCTCAACAGTTGTAGATGGTGCTGTGTACATGCTGCTATTGTCAAGACCTTTAGCCAGCCTTCTTCCCCGCCAAATTAGATCTAATTTGACATTTTACTTCCTGCATTAATATTTAATTTGAATTCGTGAAAAAATGTTTCTCTAGATGTGTAACCTCTCACAGTAGCCATTGAGCGCGAGCCAAGGCGATGCAGTGGGTTTATTTTTAGCGGATTCTGTATGTGACGGGCAGATAGAAACGAGCTCGCCTTTGTTTACAAGTTCTTTTGAAGTGATCCTTCATTATGGGCCGTGCTTTCATGACGCTGGCCTCTCGGGAAAGTGAGGGCTACGCTTTGAACACACTCCTTTATGGCCCTAAACAGCTGTGTTCAGTGTGGAGCGGGTTCTCATTGTCTGTACACTGAATTTCAATCACCACCTCTGCCATTCCCATTCTACCCATTCATACACAGCACATCTACTGAATCTGAGTCTGGAGGCTCGCCCCGCGAGTAACTACCGGCGTCTCTTTGATGTATTCTATTTGTCAGTGCGTTAACTCCAGCCGTTTACCTCTAACAGAACCGTGTAATTCGTTTCAGTATGTCCGGTAAACAGTTGCCTGGTATGCCAGCATATTTATTGCTGTAGTCTTTTTATTTGGGGAGGTGGAGTATTGGCTAAATTGGGAAAGTCTTGTTTAGGGTTGTTGCTATTTGTAAAAGCGTTGGTGCTTAGAGCAGCCTGCTGTCAGATGGCCCGATTCCCTGTTTCCTGTCTGCCCTCTTCTCTGTCCTTGACAACAGTAACATGGCAAGACACTGCAAATGATCTGGGGCCTGTGGGTCCCACTAGAAAGTGAACAGGGGTTCATTTGGAACTCAGTATCTGACAGTATCTGAGCGTCACTACCCCTTTTTGATGGCAGAATGCCAGCAACACATTTCCATTAAACGTGTTGGTACAGTATAGATTTTTGTTTCATGCCAGGGCTGTTTTCAAGTGTGAACACAAACACACATTCAAACAAAATCCTGCATCTGTCAGCGAGACTGGTCGTGGACTCCTCTGTGTGTCTGTGGGGATAAATGTTCTTTACCCAAGGCCGACCCTTAGACCTCGTCTTCATTTAATTCACAGATTTCAGCTGTGCACATGCAGAGTGGAGCTCATGAGCCACTATCAGGTACCACAAAGCTCATGAACCAGTATCAGGTACCACAAAGCTCATTAGCCACTCTCAGGTACCACGAAGCTAATGAGCCACTATCAGGTACCACAAAGCTCATGAACCAGTATCAGGTACCACAAAGCTCATTAGCCACTCTCAGGTACCACGAAGCTCGTGAGCCACTATCAGGTACCACAAAGCTCATTAGCCACTATCAGGTACCACAAAGCCCGTGAGCCACTATCAGGTACCACAAAACTCATTAGCCACTATCAGATACCACGAAGAAGTTCATGAACCACTATCAGGTACCACGGAGCTCATGAACCACTATCAGGTACCACGAAGAAGGTACCACCTGAAGGCCGCAATAGGAGTTTTTACTGACACTGATGAGCAATGACATAATTATGAGCCCAAGAATATGTCCCCCTTATTTCTAATATTTTCATTTAATATAGATAGTTCCTTCTCATCCGTTATATTTTCTTCATTTTCCTTTTATATATAGTGTGATCTTTCTGCTTTTATGTAGAGGGGTTTCTATATGACAGGTCCATTACTATAATGATAGATATTAGAGTTATGGCATGATACTGTTTACTGTTTGGACAGGTGTGAAGATGACATCAATACATGAATAGAACATGTTTGAGTGGTTATCTTGGTTATCTACTGGGCTCTCATATATTAATATTGCACAGATTAGATTTGTACTTAAGAACATAATTTACAGTAGTTGTATGCATTGAAAGTGTGATTTAGCAAACAATCTTAAGAAGGTGTTGGGCCAGGTCGTCCTTAAATGTATGGAATAACAGTCAATTTAGTTGAGATATTAGTCTTTATAATAATTCGGTTGCCGTCTATTTGTCTGACCATTTCGTTTTGCTAACATTTATCTTCCTTGTCCTGGGTGATATGCCAGATCTATAAGGTCTGATTAAAAAGTGTCAGTTAAACCAACCCAAAAAAGGGGGTGACAAATGCCTCTATAAGGTATGTCAATATTTTACCCCAAAACCATGTATTCTTAGCCACTGTAATTTATGTATTGTTAAAGGGAGACTACTGGGTTTTGACATTTGGGACGTCTCATTATCTAGTGCAATTGCTGATTATCAACAAGTAAGAAGTACCCAGATTATCTCAAATTCAGTGCAAACAATTACTCAGTATTATAATACTTAAAAATATATTTCTCTGAAGATAATGTTATCCTTTTACCTCATGGTATCACAAACTACGGGTGTTGTGCAGTATAAGGCCAATTGCAGAGCTTGAACATGTTCAGAGTTTTATTACAGACTACAACGAGCGGAAACAAAACTATCATCTGTTTATGACGAAACAAAAGTGTGCTTACACAAAGCAACAACTAACCTACAAAACAGTGATATACCTCTAACCAATCTAACGACATAACTAACACTCACCATGTCAGCGTGACTTGGAAATAATGCTCAGTGAACAGGTGACAATTCCCATAAATTACATACCAAATTAATGAGCTAATTCCCCACAGCTGTGCTCACTTCAGAACAATCCCCATAACACAGGAAGTGCACCCCACTATACCTTCCGTGTGCAACAACACTCACCACACTCGTGACACAAATTCTGATTATTTGACCAAGAAAGCCAGCTTGCTCTCAATGAAAACTAGCTGTCTTATTTCTGGTTGTATTATATACCAACCCACACCAAGAATCATATGAATCAGAATCATTATTTTCTGAAGTTTCAAGGCTAGTGTTTCGTTTTTGGATTGGCTTCAGTGAAAACAGTTTCTGCTGAAAAACTGTGGAACATGTTCAAGAATACAGCAGCTGCATACATGACATACGCCGTAGGCAAACGTAAATCAGATGTTTATTTAGAATTAAATTGAGTTATTACAAGGTCCACCAAAGGCACAGTAAAACAAATATGTATTGTGTAAATGTACGGAAAAAACATGCAGTCACTACTGTACGTTCTCCAGGATGAGAGAGTCTACTAAATAATTAAAGTGTGAAACGTGTCATTGTGTGTTGCTCTGTTCAGTGTGCTTGTAAAGCCAATGCCTGGCTCTGTTTATTGTTGCAGGGACCAGACCACAAGCTCAAATAGAGCCGTCGTTTCTCTGTGTGCACGTTAAATGCAAGGTCCTTTGTAAACAAGCAAAACACAATGGCGTGTTGCTAAGGTTCCCTGATATCTGGTGGACAGGCTATATAAACAAATATAAGCGTATGTCTGTCGTGAAACAACAATATGCAGAGATGAAAAGGACCAGCAGTCGGGTGCTTTGGACTAATCTTCATTTTTCTGCCACATCTTTTTTAGAGTTGTATGAATTCTGGACGGGGGGAAGGAATTGGCTTGTGGTCTGGCTTATACCTGATCAATGTACATTCATACAAAGCATAAAAGATCATGTGAATTAAAACATCCTCTATATCACAACAATAATTTAACGACAAGTTGGAAACAAGGACAGGAATCTTTGTAATGTCAGTATATTAACCTATATGGTCTTTACATTATGTATTCAGGATTAACCATATGGCAAATTGACATATTGATTCTTTTTTTGACATCCTGACACTATTAAGGTTAAAATTGCTATCGCCACGTTTCCCATCAGTCAATTCAACATCAGTCGATTAACTAATCAATCCAATTACATTTAGATCGGCATTTTAAAATCAGAATGTGTCCATTCTTTTGACTTTCAATACCAACACCAAGAGTGTGCTATAGCCAGGAAAAAAACAAGTAAGCATTAGAGACAGGTAATAAGGACTGTAGCTTTCTCTCAAATGATAATGGAAAAGCAATCCCCTCTGGTTTAAGTTGCTCTCAGAATTACCTGTTAGCAACACCATGCTTGTTTTGGAAAGACAAAATAGATTTTACTTTAAGTCTAGAATGAAAAAATATTTAAAAAAACATTCTCCTATAAAAGTCTTTAAACGGAAAGTCAGTGTTTGAAGAGACATGTTAAAAAGTGGCAATATATTAATTGGATTTATGTCATGAAGATGTTGGATATATTCTTAAGCACATGAATAATGTCTTTAACACAGAGGTAAAATGTTGTGTGGTTTGGTCAGCTGCATGATTTATTGTATAATATAAAGTCCGCCCGAAGGAGATTTCAACGTTCCTGCCTGTTTTACATAAGCGTCTTCACATTTTGCATTTATTTACACTGGTTGTGTTTGACATTTCTCAGTGGGACAGCATCACATTCTCTTGTACTTTCCATTTCTTTAAAGTTTCATTCAGTTCCTTTTCCCCCACGCCGGATTCATCCGAGTCCCTTTATTCATGCAATATCTCGGTTGACCAGCATCACATTCTGTTTATTAGCGATTTCTTTACCATTTGATAATTTTTTCGCAGCCTTTTTTTACACACAGGTAACCTTTCATGCGTGGCATATTGACGTTTTCTCAAGCTTTTGTAGATTAGAGAGTCAGAAGATAAGGGGTCGCGAACAAACTCTCACCCGTAATATGTGAGCAGATTAAACCGGGCAGGAGTGTTCTGTGTTCACGATGCCTGAATGTGAGTGTGTAATGTTCCTTTCTATCCCCCGTTCGTAAGCACAGTCTCAGTTCTTCGGTATTGGCGGCGATAAGGCATGCCTTCCCAATAGCACTTCACACAGCTGTGACGAGAAGCACAGACCAGGGCTTCACCCCGTATATTTTATTGTCATTATTGTACACAGTATTTTGTAAGGAACCAAGGCGCAACATTTCGAGAAATTCCATCAACGTTTTTATCCAAACTCACAGTTTAACAAATCAGGAAATTAGGAGGTAGTGAACGGGATGCCAGGAGTCTTTGAACCAGGATTTCTGAAAAGCAGGTGATTTGTTGAATGTTACGAGAGTTTGTACTCAAACTGATGACCCATCAGAATATTCGTGTTTGATTTCTCTTTAACTGTTTAATGAAATAGTATATAGCTCCACCCATAGAAAACATTAGGAATGAGGGGATGTTAGCTTTCCGTGATAGAAATTGGTCCACGTTCGGGATAAAGCCAAGACGAATGTGCAAACATCGCTATTCTCATAAAGGCCATGGAATCTTTAGTAATCACCGAAAGCAAAAGATAGCTGACCATGTCCCCATCACTGCCCTGGGGCATTAAGTTTAAACCTTAAGACCAGAAGAAGAGGTGCCTCTCAACGGCCCTCCAATACCACTTCCAGCAGCGTCTGGTCTACCGGTCTGGGACCGACACAGTTCGACCCCGCTTATCTTTAAAGGAAAGCCAGCCTGCTCCTAGCAATTAAAATCTTGTTTGAGTCTCTTTATTTCTCTCTCCTTGCCATTGCATTGGGGCTTCAGTATTGACAAACAAAATCCAGCTATCTTTGTGATTCAAAAGCTGGCACTCAAAAGATAGATTTTTTTGCGTGTTTGTACTAAAAGGAATCCTCCTGTGCAGAAATAGTCCTCATGTATACATTCAGGAGCCTTGATCTTTATTGCAAAAATCATTTAGAAAGGCTTGACACTTATTTGTGGCAACATAAGTCAGCATGATTTTTGTGCTAATGAAGCGATACTGTTTGTGGTTATAAATGACGTTTTTACAAGCTGATAGTCTACACACAGCCAGCCTGTGGTTGAACCACAATATGTACCCCAACCTGTACTGTAATCCAGGTCTATGTGTTCATGGTGGTTAGGTTTTGTGCGTAGCGTTAGAACTGGGTTTAGTTTAGGCATTACGTGTTCGAGTTTTTATGTCTAGGTAAAGTTTAGGCAAAAAGGATATGTTATTGAGGTTAAGGTTTGGTTTCCTGTGTTATGATTAGGATAGAACAACAAATGTGTGTGTTTGTGTGTGTGTGCGTGTGTGTGTGTGTTGATCTGATTATCTCATCAGCAGTGGACATTCTTAGGTAAAGGAAAGTTGGTTTGACGTTGATGACATTGTGTGCCCTGGTTTCCCAAATCTGCCAGATATTGTTATTTTGGCCAGTAGGAGGTGCTCATTCTGGAACTGCTCTGCTCATTTGACCAAGCTGTCTAAATATCAAGCCCTCATGATATGCCTAAACAGGCCCAGTTATCAGTGCAACCGTGACATACTGATAATCAGAAGCCTGGGCCTCGTTCAAAGGCTGATAGTACGTGGCCTTGAAATGGCATGCCTGGATATGTCGAGAACGAAACCACTAGCAAGGAGCTGCGCCATGTCTGCGTTAATGGGAAGGCTTGATGTGTGGGAAAGTGTTATCAGCTCACCTTCACATCAGAATATTGGAAGTATTTTTTAAGTCATTAAAATGTGTGTTTGTTTGTCTCTGTGTTTGTGTGTGTGTGTGTGTGTGTGTTTGTGTGTGTGTGTTTGTGTGTGTTTGTGTGTGTGTGTGTGTCTGTGTGTCTGTGTGTCTGTGTATCTGTGTGTGTGTGTGTCTGTGTGTGTATGTCTGTGTGTGTGTGTGTGTCTTTGTCTTTCTCCCCAGCGGCTGACGCTGCTGCACGTGAACAGTAACCAGTGTCTGGACATGCCCACAGAGGAAGACAAGATGGTGCCCACACTGAGAGACTGCACAGGAAGCCGTTCTCAGCAATGGATCCTCCGAAACATGACGCTGACCCTCTGATCTGACCAGGTGCATGGTCCTCCACAGTTCACTCACCACCGCCCCGGATCAGCCCTGACACAAACCACCGCCCACCTCACCCGAGGGGGTGCCCTTTATCATGCCTACATCAGCGCTTGCAAGTTGGGATAACGACAGGAGGCAGCAGCCTGTCATTTCTTTTAAGCATGGAGCTTTGGAGGCTCCTGATGGAATTGGTCTGCTCCTACCATTCCATCGATATCACAAGCAGTGGCGATATATATAGAGGCGGTGCCGGACATTGGCCCAACGTTTTGTATGGTTATATAGACCATATGGACGGGCCTATTTAGGGAAATCCATGGTAATCTATGGAGAATGAGAATTGTATATGTGCATCAGCTCTAAGGACTGGTCATGTGAGTTCACATTTCAGACTTTTATATGTCAGCTCCGGTAATAACCACAGACAGAGTTTGGTGTGTGTTGTTAAAAGACACCCTAGGTCAGTATATGTGTGTGTGTGCTCAAAGTTCAAACCTGAAATCCGATGATTATGTTCAATAGCAGGGATTCCCGACCTTTGGAATATTTTGCTTTTATTACTACTAAAAAGTCCAGGGTCAATCAAAATATGTTTTTCAAATCTTTGTTTTTCGGCAATTAATATTAGATTTACAGGTCTGATAGCATAACATTATTATTTCTCAAATTATAAAGAATAACTGTAATTATTTTCCCTAAATATTACTCTGCCACCAAATTTGTTTAATTTGTTCGTGATGATTTATTGAAAAAAACTCTAATAATCTAAATATCAATTTTAGACATCTAATCACGTCTAATCTTTTGCAGACAGTGGAAAGTTAAGCTGATGGCAACAATTACACGTTCAATGAAAGAAATTCCCACGCAAGCAACCGTTTCTTTGACTTCTCATCTATAGAAAGCTGCATCTCATTTTCTGAATGTCATATAGACAAACCAAAGATATTCCCCTGTGGATGAGTGCAGCATTTTCTACGAGCCTTTACAGCTTGTTTCTAGCCGGAACCATTTTGGATTCATGTGTATAAAAAAATAGTTTAGTCGATAATAGGTTGGGAGTCCGTGTTGTCTTTAAGCATAGTACACCCCTAATTCATGTCGATGTTGGGGACCTGTACATTACATCTCAGTTTGAGTCAACTGGTCAGGTTGTTATCAAGAGACCTATAAACTGGAGACACAGAATAACAAAATTCTAAAGAATCTGCCAATCTGCTATATATTGAATTTCAGCAAGTTTATGCTTCTATACTTCTGACATAAGGGTCTGCCCTGTTCCCTTTGTATTGCAGTACATTTATTCTGACATAAGGGTCTGCCCTATTCCCTTTGTATTACAGTACATTTATTCTGACATAAGGGTCTGCCCTGTTCCCTTTGTGTTACAGTACATTTATTCTGACATAAGGGTCTGCCCTATTCCCTTTGTATTACAGAACATTTATTCTGACATAAGGGTCTGCCCTGTTCCCTTTGTGTTACAGTACATTTATTCTGACATAAGGGTCTGCCCTGTTCCCTTTGTGTTACAGTACATTTATTCTGACATAAGGGTCTGCCCTGTTCCCTTTGTGTTACAGTACATTTATTCTGACATAAGGGTCTGCCCTGTTCCCTTTGTATTGCAGTACATTTATTCTGACATAAGGGTCTGCCCTGTTCCCTTTGTATTACAGAACATTTATTCTGACATAAGGGTCTGCCCTGTTCCCTTTGTATTACAGTGCATTTATTCTGACATAAGGGTCTGCCCTATTCCCTTTGTATTACAGTACATTTATTCTGACATAAGGGTCTGCCCTGTTCCCTTTGTATTACAGTACATTTATTCTGACATAAGGGTCTGCCCTGTTCCCTTTGTATTGCAGTACATTTATTCTGACATAAGGATCTGCCCTGTTCCCTTTGTATTGCAGTACATTTATTCTGACATAAGGGTCTGCCCTGTTCCCTTTGTATTACAGTACATTTATTCTGACATAAGGGTCTGCCCTGTTCCCTTTGTATTGCAGTACATTTATTCTGACATAAGGGTCTGCCCTGTTCCCTTTGTATTACAGTACATTTATTCTGACATAAGGGTCTGCCCTGTTCCCTTTGTGTTACAGTACATTTATTCTGACATAAGGGTCTGCCCTGTTCCCTTTGTGTTACAGTACATTTATTCTGACATAAGGGTCTGCCCTGTTCCCTTTGTATTACAGTACATTTATTCTGACATAAGGGTCTGCCCTGTTCCCTTTGTATTACAGTACATTTATTCTGACATAAGGGTCTGCCCTGTTCCCTTTGTATTACAGTACATTTATTCTGACATAAGGGTCTGCCCTGTTCCCTTTGTATTGCAGTACATTTATTCTGACATAAGGGTCTGCCCTATTTCCTTTGTATTACAGTACATTTATTCTAACATAAGGGTCTGCCCTGTTCCCTTTGTATTACAGTACATTTATTCTGACATAAGGGTCTGCCCTGTTCCCTTTGTATTACAGTACATTTATTCTGACATAAGGGTCTGCCCTGTTCCCTTTGTATTGCAGTACATTTATTCTGACATAAGGGTCTGCCCTGTTCCCTTTGTATTGCAGTACATTTATTCTGACATAAGGGTCTGCCCTGTTCCCTTTGTATTGCAGTACTTTAATACGTTTTGTTTCAAGACTTACTAATTTAAAACAGAATTGTTCATCAGAGGACAATATTTCCTTGATTTGGCTTGATATGTATATGCCTTAAGAGTCACTTGTGTAATCAGTCAAGGACTTGACCAAAATAACAAAGATTTAAAAGCTTTTCCTCTCACGGTGAAGAGCGTTTTGATTTTTTTACGCAATACTGCACCACATAAACATTGGATGATGTGTTTATTGTCTTTTTTAGATGTTTGTTTTTTAACATAGTCAATGTTTATATATCATATCACTTGAAATATCATATGTTACACTTCGTTTGCACAATTTATCAGAAAGTATCACTAGCCTTAAGATCTAACCGCAGACGAACGTTCGATAGTGACTGATTTTAGAAGGCTCATTGTGTATCACATTTCTAGATGATTAAATTCACCTATTTGCAGATGGGTAATGTTTAGTTAAAAGGTCCCCAAAACAGTTTAGCATTAGTATATAGATCAATAGGAACAATCTCAACTGCATAATGGTCTTTAGACAAATTGTATCAAATTATTTAACTACTTTACTGCACCGTTTTCATCATCTGTCAAACCATCATCCAATGAACTGTTCCCTTATTTTGCACACGTTTGTTTCTCTCATACCGTACATCTCTGGTGAACAGTTTTATTAACAGTATTTTACCAGTAAGGGGTTTTCAACTGGTGAATCTTGGCTCGCTAAAGGTTTTTAAAATAGAAAACTATAGAGAAAGGTATGAACATATTTGGCATTTCTCTGTGGGTGGACAGGGACTTTTTGGATTTAAATTACGTTAGATTTGAGTCATTTTATGCTGTCCAAATAGTTTCACACTTCTTTAATGAACTAACACAGTGGTGGAGCTGATATACAGAAGGCTTGACCCATTTTCCATCATTGTAGGAACTGTATATACAGAACCAATTATTTTTCTAAGATGCTGTAAAATCTTCAAATGTAAAAACATGGCTTAGTTCTGTATTTCATGCATTGCTGTACACCGGGGCTTTTCAACTTGGGTCCTGCCAGGCCAATAACTTGGGTCCTGCCGGGCCAATAACGCTTCTATTTTTCATCCTTTGCTGCTGATCAGAGACTGATTCTTGGGAAGTGTATTTACCAGATTAACACACAAAGAAACATTTCAGCCGTCCAGGATTGGAGAAGACAGCTACCATGCACTGTTCAGAAATATCTAGGAAATATCAATGAAACTGTTTCAATGCTATCCAGGGCTTTATGAAATGTGCAATGTGTTTTAAGGTTTATCAGCTTTCCCATGGACACAAATTTGCTGATTATCTAATGGAAATTACTGGAGATACTTACTGTCTGTTTTATGTTCTTATGTTGAATCTCAATGTTCGAATACTGTTCTATCAATGCCTACAGTTTACATGTTTTGTTTTGCATTCTGATTCAATTTAAAAGAACTCTCTGTTTACGTTCATATTTATTGTTGTCCTAGATATTATTTAAGTGTCAGTTAAAGTTGATCAGTAGACTCATTTCGCCCAGTCATGGTTATAGTTAGTATCGGGGGAGGGAACGCTGATCCTGGATCTGCACCTAAAACAGTCCCTCATGGATGTGATTGCAGAATCAACTACTCCCTGTATACTATGCAAGGGCTTGCAAATTTGACCAATCACACACTACCACAGCATTAAACTATCAAACCATAGCAATATTACAACATATAACTGTCCAATTATTGCACAACCAAAAGAAGGCTTGCAATTTTAACCAATCACTGCCCCTTTACGTAATAAAACGGTTCAATCAAGCAGAGCAATTGTGTGACAAATTGGACGAAAAATTATAAATTGCAAGCATCAAAATAAACATCAAAACCCACTGCTGAATCCTAGAGGGACTGTAGAAGGTAAAACTTCACCAGAAAGTCTTTTTTTACGTGCATGGAACTACAATAGGAATGTACTTTAGATTGTGTTTTAACGTTCAACTGTTACACTGTACAATGTAATTAGTCTAAAGTGATGTATGTTACTTGTTTGTACATTTTGTAAAAAAAGTATACAAAACCAAGGATTGTAATGGAAACTGGAATGAACACATGTTTGATTCATGGGGATGATGCCAAGAAATTAAACTGTGAACTACAATACATTTCTTGTTCTTTTAACCTTTTGGTTGACATTTTTAGGCCAGCAGTCTCCCATCTCTTCATTAGCTTAAGGGATTTGTCCCAAAATCAAATCCTATTTGTTATACAAGAAAGCATTTGTGTCACGACAAGCTTAGTGTTATAACAATAGACACTCACCACTACCATGACATAAAAACAATGTCCAACAACTAGTGACATTTCCCAGTGACTTAAATATTCCTCTGCTAACGGCTAACTATGCCCCGGTGATTAGCTAAACAGAAATAGCTGTTCTCAACTCCAAACAATCACCAGAAATCAGGAAGTGCACCCCACTAAACTCAACAAAACTCACCACACTCGTGACAATTTGTCACCATGGATAAATAATAGGCTTGTTACAGTTTCTGGGTCAGGGCTGTGATTACATCATGGAGAAGTTCAAGATAAGACTGAGGCTGCCATTCAATCGGATTGCCCTTTGTCGACAAAACGTCTTTAAAAGCCAATGACTCATTTGACCAATGTTGCATTAGAAGACTGCAATAACAGTAAACACTACATCTGACAGCTCAATTGGCAAACTACCATTTAAATGGGCCATTGGCTTCTAATAAGTCTGTCAATGTCCCCAGTGTTGAGAACAATTTCACACTAATTTATTTTAGAAACCTTCACATTGCTGGATAGTCGTCTCACAATTTGATGCCATGACTTCATTGCTTTAGTTATTTCCCTTTTCCCCACCCCATCAATATTTCTTATTTTTTAATTAATATTTGTGAACCTCTCCATTGCAACCACTCCACTGTAATTAATGACTCCTCGTGGGGCTCTGTCTGAGTTTGGCTGCAAAACACTCTAACAGCACAGCAACAGACAGACAGGCAGACAGACAGGCAGGCAGACAAGCAGAGAGAACGACAGACAGACCGACAGACAGGCAGGGAGAAAGGCAGACAGATATACAGGCATAGAGACAGGTATAGACAGGCAGGGAGAAAGGCAGACGGACAGCACTAAGTGGCATGCTGGGAGGCAGGCACACCACGGCCAGCATCAATCAGCTAGGCTCACACCTGTGGACGGTTGCGAGGTCTGTACATGGCCTGGCCGGGCATATCAGGACACATTGGGATAAGATAGTGATGGTTCCTGTGAGGCTTTCAGTCCATTACAGGGTGAGATGGTTTAAAATAATAGCCTAATGGAGGGCTTATCTGACAAGACTCTATGTGGCTCTAAGAGGAACTGCATGATTAGGGTCTCTCACCATGGAGACAGTCAGGGATTTAACTCTTTCAGGTCTGTGTTTGTCTCCCGTAGCAGCAGGGACTTCTAGCACAAAAAGCCACTGTAAATCTGGCACCTCTTCTTTAGAAAGCCTCAACACTCAGGATTCATGAACCATTATACACCAGCATCCTTGGACATGAATACGGAGGCTTCTGACATCTTTTCACCTGAGAAACTGCCGGCAAGTCATTAGCTACTGCATTCACCATTCCCCTTCCCACATAGAAATAATTGGAGGCTTTCTTCTTTTTTCCTCCTCGTGTCGCAATTTACATGATTCACAGTCTCTCCTTTGCCAACCGAAGTGGGTAAAGCCATGGACTGTTTTTCAGCAGGAGGCACCAAACCCTGACGATTCCGTGTGAGGCAGCAAGGTCGTGGTGCTTATGCATGGGTTTCTCCTCACTGTCTGATGTTAGACATGTGATGGTGTGCGGGTCTGCCAGCCTCCCTCTCCCTGATATTAGACGTGTGATGGTGTGCGGGTCTGCCAGCCTCCCTCTCCCTGATGTTAGACATGTGATGGTGTGCGGGTCTGCCAGCCTCCCTCTCCCTGATATTAGACGTGTGATGGTGTGCGGGTCTGCCAGCCTCCCTCTCCCTGATATTAGACGTGTGATGGTGTGCGGGTCTGCCAGCCTCCCTCTCCCTGATATTAGACGTGTGATGGTGTGCGGGTCTGCCAGCCTCCCTCTCCCTGATATTAGACGTGTGATGGTGTGCGGGTCTGCCAGCCTCCCTCTCCCTGCCAGGGCTCAATATAAGGGATTCAATCCAGTCGGAGAAGTGAATCCAATAACGGCGAGTGTGGTAAGCTAATCAGCTCCCTGGACGGGCCCTCTCTTCTCTCGCACACGACCAGAGGAGGAAGCGTGGCCTTAATTGTTAAGGGGACCTGCGCCTCCTCTGCGCCTCCACTGCACCCAGCATGAAAAGTCACTTTAATTAGCGACGGATCGAGGCAAGACTCCGTGGGAGTCTGGCTTGACTGATCTGCTGTCAGAGGAGTGTCGTCGATCCGTGGCAGAGCCTACCTTCAAACACACGGGACTCGTATCCGACCCAAACGGCGTCCCGTTGGGACGCGGCCTCTAGGCGGCTGAACATCCTTCGGACGTGGTCGTGAGATCCCTGGTGCAGACGGAACATTGGCATGTATAAAAGGAAGCGATGCTAACGACGACTTCTATGTGATAATAGCCATTTAGACAGAAAGGCAGTGATTAGAAGGAGGACTGCTGCTAACCACGGTAATTGTGTGGTAATCAATCTTCAATCACCGGGAGCTGCTGCATTAGTGAAACGCCCTGTTGAGCTGCTGTTGTAGACTATGATAATATCGCGCGGCCGGCTATGTTTTCTGTGCTCATGAAAGGGCTCCCTGCAGATTGCCTATGTCTGATGTTCTGTGTACGTTAACCAGGGGTGTTTGCTATAAAGGATCCATGTATGAAAACATATAGTGTATAGTGGGATGATTGCCAGTTTGTCTTCACTGTGACTAACAACTCATACATTATGCATT
Organism: Dallia pectoralis; assembly: GCA_029465975.1. Taxonomy (NCBI): domain Eukaryota; kingdom Metazoa; phylum Chordata; class Actinopteri; order Esociformes; family Umbridae; genus Dallia; species Dallia pectoralis. Next base: position 15,346,496 of record CM055731.1, on the reverse strand, counting down.
ATACTGTAAAATGTGGCCTACATTAGACAATGATCTTCCCTCTTGGAAGTTTTTAGCCCCATCCATTTGGCCTAATTGTCGTGGCGAAAGGAATCACTGAAAAGACCAGGTGTGTTGTGTTGGTGTGCTATTGCTTAAGTCGGAGTGACTTGGTTGTCTGGGCGGCTGCCGGGGCGGTTGCCGGGGCGGTTGCCGGGATATCCAAAGTTCTTGGTGTAATGCTATGTAATCCACACAAATGTAGGTTCTTCCTCTCCAAGGAATCGGGATATTACCACATCGCTGATGACACTCAGGTTGCAGAAAAGACAACACTATCTGATAAGTCGCAGATGCTGATCGGTTTGGCCAGAGCCAGAACATGTGGGTTGAGGACATTTCTCAATGGTGTTGATGATTCACAGCAACATCTATTCCTTGTAAATATCAACAGGCTTATCATGTGATTTTCAATTAAAAAAACTCACTGGTCACTTCACAGACAATACGTATCTTAGGATGGTTTTTATTCCCCTAATTAAAATTAATCACTCTCCATTGATACATTTTTTACTGTTCGCAGTGTCAGCCTGACGACCCCCGGGTCCTGTGAACGGTTCAGGCCTTCAGTCCAATTGGTTCTGTTGCTGTAGAACTGCGGACCATTGTCCTAGTAAAGTCTGGATGCAACGTCATGTCTTGTGATCAGAGATTTCCTTAACGTTGATTACAGCATTGTGGGATGCAGCTAGCAGCGTCGCTAACGAGGAAGAGTGTCTGAGCATAAATAGTTAATAACTTGACTGACTTTTCCCATTCAAGTCAATAATGTACATTTCAACTTTGTAGTAGAGGGTCGGCTGGTTTGTCTGGGTGATGCTTGAGGGCACCAGCAGCTTTACTTGCTGCTTTGGTCTGTAGATCAAACACAGTTCACACGAAGCAGTCGTCTGACAGTTCTTCTGGTTTGTTCTTGGCAAGTACATTCTTTTTCTCATTCATTCTTTGCATTTTTCGTCACCCAAGTGCAAGGGGCCTTTTTTATGTCGATTGTCTTTGTTACAGTTCGTCAGTGTCGGATAATCTGACACACCTGTTGACTTTGAAAGCAATGTTTTTTTCCGTGTCAGTTAGATCTGCACATGCGAGATCTGAAAATGTCCAATTCTCTCATTGTTGTTTCTTTCAATTCTATCGTTGTTTGATCAGCTGCTGTTTCATCTGCTTCATTCGTCAGACACAGGAAGTGAAATAAAATGTAATATATATAATAATTCCTGTAATTTCCCTGTGTTTGGACACAGTCAAGTCATACTTTCGCAGTCTGCCCAGCTTTTTCTGGATTCTCATGGGACAATATTATTCAGTGGCTTGGAAATGATTGACACATGGTTCCTGGTCAGTTTCTACAAGTGCGTGCATTTTCTTCTGCTTCTGTCAAGACTACGGACGCGTAAGGGACATTTTGCAATGCATTGTTACGCTGTCGCAGAAACTCCCAGACAATCCCTGATGCGTTTGCAGAATTAAAAACTTACCACTGGCTTTTTTGGTTTTCCTCATATTATTTCAGATAAAATCCTGCTCTTGGGACCATTGTAATTAGTTCCACAGTTCTGGCAGACATCTGAGGTGACTGTGCTGAATGTGCTAGTCACTTTTCCACGCTCATGCATCTTTGACATCGTTTTTGTTCTTCCACTGCTTAATATTGTTAAAGGCTGATGACAGTCCTCTCTGCGCTTGCTTCCTGTTATGAAAATGTATGCACTCGCTACCGTAAGTAATCTGGATAACGACGTCTGCCAAATTACTTTTCGGAGCTAATGTCAGGGCTTTGCTGCTAACCTCCGAAGCATTATTGACTTGCTCCGACTTTACTGTTTCTACTTCAGTGCTTGAGGCAGTGGTTTCTTTGATAGAGCTACAATTCCGTGGAATTATCTGCTGATCCACGTGAGAGACGTTGACTCAGTCTGAACCCTAAAGATTTTAGAGAAAACTCGGGTCTTTAGCAAGAAACCTAATGAAGCGTAGCGTCGTGAAGGTGAACGCCGAGGCAAGTGGTTGTATTGTGTCCCTTTGCAATGCTTGTCTTACTTCAGGAAAGAGGTTCCTCTGCAATCAACCAAATGCTTCTGGGAGCTTTATTCGGTGCGGTACAACCATTGGGCGATTTGATGGCAACATTGAGCCCCAAGGCGGCCTTCATGTCTATGGTTATGCAATGTTGTACCGTGTTCCATCCTTCAGGGAAGCACTGTTATATACGTAATCATACAATTGTTGATAGGCGGCGTTCAGAAATCAATATTGTCACAACTGAACACAGTTGTACACTATTTCAAATAAAACATGTAATCGGAAAGGAACATAGGCAGCACAATCCATTAGCCCTGTATCAAACCAGCTGTCTAGTCATGCACAATCTCTGATCAGAGAGATATTGGAGTGAGGTGGAGAATTAGAAAAGATTTAGTGAAGTGATTGGCTGTTCTTCCCGGCAGATGACCTCAACTGCCATCCCTGCTGATACAAAGTGCACGATAAAGCATCGCCCCTACGTCTCTCTGATTCAGTTAATAAATCAATCCCAGACCCCCTATCTGGTCTTGACCAGGCTATATTTGTGAGATGGCTTACAGAAGAACATGACGCGAAATAGTACACCGTATTATGTTGGCTACAAATCGAACAATCTCGAGTCACAAGTAAAACATGCACTTACACAGGAATTTATATATTTTTGGAATCTGAAAAAACATTCAATTGATACGTAGTAGAATAAATATGTGTCATCAATTTATGCATTCCAAAACAACGCACAAGTTATGGTACATACCTTGTACAATATGCCAATGCTAGCTGTGTAAATGACTTGCTTTGACTCTAATGTCTATGAGTTTAGAGAGTATCCTGGTAATTAGCAAATCATTTTCAAAATAGTCTGGCACTGTCAGAATTAGACAGAAACAATAGGACAGAGGATTTCTGTTAAGCCTATGAAATAAACACCAGACTGTGTAGCTATTCTTCCCAGTGTATCAAACAGTATATTTTACAGGAAAAAGTATACAAGAATAATAACCCAATGGGGAAACATAAAGCAGTAACTCCACAAACACGGACATTTCTTCAGGCATAATTTCAAACCTACTAAAAGTACAGACGGACATTGTCAAGGGCTATGACAGCGTGCGGCTGTTTGGGCAAAATGGTGCAGCGTCTGAAAAGGAAATGTAGCAATTACAAGCCTCTAGCTCACAGCACAAAGAGAGTCGCCCAGACAATGCAAATGGCTACATCTTTCCACAGGAAACGATCTGAGTAGCCTCCTCCTGTTAATGAGGGGCGAACACATACAACAAGCTTGGTGACCCGTGTCACTTCATGCTCATTAAAACGACTGAATGCTGCAGTTTCCTCGCGTTCGTCTCCTTTTACCTGGTTATAATGAAGGTATTAGTGGCTGCTGTCTGGTGAAATTGTTGCCTTCCATCTGTCCCCGGAGAGCCTTGAAGTATCGCTCCAGACACACTGTTGTTAGAGGCACAGTTAAAGTGTATTGCCGTACAGGTCCAGCCCATTTTGGCTGTTACACAATCCTTCATTCGGAACGTGTTATGGTGGAAGGCATTAGCCAGACAGAGACTTGAGGTGAGATGTCAGTGGAGAGGAGATATAAGGAAAGGAGATGTCAGGGGAGAGGAGATATAAGGAAAGGAGATGTCAGTGGAGAGGAGATATAAGGAAAGGAGATGTCAGTGGAGAGGAGATATAAGGAAAGGAGATGTCAGAGGTGAGGAGATATAAGGAAAGGAGATGTCAGTGGAGAGGAGATATAAGGAAAGGAGATGTCAGTGTAGAGGAGATATAAGGAAAGGAGATGTCAGTGTAGAGGAGATATAAGGAAAGGAGATATCTTTGAAGGGATGAGGATGGGCAACAATGAGACACTGGTTTAGCTCAAACAGACACGCTATTGATCTACGCGAACAGAGCGGGAATCCAAATAATGTCATTTGTTTGAGTAAGACTTTTATGCAATATTTATGGAAGGAGTTGTTTGCAATAGCCAAATAAACTATGGCTCTGCTGGAGCAAATGAGCATATATTATATTTGACATTATCGCGGATGTAAACTCTCTTTCAGAAGTTTAGGTTCACTTAGAAAAGTTTTTTTTCTCAAAGTAAAGCAAATTTGTTTTACATTAAATGAACCTTGATGCTCCAGACACCAAACCAGTCTAAAGATGCAGCGTTTTATAACTTATTTTATCAGCACAACGGTTTTAGATGTGCTAGCACATTTGCAAAAGGGTTTTGTAATGATCAATAAGCCTCTTAGTCAACACAACGTGCCATTTGAACATATGGGATGGTGGTTGCTTTTAATTGGCCTCTGTAGATATTGCATTGAAATGATAAGCCATTTCCAGCTTCAAAAGTCATTTACAACATTGCCAATGTCTACACTGTATTTTGGACTGATTACATGTTATTTAAATGGAAAATAAATATGCTTATCTTTCAAAAGCGGCGACATTTTTAAGTGACACCAAACCTTTGAACAGTTTAGGCTGACTGGTATGTAAATACCACATATGAGAAAGCTTTACAGTAAACCCGAACAGACATAATGAAGTACAAAATCGTGAAAAACATTTTCTGTATGGCTTTCCTATTCACTTTGGCGACCTTGTATAAGTTCTAGGAGCTACACACAATATACTTCTGTCTTTATTGAGGGTTTGTGTGTGTACATGGTTTGCGCGTGGCCGGGCGTTGGAAGTGCCTTTGTTTCTGGTGGTGCTGGAGAGGTCCATCGGTTATGTGGAGTATTTTTTCTGTGCTCTTTATCTCCGAATACAAAGAGTTTGCTGTGTGATTGTTAGCAGGCGATGTTCCCAACGTAACCTGTATAACATTTCCCTGTTCATGAAAGAAGTCCACAGCTTTTGGATGTGAATAAAAGCATTTTGGGAATGAAAAAAGCTGCAAGGAGTTTTCACCGCCTGTTAGTGGAGGTGTCTGAGAGTAATGGAGCAATAGAGATATCAATCACGGGTACATGTGGAGATCACAGCCTCTATTTGTCAAGCGTCTCCGAGCAGATGCACTGCTCTGGGATCAGGTCTTTCCTGTCCATAATAATCGGATTCATTATGATCTAAATAGCAAAATAGATCAGCGTTCCAGCTCTCAAGATTTTATATACGGGTCCAGATTAGCTTTCTAATTATCTAATAGCTACATTTTTTCATATCCTAGCTTATGATGCTAAAATCCCAGATGTTACACAGTGTTTGTTTTGATTTAAATGTCAAAATTCATAATCATAGATGTCAAAATTTATTCTCATTCATTATCAATTACATGAACACTGATGAGACGAAATATTTTGACCGCTCAGAGGCAGAGCGAATAGCATTGGCGCACAAACGCATAAGCCTGACAAGAGCACAGGTCAAGGTCTGGGTAGGTTAGATGGGAAGCAAACAATCCATTTTCGTAGTCGACGTGTTTGATGCAGGAAAAATGTGCAGAAGTAAAGACCTGAGCAACTTTGACAAGGGCCAGACAACTGAGTACATTGCCTTCATGGCAACCGGTGCAATGGTATTCCCAGATGGCAAAATGCTTTATGCTACACCGCGCACATTGTTCTGGAATGGTTTGAAGAAAACGAGTTGAAGGTGTTGCCCTGGCAACCGAATGAGCGTCTGTGTCATTGTGCTGGACCAACAAGTCTGATCCACGGTGGCTCCAGCATCACTAGAAGGCTCTGCTGCTAATGACCTGGTGTCTGATACCACAGGACACCATCAGGGATCTTGCAGGGTCCATGTCACTGCGGGTCTGTGCTGTTTGGAGGCTCTTGGAGGACCAATGGGTCATAATGTTTTGGCTCACCGGTGTGTTGTGATGTATCTGTGGACTTCATGAGTCTAAATGCTACGTTCAAACGGTGGATATATTGTGTAAAAATAATCCTATGTCATGATTATCACAAGCCATAATTAAAACATGACAATAAATTATGGGTTTAAAGAAAAAAAAAAGTACATCAGTGAGACATATAGCCATATCGTGTCCTTATTTACTGTTTTACTATCAATGTACCACTATATAATATATATATATAATATTATAGCCTATATGTAAATTGTACTATTTATTAACACGTTTACAAGATATATGCATTCATTATAAAATGATCGTACCATTTCTCTCCCTCCCCCTTGCAAATCGTTGGTGGTACCTCTGGGCAAAAGCACAGTAATGCATACGGACCTTACAGTGCGCAGGAGCCGGGAACAAGAGAACACACGCAGTCACATGCGTATGATATACCGCTCAACCGGTCCAGAAGAAAAAGCGCTCTGGAAAGACAACGTCCAGGCACAATCGTTGCGGGGGAACCACTTATGTATGACCGGACAACAAAATAAATTCTCTTCAAATTCCACGGCCACAAGACTGAATGCAGATCATATGTGGGCACGCAGGAGCGCACGGCGGAGGTTTGGAAAAGTGTGTCCAACCCCAACGCGGATATTCGCCATCGGACAGATATATGCATGGAGTCGTTTCATATTGACAACGGTTTATAATCGCACCGATTAATTCACACCCTAATCCGGATTGCTTGATGGGGCGTGCAAACATTTTCCCATTTTAACCCGAGGTGCGGACGGATGAGGACGGTGTTTGGGCCAACCTGCACATGGGTCCAACCTGAAAGGGCGATGAGTGACCAGCAGCGACGCACCGAAGAGAAGCTGTTCAAACCCTGAACCGCCACGCACGGGTTTGGATAGCGGGCGCTCTTGTGCGTAATTGTGTGTTTTTTCCCGGATGCAGATTGAGTGTCGTGGTTAAGTGCATTTATTCCTTCGTATTTGTTCAGGACTCTGGAGTACGACAGTGATACAAGCATGTGGAGAGAGGGGACCGTGGATGATTAGTCCAGTTCCAGATCCCACTCTCTTTCCCTCTCCAATTCCGAGATATAGTCTATTGCGCACAACACACATAAGGACAACCGCCGCAGCCGCAACGAGGCGCAACACAGACACAGACTTAACATTGAAACTTCCGATTTGTTTCTCTCGCCCGCTGGCATCGTAGCATGTCGGCACTTCGAAAGAAATTCGGGGACGACTATCAGGTAGTGACCACCTCATCCAGCGGGTCCGGGTTCAACCAGCCGGCTCCGGAGAAGAAGAAGAAGAGGCAGCGGTTCGTGGACAAGAACGGCCGGTGTAACGTCCAGCACGGCAACCTGGGCGGTGAGACCAGCAGATACCTATCCGACCTGTTCACCACGCTGGTCGACCTGAAATGGAGGTGGAATCTGTTCATCTTCATCCTGACATACACGGTGGCTTGGCTGTTCATGGCCTTTCTGTGGTGGGTCATCGCCTACATACGGGGAGACCTCCACCGGGCGCAGGATCCCAAGTACACGCCGTGCGTCGCCAACGTCTACAACTTCCCCTCGGCCTTTTTGTTCTTCATAGAGACCGAGGCCACGATCGGGTACGGTTATAGGTACATCACGGACAAATGTCCCGAGGGGATCATCTTGTTCCTGTTCCAGTCGATCCTGGGCTCGATCGTCGACGCTTTTTTAATTGGCTGCATGTTCATTAAGATGTCACAGCCCAAGAAGAGGGCCGAGACTTTGATGTTCAGCGAGCATGCGGCGATTTCGATGCGGGACGGCAAACTCACGCTCATGTTCCGTGTGGGGAATCTGCGCAACAGCCACATGGTTTCTGCGCAGATCCGCTGCAAACTGCTGAAAGTGAGTGGAACTTATATGGGACCGTATGTTTACGTGTGTTTAGGTGATTTCCTCACCTCTGTGTGTGAGTGAGTTATCTGAGTTATCTATTGGTCATAATGTCTAATTAAGAAATGCACAATTAGCCTAACCATAAAACACGACTGTAAAGGTGATTAGTGTATTATTTCTTGTTTATGTAATAACACAAGAGGGCGTTAGTCAAATGCGTTGTGCTTTTGGAAAGTAGAATCATGAATTTTATCGCCAAAGATGATCACTAAAGATGTTAAGACGTGCCTTTGTTGTGGCTTGATGTGCATAATTAACTGAAGGCCTCCTCTCTCAATGTAGGCTACTTATCTACTGAGAAACTATTGCGTTAATATCTGACAAAATGTGCGTCCAGCAAACAGGGGCATCCTAAAGACCTCCAGGAGGACCATCACCCAACCTGGCATCGTCCCAGGATGTCCCAATGATTAATGGTTCATTTGCAGGTTAGCTGTCAGTATGGCTTACCGGTTAATAAGAATTCAACTTCTCCATCTTGTTATGCATCCATAGTCTCGTCAGACGCCTGAAGGCGAGTTTCTTCCACTGGATCAGTTGGAATTGGACGTTGGCTTCAGTACTGGAGCGGACCAGCTTTTCCTCGTCTCTCCACTAACGATCTGCCACGTGATTGACACCAAGAGCCCATTCTACGAACTCTCTCAAAGATCCATGCAAACGGAGCAATTTGAAATTGTCGTGATATTGGAAGGAATAGTAGAAACCACTGGTAAGTAATTTCTTTTTTGTATTTCTGAGGTTGGCACTATATGTAGGCCTGTCAATTAATATCATGACTTGATGAATATGGCGTTGATGTTTCACTCTGGCTTATAAAACAAAGAGGTCATTGTTAGTAACAAAACGAATAGGGTATTTTGTTGTAGTGCTCACTCATCAATCAGCCCATAGGCTGTGGAGACCTGAATGCATTTCTTTGTTAGTGGATAGACATTTCCAACCTCGTATGCTACATCGTTTATTAAGAAGGTGAAATGTTTTCAGGTTCTAGTTATTTGTATTGTATTTCAGACCATATCCTGCTCCTGGTAGTGTGTTGATTGTGGGTTGTTTCTGCATGTTCAATAGTATACACTCTAGGAAGAGCACAGTTTGAAATGGTCTCAAAGGGGGGGATCGTAACTGTATTTCCTGGAGACTTCACAGCCTTCTTGCCTTCTTCTTTAAACATTTTTGACAAGATCAGAACATAGCCTCCAGTATGCTAAGTAAGAAATGACACAAAGGGTGGATTCACTCGAATCACCTCTCAAACAAAGAAGTTGAATGCAACAAAATGAATCTACATAATGTGTTTTTCAAGTGACGTAAATGGTATCATTATGACAGTTGATAGTAAGAATCATTATAAAGTGTGTATGGTATCATTATGACAGTTCATATGAGTGTAGTAAGGGTCATTATAAAGTTAAATAGTATAAAGGCAAGTTGCAGTTGTTTAGTGTTTTGTCGGGCCTCTGTTAACCCGACTGGTTGTTAGTTGATGTCATATGGTCCATGTGATTGATCTCATATGACTGAAATGCCCTATAAATCATATTTTCTCTTATTGATTTCACATTTGCTGTGGAAATGGCAAATAAACGTATTGTTGGATGTTCCTCGATTGCTTTTCAATTTGGTTTTGCCTGTGTTCGGAACCACCTGAATTCTTGGCTCTGGCTTCTCTGTAGGCAAAACAACAAAAAGGTATGCCGGTATGCGTTTATGTTAAAAGGAGCCAGTCCCTTGGTGTAATATTAATGAACACAGTGTTTATCTCCTCATCAAATCAAATATGGTCTCATGCTTTGTAAACAGCAATGCAGAGTTAAAACCTAACTTTAAGGAATAACAATGCACAATACAAAAAAAGAGTTACGGAAAAGCCAGGAAAATAGTTAACCAAGATCACAGTGAATAACATGTAACAATACTGAATGACAATACCTTGGGTATAAAAAAAATTCAACAAAGTTGCTGTCTAGGGAACAGTATTATTGTTCCACGTGACAAACCTCACGCTCTCTTCTGGGGAGTACTTGGCGCTCCTCGGTGCTTTTTGAACTTAGAAACATCAATTCAATGAGAACAGCTACTTCAGACCCATTTTGGTTTTCCGGGATCCTGGTATGTCGTCATGAGCAAATACTTGTGTTCTATGTGTTTCATATACAGACGAGTGTAAAATCCCCAGTCTATAGATACCAAGTGAAAGCTTTGTTTATATGTCTATATCAGGCATGTTTGTCAACATCCCGGTACTTAAGCGTTGATACATAGGTTTAGGTCTCACAGAAACAGAAAATATCGTAGATTTAGAAGAATTCTCAAACACCCACGTTGAAGGTAAACGTCCGGATGTGTCAGATGTGCTGGGCACAACAACACGCCTAGACAGCGAACGCGCTTGTAATGGGATGGGAGCACAGTTTCATCACATTATCACTGTCGTTGTTAAATCTTAATATGGGTAAAATCATAATCACATCAACTGAATATTATATGGCTAAACCGCACAGAGAGACGGCGCCGTGAAAACAATGTGTGGTTAAAAATGGATGTACAGTGAAAGTCTGATCCTCAGACACTTTCATTTCAGTCCAATGTAACTCTTGTTTCCATGGCAACCTCTCCTTGAGCGTTCTGGATTGCAGCACTGCGCCTAAACTTAGATATTATTCCTATGGTATATAGAGGCGGGGCTGTAATGCAATTACATTCTCCGGTAATACGCCGGTGAACATTTGGTAAACATATACAGAGACAAAGCAAATCTGTTAACCATATCAGGCTTCACTGTTAGGGAGCTGGTTCGTTTCAATCGAGATGAGGTGCACTTCTAGGAGCATTCAGGGGGTTGCTTATGTGTGTCCAAACAGGAGAGGAAAAAGTAAGCTAGATGTGTGTATTCAATTATTAAAGATGCACCCTGGGACTTTCGGGATTGACCAAATAACTTTTCTACCTAGCGATTTCGGATTGTATGTGTAGTATGTATCACTTGACTTGAATCACATCATACTGTCATACTGTACATCAGTTAGCCTTGACATTTCAAGTCTAAAAGCAAGTGTTAGAGATGACAGAGACAAAGTGGCTTACATAATATAGTACACCTTATTGTACATACAGTATAGACACACTCAGCGGTCACTTCATTTAGTACACCTTGCTAGTACCGGGTTGGACACGGTTTTGCCTTCAGAACTGCCTGATTTCTTTGTGGCATAGATTCAACAAGGTGCTTGAAACAGTTACTGCAGATGTGTCGGCTGCACATTCATGTTGTGAATCTCTGTGGAGGCCATTAGAGTACAGTGAGTACAGTGAGTACAGTGAGTACAGTGAGTACAGTGTCATGTTCAAGACACCCGTTCAGGATGATGTGAGCTTTGTTAACATGGCGTAATCCTGCTGGAAGGTGCCATTCAATGATGGGTACACTGGTCATAAAGGGAGGGTCAGCAACAAGACTCAGGTTGGCAGAAGCATTTTGACAATGCTCACTTAGTTGGTACTAAAGGGCCCAAAGTCTGCAAAAGTATTATCCCCCGTGGTTTCATGGTGTTTATGTTTAATTCGGACCCTGATGTCGCAGCAAAGATTAAGACTTATCAGACCAGGCGACATTTTTCCCAATGTTGGTGGGCCCGGGCTAATTGTAGCCTCAGTTTCCTGTTCTTAGCTGACAGGAGTGGCACCCAGTGTGGGGTTCTGCTGCTGTAGCCCATCTGCTTCGAGGTACAACGTGTTGTTTGTGGTTATTTGAGTTCATGTTTCCTTTTTATCAGCTTAAACCAGTCTCGCCATTGTCCTTATACCTTTGCCATCCGCAAGCCATTTTTGCCGAGAGAACAGCTGCCCACTGGATATTACCTCTGTAAACCTTAGAGATTGTGGTGCAGGAATATCCCAGTCGATTAGCACTTTCTGACATACTCAAACCAGCCGTCTGGCACCAATGCTACGTGTCGCTTAAATCACCTTTCTCCCCCATTCTGATGCTTGGTTTGAACTTTAGCAGATAGTCTTGAGCACGTCTACATGCCTAAATAAATCAGGTGGCTGCCACGTCATTAACGTGTGTGATAATAAGCAGTTGTATCGGTGTTTCTAATTAAGTGGCCGGTTGAGTGTACACCACACAAACCTTTCATCCAGTGGCCACAAATTGTGGACTGCTCTTTAACTCAGATGCTTCACATTTACTGGCATTAGCTCAAAGCGATCGGTCCCACTTTGGCAGGCACATTTCTATTGGTGTCGTCCGTTGACGTACCAATCCCGTCGCTCCGTTTTTCAATAGTAAGGTCACATACTGAGCCTATTAAATAAAGGACGTCGTCGTCACACCCTCTTGTGGTGTCCTCAACCCAAAGGCAGCCTCACAGGGCTTCCCATTTGTTAACCCTATCAGCGCTTGAACAGATTTGATTAAACTTGCTGCTTGCAATATCCTGTATGTACTGATGAGCCAAAACATTAAGACACGCAGGTGATGCAAATAATGTTGATCATCTTCTAAGGTATGGGTAGGGTTAGATGGTATGTGGACAGTTAGTGAAATGTGTTGGACGCAGAAGAAATGGCCAAGAAAAAGAGACAAGGTTCAAATTGTTATGACTGGGTCAGAGCATCTCTGACACGACAAGGCTTGTGGGGTGCTCCCAGTCAGCAGTGGTGAGTTCTGATGGGAAACCCTGGGTCAGAGCATTCTCGTGGACGTCAATTTGACACATTTGACACATATCTAAACATTGTTGCAGACCAGGTACACCCCTTCATGCCAATGGCATTTCAGCAGGATAATGCACTCTACCACACTGCACACCATGTTTGGGGGCTACCTTGGCCTCCAAATTCCCCAGATATAAATGTAATTGATTGTGGGATGTGCTGGACCAACAACTTCCATCTAGACTGCTCCACCTGACAACTTACTGGACTTGAAGAATACTACAGAACACCTTCACGGGTCCAGTAAAGTCCATGCCCCAGCCAGTCGGCACTTTTTGGGCGGCATGTGGATGACCAATAGCTGGTCTTAATGTTTTGTGTATACTTCACACCAACAAAGATCAAAGCACTTTTTGAATAATTGAAAAAAACTAATTTCTTAAAAACAAACAATGAAAAGAACAAAACTACAGACAAATAAATGACACACCTTGTACATAATATATATTAATAAAACAGGTACGGCTGATGACTCATCCCTGAGGCATCGCAAAAATGTCTGCACACAAATATTACGAGTCCCATCATCCTAAATGTTGAAGCTGGGAATGGTATACACAATTACTGAGGTGCAATCACATTCCCTTTGTATACAGAGACGTCAAATTGTTTAGATTGCAATTGCCAGTTGCTTTTTCACACATCCGTTCTAGCGGCGTATCTGTTATATACTCTACATCTGACATGCATGTTTTGCTTCTTCAGGTCCATGCCCTTAATTTGATGTCAGAAAGAAATGCTCCTTTGATCTTCTCACTTGAATGCTGAACTGGGAAGGATTTTAATTTCATGGCAATCTGACTTTGATTGTGTAATGGACTAGAGGAAGAATGATGTGCCAAGACATACTTACTGCCTGAACACCTATATTAGCTACTTTTTTGCCAAGACACTTTTCTGTTCTGCACACACAAACACACACACACACATACGCGCGCGCTCGCACACACACACACACACACACAAACACACACACACACACACGCACACACACAGACACACACACACACACACACACACACACACACACACACACACACACACACACACACACACACACACACACACACACACACACACACACACACACATACATTCTGTAAATCATTTAATCGGAATTGTGTTCACTCATCAGTTGTGTTTGGATCTTTGCGTTGTGCCTATCATCCAAATGCTAATGATTGATGGGCTATTGGGAACATGCTGTGGCATTTCTTATGATACTACGGAGGCGTTTACTAATATTTCTCTCAGAATCTCCAGCTGAAAGCTGCAGTGGACATTGTCGTTGTATCATTCTGAATATAGCAATTCCTCCAGATGTTGGCTGACCAGCTGAATTGGCATTATTATTTTTGCCTCAGACAACATTATTCTGGTTTTCACACAGTTTTTGATGACTTGGCCCGTTGAACATTCCACCCCTCCAAATAAATGCATAGCTTCTGATTTTCGTCATTTTCTGGTATAGCACATTGTTGGGTACTTTACAATGATGGTTAATCCATGGAAATAAGAACAGTTAGCTGTGGCAAGTCAAGCTCTTCAGAGTTTACAAACGGCTGTACTGGTTATGTTAAAGAGCTGGAGGGAAGGTCCCTTTCATTTTGGTCTCCCAAATCACACCCCATTCGTTAAGTAGTGCCCTACTTTCGACAAATGGTTTTGGTCAATAGTGGTGGTGCACTACATAAAAATTAGGATATAATTTTGGATAAACATATATACTAGTTAACTTATCATTGACATGGCTGGTTGTTGAACTTCTTCTTTGCTTTTTTTAATGGCAGCCCTGATGCCTTTCACTCTGCTCGGAGGTGAATACAAAATGAAAATTCCTCGCTATTTTCCTTTTGCAATTACTTCATGCTAAGATGTTGGTTCATGAGACTGTTCTGGACTTGAATTGACAATTCACGTGTATCTGAGCATATCACAACAGTGTGTTTGTGTTGTGGACGATGTAGCATTGCTCAATTAGGTTCATCCTGCCCATAATGTGTTGCCGGTTGAACCAATCCTATAATACAACATGATGTATCGGATATGGAAACCTTGGTAACAGTGATATTGATAGGTAAATCATTATTTATGAGCCTCCTCCTGCATTCTAGAACTTTCAATGACTGTTTCCATCAATGTTGAATGTTGAAAGGAAAGGCTGCCAATTAGAGAACGAAGTATTACAAAAATGATCTTAGTGCGGTAAGATCGTGTACATATTTATACTTATCTTATCATCTGAGATTGTCTAATGAGGGATTTTAGATAGATGACGCAGCTTACATAAACGTTTATTTCCATATTATAACAATAGGAAAACATTTGATTTTAAAGTACTGTTGTCAAGGCATACTTTTCTCACCTTCAAAGCAAATAATGTGTTTTTCACCCATATGTTGTGCTGTATTCACTACGACAATATCATCGTGTCGTATGGCATTTCAATTTCCATTTTGTTATTTTTGAATAGTCATGCAATTACAATTGTCTCACTGGAAGACAATGACTAACAGTTTCGTCTGAAACATTATCACTTTGGAGCTACTCTACCACCGGTCATCTTATCCTCTGTTCCTCTATGGACCTCGTCTACCACTCTTTTGTCCTTGCTGTTGCCCTGGTCTCTTGCTAGGTCCCATCTTTAACATAGCAACACAAAGGTGACCTGTCTTATGCATGAATAACAACTGATTACTGGTTGCACAATTGTCCAGAGACGTTTGTACACATACAGGAGAGGCCAATGTGACCAAATGCTGATTATGGCTGGGTAGTATAATCTGGGTATACGCATTAACCTGAGATACATGGATCGCTGGTGTTTTGTCTCTGATCTGGAGTATAACTGAGTTTGAGCTGTCAAACTGGTGATTGGCTACTTGTGTGGTTGTCAAGAAACCACACCCATCTTAATGTTGGGAGTAGGAAATCCCATCCAAATAATGGCCCTCAAATGAATGGCCATAAAAATGAAGCCCATCAAAATAATGCCCATCAAAATAATGCCCATCAAAATAATGCCCATCAAAAAAATGCCCATCAAAATAATGCCCATCAAAATAATGCCTATCAAAATTAAAATCATTAAAACAAAACGACAAGGTTATATCATTCTTCTCAAGGTATGTAGAGTTTATGGGATTATCATTAATGGGACTTCACGTCTTCTTCTATTCTTTTGCACAGTTTACAACCCAAACCGTAATCGGCACAACCGCACCAGGCTGCTTGTACGGTTTCACTTCAAACACTGTGAAAATCACAGAAAATCCATCCACAATGTCCACATAAAGAGCCTTCCATCCACCATGGAAAGATCCTTTAAACTATAAAGTGAAAATACTATATAGGTGTATAAAGAGGAGTTTGTTCAAAGAGTAGCAGTGGCACATTAAACTCGGATAAATTGATATGTTTCCTAGCAGATAATTGAGCAGTACGAACGCATCCGTCGCCCTGTGCTTTATCATCCGCTGCTGCCAAAGTCGGCTCTCTGCTGAAGCAGGTCTCACCTTAAAAGAGAAATCTCGCTACAGCCGAGAGACTCCGGCTTGTGCTGGGTGTCAGGGGCGGCGTAGCTTAGGCAAATCGTGGCAGAATGGAGTTTCTGATAAGGTCAGACGATGAAAGCAAAGACGGGACCCCGGAGAGAGGCGCCATCTTTTATCCTCGGCGATTATCCTCGAGAGTGTGTCCGAGCTGATCTCCCCTGCATTCTGTGGCACACTTTGGCCCGCCGCGGTTCAAGGTGTTAACACGGGTTCAGTTGAGGTATTGAGTCTACTGAGCCGGCGAGTGCAGGGGTCACCAATTAAATGTGATGTAACGAGGGTCAGAGCACCTCAGAGTCACGGCCATCCCCAGCAAACGGAATCGCTAGCACCAGGGCACATACAGTCAACGTGTTGTGGTTGTTATTTTCATTCTGTACTCAGGTCAGTTTTGTTAATGTTTGGTCAAGCGACCTCCCCATGCAATGACTGCCGGTAGTCTGCGATGCGTCGTCATCACCAGGCGCTGGGTTTTTTCATTTCATGATAAAATGTTACGGTGAGATTACGGAGAGACTATTTTCCGCTCGCCATTTGCAATATAGCACATATATGCCGTAGTAAACACGTCTCGTAATTGGAGTGTTCAGACGCTTAATGTAATAGACGATATCTAGATTGCTGAGAATCTTTATTAAAAGACGCCCGCTCAGTGACAGCGGGTGGCTGTGAAGTCCCACTGTGTGAGAAAGTGACGATTAAGACAACACAGGAGAGTTTTCCATTTCCTGATGAAATAGTAATTGCACCAGGCATGAACTCAAGGTAATGGGTCTTGGGTTGGACCAGCGATGACAAGTACGATTCATTATCCTGTTTAGATTAACTGCGTTTTCTTCCCAAGGGTAAACGAGCTAATTGTGTCTTTGGGGATTTGTCCGGCCTCAGTTAGACCCTAATGAATCACGGCGGACGAAGGGGTGTGGCGGTTGTCTAAAGGACCTCCTGCTACCGAGCTTATAGTGCTTATCTTTCCAACTGGTCTCAGACCAGTGGTCCTTTGTTTCACGGAATACGCCGCAACCAGCTTTGAAACGTTCCAGTGGGTTGAGGTAGCAGGTTTTCTCGTGTGAGTGTTCAATTCCCAACGCCGTTTCAGCTGGGAAGTGAGTTACGTGGACATTCTTAAAGGGAACGGCAGTTCATGTGATGTTATAAATGTTGGTTTGGTGGTCACAGTTGAAACTCGTCTCAGATCTGTGCCAACATGTACACATAAACTACAGCCCAGGCACTTACTGTATGAGCAGTACACGAGAACACATCTCACATGAGCACACAATAAATGCAGCCACGTCACGTTAAACAGGGGTCTGTCACCTCTGTTACGCATGACATTTCACTATTCGTCCTATACCATTTCTTCTGTTCCGAGTGCCAGTTGTGATTTCCGTATGTGCGTGTGTCTACATCTGCACGTCAGGCTAATCCAAATAGAGGAGCTGTCAGTTTAACACCACAGAGAGCTCCACCCCAATAGATCTCGGCCTACCTACGTGCATCGCATGAGGAAAGACTCTTACTGTACTCCACCTCAGAGCTACTGCATTCACTGGTTATGATGGCAGACTGCGTTTAGTCAATGTTTTAGTGCTTTAAGCTTTAGGACTTGTGTGTTGTTTTTGATTTATAGACAATATCCTTTTTGTCAGCTTTTTTATTGAGGTCTTGCCACAATCCACACAGTTGCTGACCACTGACATAAAACAACAGCATTTAGAACACCCATTTTAAACGTACGTGTTTGTGTTTTGCAAACAGTGCAAACGGAGCAAAACACAACCACGAACAGTCCGACAATTATTTCCATTTGCTACACTTAAATATGAATCTGGTGTGAGTTTATTCTATGTTCTCAGCTCTGTTACAGCTACCTCTGATAACCTATGTGTGTTTTAGCTCCTGTGCGTTATTGATTGATAACGCCTCAGTGTCCCTGAAATCCGCGTTAATCGATCTAGTTTTAAGCACATACAGCCACATTGACATTTTGTTCTTTGGCGGCCGGCGCTTCAATCGAGACACTCCTTGGGGGATGTCTGCTTTCTATTTTAATCCCATTCAGATGCTGTGGGAATTTGGAGCTCACTCAACCCCACAGTAAGCAAACACTACCATAACTAATCCTGCAATACGAACTGCCTCACTCCCAGTGCGATGTCTCCGAACGCTGTTAGTTCTTCTGAGAGCGGCTCCGGGGCTATCGATCGCTCGCCGTTCTGCCATCCCGGGTCTCCTGCAGCCCTTTGCTCTCCATATCCCAACTCCCTTTCTCCTCAGCCGTCACCTCCTTCGCCACCTTGGTAATGTGTGTTTTTAGTCATGGCTTGTTAATGGTCTTGCTGTCGTCTGTGTTGCCTTATGTTCCTCCACTGGTCTGTCAACTCACCATGTAGAGGCTTGGCAGACTCTGACACTCTGACACACACACACACACACACACACACACACACACACACACAGCCTTTGCTCTGATCCTCTCTTCTCTGTCTACCTCCACACGCTGACGTGATTTCCTGAGCTGTTTGGCACCCCACAACACCCATCCCCCATATCAGTACATTTCCACACAATTGTTCCTCAACCAGTGAGTTTTTCGTCTCTGCATTTTTCTCTGCTCACATTCTGGCTGCCGCACGTCGTGAAGTACACGCGGAATACGCGGTGGAGCTGGAAGCTCAGAATGCGGCCGTAACAAATCGATGGCATACTAAAAACAGTATTACAGCTGAGAGCGTTATATTCAGTCCATGTGAAGAATGAATGCGAGGAAAATGCAGGTCTCGAACAGCTCCTGTTTTCGCCCCCCTCTGTGTAGCATTTGATGGTGGTCACCATAGAAACAGATTATCTGTCGTGGAGATAGGAATTGTGGCCATAACAAACGTGTCCGTATAAAAAAAAACATGTTTTCTTTCAGACTAACATGCCCATTATGTTGGCTTCACTAAAGAAGGTGAGCTGAGTTTTTGAAAATGGTTACGCCAGCGTTCCCCCCGGTGGGTGAGAGGGAACGCGGAGAGCAGTCTCTTCAATAAGGCTGTTAATGAGCTTTATTGTGCGGATTTTGGAATGCACCCACTTACGTATGGACACTCCACTTTTTCGCTACGCTGTCGATAGTGCCATTACAAAATTGCTGGGCTCCCATCCAACATGAAACTGCTCAATAGGATGCAGGTCAAAGCAAAGAAAACCACAGTTACCCAACAGTGGATCATTGCGCGATCGCTCGTCCGATTTCAGATGATCAATGTTATCATCCTTATTGCGCCAGTCGCCGTCAAATGAATTTTTTTAGTTAGTTCCCGTTCATTTGATTCATGTCATGCTTCAGGAAAGTTCAGTTGAACTTTATTACAGTATTTGCATGTTCTTTACTCCCGGGGTAATTAACCAGGGGCCAAACACTTCTTGAGCCTATTTATCAAGCATGCATACTGACAAATGTGAGCAAAGCGTGCATTCATTTCTGCGATCAATATGAATGTTTGCTTGATAATCTTCATACATTTATGCAAAACCATGGCCAATTGTATGTACAGTGAAAAGTGGTGGAAAAGGCAAACCGCTTCTCAAACATACACTATTTATTGTGGAGATTTCTTTTTTCTGTGAATAAGAATTGAAATATGGTTCTGATTTCCTAGTTTTTCCATTTTGAATTCATGCAATATTCCTCATCCGGCTAGAGAATTCCATGTAATTTGACCATGTCAGCTGTAATTAAAGTAAGGACAATTCTGAAAAGCACAATAACTTGTTCAAATATAGACATTTTATTACTCAATGTTGAAGAATGTTAGCATACTGAGATAATGGGAGAATGAACGGGAAGCTGATTCTCTAATGGACGATTTGCCATGCATTCAAGAGTGCAATTTTCTGTTGTTGCAAAAATTACAGTGGATCGAAGTAAATGTACTTGAGAGAAGCAAACAAAGATGACAAAAACATTTCCGTTGAACACCCAAGTATCATCCCACACCTGTCAATGGGATCATATCAATAAAGCATCTCACCCAGAACGAACAAGTTGATGAATGCCCATAAACCGTTTCTCATACTTCCCATAAACTCTCACTCAACAGATTTTTCATCTTTAAGGGTTCCTGAATAAAAACCTAAGCAATAGGAACAATAGACATCTCCCAGATGAAATAACAACGAAGTAACTATTTAAATTATCTCACAGTAAATAGATTTTTGGTCTGCATGTATTTTATGTACAGTGTTTGGTACAAACATTTAAAAAAAATGTAAAGGAATGATTTTGACCATATATGGGTAATAATGGCAAAATGCAAATACAACCACTGACACTAAGAACAACAGATTTAATTAATTTGCTAAATCACATTCGTTTTTTTCCATACCCATACCACCATTTAAAATAACTTGTATATGCATCTATTAGAGTTTGTTTTCTAAATAACGCCCCAGGTGAGTGCAATAAGATAGAAGTTAGAATAAAACTGAATTGTTTTATGCTGTTCTCTTTAGAACCAAAATAATGAAAAGCCAACATTTTTTTATTCCACAGGCATGCAAAACAAAGGTGTCTATAAGTGGGGAAAACCTTACATCTTGGAGCAACCGAGGAGATTAGTTCATCTGAAGGTGGAACCGTTTGCATGTTAGACCTCATTCTCCACTGGCTTTTACGGTCAAAACATTTCTGTTGGAAAATATTTTTGCTCATAAAACGATTAGAACTTTTTATAAAGCCTCGCTGAAACCGTTACCATCTTTAGAATGTGGAGACTGTTTGGAAAACATGTTTGGGTGCGTTTAACATCTGCAGTATACGGCTTGTGCAGGAACTAGACAACCCTATAAAAGCATGGATACAGGGGTGCTTGTGGTCCTAGAGTGATCTGTCCAAGTCATTGCATCTGTCCAAGTCATTGCATCTGTCCAAGTCATTGCCTGGCTGCCTGTCTTTGTATCCTGGTGGTGGCACAACAACAGTGGGCTGTGCAAAATGTTCTCATGTGCACACGGCTGAATGTCTTGTTGCACTTTAGGGATTCCCTGTTGTAGGGCAGGGTCTGCTACAATCACTGTTGCTGACCGGGGAATGGGTTTTCATCCAAAACTGTTCTGGTTGAGAGATTAGGGCAATAACAACCCAAATGGCTCGGCAAAATGTGCATCAGAGGACACGTCTTGAACTTTAACTGGCCCTATTTTAACACTGTATTAACTGGTTGTTACATTTCTTTGCTGGTTCAGATTCATACACATCCGCACGACATGTGCATCAGAGGCAGCAGCTACGACCAGAGGAATGACTAGGCCACAAACTTTAACCCTCCGCAACCTGGGGCGGAATTGGAGAATTGGAAAGGGAGAGAGGGGATGGAAATAAATAACACTGTTTAAGCAGAATCTCCCCCTGAGGCCAGTTCAAATGAACACATCCGGACATACCAGGGTGAGCTTTTGTTACTACAGAGGACGTGACCAGGGGGCTGTATTTTATAATATTAGTCAATTCATGAATTATAGTACTCTGCATGAAAGTACAAAGACGTGGCAATTGAATAACAGATAAAACTAGAAAGAATGTATAGTTGATTTTTCTTGCTTCCGTTTAAACTTTGAAGTGTGAAGTTGGAAAACTATAGCTAGCAAAGGTCAGGAGTTTCAAGTGGCATTTGGCGAATATTTTCCTTTACATGGCAGGAAACATAATATAAAATATAAACTA
Source organism: Dallia pectoralis (assembly GCA_029465975.1). Lineage (NCBI taxonomy): Eukaryota > Metazoa > Chordata > Actinopteri > Esociformes > Umbridae > Dallia > Dallia pectoralis. The sequence continues at coordinate 15,324,666 of CM055731.1, read as the reverse complement.
GAGAACACCTACAGTTGGTAGATAATTTTTACATAAACTAGCTTTTAAAAGCTGATAATCCGTTGCATAAGCGCAATAATATCTCATGTCTATGTGTTATTTCATTTTTATCATGGCTATGATGGTGGGTGTGGTTTAAATGTCATAACACATTACCACTCCAGTACTAGGGCCACGATAACAGAATTACCTGGGCTTGTATTAGTGCTCAGTTGAAATATAATGAAATATAACTCAACAAGACAATAATTGAAAGGGAGTTGCGAGTGTAATGACATTTTTCCATTGGGTTCATGTTCCTGTCGTAAACACGCGGTGGGACCATGTTTTCGCAGATCGAGATCATTATACAAATGATTGCACGGGCCTCCCTGACCGACCTCAAGTGGGTTCTCAGCCTTAAGACCCTATTGGCACTTCGGGTCCCAGTTGTTGTGGCATATTGCCATTTAAAAAAGCCCTCGGAGCCGATGGGCGACAGTGCCGAAATAACACCCTGAATACCCCATTGGCGCTCAGTGTTCACTCTGGCACACGTGGGAATTGACTGAGTGTTGAAAGCTGTTATCGCAGTGCATTATCGAATGACGTCCGGGAACAGTGGCGGAAAAAACGTTGAACATAGCTTTCATTTAAGACGCACATGATCGCTGTCACATGATCTTTATAATGTATGAATGCGGACAAATGCCCTAAGACTTGTTTATCGCTGCAGGGCTGTCATTAAGTAATTAGTATACAGTATGTAATATTTATGTATGGGCTGTCATTAAATAATTAGTATACAGTATGTAATATTTATGTATGGGCTGTCATTAATTAATTAGTATACAGTATGTAATATTTATGTATGGGCTGTCATTAAGTAATTAGTATACAGTATGTAATATTTATGTATGGGCTGTCATTAAGTCATTAGTATACTGTATGTAATATTTATGTATGGGCTGTCATTAAGTAATTAGTATACAGTATGTAATATTTATGTATGGGCTGTCATTAAGTAATTAGTATACAGTATGTAATATTTATGTATGGGCTGCCGCTCAGCTTCTAAAGGACTTCGACAGAGCTTTGGGACCTTGAAGTGTCAATCCACCGTTATTCCAGCCTGAATACTTAGTTAAAGGGAACGTGACTTAGTTCCATTCTCTGGACGACATATGTTATAGTAAGTTGTCCATGTAATCTTATTTTAAGAAATTGCCTTTCGGATTATGGGTCAGTTGTGGTAAATACTGCTAAGTATTGCTTTTTCGGCTGCCTTGTGCTCTTAGACATTGGTAATTACATCTACAAAAGGTTGCATGGAGCTGTGCTCCGGGTGAATTGATTACAACGCAAGAAATCAGATCATGTATTAATAATCCTGAGAACATCTGCCAAATAACAGGGATCAGACGCTAATCATGAAGACTAACCTGTAACGTTATGTGGAAAAAAAAACATCTCATGTTGTCCCTCATTAATTCAATTTCGTTTTAATTTGTGTATTAATTTGTTTACGGAGAAATTAGTTGCGTGTTTACTGAGCCGGAATCTAATTCACGCCCTGGTCTCTGCAGAAAATCTGGAATATGGTACAAATTCACATAAGGATCGAAAAGGCCAGAGATTTTTATGCAGCCTTGGTGAGAATCATACAGACACAGACAGACCAGCTTATATGCAGAGTGATTCAAGGACTACAAGACACCGTGGTTGAGCCAAGTCCAAGGCTAAGTTGGGGAAGCGAAGCAACACACAATCCTGTACATTTGAAACAAAGCTCACACTATATAAACGCTTTCAGTGAAAACTGTTCTTAACATTCCATGTGCAGCTGTGTTTATATCAGCTTGCAAACCAAGCAGACATAATTATTCATCTTAATCGTTGGGAATTTTTAGTGTTTTTAAAAGGTCTGGGGATTTAGCCCCTATAAGCCACACCTGACGGCGCCACTGTTTTTTTCTGATTAACACACGGACTTCACGAACTGTAGGGCTGGACGATATGGCTGAAAATATATATCCTGGTATAATTTGAAGCATGGTAACAATATATATCACAGTATAGTTTGAAGCACGATAACAATATATATCACGGTATAATTTGAAGCATGGTAACAATATATATCACAGTATAATTTGAAGCAGGGTTACAATATATATCACAGTATAATCTGAAGCACGGTAACAATATATATCGCATTAGTTTCGTTTTTTTGAATGTCTAAACAAATGCATCTGAAGGTATGAAGGTGTAAAGCACTGCTATGGCAACTGCAACATCAGCATTACTATAATCTTAACAGTATTACTAGAACAAATTACCCAAATTACATTCAGACTTTAAGGTATTTTAAGAACATATATTTAGCAAAACTGCATTACAAAAACTTTTCAAAATACTTCCATCTCTGAAAAACAAGAACACAGTAATCTTTTTTGTTATATTGGCCCATTGCTGACTTTTGTTGTCATAAGGACTTTTAGGAAAATGACTGATAAAGTGATGTCTGATTTGCAGGACTAGCTTATTTCTTCAAATCGCTGCTCGGCGCTTCACTCGTTTGCGGAAGCCGCATTATTTTGCTTTCGTCATATTCCCGAACGTGTTTTGCAGTGATAAAACAGATTGCTTGTGTTACCTCCCTTTGCAACCACTGTGATCTGACATACATTGCAGATTTTTCGTTTTTTTTGCTCTTCGTCAGACTTTTTTAAAATCGGACCATGTGCATATGATGGAAGTTAAACTGTTTTCTTATCAACTCTTCTTTCGTTGTGTGCAGCGCTTTCTGGCATTTATTCGTTTATGAACAAAGCTCTATGGGAATACGACTCAGATCTTCAAAATTCTGTATAGGCTTTTAGTTCCTAGATTTTCAAGAACATTGTGTCCAAAGGAGGTTTGTAACAGTTCAATAATCTAACAACCCCTATTGTCACGTTGAGCGGTAGGCAAGACACAGGTGCAGTGGTACATTTAAAAGTACTTCAATCGAACGAAAAGTTGACATAAAACAATGACTGGAAAAAATGACCAAACTAAATACACTGGTAAACGAGGCAACAAGACACAGGTGAGAGGAAACAGAGGTAAACATGATAGAACTAATTGCCCGAGGGAAGACAGGAAGGAAAGACCACATAAAAGCATCTGGGCAAAGAATGATCAAGGGAGAGCATGACAGGACAGGACAAACCCACTAACAGATACTGCATTCGGGTCTTGTTCCTCAGGGATCGTTCCACCTATAAGTATTTAGCCATTTTATTTGCATTATAAGGGAATACAATTAACATAAGCAGGCTATAGATAATGCCTTTTTAGAACAAATACTTGTCTTGACAAGCCTGTGGGGTGTTCTCAGTCAGCAATAGTTACCACCTCCTGATCTAAGAAGGTGGTCTAAGAAGGGACAAACCACAATCCAGCAACAGGGTGTTGGACATCCAACACGCAAGAATACAAGCGAACGCGAGCAAGCGCCAAAACTGGAATTTGGAGCAGTGGACGAAGGTTGCCTGGTAGAACAAGTTCGGTTTTCATTTTTCATCACGTGGACGACCGTGTTCGCATGCACCACTTACCTGGGGTAATGTAGGCATCTGGATGCACTGTGGGTAGTGATGGCATCTGGATGCATTGTGGGAAGTGATGGCATCTGGATGCACTGTGGGTAGTGATGGCACCTGGATGCATTGTGGGAAGTGATGGCATCTGGATGCACTGTGGGTAGTGATGGCACCGGAATGCACTGTGGGAAGTGATGGCACCAGGATGCACTGTTGGAAATGATGGCACCTGGATGCCTTGTGGGAAGTGATGGAACCTGGATGCACTGTGGGAAGTGATGGCACCAGGATGCACTGTGGGAAGTGATGGCACCAGGATGCACTGTGGGAAGTGATGGCACCTGGATGCATTGTGGGAAGTGATGGCACCTGGATGCACTGTGGGCAGAAGATAGTGTGATGTTATTGGCAATGTTTTGCTGGGAAACTCTGGGTATTCATGTGGACGTCAATTTGACACGTGCCACCTAATTTAAACATTGTTGCAGACTAGGCACACACCATTCTGGCGATGGAATTCCCTGATGGCAGTGGGCTTTATCAGCAGGATATTGCATACTGCATATATACATAATAATATTCTGTCAGCAGAGCAGAGAGACAGTAGGTGGAAGTATTTGAGACAGGAGGCAGGAGAGATGATATAGAAGAGTGGGATTATGGACATAGAGAATGGAGGAGGGAGAAAGTGAAGAGTAGAGATGGTGAAGGAGAGAGGGGGGGAGAGACAGGAAAGAAATCGGGCGACGAGTTTGAAAGATAAATACACAAGAGAGGGAGAAGGGGAGTGAACAGACTGACTGTCTTTTTGACAATATCTGCTATGTGGAGGAGGGAGAGAGAAGGGCTAGAATGGAGAGAATATAGAGTGAGGGAGGGGAAAAAGTTGATGTGGGAAAAGTGGGATGAGAAAAAAAATGGAGGAGAGTGAGGGTGTAGGAAAAGACAGAGTGCGCAGGACGAGAGGTGATAAGAAACTGCACCGAGGGAATAAGAGGGAAAGACGAGGTAGAAATAGGGGGAGGTAATATTTATATATGCAGGTAAGATAGAGAGAGAGAGAGAGAGACAGAAAGTAGTACTTTAGAATTACGTCCATTTCTCTATGCATCGTTTTGTTGACGTCCCTATACTTATAGATACATTCCTATCAGGTTGCCGTTTTTCAGTGATGCCACGTCTACAGTAACTGAAATGCAATGTCAGAAAGCATCCTTCTCAACTTCCTGGAAATTAACCTTGATGTTGGAGATGTCACACCATGTTTATTTTGTGTTCTTTCATTCAAAACAACTTAGGAAATCAAGAAATGGTCACCTGCATTTGCCATGAGCCTGCCTGAATGATAGAAACACAGTGAGACATAATTCTCCTTTTTCTTAGGCACTTTTGAGAACAAACGTGTCATTACAAGATGTGAATGTGGTCCCGTGCATGTTGATATATAAACAAATGAGTTTAAAGCAAAGCTTATTGGTTCAATTGACCCCCTGTCATTGCCAATATAGATAAATAATAGTATTATAAATACGCTCCATTTCAGTTCTTAACCAAGGTCACAAATAACAATGTGGACCGACTGAATAAATGTCAGTCTCCGGGTGACTTCGAAAGAAGACATCTACTTATTCCTCGTAATGTTTCTACGCGTCTGCACGTCCTTTGGTGCGTACCGAAGTAGCATAGCAATCGCATCCCTAGCAATGAATTACAAAACGGTATTTCAGGAATTAAGACGCAGCGGCTTTTATTCTGTTATTCTCTGGCGTAGAGAACGAGTCTTCGATCTTCAGGGATGAGCCGTATGCATAATGCATCAGACGAGTCCTTGTTGCTTGTTCTCAGGTTCCCAGGGTTTAGCGTTTACGCATTAATGAGAACGAGGGTATATCTGTTTCGCAGCAGTAATAACGGTGACACTTTATTTTAGCACTATTATAGCAGAAGAGCAATTAAGAAATCAATGTTGTGTTTTTTTTCTTCATTTTGTTACGGTTGTTTGTGAGACAATGATGGGTTGTGTGTGAGAAAATTATGACTTGTTTTCTGGCCAGACAAGTCGACACGGGAACATTGGAAATGGCTAGCTTCACTCATGGTATTGCCCGTCTTCTACAAAGAGATGACTCAATGGACCCTGGCAGATATACTGTAACAGTATTTAACTTCTCTGACTTGTTTAAAGGACACAGAATGCCGCTGGTATGAACAATTTAATGGCAAATGCGGGGAACTTCCTTTGTCACGCAAACACTAATTCATCGCGTCAGTTTTGTGAGGGATATTGTTTGTTAAATGAAAATAATCTCGGAGGAACACTTCATTGTTGGGACTGAGCTGAGGGCACTGTGCCATGCATGTAATTGAATCACGGCTGCTCTTTGATTCTGAAGTGTTTGTTTGAGGCTGTGCAAGTGAAATATTTAATCTCCTCAGCATTAGCCGTGCACGTGTGTACCTTCTACATGGACAATTATAAGTCATTATCTGGATAGTGGGTGCCACCGCGCTGATTTACTGACATAATGACAATCCAATCATCCGTTGTCTTCTTTTGTTCGTCTCTTTTGTCTGCCTGACAGGAATGACTTGCCAAGCGAGGACGTCTTACACCGAGGACGAGGTGCTCTGGGGACATCGGTTCTTTCCGGTAATCTCCCTGGAAGAAGGGTTCTTCAAGGTGGACTACTCCCAGTTCCACGCCACGTTTGAGGTAAACACCCCGCCTTACAGCGTGAAGGAGCAGGAGGAAAACCTGCTCATGTCCTCCCCTCTCATGGCTCCGTCCCTGTGCAACAGCGGCAAGGGGGGGAAGAACAGCTCCATGGACTGCCTGGAGAGCCTGGAGGACAAGGAGAGCACCACCACCAAGCTGCCGTCCAAGCTGCAGAAGATGCAAGGGGGCGGCTGCGGCCGGGACGGCTTGCCCATGCCCAGGAAGCTGCTGAGGATGAGCTCCACCACGTCGGAGATGATCTACCCCGGGAGCATGGGAGACCTGCCACTGAAGCTGCAGCGCATCAGCTCCGTCCCCGGCGTCTCCGACGAGAAACAGGGGAACAAGATGGCCTCTAAGATGAGCTCGGATCTTATCAGCCAATCCGTGGCGGACTTGCCCCCGAAGCTGCAACGGATGCAGGGGGGAAGGGGGATAGGCGGGCGAATGGACGGACACCTGCCGCCGAAACTCAGAAAGATGAATTCTGACCGCTTCACGTAGAGCGGCCGGTCAGACTTATTACACACCCTGAGCCCTTATTCCGACCAGTTTCACGCTTTCAATTTATCTAAAGGACATGTTTCTTATACTCGAGAACATTTAGTACAGAAATAAGTACACTATACCTTATTTAAAGTAGGGTGATGGAATACAGCACATATGTTCCCGGATGGCTGTGGACATGCCAAGGAGGCGGAGCTCTCAGATCTCTTCAGGACGACGTATAATCAGCACAATCGGGCATGTACGATAGTCTTAGCGCATGCAATAGAGATTCTCTCATTTCTGGCATGCCATTTATTGATATTCTTTTACAGAAATGATTTGAACTGTGACTTTACTGTTACTTCCGGAAAACAGTCGCACAAAGCCATACGGTTTACTAATTCGTTTTGAGTTGACTGCTTTAGTTGTTTAACGTGAAGTTGTGTGGCGACGTTCTGTCCAATGCATGCTACTCTGACTGACCTAGCTAGACGAAGGTAATAGAAACAGATATTAAGCCTTAACTATATTACCTGGTTGCCATTTCCAACCTTTGTTCACAGCTGTATTTTTTATGTATTTCATGTATAGGATATTTTACCATGTGCCGATTTTCTCGAGTTCTTAGTTCAGCAATTACACTGTACGCCGCTGGACGATGCAATCTATATTTAAAAATGCATGGTCCACAACATATGACAGATGGGAACTGGGCACAATCTTATTAGGCGATGTGAACTCACTTTTTAAGGCAACACTTAGGTTGAAGTAGTCAATACTCTGGCCTTACAAGAACATCATAACCCATGCACTCTGATCTATCACTCGCTTTATGGCAGGTCTTTTTTTTTTCAGAATATGCCTCTATTAACATGGACGCAAAACAACCGAACACATGGTCGGGTGTGCCCACTTTAACTTTATTTCAGAAATTTTAATCATTTACTGAAACATTTACATTAGAACACGCGCACCAAAATTTCAACTTAAGTGTTACTGCAAAAATATAGATTAAGAGGTGGACCTATATTTAGGAAAAAGTCACCACCTTTGTCTTAAGAGTTCATAAGCTCCCTCTTTACCTAAAGCAATAACTTTATTATAATGACTATAACTTTATTATGAATATAACAACTTTCTAAAGCCACAGGGTCGGCAGCAGGTCCATATCCAGTGTATTTACGGATTTCATGCCTTAGAATCTGGTCTAACATCAAAGGAATAGATAACGTTGTATAGTACGTTGCCTTACGTAATACGTAAGGCGGTGTGGGTTCTGCAGGTATCAGATTACGTTAGGACCTGGCGAACGATGTAAGCTATGCTGTCCACTAGGGCAAACATAAGCACCGATTTACCATCGAGTAAATTTGCTAGGGCTTTGTTGACAAGAATGGCGAATGGCCGTTTTGCTAGGCAGTTGTTTTTCTTTGTTGTTTTTATGCCTTTCCCAAACCTTAACCATTACGTAACCGCTCGGAATGAATGCCTAAACTTCACTTTGATGCTTAGGCGTAGGCATCTGCGCGGCGTAGGCTAAACGTCACGACACGGCGTGATGACCACCAGCCGAGGCGCTGCGCCACGTGGTGTCATTAAAACGTCAAGTCATGACTCAATTCTGCCGCCGCAGCTAGGCCGCGGGTCGCGTTTTATTTGGAGAGTGAGTTGACATTGTATGATACCTTTTCAGGAATAAAGATCTAAAATACACTCTCGCCATGTTGATTTAATGGGACACAGGCTTTACCTTTTTCTTGACACTATCAAATTAAAACGGGTCGCGTGGGAGTCAAAAACGTGTATTCGCTAATGGCCCAGTTGATATGTATGTAAGAATAAGAACCGCTGGCTGAATAGAGATACCCGAAGAGGCTGGAATAAGTGGATGCAGCAGCCTATTGAATCAAGCTTGCCATCAAGTTAAGTCGATTGTGCTCCGTCCAGAGTTAAGCCTTCAGAATCTTAAATAATCTTGTGATGGAATATAAGAGCTCTTGATGCCATTTGGCTTTGTTCTCCGTGTTCCGGTGCGGCGGTAATCCTTTTAATGCACCTTAAATCAGCACTTACCTCCGCAAGGCTAATTTCACTTCATCACCATGGAGATCTTTGAACCAAGTGCCATTTGCCTTCATCGTCCGCCCTGTGAATGCCGGCGTTGCCCGGTTTACTTTCCATTAAAGGTTTAATAATTGCATCCTTACAGAAGACAACGTCAGCCATGTCGCATTCATTAACTTGTGTGCACTTTCAAGTGACATTGAAATGCTCCAAACGTCTTATAATGTGTAAGAGACTCTGGCGCAATTTCTCATAGCCGGGCAATTAAGTTGAATTATTGGGCCACGTTAAAGATTTGGTGCAAGCGAAAGGCAACTTTGCAACACTAAGTTTGCCCCAGTCCATTTAAACTAAAATTGTAAAAATAATAGCGAGACTATATAGCCACTTACGTATATTGATGCAGACACATCATAATATGGTTGTAGAAAGAAACTTTGAAAGAGAGCATTGTGCAATTACGCGTCCACTTGCCAAATATAAGTACACATTTGTGCCGTCTAATGTTATTACGCGTTCCCTCGTTCCACAATGTAACTAATGTTTCAATGTGTTTCAAGTCCAACTGCTATTAATGTTGACCAAGGCTACTTCCAAAACGGGACCTTTTGACATATAACCACATACAGCCGCTACCATTAACTTCACATTACAGATATTGAACCAATATAGATAGGATGGGACCCGTTCATTCACAGCCTTGTTACAATAGTTCAAATCTAAATCGTTCGATCAAGACGGCTCCACGGGTTTTCCTGTGTGTCTGTGACATAGTTATTAGAGCAACTAAATATGAAGTGTTGCCAGGAAATTCACTATAGTCAAACAGAAAATGCCTGTTGATACCTGAAGAGTGAAACACTCAGCGATGTAATAAAGCGGTGTAATTCACCCACGATTCTTTCCTACTAATAACATGTAATATGAGGCTCCCTATTGTAGGAGAAACACATTCAGTCTGCATCTGATTAGGCAAATGCATTCAATTTAGAGCCGATAATGCACTTATCCATTTTTTCTCCCGTCAGCGGGTTCCATAACATCTAAAGGGCACCCGAAATAAACGCTCTCTCTCTCTCTCAAAACTTTTCGTTTGCCAAATAGCCAGAATTATATTCCGTTTAGCATTTCCACTTTGTTTTCATATCACAACAACAGTAGCACTGAATATTCAATGCTAAATACAGCCTGTCGACGCTCTCGGTGAGTGACAGCTGAACAGACACTTTAGGAATTCCACGTTTAAATCGGTTCAAGTAGTTGGTTTATCGACTCGTCTTTGATTAAATTATAGAAAAGTGTTTCCATCATCATTATCATCATTGCATCCCATTACTGACATACTGTGCAGTGTTTGGTTGATAAAATACAGAAAGGGAAATTCCACGCGGAGAAGGAAATGCCTGGTGTAGCATGTAATGACGTGCTTTGAGGTTAGAGTGGAGATGTCCTTCACGTTATACGGATGATAGTCTCAGATTAATTCATCATCCCAGGGTTCTTCACATTATAGGGTTGATAGTCTTAGATTAAATTATCATCCCAGGGTTCTTCATGTTATACAGATGATAGTCTCAGATTAATTCATCATCCCAGGGTTCTTCACATTATAGGGATGATAGTCTCAGATTAATTCATCATCCCAGGGTTCTTCACGTTATAGGGATGATAGTCTCAGATTAATTCATCATCCCAGGGTTCTTCACGTTTTAGGGATGATAGTCTCAGATTAATACATCATCTCAGGGTCCTTCACGTTATACGGATGATAGTCTCAGATTTATTCATCATCCCGGGGTTCCACAATTAAAGACACACGTGACAACGCGGTGCTGCACTTGTGTGTCCATGTGTCATGCTATGTTACGTCGTCAGAGAACTTCAAACCGAGGTGACAACCTGCTTGTATCCAGGAATCCAAGTCGATTTTTCCTGAGAAATGAGTTTGCGGAACTATCTAGTTCTCATTATTTCGATGTATGTGTAGTACCTCTGCATTTCGACACATCTAATCCGGACGTGTGCACAAACAGTGCTGGTTGTTATTTGGGACTTGAAGACGCTCAAGGCGCCATTGTATTGCTGTACAGATTAATGGTACCCTGACACATTTTCACAAGCATGTGGAGGTGTCCTTTTCTTGATGCTGTAGATATGTCTATTAAACATCTAGATATAAGTGTTGAGCTGATATTGAACTTGTTGTTATTGTAACATTTAAACGGTTTGACAGTTACGCTTTGCTTGCATAATCGAAAAACAAATGTTGCGTTGGGATTGATCCAGTCTTCTGTTGCCTCTAAATCTGTAACGCAGACTGCCCTCTCGTATATCCATATGGTACATAATGACTCCGACACTGGCTAAACGCTAACAGGAGTGACGGGAGAAGTGCTTCACAGACAGCTATAGCGGTGGAGATATCGGCGATTGGGTTTTTGCAGAATTTCAGTGATCATAGTTGAGTCAGCAAGTCAGGGTTATTACTGTGAGGGGAATATTAAAATGTTTGGAGAGAGGAGAGAGACGGAGAGAACGGAAAGGACAAAGAACGAGAGGGGACAAGAGAGGAGGGGAAAGATAGAAATAGACAAGAGGGACGGGAAGTGAGGGAAACAGAGAGAGAGAGAGAGAGAGAGAGAGAGGCTGTGTCCTGTTGTTATTTTTGTCTGATTCTGTGAAGGCTTGTTCGGGCAAATTCCTGTAACACAAACAAACGCCAGTGAGTGTAAAAGCTATTTTTAATTTATTGATTGAAAAAAACATTAGGACCTTTGAGACATTTGATGCGATACCAGAAAGAACCGGAAAAAAACGAAAGGCCATATCAACTGAAAACTGTCTATATCCGCTTTGAACCAGTTAGGGAAGGATTTTAAATGGTTAGACAAACGTTATGAGCCCACGTGAATAGACAGACAATTAAACACAGTGCATAAGATCAATAGAGGATAAATCAATTCACATGCACACACACACACACACACACACACAGCAACACAGTCCCGCTCTTACTCTCTCTAATCTTCCTCTTTTTATTTTTTCTGAAACATGTGCCTAAAACTCCCCACGCCACACATGGACACACATGCACACACACACGCACAAGTGCACGCTCACACGCACAGCCTAACAGATGCCTCGTCTCTGGTGTGTTGTATTTGTAAGATAACTCTGGTGTAGGCGTCTGCGAAAAACAGCTCTGCACCTGAGTCGCCTGTAGCGAATGCACTGGAAAAAGAGCTGAGGCGGAATCACACCACGGCTACTCTCCCTGGAATACTGAGCCTGTATCCCAGCTAGCACAATACACCTTCCATTGCACACTAGTTCTGACCGTAATCTAGGGCTCTGGTCAGAAGTAGTGCACTATGCAAGGAATAGGGTGCACTTTGGGACACCGGCTCAGTCTTGACTGCTCTGTTGATGCTGCCTTATATTTCCCGTCCCCATCTCGTGTTTTCTGTAAGATCCCCATAAACTGTTGCTCTCCTCCTCTACCTACATGCAGTGAGCACTCTGCTTGAAGGGCTCAGGGAACGCTAGGGGGTGCCTTACCAAAAATATATCAATGTGTCACTGTCACTCACTCAAATATATGCCGTGTCTTATGGCTAGGTCATGGAAAAATCTGTACAGTTTCAAACTGGGACGCTCTCTCCTCGCCGCGTGGCAAATTGTGTGGAACTGAAATGAAATGGCAAATTCTTCTCTTCTGCCAGCTTTCAAAATGAGAAGAATTTGCGTGAAATGTGTTTCAAATGACTTACATTTGAACATAGAACGTTTTCGATTTGCAGGAAATGTATCGTGAATCCTGAGAAGGGAGCGCGGAATGTTAGAAGCTCTTCTGATGATTTGGTTGACTGTATAACTGTTTCTGGATAGTGATCACATCACAATGGTGAACTTGTACAATCAAGGCGAGGCGAATCATCATCTAAACAGTTTTTATCTTTGTTTAATTCTGGCATTTTCTACACAGCAGACTCGATAAGGATGACAGCTGTTGATGGAACAAATGAAAATAAATGATATCCAAAATCACTGCATGCCATATTCTCCAATTAAGTATGTTTCGCTGCCATGTACAATTGACAGCCGAGTGACTGCTTTGCTTTGGTATTGTTATGTGCACTAACTATTCCTCTGCCCATTTCTGGAACAAGTTAACATAGGCCTACTTTGTTTCTTTTCTTTACACGGACAAATGTGTTTTGTACACTGAAGTCGATTCATTTCGATTAAATAATTATATGTATTGGGACGGCATTTCCAGGAATGTCATGTCAACGTCTATTAAAGAAACCGCTGAAGTGATTTTTCAGCATAAGCAAAACCAGGACATGCTTATCAAATGTATTGCCATGAGGAATCTTTTTCAGCAGGCTGCTTGGGCAGAAATAAATAATATCAGTGCTGTTCTGCCATCTGTCCATCTGGACATCTACGCGGATGCACTGAACGAAGGAAAAATGGGACTTAACAGAGGACCCTGCCACACGGACGAGATGCTTTTATGAACGTTGAACACAATGCGTTTATCCCTACCGATTCTGAATCGACTTGAGTGCATCATTTTGTTTAGCTTGTTTCGAAAGAATTCAATAAACTGAACAAATGATCCGGGCGCTTGAAGCATGGGCCACTAGCACTGAAATGAAACAAGTGCTCAGAGATAATCCATGCTTGCTAAAAATAAGCCTCTCCATACGGGGGTGGGACTTCACTCCGCGGTATCTTCTCTCTGCTCTGCTGCTCGGGAGCTCCGTGGTTTCATAAACCAATCCCTCGTTGCATGTGTCACGTTATTTAAAGTTCCATGCACACGCATACATGACACCGTCATTCACACTTACATGAGCATTCTGTACGGGAGTTATGTCGACATTTACAAGATCAATCATAGTTGCGTTTAACAGTGGAAACGCTACCTAGGCAATGATGTTTAACCTAGTGCAAATAAATCCCGACTCAGTGTAATATTGTCAACGAATGAAGTCGTTATGAGGAGAACTCGTTAATGATGCTTTCTAAATTCTTTATGAGGGTGTTTTCCTTGTTACCTAGCAACTCGACAGCCTACAAATTAAATCAACGTTTGAAATGAAAAGACCCCGAATTATAGACCTCAGTTGGAATTCCATCACTTGTTAACGTTTTATCAACATAAATATTAATTTTGGAGCATTTCATTTCGAGTCATGTGATTATCATAATAGCCTTTATCTGTCTTTGGTAGAAATGGCCTGCTAAAAAGCTATCGAGGCATTTTTGGGGCTTTCTCTACCAGTGAGTCCCAAAGTCCTTGTACAATAACGTTGTAATTAATATTTCAAGAGTTACCTTCTTGCTATTGTGGTTGATTAGTTGCTTTGGCTTTAAGGTGAACTGCGCTCTACATCAGAATATCCTCCTGGGACAGTTTACTGCTGAACTGCAGCACAGAGCTTCTAGTATATTTTCCCTGTGCACTTGACTGTTCATTAGCCTTCACAGTTTAAGCCCTTTCGCCCTGTCCATCTCTTTTTCTCGCTCTCCCAAAACCCAGATTTTTGTTCCATATGTTTGTAAACGGGGAGCATTTAAATGCACTGTAGGCTTTAGCACTGCATGCTAACACCATCTACAAAAAGTCCAACCAGATCAACTACAGACAGGTCATTGACTGTTATCACACAGTTTCAACTTGACATCACTAGCCAGACTCTTGAGGCCCTGTGTCTCTCATTGATAAATAATAGATGCGTGATGGTTTAATCTTGGTCCAATTCTTTACTGGGGCGAAATAATTGGATAGTTTCCTCCACTGCGGGGTGAAATCACTTTAAATAGAGACTAAGCAAAGCAAAGCTAGAAACCTTGTTTTACCTCATGTATTTCAATGCTATGAAAAGACGCCACATCATTTTCACAACCACTATGGTTCACTGCTAGAGCCTACAACTCCCTAACCTATAATTCACAGGGAGCTAATTCAACAAAGTCTAGGTCTTCAGTGGGACCTTATTATCTAGCATGCTGCTTTCGAGGGCAGCAGTTAGAACTGACGCAAGATATTGGCAGTCAGGGGTCTTAATTACCTATTGAGGAGCAGAGCAACCACACCAAGACAGACTGCATTCAACATGTGTTCCACTTTCTAGGACATCAGAATATTACTTATTTACATTACACTACTGGCAATAGTAAACACCAGTACTGCCATCGCAGGTTTGATGAAAGTGCACGCACTCTTTGGACCTGTTCCAAACATAAGCCCTAACCTAGACCAGTCGGATAATAACTGAACTTGTTAATAACTGAAACCGTAATCCATATCTATTGCAATCCATCAATTTAACCATCCAACGCTACATTGAAATTGACCCTCTGCCCTGTGGGTTTTACTTCGAGTCTTCATACAACCGTAAATGAGACTGTAATAACGGGTTCTGAGTTTACTTAATTATTTTTTGGAGCATCTTCACGGTACATGCTGAATTTACTTTTTTATTTTTTACAGTGCATGCATTGATTGTTCGCTGACGTACAGCCGGTTGGAACTTTAATTACCGAGTGACGCCTTTGAGTCTTTTAGTGCACAGTCATTTTTGAACCACTTGACGTGTACATTCTGCTGGAAAGTATAATATGAACCACGGTCTTACAGGTCAAACAACGTGTCAATGCTGAGAAAGATGTGATAATAATGATGGTTAACCGCAGGTCCTGTGTTCAAGTGATTCAGAGTGGGAGTGCAGATCTGGGATGATTTATGCTTCGTGCTTACGATTATAATCACTATAATTATATGGACTGGGGAGGACTGATCCTAGATCTGAATTTCGATGTTGAGGAGTTACATAAAAAAAAAGCCACCTGGAGAAACACACGACCAGAAGAAAAAACAATCACCATGTCCAACATCCTTGTCTTGTATCTGACCATGCTACTGTTGATCAAACTCTATAGCACCTGTTTCCTAAAGCTTAAAAGGCTAACTGTTTATACAAACATATATTTCAAGTTTGAAATATACCCTTCTTTCTGTTTCACCCTATTTTATTATATTTTTTAAAGCTCGGCAGGACAGTGGTGGCATGGCAAAACCACGCTAATTAGAATAGGAGCCAGAAGAAATGAGGGCGCTTGCATAGAAGGAGACAATGAGATCTACACTGTGGGAGACACTGACAGCCTTCTCTGCATGGGAAAATGAAAGATACAGTCAATTATGGAGCTGCTTGTCTGATGGAATGAATCACTCTATATCTGTAATGTAATACATTGTCAAGCCAAAAGAGCAGGTCCACGGAATCATTTATTTCTGGAGAAATCAATCAACAATGTCATTGTTGCAAATAGGACCGAACTGCCCTGTATGACGTTTGATGGACTGTCAAACTGGACCTTTCATTTATGATAAACATGAAGAAGTGAGGACATTTTGTTATTGTGATCGTCATAATAATCTGTACACGTGTTAATATATGCGTTCACTTATTGACTGCAAACAGCATGGCTAGTGAAAACACAGAGGATGTGTCCCGTGAAACAAATAGCAGATTACCATGCATGCAATATGTATTTATCTGTTGGCTCTGATGTCTAATCAGACACCTGTAGTGTTTATCCCGGTTGGAGGCCGGATAGCAAGGAGCATTTCAGTGAGCTAGACTTTCTACGCAACCAGAAGCACTTCTTAGGGTAGTAGCTTGATTCATATGAACTGTTATCATGACGAATCATTTGTGTGGAGCAGAGTTTCTGAAACCCAAGACGTAGGTGAAAAGGAATGTAATGAAAGGAATCCTCGCTCTCAAGCGCGGTTACGGACACCAGCCCTCGTCGGCGCACCGAGCAAGCACCGCTGGGCACACTCCACACCCGCTGAGCACACTCCACACCGGCTGGGCTCTCCACACCCGCTGGGCTCTCCACACCCGCTGGGCTCTCCACACCCGCTGAGCACACTCCACACCTGCTGGGCTCTCCACACCCGCTGGGCACACTCCACAACCGCTGGGCACACTCCACACCCGCTGGGCTCTCCACACCCTCTGGGCACTCCACACCTGCTGGGCTCTCCACACCCGCTGGGCACACTCCACACCCGCTGAGCACACTCCACACCGGCTGGGCTCTCCACACCCGCTGGGCTCTCCACACCTGCTGGGCACACTCCACACCCGCTGGGCACACTCCACACCGGCTGGGCTCCCCACACCCGCTGGGCTCTCCACACCCGCTGAGCACACTCCACAACCGCTGGGCACACTCCACACCCGCTGGGCTCTCCACACCCGCTGGGCTCTCCACACCCGCTGGGCACTCCACACCTGCTGGGCTCTCCACACCCGCTGGGCACACTCCACACCCGCTGGGCACACTCCACACCCGCTGGGCTCTCCACACTGGCTGGGCTCTCCGCACCTGCTGGGCTCACTCTACAACCGTGGATGCGCTGGAGGCAGCAACTTGGACCACCAAATCTCATTAAATTGAGCTCATTTTAACGCTACACAAGCAACTTTTTTGGTTAATTAAGGAAGTGCACTGTTTGTGTGTATGGCACTTAGCTGAGCTCAGCTGTTCTGCTCTGCTCGATCTCCACCGGCAACTGCTGGTGTGTGAACCCATCACTTGCTTTCCCTCCCTCGCCTATCGCCCCTATAGCGTTGCATCTCTTTACCAGCTGTTTAGACTAGAGCATATATACAATACATATGCCACCAACCAGCAGGCAATCTTCCACAGACCGGCTCTGGTCCCAGGAGAACAGCCTGCCAGCATATCTCTCATTAAAAAGTCAAGTTTCTTGCCATGACGCCTCATTCATAGAACCCAAGATATGCAAGTTCCTACATTAAGCAACACACTTGTATTAAGGTCAGAATTTGGTTAGAAGAAAATGCTTAGTTTTGAAGCAGCTAGATTTCCGTTGCATTATATTCCCTTCATCACACAGTGGATATGGTGACTAGTCGTGCATAGAAACAGAGACGTGTGGCCTGACGTGCTTTGCAAAGCAACTGGAAAAGGAAAGAAACACGACAGCCCATTTAAAATGTTTAGTCACGCAAGCCTTATATTACCAAGCTAACATCACAGCTAGACAAAGGCAACCATGCAAGTCAATACGATATCCCAGGTGCGAAATTCCGTAGAGCACTTCAGCTGGCACCTTGGGAAACCAAAACAATCAGAGAACCAGGGAGCGTTAATTAAATTGTTATATTTTAAAATTGGAATACAACTAACTTAGCACTTCAGATGCGCATGTTATCTTTTGTTGGGGCTACGCTAATTATTCCTTTGTCGATTAAATGTTATGTAGCCTATTATTTATTGCAGATTTTAGTGTGAATTGCCAGTGAGTGGCCGGAGCAGAAATACAGAACTGATTTCCCGCCATCAAACCTACGTGGCGATGACCAATTCAAGGTGCTGATGGGTACCGTTTTGAATGGATCGCCTAGGTCAGGGGTGTCCAAAGTCCGGCCCGCGGGCCAACTGCGGCCCGCGGTCCAGTTTTTATTGGCCCGCAGCAAATTCTGAAAATATAATTGAATATGGCCCGCACAAGAAAATTGAGCTCAACTCTGTTGCACTTCTCAGTTTCAACACTAGTTGGAGCCAGCCATGGAAACGGTGCTTCTCCACTAAACAAAATTAAGCAAACAAAAACTTTTACTGCGAGTCACCAGAAATGGCAGCACCAAAGAAACGCAAAATAGCAAGTGAGTGTAGAAGATTTCAAACACAGTGGGAAAATGAATATTTCTTCAAAGAAATCAACGTAAAGTGTATCTGTTTGATTTGCAATGATGATGTTGCTCTGATGAAAGAGTATAATGTCCGTCAGCACTATGAGACCAAACATCAGAGCTACACATCAGTACACCAGTGCCGAACGAACGCAGAAAGTCAAGCAAATGGCAGCTAGCCTGCAAGCTCGTCAACAGGTGTTTTTCGTGCTAACAAAATAAAGGAAAACGCCACAACAGCAAGCTATAAGGTCGCTAAACGTATGGCCCAGCACGGCAAACCGTTCTCAGACGGTGATTTCATAAAGCAGTGCCTCAAAGTCACAGCAATAATGTGCCCGGAAAAAGTTCCGGATTTCAACAACGTGAGCTTATCCAGAAATACAGTGGTGCGGAGAATCGAGGACTTGTTGTCAGCTAACTGGAAACTTCAGCTGAGATAGCATGCGATTGGTTATGGATAGGGTTAGCGATAAGAGCACAGATGCCACAGACACCGCGCATCTGTTAATGTTTTGCGGGGAGTAGATGGTCATTTTTGCTGTACGGAGGAGCTGCAAGATATGATGAGCCTAAAAGTCACAACGACGGGCAGAGATATTTTTGAAGCTGTGTAGGAAGCAGTTGGAAAGATGGGGCTTAAATGGGACAAACTCTGTGGAGAAACAACGGATGGAGCTCCGGCCATGACGGGCGTAAAAACTGTCAACATAATTCGAGCTAGAGGACAGCACAGTTCTTCACATTATAGGTGAGTTAGAAATACACACAGTATTCATGTGTTAATATGTCACCTCTAGTGTGCGGCCCGGCCCTTTGTTTATTTTTCTGTATTTGGCCCTCACTAAAAAAACTTTGGACACCCCTGGCCTAGGTGAAACTGATAGTCTGACTCTGCTCAAAGTCCGTTACTAATTTGTTCTGTGTAAATCTAGTGCTACACATTTTCGCTCATGTTTAATTTATTTGACCTAATTACATCATTGGCACACACAAAGGCCTCCCTCGGAACCAGGGAAAGAGTGAAGGCGTTGGAGAAATGTGAGAAAGCCCCTCCTTCCCTTTTTTATTAGTAGCATTGTTAAAAGCTATTTTATGTATGTCTGTATGTTCACCAAATCGAAAGAATGATTCCCTTCTTACATTTTCTAGTATTTTCAACACTGAATACAAGTCTCTGTGTAATGTTCTAATTATTCAATGTGTCCTACTCAATTATTCTCATTCTAAAACTATTTGATACTGAAACAGGTTGGTTTCACCTGCTTGTGGGAAATGGGGAACTGAAATCTAGAAGGCCAAGGTGATTGTGCTTTTCAATGTTAGATCTTAGATGTCTGCTAACTTGGTATGTTTGCCAACGTAGCTCGTACTGAATTTAGCTAACTTACCAACACCGACAGCAGTCAGACAAACCACAATGTCCTTACTGATGTTACAGTTGTAACGGTTAGAAACACACTATTTTAATTTTTGAGAGGTCAAAATAGGTGGAAAAAGGTAAATAATGACATTATTTCTGTTTAGTCTGGATGGACTTTTTGGCTTCCCTAGGGCTATCTGACAGATACTGATGCTCAGAGAAATACAATTTTAAATACACTGTATTTTGGTGCTTTATTACTTCGAATATAGTCAATTATAAACTGCTGTTGTAAAGCTCGCTTACCAACCCTGCTGAAGAGAATTTGGCCTATTATATTTAAATCAGCTGGTGACATCATACACAGAAGTACCCGAACAAGCTGAAATTTCAGGAATTTCAACTTACAAAAATAACCTAAATTTTCTGAATGTTACTTTTCTTCAACAGATCTTACATCATACGGTACATTAATAATTTCTGAAAATCACGCAGGTTTTATACTGTGGACATATCATCCAGAAAAATAGGCACGTCTCGTTTATTTACTATACTTGTAATGAATCATCTTAAAAGCTGACGTGCTGGAGTAAAATAATGAGGCCTTCAGAACAATGCAGACAACTTGGAAAATGTTTGTTTTTTACTGGTTTAAAAGTCAAATAACTTTTCAATAGAAAAGTGAACACTGATAAGTGAACATATGGAATGCATAACAAGCCTCTGTCTCTTTCATTCACACACACACAAACACATGCAATATATATATACAGATGAACCCTGTTCTAGATTGAATCAGCCACAGGCCAGTTCATTCTTTATGGACTTTTATGTTGCAACAACAACCACAACCTGCCTGTAGCACCCACAGTCTCAGGGTCAGAAAAATGTTTTTAAATGAGCTGTGGTCTCTGAGTCGGTAATCAGACAAAAAAAACATACCACAGAAAGAGGTAGAAATTGCATGGATGAATATGTACAGCCAAGCATTCGTACCTGGATATGTGCTCACGGAAAATGCCAATGATCAGTGTAAACTATTGAGCATAGTAGAAATAAATCAGGCAGAACTGTGACATTTGCAATCAGTCACGACGTCACTCTCGGTAAATTGGGTTTGAATCATTGCCGTGTTGTTTTGTCAGTCTGGTCCACTACCCAAAATGGCATCCTAATTTGAACTAGAACCTTATATGCCCTGGCCAAAAGCAATGTCATAAAAGAAAGACCATAGCCTAAGTGGGCTCACACGTGCAGTGCACATACACGTGCACACACACACACACACACACACACACACACACACACACACTTTGTAGAAACTGATGCAGTCTTAAAGAATGTGTGCTGGTTGATTACCTACTCCACTCGATGTCACGCTTAACTCCTCCTACTTTGTCTCGGTGCTCAATGTTAATTACTAGTTAATTACTGAACTAGATTTGCCTAATGAAACGTCCACTCCCTGTGTAAATACAAAGCCCTGCGTACCTGCTTGTTTGCGATAACTTTATGTGATGCATAACAACCCAATTTCTCAGTCATTAGACAAATATTAGTCATTTTAAGATGCACAGGTGGTCTACTCCAAAGTTACGGTGATTTCATATCCCTCTTGTATTAATGATATTCTGTATTAGGATTAATATCTCGGAGTCCTCTAAACCAGGTGCTAATTATCATATATTTTAGACTAATTTAACTAACTGTTGTTGATTTTGGTTCTTCGTCAAATATTTGGTAGATATCAAAAACGTGTATTTAATTAATGTCTTCTTCCAAATCAGAATCAGGTGTATTGGCAAGTTTTTTACACATACAAGAAATTTGTTCTAGCTGCAGCATTAAGGATACACATTTTTCAACGTGCATAAACAGTGCAAATAGAAAAAAAAAACACACACAACACGAACAGTTCGACAAGAGACCCTGCCTAGTTTAAGTAATGTATAAATATAGGATGTGTCATATATATCCGAGTAGTGCAAAGGAGCAATGTCTATGTGAGAGAAGATATCCAAAATGTGCAAAGAGCAAAATTTAGAGCATACTTAGACCTGTATTTCTATAAATAAAAATTGTTAAGCTTTAATTAAAATTGTATATTATATTTAATGCCCTTTAAACTATACCTAATTTGACTTTTTATATAAATGACAAAATAGTAGTGGATCCTGTCCATGTCTCATATGATGCAATGGTTTTTTAACAGAGCTCTTTAGGCTAACATAGCATCATTTGTGAAGCACCCATTCACATTAGACTTTGTTTGTTGAATTTCCAACACACCAAGCCAACCCGATTGTCTAAAGATTGTTACTCTTATCAAACCATATTTGATGTCTCACTAGTGTTGAATGTGGATTCGTCTTAGTGTTGGATAATCCAGGAGTTTATAGAGGGATGATGAGTGCCATATTCGTCATGTCTTCCCATCTTCCATCCCAGACTTCCCATAAGACTCCCAGGCCTTCCTGTCTACCTTAATCACTTGCCTGTGATTTCTCACCATGGGCTCTGCCATTCTAACAGAAATAGAACAGCCTGTTCTGTTATGGAAATTAACCTATAAATCACATTAGATCCGAGAAATGCTTACTAAATAACTTCCTTAGTTTATAGACATTTAAAAAAAATATCCCCAGTTTTTATTTCCAATTGTATCTCTGTCCTTGTCGCACAGTTATTGCTGTGAACCAGGGACAGAGAAAGCGGCATAAAGGTGAGAAAGTGACAAGATTTCAGCTTTGGCATCAATACCAAATCATTTTGCTAGTGACCTCAGTTACCTTTGGAAGCTCCCAAATCCATCAGTTATATTGCGGCAATAGCCAATGAGAGCAGACGAGGCTCGCTGATATTTGCATTTGCACACCCATGACACAGACACGGTTTTAACCTACGATGTGGTCAGCTTGGTGCCTAAAAATAAAGCCTTGCAGAGCGCTAAGTTTAGCAGGCATCTAGTAACACTCACCTGCCCCTTTGGGACACAACCTTGTGCAGCATTGGCTCCTATGAAATGCAATGCCTTGGACTGCTACATTATTTGGGAGAACAGGATACAACACTTTACGTTCTCAAGTACAACACGTCCCGTGTTAACTGTTACCTTTCAACTTTCCACGATTGATCATTCAAAACGTAGACTGCAAACTGAATCAGTAGATTATGAGAAGTGGAAAGTGAGGGATCGAAAGCGGAAGCATGGAAGTACTTGCACATCAAACTGCACTATATTGCTTTTATTGTGCACTATTTTAGATAAGGACCCCTCAGGTTGAGTTTAGAGCTAGTGCACAGTATAGCCAATAGAGTGCATTTTTGGAGTACTCCACAGATTTTGGAGGCTTTTAAGTATCTGGGAAGTCCTGTTCTGTGGAAAAAGAGGGTCAACATGTTTAAATATAGTTTTCGGATCTTAAGAGAATCTTATCACAGCGGGGCGGTTTTAGTGTCAGTTTCCCCCTGAGGCAGTTTAATACAAAGGAGCGATTATGCATTTGGGATGGCTCTCTCCCACACTGCAAACCTGAATAATTTCCATACTGTATAGGCAATTCTGTCCTTTGTACTAGCCCAGCGGCAAAACAAACAGCCTCCAAAGATAATGACCTTTCTGTTGTCGTCTTCCGCTAAACCGTGTAGTGCGAATTTCATGCAAAACACTTAACAGTGATTAATGACCACTGCAGTGTTATTCCGGACTGTAGAATTGGCTAATTATAACAAGCGGAAACCTATGGTTGTACATTGATTTACTGTGTACAACGAGTAATGTAATTGCCGTTGTTTTGGTTCAAATAAGGATTATTACAATGTCATTTGGGTTATTAATACATTTAGAGCAAACATCTGACGGTAAAATGAATAGGACGTCAGGCTGGGAAAGTGTTGCAGGTCACAGGAGAGTTGCTAACAAGCCAAATGACGTGCAGTCAGGGAGACAACATCTCATGCACCCCATGGGAAAACAACCGGGCAGAACTGAAAAAAGGCCTGAATTGTGAAAGCACCTACGAGGCTAAACCTTTCTGAGGTTCGCGCTGCACTCAAAGTGGCATTCATCTGTCAGCTCCCAGAAACAGGAGCAAAATAAACAGGAAGTTTGGTACGAGGCATTAATAAAACAATGTGCAAAAAACCTGCGGTCGGGTCTTAAGAGCGAAGAGCTCCGGATGTCGATGGCAAATATGTTTCGCATGCCAAACAGCTCATCTCGATATATCTATTTATGTCAGAGGCTGTGTGGGATGTTAACGCTGGAAATAAAGGGGTGTCCTTATTAGTCAATCTCACTGCGGGCTCATGACTGTAATTACATAGAAAGTTAAATGTATACTACAGGACAGTATTTTTATGTATTTCAGCTCTGGACAACTCAATAGAATCCCCTACACCATTACGAGTGTATACAAGCACTCATTAAACATAACAACATGACGAATGTATACAAACAATTATTAAACATAACACCATTACGATTGTATACAAACACACATTAAACATAACAACATGATGAATGTATACAAACAATTATTAAACATAACACCATGATGAATGTATACAAACAATTATTAAACATAACACCATGATGAATGTATACAAACAATTATTAAACATAACACCATGATGAATGTATACAAACAATTATTAAACATAACACCATTACGATTATATACAAACACACATTAAACATAACACCATGATGAATGTATACAAACAATTATTAAACATAACACCATGATGAATGTATACAAACAATTATTAAACATAACACCATTACGATTATATACAAACACACATTAAACATAACACCATGATGAATGTATACAAACAATTATTAAACATAACACCATGATGAATGTATACAAACACACATTAAACATAACACCATGATGAATGTATACAAACAATTATTAAACATAACACCATTACGATTGTATACAAACACACATAAACATAAAACCCACAGTAAAAAAAAACAATAAACCAGGGCAGATGAATCAGAAATCTCAGAGACGAAGTACAAGGACAGCTGGAGTCATGATGACCTGCCAATGAGAGTATGTGTTATCTATTACGCACATAATGAGCTGGTTTTATATGTATTTGCCAAGTCCCAGCTTGACCCTCCCAATAATATGTCGTGCCAGCAACCTTTCTCAATTGCTGCCCTTACCAGCACAGCTCTGTTTAATTCACCACCATGTCAACTATGGAGTCCGCGAACTGAACACAGCGAACTGAGCCGAGACAGTTGCTATCATTTTTGATGGTTTTACTAATCATGTCGTTTGTTTCAATCGGTGGAGGTGAAGCACTACTTGCCTCGGCAGGGTGTCACCATTGTCATGGCGATGTATGCTGTCAATCACAGTATTGTGGAGACAACCAGGTGCCATAAGGCTGTCAGTGCAATTATCCCCAACTATTAAATGTGTCCTTTCGGAACGAGACACCACTAATAAAATCAGCAAAGTCAAATAATTACTATTAGTTATCAACGTGAAAATATACAATGTGCCGGGTCAACGGGGTAGAGTCAGAAACTCTTATTCAAACAAATGCAGGTAGTTGTTTGCTGTGAAGTTCTGAAGTGTGCGGTAATGCTCACATCTGTGGTAAAAATTTGGTTGCATCATACCGGTCAATCTCTTTTCCAAACAGTTTCAAGCAAAGCGATGAAGTGCAACATTTCAAATGAAAAAAGATTGAGACCTAGCCTAGCACTCACACCGAACCACACAGAACCACCCGGAAGCTGAACTGCCTGCGTTCTCACACCATGGTATGGGTTTATTTCACTGCTGAGCGAGGGAATGCCCTCTCCGTGAGTACAAACGTCACCCTCTGCATTAATATGCGATACAGTGCAGGAAAATAACAGCGTTCGGCGACGCACAGTTTTAGATGCATCATGAATGTTTGAACAAAGCTGGCATGGAAATAGCCGTGCAGATTATTAAAGGGTGCCCATGAGATGGGAAAGTACAGTACATGCAAGAGGTGTTGCTAGGAGACGCAACTGCCGAGTGAGTCAATGAGCAATCCAGTGGCTCTCGGCGGCTACAATGGAAGAGACAGCCAGACGGCAACACAGTAATCTCAGTTAACATGGTCATTGCAATTATGCAAATTAACATGATGTTCAGTGTCACTCAATAGTAAAACTTGCTCGCGGACTCACACCTTCCATTTTATTTTATTCAGAGATGGAAATTCGAGAGGCAAGGGTCACCCCGCCAAAGTTAAAGAGTTACACAGGCGTTATTTGCGCTGGCCGATCGTTAGGTCTTGGTCAGAAAGAGTTTGAGTTCTGTTGGGTTTGCAGAGGGCTTTGTGTTGCAATCGTGCATATCACATACAATAGATATTAACAGATTTACCATATGATCTAATAGCCAGGATTTGCCCCCAGATTGTTAATCTACTGTGATACGGACATTTCGTGCAATGGTTTAGTCTGAAGGAAAATGCCTTTGACAATATGAGTTTAGACACACACACGCATGTTCCTATTTGCGCCCTATAATGACATTTAATGAGAGACATTTCTTCCTCCGTGTGTCAGGTGCACACCATGTTCTGCCTAGATGTTTCAACCTCAGCTCTCTGCAGGGGTAGCCCCCCGTCAACCACAAGACTCCCTCCGACCACATGCTGACATTCAGAAATCTGACACTGAACATCTACACCTGCAACTGTCTACGTTACCGCGTGGATCCGAATGACAGCTCACTTGAAAGATGCTTTTGTACTTCTGAAACCTTTTTCTACGTGCTGTATTTTGAGTTCAGGCAGCTAACCAGGAAAGGTTAGTTCGTTAGAGCCGAGCTAGAATATTGTTCTCGGGGTACTGGTTGACACAGTATGTACTGTTCAAAGGCTTTAATGAAGAGAACGCCAATGGAGTTTAAAAGAAGAATTGCACTGTAAGAAATTTCCCTGTAGAAAAACAGTAATGTGATGGCAGCAGGGTTGCCAGCTATTCTCTGTAATTTCTACAGAAGGGATACTGTAATTACAATTACAGTTGTTTTCTGTAGAAGTACAAAACAGGTCAATCCTGTTTATCCGATATAATACAGTAAAATGCTGGCAGCAGGGTTGCCAGCTCTTTACTGTCTTCCTACAGTATAGCCATCCGTGTTTAGGATGACAGTTGTTTACTGTAGAAGGTCAAAACAGCTACATACTGTTATTCTAAGAAATTACGGTAAAGTGCTGCCAGCAAGGTTGCCAGCTCCTTACTGTCATTTCTACAGTAACCAAAAGTATTTAGAAGTACAGTTGTCATCTGTTGCAGTACAACACATATACTGTCAATTTAATAAAATATGCTAACATTTTATGTCATTTTACACAATATGCTAATGTACCAGATGAACAGGTTAAAAAAGACATTCCAAACATGTTAAAAAGAGTTTGATATGATATGATCCATTTATTTAGAATATATGTAAATGAAAAGGACAACAAATTAGATCAGGTAGTTCATAATTATAATCGTACAATTGTACAAACATAATTTCCAAAAGGCAAAACGTCTGGGTTCATTCCCATGGAGCACCTGAACACACCAAAAATACTAGAGTTCATATCTTCAAGTAATTGAGTAGCATCAGTAGCTGGACAATACAAAGAGCAACCTGCACCTTCACCCGAGACAGGACAGCCTTGACATTTGTATTGACATGTTAACTCAAATGTAGAAAACAAGCCAAGCCAGCCCTAACATCAGATTAGACGCATATAAGTGTGCGATTTAAAAGATGCAAACTTTTGGATGGTTCTGTTACAATCAGGCAAACCACACTTCAACGTTACATTAGGCACATTTTTGTGAATACGCATATGCCTGACATATGCCTGAATAGTATAGACTCATGTACACAAACATTACAGAACATAATACACGTTTAGCAAAACCGAAAAAACAAATAGGCTATTAAACAAATCTAGTTCTCAACAAAATGTCCAATGTTTGGCCAAATGCCTCCGTTTGGCCAAATCTAGGAATAGTTTTTGCTGGAATTAAACCACGATTGCCAAAGCTACTGTCTTACTAAATTGTTTCTAATTTCTTTACAATCGAATAACACAGAGATGGACATCATCGCATATTTCTCAAATATTAATTTAAAGAATCATTATTTCTGTTGCAGATTAATTCGAACCCCGTTAAAGTCAAACAAATGTAATTATACACACCTGGCGCTTGCATGGAACACGATACAAGCATTCCTTTACCGTTATTCTGGAGTTCGGGCGCACAAGTAATTGCGTTCAGCTGATGATACAGAAACGCTACACATTTACTCAGCACAGCATTGCTTAGAAAATGACGGTTCTTTGTTCATAATGCATATATTTGAACGTAAAAAAAGATGATTAAAGGCAATACGGAGGCTCACTGAAATACTTTAAAATGTATTTCAGCATTTTGTTAATCGACGCCCTACCCTTGAGTACCCCAATCCGATCGCGGCTCTCCCGGTATTGGTCTAAGGACGGACATCAGGGGGCTTGCCCGGAGATCTCCAAGGAAAATGTTGCTATGAGAACTTAATCAGTTCATTAACAGTAGTCATCATGTGTTCACTATAGGTACACTTTATTACTGCTGTGCATGAACATAGCTGTTCCTCAATTTGTGTGTTTCCCACTTGAATGGTTAGCGTATGAGGTAGCTGCTGCTTGCGCTGGGACCTAGGCTTTCGCTTCAATTTTAAAGACGTTATTCTCTAATCGGTTGCATATTATGTCGTTGATATATCCCTCGAATGCATACTGCAGCCCCTTTTGTCTTGCTCTTTCAGATATTTCACCTGTTCACCAAAAAGGACTAAATATCTCATTGGGAATGTCTGACACCGGTGCATACATACTGCAATAGACGTGCCAGGCTCGAAAGCTTGCCAGGCGTAGCAACAGTAACTAAGGAGGGCGTGGCTAAGCGAAGGGTCAAGTGATTCGTAAAAAAAAGCATTGGCTCAGTAATTTGAAGATGGTTCGGATTTGAAGTATCAGATGAGCAACAAAACAACGTCATATGTAGGGAGTGCCATAAACGGGTTACAGCCAGGGGTGGAAACACTTCAAATCTTTTTCACCACCGAAAACTACGGAGTGTGTGAAACTGCGCGAAGTCTGCAGAAGCCGCATGCCATAAACAACCCGAAAAAGATCCAGCCCCGAAAAAATGCTCAATGCAAACCTCATTTTTACGGTGGCCCTTAAGTGCAAAGCACACAAAATATGAGTGCATCCCCCAAATGAACATGCTCCACCAATATAACAAATATTTCCCCAATAATTAACACACCTTCCCCCACACATGAACACATTACCCCGAAAATGAACACACTCCCCCCGAATACGAGTGAACTCCACCTAAATAGGATGACATATTTCCCCTATTGCGACACAATTCCCCCAAATACAAAGACACGCTCCCCCACAAGTGAAACGACATTACATTAAGAAGTCCACTAAATGTTGCAAGCATGTATTGCCCTTACTGCCAGCGCAACCGCAAGTTCAAGTGCTGGGGGGGGCACCTAAAATAGTCTAATAATTATAATGCCGATATTATTTCCCGATATAAATATTTTTAGCACTTTTTAGGGATGTTTATAAAAAACCGTGCGGAACAAGAGTATTTAATTGCGCTAGAACGTAACCATGGTGCCCCCCTTCCCCCAAATACTGACGAAGTTTGATAGTAGGCTGTAGATTTTTGGGTAAAGACAGCAAGAGTCAGGAGAAAACGAATAAAGATAAAAACGCGAAAAATAAGTTTTTTTCTCGTGTTGGTTGGGGGGGCATCATAATGGAATCATGCTTAGTGCACCAAAATGGCTAGCAGCGGTACTGGTCATTGTGGAAAGCATTTCGATCTGCCGAGTTTTTGTAGCGCATACTAATTTTAATGTTGTGAAATGTTGTCAGCATATCTAAGATGATTTCATAAGAATGTCCCTGATTAAAATAAAGAGTAATTAGTGCAATTACATGACTTGCAGAATTGTTTGCACTCATTTTCTTCCTTCCAAAACCATCAAACTTCTTATTTCCTGTTTGTGTCTGTGCATCCAATCAGCGACAAGGTGTTGCACCCGCCCTTTCCGTAATGAGTTAATGTAATGTCGTTTCACTTGTGAGGGAGCGTGTCTTTGTATTTGGGGGAATTGTCATCCTATTTAGGGGGAGTTCACTGAACTTCCCTCGTATTCGGGGGGAGTGTGTTCATTTTCGGGGTAATTTGTTCATGTGTGGGGGAAGGTTAGTCATATTTGAGGGAACGTGTGTTAATTATTGGGGTATTATTTTTTTATATTGGTGGAGCATGTTCATTTGGGGGATGCCATCATATTTTTGTGTGTGTTTTGCACTTGAGGGCCACCGTACATTTTCCCTCAGTGTGCCTTATGAAAAGAAAAGTGACAAGGGGTGTACTATAACGAAAGCGGTGTCCTATCACATTGCTAAAGATATGGTCCCTGTTGCAACTGTTGAACAAGTCGGAATCAAAATGCTGCTGAAAATGATTGACCCGAGATATGAGCTTCACATTCGCAACTACTTTGCAAGAGAAGCACTGCCACAAATGTACACTAAAGTCAGGCAGAGCGTTCAGGTTTTCTTTCCTTTAATGTTGCGAGAGAAATTATTGGGATATATATCGTATATCGATATATAGACAAAATATAGCAAAGCCATTGTAAAATATCCCTACATGGCTATAACTACTGCTGTGATGACTAATACTTGTTTACAAGTTACCAATTGCAGCCTATTTTCAATATTTTGATACACATGTCTTTATTTGTCTTTTTCTAGTGAATATCCTGCTTTAGAATTTACAGTAGCAGACTGTTTGGATCATTCATGCATGTCATTCCCTTGCCCCGCCTCACATTCTCAGTTGTCTACAGTACAATATTGTAATTCAGGAAAACAGTGTGTTACTGTGGGAAATCGGCTGTATTTTTACAGCAATTTCTTACAGTGTGGCTAATAAACATGTCATTTTTGCCATGCCCACAGTAAACACAAAATGTGCCACATATATTTCATATTTAGACTTTCCACATTCGATTGCCTTACAAAGTGCGATTGAACTAGATTGACATAGATGTATATATTAACAGTTAATGCTTTTCTTTATTCAACAATCTCCATAAAATACTGTGTCATGTCAAAGTGGATGGATCGTTCTAAAAAGGAGTAGGCCTATCAATCAAAAGTAAAAGTTTCCTGCGTTGCCACAAGTTTTAAGAAAGAAATCTTCAACATGGCCACAGTTGATCATGCTTAGTTAACATCATTATACATTATATGTGGTAACAGTCCCGCTAAAGAATAAATTCTACCCCCATGATTAAATCCGACGTAAGCAGTTCTTTTCCCAGGGCTTAGCGGCAATGAAGTAAGCTACCACTATTTTATTTAACGCCCCGTATGCATTATAAATGACATGTGCATTTCTAATGCCATATTATACAGTTATAACGGAGTGTAAGCTGTTAAAAACATTCATGGAGACAGATAATAAGTATAATCGTGATCATTTGGAACACAAGAATTTCTCACTGAACATCAGCGTGATCCCAGTGAGCAACACATCATTTTTACTGCCCTCTAATCTGTGTTACGGTGCATTTTAACATACTCATAACTTACTATAGAGTCAGCTTTGATTGCTTTAATGTAAAGTGGCAATTTGGCATTTTGCATTCTGACCTTATACCAAAAAAAGACAACATAATTCAAAGACTCGTGTGACTACTTCCTTAAATTGCATGGTTTGTATGATTGTCTAGAATTATGTTTATAATGCCTCATAACTGTCATTTATAACAGTCTTTGCTGTTTTCAAGCGTATTATGAAACAGCCACCGCTGTTCTATCTCTTTGATATGTTTATCTGTATATCTCTTTGAAATGTTCACTCTTTTAAAGTCTACATTCAAAGTAGCTATGATGTGGTTGATCCATTCACAGTTCGATCAATTTTAAAATCACCAATGGCCTTATGGTGACATCAATTTACATTGTTCTTTCCGTCCTGTTCCTCGATTCACAAGGAAGAATTGTTGACGTGTCTGACCGGTTTAACACACTACCTAAAGCTCACTTATGGGATGTGTATTTGCTGTAAAGTTTGATTCCTGTTTGAATTGTAGCAATGACAGTATTTATTCAAACCAATCCAGTTAGGTAAAATATGTTTCATAATGGACATTTTGTGGAAAGCAATTGCGTAGGTTAACCTTGCGCATGTTATTAAGTTTAACCTTCTCTAGCCTGACCTGCTCATATACGTTTCTCGCTTGAAGAGAAAATTGGGTGTTCTGCATCAAATCTTTTTCACAACCATGATATGACCAACACATTTTAATTATCCCAGCACAACCCTGTCTCATGGGTAAACATCTGGGAGACAACATTTAGTATGAGATGTTACATTAGGTGCCATTATATTTTAATTAGCAAAACGTGGACTATGGTTGTCCAGTGTTCTGTGATGCTACCTGGTACACATGTACTGCTCAGTATGGGTTCAAATTTGACATGCCAAAAATGACAACCTGTATGGTGCATTTGGAAGGAATTCAAATCCCTGCACTTCCTCCACATTTTGTGGTAATGAAGACTTAATTTATAATTTTGTATCACAATATACAAAACGCACAATGACAAAGTGAAAACACATTTGTGCCAAAATATTGAATTACAAAGCTAAAATGTCTCATGCCAGAATCTCTTTTTTTCGATTTCATATTTAATTCAAGACTCAAGAAAGGTACTCCAACCGGTAGTCCAGAGGAAAACTCCAAAACTAAGACTGTAGAGGAATAACAGAGAGAGTTCTGAGTGTACTCTGCCCAGGGCAGATACTCAAATTACTCCCCTAGTCGGTCCGGGCAATAAGACCGCTGGAACCTACCTCCAAATTTACTCTCTCCACCTGCCCGTTAGATGGAACCCAGAGGTCGGACCGACCATGACCAGATGATCCAGACATTCCATACTGTAGACGTGAATTGAAGACCACCAAAACATTTTTTTGTCTTCCAGTCTGTGCCATAGGCAAGCATCCCCATAGCATGATGCTTCCACCACCATGCTGAAGGGATGATATTCATAAGAAAATAAATGTCACCTGATTTTTTACAAATGTTGTGCATTGCATTTAGGTTTAGATTTTGGTCTCTTCAAACCATAGAATATTTTTCTCAATCTCTAAAAGTACTTGTAGCGGTCAGGAGTGATTTCCGTCTAGCTACCCCACCGTAAAAGCATGATTGATGTAGTGCTGCAGAGATGGTTTTCCGTCTGGCAGGTGTAGGTTTAGTTGTAGTTATCAGGGCAGGGTTAGAAAAGGAATAGAAGTTAGGTTAATGCGGTTAGGGTTATGTTTAGGCCGAAGAAATAGGGAATATGGATCAAATGGTATGTCTGAGGTTCCTTATAAGGGTAGAAAGACAAATCTGTGTGTGGGCGTATTTGTGTACAGTTGTAAAGTAAGGAACGTGAGGACAAACTGTTCTCCAAATTGTTCTCCATCCCACTCAGCACGAGTTCACTTGAGCTGTGGCATGGATAAGTCTGACCTTTTCATTTCCCCAGACTACCGAGCATTAAGATCACTGTGACCTGTCTTCTGGATGTAGCCTATTTATCCACAGCTCAAACGGATATCCTTTACAATAGAGATCCTCACAAAAACTAGGCGTCTTTAGTCACTGTCCATGTAGGCCGGTGAGAGCCTGGTGGAGACGGTAAGCTGCAAAAAGCAAGACACTCCTCCATGAACACCATGAACCAATATATGGTGATATACACACAGTCTGTAAGCCTGTTAAACAACATCCGTCTACCCCAGCCGAAAATGCAGGGGCAGAAACATGCTGGAGGATTAACTGGAAGTGACTGATGCAAAGCCACCTGTATTGGGAGAGAGGAGCCTTCAAAAACAGACATCAAAGGGCTTTACTCAAAGAAACTCCCATGCAATGACCACACAGTCCAACATCACAGTGGATTTCAGTCACCATCCAGACTCTAGAACAAGCGATTCCACGCATGGAAATTGGCAGGCACACATAACGACTGCAAAATGCAAGGATCTATTTCTTTAAAAATCCTAAACTAGCGATTTGCCGAACAATACATCTCGCGCTCAATGGACTGTGAACCTGCGAGTGTATTTTAACACATCCCATGAATAAACAGACTGACCGGTTCATTCAGTATGAGATTGATGAGTTAGGAAAAACAGAACGTTCCCTCTCGATCAGTCACCATCAAAGTTGGCGCAGGCAATGAATCACTCTTTCACAGAAAACATCCACCTTTCATAAAAGCAAAAACAACATTACAAATATCCATGCTGTAACATTTCAGTGGAGGGAACTCCCCCTACTCTACTTCACACGAACCTATAATTTATCAATGGGTTAATAATGATGGCGTTATCCTTGCTCCATTAGAACTGTAAAGCCTTTTGTTTGAGCTAGAATACAAAATTGACTAAGGAAAATACAAGGTCTATTGCGCCCTCTGCTGCTCAAAGGGTTAGGTGGTATTTATCATATCTGAGGAATGACTAGGGCAGTGAAATAATTTGCCAGCAGGATCACGTTTTTTACTATTACGCCACTGTGTGTTTTGAAGGGCAAGCCAGATTGAAAAAATGTATGAAGTAATTTTGTCAAGATTAAATTATACATTTTTGATGTAGACTAATGTACAACAGATTTGAAAAACTGTTGTAGCTGAATATTTTTTTTACTGCTTGGCAAAACAATATTATATAACAACCCACTGTTATACAGAATGCATACAATGACTGTACCTTTTTCAAACATTACCAAACAAATCCATTTGAAATCGTTTTCAATAATTTAGTACACAATGGCTATGATCAAATGCAGTAGGACACTGTATATTTTATAAGGTAACAGTTAACTTTGATTTTACATTATAATACATGCCTGAATTGTACGTCCATATAAATATAAACATTTTGATGTAGAAATAAATATTTTGGAGCAGGCCAACTGAATTTGATATGCTTACAGGAGAATAGTAATTGAAGGGCAAACATGGGAGTAAGTAGGTTACACAACTTCGCTACTTGCAGATCTATTGCATACACAGTAATATAAACAATAATTTATACAGTAACATATACAGTACTACTGTCAGCAACCGCTAAAAGATTAGATCCTGTGTTCCTACAAAACCAAGGCCATCATTGACGTAATTCTCTGACAAAAATACCAGCCTTAACAAAAGGTTTTGGTGGAAATGGGTCGAGGTTATGGATATTCCCTTCGGAGCTTTGGTTTCATTCGTAATATCACAGCATTTTGCAAGGGCGTAACTTTGGGTCTATCATTGGGGGGGTTAAACTCGCGGCATATTTACGAATTTATTTATTTATTGAATAATTTTCTTGTGTAAAAGGTAAAACGCTAATTTTCCGTTCCTGTATTAGAAATACATTGTAATACTGATACTTTTACTGATTTAGGCTACTTAACGTAAATACAGCTGTTCACTTGACTATTTATGACATAATGACAGAGTAGTTAAATTAAGTGTTTAAGCACTAGGCAGCAGTGGCAGCTTCCACCTAATTTTTTGTTGTGTGTGTGTTCAATATCTTATAAAAAAGAAATAACTTAAAGATTAATCAATTGCATCACTGTATTGGCACCTACATGCAGCCAATGTATTATGCACAATTAAACTCTCAATACATTACACAATACAGGGTGGCACACTGGAGTGCAGCTTGCATCTTTATTCTTAACAGATTTCACATATTGGTGGGCATCACCAAAATTCACCTTCCAATAACAAAATCTTAACCAAAGCATGTAAATACGATCTGTAAATCACATTTTAAGGTATGTTACAACATATTAGGCTGCAACTTAACACATAGCCTAAACCATTCAGTTAAAAGCACCAAACACCTGTTTACGTCTCGGTGTAAAAGAAATAAACTGTGCACACACTGACTTCTTAGTTAAGAGGTCCAATTTGTCCTGATGGATGTGACACACTGCAACATGGTTCAGCCTCTGCTGTGTCATAGTTGTGCGTAACCAAGTCTTTAATCGTCTAAGAGCACTAAAGCTCCTCTCTGCCTCAGAGGACGAGACTGGTACCACAAGGAGTAATCTGATCAGAGTTTCAACTTCAGTAAATAAGCCTCGCACCTCTACTGGCAAATCTTTGAGAATGTTTTTAGCCTCTCCACAGGAACTGTACATGTAATTATGTTGGAACATAGGTAGCTGGATTTCCAGCAGCTTGGCATTAATTTCTGGGTAGTCATGAACCACCGGATCAATCTTTCCAGAAAGCAAGATGTTCTCCAGTTTTTGTAGGGTAAGAAGACCACCCTGCTGGAAACGTTCAGTGAACTGTGTGTGAATGGTGTCAAGTACCTTATAAAACTCAACTCTGTAGTATTCCATAGGAGTGTTAGGACTGAAACCACTTGATTCTCCACTATAGCGCTTGGGTGGTTGTCGAACTCTTGGCATTGTTATGGGTTCTAAGTCTAAAGAATTCACAACTGTAGATGCCCTCTCAAAAGGTGTTGGAAGGCATCATCACTCCTCTTGCCATTGAGGGTAGACTGAACTTTACAAACAGCAGCCTGCATGCCAGAAACAGTCTGTGTCCTTCTCTGAAGAGACCTGTTGAGACACTCTAGCTCTCCAATAACTGCTTGTGCCATCACAAGACCAAGTACAGTACTGCCTCTCATAAACTGCTGAAAGAGACCGTTTGCAGTGGCTGCAGTGGGAGAGTTAGTCCCTGCCATTTCCTCTAAGGCAGTGAGGATAGAGTCATACTGTGTTAAAGCAGAATGGATGGCACCGTGTCTAACAGTCCACCTAGTTTCACAGAGTGGTTTCAGGGCACTTGAGGTTCCATGGTCAGATATCGCAATCTGATGAAACATCTGTTTGAATTTGCCCGACTGTCCACACAAAACTCCTAATTGATGAACCCAGTCAAGGGCATCTCGCACAACTATAGAAGCTGTGCATGCCTTCTGTGCTATCAAATTAACACAGTGTGCTCCACAGTGCACATATAAAGCAAGTGGTTGTTTCTTCCTAATGTGAGCCTGTGTTCCTGAATATTTCCCAGACATATTCGCCGCACCATCGTATGTCTGCCCACGCAGTGCTGACAATGGCAAATTTAGTCTGCAGATTACATCTAATGCTACATTTGCAAGATATTCTCCTGTGGTCTCAGGCACTGAATACATCCCAATGAATTCCTCATGAGGATTTAAGTCATGATCCACATAACGAAGACATACAGATTCTTGTTCCTGACCTGATGTGTCTTGTGTCCCATCAACAATCAAGGCAAACTGTGTGACTGGGAGGCATCGAATAGTGTCAGCTATTCCTCTTATAATGTCATTGCTCATTATGCCTAGTATTTCATTTTGAATGAGAGGACTTGTGTAATCCTGCTTGTGTGTCCCTAACCACTTCTGAAAAGCAGGGTCATCTTCTGCCTTTTCTTTTAGATGTTGGGATAGATTACCCTTCTCTTCCACATGACCTCGTAGAGCTAAACCTTGCCTAGCTAAGTATTTGATGGAGCCTACAATCTTCATCAATCCATACCTTGCTTCCTCCTGTTGTCTGGCAACAGCTGAAGAAAGCTGTGAAGCCACAGTGTTACCTTTTTGTGCACAGATGTTCATGGCATGGATATGCAACTGAGTTTTTGAATGTTCTGAGAACTTCTGGATAGCCTTTTTCCAATTTCTAAAGCCTACACTTACAAAGGCAGGGTCACACTTGCTTGCAAATGTTGACTGATTCAAAAAAAACTTGGCACAGTGGAAACATATGACGCCTTGTAAAGTGTCACTGTAATGCAACCAAGGAAAAGTTGTGAACCATTTTTGTTGAAAAGATAACACACAGTTAGCTCGCTTCTGCACAACTATAAACTTAGGATCAGGTTGTGCAGGCTTTGTGCAGGTGATGATGTCTGAAACATCAAATCCCTCTCTGTCCCTGTTGTCGGTGTTCGACTGGTCCCTGACATGGGGCTCAATATCCTGTGTTTAAACATGATTGTTATTACTCTGAAATAACAATCCCATCAAATGAATGTATTATACATATCAATAACACTATTCACAGCTAAATTATGTTGTGTTCTCACCTGCTCATTTGCATGACTGCTGCCCTCATCATGTGACCCTCTGTGAGGAAACCACAGGAACCAAATTACTTGCTTTACACAAATACTCTCATTCAAAACAAAATACTAGGCACAATGAGCAATGTCAAGATAAGTCAAGACTTTTTAAAAGGGGAATCTACAGTTGTGAATTGTTTAGACTTAAAACCCATAACAATGCCAAGAGTTCGACAACCACCCCAAGTGCTATAGTGGAAAGTGGTTTCAGTCCTAAAACTCTTATGCAATACTACAGAGTTTTATAAGATACTTGACACCACTCACACGCTGTTCACAGAACGTCAGTGTTCTGACAGTGTATGTTTGCATGCACAATTTTGTTTAAGGTCTCTTACCTGGTCATCTGTGCTTCCTGCGCTGCCTGTCTCTGTGCTCTCTCTCCCTCACTTTGGTCACCTGACCCTCTGTCACCTCCTCTTTCTCCTTCTTCAATTGCTGTACCTCCTCTGTCACCACCTTCTCTCTCCCCTTCAATTTCTGTACCTCCTCTGTCATCACTTTCTTTCTCTCCTTCTTCAATTCTTGTATCTCCTCTGTCGCCTCCTTCTCTCTCTCTCTGGTCACCTGTCTCTCTCTTATCGCCTCCTTGGCCATTTCCCTCTTCCTGATATATATAAAAAATTCAGTAAATGTTCAAATGGTGTGAGAGAGGCGGTATATCCTAATCAGTTTTGGAGAATGCATGTTCCTTCACCAAAAAGTTGGAAAGCATTTTAAACACCCTTTGCCCACTTACTAGCACATTAGGATTGCTACAAAATAATAATATTTATATAAAGGGCTGTCAATCAATAAAAATTCTCAAAGTGCAACCAGGACCAGGACCAGTCAAAACAAAATCAATCAAAGACACTTATTATTTTCCACTTCTGTAAATATATATACACATGAAAGCCTCCGGGTCAAAACGACCCACAACATCATGTTTGTATACAAACTCTACACAGACATTCCACTACACATCAGTGTGTCCATATTTTCCAGTTAGGTTCATGACCCTAAATGAGGAAAAGTCATTTAATTTCATGGTAAAAAATAGAAGTTAACTTGTATTTCAGACGTCGCAAAAGTGGAAACGGATCAAATTGACCCGTAACACAG
Source organism: Dallia pectoralis (assembly GCA_029465975.1). NCBI lineage: Eukaryota > Metazoa > Chordata > Actinopteri > Esociformes > Umbridae > Dallia > Dallia pectoralis. The sequence continues at coordinate 15,285,351 of CM055731.1, read as the reverse complement.
TACAAGGGTTAAAAACAAGTTTGGCAGATGAGTGAATCAATTAGGGGCCTAACTGCCAAACCAACATTATAGACTTTAAAGTTCAACGTGTCTCTCTTTTATTATAAGTTTCCCTTTGGGTCAGTCATGACTCATTTCTGGTGTCTGGTATCAGATTTTTAGCACGCTAAATGCAAATGACTGAAGTTACTTTATTGTATGTGTGTACAGGCGTGCGCGTTCAAAAGGAGTTGCGTAACCTCTGAGCTAGCCCATAGCAGCTTGCTGTCAACTGATCATGACATCTCTACTCTAGTCACAAGTAAATTATGCAATGCCCCCCAAAATGTGTGACTGTATTAGAGGAAACAGCAACTTAAGTTACAATTCAGAGACATTGGTTCGGTTCTACAGTCCCTGGCACCCTCTTTACCTCATAGGACTTAACAGCTAACTGTACCTCCGTTTGGTCAGGATCTTTTCTCCTTTTAGCTGTTGTCGACCAACAATGAAATATTGTTGTTGTCTGGCTGCCTTTCTTCAGTGTCCTTTTCATCTTTCCCGATCTTTCCACATGCACGTCAGCTCATTCATCCCAGCGATGCGGCAGCGCAAAATAGTGAACTGAACAATATTGGTAGAGAAAGCGGTTGGTTGGGTAATACCAAGTAGTCGGTGCGGTGGGCGGGGGGTACATTACAGATTATTTAAAATATGATACTATCTTGCTGGCAAATGAAATTAATAAAGAAAATGAACAAAAGTATTCATTCAGAATATTTCATATTTATTTTCATCTCAATGATGTGCTGATATTGGGGGGGTTATATTAGCTGGATCTGATTTTTGAGGGGGTCATGACCCCCGTAACCCCCGTGCAAATTACGCCCATGACTCTAGGTAAGACCTGGGCGGACCTCTCCTGGTACTTAATTGAGTTATCGAGTATAGCCGTTATCTATAGTCTATACGAGTTAGGGGTTTTTGATTTATGGTTTCTTTGCTTTGGTCTCGCTCAGTCCCTTAAACCCCGTTAACGTGTTTTGGTTTACAATAAACCTTTTTTGAACAGTAAACAACCTTCTCTCCTTGTTCACACCCACCTTACAGAGCAACTCCATCACCTAACCCAGCATAAAGAGCAACTCCATCACCTAACCCAGCATACAGAGCAACTCCAGCAGCTCACCATCCTTACAGAGCAACTCCACCAACTCACACTCCCTACGGAGCAACTCCACCACCTCACGCTCACTACGGAGCAACTCCACCACCTCACGCTCACTACGGAGCAACTCCACCACCTCGCCCTCCTTACGGAGCAACTCCACCAACTCACACTCCCTACGGAGCAACTCCACCAACTCACACTCCCTACGGAGCAACTCCACCAACTCACACTCCCTACGGAGCAACTCCACCACCTTACGCTCACTACAGAGCAACTCCACCACCTCACCCACCTTACAGAGCAACTCCACCACCTCACCCTCCTTACGGAGCAACCCCACCACCTCACCCTCCCTACGGAGCAACTCCACCACCTTACGCTCCCTACGGAGCACTCGTGTGTAACAGTGTGTTATGGTCTCCACCTCTGAGTGCTTAATACCTGGTAAACTGGTTATTATATGACACAGCCATGAACACACCCATCCATGTATATTCAGAAGGAAATTGGACCAGAGACTGATAACATAAACATGTATTAGGTCATCCTTGCTGACAGAACAACAGAACACTTTCTCATTGCAAGAGAATGTGTGCAGAGTTGAGTGGGACATGCATAATTTGACTTTGAGCAGGGTTCAAAAGTTAACCCTGCGAGCCGTCTTTCTCCATTCCAATAAGACACTGGAGCGTGGCAGTTCTGGTCATGCTCCGCCCGTTATCTTTCACAAGGCTGTTTACAGACATTAGCGGGGACATTATCTGTCAGAATTTTACCTTCTGTGTCTGCAGGGTATTCAGCATACCTACTACTAGCAAGCAAGCAATTTGATTTATACAGCACAATCCATACACGGAACAATTTAATGTGCTTTACAAAGGTAAAAAGAAAAATCATGTACATTTCAAATATTACATCTCAATATCTGTTGACACTTCACATTACAGGTTTTCATTTATGCCATGTATTAAAATACAAACTAATAAATGGCAACATCTTAACTTCACTGTTATACATTATAAGGCCTGGGAAGAGGCTAGTATGTATTGTAATTTTAAGTTTCAATCTGTGAACGATGCTAATGTAATTCTTGCAATGTCTACCACCTGGACTGGAGGGAAGATTTTTCCCCACAGAGCTCCACTACTGTGGAATGATCTGCCACTTAAGGTGAGAGAAGAAGACTCTCTTCAGCAAGTCCAAGCAGCTGGAGATAAAAGCGTGTTTGCTTGTGATCTAGAACCATGTTAAGACATATAAAAACACAAAGGGTATTGAAAATGTTAGTAGTAAATGTTAGTAGCAAGACAATTTTGCTCAGATCTTTGAAAACACCTGCAAACGAATGTTAAATTGCTTGTCACCCTGGACACTATCGGCTCTGATACGATTGACCACGGTGGACATCCTGTAATATAACTGGACATTGCTCTTCTCTCCACCACTGTATATATATATATAACTATATTGCTCTTCTGCACAATTTCATAATTTTTCTGCAATCTGCTCACACATCTAGACACTGCTCTTTTGCAATATTCAGATACAGGTGCTGGTCATATAATTAAAATATCATCAAAAAGTTGGTTTATTTCAGTTATTCCATTCAGAAACTGAAACTTGTATAATGTATACATTCATTCCATATACAGACTGATATATTTCAAGTGTTCATTCCTTTTAATTTTGATGATTATAACTGACAACTAATGAATCCCCAAAATCTGTATCTCTGAAAATGTGAATATTGTGAAAAGGTTCAATATTGAAGACACCTGGTGCCACACTCTATTCAGCTAATTAACTCAAAAAACCTGCAAAGGCCTTTAAATGGTCTCACAGTCTAGTTCTGTAGGCTACACAATCATGTGGAAGACTGCTGACTTGACAGCTGTCCAAAAGACGACCATTGACACCTTGCACAAGGAGGGCAAGGCACAAAATGTCATTGCCAAAGACGCTGGCTGTTCACAGAGCTCTGTGACCAAGCACATTATTAGAGAGGCGAAGGTAAGGAAAAGATGTGGTAGCAAAAAAGTGTACAAGCAATAGGGATAACCACACCCTGGAGAGGATTGTGAAACAAAACCCATTCAAAAAAGTGGGGGAGATCACAAAGTCACAAAGACTTGATTGCAGCTGGAGTCAGTGCTTCAAGAACCACCACACACAGACGTATGCAAGACATGGGTTTCAGCTGTCGCATTCCTTGTGTCAAGCCACTCTTGAACAAGACACAGCGTCAGAAGCGTCTAGCCTGGGCTAAAGACAAAAAGGACTAGACTGCTGCTGAGTGGTCCAAAGTTATGTTCTCTGATGAAAGTAAATTTTGCATTTCCATTGGAAATCAATGTCCCAGAGTCTGGAGGAAGGGAGGAGAGGCACAGAATCCACGATGCTTGAAGTCCACTGTAAAGTTTCCACAGTCATTGATGGTTTGGGGTGCCATGTCATCTGCTGGTGTTGGTCCACTGTGTTTTCTGAGGTCCAAGGTCAACGCAGCCGTCTACCAGGAAGTTTTAGAGCACCTCATCCTTCCTGCTGCTGACCAACTTTATGCAAATGCAGATTTCATTTTCCAACAGGACTTGGCACCTGCACACAGTGCCAAAGCTACCAGTACCTGGTTTAAGGACCATGATATCCCTGTTCTTAATTGGCCAGCAAACTCGCCTGACCTTAACCCTATAGAAAATCTATGGAGTATTGTGAAGAGGAAGATGCAATACGCCAGACGCAACAATGCAGAAGAGCTGGAGGCCCACTATCAGAGCAACCTGGGCTCTCATAACACCTGAGCAGTGCCACAGACTGATCGACTCCATGCCACGCCGCATTTCTGCAGTAATTCAGGCAAAAGGAGCCCCAACTAAGTATTGAGTGCTGTTGTTGCAGGCCCCGGTTCAGGAGACCCAGCTGACAGATTACTGTAACCTGTAAAACAGGGTTCAAATAGAAGAAACGAGAGTCGCGTCTGCTCTTTCACAGCTCCTCTGCAGATATATCTGCTTTATTTAATGCACAATAACTCAATGTAGCACAACAGTTGTTTTTTTTACTTTTTTTTTTTACCTATCCCATTACATCACTTTTGTAACCAACCTCAACATAAATCACTGTTTGTCACCCGGTCTCATTTCTTTACTTTACCATCTTTAATTGACAGTTAATTTCTATATCTTATATATATATTCCACAACCAGAAATACCAATATTCATTAACACAGTAAGATTTAGTATGAAATAACTCCATATGTACTGGGAAACTCTGTTTCCAGAAGGCACTTGTTCCTTAACACCATTGTGAACCACAATTCACTATTTTACCTCCAACGGAATGGATGATGATGAATATAACAGATATTCAGTGTTTTTCTATTCTCCCCTCAGTGCCTGGTCACGTGACAGGCGAGAGCGCCAAATGTGAACACCGAGTGAACTCCAAACATACACTTAATGCTACCTATTGACTCATTAACATGAGCAAACAAACTTCTTATGACTAACAAACTATTAATACAACATTTGTTGAGTATGATGGCCACTGAAGCATGACTTAAACTATTTTCCTTATGTTAAAGTGATCATACACCAGGGCAACCAACACGTCATCAAATAAAATGCATTTAACACTTTACTTTCGCTTTTTTACTCATCAAACACGGTTATAGTGCAATTGTCTTAATATATTCAAACGTTTCTCTTTTGTATGCCCATGTTTTTACCTGTAAAACAGGGTTCAAATAGAAGAAACGAGAGTCGCGTCTGCTCTTTCACAGCTCCTCTGCAGATATGAGGAAGCATGCGCAGTTTACGTCCGCGACTCTCCAGCCAAAGTGTCAAAATAAAAGTCCCTCTTCCAAATCCATATAAATGTAAATATTAATTTGCATTTCAACACTGCATCAATACAATTAGTGCAATCAGTTACCTCAAAACAATATACACATTGGAGAGAAAAAGAAAAGAAGAAAAGAATTGTGCATACACTTTGTGTGTATCACACTGTACATGCTCATACTTTTCATGTTCATACTTTTCAGTTGGCCAACATTTCTAAAACTCCTTTTTTGTATTGGTCTTAAGTAATATTCTAATTTTCAGAGATACTGAATTTGGGATTTTCATTAGTTGTCGGTTTTAATCATCACAATTGTATGAAATAAACATTTGAAATATATCAGTATGTGTGTAATGAATAATATCCAAGTTTCACTTTTTGAATGGAATTACTGAAATAAATCAACTTTTTGATGATATTCGAATTATATGACCAGCACATGTACATATTACACATTCCATATTCTATATAATAGGCAGGCTCTCCTGACTTGACATGACTTGTTGTGTTTTTGCTCTGTTGGCACTTGCACATTAAATGTGTGTTCTAAAGCTGCAGGTGTTGTGGTCAGAAACAATCTGTGTGTGTAAACAGACTTGGCGAATGAACCTGATTCTGAATAAAATGTAATACGGTACTATAATCTATAGAGTATTATAAAAAAACGTAGGGGGTAGTTTTGAATAGGGATTCTATAGTGCTTTTGTCGTATGTACGTACACTTTTTATTACAGGAAGTACTTTACCTTTTCCGAAGTCTGAATTATCCATTGAACGAGGATGAGGAAACGAATTGCAGATTGTGTTTAGGGTAAGGATCTAAATATATCCAGATTAAATAATACTTATTTATGCGTATAGATCACAGGTGAATTTGAAGTTTTATTTTGAAACAATACTTTTCTAAAAGTTATGCAATATCGAAACGTTTTGTCATATGCGATCATAAAAAAAACAATTAAGGACCAGTGATCTTTCTAAATGACGTGTTGAAATATTAGAATAAAATGTATTTCTGTTGTATGCGGTGTAGTTCAGGAGACAAACACTTCCACCAATACAACTAGTTAGTTCTATAGAAAATATGAACGGAGGTGTTCGCATTTCATAGACATTATGGGGATGATTGCGTGGGAACAATGACCATGCTATAGAGAGTTATTTAAACATTGACATTTGTATTTCTAAATATATATTAATACCGTACGAACATTTGTACTCACACATCCTGAAAAACAGCAAAGTAGCGAATAGTACCTATATATCATCTAGGCCAAATGCTTATGAGATTTATTTAAGATTAACGGGTTGAAGTCCGAAGTTTACATGCACTTATAGGTTAAAATAAATAATCAACCCCACCTTTCACGAATGGGAGAGCACTTCTGAGTATCATGTTGAATAGTGTTGAGCATATTTGTTAATATGAATATAGCAAAGCCATGTTATAGCCTAAGCTATGTTATAACGTGCACATGCGTGATTGAGATGCTGTTGTGAGCATGCGCATAATAAACAAGTCAGTGAGTTCCCAGACTGAAAAGACGATGGTTGTCTGTCATTTTTCTCCCGAATAGATTAGCACTGGAACAAGCTAGCAAGCTACTTTGGTGACTGTAATTACGATAGACTGCTGCGGAGATGTCTAACACTACAGGTTATGGGCCCAGTCATGGAAGCCAAAGGTGGTTCAGACTTTTATTCGACGGTGATGAGAAAAACTACGAACTCTGGGAAACGAGGTTCCTCGCGCACATGGAGTTGCGCTGCCTCAGAAAAGTCATTACGGAGGACCCGCAGATAGCTGAGGAAAACGAAGCAGCACTCGCGGAAGATGAGGAAAAGAACCGAGAGGCATATGCAGAACTAGTGCAATGTCTAGACAACAAGAGCTTGTCATTGATAATGAGGGACGCGAAAGGTGATGGAAGAAAAGCACTGGAGATTCTTCGCGCGCATTATGAGGGGAAGGATAAACCCCGCGTCGTGAGTTTGTATTGTGAACTTTCCTCGCTCTATAAAGCTAGCAATGAAACTGTCACGGACTATGTCATTCGAGCAGAGAATATATTCACGTCATTGAGAAGGGCAGACGAGTATATTAGTGATGGGCTTCAGATAGCCATGGTAGTAAAGGGGCTACCTGATACATACAAGCCATTCGTCGTGCACATTACCCAGACAAATGACGTTGTAACGTTCTGCGAGTTTAAAACAAAACTGCGAAGTTACGAGAGTACTGAAAAATATGGGAGGAGTGATGTGAATGTAGAAGAAGACAACGTGATGAAGACTAGCGGAGCAACGAGGTCCCGAGGAAGAGGAAAGAAAATAGACATGGCAGTTGTAGAGTGTTATAAGTGTGGTAGAAAAGGACACATGTCCAGAACATGTCCAGATGAATCCAGAGCAAGAAGAGAGGAACGAAAATGGGACACACCACAACGAGGAAGGCGCCATCAAGGACCAGGTCGAGACCATATGAAGAAAGCTGATGGAGAGACAGAGGCAGAACCTACATCTTTCTGTTTCTTCAAGATGAGTGACTGTCCTATACAAGAGGAGGACAAGAGGGGTCTCATGGTCGACTGCGGTGCCACAACACACATGATCAACGACTCCACAAAGTTCAAAACAGTTGACAAGAACTTTAGACCTGAGGACCACACGATCGAGCTTGCCGACGGAACCAAGGTGAACGGAATGGCAAAGATGAGGGGAGACGCAGAAGTCTACTTGCTAGACAGCAAGGGAAGACAGGTAAAAGCGAGGCTGAAGCAAGCACTATACATCCCATCATTTCCACAAAACATCTTTTCAGTCAAAGCAGCGACAGCCAACGGAGCCGAGGTCCACTTCAAGGACGGTGATAACTGGCTGGTCCACGAGGACGGTAACAAGTTCAAAATGAATGTGTCTAGTAGGTTGTATTACCTTACCACTGTAAAAGATGAGAAAGCTGATGAAGCTTATGGTTGTCATGACTTTCAAACGTGGCATAGGATACTTGGTCATTGTAATTTTGATGATGTTGCAAAATTAGAAAAGGTGGTCAAAGGGATGTCGATAAAAGGGAAACATGACAAGTGTAATCAAAACTGTGAAATATGCACACAGGGCAAGTTCACACAGAGCAGGAATAGACAGGCAGATGCTAAGGCTACAGGTGTACTAGAGCTAGTACATACAGACTTATGCGGTCCTATTGAACCTGCAGATAAAGATGGATACAGGTATGCGATAGCATTTACGGATGATTACAGTGGGATGATATTTCCATACTTTATCAAAGCCAAGAGTTGCACGACAAAAGCTACAGAAAAATTCATAGCTGACGTAGCCCCATTTGGCAAAATAAAGTGCATCAGGTCTGATAATGGCACAGAGTTTACAGGGCAGGAGTTCCAATCTCTACTAAGGAGTAACGGGATAAGGCACGAGACAAGTGCACCCTACTCACCGCATCAGAACGGAACTGCAGAGAGAGGTTGGAGAACCCTATTTGAGATGTCACGATGCATGCTATTGGAGAGTAACCTCCCAAAGCAATTGTGGACATATGCTGTACAGACGGCAGCCCAAACCCGCAACAGGTGTTACAGTAAGAGGCTAGAGCAGACACCTTACTGTGTTTTCACAGGAAAAACACCTGACCTATCTAACATGAAGATATTTGGCTCTGAATGCTACGTGTACAATCAGGATAAGAAAAAGCTGGATTCTAGGTGCAAAAGGGGATTTTTGTAGGCTACGATAAATATAGTCCAGCATACAATGTGTATTATCCTGAGACAGGAAAAGTACTAAAACATAGGCTGGTGAAAAGCATCACCAAAGGCAGTGCAGATAGCCAGACTCAAACAGATTGTGACATGGGGGGCGACATTGAGTGGTATGGAGATACGTCCCCACGTATAGTCAACCAGGATCAGGGACAGCCTATGGACAGTAAGGAGTCCAGTGTTGTGGAGACAACTGAGGCAGGTCCAACCCAAAAAGATAGTACACAGGAAGAACAGGGAGAAAGGAGATATCCCACGAGACAAAAAAGGGCCCCAGAATACCTGAAGGAGTATCAGTGTAAAGCTGAGTGTAATAAAGACAACAGTGAGAATGTAGATTATTTCTACAGAATGGTTTACAATGTACCTGAAACGTTTAGAGAGGCTATGGACTCTGACAAGTCACAAATGTGGACTGACGCGATGAAAGAGGAGATGAACTCTTTGACAGAGAATGAGACTTTCACTCTGACACCACTGCCAAAAGGTAAACAAGCAGTGGGAGGCCGCTGGGTATATGCAGTGAAAGAGAGCCCAGACGGATCTGAAACATGTAAGGCCAGATATGTTGCAAAAGGTTACAGTCAAGTTGAAGGGATCGACTATAAAGAGACTTTCTCACCAACAGCCAACATGACCTCTGTCCGAGCATTGATGCAGGTGGCATTACAGGAGGATCTTACCCTGCACCAAATGGATGTGAAGACTGCTTACCTTCATGCAAAGATGGACTGTGAGGTATACATGGAGCAACCAAAAGGTTTTGAGGTCAAGTCCAAAACTGGAGAAGACTTAGTGTGTAAACTCAATAAGTCGTTGTATGGGTTAAAGCAGTCCGGGCGTAACTGGAACATGTTACTGCATGATCATCTTACAGAGAATGGCTTTGTTCAAAACGATGCTGATCATTGTGTATACAACAGAGAATGTGAGAAAGAGAAGGTGATTCTGTTAGTATGGGTTGATGACATAATCATAGCGGCGAGTAACAACACTTTACTGAGGGATGTAAAAGAGATGTTAAAGAGAAGGTTTAAGATGAAAGATATGGGTCTACTTAGGCATTTCTTGGGCATCGATTTTAGGCAGAGTGAGGGAGAGATCAAAATGACTCAAAAGAGACACATTGAAAGGGTGTTGGAAAGATTTAAAATGTCCGAATGCAAACCGAGATCCACCCCATGTGAGCAAAAGTTAAATTTTGACAGTGAGGGTGAAGTTATTGACTCAACAGGATATAGAAAGCTGGTAGGTAGCCTGATATACATAATGACATGTACAAGACCTGACCTGAGCTGGGTAGTTGGTAAACTATCACAACACCTAGCAGAACCAAAGCAACAGCATTGGTCTGCAGCAAAACACTTACTGAGGTACTTAAAAGGTACTATAGACCAAGAACTACACTTCCAGAAAAGTGAGGAAAGCCTACAGCTTGAGGGCTATAGTGATGCTGATTGGGCAGCCGATCAAAATGACAGAAGGAGCACAACAGGATACTGTTTCAGTTTAACTGAGAATGGTCCAGTTATATCATGGAAGAGTAGGAAACAGCCAACGGTAGCACTATCCACCTGTGAAGCTGAGTACATGGCACTAGCAGCCACTACTCAAGAGAGTATATATTTGGTACAACTACTTAAAGGGATGGAGTGTTGTAACCAGCATGTACCAGTCAAGATATACGAGGACAACCAAGGGGCGATTGCTTTATCTAAGAACCCAGTATGCAGACAGAGAAGCAAACACATTGATATCAAGTATCACTTTGTACGATCTGCACACACAGAAGGGAAAATAGCTATAGAATACTGCTCTACTGAAAACATGGTGGCAGATGTCCTTACCAAGCCTGTGACAAAGGCCAAGTTCGAGAGGTTCAAGAAATATTTGTTTGGAGAGTAATGTGAACTGGCAAAGTGTAAATGTTTTTGAAGTTTTTACGACACTGCCAGTATGCCATATGTTTTATTTTGGAGTAATGTATTTTCTTTGATTTATACTGTAGGGGGCTGAAAACATGTCTTTGAGTGGGAGTGTTGAGCATATTTGTTAATATGAATATAGCAAAGCCATGTTATAGCCTAAGCTATGTTATAACGTGCACATGCGTGATTGAGATGCTGTTGTGAGCATGCGCATAATAAACAAGTCAGTGAGTTCCCAGACTGAAAAGACGATGGTTGTCTGTCATTTTTCTCCCGAATAGATTAGCACTGGAACAAGCTAGCAAGCTACTTTGGTGACTGTAATTACGATAGACTGCTGCGGAGATGTCTAACACTACAAATAGGAGCACAGCTGCTTTGGGTTTAGCTATAGCAACTGGGATAGGTTAGTTAATCAGTGGACAAATTAAGGAACCTGGTTAGGTTCACCGGTGCTTGTTATTAATATAATGTTACATAGGTTAGTTAATCAGTGGACAAATTAAGGAATCTGGTTAGGTTCACCGGTGCTTGTTATTAATATAATGTTACATAGGTTAGTTAATCAGTGGACTAATTAAGGAACCTGGTTAGGTTCACGAGTGCTTGTTATTAATATAATGTTGCATAGGTTGGTTAATCAGTGGACAAATTAAGGAATCTGGTTAGGTTCACCGGTGCTTGTTATTAATATAATGTTACATAGGTTAGTTAATCAGTGGACTAATTAAGGAACCTGGTTAGGTTCACGAGTGCTTGTTATTAATATAATGTTGCATAGGGTAGTTAATCAGTGGGCTATTTAGGGTCCCTGATTGGGTTCACGGGTCCTTAATCCTTAAGTGTTTGGTATGTCGCACTGTGTGTTTGCCTCAACTAGAAGACGCTTTGTGTGTTACTTTCATTCAGTGCATCTCATTGTGTCCGATCGATGTCTGTTTGATTTGATTAAACTCCACAAAACTTATTTCTCCGCTCTGCGTGTGGCTCTACAATTCAGGGCCTCTTTGCTTGACGTCATGGAAAGATGCGAAGAAATCAGCCAAAACCGCAAACATTGGTGACCTCATTTGGATACATCCAATGTCACGTCTCCAACTACACGGACGCACAAACATTTCAGCTGTTGACTATTGCTCCATCCCGTTTTATATGACTAAAGCGTCTGGCGGGGGAGTTGAACCAGCGACCATAGTGCACGCAACAGTGCCCTTATCACCCTTCCCTATAAACCATCCGCTGTTACGTCAATAATACAAATATTTCTGGCACCCTAAACTAGAGGCAATTATACCTGCTGACATTTCTGGTTAACCAATATGGATGAACATACATTTGACATGAATCTTACATTCTGTACCTAAATCACTTATGGTATAAATGATTTTTTAAAATGCTCAAATATAAAGCCAAAAAGTTATTTTTTTATGCTTGTATATATCCGGTATGTATTTATGGGTAATAAGGATGTGGGGAACAATATGCACTGAGGCTGTGTTGACACCAACAGCTCAATTGTTATTCTGACCAATCAAATGAGTTCTGAAAATATCAATTGTGAATTGTCAAAAAACTAAATAACAATGGGGTTACATGTGTGAGTTTTACAAATGATCATATCATTTTAAAAAGAAGTCAATCATGAATACATTGTATTTTTTTCTCTTTTGAAAAGCCACCTCACTGGTAAAAGTTACTGAACAACCTTCCTAAATCCCTCATTATGGACAAGAGGTGTACGTTTAGGAGATTGTTTTCTCTACTGATGGCATCTACCCTGACATATGTTCTGTACGTTGTCATCATGCTGCACAGGTACTGTGAAACCTTCACCTCACCTTCACTGCTAATACTAATTTACAATGTATTTGTTATTAAACAAAAAAAATACTGTGGAACATGCAAATTATCAGTAACTCACAAATAAGCTTGAAATTCTAACAGTTCCTATCCTTCTGTCCAAACTATATTAAGCTGCTGAATTGCAATTAGCCAATGAGATGTCTCACTCTGTTGTAGGCACGTTATAAAGCATGGCCATATTTCGGAACGAAGTTGAGATAAAATTAGGCAAAAAAAAGAATGACCACACGAATTTGGGACAAACAATACTTTGCTTATATTACAACAGCACCATCCGTATCAAACAACTTACAATAATCCATAAAGGCGCAAAAATATACAGTATATACAACATAATCAAGTGATGTGTAGCAGACCGTTTGATGTCATTACTTTCCGGCGGTTAGTACACAGGCGAGGCTGCGCGCCAGAGAGGAATAGGCCAGCGAGTGCATCCTTTACAAACTGCTAACAGGAAATTGAGTCAGAAAGATTTGTTATGTTGAGGGATGTTTTGTGAAATTGCGGTGTTGCTGACTTTAGCCTCTCTCAGTATTAGCCTTCTATCATACAACCCCTCATTCATTAGAATAGCAGTAGATGGTTTGAGTGTGTTTTGTTAAAAAAATCGTAAGTGTGCCAAAACATTTGCCACAACTGTGTAACTACATCACTCAATGTTAAATTAAAAAATAAATACAAATAAATAACTTAAATTAAAATAGATTCAAAGCAGAAAATGGTTCTTTGACTAGAAATAATGTCCCTGAGCCGAATGATGTTTGAGAATGCTTTCTTTCCTCAGGTCAACTTTAGACAACGAGCAAATCGTGTTGGAAATCTCTAACCAGACCATCACGTCTGTGAAACACACCAAACACTTCATGGTGGGAGCCTACAGGGAGCATCGTGTGAGGGGAAAAGTCGTACGAATCATTGGTATCTTCAGACGGGATTCTGTCCAGCGTTTGTACTGTTTGTTCTGCTGCGGGACCCACTGTACAAATGGATTAACGGCCGAGGTCCAGATGCACTCCGACCACTTCGGTACCTGTTTTTTGCTATTCGGTTTGACAAATAAATGACCGAATACAGGGTTCAGTGATTTGTTTATTTTTTGCACTATATTGTAATGCGTCTTTCTGTACTGAAATTAAGGTTTCCCCTTTGTGACGACCGATGTCCTGTGTCCACAACCCGCCAACTGTAACCCGCTGTACGTGACGCTTTCCACACAAGCGTCCATACTCGATCAGAACCTCACTTTCCTCTCAATCCAGAACCTTGTGAACAGGGAGGAAGAGGAGCTTCCGTTCAACTTCACCGTCTGCGTGTCCAATCTGTTTGGCAGCTATAACAACGTTCTTCAGTTCACTCAGACGCTGGAGATGTACAAGTGGGTACTAACTGGCCAGTTGATAAATATGTACTTTTCTTAACTACGTGATTAGTGGATAAGTTCACTTGTGAATTGCAGGCTGTTAGGCGTTCAACATGTCGTGGTGTACAACACCAGCTCTGGGCCAGACCTGGAGAGACTACTACACAGTTATGCACAGGACGGCTATGTTGAGGTAGGAGTTGGTTGACTTGGAGAAAGAAACAGATGGATGGATGGTTGTATCGACTGACCGGCTGATTTTCTTCAGGTGGTGCCGTGGAGTATTGACAAACACATGGACCCGTCACCTGGCTGGCTGTTCAGTGAACACGGAGGGGACATTCACTACTACGGCCAGCTGACCACTCTGAATGACTGTATCTATAGACATATGTACCAGTCCCGCTATGTTCTGCTGAACGATATAGATGAGATTATTGCCCCGTACCAGCATCAGACCCTGCCTCCGATGATGGAGATTCTTCAGAGCCAACATCCAAGGGTATGGTGTTAATGTACATTGTGGAATACTTACTGTGTGTGTCTTTTTAAGCTCTATATACACTTATGAGCCAAAACATTATGACATTCTAATGTGCTTGGTTGGTCCTCCGTGTGCTGCCAACAGAATCCCCTGAAGGTGTCCTATGGTATCGAGCACCAATACATTAGCAGCAGACCCTTCAAGACCTGTAAGTTGTGAGGTGGAACCACAGTGGATCAGAATTGTTGGTCTAGCACATCACACAGATGCTCTATTGGATTGAGATCTGGATTTAGACAAGCAGGGCAACTCTTCACCATTTTTTACAAAACATTACCAAACAATGCATCCAGTGTGGCAGGGCACGTTATCCTGCTGAAAGAGGCCACAGCCATCAGGGAATACCATCGCTAACAGTGGGTGTACCTGCTCTGCAACAATGTTTAGTTAGCTGGCACTTGTCAAACTGAAGTCCATTTGGCCCTGATGGCCACATTGGTGGTGTCTAGCCCAAATATACACTGAGACGCACCCATTCTTCCTTTGGGGTCGCCTCCCACTGCTCCACTGCACCGTCATGCTCTGCTGGCTCATTTTGTGGCATCTCATTCTGTCATGAATCTGTTAGGTGTAGTGCAGGGAAAGCCAAATGCAGAGCCTTGATGTCACGTTTGTGGTATTTATTACCGTAAATAAAGAAAAAAACACGTAGCACGAACGGAAAACATACACTGTGATTAAATTAAATTTGCTCTCTAGCTAACACAATCAAAACAGCAATATAATTCTAACATTCAAACACTCTCACCATAACTGTGACTTTGAAATAATGAGAAGCAAAGTGCAAACCCAAACTAGAGTGCTAAATAGCCCGGGAGATTGCTAATAAGCCCCAGCCTTGCTAACAACAATACAATCACCTGACACAGGAAGGGCAACCCACTTAGACTTCCCATGTAGAACAAATACTCGCCACACTCGTGAGACATCGAATCCACCAACTTACCAGTGACAAAAACGTATAATCATTAACGTGAATCCATATTTCATATTTAATTCAAATAAGTTTCATTGATTAGTTGATCTCTTAATCCTGTCCAAACAGCACATCCAAGCAACATTATTTTAGAAACTAATACTGTAAAATACTTCTAAAAGTATGATTCTAAGATAACCTAAATCATGTTAGTAGAATTAAGATGTTGGCATGCTGTGATGAAGGAATATATCATAAATGGCCATTCTGTGAACATTTAATTTCCCTACTTTATATAAGCAATTACATTCGAAACTGCATTTTAATTATGTATTCAGAAGCTGTGATGTTTTTTTTAAAGTAATCTAGCTGAATTTAAACAATAGACAAACGTTGTCCACATTTTCATTCCACCAAAATCTCCAGCTTAGTTCGGTAACTTTTTGTTTAACAATAGTGTCTTGCTTCTATTAGAAGTCGTTTAGACAAGTGTTTCTGTGAGCCTAGCCTCAGTTCACGGAACACTGCACATCAATTTGGGACACATTTGCCTTTTGAACAGCAGGACGCTTGTATGTTTTTCAAAACATGAAAATAGTCATTGCTCAACCCTGATTGTTTGACCTAGATAACTGCAGACTTACTGTGACAAAATGTGTCCTGTGGTTCTCACCTGTATTATCTAATGATTGTTTATGAAAACAGACACACATTCAGGATGAACAGGATTTAAAATATTTAGAAAATACAGATAAAATCATGCTAATCATTTTAACTATTGATGTGACAGGGTGTAGATATAGGAAGAGCCTCTGGCAGAGATTATCTTGATTATGGAACCTCCAAGACAGATAAACAACACAGACATGTACACAGTCAGGTTGTCGTGAAAACGACCTCTCACACACCAATACTAATGCACAATGACAGGGGAAGAAGAGGGAACAGATATACACAATGCGGAGCAGCTAGTAGACCGGTGACGTTAAGCACTGAAGCTGACTCCGGACAGTAGGGGAAGCTGGTGCATATAGGAAGACATGGCAATTGATGAAGGATTTAATTTTTTAATTCATTTCTATGTGCCGTAACAGTGAAGTATCAATCCACAGTAGCACCATTGATAGCCATGAATCTTACATTTTTTTTGTTTTATTGTATACAATACCAAACTAAGATAAAAGTTATAAACACATGTAATATATATATATATATATATATATATATATATATACATACACCGGTATATATTTTGTTTAAAAAATCACAGACAAAATATACATATACTGAAAACCAGTAGCAAGACGGTGTGTTGGAGGAGGAGCGGAGCAGTCACAGTAACAGCGGATGGGAGTTTGCTACTTGTGTGTGTGTGTGTGCGTGTGTCTGCGTGTGTATGTGTGTGTGTGTGTATGTAGTATGTAAATGTAAGCAAGGACCCAGACGTGAACCATAGTGCAATCCCCAAGGCTGTTTTATTAACACAGAAATACAAAAAAAGAATAAAAGAACCAGGTCCTCACATGTTGAAACAGTCAACAATAATCAGTCCTGTGTTCAGTTCTGATGCTGCAAATACTGGAAATGTATAACCTGTCCATTTGCAAAAAATTCCATCTTCCCATTGTAGTTTATTTGTACTTTTGTCAAATTAACCTGGGTTGGAGCCATGCTTTAAATCAAGTAAATTAATTAAATAATGCTGAAAATGGCAATTGTTGTGTTTCCTTTGGAAGACTTAATCAAATATTCAAAATTAAACTGAATTGTTTCTTGGGTATGTGTAAGAATGGTACCGGCTTTCCTCACATATGCAGCATTTCCCATTTTTCACAAAATGTTTTAAAGAAAGTGTTTTTGGGTACTGACCTACTCTTTCCCTTTTGTCTCCCTAGGCAGATGTTTTCCTCATAGAGAACCACATCTATCCCAAGACCCAGTTTGAGCCAAAAAGAAAGTTCAATCTGCCCCAATGGAGGAATGTTTCAGGGGTCAACATCATGGAGCACATCTACAGAGAAGAGCCAGACTATAAGATCTACCACCCCTATAAGATGATAGTACGGCCCAGGTTAGAATTTACTACCCCTATGAGATGATAGTACGGCCCAGGTTAGAATTTACTACCCCTATGAGATGATAGTACGGCCCAGGTTAGAATTTACCACCCCTATAAGATGATAGTACGGCCCAGGTTAGAATTTACCACCCCTATAAGATGATAGTATAAGATGATAGTACAGCCCAGGTTAGAATTTACCACCCCTATAAGATGATAGTACGGCCCAGGTTAGAATTTACCACCCCTATTAGATGATAGTACGGCCCAGGTTAGAATTTACCACCCCTATAAGATGATAGTATAAGATGATAGTACAGCCCAGGTTAGAATTAACCACCCCTATACGATGATAGCACGGCCCAGGTTAGAATTTACCACCCCTATAAGATGATAGTATTGCCCAGGTTAGAGTTTACAAACCCTATAAAATTATAGTACGACTCATATTAGAATTTACTACCCCTATAAAATGATAGTATTGCCCAGGTTAGAGTTTACAAACCTTATAAGATGTTTTTACAAACCCTAAACGAGGATAGTTTTGGCCAGTTTAGAGTTTACCACCCCAATAAGATGATAGTTCGACCCAGATTATAATTTACCGCCCCTACAAGACTATATGCTTTTTGTGTACCTACTGTCAAAATGTGCACACATCCATGTAAAACTGGGACCTGTACTATCGTTGTACCATACAGGTATCCACTATACCCTGCAATAACAACGCCCTACCTACCCATAGTGTATAGTATGTTGCATATCTCCCATACAATATCGTATTAGTTATGTTTCTATGTTGAATTTTTCCAGTTCTTGTGTTCTTCCAGTCATAAAGATTAATAACATTTACTCTCTCATAACAGCATAGAGTACCCTCCGTACTTGCATCTACTTAGAATCCAAGTCATTAAGAATAATCTTTAGATAAATTACTAAACTAAAAAAAAATTATAAATTTAAATAAATGTAATGTAAATAACATGGATAAGTAGTCCAGAATAATGCATGACTACATAGGAAAGGAATCTTCCAAGGTATCATCCAAGGTATCATCCAAAACAACCATCCAAACACTAAAAAGGACTCAGGGAAACCACACCCAAGTTAGACTCACCTGCCCATTCAAGTCGATAGCACACAGGTCAAGTTGGAAAATAACCTTTGTTTCTTTGACTGTAGGGGAGTGGAACAGACGTCGGTGCACTCAGTTCTGCGTAACTTCGGGATGACGGTAAAAGTTCCTCCTGGGGTCTGTCACATCATCCATGTCAGAGTTCCCCTACGTAAAGGTCTGACCAAGAATGAGCTACATAAAGACAAGAGGATCTGGGACTATGAGAAAGAACTGGTGTCTAACGTAGACCAAGCTCTGGAAAGAGCAGGGCTACTAACCGGAGAGAGCGATACTGTGAAGGCGATTTTGAAGGCCACCTAGGCACCGTGCATATCCCATAAGCTATTTTCAGGTCGGTTCTGTACAGTATGTATGAAATATTATTTTGGTAATGTGTCTCTATACCGCATGAAAAAAAGACTACATTTTTAAGGATTTTTTATATAAAAATACATTTATGCTTGTCACGCTTTGGCACGCCAGGATGGCCGTGCACGTAAAATCTAACGCCCTCTCTCCCTCGTTTGGTGTACGGACACTTGTTTCAATGTTTCATTGCCCTCACCTGTCTTCCTAATCACCGTCCTATTTAAGTTCCTTCTCTACCAGTGTGTCGTCGGTCTTTGTGGGTTTTTTATCAACTTTACGTTTGTCTTGTCTTGTTTAGTTCAGGGGTTTTTCAGTTACAGTATAGTTGCAATTTTATTCAATAAATGTCCTTTATTTGCCCTGTGCTCGTGTCCGTCTACCCATTCGTGACAATGCCATTGTCTTTTGTACTTCAAATGAAAGAATGGCTTCCATTTTAGATCATGCATGTAAGTTATTCTATTCTACTGTGTTATGATTTGTCTGACTTCAAGATTAGGATGACAGGAATATGTCTGCTTCCTGGGTCAAACATGCCCTTGACATTGTATAAATAATTGACTCAATCTGAAAGGCATAGGTTTAGATTATAATAAAATGTATTACCGGATTTAGCAGCGACAATCTAGCCATACAAAATAAAGCATGGACAAATATTAGCCCTTAAGATCTAAAGCGAGTAGCTTGACGAATATAAAACAACAAAACCTTTTCAGAGGGGCCCTGTCGCGACCACCTTAATTGTTGATTCCACAATGTGACATATTCCCCTATGAGACAAAAATTATTTCATCATTGATCAAATTATGCCCCCCCCCACTCCCCTGAACAACAAAACATCAGAAGCACAAAACAACCTGTAAGGCCAGCACTACATCCTGTAAACAATATAGAAAAATTGAGCCTGGAAAATTAAGCCTAGAAAACCACAAAACTTATATTGAACTGCGTATTTTTCCTTCAGAAGGATAACAACAGATTTAGTTTTGTATATTTCTTAACTTCTGGGGTTCAAAAAGAGAGAACTAGGTAAATCAAACATCAGTGGTTAACCCCGGATTATCATGTATGTATCACTTATCACTTTTTCTACTGTAATGAACAGGGGCGGCGCCAGAGACTTTTGATTTGGGGGGTCTATGAGGAGGCTAGATTGTTTATAGCAGGTGTTAAAGAATTTTAGTGCAACAAACTATAGAACAATTACAAAGCGTTTCGGTAACGAGCGCCCCTGGTAATGAATTGTTTTGATTTTTCTCTATTTCAATTTATTTCATCTGCTTTATTCATCTCTTCGGATTTGTGTATATTTGTAAAAAAAATGTGTTTTCATTTATATGTGAGGGTTTGCAAGTGTAACTTGGTATGCCTATGTGATGGGGAGAAGCAAAGCCAGGACAAACCCCTCTGGGAAAATCCTGTGAAACAACTCCCATGCTGATCTGTGTATTTTGAATTGTTGGCACAAACTGTGAATATCCTTGACACAAGCACCAGCTGGACATGACAACCATTGAAGATGGTGTCAAAGACTGTAGTATTAGAATGGCTATTAACCCAAAATCGGATGCATGGAATAGTCATCAGTGAAGAGGGTCCATTGTTGTTTAGTGCTGTGTTTGGGCGAAGAAGAAGAATAATGATCGAACCTTTTAGCCTCCTAGAAGCAATACTTTCTTTATCCACTAGAGGTCAGACTATTCTCATCTTAGTTGGAATGACTGAAATTACTGATGTTCCTTAAAATTAAATCACGAGAGGACTGTCTTTAAACATTTATACCATTAAATCAGATAAGAGAGTATGTTTGGTTGGCATTCATGTTTCTAATGCAACTCACCATAGATATCTGGCATTTAGAAAATTACACTGTTATAATGAACTACTGAACGTGCTAACTTTGCAAGGCCCCGCATCTCACTCCTTCAGACCAAAGTCACATACTCTCCTCTTCACATAAAGGACAGATTTGTCAACAATGATATTTTTACTGCCTTTTTGAACAGTGCAATTACAATTGTAGATATGGCAGCAAATTAGCCGCTTGCAAGTTACGTTTCTTTAGGCGCACACATGGACAAAGATGTCTTATTGCAATGCAGTAAGATAATTAATACTTAATTAACAATGAAAAGGTAGAGTTATTTTTGTGTATACGACTGTTAGGAAACACATCTCTTTTCAATATCTTACTACATCCACAAGAGGGAGACATTGCATTAAGAATATAGGCTAAAGTAGATAATCTGATAAGAGACTGCCTTCCTGTATTTTCTAATAATTTCTCACCAACTGTATGACTCTTTGACAGTTCTTTGTACACTTAAAACTGAGGATACACTGTTGTATTAACTATTACTTTTAAAATATGAATTTTGAAATAAAGAGGACATGTAAGCTCTTCAATACTTTAACAGTTCCAGCTCGGTCTAATCCATTTCCCGTTTCAAATCTCTGGGAGTCGTGTGGTGTGTTGGTCAGGAGATGGCAATGGTGTCAGGGTCTTGGTTCTGAAGTGCTGGTGGGAAATAATGGCCCAGGCTGGTGAGAAGGGTGTCTGAGTCAGCCTCTAGCTGCTCTCACCAGGCCGGCTTCCTTCACCAGCTTTCACCTAAATCTGTCACACAGATTTGACACTGCGTCACTCTGACCACACTCCAAAATGACACGTATATAATGTGGAATATTGTGCACATTTACAGGCCGGGTTTCCCTTAGAGCGTTAACTTTTCCTTTTTTATTGTGCGCGCAAGCTCTCCTTTCTTTTTTTTATGTAACAACATTTGGTTATAAAAAAAAACATAAATTAGCAGATCATACCAAATAAAAACGAGCAATTCCAGGGGAATGGCGCCCATATCATTTTGCATTTTTTTTAAAACTTTTGGTGTGGAAGTCGATTCATTTTGTATTGCCTTTTCGACAATTTATTAACCTAATTAACATCATTTATTTGTATATGTGATCATTAGTACAGGTTATTTGGAAGTAGTTCTTGCTTTTTAAATATACAGATGTATAAATATATGTATGTTTCACATTCACCGGACCCATTTTGGTTAAAGTTGACGTATGAAATTAATGCAGTGTGACCAAGAGGCGGCTCGACAAATCTGCATGTTTTCATATGAACACAATAGTGTATTAAAGGCCAGAATCTGCCACGCGGCTTGAAACAGAGCACATTGTATTGTTTCATCACGTAGGGCTACAACACAATTAGCTTGAATTAGCCTCTTCGTTGTGGACAAACATTTATATGATATCTTAATCCTCTTTGTTTTTCTGCGCTGTCTGTTTTGCTGTTTTATACCACCCCCCCAAGAAATCAACATTTTGCTCAGTACTGCAGTGTCATGCAGTGTCATTTTGAGTGACAGTGCATACTCAGATTAATAAACAGTGGTTGTCTGTATGAAATGCATTAGGATATATTTCTGTAAAGCATTATTTCATATCAACATAAAATCCTCTGTGTAAATATACACCGATGAGCCAATTCATTATGACCACCAGCTTAATACGCCGTAGCTTTATGCCAAAACAGCGCCGACCGGTTGAGGCATAGAGTCTACAAGACCCCTGTAGGTGTCCTGTGGTATCTGGTACCATGATATAAGCGGTATCCAATTAGTCCTGTAAGTTGTGAAGTAGGGCAACACCTAGAACTCTTTATCATGTTCCTCCAAACGTTCCTGAACCATGTGTGCGGTCCGGTCTGACAGTTGGTGACACGTGTCAAATTGATGACCACGTGAATGTCCGGATCTAGAGCTTCCCTGGTGAACGGCACACATGCAGATGGTGGTCTACATGATGTAAAAGTGAACAGAACCAAAGTCTATTTCTGATGTCTGCATTCCCAGTTGTAGGTGCTTACGGACTGTGGACAGGGTTCATTGTTTGGTTTGGACCAGACGGGATAGCTATTATTGCTTTCACACATCAATTAGCGTTGGGTTCCCAAAACCCATTTCACTGGTTTGTGGTTTGCCCTTCCCCGGACCGCTGTTGGTAGCCACTTATCACTTCTGATCGGGAGCACACCACAAGCTTGGTCTTTTTCGAGATTTTCTGACCTAGTCCTCTGGTCGTAACACTTTGGCCCTTGTCAAAGTCGTTCATTCCTCCTGCATCAAACATGTTGGCTACCAGAACTACCGGAACTTTTCCCCCACCGTCTTACACTGACATTGATGTTTACACTTGCTAGGAGATATCAAGGTCAGTGGTAAGATGGTAAGCGAAGAATCTGTTCTCTGAAAAATAAATCTGTTCTAGGTCATAATATTTCGGCTCATCTGTGTATATTTCTCTTGACTATTAGTTAAAAAGAAAATGAAAAATAAAACGAGTGCAGTGTCCTGTGACAGCAGGTCAAATGCCAAGAAGTGCTGCAGCTCTTTATCTCCATACAACGGTTTGGTGAACCCCTCAGGGAGAAACGGCTTGGTGAACCCCTCAGGGAGAAACGGTTTGGTGAACCCCTCAGGGAGAAACGGTTTGGTGAACCCCTCAGGGAGAAACGGTTTGGTGAACCCCTCAGGGAGAAACGGTTTGGTGAACCCCTCAGGGAGAAACGGCTTGGTGAACCCCTCAGGGAGAAACGGTTTGGTGAACCCCTCAGGGAGAAACGGCTTGTACGCAGCACATACATTGGCTTTCACATCCATCTCTGGCGCAGAAACATTTAACTCTCTGCCTGTTGTTTTGCATTGACAGCTACATTTCTAAAGACATTTGCGGTAACGATTGGCTAATATTTTTCCAATAAGTGAAAGGTCTGTGTCCATTTAGGCTTGTCCGTCTGCTTCTGTCCCGTCTGCAAACTGGCTGCCTGCTCAACATCTTCAATCCTCCGCGATAAGTGCTTGAAGCTTTTGGAAGATTCTGGAATAGGAGCGCTGAGAGAGGAAAGTGGACCAGAGTGCCCATCAGACTGGGTTCATGGACATATAAACCCATTCCCACTCTGTCCCCCTCCTCCATTTCTTCTGCAGTATTTACCAGATCAAGTGCTGGCCCTCATGGCCAGTAAGCAGGATATTCCCTCCCCAGCTAACATGGATTTGACTGTTTCCAGTGCGTGCATTGACTGACAATTGGGTCGGTGTCAGTCTTCACAAAACACAGCCACCATACGATTAATAAACTGAAATATCTTGGGTTTAGTAACATGCATTAACGCGGCCCTGACAAACAATGTCTCTACGTAACGGGTTTATGTTAATTAACATAATTGTGAGAGAAAAAATTATGTATCCTAACGGCCCAGAAGAACCCTAATACTGCACTTATCCCAATTTAAACGAGGATCCGGGGACGACCGTTCCTACGGGAATCTGCGGGGTATTGAAAAGGAAGCAGGTTAAAAGCAGTTAGCACAACGCCAGAAATTATCCCCCTATTCCACAGGTAAAGAATTTGATTAATTCCTGACCTTTGGAAACTTTTCACTCCTCTTAAGTATTCTTTCGTTTCGACTGGGTGCTAATAACACATGCTGGCTCTCTATTGCCCGCTGCTATATTATCCGGACTTTGCCGACTTGTGGAGTGCACATACCACGTAAAGCAGGCTGCTGTGTAACAGGCCGACATATTAGGGTGAAGGACAATGACTTCAATGGCTTCAAGATGATAACGAACCTGTTTTTCATTTCGGTAATTAATCGACTACAATTCGTTATTAAGAATTAATAGTTTTGTATCTCATACGTTATACATTTAATATAGCAGCAGAACAGTAGACTACATCCGTTAATGCGTCGTTATTTATGGTTAGTAGGATAGATGTTTGTTGATTTTTTCCCCCCCCGTTTCATTTATAACCTGAAAACACGGACGACAGACACGGGTTTTCTGGAATAATATAGAACACAGGACAAGAAGATAAAAGAAGTGTCTAAAGTGGGGCCACGAGTTGGAGCTGAGAGACACAGCATCCCCTCTTTTTAGTCGAAGCCCTCTTGGATTTGATTTAATTCTCTCCTCGCGCTATTAAAAAGGCCTTCCTCTCTCCTCACCGTGTGCACCTTGCTGTCATAACTGGCACAAAATCATTCATCAATGCCTCGCGTCGGCAGTGCGGCTGAGGCCTTTTTGCACCGTGTGTTTCACGTTATTGATTGTCTGTGCAAATGCATCGCGGCCCGAAGCACGAAGACTCACGCCGTTTCTCCACTGCAGTCAGATGACCGGTAGGTAACTTTGTTTTGTCTGTTCGTCGACGCTTTTCACTACAACATTTGTTTCGATGGCTTGTCCCTAACCAAAGATACACTTCTACCGGACGCCCCCGTTGAAATACAGCGCGTATAGAGTAGCAGGACAGACATGTGTGATGGTTATGGCGGACACTGGTTAGCTGGGCCATCAAGCTGAAAAGCAGCACTGAATGTCACTGTCCCCTTTGTTGTTTAATTCATTTTATTTTCAAAGTGAGGGGAGGTGGCCTTGCTGTGGGAGTCATTGATGTGGCTATAGTTAGTCCCTCCCCTGCTGCGGCGGCCGTCTGTAGGAGCGCCTTCTCTCCCGTTTCCTCCTCGCTCGCGGGGCCCGATGCTCGGGAGGCTCGGCTCGCTGTGTTTGTCTAAGCGTCCTCTTTTTGTCTGTGTGAGGGCGTAATTGATACAGGACCAAAGGAAACACTTTGAACTGTGGCTAACAGACCCCTCTGCTCCGGGGTCCAGGAGGTCCTTTAGCGTCCCTAGTGCTCTCTGTCGCAGGCAGACCTGTGTTGTTTGGTGATGTTAGAAGCTGGTTGGTTCTGGTGATGTTAGAAGCTGGCTGGTTCTGGTGATGTTAGAAGCTGGTTGGTTCTGGTGATGTTAGAAGCTGGTTGGTTCTGGTGATCTTAGAAGCTGGTTGGTTCTGGTGATGTTAGAAGCTGGCTGGTTCTGGTGATGTTAGAAGCTGGTTGGTTCTGGTGATGTTAGCTGACTATCACCGGAGACTGTAGAGTAAGAATGTATTCATGTATTCATAACACATAATTCAGTTAAAGGGAGTTCTCAGGTTTTGGTAATCGAGGGTTAATAACCTTGGTGCGTCGTGTTTATGGCATCAGCCGAGACAGAGTCTACCGGTTTAGTCTCTATTGCTTTCCAATATGGTGTTTTAAGCACATGTCGATTTGTTTTTTTGCAAAGCGTATTTACATAATTGCCGTTTGCAAATGTAGACATTTGAGACACGTGTTTAAATTCCTTCAATAATGTATAATAGGCATAAAATCTACTTTGGAAGTGTTGTACTATTTTATAGATACCGGCTAGATGGTCGACATCCAGGTACTTTTGAAAAAGTGAGTTTAACTTAGACTTCGTTGTTTTATCAATTGCTAATGAGTGGTCCTATTTGCTCCTGGTAAACATCGCCTTCTTTAAGCATAAGGCAAATGGAATGTATTCCCTAAAGAATCTATTAGAAGCCCACCGCCATTTATCACGGCTGTCTGAAATATTGGCACATACAGTAATCTGTCCTCGTTCCGTATTGATTTCCGGTTTTGTTTTCAAGTTACGCTGTAAACAGGGTAAATAATGACAGATTTCCGTCTGTGTCCCCACGGAGATACATGTTCAGATTTAAGCCCTCAGAACCAACATTTCCGGATTCTGTACACATGTACAGCAGCTGCATGCTGCATTTGCACCCTCTTTAAAGGTGTTCGCGCCACCTCAGGTGTTGCTTTTCTTCATAAAAGAGCTGACAGTAGAGGTGTGTAAGTGTAGCAATTGTAATTTATGAAGGAGACTTCGGTGTATTTTAATCCGTAGTTAGCCAGCTCTGTTAATATGAAGGGTTTCGGTAATAAAAGCTAAGAGTTAAAGTGCAAACAAGAACTCAGAAACCAGCCGTCATGTTAGCTGGAGTGGATGTGCAACAAACAGTCATGATAACCACAGCATGCAAACGGCTTTTCATCTGCCGCTTGCACATCTTTTTTGGGAATTCTGAATTAGATGTTTGTGTTCAAACTTTCCTAACCTGTTTTCAAGACGTGTCTCCAAAAATATAGTTATTTAACAGTTTTATCAGTGCTATATCACAAAGTGGCATGCAGTGCTAAGCCTGTCCTTTAAGGGCTAGCATTATAGCACTCTCTCCAAATGCTTTGTACTGGATGAAGAAGTCATAATCCTCAAACAGACTTAAATTCCTCCAGAAAGGCTCTTAATCCTGAATCCACTCATTTTCTTCAAACAGCCTTCCAAGCCCGAACCCTAAAGAGTAGGGAATATTTCAGGAACGGTTGCAGTCCTTGATTGAAATCTGCTACAAGTGAACCCCCGTTCAGTGAACCCCCGCCCACTCCCCCGCCACTACCCTCCCGCACAACCACGCACAGGTTGCCGCCTCCTGCGTGTCCGTGGAAACCCGGGCCGGGTCACTGTCGTCGTGAAGCTCTCTGAGCTCTTATTAAAAGGTAAACTTCTCCAGGGCCACAGAATCGCGTCAATCACGGGCAGTGTTTTCCTAACGAACCCAAAGCTTCCCCACTCGTCGCTGTCAGCGGCTGTTATCACGCTCAAAGCCATATCAGCGTGCTGTTTGTTCAGCACTTTGGTTTCGCCCACACAGCGGAGTCGTAGAAGTACAGGTCTATTTGAGAGTGTATATTTCATTGCCGGGGAGAGCTGTGTTTGCCTTGGCATGTTTGTCAGCTCGTATTTGAGCTGAGGGTCCCTATTAAAACTAAACACCACTGTATATCTGGAGAATATTGCCCGGCGTCTTTGAAACACATACTGCAGAAAATAATGTACCTGTGAGATTCTCCATACTCTGGTGTGACATTGCTGTTCCCCATTTTAATTTATTCACTCACGGTTGCTATATATACAGTACATATACATATATACTTCAGAGGTGCACATCTGTGACAGCATTTCTGTTTAGCATTTTACAAGCGTGCAATTGGAAAAAAGCAACAGTGAACATTTCACATCCCCAGGGTCTATCAGTGTAGTTTTATAGACACTAGATCTCTAAAGCAAGACTCTAAATTAATTTAGTCAAAATCGGGCCTGTGGTGTCTGAGATGACACAGATGACGTTCCTACGTGTGTAGACGCGTATGTACAGCGAGACACAGCACCATGCCAGACTTTATTGTGGGGGGGCAATAATTACAGTACCATGTTAAAACCACGGAAAGTGTCCGAATTATTGTTCTAAATAAGATTGGGTCTTAGATATTGACATTCAGTGCCGTTCTAGATAACATTGGAGGCATGCGCCCATATATATTAACAGATTCTGTATATAAGGTACTTCTACTTCTCCAAATATTGCTCTTAGTTCCCTTATCAGTAGATCTACAAACAATTTTGGAAGTACTTTTTTTATGGTAAACTGACATCAACAAATCACACAAGTTTCAGACTCCAATCAATATAAAATAAACAGAACATTGACGTGACCCCCCTCCCCCCCCTGGTATGCATAGCCGTTATTTGCTTAAAAAGCCCAACATATCAAACATATGGCAATTAGCTTGACAGAATACATTGTGCTGTGCTAGATTTCACACACCAACACATTAGGAACCTGGGACAGTTACAGGGAAGTGGGTGAAAAATAATGTGCTCCCTTTTTTTCTTCTTTTATATTTCGCTCACACGGTAGAAACGTTTAGACACCCACCAATAGTCAAGTATTACGCGTTTTTCAATTTTATTTACTATTCTTATATTTATTTGCCGAATCCTTGTTAGCTGACGCCATGGCGGCAGCCAGTGTTTCCGCCTTGTTAAAAACAATGCAGTGCATCACAAGCAAACACAAATGCTTGAGTGGCAGCTAGTCTCAAACTTTGGGTGTGCACGTGAATATTGGTTGTCCAAATGACTGTTTGTAAAACACAAGACATTCATTAAAATACTACGTTTGTAATCTACTCACCTTAGAGATAATCTGCTTGGATCCAACATTTGTTATTACAGTGAAATGCTGAGGAATACAACCCCTTCCCCCAATTAAACAAATCTTTTCATTCAGATTATGATTTGATTGCATAGTTTTTCTTTTACGATGTAATTACACACTGCTTTGATACTTTATTTAACAACAGCAGCTGTTCTTGCATCTGAGCAACCTGTCAGCTATATGTTCTAATATATGGGAACCCTGTGTGTAGTGAATGTCAGTTTTCAGTTGACGCTAACAACGTCAAGTTTTTGTCAGTTTCTTATGCTGTATAATGTGTTTAGGCAAGGCATAGGCTCAAAATCCTTTACCAGAATTATCTGAAATTATGGTTCAAGAATTCGCAGATTTCTTAGTTATTCCTAACACTGAATTTAACCAGGATCTTTCAGAACATTTGGGAAAACAATATTTTAGGAAACCTTGCATTTGGCAGCTTGCAGGTTACTTAGCGAATGCAGGGATTGTGTCAATTGAAGAGGCAGTAGGTCTCTGTTTGAGCTTGTCTAGATTGTCTTGATAGAGCTATAAAGATTGTGCTGAATATAACGCATAGAAATAGCATAAATAATGACCTTGGCTCTGAAAATATGACCTAGCCGTTTCATTAGAGTCATACTGTCACGATTGGTGTGGTGGCGTTGCTACACTTACATTTCGGTGATGCACTTCCTTGTTTCACTTCCGTGTTTACGTTTGTCTCACGGCTGTTTGCACTTTTAATCAATGGGATATAAGAGGGTCGCGAGCAGTGCACTCATTGCTTCGCATTGTTACATGTCACATTGTTTGTAGAGGTGAGTGTTTTTGTAACACGTTAGAATTGTTGTTTGAAGGTGCTTGTTTTAAGTCGCTATATGCGCATTTTCCTTTCATTCGACCAGTACGTGTTTTTGTCGCCGTTTACGGTTTGTTTTGAGTTTGCGTCTTTAAATAAACCTGACCCAAACGGATACATTGGCTCTGCACCTGGCTTCATCCACACTACACCCGACGAGTCGTGACAGAATGCGAAGCCCACAAAGAAGCCAGCGGAGCCAGCAGACGGTGAGTGGATTCCTCGGGGGGGCAAGCTATAGCGCCCCGAAGGATGAAGCTCACCGTCGCACCACGGAGCAGTGGGACTGGGGTAAGCCGGAGACGCCCGAAGAGGAGTATAGGCGCCTCCGTGCTTACTTCGGGTATGAGCCACCGATGCAGCTATCAGGGCCGATTACATCGGGTCCGCGGTCCCTCCCGGAGGAAGGCAAGAGGGCACCCCGAAGGCGTCCCAAGAAGGTTTTTGGGGGAGCTAAGGAGGTGTTCGGGAGGACCGCGGAGAGAGCACCCACGGTCCTGGTGCTGCAGGAACGGCCCCCCACTGCTCCGGGGCTGCAGACAGGGGGAGGGAAACCCCTGGAGCTACAGCCACTACCCCCGCCGTGGGAAGACCCTTTTCTGCCGCCGACGACAGGGACAGAAAAACCCCCGGAGGGGTTGGATGAACAGCCCTCAGCTGTTATTAGGACGTGGTGGAGGACATGGCTGGAGCTACAGCCACAAACCCCGCAGTGGGAAGACCCTTTTCGGCCACCGACGTCAGGGACAGAAAACCCCCGGAGGGGTTGGATGATCAGCCCTCGGCTGTTATTAGGACGTAGTGGAGGACATGGCTGGATTTACAGGAGCCAGCGCCTGAGATGGTCGCCACCACGCTTGCGCCTGAGATGGTCGCCGTCACGCCAGCGTTCACGATGGTTCCTGCCGTCCCGCCAGCGCCCAAGATGGCTACCGTCGTCCCGCCAGCGCTCAAGATGGCTGTTGCCGTCCCGCCAGCGCCCAAGATGGCTGCTGCCGTCACGCCAGCGCTCAAGATGGCTGCCGTCGTCCCGCCGGCGCTCAAGATGGCTGTTGCCGTCACGCCAGCGCCCACGATGGCTCCCGCCGTCACGCCAGCGTCCACGATGGCTCCCGCCGTCCCGCCAGCGCCCAAGATGGCTACCGTCGTCCCGCCAGCGCCCAAGATGGCTCCCGCCGTCCCGCCAGCGCCCAAGATGGCTACCGTCGTCCCGCCAGCGCCCAAGATGGCTGCCGCCGTCACGCCAGCGTCCACGATGGCTCCCGCCGTCCCGCCAGCGCTCAAGATGGCTGTTGCCGGCACGCCAGCGCTCAAGATGGCTGCCGTCGTCCCGCCGGCGCTCAAGATGGCTGTTGCCGTCACGCCAGCGCCCACGATGGCTCCCGCCGTCACGCCAGCGTCCAAGATGGCTACCGTCGTCCCGCCAGCGCCCAAGATGGCTGCCGCCGTCACGCCAGCGTCCACGATGGCTCCCGCCGTGCCGCCAGCGCTCAAGATGGCTGTTGCCGCCACGCCAGCGCTCAAGATGGCTGCCGTCGTCCCACCGGCGCTCAAGATGGCTGTTGCCGTCACGCCAGCGCCCACGATGGCTCCCGCCGTCACGCCAGCGTCCAAGATGGCTACCGTCGTCCCGCCAGCGCCCAAGATGGCTGCCGCCGTCACGCCAGCGTCCACGATGGCTCCCGCCGTGCCGCCAGCGCTCAAGATGGCTGTTGCCGCCACGCCAGCGCTCAAGATGGCTGCCGTCGTCCCGCCGGCGCTCAAGATGGCTGTTGCCGTCACGCCAGCGCCCACGATGGCTCCGCCGTCACGCCAGCGTCAAGTTGGCTACCGTCGTCCCGCCAGCGCCCAAGATGGCTGCCGCCGTCACGCCAGCGCCCAGGATGGCTCCCGCCGTGCCGCCAGCGCTCAAGATGGCTGTTGCATCGCCGCCCACAATGGCTGCCGCATCGCCGCCCACACTGGCTGCCGCATCGCCGCCCACACTGGCTGCCGCATGCCGCCGCCCACAATGGCTGCCGCATCGCCGCCCACAATGGCTGCCGCATCGCCGCCCACAATGGCTGCCGCATCGCCGCCCACAATGGCTGCCGCATCGCCGCCCACACTGGCTGCCGCATCGCCGCCCACACTGGCTGCCGCATCGCCGCCCACAATGGCTGCCGCATCGCCGCCCACAATGGCTGCCGCATCGCCGCCCACAACGGCTGCCGCATCGCCGCCCACAATGGCTGCCGCATCGCCGACCACGAAGGCCGCGCCACGACTACGCTCACGATGGCCGCCGCCACGACTACGCTCACGATGGCCGCCGCCACGACTACGCTCACGATGGCCGCCGCCACGACTACGCTCCCGATGGCCGCCGCCACGACTACGCTCACGATGGCCGCCGCCACGACTACGCTCACGATGGCCGCCGCCACGACTACGCTCACGATGGCCGCCGCCACGACTACGCTCACGATGGCCGCCGCCACGACTACGCTCACGATGGCCGCCGCCACACTACGCTCACGATGGCCGCCGCCACGACACCGCCCACGATGGCCGCCGCCACGCTGCGCCCCGATGGCCGCCGCCACGACGGCGCCCACGATGGCCTCCGCCACCACGTCGCCCACGACGGCGATGGCTGCCGTCGTCCCGCCGGCGCTCAGATGGCTGTTGCCGTCACGCCAGCGCCACGATGGCTCCCGCCGTCACGCCAGCGTCCAAGTTGGCTACCGTCGTCCCGCCAGCGCCCAAGATGGCTGCCGCCGTCACGCCAGCGTCAGGATGGCTCCCGCCCGTGCCGCCAGCGCTCAAGATGGCTGTTGCATCGCCGCCCACAATGGCTGCCGCATGCGCCGCCCACACTGGCTGCCGCATCGCCGCCCACTGGCTGCCGCATCGCCGCCCACAATGGCTGCCGCATAGCCGCCCACAATGGCTGCCGCATGCGCCGCCCACAATGGCTGCACATGCCGCCCCGTGGCTGCGCATCGCCGCCCACACTGGCTGCCGCATCGCCGCCCACACTGGCTGCCGCATGCCGCCCACACTGGCTGCCGCATCGCCGCCCACAATGGCTGCCGCATCGCCGCCTATCGCCATCGCCGCCCACAATGGCTGCCGCATCGCCGCCCACAACGGCTGCGCCACGCGCCGCCCACGATGCTGCCGCCCGACCACGGGCGCGCGCCACGATGCCGCTCAGGTGGCGCCGCCGCTCGCTCACGATGGCCGCGCCACGCCCCGCTCCGATGGCCGCCGCCACTCCTCGCTCCGATGGCCGCCGCCACGCTCCGCTCACGATGGCCGCCGCCACTTCCGCTCACGTGGCGCCGCCCGCCTCCGCTCACGATGGCCGCCGCCCGCGCTCGCTCCACGATGGCGCCGCCACGCTACGCTCACGATGGCCGCCCGCCACGCCGCTCGATGGCCGCCGCCACGCCCACGATGGCCGCCGCCACGCGCTGCCCCGGTGGCCTCCGCCACCCGCGCCCACGACGGCCCCTGAGCTGCACCACGTCGCCCACGGACGGACTCTGAGCTGCGGACCACGACGGCGGACTCTGGAGCCGCACAAGATGGCGGACTCTGGGCGCACAAGGCGGCGGCGGACTCTGAGCCGCACAAGATGGCGGACTCTCAGCCGCACTAGATAGGCGGTCTCTCTGCCGCACTAGATGGCGGCCTCTCAGCCACCGAGGCCTTTTTCAGGGCTGGACCTGCGGTCCTGGACCGGCCCTTTTGGGTTTGACTGCGGGTTCTCTCCTGTTGCTCCTTGTTTTGGTTTTGTGTTTTCCGTTCGGCTATCTGGGGAGCTAGCCTTTTAGTGGGGGATACTGTCACGATTGGTGTGGTGGCGTTGCTACACTTACATTTGGTGATGCACTTCCTTGTTTCACTTCCCGTGTTTCACGTTTGTCTCACGGCTGTTTGCACTTTTTAATCAATGGGATATAAGAGGGTCCGAGCAGTGCACTCATTGCTTCGCATTGTTACATGTCACATTGTTTGTAGAGGTAGTGTTTTGTAACACGTTAGAATTGTTGTTTGAAGGTGCTTGTTTTAAGTCGCTATATGCGCATTTCCTTTCATTCGACCAGTACGTGTTTGTGTACGTTTACGGTTTGTTTTGAGTTTGCGTCTTTAAATAAACCTGACCCAAACGGATACATTGGCTCTGCACCTGGCTTCATCCACACTACACCCGACGAGTCGTGACACATACGCTTTAAACAGATCAACATTGATTTATTCTCATGATATAGTTCACAGAGCCGTTTCTTCTGTTTCTAGATGGTTTCTAGATGTTTGCTTCCATACAACAGCTGGCATGTTAGTCACAGCCTGTTAGCTGGCAAGTATGTACACTCAAAATCAAAAGTCATTCTATGCATTTTGAGACCTATCGTCATTATTAACTATGATAATGAACCACTTTGGTCGTAAAACCATTAGAAAATCTATTTAACTAAAGACCATTGAGTGGGCTCTCTTTGGTCTTTTCTATCACCGGGTGTCATTAAATTAAACACGAGGCACATCTTGACACGGCCCCGCACATCCAAAAGGAAAACAGCGAACGAGCGAAGGGGCTATTGAAGTCATTAGCAAGTTTGCTGGACAAACGGACTGGATCTAACCATGTGGGTGGCTGGGGAAATAAAAATCTACTTTGGTTGTTATTGACCCCGCAGCTCTTGGCCGGCTGCTGTTTGCTCTACGCCCAGGAAGCACACACTGCATTGTGCCACGGCAGAGGGATCTAAGTCATGAAAAAACAGCGGAGGGTCGGTGACACAGATGTTACGTCCCGTTGTTAGCTTTTGGATCCTTTTGATTGGTTGGGTCGGTCTTGGACCGGTGTCGGCCCAATTCATGGCTGTGTTAGCGGTATTTGTGCAGCTATTTGTGATAGGGAATGGGATTAAAAACAGCTCAGAATGCTTGGACAAGCACCATTCATCTTACAGTGCAGGCATGTCACATTCTTTCTGTGCATCTAAATTTTTTTCCGACATGCGTACATACAGACAGACAGAACATTCAGATGACTACAAAGTGGAAATCACTGATGAAATTCCTGAATGAACATGCCATGATGGACTCAATACAACACACCGTAATGGATTCCTTATTATACAATACAATACGCCTGTAACACAACTCGCACTGATGGACATGTTCTTGTAATTCAGCATACCATGTAGAGACGGTGACTTCTACCTGTAGCGTTTATTCCTGGTTTATGCTGGAGTCTTTGCTGACAACTCACTGCAAGCCTTTGCCACATTTGCACTTCATTGAACAGGAGCAACACTCTCAAGTCATTGGGAGAACGTACGCTAACGCTGTAATTATAACAAAAACTGATGTTCTGAATGTTCTTGAGATTTTAGTAGCTGTGTTTCATGGACCAACACTGACAATGTATAGCTCTCATGTTTTGTAGCCTTGCTCAGTAAACCATTTACAGACAGTTTTTATTACAAATGTTGATATCCTCAGTTATAAGTGTAAATACCTTAATTGCCACTTCATTTTTGCAAATGTATTTTATTTACATTACTGTGTTACAATTGTTATTGTGTCCTTTTAAAAAGTATTCTCTCTATTTTATCTGTTTTGGTCACATTGTTTTGGTGCATATGGTAAACGAGGATTAATTTGCATGTATCCATTCTATATGACAACAGAAACGTGCCACTAGGTGACAGTGAGTATGAATGGTATGTCTGGTGTAAGAACCACTCTCACTATTGTCTGTAGAACCCTGTGGTGGCCATGCGGGATCCTGTGGCACTGTGGAGATGCAGGTCGCCTGTCGTCATGGAACGGGGTAATGGGACAGAGCCCAGGGGGACCTCAGAGTGTGCGCTGAAGGAAAACTGACACAAGCGGAACTGGGAAGAGAGGAAGAAATGGGGAGAGGGGGTTGCGAACTATACAGAAGGTCTAGTTCACCAGTGAAGTTGTAAAATGGAAACATGCCTCTCCTCTGACAGCGTGACCAAACCCCCCCTCTATGTTGAGCAGCTTATGATGTTGTGCTGCTGAGCTGCGGACTGGGATGGTGTCCCAAAGGCTTGTTGTTTCATGTCAGAGATTAGATTGAACCGAGGGGTCTTGGTTCACACAAAGAGGCCTGTATGGGAGAGTCTTGTGTCGCACTCGCCTCTCATTCCGTATTTGTCCTGTTCCATTTTTACTTTGCGCTGGGTAAATTCCACACTGACTTGACTGGATTTCATTTAGTAAAAGAAAACGCATCAACATAAAATGTTCTTAATTACCGTAAGCGTGAACGTTTAACCCTCGTAATCATCTGTAATAAAGTGCGCTTCTTTTTCCTTTTTTCTCTTTAACCGTCTACCATTCACCAAGGTTGCCTATGCTGCAGTTAATTGGTCCACCAATTGCACTGATTTCTGCATAGTGGGTTTCTGTGATTATCTTCCCCTGGCAGCAGGCAATAAAAATATATACTGCACAGAGCACATTGTCACAGAAACCCACAGGGTCGGTAAAGCGCTGTTCATATGACTCGAGACGACGTGGGGAGGTCTCAACCTTAAAGACATCTGAACACTTAAAAAAAAAACGTTTGGATATTTTCATGAAAACAACAACATTTTTAAACTGATGTTAAAAGCGCAGTTTTCCGCTTTAACTTTGTCCGTGGATTCAGATGAAATGTGCCATCTATTTCACCCAAGGTGTTTATTAGAAGATGGTGACAGCGTGGCAAACCTGGGGGTTGTGGAATCCATTCATTTATTTGGGAAAGTGTTGAAGAAAGTGAGACAGTGTGAAAAGGGGATTTCCCTCCAGTTGATCTGTCATCTGAGGACGTTAGCTCGTGTCAGACTGAATAGAAAAAGACGCTGTCGAGAGGAAACACTTGTCCTTTCATTGTGTCAATGCCGGCCAAAGCGATGTGACACTAACATGTTGATTTGAGAGACTAATTGATTTCCCTTCATCAGTTGCAAGGAGTGCCTTTACCACTGTTAAAGGGATAGTTCGCCAAAATTACAAAATGGTTTCCGTACTCTGTTCGGACAAGGCTTGACTGCACAGGATTTTAACTTGATTCCTAAAAAAATTCAGTCGTCCATAAAAATGAGTGAAGGGACAAAAAAACGCAAATCGCCTTTACGACAGGGTAAAGAAGAAATGCGAAACAGCAAATTTATTTTATAAAACTCAGTGTAATCTCTAACCAAATCATTCAGCATCTCACCAAAGGGTCTGCATAGAGTTAGTCTCCACCGCACAACACCATCTTCGGAATACCGACTCATTTCTTTTTCAACGTGCCTGTCCAGCTCTGTACTGTAAGGGGTTAACGTTACCCTTTTTTAAATCCAACGGGCAATTCTCCACAGAGAGCATCCGTCTGTGGGGCATACGGCATTGACAGGCCCCTGTATTTAAAAGAGGACGGCAGTCAAACGCCCATAAAAGTGAGTGGCTCCACGGGCGCATCCTGCCGCTGAGCGGGCAGGGAGGAGATTCAATGTGAAAAAGGGGAGATAATGTGCTCACTCACTAATGGGCACCCGACTAGACACAGGCTCATTTCTCACATCATGTCATCTGTGAGGTTCGAATAAAAGTAATGGCCGCGATGAGCCCCAATCTCTCCCAGCCGTTGTGGCTTTTTCCCCTCCTCACTTTTATTTGTGTTGACTTGTACAGTCAGAGGAGATGACAGTATGTGGGGGCCCGTGGATCAGTCACAGTGATGATCGCAAGCGTTCTCCAGCGACTCTGACGGGTCCTCTCTCCTCTGGCTGGAGCGTGAGGGCCGGGGCAGCGCGGCTACGTCATATCAAATGCTGTCATCTGACAGGAGAGAAGGATCCGGCGCCGCCGACGTCACAAACTCTGTCGCGTGGAATTTTCTGACAGCGACAGGAGGGGGAAAATGAAAGGACTTCCACGGTTTCGTGTAGTAAAATATTGTGTCAGTCAAAGCTAAGTGGCCGCTTTAAGATAAATAGGAGTGGATTCCGATGGCGCGTTTTTGGCCGACGGACTTTAAGAAAGACCACGCTAATGCGGGCAGATGCTGATTGCTGTTGGATGTTTTCATTTCCTCGGCATTAAGAGTTACAAAGGCACATGTCTAAATATCCACTTTGAAAAGGTTATTGTATAATTAACGCTTAGTTGCAATGCTACAATCTAGGCCGTGTGGCATGTGACGCAGAACATCCGAATTACAAAGGAACGCTCAACAGTTTGTTTGCTATAGAATGTGTACTATTGGTTCCTGCTACTTTACATTATAGAATGTGTACTATTGGTTCCTGCTACTTTACATTATAGAATGTGTACTATTGGTTCCTGCTACTTTACATTATAGAATGTGTACTATTGGTTCCTGCTACTTTACATTATAGAATGTGTATTATTATTTCCTGCAACTTTACATTATAGAATGTGTACTATTGGTTCCTGCTACTTTACATTATAGAATGTGTACTATTGGTTCATGCTACTTTACATTATAGAATGTGTACTATTGGTTCCTGCTACTTTACATTATAGAATGTGTACTATTGGTTCCTGCTACTTTACATTATAGAATGTGTATTATTGGTTCCTGCTACTTTACATTATAGAATGTGTATTATTGGTTCCTGCTACTTTACATTATAGAATGTGTACTATTGGTTCCTGCTACTTTACATTATAGAATGTGTATTATTGGTTCCTGCTACTTTACATTATAGAATGTGTACTATTGGTTCCTGCTACTTTACATTATAGAATGTGTATTATTGGTTCCTGCTACATTACATTATAGAATGTGTACTATTGGTTCCTGCTACTTTACATTATATAATGTGTATTATTGGTTCCTGCTACTTTACATTATAGAATGTGTATTATTGGTTCCTGCTACTTTACATTATAGAATGTGTATTATTGGTTCCTGCTACTTTACATTATAGAATGTGTATTATTGGTTCCTGCTACTTTACATTATAGAATGTGTATTATTGGTTCCTGCTACTTTACATTATAGAATGTGTATTATTGGTTCCTGCTACTTTACATTATAGAATGTGTATTATTGGTTCCTGCTACTTTACATTATAGAATGTGTATTATTGGTTCCTGCTACTTTACATTATAGAATGTGTACTATTGGTTCCTGCTACTTTACATTATAGAATGTGTACTATTGGTTCCTGCTACTTTACATTATAGAATGTGTATTATTGGTTCCTGTTACTTTACATTAGTGACACATTACCAAAGTTAAGGCTGTGTTTCTTGTTTTATGCGGGACTCATTTAACATTGAATGTGCCAGATTTTTGTATGTATGCCTGAATGTCAGAAACACTTACTATTTCAGCCATTTTCACAAGATGTTTCGACCAAGGGTGTAAAAGGATGTGTCTCTATTCACCAGAAACACAATAGTAAGGTCTCGGTTCAGATGTCTGGGAGCGGTTGATGGATTGCTTTAATCAGTCCACCATCCTCATCAATTTGATACAATTAATTGTTCATCTCTTGAAACAGGTTGTCTTTTTAGTGAAGAAAAGGCTGGATGTTTTTGGCGATTTATTTTGTATGTTTTTCCTGCTGTAGATGTGATTGTCATGCCATAAGTTCATAATGAGAAAAGCCAACATGATATGATACACATTTTCATGCTTTGTCAGTTATGTTTTAAATGTGAAGTTTTTTTGTGTCAGTCTCTCATAAAAATGAAAAGAGAGAAAACAAGTGATTTCCTTATTAGGTTCAGGAGTCAAAGGCCTCCTTCTGGAACCTCCTCCCGGAGCCTCCTCCTGGAGTCGGCAGCTTCAAGAGCCCAGAAGATTAAGACATATATTGGATTCATGATGGAGGCCACAAAGTTCATTTTCAAAATAAAACAGAATATTATTCATATTCCTTTTAAAATTCAGATTGCCGGCTGACCTGTGACTTGGCGGTAGTGTATTACATTTTCAATGAGATGCCTCTCTGCCACTGCGAGCCAAGACACCACTTCCTGCTTTTTCATGCTTCCCCTTATCGTCTTTCAAGCTAATGGAATTGTGTGATTAATCAAACATTAGTTCACATCACAAATTGAATCTAACCGATCCATGTATTGTTGTTTTGTGTTTTCATCCCGCCCCCTCTGCGGTTTTTCAGATGATTTTAGACGACTAGGATGCAAAATCCCACAAGCAAATATTGCATGAAGATTGATACATGTACTATGTCTGGGAGAAAATAAACACTTTTGTTTCCGGGCTACAATGGAATATCTCCCTGTGTGGTCATAGTGGCACACAATATACACAAGACAGCTGATTTTCATATATATTAAAATCACCACCTACTGCGGCATATGAAATTGTGCAAACTGCTAAGGCATGAGCTTACTGTTAGAACTTCTGCTTCTCTTTGATTCCCCATTCCCAATGTAGGTTCTGTGACCCCGAAATAAGAACGCCAATGATGTTATTCACACGCTGATTCTGCCAAAGACTCTTAGCCACCCCAAATAAAACCAGAGGAATGATATTGACATCGTTCAAATGCACTAAAAGTTATTCCAGAAACAGTAACAAATGTTTCGGGCTCCCTCGAGCTGTGCACTCTCCCCCAGCTAAACCCCGGCCGGAGACATTGCATTCTGGGTTGCACACATGCGTGTCCATCTCCTTTATTTGTTCCAAATTCTCGCAGCATTTATCAATCTCTCCTGTAATACAGTAAGCTGTGATATTGGAATGGAATAAGTGAGGAAATGGTGGTGTGAATAATTAGCACTCTCCTCGTCCTCGGCAGCGTTGTAGGCTGACTGCACCGTGGTCTAATAAAGCCACTATATGTGCTTGGTGATCTCCTGCAACTCCCCCCTCCCTCACTACTGCCCCTCCCTCAATCCTGCACCTCCCTCAATCCTGCCCCTCCCTCACTACGGCCTCTCCCTCACTGCTGCCCCTCCCTCACCCCTGCCCCTCCCTCACTGCTGCCTGTCCCTCCCTCAATCCTGCCCCTCCCTCACTACTGCCTCTGCCTCACTGCTGCCCCTCCCTCACTACTGCCCGTCCCTCCCTCAATCCTGCCCCTCCCTCAGCCCTGCCCCTCCCTCACCCCTGCCCCTCCCTCGGCCCTGCCCCTAACTCACCCCTGCCCCTCCCTTGCTCCCGCCCCTCCCTCACCCCTGCCCCTCCCTTGCTCCCACCCCTCCCTCACCCCTGCCCCTCCCTCACTCCTGCCCCTCCCTCACGGGGGGAAGCCCCCTCATCACTCCACACAGAATACAGTCAGCCTTAATTGGTCTGTGCTCCTCCAACATGTTTGTAATGAAAAAAGCAGCACATAATTCTTAGTTTGTTGGCTGGCAGAGCCCAATTTACAAAAATGGAGGTCCGTGATAAGCAGAGACAGTACGTCTGTGGAGTGCTCGATGCAATGAATCACCCTCTGCCAGGGTTGAGCAGAATATAATTGAGTCCAACATCTCTGAGCACTTTCACCATAATTAATGATAATCTGTAACAGAGGAATCTCAGATTCCAGTTCACAGAACTGTTTAATTAGGCCCAGTAATGAAAGCACAGGCACTACAAGAATATGGCCGGGCTCATGATTAATGATTTGTGCTAGTGAACACAAAAGTGCTGCACCGTTAACTCCAGCGGACGACGCTCCTGCATCTCGCTGGCATTTACACAACACCAAAATACACATGGGCTGTTTTTGCCTTCTATATTAAAATACAACAAATAATATGTTTTCGTCTCATCTGTCCGTGAAAAGTAGTAGTATTCCCCCCAGATCACATGCCTCCCCCCTTCTATTTTTTTTGATTGCTCATTTTGGGAGTGACTTACGTTGGCTGAAACGGACC
Source organism: Dallia pectoralis (assembly GCA_029465975.1). NCBI lineage: Eukaryota > Metazoa > Chordata > Actinopteri > Esociformes > Umbridae > Dallia > Dallia pectoralis. The sequence goes on along the minus strand of CM055731.1, from coordinate 15,243,784 downwards.
TTTTAAATGTGGATGCTTTCCTGCTGAATGTCTAAATGAACTGTGTGTCGTGTGACGTTTTTCACAGGGCAAAGGAATGCAATGAAGTGCCTTAGCATTGATCAAAACCCACGACTCTCCTTCAGTGCCATGGACAAGCTGCGAGACCTTAATGAACTTATGATTAGCATAATTATACGACTGGAGGTGCTCGCGGATTTGTTATTCCAATAACGAGGAAGCAAAGTTGTGATCGCTTCCCTGTGAGAAATGGAAATGTTCATATTTCAGATAAACCATTATTTGTGTTTATTATTACATTTAGATGGAATTGCTCCAGAAAGTCCTGGTACCCCACCAGATTAGCTTTTTGCTGGTGAGTGTTGTGCTTGGATTCATAACCTAAGGAAACTTTTTCATCTTCGTGTTTCTCCATTGTTCCGTCTGTTTACCACCTGACATGTCAAGTACAAAAAATACCTATTTGCTATTGTGATGGAGTTTCCAGTAAAGAGATTGCCATTTTCAGAAAGGAATAATGTATTTACCCAGTATCATTCACTCAAGTAATAAAACGGACACAAGTATTGAGGCCTGTTACTTAAAATTCTGGATTACATTATTGAATGAAATGCTCCAGCTCATATTTCTGCCTTGCAGGCATGTTGGACTCTATTTCCTTGTAGTGCTGCTGGAGAACTGAGACTTCATTTCCTCTGTAGCAGCATACAGGGTGTCTGGGTGTGTATGTGTGCTGTGCTAGGCTGACTCCACCTTCACACGTTGATCTCATGAAATGCATAATCATACTATTATTGGTACAAAACATAATTTTGTTTGGTATAAATTAGATTTTTAACTCGGAGCAAGGCATTAGTCACAGACTCCGTGGTTGTTGATTGCTGAGAGTTTGAGGTGTTTCTGATGGGTGGTACTGGGATTTGCACCCGTAGCTCTGTACTGATCTACGTTTTAGTCAATGAGCACCTTTGAAAGTGGATAACAAGTGGATATGTGTATCAAGAATCTCACTGGGTGACACACACACACACACACACACACACACACACACATAGAAACATGCACACCTGCAAACAACCATAGCTTTACATCCACATACACACATCCACATACACACGTACAGAAACAGAGACAGAAAAACAGAGACAGAGAGAAAGAGAGAAAGAGAGAAAGAAAAGAGAGAGAGAGAGAGAGAGAGAGAGAGAGAGAGAGAGAGAGATTGTTCCACATTCTTCCCAGAAAAAAGTGTCGACAAGAGTTCAGACAAACTGCCAGGTTTCTCCAACCTCATAAATCTGTGGCAAAACTAATCTTAAATGAGCGAGAATGGATGAAAAAAAAGAGAGTATGTATGTGAAATAACTCAATGTTACCAAACCTTCCCTATGCCTGAGTCTTGTTTGGTTCTTTCGTTCTCCACTTTCTGACCTGGATCTTGCCGTCGCTGCACATGAAAGAAATTACAAAAGCCTTTCAGTCACAGCAGCGCCAGCTACCTCCTGCACTACAGCATTTGTCATTGCCAAAACAGCGGAGTTTAATTAAGTGTTGTGAGCAGCCTAGTGAGAAACACACTTTAAATTAAACGTCTGAACATGCTGCTATTGGTTCTTTACCTTCTCAACAATCAGCGGGTGTTCGGCATAAATTCTGTCTCTCGAGGGGAGAGGCATCTTGACTGCACCTCTAGCGATTCATAAACGGCCAGGCTCCCCCCGAGAGCAATCTCTTAATACAGCACATTTCATTTGTCCCATTTTAGAAACAGCTAGATGAGTGCGATAATTAATGTCGCCCCTCAACAAAACATTTTATTTACTCCTGATTAATTAACGGTTGTTCTTGGGGGTAAATAACAAAGTAGTGTTTGGTACTGTACGTCCCGTTTCTCTGGGACTGAAAGGAATTACATGGCAAATTGTCTTCTAAAGCGTCTAGAGATTGCCGGTTAAAAGGAATTCATTCAATCTCTCGGATATAATGGATTGTTTCAACTTGGTGCGCGTTCGGTTCCTGTAATTCCTTTGTCGTTATGTTCTGTATAATGTGATTAAGTAAACCAGTGTAGTAAAGAGGAAGAGCGATGAAAGGAGATACAAGAGGCCAACATCGGCGTAATATGGGTTCAACCTCTGATCGTTGTTCCATTCAGACTGGTTTACACCAGGTCTTTTGGTAAGTGGCTGTGGGTTGTGAATATGCAATGTGATTCATGCTGAAAGGGGCAGTTGTCAAGGGACAGACAATCTGAGGACTATGTCACTTGTAGATGGTGTGAGACCTAAATTCAATATATACATATGTATTTATATATATTGATATTTTTGCGATGTGACGATACACGATATCGGGTTCACGAGATCAAGACGAGACAATATTTTAACATTATTTTTGAGAAATCTTCAATGGCTAAATATCTGGCTGGAAAAAAAATATTTTATTTGACTGGAAGACAGCAAATGCAAAGCAATGCAGATGCATACTTTTTTAATACGAATTTTCATATGCAGTGAAAGACATACCAAAATGTAAGCATTGTAAAAGGATTGACTGGACTGAACTGACTGGCTACTCTACTGCATGATTTCACATGAGTCAGGACTTATAACAGTGCATGTGACCCTCTAACTTAACTCCTTTCCACAAATTGAACATTGAATTGAATAAAAGCTGTATAAATAACTAAAAGAAATAACACTATGTTTTTACTACAGTAAAGCCTATTGCAATATGCTGAAAAACATAACGAGGCCTAGCCAGTTACTTTAATAATTTCAAAGCACAATATTTTGGGATGTGTTTGTCGCAATGCTAACTTTGTCTATTTTTAATATCATTGATTTATGCTAAATCCGTTAGCGAAATACATTTTTAATTTCAGGGATTTTTTAACTTCCCCTCCAGAATTTTCATTAACCCTTTTTGGATGTTAAAGAGGATACCTTTAGTGAAATGATACAAGTAAAATAGCTTTTTTGCAATATGTGGTAGGTCAAGTTATATTATTACCAGAATATTTCTATGAAATTTCACCCTCACATCTTCTCCCTTCGTCATTAATATCGGGAGACAGATTTTCAGATTGACTAGAAATCCTGTCACATTTAATTTTTCGTGTCACACCCCTCATATATATATATATTTATATATATATATATATATATATATATATATATATAAGAACATTTATATATATACATTTATGTATACAGTATAAATTTACCAGACTTGCTTCAAACCCTAATGTTAAAAAAAATTCAATATTGAAACCATTTTGCTAGGTCAGAGAATATTATGGAAACTATTAGTTTAAATTCTATGTGTACATAATGCTTGCCTGTAATGTGTGAACTACCCCCTGTGGTATTCAGGTGACTTCATAAGGGTTATGTTTCACTCACCATACAAAACTGAAAAACACAAAGCTCAACTAGGTTGATCTATAACACAGGCTATAGTGACACTGGATTTAGATGGGATTTCATGGTGAGTATTGTGAACAGAAGTCATTTATAACAATGTATTACTAAGCCTAATTCAGGGTGAGGAAGAATCAGGCGTGTGGACATCCAGTCAGCAGGGGAAATTCATCAGGCATGCAAAAACAGTCAGCCCACAGATGTAGCCAGTCCAATCAGAATTGTCACTAACACCACGACCAACCATGCTCAACCTGACATACCTAAAACCTTCAACAAAGTTGAAGGTACATTTCTTTCCTCCTTATTTCGTCGCTGTACTTCCGTTTCAGCGATTAGACAGCTGTTACAAGGAGCAGGACTATTAACGAGACCATGGACCCAAAGCTCATTGCAGTGGCCGTGTAATTCTCCACACACTTTGTCAGGTTAACAGTGTTGGCTTATCTACTCAACAGCTGGTTGACTGGACCTCTCCCACTTCCCCACCTTGGCAGTGACTCTGTAAAGGACTGATGACTCCGGTAGTGTTTCACTACAAGCTGTGGGAAAGCCCTGACACACGTTTCCTATCGGAGTTGAAGCCAGTCATCTATACAAGCGCACTTTCAAGCACAAAATTGGACGATATGTCTCGCTGCTGCTGTAATATATGAAGAACACACTCCCTCAAAGCCTGATCAACTTTCCACATAATTACGTTTCTTTCTGCATTTCCTTTCGTACTAGAGTGATCCGTAATACAGAAACATGGCAAGATAATTGCACTGCCATCGGTTAGTATTGTGACACGCACTAACTTTTCCTAGTTTTGTCTCTATACACCAAATATATTTTTTTTCAAACAAACAGGTTTAAGTACAGATTTTCTGCTTGGATTTTTGTGTATTTGTGTACGAATAGGTTTTACTATATTCAGACTCAGGGAACCAGAAGCATTGAGAAAGATTTGTAGAATATCAAAATACAGCACTCATGTCACGAACCGTCGGGTGTAGTGTGGATGAAGCCATGTGCAGGAGCCAAGATAATCCGTTAGGTCAGTTTTATTAAAGTAAAGCAACGTAAAACAAACCGATAACGGCGGAAAAAAGGCTAACTGGTTGAACTGAAATAAACAGTGCGCATATCGCGTCTTATAACAAACATATTCCACCAACCACAATAGCACTCAAAATATACCAACACTCACCTCTAAAACACAGTGACATGTAATAATGCGAAGCAACGAGTGCACTGCTCGCGACCCTCTTATATCCCACATAAAGTGACAGATTACTAACAGCTGTGACCACGTGAAAGAGGAAGTAACCACAGCTAGTGAGAACAAAAACACGGAAGTGGATCACCGAAATGGAAGTGTAGCAACGCCACCACACCAATCGTGACAGTATCCCCCACTAAAAGGCTAGCTCCCCAGATAGCCGAACGGAAACACAAAACCAAAACAAGGGAGCAACAGGGAGAGAACCCACAGTCAAACCCAAAAGGGTCAGTCCAGGACCGCAGGTCCAGCCCTGAATAGGCCTCGGTGGCTGAGAGGCCGCCATCTAGTGCGGCTGAGAGGCCGCCATCTAGTGCGGCTGAGAGGCCGCCATCTAGTGCGGCTGAGAGGCCGCCATCTAGTGCGGCTGAGAGGCCGCCATCTTGTGCGGCTGAGAGGCCGCCATCTTGTGCGGCTGAGAGGCCGGCATCTAGTGCGGCTGAGAGGCCGCCATCTTGTGCGGCTCAGAGTCCGCCGTCGTAGGCGACGTGGTGGCGGAGGCCATCGTGAGCGCCGTCGTGGCGGCGGCCATCGTGGGCGCCGTCGTGGCGGCGGCCATCGTGGGCGCAGTCGTGGCGGCGGCCATCGTGGGCGGTGTCGTGGCGGGGGCCATCGTGAGCGTAGTCGTGGCGGCGGCCATCGTGAGCGTAGTCGTGGCGGCGGCCATCGTGAGCGTAGTCGTGGCGGCGGCCATCGTGAGCGTAGTCGTGGCGGCGGCCATCGTGAGCGTAGTCGTGGCGGCGGCCATCGTGAGCATAGTCGTGGCGGCGGCCATCGTGAGCGTAGTCGTGGCGGCGGCCATCGTGAGCGTAGTCGTGGCGGCGGCCATCGTGATCGTAGTCGTGGCGGCGGCCATCGTGAGCGTCGTCGTGGCGCGGCCTTCGTGGGCGGCGATGCGGCAGCCATTGTGGGCGGCGATGCGGCAGCCATTGTGGGCGGCGATGCGGCAGCCATTGTGGGCGGCGATGCGGCAGCCATTGTGGGCGGCGATGCGGCAGCCATTGTGGGCGGCGATGCGGCAGCCATTGTGGGCGGCGATGCGGCAGCCATTGTGGGCGGCGATGCGGCAGCCATTGTGGGCGGCGATGCAGCAGCCATTGTGGACGCTGGCGTGACGGCGGCAGCCATTGTGGACGCTGGCGTGACGGCGGCAGCCATCTTGAGCGCTGGCGTGACGGCAACAGCCATCTTGAGCGCTGGCGTGACGGCAACAGCCATCTTGAGCGCTGGCGTGACGGCAACAGCCATCTTGAGCGCTGGCGGGACGGCGGGAGCCATCGTGGACGCTGGCGTGACGGCGGCAGCCATCTTGGGCGCTGGCGTGACGGCGGCAGCCATCTTGAGCGCTGGCGGGACGAAGGCAGCCATCTTGAGCGCTGGCGTGACGGCAACAGCCATATTGAACGCTGGCGTGACGGCGGGAGCCATCGTGGGCGCTGGCGTGACGGCGGCAGCCATCTTGGGCGCTGGCGGGACGACGGCAGCCATCTTGAGCGCTGGCGTGACGGCAACATCCATCTTGAACGCTGGCGTGACGGCGGGAGCCATCGTGGGCGCTGGCGTGACGGCGGCAGCCATCTTGGGCGCTGGCGGGACGACGGCAGCCATCTTGAGCGCTGGCGTGACGGCAACATCCATCTTGAACGCTGGCGTGGCGGCGGGAGCCATCGTGGACGCTGGCGTGACGGCGGCAGCCATCTTGGGCGCTGGCGGGACGACGGCAGCCTTCTTGGGCGCTGGCGGGACGACGGCAGCCATCTTGAGCGCTGGCGTGACGGCAACAGCCATCTTGAGCGCTGGCGGGACGGCGGGAGCCATCGTGGACGCTGGCGTGACGGTGACCATCTCGGGCGCCGGCTCCTGAAAGTCCAGCCATGTCCTCCACCACGTCTTAATAACAGCCGAGGGCTGTTCATCCAACCCCTCCGGGGGTTTTTCTGTCCCTGACGTCGGTGGCCGAAAAGGGTCTTCCCACGACGGGGGTTGTGGCTGTAGCTCAAGGGGTTTCTCCCCCCCTGTCTGCAGCCCAGGAGCAGTGGGTGGCTGGTCATGCAGCACCAGGACCGTGGTGTTCTTTCCGCGGTCCTCCCGGAACACCTCCTTAGCTCCCCCCCAAAACCTTTTTTGGGACGCTGTCGGGGTGCCCTCTTGCCTTCCTCCGGGAAGGACCGCGGACCCGATGTACTCAGCCCTGATAGCTGCATTGGTGGCTCATAACCGAAGTAAGCACGGAGGCGCCTATACTCCTCTTCGGGCGTCTCCGGCTTAAGCCAGTCCCACTGGTCCGTGGTGCGACGGTGAGCTTCATCCTTCGGGGCGTTATAGCTTGCCCCCCGAGGAATCCACTCACCATCAGGCTCCGCTGGCTATCTTGTTGGCTTCGCATTCTGTCACGAACCGTCGGGTGTAGTGTGGATGAAGCCATGTGCAGGAGCCAAGATAATCCGTTAGGTCAGTTTTATTAAAGTAAAGCAACGTAAAACAAACCGATAAGTAGTTTGCATTGCATTGTCACGATGTCTGGGCAGCCGGAACGTAGCTTTTTGCAGCCTCAGGTGGTATGCTCACAAACTCACTTTATAGTATTGGGTTTTGTTCCTAGACATTTTACATTTATACAGTATGTTTGCCATCGTGACATAGACGAATTAAATTCAAAGAATGCAATCTACTGCTTGAAATCCGACTGACCAATGGAGACCCGTCTTCTTGGAAGTCATCTAAACCCCGCCCACACGTTACAATTGTGTCAAAAATTCGCAACTGCAAAAATAGAAACCGAGAGCAAAAACCTGAACTCGCAACTGCAAAAAAAGACCGAGAGCAAAAACCATGTCAACGTAAGCAGAGATAGAAAAGAAACTGCAATACATTTGTCTCTGCATTTAAAACGTTTTGATTTCTTGCAGATCTCGATACCTTTTCGTGGATGTTTTGCATTCAATATTTATTTGTTTGCAATACATGTTTTTTGGTTGCAATAGTAATAATTTTGTTTGTTCTTTTTGAGACAAATGTAACTCCATACTATGACTCTAATGTCCATATTCTTGGAGATGCCACTTGTATAGCAGCCATATTCAGCTGTTTGTTTTGAGTTCTTTTTGCCCTAAAACATTTTTTTTAAATCAATTGATTCAATAGCTTTGTCAAAATACACATAAAATCATAAAAACACACATAGAGAATTGGGAAATATCAACAATAACGTATCGTTAAGTCTGGAATACGTGCCGGCGATATGATTTAGTGCAACAGGAATATAAATGTGTTGATTTCAGTAGTTCTTGTTCTGCATTTGGCAACAGTAACAGAAACATGCAGACGTGGTAAAGACCCATTTAGTGCAGTGCCAGATCCTTTTGATCATTGATCATTGCGCCCGGGACCTTCCTCCTAATGTGAAGTGATAGATGATCACTTCTGGCCCACTAGTTAATGTACACTATTAGCTCTGTATTTAAAAATGATAATGTAATTGATTTATAAATTGATTTATTGATGTTAATTCAAGTGTTTCTGGAAATTAATCACACTAAACAAATCCATTTACTATATTTTATGAGCTGTTGTGTGATTAACTAATGATATGAATTAATCAACTTTAATAAGAAATTCAAACACTATTGTTTTGCTAATTTGTCACTTTGTTCTAGGAGGAACAAACGAGGGGGTTTTGATTTATAACTATAGACTCTTACTGTACTGCTTTAGAGAATTACTGTGCATTTTTTGTTTGTCCATGTAATTTACAGTATAAGCAATGGCGAAGATGGACTCAGGGTACACTGGCCAAGAGAATAGGTCAGGCATTTAACATTCAGTGTCTGAAACTGTATAGCTTTGTATCTTTTGTAGGTCCACATTCAGCAGTTTTACTTTGGCTTCCTGTTTACCTACTTCCAATTCTTGGCAATATCCTCAAAGACAGATCTTATATTGTCTCCTTTTTCTTGGCTTTGAGTAAATAGTGCAATTGTTTTGCACCCCAGAGAACCAGTTAAGTACTTCATTAGTGGGCATCTCAAGTCTTTAAAGTATTGATCCTCCCCAGTCAATGGAAAAATAACAAACCGGTTATAAGCTAGTTATCCATAGTGATGGCAACATAAATTATTTAAAAAGGGCAGATACGCCGTGGCCATGGAGCCATCAATCATTAGATATGGCGATGACAAAAAGCTGCTGCTTCAGAGGGTCTCCTATCTGAACGGAGAACAATTCTATCAGACAGGTGAGTGAGAGAAGACTGGATGACCTGATGTCATTCATGTTGTCGCTCCTGCCTTTTTGAATGACTGGGTCCTACTCTCAAGCCCACCACAGACTGGGTAAATGAATTGTCTATTGGTCACCCTTCCAAGTGCACACTTCAATTTGTCTGACAATAACGGGGGTCAGACGGCTGGCTTTCTCACCCCGGAGAATGGATTCATTTTTTATTGAATGCGTGAATTCAGTCGCGAGCAGCAGTTTTGTATTCATTGAATTGTGAGATCCCGTTGAATCCTCGGCCGCTCCGGATATTACTGACGGGGAGAGACATCTTGGAGTCGCTGCTTGAAGCGCTGGGACAATCGATTGCTTTTCAGATGTTTGTTGTTTGTAGAAAAACTATATTCTATTTTATTAAGTAAAATCAATGTGCCTCCCAATATTAGTCAGACTTCTCTTTAAAATCTCAGTGCATGTTTTCTGTAGCATGCAAATATGTTCAAAGCGTCGAGCAGAAGGGCCTGGTCGATAGAACTGGGCTGTATGGAAAGTACGAGTTATTTCAATAAATTGACTGAAATAACGATGAACAAAGCAAGAATAAACCAGTTTAATTGGAATAGCTCATATGATCTGAAAATAGAAATGTCTTTAGTCGGCTGTAGTAAACTACATCAGCAAAATGGCCTGTGACAGAGAGGCTTGTATGGTCAGGCTCTTATCTCCATTAGCCAGCGCTTATTGTAGATTACTAGGCAGTAGACTTCCGTGATTGCGTCCCTAGAGTCCTGGTCTGGCCATTGTAGATGTAGAGAATTGTAATTCACTCATTTGTGCGCTGGTACGCTTTAGTAATAATGCATGTCTTTTGTCAAATAAGGATTAAAATAACAAAAACATGGGCACCCAGTAAGTTCCTGTTCCAGAAAAGGTCCCCCAACGGAACAACATAAGAGCATCGCAAAAAGTCGCATGAAACGCCGCAACCTACCCTCCATAAAGAAGACTTAAGAGTACTAGAAGGGTCTTTGAGTTTCAAAACCTAACTTTGATTAATAATTGATTAAATGAATCCTTGGAACACATCAAAGCCAGGAAGGGGATACACAGCGGCCCTCCTGTGGGCTGTCCGCCAGCCAGTCAAACGGCACTTTGTTGTTTTAAATGCTTCCCCAGATCCAGGGCTTTCCCCTGCTTGCCTACCTCACTGAGCTGCGATGCCGAGGCCTGACAAAGTGCCGGCGATCTCTTAATGAAACAAGGCATGCGGGGATATGAATGGCCACATCTGAGGGGGTAATTGCTGCGCTGCTAACGCCCGCTACCTTGTTCCATTTTGTGTATTAGCAATTTATAACCGGTCTTCCTCCTCTCTACACCGAAACGGTTTGATCTAAACTCAGAGGAGATTTTAGGTGCGCTCAGGATCTATTACAGCAGACATGGGATATGAGTGCGAACTTTATTTAAATTAATTTGCTGTTTGTTAATTTGCTTTATTGTCCTGATAGACAGGTAAACATTTAATTGTATCTACTTTGAGCTACAGGGTTATGATATGGCTATAGCTGTGCATCTCTGTCCCCAGAGTTGCAAGGCGTGTTCTAGCAAGATCATGGTGAGATTAAATGTAAGACCTTGAATACTGTCTGACAATCGTTTTAGTGGTCAATGTATTTCCCCCTTATGTTTTAACTTCATTTGATTTGACTTAATAACTTCTTAATCAAACCAAATTTTGACTTAATAACTTCTTAATCAAATCAAATTTTGAGAAAACCAATAAGCACGAGAACATATAACCGTTAGAAATCCAATAGTAGATATGATGCCACATTTTGCTCATAAATGCAGATACTAATAGCAGATAACTACAGTAATACTAATAGCAGATAACTACAGTAATACTAATAGCAGATTACTACGGTAATACTAATAGCAGATTACTAATACTAATAGCATATTACTAATACTAATAGCAGATTACTAGTATTAATAGCATATTACTAATACTAATCGCAGATTACTAATACTAATAGCAGATTACTATTACTAATAGCAAATTACTAAAACTGGCTAAAATATTGATATAATACATCGGCAAAAGATCACATTTTTCTTGAATCTTGATTGGCTGTGAGTTTTTAAGTGTCGGTACTGTTTTAAAAAGATGTAGTAATGCTGTAGTTTCCTACAACTACATTTTTAATGTTGAGGGGTTAGAAAAAGATGTATAAAAATGAAAAAGCAACAGGCATTGTAATTTATTTGTATGTTTACTGTTTTACATTTTGAAAGTATTTTCAAAACTACCCGCAACAAACTATCGTCATCAAATTAAGAAATATTATTTTTTTGCGAATTTTTACATGACTGAAACATCTAATAATAATATAATAATATATCTTTTTGTCACCAGATGTAGAATGGATTTTCCTACACAACAAGAGTAACTGGCTGTTGTGATGCTAGAGTAGGGCTAGAGTAGGGCTGTTGTGATGCTAGAGTAGGGCTAGAGTAGGGCTAGAGTAAGGCTGTTGTGAAGCTAGAGTAGGGCTAGAGTAGGGTTGTTGTGATGCTAGAGTAGGGCTAGAGTAGGGCTGTTGTGATGCTAGAGTAGGGCTAGAGTAGGGCTAGAGTAAGGCTGTTGTGAAGCTAGAGTAGGGCTAGAGTAGGGTTGTTGTGATGCTAGAGTAGGGCTAGAGTAGGGCTGATGTGATGCTAGAGTAGGGCTAGAGTAGGGATGTTGTGATGCTAGAGTAGGGCTAGAGTAGGGCTGTTGTGATGCTAGAGAAGGGCTAGAGTAGGGATGTTGTGGTGCTAGAGTAGGGCTAGAGTAAGGCTGTTGTGAAGCTAGAGTAGGGCTAAAGTAGGGCTGTTGTGAAGCTAGAGTAGGGCTAGAGTAGGGTTGTTGTGATGCTAGAGTAGGGCTAGAGTAAGGATGTTGTGATGCTAGAGTAGGGCTAGAGTAAGGCTGTTGTGAAGCTAGAGTAGGGCTAGAGTAGGGCTGTTGTGAAGCTAGAGTAGGGCTAGAGTAGGGTTGTTGTGATGCTAGAGTAGGGCTAGAGTAGGGTTGTTGTGATGCTAGAGTAGGGCTAGAGTAGGGCTGTTGTGATGCTAGAGTAGGGCTAGAGTAGGGCTGTTGTGATGCTACAGTAGAACTACAGTAGAACTAGAGTAGGGCTGTTGTATTCTCCCCTACAGCTACTACCTCTGATACCCTGTCATCTCCCCCTTCTGCTGAATCCTTCTCTCTTTTGTCTCCTGCTCTCACTCTTCCAACCTACTCTTCTCCATTTCCACATCCCATGACTCTGACTGTCCCCCTTCTTCCCAGTTGGCATGACCCTCCTATAATGTGGCTGAGCTGAATTGAGGATAACAACCCCTTCATTTTACCTATCGTCTTTTAGCCCTCCTTATCACTTCAAAATGTCTAGCTGCTTCCTTTGATCCCGAGAAACTATTTGAGGAAGTCTCTCAAATCCTCCCCATCACTTACCCTAGTTACAGATGACTTTGTCAACCCTTCAGAAAAGAGGTTGAAGACATCCACAGCTCATTCACTCAGCCAATTGAGTCCAATGCTCCTAAAATAGCTCCCTCGAGTGAAATCCATCACTGACTCATGTACACCTGTCCGACAAAGTAACCATATTTCTCTCATTTATTGTCGAATGATGACTGACTGTGCCCCCGACAGATTTGGTGCAGTCCTCAAAAACTGACCCCTATTGATATTGACAACTGCAGACCATTATCATTATCATAGTCTTATTGGTAGTGACAGTATTACCTAATTTTCGGTCCGTAGGAAGCTGGTTGGAGGTGATCTTGTTCTTCAAAGATTCGACAGTGTCCCAGAACTTATTGGAATTTGTATAGGATGCAAATTTCTGTTTAAAGTAGTGGGCCTTTGTTTCCCAAACTACTTGAGTATACTGCAGTAGATGTTCAGAGTCCTGGAACTACTGGAGTAGATGTTCAGAGCCCTGGGCCGGCTGGAGTAGATGTTCAGAGCCCTGGGCCGGCTGGAGTAGATGTTCAGAGCCCTGGGCCGGCTGGAGTAGATGTTCAGAGCCCTGGGCCGGCTGGAGTAGATGTTCAGAGCCCTGGGCATGCTGGAGTAGACGTTCAGAGCCCTGGGCCGGCTGGAGTAGATGTTCAGAGCCCTGGGCCTGCTGGAGTAGATGTTCAGAGCCCTGGGCCGGCTGGAGTAGATGTTAAGAGCCCTGGGCATGCTGGAGTAGACGTTCAGAGCCCTGCGCATGCTGGAGTAGACGTTCAGAGCTCTGGGCATGCTGGAGTAGACGTTCAGAGCCCTGCGCATGCTGGAGTAGACGTTCAGAGCTCTGGGCATGCTGGAGTAGACGTTCAGAGCTCTGATCACGCTGGTGTAGATTTTCAATGTCCTGCTCATGCTGAAGTTAATGATCAGAGCGATGGCCATATAGCCACAAACTTAATTGTATCAAGGTTTAGCTAGAAAGATTGTATACCGTAATATGTGTTTTTTTCTGGTAGTTGTGTTCTGTTGAAGGCGGTCATAAGTGGAGGTGTTGTTGTTGCTATCAGAGGTCCTTCTTGTCTAATGCCAGCCCCCCGCCATTTGAGATGGGATCTGTGTGTGTTGTAGTATGAGCTGTAAGGGGACTTGACTGGTCCTTGGCTGGATACTGCCTGCATGGATGCTGGGGTGTAGCTACTAACTCTATGTGATGGCTTCCTGCAGTTTCAGCCTTGTGGCTTCTGGCGTTTCCAACAGCGCGCCATGACCGCAAGGACAAGTTAGTTCCGAACTAAAAACGGGATAGAACTATACTGCATTGCCTGACGTGTGGGGAATTATCAGCCCTTTGGCCAGCTAAAATAATAATTTCATGTTATTACATTTTTACAGTTTAATTATTGTTAATCTAATCTGTCAACAACATCTTGGTTTACGAGAAGGTTACCGTACTTTGAAATAATCCCATGAAGATGTAGTTGTCACACGGACATCTGAAAAGGATCATCATTGCATTATGAAACTGAACGGGCTCCAGTGCCACCTCTTTTGTTGCGACCTGACATTTGTACTAAGGATGCCATCTTATTTTAAAAGCTGTAGCGTACAAAAGTGTTGAAGGAGTGTCGCGGAGAGACTTTTCAAGATCAACGGCGAACAGTAGAGAATGGAAAGAGAAAATGCCAGTGATCTAACTATAGTCTGCTGGTCGGTTCGCACCCCCGCCCCCCGGCCCCCCACTGTGTGGAGTTTGGAGAGCCCAGTGAGTGACAGCGCTTGTCTGTTCTGTGAGCCTCTCTGTGGCACCTCCCTCCACAGGGGAGCCCGAACCACCAGGCCTACCGGAGCTGCCCCCACCGGGAGGTCCGGGCCAATGCCTATCCTCCCCTGGCTGACCTCTGACACACTGAGTTTGTGCCCGGGTCCTCGAAAGAGATAATTGTAAGGATTCCTCACCAATGAAGCAGCGGGCTGTAATTGATGTGGCAGAGACGTCAGCCTCAATCTGTAGCTCCGCGATCTCTCTCCGCTGGTCCTCTCCATCGTCCGCCGTAAGCCCCTCATCCAGATTACATCCGGGAGCGTCATCCAAACCCTCACAAACGGTCCCCAGTCAATTAGATTGACCCTATCTGCTCCCTGTTTTGTGTGAATAACCTCCAGTAGACACCCAGCACGTGTAGTTATCTTCCTTCGCACATTCAGGGTGATTTCCTAATACCGCCGCCCCGTACTATATCTGCAGAACGAAGAACAGCAGCCGTATCTATCCCCGGGGGAAGACTGATTATACAGGAAATAGGGGAACAGTGTCGATTTTCATATTTGTATTAGGGATTCCTATCTTGTGCTCATATCTCAGGTCCCATACCACATATGAATATAGTAATGGCATATTGCATACATTGCCTGGGTCGTCCCAGGACACCATTACTAATTTGGGTAAAGCGGAGTGAATGTGGGTTTGTGTGGGACAATCACAAACAGCGCCCCGGTAGGATCTCGTTCCTCGCTCGGGCCCATGTCAACAAGTTTGGTTAGAGGGCACTCGTTCCAAGGTGGAACGTTATGTTATTGTCAATTAGATGAGGACGCATAACTCAGGACGATACGCGTGCACTGGATCAGTCTCGAGGTTTTCTAATCTTAATTAGCAGAGAAGCAGGGAAATGACGTCTAGAATTAGACCGAACGGTCAAAATGATTTGATTACTAATGCTATTTTAGAGGGGCGAGGATTTGAACAGTTACTTTAGGCTGGGGAACGATGTGCACCATTTTATCTAAAGGCGCATGTCTTGGACACATTTGTGTGGAACAATATATGACCATAAAATATGAAATATACAGAGGATCTTGTATTTATTCTAGTAGTACATAAAAACGTTAGACTCTTCTTATTTTTCTTTTTTGTTAAATTCACCATTATCAAACTAGGTCAGGTCACTTGAAAACCTTATTTTTGAAGACTTGGCCAATTGCATTTAAATGCAAAACCAGACAGTACACAGAGCAACGTAAATGATGTAACGTAGAAATGAAATTTGTTTAAATACAAATGGACATACATTAAAATAACTACAGAATTAAAGTAAGAAATTAAGCTGAAAATGTAGTAATCTTTGCTATTGCTGTCCAGACAACCTGTTCAACATTTGGTCTTAGGGGCCAGCAATTTCTGTGGGTATGAAAAGTGAGCTCAAACTTAATGTAGAGTGTACACCACTATCTTACAGAAAAATCTGATGACATAAATCATTACACACCTGTCAATTTAGATCAAAGAGACCAAAAAATTACCAGGATGTGCAATACAATGTTCTCTCAAAGGCATTGTGCTTTAACAATTATTCACAGTACCAGTTAATATTTTTTTTAGCATTTATAGCCTTTTATATTTTACTAGGCATTCCACAATGAAGACAAAGAAGGCCAGGCTCCACGAAAAGCCACTGGAAAGATCTGCTCGTATGCCTTTTATCAAATGGAGAATTCTTAACCTCCAAAGCAATTCATTATTTATGCCTAAATATTCTAACATAACAGTTGTGATTATTTCACAAGTGGAAGGTCAGGCAGGCCATGAGATGGGATGAAATAAACCGTCTGTCTCTTTCCAAACAGTTTTGATCCCGATGCATGTAAATCTATAAAAGGGGAAGCCACAGAAAGCACACACAGGGTTAATCTGCTATGACTGTTGAAATTCCCGTGATATGCCGGTTGAATAAAGAATTAAGGTGGAATGAACCATGCTGTTTATCCAAATTATATATTTTTCCCTCCGAATTCCACCATGAATTACGGACCTTTCGTAGCATGCAAAATTTCCATAAACAAAAGCAAACAAGATTTTAGGGTATATTCTCGGAATAATGCATCGGTGAAGGCAGATGTAGAATGAATATGTTGGATTAATGTTTGCTTTCTCTTCTATAAAAAAAGATTGAAACTGCCGGAAGACAATGAAGGTTAATATTAAATATGATGCACAATAGAGACTCTGAACTGTAAGACTGATAAATCTCACCTTTCTGAAAGAAATGTTCAAGATTTCCAAAGCCATGAGAAACATATGAGTTGTATTTTTATAGTGAATTAAAGTCAAGTCCCTTTGCATATATATATAGAGATAAGATATTCATCACATTTGCATCTTAGAGCAAACCCAATGGCAAACATTGACAAGCTTTTTCCGTGGCCCATCACATATTAGACGAGCTCTGTCAGAATGTCTGTTTGCCGCACCTGTTGACTGAACCATATATAGTAAAAAGGCGTTATGCATAAACACTGATATGAATGATAAAAAGAGAATATGAACCCATTCACTGCTATAGAGTGGCTGCCATCCCATCTATACAAATACACTATGTATTTTAATAACATAATCAGGTCCATTGATTGATTGTTTGATTGATTGATCACAGATAAAATACTGTTAAAATGCCTGGATTCTATTTGGTCTAAGGGACAAAACATTTGGTGCCTATTATGGGCAGATTGTCAAAAAAGACAGCAAGGACACTATAGCTAATACCTCTACTCTTACTATAAGGGGTACAGGATCTTAAGGGAACATACTGAGAGTCAGTACCCCTTTAATGCCCTATCCAAAAGACAGTACACTACACAAAGCAATGTCCCCATCACTGCCCTGGGGATTTGGGATTGGATCTTTAGGTTAAAGGGAAGTGTGGCCAATACTTCACACAGCTTTTTCCCATTGTCTCACATTTAGGTACAAAACAGCACTGAACAGGCTTGATAGGGAAGCCAGCAGTGGGATTGGAGAGACTGCAACTGGCTGTATTTCTCCCCCGCAGTAACTTCACATATAACAGAGGAAATTAAAGCTGATGTATGCTGAACATGCCCGGAAGATGTAAAAGTAGAAAAAGTCCCGTGTCTTTTTTCTGTCAATGACATTTCTATGATTCTGCTTGTGAAGGATGAGTGGAATGATCAATTAACAGCCACATATCCCCACTCATGACGGTGTTAAGGTGAAAGTGCACCAAACATACTCTGCCTGCTGGAGTTTAAGGACACAGTGCCTCACCCCATTAACTCCAAAACACTTTTGCTAAGTCACTGAATATCATCTACCCTCCAGAAGACATTTCATAAAGCCAATTGTGTTACAGCCTAATTAAGCCGCCTGGTGATCGCTCGGTTCACGCTCTTCCTGACAGCTCTGACAAATACGTGGATTGCCTTCCCCCTAACCTCCTTTCAAAGTTTGGAAACAGAAGTTGGTATTTCTGTTGGAACGCGGAGCTGCGAGATACGCCGGCTCACCTCGTCTGCCACTTCTCATTTCGGTGTTTATCAAAGGTCCGCCGATGTGTCTGAATTGCCTCAAATAATGGGTGCAAAATGTCAAGAGATACAGACACCCTGTTACAAGGAAACGAGGCCATTTTCCCTCCGTGTTTAATTGATTGTAATCCTTCGTCTACGAGACATTTGCACAACGCAAAGATTTGCCCCGAACGTGACGCTGAAAAAAGAATTATACATCAATCAACAAATGCCTATCTGGTAGGAAGAGAACCTCTAATATTAAAAAAAGATTTCATAGTCTTCGGATTACTCATCCAAACTCCCAGACAATTATAAAACTGCACCAATATAATGAGCTGTCTGTAACTGGTCGTGATATTATGCGTATATTATATCGGATCTAACCAATAGAGAAACAGAGCTTAAATAGTTGACAACTAAGAACCTCCCCTAAATTGCGTGGTGGCCATAATGTACTAATATGGCTATTCATAAGCGCACGTGTGGGTGATTGAGTCAGGTCAGCAATGAGCAATCGGGTGAATCGGTCCTGATATGTCAGGCCGCGACAACAGGAGGGAGCGAGATCAGATGGAGCGTCCGAGGAAACCACCGTACTTCACCCTCAGCCACAAGCCACAAGCCACAAGCCACCACGCAGCGCACACGGAATCCACCTCCCAGTGAGGTTTGCGGGCAACCGCCGTTGAATGCTTGAGCTGCTCCGCCGGAGCCACGGCGCGATTCCCCCCCGAAAAATGTGTGCCTTTATTTCCACGCCATCACCCCTAGTCCACATCACTTCAGAGTGGCATGGTCGCCGCTGGCCCCCGGGGGTACGGCTGTCTCCACTGATCCAAGTGTCTCCCGCTGCGGAGACCATCGCACAATACCAACATGGCCACAGACATTTCACCGAACAAACGGAGGCAGCACGAATAAAAATCTAGGTTTTCCACCAAATGAATTGCCAATCTACTCACTCGGAACGTAATGTTGCCAATACAATATATAGTATACCGTCTTCCCCATTTGAAACAGCGAGGCTCATTCTGTACCGCAAACGTCCATATTAATTTCCCCTTAAATCTCATACAATAATATACCGTACGTTCAGACTCAAATCCCTCTTTTCGTTAGCGCGGATTTAAAGTAATGGCCGGGTTGTCCCCCTGTCTGTCTCGGTGTTGTAATTCTCTTTTAGTGTCTGTCTTTGTGTGGAACACTGTCACAATACTGCAATCCGTGTTCTGACTTCAGGCAATTGTATTGCCAAACCCAGAGGCTCTCTGAGAGTGTCATGTAAATACCAAAGCACGGTTTAAGTAATAGGCTATAAAGTGATCTTTAAGTGGAGTTCTAAGCATCCCTCTAATGGCTGCGTGTTCCTTTTACCGGGCCACGTGTCTCTCCCTGAGTGGTGATTATGAGTCACGGGTGAAGAGGTCCTGTGTGTAGGTCAGCCTGTAAGATTCACTTCCAGCTGCCAATCTGTACTTTGCTGGAGACTCCCAAAGCCGTGTTCCTTATCTTGTACGCTGTCATACTCCAGGTGGTATCTGGAAAATTATGTCCACAAAACACTTCTTTTTTCCTACCATTTAATGCCTTTAGAAAATCAAAAAACACACCCGGCCGCGATGGGATGGCCACAATGGAGAATGTTTTACGGAGAGAACAGAAATCACTCGAATTTAGAGACAAGCTGGAGTCACGGTGAGCTCGGCCGAAAGGATAAGATTGAAACGAGAAAGAAACGATTCCTAGCGTTTGTTTTGTTAGCGTGTGCACGCTAAGGTAAGCTAGGTTCCTGAAACAAAGGTCCGTGGTCAACTTAGGGTTTTTACATTACATTCGGACACTCACGCGTGGTATTTTTGACTGCGGTATTATTCGAGAGGTTAAGGGTCGAGCAGTCACGACGTGCTGTTAATTTCACAGGGTTAAGGAACAGCGGATTCACAGGGAACACAGATCACTTAGCACAGGCCGGCATCCGCCGTGAAGTCGGAGAGTTTTCTCTCCATTTGTTAACCAAATCCGTGGGCCTCCTGGACCGGTGACACCGCGGAGGTGAACGCGTGGTCCCTAAAGGATCGGCCTCGCCTGCCGCCACAGAACAGTACAACAATGACGACGCTCCACCAGCGTGGATTTACTTTATGTGTGTGTGTGTGAGAGAAAGACTGTGTGTCATTAAGAGAGATACACAGATATATGTAGCATGTGTATAGACACTGTACTTTGGTTGTTGTTAAAAAGATAGACTGACTGACTCACAGACAGAGAGTATACATATATATTTCTGTGCTCGGTTTGTCTGATCAGCCCTTACGACTGATTGGCTTCAGGCCTCATAATCAAAGTGCTGCCATCTCAACTTTGTCATTCCTTCTCCAACAAACAATATCTTCGTTCACCAGACAGGGGACAGGTTTTTCTTAAAACTGTACTTTATGTGCCGGAAGCAGGAATACATTTGACTATACCTGTATGCACAAGAGGAACACGTATAGCGATTTGAAACACAGCTCCTTTTATCCTATTAGAATGAATGGGGTCTACAATGGCAATCAGGAATTATTTTTTTTCCAAAAAGGGGCAACAATCGACAGTGGAAACAATAGACTGACTTAAGCCTAGATACACTGTAGCGAAACCACTTATTACTTGCCCAACAAACTCAAAGGAATTGAGCGTGTATCGTCGCGGTGCCTGATAACCGTGCTGTACTCCTAAGCTTTTAATTTGATTAAGTGTGTGAAAATCGAGGGCAGAGGATCTCTGGGCGGATTACATCACAAACACTGTCTCCTAATTGGAGCTGTAAATTTACATATGGATTCCCGTTTAATGTCTAACCAGCCTTTAATCCAGCCTGGCTCTAATGTCTGCTGCAGTTCGAAACGCCAGCGTCTGTCACATGATGCATGATAATTCCAAATGCGTTTTGGCCCCTCTGATAAATCGGTGGCAATTATTGCTGCTTTCAAACTGTTAGATTCAGAAAGCATTTTAGTCACGGTGGACAAAATATCATCTCTGTTTCGGCGAGGAATATCAAACTATTCTTTGAGTTTTTTTCTAAGGGCTTTGGGCTGCGTGGACTCACACTGGTTAGATTAACTAAAGACTATCACATTATCATATGTATTATCCTGTTACCATCCAGAGAACCACCATAAGTGGTGAATTCCATCATTGCCCGCACTTGGATTTAAAGGAGCCGGATAAACATCATCAATGGATACATTAGACACGATGTAAGATAAGAGTATGTCTGTTTTAGCCAGCTGTGCTTTGTGGCTGTTTTTGATGGCTCAAATGTTGCCCGGAGCCAAGTCTTCTTCACACCCGACTGTGTGAAGCTACTTTGAGATGCTCCAGCACAATGAGAAAGATCAATATGTGTCGGGAAAACCAATCTGCAACTCACAAAGTTTCACCTGGAGAAGCTCCTGGGTTACACCACAGTCAATGAAGGAACTTGGATTGGCTGTTTACATGTGTGTAATAACATATCTTCTTTTACATATTTCCCAGCAACTTTTCTTCTTTGTTATCTTCCTCTCATCCCAGGGCTCCTCCATTGTTTGTTTTTCAAAGCCTTATTTTTCTTCTGCTTTTAACAAGCTGAACCGAATCATTTTCACTTTTTACAGGCCGTTTCACTCGTCCCCGGCGCCGGATAAATGGCAACTTTATTTCCATGAAATCGTCAGACGACACAGATCTTTCCTTTGCATAAAAGCATGAAGAATGTGTCTAATATCGGCGGCATTCATCTGCTAAGTGGACATTTGCATGGGAGCGAGGTGCGGGCTAGGGCGAGGTGCGGGGGGAGGGGGTGCCGTGGAGAGCCACTAGTCTCCTGCAGTGACAGCGTTGCACTGGGATGACATCTGACAGCTGTGACTGTGCTGAAGGGGGAAGCCGGGGCCACTCACCGCACACCCCTGATCCAATTACGGGGCCACGCGGCCCCCTGTCAGACCCAACAGCTTGACTCCAGCCACTCCAAGGACAGTATTGATCTTTTGTCAGGAGGACCAGTTGCCCGCCTCACAATCCAGTACCACTGAACTTTCCAACCCCACCGCCTCCCCCCCCCTGTTCGCCTCGCGACCCTCCCCGCTTCCCTCACCCCCCTAAATGACTGGTGAGACGGGGTGACGAGATGCAGGTACGGCGAGAGCCGAGAGGTCAATGGGCTCGCGCGCTAAATACTCCCAAAGCTCGAGAAGGCCAGCGTATATGCGTGTGCGTGTGTACGCGTGTGTCTATATGGGTGTGTGTGTGTGTGTTGGTGTGTGAAAGGGTGGGAGGGAGAGAGAGGGAGAGACATACGAATGTGGTGTGCCTGTCCAGTCCGGGCGCTTACATCTCTAGGTACAGCACCATACTTACTCCTCTCTCCTTCACTAATGGTCTGAGAGGGTGCTGTTTCCCTCGGCTTGTATGATAGTGCTTGATTTGAGATGATGAAAAGGCCATTGCAATTAGTGTGCGCCGGTTAGTTTCGCCGGGTGACGACGGAGGCGCTTGAAACAGTGGCAGCTGCCAATAACTTGGGCTCACAAAGAACAGACAATTAGGCCCTGCCGGCCTGTTATCACTCCAGGTCCCAGATCTCCAGACCTTTGCACCGGGCGCAACACAAAGCATCCGGAAGTCAATAGGCAATGATAGTCTGCGAGGCAAGCGTCCGGCGCAGAGGTTAATCAAGCCACATCCACAACCAACATCTCGCCTGCTTGGGGGCCATTCTCATTCTCGTCACACGTACGGGCCCGGGCGCCGGCAGGTTGAGAGCACGTCGGCTTGGGTCAAAAGGGAATCGCGTGGATTTCCCTCCGTGTTTGAATTGAAACGGAATAGATTATTTGCCCATTTTTTCCCCCCGTCGAGCAGGCTGCGAGTCATTCGTGACACAACCCCTTTTCTTATGCATTATGTATCGTCGGCGATGTTACACGGCATTATATCAAATATCCATTACAAACACATTTCTGACTGAAGGACGCGTGCGGCTTTTGATGTGGAAACCGGGCGTATTGTATACCACAGTAGAGACAAAGGACTTACCTTGCCGACTGCCGACTGCTCTGTTACTTAACATTATAAATCTAGTGTGATGAACTGAAGCTCGGTGTCTGTAGCGGCATGAAATTGGGCACGTTGTGTAAAAAGAAGCCCACCATCACTTTCATGGTACATGCGGTGTGTCCAATGTGTAGTGTGAACATTACTGTGGCCACTCATGCATTCATTGTGACACACAAGAAGGGCCGGTCAGAGGTTATGTAGAGGTAGATTACTGATCCTGATACTGATTTTAACGCAATTCGCTAGATTCCTTTGAGTTGACGTTATAAAATGCATTCGGACAATGGCAAGCGTACGTTTTTATTTGTATTTAGTGTACACAAACCGTCTATATGTGTGCTCTCCTTTACGTTACTGTGAACGGTGTTTCTGGGAATATTGTTGTTACCAAACGGAACTCTGACACCATTCCTTGGAATGCAGTCCCACGCCATAAAATGTTTGACGGCTAGTGGCTAGTTATTGGCAATGTTTTTCTGACTCGTCAAAAATTTTGAAATCCACCCCTCAGTGTTTAAATATAACTCGTCCAAAAAACTAAAAGGGAACGGGGGGGGGTGACCTATATCATCACATTTACAATACATACACCCGTTTAGAGGTTGGAGGAGCTCGAATAAAGATGATTGGTTCTGGGCTTAAAGTTCATGTAGCCTTTTCGAAATGTATTTCATGTAAGTGCACTGCATTTCACACGACTGGACACAGATTCTTTTTAACCCTGCACACATTATTGAAATGACAGGGTACTTTGACACTGACAAACAGAGAATCTAAAATCAATATGATGTCCTTGTCTTGAATCCATCAAAGGCCTAAGTGTGGAGACATACGAGACGTGCAGGGTGAAATATGAGGTGAAAAGTATAGTCTATAAAAAAGCTTTCCAGTTTTACTGATTGAGCTAATGTTGTTCCAAAATGCCACAGACACATTTTTGTCTAAGATCTGGTGGAACAATCATTCGAACTTGGCCTTCATTAATCCTTAAACAAAGCACAAACATTTGTCAGATTTTTATTGGTGCAATAGACATTTGCTGCATCTGCTCTGTTTACCAGCCAATCATATCATAAATGTCTAGTTCACCCAAGCACCAATCCACACATTGTAATGTTGTTGTGAGATAACAGACCATTTGGTGTCTGCATAGGCCTGACTCACAATCTGGTGCCTTTTTTTGGTTTGAAACATTGCAAAAAGGCCTACTTTGGCTGTGTGTGGTTCATTTGCATATCATTTGGTCAGCTGCATGACTTACCTTATTTTCAAATGTCTACTTTTTTAACATTAATAAAGAAAAACATCCAATCAAACCAAAGCCCAACCCGTTTGCTGACGTCTTGGACAATTGTGTCTCAACGTTTAAAAATTGTGCCAAACTGAAAAGCGTCACTTCTTGTTCACGGAGTCTTCAGAGGAAATTAATAATGCAGTAGCATTTACTTAAAAAAACAGCATATTATTTGACAGACTTATTTACCACAATTGCAGAAAAGCATGTTCTGTTTTACTAATTATTATTTTACAAAATTTTAGTAGCTACAACGATGCCTGCAAGCTATTGTTAAATTCATTGTAACTCTTTTACCATGTACAGCATGGCTAATAGAATGTAATTTTCTCATTTGACCCGACCACTGACAGTCTTTGAAAGTGTCTGCAGTGGTTGAATTACTACAGTTAGGCACTATAAAGCAGTATGTATTGATCAATCCTTCCTCAGTTCAAATCGGGTGCAGAATTGAGTGGACAAGTTCCTGCTGGCTGGCACTTCAAAATTGAATTATTCAAATGAGACTTTTAAGAGAAATGTATGATGTATTCTGTGAAGTGCCAACCTGAACTTCTTGACAAATGATTAACCACCCCATTAAATTATCAATAAATCAGTTTGGGTTCTGACTGTTGTAAGGGACCAGTGAAAGTGGATCATTCCTCAGATGCGCCAGGCTTTCCAAAAGGGAGATTCCAATTTTAGCATCCAATTTTCCCTCTGCCGCGACGCTGATATTCGGCGAGTTGTAGAGGAGTAAAAATAGGCTTTGTCTGCACCGATGGGCTGCGATAGGCTGTTGTGTTCTACAGTCTGTCTTCAATGCAAGTGTGTTTCCTTTCTGAGCAAAGTAATCACTCATGTAATTAATTTTCAAGGAAACTTGTGAACAAAATAACCCAGATCTATCCTAGGAGAACCAAGTTGCCCCACTGTGAGATCTGATTTAATTTATTCCAAGGGATGTGGGCGCACGGCCCATGCAGAGCATAAATCAAGAGTACTGTTTCAAGTAGTTGTTATAAGAATCACATTCATTCATTTTTTACCATCCAAATGGTGTCTTCTAGACCAGTGGTTCCCAACCTTTTTCAGTTACCACCCACATAATTCTTCTCTGAGAACCCCCTGAAGTACCCCCCTAATGTTTATTTTATTAGTAAGCCTATGGTATCATGAGTGTTCTCAAGTATCCTACTTGATAGGCCAAGTACCCCCAGGGGTCCTCGTACCCCTGGTTGGGAACCACTGTTCTAGACCAAAAACAAGTCATAATGCTGCCTTAAACACTTACCGGGAAGTGAGTTTATCATCTTAAAATGCACTCTCCTTAGTAAATCCGCTATATTAAAAATGTTTGTTGACAATTGTGAAGTTCAAAAAGGTTTCAAATGTAATCTGTGGCAAAATGAACCTGTGCCAACAGGGGGACCTTTTGACTGCAAAAATATGTCACTTGGTAAAGCGTTAGATATCGAGTCACTCTAGATGTACCCCATGGGAGAGTGAAATAACAAAGGTTCAAAGACTTGATCAGTTTCCAGTCAATATCTATATATCAATATCAATATCTTGCCAAGTAAAAAGTATTCTCTTTTCAATGCAAACGCGACTAAGTTAATACCCTTTACAAAGTCTGAGGAAGAACTTGAATTGCCAAGATACTAATATTGCCTATACTTTATCCATATCATGCAAACAAAGATAATGAAATACCAGATACTTTTTGACATAATTTGCCATTTTCCTGTAAAATATGTCATATAGCGAGAGGGGCTTTTATATATAGGAAAGATGCCCTACGGACGGTCCCAATTCACAGCAGGCCTGGGATGCAACAGAGTTTTTCCCTCTGAATCATAGAGAAGATTTCAGCTGTGCCAAATATCAGTTGTATCACGACCATTGTGTCTCATGTTGTACACATGTTAACCTGATAGCGTACATAGACAAACAAAGTATAACCCAATATCATTAATCCTCCAAAACGACACCAAAAAGTACCTGTGTCATCTCAGAAAGCAAAAAAACTTCTCTTTCAATGTCCTCCTTGCTTTTCCCAAATGATGCTTCAGGAATTCCAACTTAATCCATATGGTTCCCTCATTTATTACTTTATTAACGCGTCATGTCCCGAACGCAGCAGTTCCCTAATATGAAATTATTATTATTATTATTAAGTGTTTTTAGAATACCTAGTGAAATCTAATCTGTCAATATACCAATTTGACTGTAATAATCCAAAGCCATTTTCCCATCTACTACAGTAGCTGAGCAGTTCGTTCCAAATGACACACTATTTCCCTATGAAGTGCAAAACTGCTTACAGCCTTTGTTCTAAAGTAGTGCCCTGAAGGGAATATGGTTCCATTTGGAATGCAGTGTGATCCTGCCAGAAGGCCCAGAAGGGAAATCAAGGATTCTGTCTTATTAATGTACACAGTAAATGTCTAGTCCTGTCAACTCAGCTTTTATCATATCAGGGCTTTAAAGAGCATTCTAAAGGCGAGAAACTGAACGGGACAGCTATGCTTGACAGAGATGTTTATCGGAGCATCTGCCTCCTTTAACACTTGAATAAAAATATTGCCTTTATGTATTTGCGAGGATAGAGGATAGATAAATTAGTAGAGGCAAGTCCTACTCAGAGCCATCACAAAGATATATAACTTGTTTCATCTTTGTTGGACATTTTTTTTTCAATCGGAATAAACAAAAACATTAGAATGAAATGTACATTTCAGTAAAATCATGTGATGCTCAAAATGTGAGTCAGGGATCCCAATATTACACTGCACCCGATGGACGGCACACTATGCCGGGCAATGTCAATTTTACTGCCCTGGGGCATCAGGATTTGACCCTCAAAATGCCCGTTCTCCCAGCAGCGCCTGGTCACCCTTTCAGACTCGTCTCAGGGCTGACCTTGCTTAGCTTCAGAATCCCCAGCAGTGGAATGCACAGCAGGTTGACACGGAGTGGCAAATCGAGGGGAAAGAAACCACGAGTAGTTCTGCCTTTAAGTTTATTGCCTTACCTCCGGTCGACCAGCAATATAATTGTGCAGACTGCGGCACTCTAAATTAATTTTTCAATTTGGTCAGAACTACAATATGCATTACACCCAATCAGACAAACAGTCTAGCAGGAACGCTCCGACTCCCACCGAAAAAAGACAATTAATAATTGAGCGCCGGATAACGAAAATATCTACATTTATTCTGTCTTCTCTGGCCTGCCACAAACTACCTGACAATTGTTCGTTAATGATTCCCAGTAAATTCCTTAAAATGGTAATTTGTCATCCTGTCACTTCATTTGTGACCTAAAATTCCTCACCAGAGGCATCATCAAATAAATTAATCACTACCCAGGATCCATTTCTCTCTTGTGCGTGCTATTATGCTTCGGCTCTCTTGTGTTTCTCTTCATTTACATATATTTAATGGCCCAGTCGTGGCTGGTTGTGCCGTGCGACGCGCACATCTCGTGTCAGGTGAATATTCCCAGTGCCACAGTCATTGGCGGAGAGAGCGTTCTCTCTTTTTCTTTTCCTTCTCTCGCCTTCTTTCTCTCTCTTTTTCCCTCTCTCTTAGGTTCTGTCACTCTCTTAAATATTCCCAACAGTCCCAAAAAGGAAGCATTCTGGGAATGTAATGCACTGGTCTGGCACATGTTTCAGTGTAGTTACAGTGTTCCTTCTACAGTCTAATCAGTATTAAACAGCTTCAAGCTCTATTAGAGGTCAATCATAGAACATAAGAAGGTTTCAAGTCTCCTGTGAGTACCAAATATTACACTTTGAACATAGCAGGCCTACCCCTGGATGAATTATGTAGGGGATAAAACATTCATGTAATGAAGCCATATTGCCACTGCAGAGCAATATGAATGCATTGAAAATACAGGGTGAGTTCACATCTCTCAAAGCTTTTTTAGTTGTGCTCGTCCAGGATTGTAAGGACAGGACAGAAGTGCTCCTAGATCAGTACTCCCACTGTTAAACATTAAACACACAGCCGTGGTAAACATAACCACCACCCTCCATCAGCCGTTCTGGGGTGCCTTACTTCTACTGTCCAATTCTAATTAAAGTACATCCAATGGCCTTCTGGCTAGTCCGGAAAAACAGTTTATCTCGCTCTTTAAACTCTTAATCTAAACAAACTCAGCCCCTCATCTCTCCCTCAGACCCTGTTTAGGATATATCTGCGCGAGTCGTGCCCCCCCCCCCCAAATTGTGAGTGTAAACATGAACAGTGAATGTTAGCGTTAAAATCCCCAAACAAACCGAGCCGATTCACATGTGTCACGGTCTCTCAGTTAGATTTCTTAGCCACAGTACACCAATTATCGTTATGATATGAAAACACGTCATGTTCGGGTCCTCATTAAGAGACCTAACACTTGGAGAACATGTGAATATGCTGCGAGCATTAGCACACGAAACGCCGGCGTGGTCGTCGACAGATCCCGGGATTCTCGCCGAGCCATCTTGTTAAAACCTCCAGTGCAATTAGCATAATGAAACGTTAACGTGCATTAATTGTCGGAGTAGACGAAAACAGCCAATGTGTCACGCAGTCGCTAAACGCCGTTGTCACTTAGACCCACACAGCTGACGGGAGTCTGCACGTTACCTCTGGTAAGAGAAGAACATGGGTTTATGAATGTGAACTGAGATGAATAAGTACAGAATGTCATCTATAGTGTTTAGTGTTTAGTGTGTACATATACTCCATAGTACACCAAGTGTGTACCGGAGTAAAGACTCACCCAGTCATAACGCGTTGATCAAGGACGTTTCTGAAGCCATAGAGCACACATTATAGGGGTGGCAATAAAAGCGGAAGAATAGCATCCAGGAAATGTTAGAAGTGCAGATTGGACTAACCTGGCTACTGGCTGGCAATAATGTCTGGCATTTGTGGAGAGCAGGGAGGCTGTGGAGGGCGATACCTCTTTGGGCTGTGCTGGAGCTGTCCTTTCTACTTTTGCTTTGTGGTGTAAGTCAGAGAAGATCAAAAGGGGATTGTTTAAAACTTCAGAGCAGCTCTGTGAATGTAGACCACCGCCAGGCTGGGAGGTGCTTGTCAATTTCGTTTGACTCACTGCGTTGCGGGCATGACTATTTTTAATTCTATGTTAAAACAATAACACAACATCAACTTTGGCACTGACGCTAACGCAGTTAAGTGGTTTTGTTTGAATGAATAATAATAATAAATATGGTGTCAGTGAGTGAATTTAGGTGTTTTTGTGGTAAAAATAGTGTCATTGTGTTTGAAGTAGGTTTCCTGAACTCCTTCTGTTGTTTGATATTCTTTAAAGTCCCCATAAGCTAACTGCCATACTAATTAGTTCCCACCACCACGTGTATATGTTTCACCTTTAACTATTATATCTTACTGTCACAATTTTTGAGATGCTTGGTTCTGTCACGTTTTGGCAAGGCAGGATGGCCGTGCCCATAAAATCCAACTCCCTCTCTCCCTCGTTTAGCTAATGGACAAGCGTTCCATTGTTAAATTCCCCTTAACTGTTTCCTCAATCAGAATCCTTATTTAAGTTTCTCCTTTCCCAGTGTGTCTTGTCTGTCTGTGTTTGGCGCTAAGCTTGTGTTACGTTTGCTTATGTCTTGTCTATTTTTATGTTTCCGTTATAGTTACATTTTGTTTAATGAATGTCCTTTGTTCGTCCTGCACTTGTGTTTGACTCCCCATTCGTAACAGGTTCCTCTTGCTGATGACCTGAATACACGCTGTCTTACATTTGCTTTGGTTGAATAACAAACTTGCGATATTCGACTGTTCCATAAACAATTTCATGCTTTTATGAACCCTGATATTAATAGAGCTTTTTCTCTTAAAAGACACTCTTTTTCCCTTTTCTTGAAATGTAATTGAGCCTTAAATTAAAAAGAGACTGCTAGACCTGGGAGGTTTTCACATTTATCTAGATTTAATATTCATTCCAAAATAGGTTTTCCTATTAATTAAAAGTAAACCATGTATTGTATGCTACATTATCTCGCTAACAGCCCCATGTGGAGATTATGAAGTGGAAAACTAATGGTGTAGACTTTAGCATTTCCTTTTCGCCTCAGTCATTTACATATCTGGGAGTGGATGTCTATGTATGTGCAAATAAGCAGAACTCAGTATCCATGTTTTTTTTTTTTTACTATGGAAGTAAAAAGAAAAAGTGTTCCCATTCTCCCCTCAGCCAGATAAGGTAATGAGATTCTGGGTGCGCCTCTATTATGGCGAGGATGAGAAATCTGATTATTAAGGAAAGGCATGTGGCAGAAAGAAAAATCTGTTTGTTTTTTCTTCCATCACCCCGAGAAACAAAGGTGACCCCACGTGTACTGTTCATTAAATCTCCCCTCTAATTTATCAAGCTAAACTATCACCCCCGTTTCTGCTGAGCTATCCAAAAAACCGGCAAACTTGTTAGGTGTGCCTCAAAAGGACACATGATTCTGATGTATTTTCTACGTGCTGAATGTGACTTAACACACTTTTCCTCCCGAACAATGGCTTTGTGTGTACAGTTACAGATGATGAGATGATATTCCTTTGCTATGCACAGGGAAACTAAGAAGAAATATGTTCCATGCAAACAGCTGACTTTTAATTGTGTGGAGGACACACA
Organism: Dallia pectoralis; assembly: GCA_029465975.1. NCBI lineage: Eukaryota > Metazoa > Chordata > Actinopteri > Esociformes > Umbridae > Dallia > Dallia pectoralis. The sequence goes on along the minus strand of CM055731.1, from coordinate 15,213,053 downwards.
GTCAATACAGATATATCTCGCTGGATAGGAATATTCTACCGCTCTTATTATTTATGTTCACACATCAATGAGTGAATGGTTGAAGTTTTTATGCTGCTGAATCAACCGTAAAAATGCAGTTCTACCTGAGCTTCTAATGAGAAATTTGCTATCTTTGTAGACACACTAATGATCACGGAGGATAAAAATGTGTCTAGATATCATAACGTTCAAATCCTAATGCCCCAGGGCAGTAAACGGGACCTTGCCCATCAAAGATTGTCGTCGGCGGATGGGACATGTACTGTCTTTGGTTATTTGACAACCAGAAACATCCCATTGTTTTAGCAACGTTTCCAATTTGGCCCTGATACCATCATGACCAGTTAAACTCCAGCTTTCAATGGGTTTATTGCTACCTTCCTCCTCCCACTTCTGCTTGTTGTTGCTGTAAGTAAGTTCCTAAATATCTTAAAGACTGTAAACAAAAGACAGAAATACGTTTATTTAAAATAAAATGTTACATTTACATAATGATTCATGCAAACTACAACATTTTGATCTTTCTATTGTTTATAAAAGACTCAATTGGTGACCTCATATTTACACTCCAGTCAAACAGGAAGTCATGAAAGATTACTTTCCTAATGAATTCCTAATGAACTTATAAATATAAATACAATGCAATTATTTAGTCACATTCGCATTTACCACATGCACTTTACTTTATCATTTATTTATTTGACACATTTTGCCATGAATCAACGCACAATTCCTCAGATGAATCCTGGGTATTTGATCCTCCTTGATGTATCTTTAGAACTTGTTTTATACTGTGGCGGATTCAATTGAGTGGACATCGTTTAGAAAGGCACACACCTTTCTGTCTGCATAGAGACCCAGATATCACAGTGCGTGACAGAGTGAAATCCAAGCCACCAGGTCTAACTATCTCTTCATAGACCACAGGGATAAAATTGGATAAAAAATGCAGAGGCATTGAATGTTCCCAGGAGCACAATGGGCTCACCTCATTGTGAAACATAAGATGGAACCAGCAGGACTCTTCCTAGAGATGGCCATCTAGCCAAACAAAGGTGGAAAAACCAGGCCATAAGTTAGTAGTTTTATGTGTTCTCTAGTGCAGTCACATTGCAAAACGTACATTTCATTTTTGTTCGTTGCATAAACATGATTGCAGCTGTAACGGCTGTAACAAAAGCTTATTTTGAAATACATGAAGGTTAAATAAAGTACTCTATGTCAAATATAAAACAAGAAAGATAAACTCCACACAGGTACATTGCTTCCCAATATAATATTGCTCAATGACATCAGAAATCTGCATTGATTTAGGAAGAAAAACTATTTGGAATTGCAAGATTTCTTTATATAATATATATATATATATATATATATATATATAACATTGCATTAGCTGTGTTTATGGATACTTAGGGAGGTTGCAACCATTGACAGGGGAATGGGGTCTGTAATGATCCTTGTAGAAGTTCTACTGTCCATTGTGGTGTATATTTACAGGAGGGCGAGTCACTGTTTGTAGTTGCGTTGCTCCGACCTCAAAGACACTCCACAGGGCTGCACTGTCATAGGTGGAGCAATTGCCATAGCATGCGTTGGTGTTGCCGGAGAGGATGGTCTAGATCACAGGTGTCAAACCGGTTCCACCGAAGACCGAGTGTCTACTGGTTTTTGTTCTCACCCTGTACTTGATTGATAGAACACTAATAGGTTTGATTCTACCCTCACCTGGTACTTTAGGTCTGAACTGGGGAAATAATTTAAAGGGATAACCAAAAATTTGCCTACACTAGGCCCTCCGTGGAATCGGTTTGACGCCCCCGGTCTAGATGGTACATCTGTAGAAGTTTGTAAGGGTTGCTGTAAAGGACACGCCACCTTCCCACAGCAGCCTAAAGGTCGAAGAGCCACTGTTTCTCCTTCATTACCACCATGTCAGTATGGTTGGACTATTATCCGTCTATTGGTGAAGTACACGCATAGGATCTTGAAGAGTGGGACTTTCTCTGCAGTAATCCTGTGTTTTTGAACACGGTGTCTTTTCCCTTTCCTTAACATCCACAGTCCACCATGTATGTTCTCCCGGGTTCTAACCTTTGTTGTGAGCATTCTTGATGACTGAGTTGGAGTTGTATGTATATTTAGTGCCCTCGTCAAATGTCAAATCAAACATTGTTTGATTGATCCAGTGCTTTTTTTGCCGTGAATAGCCTGCACTGTTAATCACTTCGTACATTTATTGTATCTCAAATGTCATCCTATCATCTACATGGAGCCCTAAAATAACTAGGGCACTTGCTACAATGGAGAATTTAGGGGCAGTTTGGGACACACGCACTACGTGTTCTTTTGGGCTGTAATGTTTTATACATTACTGTATGTCAGCGTTAGTACAGCGCGGTCTGTCCCGTGCGGAGGTGGGGTCAAACGAGACGAAATATATTTTCCGGGCATTTCCACGTGATCTTTCCACTCCATTGCATTTCATTTTCAAATTTCGGCCCCGTAGAATAATTCAGAGAAAATTCTACGTCCTGCCTTTCTCTCGTCACCGGTGTCTGGGGAGGGGATCGTTAATCAGGGCTATTTGGGTCTGTTTGGCGTTGGGGGAGGCGTTGGTGGAGGCGTTGGGGGGAGGCGTTGGGGGAAGGCGTTGGGGGAGGCCTAGAGAGACGTGTGAAATGTCCCACACATCAGCCTCGCTGTGTCAGTGGCCTCCATGTCTAACCACCACAGACTCCTGGCTGCCCTGCGCCTCCCTCCCTCCTTCCCGTTTGCCTCCTTTCCGCTTGCCTCCCTCCGTTCTCCCTCCATCCAAATGTCACGTGGACTCACATGCCCCACGATGTGAGTGACCCTGGCATTGCTCAGAAAAAGAAAACATGTGTGGAACAGACTGAGTTGCACAAAGCACTGGCTCGTTCTTATGTAATGGAATTCACACTGTACTCATATAGTCCTGCCCATGTCCGTATAACTTAGTAGACACTAATGATTTAATTGCCCCGTTATTACTTCCAAATAATACAAAGTCCTATGTCTTATAATTGCGTAGTGTCTAAGGAGTTTTCATCACTAAGAATTGGTATGCATGAAAGACAACACATTCATAAATCAGATGGGTGTGATTTGCTTATTTCATAATTAATCATCTATTATTATCAATCCAGAAACAAGAACAAACTCAACCTGACAGTGTCTTAGAGTTCGCGCCCCAGAAGTAGAAGTCCAACTTTCCAATTGGTCCCAGTATTTATCCATTAAACACTAATACTGCAGTCTAATTGCTATGCTTCAATCCCATTGCGAGATGCTTAAGAGCGCGAGTCTGCAGGTGCGGGTGAGAAATTGGTATTTATTTTTGAACTAGTAATCACACCAGCAGCCAACCTCTGCAGCCTATGGCTTCTAACCGGCGGCGTGAAGCTCACAGCAGGTTCAAAAAGCTGCGCTCTCAGTTCAAATGAGCCGGCTTAGTAAGCATGGATGCCGAAACCCTCTGACGACAAAGCCTGTGTGTAATTAATATGCACGTGACATGCTCCCCGCGCCGCGTCTAAAGCGATTTGAATCATGCACATGAAAAATGTAATCGCGGATTCTGCATGGTGGACGCCGCAGTCACATTGTGTCTGATTGCGAGGAAGGTTCCAAGTGTTTTGTAAATGTCCTTCGCGATTGAGATTAAGATTTGTTCATCAAAAATGCATATTAATCTTAATAGTGGCCATTTCTCCCACATGTGTGCTTAAGGGAATCATGGACGACATTTGTGCTAGCGGGCAATTGTACTTTCAAATAAAATCGTGAAATGAAATCATGTTTACAGTTAATTAATTTAAACAGCAAATTTAAACCAATATTACTTGATTCATACAAGTACTGTTTGGTATAATCACTAATATAAGGAAGGTGATATGTGTTCAGTTGTGTGCACATGCCACTACCAATGACCTGACAAACCCCAGGGCACAGACGTCTCTCCGTCTTCTTTTGTTCTACACACAAAACCAAGATTAGAGATGTTTCAATAGAATCACTATGACAGGTTGTGACCGAGCAAAACAGGTGAAAGCTCATCTCCAGATCTGTATTTAGAACTAGCCAACATTCAACATGGAACTCCTTTCTTGGAGTTAGATATCTTAGTCATCAGATTACGGTTCGGCCCAAAAAAATATGCAGAATGCTTAATGACAGTCTCTGAATATATGCGATTCTCTTACAGTTGGCATTGTTGACTACAGTGCATAAATATTGTGTACAGCTACTGATAATTCCACAAAAACCTCTCCCCTTCTAAATATTGACTTAATTAATGATATATGCCCTCTATTGTCTCACGCTTTATAATGAATGTGCATTATTGTACTGTCACTGTGTCCGGTTTGACAAATAGGTAGGAGGACGGATGAAAAAACATACACCCATGGATGCCAAGGGGTTAGATTCTGAATTAATTGAGGAAAATGAATTCAGCCCTAATAGGCACTGACAACAGACTAGAGCAATTTTGATGCCGATGATTGATGGCTGATGCCCTCCTAGCTTTACAACAAATAATGGCGAATTTGTTTCCTATATGGAATTTATATCCCGATTTGGAGTTTGTAAACGCCAGAGCGTAAACCAAAAAGTGTACATCTCCTGAAATGTTTACAGCCGGGAGAGCCGCGCGAGTTACACGGCACTTCATTTCGACACTTTAACGAGGCTTTAAGTAATAGCAGCCGCTATAGGCGGTGGTCTTTCAATGAAGACTCCGTGTCGTTGATGAGAGTCAAGTTGTTTAGCTCGTGAGATACGGCGCCACACCCCCCGGAGCGTACCGGACTCTAACCTGTTTTAACGGCAGCGGAGCCCTGTCACGTCTCCCCCCACCACCCCCTCCTTATCGTCAGCTCTTTACAACAGAGCGGTAACGCTGATCAGATAGCCGCGTGGAGTCATCTCTTACACGTGTCACAACCGCCGTCCATGATCACGTCGATGTCACGCCGGGTGGCGGCGACCAGTGTGGGGTGGAGAGAGTATGCAGTCTCTCTGCTGACATTCACCCAGCATGAGGACCAGGTGGTTCCCAGCACCAGCACCGATGCCCCGCCTCTCTGCACTGACACAGGTCTCTCCTCGGGCAGTGGAGCACAACGCTGGCATCTCCACGACGGGGACGTAGGTTCTGCCGTTCCCTGTTACTTTTACATCGCCCCCTGCTGTGACAACGGCCTATCCTGGACATGTTTTCATATTCATACTGGAGTTGTTTTGCACACACGAGTAGTAACACGCTTCAGAACCGTGTTTGTAAAACGAACAGGGGTTTGTAGAGAGATATACATCTTCCTCGTTATGAATCACTCTTAATATTTTGACATTTACGCGGGCGTGTACGCTTGAAAGTTGAATATAATTTTACATTCGGACGGAGTAGCGACCGGCGAGAAACACTGTACACACTCCCCACTGTATAAATCAATGGAAGGGGTGTCATTTGTTGGTGTCACATGATGAAAAATGGAAGAGGCTGCTTTGTGAAGCAGGAAGTCACGTTTCATTGAGAGGGCTAACTACAAGTCCCTGAACTGTGGCTGTTGGAACGGATTGATTTATCGGTTCTTTAGGCTGGACACTATTATCTTCATAGTCAGGGGACGAGCAAAACTTACCAGACACGACTGGGTCCTGTCACACTGTCATGACAACTAAATTGTTTCACTCATGGCCTGTCCTCTTGGCTAAACTATTCTCTACCAGGGAAGAGACGCTATAATTGCACCCAAAGGATCGCGAGGCACGCTCGGATCTCGTCTGGAACGTGGTCGTCTGTGCCGTCCCTATCAGGGGAGAGTGGCTGGGTACAGTACAGGACGTCAACCGACGGCGATTACGTTGTCAGCAGCCCGTTTGCACCACGGCGCGTTTTGAGGCATTTCCCAGTTCCTATGCGGGTTTACAGGTCCATGTTTCGTTGATATATCAGTCATATTTACCAGACGCTCTTATAAGGGGTGACTTACAGCCTACCTGCGTGTTAGTGTTGCTAAGGGAAGCTGACGTGTCAGTGAGAGCCGGTTGACTGATGAGGGGAGATCTCTCACAGCACTGGTCGCTGTGTCGCTGGGCTCAAGAGGCTGCTCGGTGACCATCCATGCAGCCTAGTGCACTGCACTAAATTGCTTGACAGGTCTTTGACCCGACAAGTGCATAGTGTCACTTAACAAGTGTACACAGCGCTCGCCCGTGTTCCAAATGGCGCCCTTTCGCCTTCGTAGGTCACTACTCGCTCAGGCAAAGGGAATAGGGCGACATTTGGGATGCTGACATTGTGGTCCTGTGTGCTCCTCAAGTCTCATGTAAGTCGATTGCAGTAAAGACAATGTATTTTAAAGTGTTATAATATGTATAGTATGTATGTATAGATTATGTAAAATTGTATGTCTTTTTTTCGGTTGAGTTCTCAAGCAAAATATATGATTATTGTGAGATAATGAATTGTGACCAAAGAAACTCTGTGAGCCTTCCTTCATATGCCGTCCTGAATCTCCAAGCAGCTTCGGTCGATGTGGTTTTCACTTTAGTAGATTAAACGGATGTATTCAGTGTAGAGCAGCATCGCTGCTGGCTGGTGTTAACCGTGCTACAACGAAGCATAAGGTCTGAAAAGCAGTTTAACATTCCCCACCTTCTATTTAAACCGGTCTTTTGAGATGATCATATCCTTTAATAACTTGGAGGGGTACAAAGCAAACACATGAGATCTCCTCCCAGCCGGTGTGTAATGTTGGGAGGCCCGGTGTAGAGTGGGAGGCAGGGATGGGGTTTAACCCCTGCTGTCCCAGCCTGCCTCCCTCTCTTCTCTCACCTTAGAAGGAGCAATACAAGCAGCATTATTTATGCTCAGCAAAACACCCCTTAATTACTCATGAACTGCTGCACGCTCCAGACTCCTGTGCTCCACCACCACCCACCGACAGGCATTAAACACTCGCTAAAAGCCAGCTATTTCATATTAGCGCACTTGAGCCTCCGAGAAAAAAATAGATAAATAAATAAACGAGGAGGGTGATTTACATATGCATAGCGGGCTTATATTTATACTGTTCGCGGCGTGGTGGTGTGGTGTCCCTCAAGGGCCTGTCTTATTACCCCTGTCCGCAGGTCTCTGAGCAAAAACCGGGGAACGGACAGGTGATTAATTCTATACCCATGAGAAGGCACCAATTGGCTCACACTTGGTTGGATGATAATGGCGGATGCAAGCGTGCTAGTAAAAGCTTTTTTAACCAATTGACTTTTCCTCTGCATGTGTACGTGGGTTTCACCTGACGACATATAAAAACAAACAGATACATAATGTTTGTAAGTATTTCCCGATGTTTATATTCAGTCAGGGAAGGTGTTCAGACCCCTTCACTTTCTCCATATAATTTGTTATAAATGTTATTATATTTTAACATCAATCTTAAAAGAAAAAATGTGTTAAAATTTGTTAAAAATAAAATAAATGTCATCTAAAATAATTCCGAACCTTTATCCTGTAGTTATTTTTAAATGCCTTTGGCAGCGATTAGTGATCAGTGTTGTTGGGTAAATTGTTCACACTAGATTTGGTTTGTTCCCCCCATTTGTACTTATTGTATATCCTATCATGCTCTGTCAGCTTGGATGCACCTTTGAACTGCGAGCTTAAGATCTCCACACAGATGTTCAATGTGTGTTAAAAAATATATATTAATATATATATTACATAAAAAAATTCAAATGATGTTCAAAAAAAAAAGTCCAGGCTTTGACCAATGTCATGCTGAAAGATAAATTTTCACCCCAGTCAGAGGTCCTGTGTGCTCTAGATCAGATGTTCTTCAAATTCCTTCAAGTTATATTTTCTCCATTCATCTTTCCTTTAGTCCTGACCAGTCTCCCAGCTCATGCGGCTAAAAAACATCCCCAATGCATGATGCTCCCACCACCATGTTTCACCATAACAATGGTATTAGCCAGATAATGAGTGGCATCTTGTTTTTGCTAGACTTAAAGCTGCACTCTGACAATCACTTAATAGTTTGAGTCCGTTTCTCATCAGGCCAGAATCTATCTCTTCATGCTTTCCTTTTATGAATGAGTGGAAATACAGACGCAATATATATGACTGATTTAGTCTTGTAGATATTGTTGTCCTTTTGGAAGGTTCTCCCATCTCTGCAGATATACTCTCTTATCATCTCTGTTGCAGTGGCCATTGTCTTCCTGGTCACCTCAGTGATTGGGCCCGTTCCTGGTCACCTCAGTGATTGGGCACGTTCCTGGTCACCTTAGTGATTGGGCCCATTCCTGGTCACCACCCAGAGCAGGGATGGATAAAGGACACATGGTGCACAATATAGTGTCATGCCAAAGGGTCTGAATACTTATAAACATAGATATTTAATTTTTTTCACTTTCAATAAATCGGCAAACAAATGTGTTTTTGCCTATTGTATAAATTAAGTCCATATAACACAGCGATATGTGAGTATATTGAAGTATTCAGATTATTTTCTGAAGGCACATTATAGAGTGGCAGCATATGATGACAAACAATTGCAGTAGTTGTATTATAATGTCTTTAAACCGAAGGAAGGATATGGCCGTGGCATTATATTGGATTGGTTTTATTCTGAAGGATTCACCTGCTCGGTGCATGCGCTTATCTCCAGCAAAAGAAATAACCACATCTTCAAATACCTTGGAGTATCATTGAGGTCTTGTACAGCAGACGCTGCCATGGCCATGATAAGAGCTTTACGTCTTTATAGCCGTCACAACACTGAGATTAAAGTGGACCAAGTCCGAGGGAGCGTTACTCTGTACCTAAACATCACACCATCCTGGTCACACTTTGATTGATCGAAATTAAACGTCAAATTCAGTTTGTACACAATTTCATAGTGGTTAGAATTACAGATTGTGACAACTCCGGCATGTGAGGCAAGTTTCTGAATAAAAACGACAACCGAATTTGTAAATCCTTCCACTCAAAAAAGACATTACATATTTCCCCTGAATGTTCATGTGAAAAACCCAGGAATTGAAGGGATTGGTGTATCTTTCAGATTATGCCCACATACCTATAGGGTGTGTTGCTACAATCCCGTGCAGCCATTCATTCGCTCTCACCCTAATTACATCACGACATCCAAACTGTGGAACCAACATCAGCTGAACTGCAGTTGTACGCCACTAAAAACCCTGGCTTCTAATTACTTTTTTAGTCCCTAGATTCTTCCCGGGACGTGTCAGCGATAGATCATTATTTTTCGCCGCAATTTGTTCACATTTCTATGCAATATAATTGGATCTGATTAATTATTATGATTAATGGACGAGAGCTTTCCATGTGGGTCTATTAATACCGCAGATTTCAAACAGACGGCATACACAAATTAAAGGTGCCAGAGTGATGTTACTTAAGCAGCACGCTATGTTGCAGGGCTCCAAACGTTTACTGGATCCTCTTTACTGGAGGAGTTTAATTGTACACTCTATTGGGCGATGCTGACTTTTATATACATGAATGTGCCTTGGGGCTAATTCATAGAATGCTTTAAACCAGACCGATGCATCAGTTTGAATATATATGGACCCAACATAAACAGTATATATATGTATACACACTGATGAACCAAAGCATTATGACAACCTGCCTAATATGCTGTTGGTCCGACCCAACTGTGCAGAAACGCTGAGGCGTGGACTCTACAAGGTCCCTGAGAGTGGGATTTGGTGTCTGGCTCCGCAGACGGTGCGATGCACTGTGTGTTGTGACACTTTCCTCCTGTAACCATCATTAAAAGTTTGTGTGACTCGTGTCACAACAAACCTTTTGTCGATTCTGACGTTTTTTTTTCTTGGTCTGTTTACACACAAACAAGGAATTTATTCTGACCCGTGGCTGCAACCGTTCGACAAGAGACCGTGCCTAGTGGCATAATAGATACATATAGGATGTGTCATATCAGAGTAGGGCACAGGAGCAATGTCTATGTGAGAGAAGATATCCGAAATGTGCAAAGAGCAGTATGTAGAGCAATATGTAATTATATATACAGTTATGGAAACAAGAGTAATGTCCAGTTATAGTGCAGGTTGTCCACCAATGTCTATCGTATAAGAGCTCATAGTGTCCAGGGTGGGTCCAAGCTTTGTTGTTTCAGAGATGATCTGATGCTCTGTCTTTACCCCTGCCCATTTCTCCTGCATCCAACACAGTGAACATGAGAACAGATTATTGTTTTATCATCTACTCTGCCCAGCCCTTGACATGTGCCCTTGTTAGGAGATTGAGAAAGTTATTTTCTTCATCAGTGTGTAGTCATAATTTTTTCTGGGCTCATCAGTATATACTAAGCATCACAAGCCGCACACTTCGTTCATCACGTACACTGAAAAACATCTAGAAACATCTAGAACGTGTATGATGCACTACAGGCTGTATGGGGACACAACGGAAGAAGCAGCATATTAGAGATTGCCAACCGAAGACAAACTCTCATCTAGCAAATTAGAAGGCACCTTTTAAGGTCCGTAATATAGTTTGTTCCAGGGTTTTCTAATGCTCGTTCTTTAATGAGACATTAACTGTCACCTGACGGCCTAAATCTACCCCACCAACCCCCTGTAATTGAGTTGCCCCCTCCCCCAAAGATACTGTGGGCTTATTGTGGATGGACAGTAGTCAATTCCCTGTGCATGGGAATGGCTCATTAACAGAGCGAGGCGAGCCGCGTACGTTTGTATATGGCTGGCATTGGTCTGCGTCTTGAATGGATTTATGGTGTCACTCAGGCCCGGAGCGCGACTAATGAGGGAGTGCAGGCGAGCCCGGTCCTAGTGGGGTAATTCCACACTCCATCCATCCACCCCGAGATGGGGGTGAGACGGTGGGGCAGGGTGGTGGGGGTGGGGGCGATCGTGGAGGAAGGAGGACACGTCCCTCATTACGTGAGTGTCTCCGGAGCTTTCTTTAATATTTTAATAAATAACATCAGCCCAACAAGAAATTAATGAATAGTATCATTAATAATGAGCCCGGTGCCTTGTAGTGGTGGGACAGATATTAAATTGAACCACTGTGGGGGGAATCTCCAGAGACTTGGGATTTTTCCAGCAGCAAACAAGGCCAGTGAATGAGGCAGCCGTCCCTACGTGCCAACAGCTTTTACAACAGGTTGAAAGTAATAAAGAGGGATTTTCCCGGCGATGGAGTTAAGCCCCAGGAAATCTGCTCATGTAGATCGCTGTGAAAGGCACTGCCAAATGTGATCCTTAATTAAACTTTAATCAAGATAATGCTGTTTGCTGTAGAAGTAGTTTAAAAAAGGTGTCTCCAGACCCCCTGTTCATTCAGTGAGCGTCTCTGGTTCATATTGTAACCATCTTAACCCCGCTCGGGCTCTTTCTCTCAGTTTGGAATGGAAGTTTGTTTGCCACTTTTAATTCACCAGTTTGGAATGTATCATCGTGGTCCCCGGCATACGTTTAGCGGTATTTCTGAGCATTTCTAACGAGTTTATGAATGTCCCACGTATTCTGCAGTTCAAATTGTATATAAATACTTCATTAAAATCCTAATTATGCCTAGAAGGGGTTTAGAGAAAAACAAACATGACATTTTTCTCCACATAAAGACCAAACAACTAATATGTCATAAATGTATCTTATATTTCAGCTAAATAATAATAATAATAATATAGTACGAGGAAATGTTTTGTGTACCAACTTGACTTAAAGTAACTAATTTAATATTGACTAATTTTTTCTGTTAGATAGTTGTTTAAGGCAATATGCCGAAACCACATTGTGAAATAGTGTGATAATTACACTCTGATTGAATAATCTAGTTATAACAGTGGGGCTACATAAGATGCTTCCTTTGTAGTGCCAAACAGATTAATAATGTCTTAGGTGTTGAAATAGTATGAATGTTATTAGTGATGTTCATTTAAGACCAGAATTGTTCTGCCGCTTTGTCGTAATGAAATATATTTGTCTCTTCAACCATTAAAACTGTACCACCCTGTTAGCATATTTCACAAATGCCTCAGAACACTGCATATTATCTTAAAGGTAAAATACATTAATTTACTTTGAGCAGATTTAGGTCAGATATGTTTATGTACATATGCATTAGATAAGCCAGTAAAGTAAGAGACAAAGTGCTGACACTTCATTCTGTGTGTAGTATCTTTATTACAGGTAATGTGGACTTATTTATCCTTCAGGGGTTTGTATAATTCACAGTATTTATGGTTTTATGGCTCTGCGTGTGTTAAAGGGAATCTTTTCATGGAATTCTTCATTACAGCAATGATTTTATGCGCTAATCTATATTCTGAGAGTCTTTTGTGTACGACACAGACTCACAAATTCTATGATTTTATAGATGCAGCAATGAAAATATTAATTATTATTCAATACACAAAAATGAAGCTAAATGTATAAAATGACGAAATATGTTGGCTCCTTCAAGTACAACTCTAACCCAAATGCCGTCTTCAAGTAAGTTCATATGTAAATTCACGTCTGTATGCAGAAATACCAGTATTTTCTTCATAATAAAAAGTGGATTATCGTGAATCACAAGAAAGCATCACCAGCTGTCACAGAGAAATGAGACCATACTGCCCAATGCCTCAGATGATTAAAAACACATTTATAAATTAATGACTAATTACATAGGCACTCCGCTCCATTTTGTTTTAGTAAGCGCTAATATTACCATGGTTCAAATGATGCATGAGCAAAGTCTGTTTGAACAAAGGTGCAATACAAGTAGGACTTTTACAAAGAATGACAGACATTTTGTAAAATTTCTTTTCTTAAAACAATTGCCTCCACCTGTTGAGCAATGACAAATGACAATCACAAGAAATAAATATGGCCAAACGTTTTGTTTCACAACAAAAACATTGTTTCCCCATAATCTTAACACTATTGACTAACATAATAGGCCAAAAATGTAACTTAAGGACCTGCTCTGACTAATTAAATCAAAAAGACATCTCTCATCCTTGTTAATATAATGTATCATCCCAAGGAACACATTGATCAATACAGATCAATTATTCAATGAAATCTACATAAGCCTCATTCCCGTTGGACTTTAGTCTATCATCCATTTAGGCAATTGATTGGTCATTACAGATTTTTAAATACGAAATATTATATTTAATAAACTGAATCGTATGACTGTTTACCATTACGCAGAGGAGGAGGCATGCTAAGACCTTACATAAAATGTTTAAATTACACTTTGTGAGTTAGATTGCAATGATGATTGTGAAAGGAAGTATAAAAATAATACTGGATATGATCAAAGTTGAGAATGCACACTGACGGTTGAGAATGCACACTGACGGTTGAGAATGCACACTGACAGTTGAGAATGCACACTGACGGTTGAGAATGCACACTGACGGTTGAGAATGCACACTGACGGTTGAGAATGCACACTGACGGTTGAGAATGCACACTGACGGTTGAGAATGCACACTGACGGTTGAGAATGCACACTGACGGTTGAGAATGCACACTGACAGTTGAGAATGCACACTGACGGTTGAGAATGCACACTGACGGTTGAGAATGCACACTGACGGTTGAGAATGCACACTGACGGTTGAGAATGCACACTGACAGTTGAGAATGCACACTGACAGTTGAGAATGCACACTGACAGTTGAGAATGCACACTGACAGTTGAGAATGCACACTGACGGTTGAGAATGCACACTGACGGTTGAGAATGCACACTGACAGTTGAGAATGCACACTGACGGTTGAGAATGCACACTGACGGTTGAGAATGCACACTGACGGTTGAGAATGCACACTGACAGTTGAGAATGCACACTGACAGTTGAGAATGCACACTGACAGTTGAGAATGCACACTGACGGTTGAGAATGCACACTGACGGTTGAGAATGCACACTGACAGTTGAGAATGCACACTGACGGTTGAGAATGCACACTGACGGTTGAGAATGCACACTGACAGTTGAGAATGCACACTGACAGTTGAGAATGCACACTGACAGTTGAGAATGCACACTGACGGTTGAGAATGCACACTGACAGTTGAGAATGCACACTGACAGTTGAGAATGCACACTGACAGTTGAGAATGCACACTGACAGTTGAGAATGCACACTGACAGTTGAGAATGCACACTGACAGTTGAGAATGCACACTGACAGTTGAGAATGCTTTCCCCTTTGTTTAGATTAATTAAGTTGCCCATGTGATACTATACGTTACTCTATGACTAAATTACTTTAAGTTATACAGTAACAAACTATGAGTCTAACTATTTGGCTATCGGCCACAAAGATTAACTGCATACATTTAAAAACTCAGCCCAAATATGAATTGCAAAGCTTTTTAATTATCTGAGGTTCCTGCATCTTAGATGTTTATGTCAGTTTGCTTAAGTGTTTCGTTTTTTTGTTGTTGTTTTTTTCTTGCACATTCAAAAAATGTTCGCCACAATTTTTTACTTTGCTTGGTCACGTGCACATATAAGGTCATTTGATATCCTCAGTTCTATTTTTTGAAGGTTGTAGCCGGAGATTTTTAAAAGTTTCCTACCATGTTTTTAACTCATTTCATTTTGCTTCATTACCCTAGCCTTCAGTACCTGAAACATTAGCAGTCGAACGTGAGGGATAGTTCCACTTGCTCTGTTACTTGTTCTAAAGCAGATACTCAGCAGAACGTGCCTTTTTTTCTTTCATTTTGTGCTGTCTGCATGAGTAATTACTTAGCTGATTTCTGAGATGCAATTGCGTAGCTTCCACATTCCCAAGATTGATAGAGGCCTCTCTCCTAAAGGATTAGTTTTCTGTTGTAATTCCACTGTGTAGGTCATTCAAATAGCAAAATGCTAAAAAGTTTAATTTGCCCTCTCTATTATCAGACAGCAAGCACAATGGCACCTTATCCGATAAGGGGATGGAGACAGGCATATTAATGTCTGTGTTTCCCTCTTGTTCTTCTGTGCTGAGCTCTTCCCAGCATCCAAACTTGACAGATGTGTTTGTGTGCGTGTGTGTGTGTATGCCTGTGTGTGTATGCGCGTCTGCATGTGTGTGTGTGTGTGTGCGTGTGTGCGCGTCTGCATGTGTGTGTGTGTGTGTGTGTGTATGCCTGTGTGTGTGTGTATGCGTGTGTGCGCGTCTGCGTGTGTGTGTGTGTGTGTGTGTGTGTGTGTGTGTGTGTGTGTAAGCAGGCAGCTCGTGTGTGTGCAGCGCACGCACAACAATGCGCACACGTGTGTGCCATGATAAAGATAACATAGTGTGACTCGAAGAATCTGTGACTTGCAATGAATACTGTTGAAGCAGAGAGAGACAAGGACAAATGAGGAGCTCTCCCATCTCCATAGTGGGGTGCATCTTCTAATCATAATGGCCAAACAATGAACAACACCGGGGCCAATGCGAGATGAAGCACAACCAGCAGCCTTTATTCCACATCAGCCCTGTTGGCGTGGTGACTAATGCACACCGGGGTCACGGGGTGTAAAAATGTTGCCCCAAGGTCACACGGTGACACTTAATTGTTTGTCCTGTCATGTGTCACTTCCTTGAGATTTCATATCTGACCCTTGCTAACCTCGTTTTATTCCTAATTATCCGCCGGTGTGACAGAAACATCAGAACAGTGCTGTGATCAGGATTTGTCAGATTATATTTTGGCGCTGGCATGTCACTTCGATGCAGAACCTCATAGAGAATGTGTTTTTCTTGTCCCTCTCATTCGGAATTTCGCCATGTCCTTATTGTTTTCTGAATTCATAGTTTTTTTTGACACAGTCGTTACTGCCGTTTTCGCTGTCATCCATAACATTTCTGCACCAAAACGTATTATGTATTAAAGTCCTCATGTACCAGCAAGAGACATATCATTTTCTGTAAACATGCCTTCTCCAGTAGTCTCCATACTCTATCTTGATGAATATTACGGTAAATACCATTATTTTGGAAAATTACCCAAGTATCTAGGGTTAAGCCTTTCCTGTTCAGGGATTTACTTGAGGGTATAAATCTGGCATAATGAAATAGAAAGGGAGGAAATGGACAGATATACAGCAGAGGATAGGAAAGCCATTACAAATGAGATTATAAATGGGAAACTGCATCAATCAGAGCTCACGTGTAATATTGCTTTTCCTCTTGACCGACTACTGCGGTTAAAAAGGAATATGTATCCCTATCCATACAAACAAAAACGTTTCCTCAACATTTGAAAATAAATAGTTGTGTGTGCGTGTGTGTGTGTGTGTGAATGTATGTGTGTGCGTGCGTGTGTGTGTGTGCTAGATCATGCAGGGCCTGCTCTAGGCACAGCTAACAGCTACGATGCATAAGAGTTATTAAAGGGGGCCTGGACCCAAACAAATTATTATTACATTTTTGGGAACTTAGTCGGGATCTCAACTTATTATTAACAATATCAATAGAATAGTTTATCATTTAAATAAATCAACCTTTAATAAAAAATTGGGACTTTTAGGAATCTTTATGGCACTTCGTTAAATTCAGTGGGAAAAGTTAAAAATTGTTTAACCCAGTACGTTTTGTACCGCAGAAACTTAAAATCATAGCACAGTGGGTAAAGAATTCCACATTTGAGTTACTGCTCCAATTTATAGTAAGTCAAAATGAGTACATTGCGGTAATGACCACTAGCCATGCTGTAGATTCTGTAGCCAGAACTGAATGTATCTATTGCCCCTGGCATAGTAGCTGGGAGTTGTTTATAACCGACAACGCTGATGTCAGTGACACTTGCACATCAAGTGCCCAACACTCTGTCACTGGTTTGTGGCTTGTCCTACCACACCCTCCACAAACCCTCCTAGGACCACTGTCAGAAGGTACTCACAACTGCCGACCGGGAGAACCACACAAAAGCCTTTGTCATTTTAGAGATGCTCTGACCCAGTCGTCTGGTCGTATGAATTGGCTCTTGTCAATTTCGCTCATTACTTCTGCAACCAACACAATGATAGACTGATTGTTTGCTCACCATCTATTCAATCCAGACCTCGACCTTGTGCCTTTGTGAGGTAATTTCCTTCACCAGCGGTCATAATGTTTTGGCTTATCAGTGCGTACCAATGCATAGCAAGCTGTACATTCAATTCGTCATAGGGCCATTGGTCTTTAGTCAACTAAAACACATCCAGGTACTAATTTACTACAATGTTTATGATACACTAAAGTCTGTATGGATGTGTACTTATACATGAGTCTGAATACAATGGAAAATGCAACACATTAATGACTGCCACCTAAGACACATTTTAATTTAGCAAATTAGGAGTCACCTTTTCAGGTCTGTTATAGTTTGTTTCAGATCTTTCTAATGCTAGTTCTTTAATTGGACATTAACTGTCACCTGACAGCCTCAATCTACCCCATCAACCCCTGTAATTGAGTCCCATCTCCCTTAACCTGTGTGTACGATTATGACAAGACATTACTAGATCTATCACATATGACCAATTTGACAAACTAATTTCTGCTAATAATTGTCATGGTTAATCCCTTTGTCTATTTCTCAGGGCTAATTTGGTTATGCTTGTTGTAGTTATTTACAAACTTGTCTGTAGTGAACTAGATTATATGCATTGTTGAACTACAACTACATAGAATACTATGAACCCCTGCATCATAAGTAGCATTGACAAAACACAACTGAAATAAAAAGCCTAGTTAACTTAACTGACAGCTCAGATAGTTATCTATATTAAAAATATCCCCAACTATCAGGACTAAAGATTACTATAAGATTCTATGTAGTTGTAGTTCAACAATGCATATAATCTAGTTGCTGTAATTTTGATATATATGATTCTATATTGGATGTGCATACATTTTTTTCTATTTATGTCAGTCACTCAATTTACACATTACCACTGACAGAATTTGGTGGAACACTTCACATACCCCTATCTGCCCATGCTTAAAAATGTATGACAACTCATGAGATCTATGGCAAAACTGAAGGGTTTTTTATGGAGAAAAAACGAAATTGTTTAAATGGCAAAATAACAGTGCTCCAGGGGCCGTGTACATTTTTAGATTGTTGGTAAGTCTTACCAGTTATATAAACTTGTAGTAATCATGGCCCGAAAACTGACCCGGAACAGGGCACATTCCCAGGGGCTTTGACCTCCAGATGGCCCCTACCGATTGATAAAGTCATTCTCACTCAGATATCATATTAACATAATAATAATAATTTATTGAATTTCTATATTTATTTTCCTAGACTCTCAATGCGCCTCAAGAACAAACACAAACAAGCAATTTGACAGGTCAACAAATAGAGGCCAAATCTTTAAATGTTGCATCCTATAGCTGGAGAGTTATGGCTTGTGAGGAGAGAGGCTGTCAGTGGACGATGGGTGATGTTGATTGAGTCATTTGATGACCTTGTAGAGTCTAGGAAACAGTCTGAGTTTGGCTCCCTGCTTTGGGTGGCTCTCATTCATTTTATCCAAATGCATTATTCAAACATAATAAATGACCAGGTAGCCAGGTACTCTGTAGCTAGCCAAACCAAAAAGTGTTCATCTATTAAAAAACACCTCAAAATACCAGACAGGTGCAATAAAATATAATCGTATAAATACAAAAGAGTTTATATATTGTTGCTTTAAAATAACTACATTTGATTTTTACCCATTCAGGGAAAAAAATTATATTCAGATATTGCTGTCAGGGGCCCCAAAAAAAACAAAAGCCCACCAGCATGCGAGCACATGTTTGTCCATTTTCTAAAACTTTCCCAAAGTATCCCCCCCCCAAAAAAAATGCAAATACTACAGTATCAGACTGTATACTCATTCTTAAAATCCTTACATGAATGTTACACAACAACAACAACAACATAGCATGAATCAGCATTACGCACAGACATTTTCTAGGTGATTAGCTGTATTCAGGTTAATTGAAATTCACAGTCCGCCAATGACAACCATTTGCTCAGTGGGCTTGGTGTCTCCAAACCAGCTGTATGGATCATTGTATTAACACTAGCCTGTAGCTAAACATCTGGAGCAGAGAAGCTAGGCATTCCCTGAACAGGAGGAGACAGATGGCATGTACTCTGCCTGGTTTTATTAAAAACGTGGATAAGGTACTGCACTAATTAGTTGCTGCCAGAACTTCACATGCACGGTTGGTGTTGAAATTACGTTTTTTTGCAGGATGTCTGAAACGGGATCAGAGTATGAATTTACAATTGCATTTATTACTTTGTTCCTTTTACACCTGTCACAAACTGAGGAAGTTATGGGGGAACATTTTAAGAGTAATTCTTGTGTTTGTTCATTATGTACTTTCGTACATCAGGAAGTGTCCTAAACAACCCAGTGATACTGGAATAGGATTGTTGACCTATTCTAATGGTTTAATGACAAGTGCATGAGTGTTGCAGATTGCAGATGTCTGTCCGGTCTATGCAGAAAAAAAGTGTCTCGGCTTATTGCGTGCATGAATTCAATACGCAAATGAACACTAAAGGAATATGTTCCACGCACGGACTGAGAAAGGACGTATGTTTTATTAGTCGTCCTCATTGTGTTCTCCACTACGATCATTTGCCATGTGTAGCAGCGGGGGGGTGGGGGTGGGGGTGGGGGGGGTGTTCATCCAGGACCTAACAAATGACGGCCTTGTGTTTGTACGAATGTATTGATCAGTGCAATATTTGGGCAGAGATCCCTCCCTATTTGGGTTGGCAGGCGGGCTGGCGGTCTCTAAAGCCGTCGCTCACCCTCACACACTCTGGGCCTTCTCCTTTTTGCCTCACTGGCTTCCCTAACTGCCCTGCTTTATTGAATAAATTCAAGCTGTCTCTTCTCGTGCCGGACGAATAAGTCAAACACAACACATAATAATAAAGGAAAAGTAGGATAAAATAATCTTGTCATAGCTGTAAAAGTGATTGTCTGAATCCACAGTGCGCAATCAATACACTAATTCCACAATTTATACTCAGAGCGATTGGAGAGGAAGGAAGCTCTGATATGGTATTTCCTGGCTCACTGCCCAACTTTGACCTTCTATGTGTGTGAGTAGGATTAGCGTGTTGTTCTGCTTTAAGAAATCACCTATAAGAATGGGGAGGCAATGTCTGACATTTCCAGTTCAGGCCCGAAACCTAAACTGATTCATTCCAGTGAGCAGCAGCTCTTGAGCTTTCACTGTCTTTACGACCACAAATCCCCGACACTCAGCTGACTGGGTGAAACATAAAAGCCAGGCAGTGATTTCCTCAAACTTATTTCTTTTATCCTCTTTTTTATTGGAGAAGTGGTTTTCTTTCTCACCCCGGGGCAGCAGGGGCCGTATTTTAACGGAGGCCGGAACCCATTATGGTCTGTCACAATTCTGCAATCTTCATTTCTCACACATTGCCAATCACAGATTGTTCCCTCATGTTAATTGTACCTCTTTATGGTTCAATTCGGCCGACACGTTATTAGGTGACCTGCAAAAGGCAAAGCCAAATACTGCCTTCACAGACGTGGATCTACGATCGTTGTGTTTGTTAGGATATTGTTGGACATGACCAACACTTCTCGATGTTAAAAACACATTGTTTTTATGTCAGGTTGGTATAATCGTAGCTGAATTGGTTCCATAGCATTAACTAACAATGGAAGCAGATCCATGAAATCCTTAGTCAAGCCGAAGACCCGGGAGCCCCCGGAAGCATCTCTCAAAAGGGAGAATTGATTGCAATTAGCGGGGAAATCTTTTCAAAATGTTTTTCTGTCCCCTCTAGTGTTGCTAATAACTTAATGATCACAGTAAAATACATGCAATTTACCTCAATTTGATTCACCCATATTGCATGCTAATTTCCTTCGGTTCCTGAGAGATTCTCTGAGAAGTATTGAACCAGCGTTTTTTTTTTTAGATGGCATCATTCCTTGGCAACGTTGAGAACCAAATCGTTCTTTGATGGCCTTCTTTATTTTCACGGCAGTTTAATCTGACTCATTACAAACACAGATTTCCACCGGCCGAGGCACTGATCTCTGGGATGTGCTGTCATTGAAACTGTCACTACAGTTAATTCATGTTTTATCCCATATCAGTGAAACACTGTTACTCATAGGAATTAAACGGTAAACGTATTGATATTATTATTATTAGAGGCAGCACACTACTGGTTTCCCTCTGAAGCTAGACATGGATCGTCCTGATTGGTCCCTGGATGACAGACCAGATGTAGCAGGAAGTAGTATTGGAGAGTCAGTAGGCAGAGTACTTCTGTCGGGTGTAAATACTCAATTCCAATAACAGCAGTGAATGGGACAATCCAATCAACATTCATCTAAATAAGCCTGAGGTCAAAAAAGCTGTTTAGCAAACTGCAGATTGCCCCTTTAATATATTCTGATGTGCTTGGCTACAAACACATATCAACTCTCATTGCTCTGTCCAAAACATGTGAAACCTTGGGTTTTAATAACTGGGATGCACTGCCAGATGTGGATCTCCTTGTCAGCCTCTGACAACAAGAATCCCAGGCAGCTTTCTCCCACTTAAATATGTGTACTGACAAGAAGCCACACAGGGTCTAACAAAATGGGCCAAGCTCTTTTCTAGCGCTATGAGTCAATGACCACAGGAAAAAGGAAGACAGACAGAGAAGGAGCAAACGAATCAAAGACAGAGGTAATATTATGAGAAAAACAAATAAATTAACAAACAAGTCATCGCATGACTGGGCCTGCACTCACTGCCCGGTTTGGCTGCATGTTCCCTACACAGTGCACTTCTTTTCTAGAGCCCAACGGACCCTGGTTTAATGCAGTGCACTAAATAGGGAATGTGGTGCCATTTGGGACACTAATCGTTGGGCATGACACTAAGGTTTGGGCATGACTAACTCTGTAGGATAACTCCATGTCAAACGTGTCTGTTTAAAGCCTTATTGTGCTGGAGATTACACATGAGTGGTGTCCTCTTCTAGCCAAGACACGGGCTAACACCTGCATAAAGCAGGGACTGCTACCAGCTTCGTCTCCGTTCGCACGCACGCTCAAAGCTTGTGGGATTCAACTCTGCTAAACGGACAAATAACTCTGGACAAATAATCACATCCGTTACTCTGTGATTCAATGAAATTGAGCTCATTCCACCAAGTCTGGGCGTTTACTGTCTGGATGTTTCATCCCTTCCGGATTTGGTGGTAAACAGCGTATGACAACAGTGCTACACGTTTCTGTGTTACCAAGGCACTACAGCTCAGGTAGTAAGTCAGTAAATGGCAGGTGCGGTGTTGAACTTCCAGACAGCCGTGTCATCTGCACTCTGATCCACCTAAACGGCCGTCATCCCTCCATGCAGTCAGCCAGTCCATGTCAGGGCGGCTCACAGTCCCCCGGTCCAGTAAAGTCATCCGGCACTGATGAAGTCGACCAATTATGAGCTCCCATAGACAACGGCCGGGTCTCAGTGAGAGAAGAGCCGTACATGGGGACCCCTGCCATGTCACTTAGGGGAGGAGGGCCACAGAGGTGTCATAATGATCTCTGAATGTCTGGGGTGGTCAATTACAGCAAGGACTGGCAGATTGGCACGGTCACTCCAAAACCTTTCTGTACGAACAACAGTCGGATTGTAAATAAGCCATTAGGGAAAACGTTGAATATAGGATTCTTATAGTTTCTCCTTAACTACAGACAGGCTGTGTTCTCTCTGCAGAAAAAATATTTTGGAAAAGTCAAAAAACGATTTAAGGCGCAACATAGGATCTTTGAAATAGGCGAGCATGTTAATGAATTGAGATGTGACAGACACGCCACTGTGTTTGTGAACATGACAGACCAGTTCTCCCTCACTGTACCTGTGAAATGTTACGAATAACTTACACTCTGCCTTCAAGTGTGAGCGTGCACATGTTCTTATCTGTGTGTGTGCGTGTTTCTGTGTGTGTGTGTGTGTGTGTGTGTAGAGAGGGGGAATGGGGCTGTTGTTGTGACAGACAAGGGACAAGGGTAGCTCACACTTCAGGTTCCAAATAGATTAGAGATTTTTTTCCCAGATACTGCCATCCTCTCACTGCCCCGGGCAGAATGAGCACTTCTGAGGATAATTAAAATTGATGATATAGAATGACACAGACATGATTTCTGCCCACAGCAATACGTCTCCAAAGACAATTCAACCAACGTGTCATGCCACCATCGTTGGGTTTCTACACGACCATTTCACCTTAAAGAAATGATTACAAGTAAATACAATACCGTGTTGATATAAAACATTAGCTCTTCACGCCTGGAGATCAGGTGTCTGTTAATTAATCGTGTCTTCTTGTGACCCGGTATCTCAGACAGTCATGTTAAACATATACTTTCCATTTCACTGTTAATGTATATGTGGTGCTACTGCTAATAGGATTTGTCCAGTTTTTCAGCCTAAAATGTAAACCCAGGTCATTTAAATAATGGAATCGTTAGCACGACCATGTAGGCTACTTGAAATATTTAGACACATTTAATTTTCATAACACTCTCTCTTGCTAAACACAAGTATTACATTTATTGCACAATTGACACTGTTTGAAGGATTGAAGTCAGGTGAAAATTCCCATTTTACACAGGTGGTATGTCTCAAATGTCAAAGTAATTATACCAGAACGCGGTATCGAAGTAGGAACATTTTAAAAAGCTTAACTTTAAAAATTATTAAATTAACATAAACACATTCTCATGAAAACGACAGCAAAAAAAAAACATTCACTGGCACATATCTGACATTCTTGGGAATGGTTAATCCTTTCTTAAATAAGCCCACAAACTGAAAAGGGGGGATTTCAGTAAACTGTCTTTATTATATATAAAACAAAGGACATACAAATAAAAAAAATATATATACATTATTCAAATTAATAACAAATTGCAACGTTAATTATGCATTGACTATGTATAGATGGTGCATAGCTTGGTCAGGTGTTTAGACACAGTGGAGGTTGTGGAACCAGACAGCTGTCTGACAGGATGGTGTATGGACAGACAGCCAGACACAGAAGGCCCTAACCCCCCTCCAGCGTCTTCTGAAGATAAATATTGATTGCAGATGGTTTTAATTACTTCCTTAAATTGAGCAATTTTGCTATTCCCTGTTGGCTCCACCCTGATGAAGAGGAGCAGGGTTGAACATGGACCACCATAAATCAAGACCGATACATAATTCATTGAAACTGTGTGAAAAGGACAAGACAAGATGCTTCGGATCATTGTTAATAGCGTGCCCCATGATCTATCAATGTATTGAGATGTAATGTATTGTGTCTGTGTGTTATAAGTGCCTTTTGTTTTTAACCAGCCTTATGTTCTTTTGTTGAAAAAAACTGACCTATATTTGTGTTGTTTCCTCATGCCTTGCATGCACCTGTTTACAAATATGTAGTGCTGTTTTAATCCAGCCTTACGTTTCAATCCATCCTGTTTAAAGCAGTCTGACATCCTCCTGTTTAAACCTGCCTAAAATCCTCCTGTTTAAACCAGCCTAACATCCTCCTGTTTAAACTCAGCTAACATCCTCCTGTTTAAACCAGCCTAACATCCTCCTGTTTAAACCAGCCTAACATCCTCCTGTTTAAACCAGCCTAACATCCTCCTGTTTAAACCAGCCTAACATCCTCCTGTTTAAACCAGCCTAACATCCTCCTGTTTAAACCAGCCTAACATCCTCCTGTTTAAACTCAGCTAACATCCTCCTGTTTAAACTCAGCTAACATCCTCCTGTTTAACCAGCCTAACATTCTCATGTTTAAACCAGCCTAAAATCCTCCTGTTTAAACTCAGCTAACATCCTACGGTTAAACCAGCCTAACATCCTCCTGTTTAAACTCAGCTAACATCCTCCTGTTTAAACCAGCCTAACATCCTCCTGTTTAAACCAGCCTAACATCCTCCTGTTTAAACTCAGCTAACATCCTCCGGTTAAACCAGCCTAACATCCTCCTGTTTAAAACATCCTAAAATCCTCCTGTTTAAACAAGCCAAACATCCTCAAGTTTAAACCGGCCAAACATCCTCAAGTTTAAACCGGCCAAACATCTACCTGTTTAAACCAGCCTAACAAAACATCTTCCTGATTAAACCAGCCTAACATCCTTCTGTTTAAACTCCACTAACATACTCCTGTTCAAACCAGCCAAACATCCTCCAGTTTAAACCAGCATAAAGTAGCTTGTTTTAAACAAGCCTCATATGTAGTTTCAAATCAGCCTTACATTCTCATGTTTTAACCATGTTAACCAGGTTTTAACCCGTGTACACATTTCGGTTTTAAATAACCCATATATGCTTCTGTTTAAAACCAGCCCCACATTCTTACGTTTAGATCAGTCGCACATACATAACCTTTAAACCTGCTTTACATTACCTTTTTGAACTTAGCCATATGCGTCCGCTTTCAGTCAGCCTATTAGCCTTTTGTTCTCTGTTTTAACAAACCCTATTCACGTGTTTATGATAGCTTGTTGAAATTCATGTCTTGCAGTGTCACAATCACATAAAAAACGGTTACTGACGAACTCTGTAGTGTTTTAATGAACTCCCTTATCAACCACATAGCGTTCGTCATTAATGTGGTGTTTGTGGTCATCTCTGGGCCTCATTCGGGCCAGTGGAGTGCCCACTAGTGTCTCAAGGCTGACCTGCAGCTTCCCAGGCTGGTCCTGAGAGACAGAGTGAAGCCTCTCTTCTCTGATCTTTCCTAAATCCACCCACAGAGACTCCTGTCCCTCCCCAGAGACTAAGCTCTCCATATGGCCAAATAGATTGGTCAGTGGAATGGCACAATTGAAGTTTTGGAAAAAGGAATGATTCTGTTCAATTGTGAGGACCTCTGGACTGACCTGTGCATGGAGGCATAGGGAGAAAATGTTTACACACCATTCATCAGAGATCCAGTCACAAACAATTGCATTGCGGTTGCCTGTATCTCTATCCTGTATTACAGAGAACCGACTGAGAAGTGGATGGCCAGAGAGCTGACCTTAATCTTGAGGGTCGCGGTAACATAGGCACAGGGTGAGCCTGGTCAGCTGCACTGGCCCCATTTGTAAACTAATAAACCCCAGTGCATCTTGGGAATGCATACAGAGTGTAACATTAAGCGCAGTTACGTGAACTGTGGCCACCCACTTGGGAGCAGGAGGAACGCAAGTGGATTCGAACCGGTGGTTTAGAAAAATAACCTAGTGTTGATGTCGTGTGACTGACACAAAAGCATCGGGTACATAGCGTTCACTATATACGACTGTAGCAGTGGGAACGTGAATGTTAAAAAAATATATAATACATTTTATATTTCTGATCTGATTTGATTTGAGCTGATTTAAATCGTTTCACTCTGCTCTCTCAACCTAAGAGTCAGCACAATCAAGGGTACGATCCCTCGACAAACGACCTCCGTTCGGCTTGTCGACGCTTGACGCTCGACCGAGTCGTTCGAGTTTGTGAAGTCCAAGAACCTTCTACCGACAGTGTGGAGAACCCGGTACCTCCACCCGGGTGGTGCTGGGCCTATATGCGCAGCCCTGTGGGACTCACCGTCGACACACTGGTAAGTAATAAATCGAAGGAGAAAATCTCCGCTGTAATGGACATCACAGGCGACTGCCGAACTCGTGACACACTCTCACGAAATCTCACACAGACGGGACGGGCTTATTGACTAGATTTATTCCATTTAAGATTTGCGTGGGAAACGCGGCACATGTCGATGGATGTGTGTTGACTGTTTGTTTGGGAGTGCCCGTCACTGGGATACCGGAGGGTTGCTGCCACCTTCTCAGTCATGTAACGGAAAACCGTCATCCTGACATCAATTCAGTAGTCAACAGAGGGAACGTTTCGCACGAGCCTGTAGCTCGAACAGGATTGTTCTTAGACAAACTCATATGAATAAATAATATCTCAAGGAGGGCATTCGCTCAGATCCATGAATTACCTCAGTCGGTCCCGGTCGGGCCCGGGCGTCAGCTTGAGACAGTGCTTCCTGTGAATGTAGTTCCACTGTTCATATACGTAGCGGACTGACACGCGGCGCGGAGAGATGGGGGAGTGAGTGAGTGAGGAGGACTGGGGGAGAAGGAGGGGAGGACAGGCTCCTCTGTCTGAGGGGTAATGGATGATTGTTGGCAGGATAGGAGTTTTAGCTCTCCCCTTTTATCCTGGCCTGATTCTGACCCGGCGGGCCGGCGGTAATCGGCCCAGAGGAGGCTAATCATTCTCCGCGTGTGGACTCTGATAAGTTAGAGCACCTTCCTCAGCGATGAAGCGAGGGGCCTCCTCATCCTCCCCGGTTATCACTGCCCAGCCCCTGTCTTCAAGAGGCACCACTGTCGCCTCCTCTCCGCCTCCTCTCCGCCTCCTCCTCCGGGGCTCAAAGCTACCCTCCGTCTTCCATCAGCGCCACTCTCTCCTCCGCTTTCATCTGACAGAGCACATAAGCCGTGAGAGGGAGGGAGAAATAAACTGGGTTCTATCTCTCAAATTGTGATCTTTTGAATTCTATTTAGCCACTTTAAATGTAACTACACGATTTGTTATTTCCCTCTGTCCGTCTCTCTCCGTTAATATCCGCGCTGGCAAATTGCTTCGATTGACAGGAGTATTTTTTTTTCTGTCTGCGCCTCTAAATTTGAGATAAGCCAGAGAACACTGTGGTCACCTGGGAGGAGACCTGGGAAGTTCTTAGTGTTTTTAAGTCCCGTTTGTTTATTGCCCAGCTTTTATGTAGGTGATAGTGAAAATGGTTTGGCTGCTGCTTCTGTTCAGGAAAATAAGCATGTTTTCCTTGATTACATTTCGGTATGGTATTTTTTTTTTCGCCCTCTTAGGCCCACAGAGATTAATGTTTAATAGGCATAATATTGTGGTGGCTTTATTGGACGTTTGCAGCTGTACCGTCAGCTCGTTTAATACGGCCAACCTTGTTAAAAAGATTACACAGCTGCCACACACTTGTGTGTGTACGTAGGGCCAATCGCTGTGGAAAAAAGGAAACCGACTTAAATGAGAAGAGAAAAAAATAAACATTTGGGTTTGTTCATCTAAAATCAGTGATCCGGCTAACGTGCTACATGTCGTGTAGCCAAATATTCTGTGTCCATCGCCTGTAGTTCCCTCGGCTGGTTTCCCATCCCATATCCGTGACCTTTTGGTGACGAGAAGCAGAACCCGACATTGATTACATAAATTGATCCAACACACACGACGGATATTAATTAGTAATGAGTAACAATTGAATGAACACAAGTACCACTCAGTTTTAATGCGATAGCAAACACAAGCCTTGGATAGTTGACAGAAGCCACAAAGACACGTTAACTGGTGGAATATTTCAATCAAATGGTCGGCCACAAGTCCCCCTTCCAGATTGGAAGTGACTATTCACTGAATTTGGCTATTTCACTGGCGGGAATTTTACTATTCTACGATTGTCATGAAACTGGATCATCATACATCATTTCACTTAGACCGCAATAAAAGAAAGTGATATGATAAATGTGCTGTGGTCCCATTATAGTACTCCAATCAATAAATGCTCTATAGGTGTGAACATGTGTTTTCCTTTGACCTGTGATGCATGCTGGGGGATATCGTACCCCGGCGACCGAGGTCACTTCCTGTCACCGGGCAGATGCCACACGGACAGGTTTCAATATAGGGGGCAGAGGCAGAATTGCCAAAGCTAACAGCTGTTAACTACACAACCTGCAGGCTACGAACTGCCGCGGTCTCGGGCAGCCCATTGTCAGTCTCTACAGTTTAATATTCCGGGAGGAATTTGTTACAACATGGCCATACATAACGGCTGAAAACCCTTCACACCAATATTGCTCTCAAATTGGCAGCGAAAGAACGGAGGACTTGAGGGATGCTTGAGTGTGGTAACCTATCCCTCTCAACCTCCTGGGAGCCACTTGGCCAGATTTCGTCCACATAATTATAATAAATTTGACATTTCATAGATAATATTGATTTCTTTATTTTAGCATTTCACCATAGGTGACAGTCTAGCGTCAAGAATGAAATTTCTATTGATCTTCCGCGCATTAATCCCTCATGTGTATGTGATCATTTTTATAAGACCTTTTCCTGCACATAAATCAATATTTCATATTTCCAGCCATGCCAGAGGAGATGTCATATTTGTAAACTGTGTCTTGACACTAGCAATTCCTTTCTTGTTCAGCTGCAACTGTGCAAGACCAGTCAATTTGCGGCGGTGGGAGTGAGGATTCTGGGGGAGAAAGGGGGGGAGGAGATGGTCCAGGGATTCTGCCGTGTCCTGTGCATCACGTCAGCGGGGAGGGAACAGACTCTTTCCTTGGACAATTATACCGATATTGATGATGAAATATCATTCTTGGAATTAATTAGCTTCTACTGTGGTGGTCGCTGTTAATAACGAAAACAAATTGGTGAATCATTTAAATTGTTTTGCCCCGTCCCACAGACATGATATCGATTTTGTTTACTAAATTGACTGTTAATTTTCTTTAATTTGGGGCTATTTTTCTTTGTAGAAGAAATAAAAACTCAATTGCACTGTGTACTTCTAGAATCACACTAAACATTCATTTGATTTAAAAATATACTATTTGTTTTAGAATATTACCTGAATTTCACATAATACTAGATGTATTCACATAATACTTGATCCATTCAAAAAGTGTCCAAATAATACAGATTGAATGTGATATGACAACTATTTCACGGTCACAAACATATTTCAATATTTCCATCAGCTCTAACTACTTTAGGAACTTAGTCATTTTAACGCATGCAGAGTATTCAGTAAAGTAGCTTTAAATACCTGCCTCGACTAAAATGTCATTTCTTTTAATGTGCTGTCTAAGAAAAGGATACCGTCGAAGGACGCATTGTCAGAGTGAGTGAATTTTGAGCTATGAAATGTTGGTATGAGCTCCTATATGACATGACAATAGCCATGGAGAATGCACAACTGTTTTGTGAAAAATCTGATCACCTGAATGGTGCAGACACCTGACCTTTTCCCCGTCTCTCTTAACATGTCCCATCTATACAATCACTGTGGAGCGAGCAGCAGAAGAAAGGCCAGTCCATTAAGAGGATATGCAAATTTTGCCATCCGCTCCTAATTGATGCCATTTTACCAAGTAAACAAGACTTCTGTCTACAATGGATCTGTTTCTGCCAGTTAAAAGGATATTTCAGATCCACTTTTTTCGCTGTAATTTCCTCTCCCGTAGTTGGTCGGCGTGGCCATTATCGCAAATTATAAGTCTCTCCTTACACATAGCGGTGCTATTCTGGCGGATTTTCTTAAAGGCCAATCCTTTATTTTTTTCAGTCACTCGTGAATCTTCATTCACGTGAAAAGGTGTCGATGCCTGACTGCTTGAGCGTGGTGACAGACACGCCGTTGTAGCGTGAGTGACGGCATCGCGCCGCGCAGGTTTGTCAACGGTGACAGCCCCACTCTGGCAGCAAACACGATCTTCTCAGACAGGACAGGACCACAATCAGGGCAGGTCCGGACACCCACTGGATGATGGGTATCTCCTCTCCTCCACTCGCTCATACTTCAATCTGTTTCAC